>CM073455.1:10045000-12545000 GCA_037074485.1 Delonix regia
TTGTCTCTTTTGTCTAACTTCTAAACTCCCTCTTTGCAATATATGAACCAACAAGAAGTCACTGATCCGTCTTCCTTGTTCTTGTTTAGGTATATGTGTTAAATATTGATAATTGAAAAGGGTATAAATTACTAACATTACAATATCTTCCCCATACAATAGCCAAAACACTGACAGTATTCACCTACAAAACTAATAGGATGCAAATTTAAGTTATCAGTATTAATCCCATGATTGTTTAAGAAAATGAATAATTTCATTCTTGAAAGTATGTTCTCTTGTATCTTGAACAGCCTTATAGTATTTCAATGTGATTACATGTAATAACCCAAATATATATATAGATTTTAAGAATAATGTTAGAGAAATAAAATAAAATTTTATAAACTAAAAGGAAAGGAGAAAATAGTATTTAGGTTACAAATTATAATTTTAACTTTTTTAGGGACTAAAATGAAAAGAAAAATATTTTGTGATAAAAGATATAATTTTAACCATTGTATAGTAAGTTGCATAGTAAATGTTAAAAAAAATGCATCGTTACTGTGCAAATTTTGGCAAAAAATGTGCAGTAATTGTTTGTATAGTGCCAAATAGTAAATTGAATGTTTCTATAAATAAAACAAACATTTCTTGATTTTCTCATAGAAACTGGAAAGAGTGGTTATGGAAGAATCGTTCATATTTGTATAAGAGGTAGATTTATGAAGACCTCTTTAATTTGGGTTGTGTCATAGGAATAGAGAATCTCTACTATTGATCCCTATCGATGAGTGTATAATTAGCAAAATAGCACTTTTCATTTTACCGAACATCTTTATTTTCTTGTCCAACTTTCAATTTCTTTATTTTTATATGGATTATATATATATATATATATATATATATATTCTAAACTAGTCCTTTAAGAGTATTGATATATTTTAAACAACAAATTTCTACATATTATGCATATAATGGTGGTGGAATCCCATTTAATAGATTAAGTTAAATTAAGACACTAAAATGAAATTTAATAGTACCTTTATAGAGTCTTATAGACTTTGCACAAGTAAAATTATGGCAAGCTGTGCTGCCTAAATGACTAATTTAGATCTTATGAGTTCCTTAATAAAGTAATTCATCCTATAACTTCTGAGATATGTGGCAGGATTATATTGCCTAAAAGGTCACTGGAAAGTAGGGTTGCTATATTTTCCCTGCCAGGACCATTTTGGAACATGAACCAAGCTAAAGACTTCTAGATCAATTTGAACTTAGAAAAGTGGAAACTAAATATAACTTTATGGAAGTAAATATGTTTAAATAAAATTATTTATTTATACATCATATTTAAACTTTTCAATAGATTTTATATTTTAAAGAATAGGTATTCATATAAAAGCCATATAGCCGTTAGCGAGAGTAACGACCTTGGTGCACTATGATGAAATGAATTATTGAGATGTATCCAGTGAAAGGATATGGATAAGAGATATTGAGATGTATCCGGTAAAGGGATACGGGTATGATTATTGAGACATATCTTGTGAAGTGATGCAAATAAAAGATATTGAGATGTATCTGGTAAAGGGATACGAGTATGAATTATTGAGACGTATCTAGTAAAGGAATATGAATATGATGATCTTGATTCTTTCCTTGATACCTGCTTCATATAAAATTTAAGATTTAGAAATAATATTCTTATTTCATCAAAAATTGTTGTTATTTAAAAATTCTAAGGGCTCTATTTTTTTCCCTTTTTGCTTGTTTTGTTATTTATTCACTCACTAAGTTAGTGGTAGACTTACACCTCTCTCTTTAATATTTTTCACATCAGTAAGTGCTAGTGAAGTTGCTTTAGGAATTTTCTTATTCTTCAAGCTTTTTGGTATGTTATTATGGGTTAATCATAGTATACGTCAAACTCCAAGGTGGTGGCTACTAGATGTCTGTTTGTTTGGGATTTTGTGAAGTATTGTAAGCCTTGTGTGAGCTATGTTCTTATTATACCAAATATATATTGTAAGACATTATTAAGTTAATTAGTTTAATATCATTGTGAAATTGCTAAATTATATTTCAAAGTGTGTTTGATGTGTGTTATCAATATATTTTTAGAGAATGTAAAAAAAAAATATTATTTTAGGCTAGCTGGGCTATGTTGATTTAGCCTATGCACCGGTTATGGCTAATGAATTTGGATCGTGACATTACAGGTATTAAAGTTGATGTTTTTAAAACTAAAGCTATTGGATGCTTTGAGAAAAATGTTAAGGATATATGTGAAATAAATTGCATAAATGACCACAATCTCTTTTCTTTCAAGGAGGATAAACAGTGGTTTACTCTTTTCATATAGACAATTGTATTTTTTCCAAAAACATAAGCCTAAAATGCATAAATGACCACAGGCTCTCAAATCTACATTACATCTTGCAATTATACAGTTCTACCTTCTAAGTTAGTTTAGTGTATTTTTGGATTATGAGCAGGTTGCACAATATAAATGCATTGGCTCTTTATTATGTCTAAATGCAAAACATGGCAGGTATTGCACTACATGAGCAACAGAAAGAAAAAACTAGTGTTCAATATTTGTTGTTATGCACTTTAGTACGAATTCTAATGCTATTTGAATGTTTATGAGTATATACAACATCTAATCCATCAACTGAGTCTATACAAAGCTAAATGACTCTAAAATATATTTAGATGATTCCTTCCCTATGTTTTTTATTGTCTTTTTTCCTATTCCTATAAACCCATATGGCTTCATTTTTTTTTTTGGTTGCTTCCCCACTTCCCCTCATTCCATTATTATTCTATACTAGTTAAGACCATTCAAAAGGGCCACAAAATGCATCATTCCAAAGTCAAAACTCTCATCAGAATGAAGCATTCAATGCAAAATACCCACTTCACAAATAAAAGAAAGCTTTCACCTTTACTTACATTTTCTTCCCTGACTTCATTGAAATGATGCCCTTTCACATTGCAATGGTGGAGACGCATTACATGGAGGCAACCAATGTCTTATACCTTGTCAGTGGGCTAGAGAATGGAGTTGTGAATTGGCAAGAAAAATTTATAGCAAATAACACATACACACACAGCATCGTGCAGGAGGAGGAAGAAGTAGACCAACCTCACAAAATGACATCATTTTTGTGCATCTAGTGCCAATAAAAAATTCTTTCTCAAAATGTACCATTTTACTTGAGTAAAATACTATGTTTTGACTTAATTAATGCTACAAATTATTCGCTCCAAACAATGATGTTTCAGAGCATTAGAGATTAAAAAAATTTGCCCAAAAAATGCTCCATTTCATTTAACTGAAACGATGCATTGGATCAAACGGGGACTATACAAAGCATATAGGACCCATTAATAATTGAAGGGATCTCAATTTAGGTGGGTAGATTGTCAAAGAAATTAAGTATATTTATGCATTTTACAACCTTAGATTAATTACATATCTGATTATATATATGTGAAAACATAGATCTCTGAAAACTTGAATTGTAAAGGAAACAAAATAAAAAAGGAAGGATTTGAAAAATGCTAATATTTTAAAATTTTAATATATATATATATATACATATATATATATATATGTATATATATATATATATGTATATATATAAAATAACGATAAATTATTAAAATACTATTAAAAATATAAATAAAATAGTGACAAATTATTAAAAATATAATTAAAATTGAATCGAGTAAGGTATTCAGTGATCATAAGACCCAATCATACTAGGTTATTTAAAATGGAAATTATTTTAGTATGACCAAGTTCACCAGATTAATGTTAAAACCTTATCTTTGAAATATAGACATGCGGATCTATTTCATTACATGACAATTTTGAGGGGGACTACATAGCATATATGACCCATTAAATATTGAAAGGACTAAGTTAGGAGTATTGTTTGTCAAAGAAATTAAAATGGTGGAGATAAGAAAACTGTACCTGGAAAGAAAATTAACCACCAGTTTTTTCTTATTAAAACTAAAGTAGCATTAATGTATGCAATAGTGTGAGTTGACAACGAGATGCCTTAAATCTCATATGTAGTAAGTTGTCAAATTACTTATGGCATATAAGGCCCATTAAATAGAATCAGGATTTGTCCACTACAGCCTAAATCCAATTACCAAGATTTATATTTAATAACAGCATACAGTTAAAACAATTAATTAAGATTGCATACAGTCATAATTATTATGAAACTTACAACAGTAAAAAAATCCAAATCACCAGGATGTTTGCCCATTCATATGCCAACCTCTGGCAGTCAAGTAACCATTAACAAATTCAATATGGAATGCTAAGACTAGCACCAAATAGCAACCCTAGTTAAAGACTTGCAAGGGACATAATTTGTTTTTCATTATAAAACTGAAGGAAAATTAAAGTCAACCTTTTTTAAAGTGTAAAATATTATTTTTATCCTTTACTTATTGTAAAATTATCATTTTGGTTTTCAAACATTGTAATGCTTAAAATGGTCCCCGTACATTAAAAAGAGTTATATTTAATCCCTTATTTATTTTATCAAAATCAAAACATAAATCGATAAAACAAAAAATATAAATTGTTGATGTGAAGATGAGTTCTAAAAATTGGATAATATGTTTTGATTAAGGTATCAACTCTGGTGCACTCATAATTTCAAGTACACTAATGCACCCAATTATAACATAAAGACATACTTGTAATAATATCAACCATTTGGGTTGATATTATTACAATTATGTCTTTACATTATAACTAGGTGAGTGCACCAAAGATTTTGCATTTGATTAATTATAAATTTTAGATATAATTATGTATTTCTAGGCTTTTTTTATTTTAAATAAACTCTAAAAACAATTTTTGCAATAGAAAATTAAAGTAACTCAAAATTTGAATTTTTAAGTAATTAAAAATCATTTTTTATGTACAATGCATTTCTACAGTTTTATATACAACCTTTTGTAATTCCATTAATGCTAAGTTTTTAAGCAACAACTATAAATTAGGTACCACCTTCGAAGAATATATTATCATCATCTTCATCTACACAACTAGCTCTTCTCCTTCGTAATGGAGTTGGGAAGTATGCAACAATTTCTTAATTGAAAGACCATTTTGGTGACTGGTGCATCAGGCTTCCTAGCAAAGGGTTTTTTCTACATTCCATCTTTAAATTTCTAACGCATTTGTAAATATAGGTAACAAAATTAAAAATTTGAAAATCTCACTTTAAATGTTTGTCTATATAGGTTTTGTGGAAAAGTTATTAAGGATTCAATTAGATTTGAAGAAATTGTATCTTCTTGTAAGAGCTTCTGACACTAATGCTACCACACAACGCCTGCACAATGAGGTACATGCATTCTTAAGTTTGTTCATGCATTTTAGAAAGCTTGATACATTACATATCTGATTATATATATATATATATATATGAAAACATAGATGGCTAGATCATAAGGAAGGAATTGTTTAGGGTTCTGCAAGGCATGTGCGGTGCAAATTTTGATTGCTTCATACTAGAGAAGATAGTTGCCGTTACAGGAGATGTCTCTCTCATGAACTTGGGACTGAAAGATGCAATTCTTGAAAGATGTGCGACAAAATAGACATTGTTGTGAACTTTACTACAACTACCAATTTTGACGAAAGGTATGCAATTTTTTTCATTATTTTCTCCTCAAAAGATGACATCTATTTTTTCTTTCTCTTTAATTGGTCTCACATTGGCATATATAAAAAAATAAATAAAGTAATAAAAAAACACGAAATGATGTCGAACACAGGTCACTGAACATGGAGATTTTCTTGCAAGTGTATTATAGCTGGCTCCTTCATTCTTTTTCTTGTCTCAGCTTCTCCTCGGACAACGTCTCTGGTGGCTCTCTTCTTCTCCTTCCTCCTTGCTTCTCTCTCTCTCTTCAGTCCGTAATGAGTCTGCAACATTTCTCTCTTCTTCTTCTTTCTCTTTCCTCTTTTCTCCTTCCCTCGGCTCAGCACACCTTGGCTCACCCCTATCACAAGCTCTCCTCCTCACCTTCTTCTCCTCTTCTTAGTTGGGCCTCTGTCTCTCTCTCTCTCTCCTTGGTCTGTGATGTGTCCGTGGCGTTTCTATCTCCTCCCTTTCTCTCTCCTCCCTTATCCTTCCCTCAACTCGGCATGCCTTTGTTTGTCCCTATCCAAGATGCTCGGAACAGAGGAGGTTATTCCTTCTTCTTCTTCTTCTCTTTCTCCTTCCTACAGCATCCACTTAGTCTGTGAAGAGTTCTTAGCCTCTGGCCACCTTCCCTCTCAATTTAGTCCGCTTCTTTCCTGACTCATCTCTTTTCCTTTTAAACTCGTTCTCTATCCTCTCTTCCTCTCGGTCACCTTCCTCCTCCTCTCGATCTCGCACTCTTTTCTCTCTTGGTCTCACACTTTCTTTGCTCTCAGTCTCACACTCTCTTCTCTCTCAGTCTCGCACTTTCTTTACTCTCAGTCTTATACTCTCTTCTCCTTGGCTTGCACTTTCTTTGATCTTAGTCTCGCACTCTCTTCTCTCTCGGTCTGCACTATCTTCTTTCTCGATCTCACACTATCTTCTCTCTCGGTCTGTACTCTTTCCTCTCTCGGTCTTGTACTCTCTTTTCTCTTGGTCTGCACTCTCTCCTCTTTCGGTCTCACACTCTCCTCCTTTTTTCTCTTCCTCTTTTTTCTCTTCTCCAACTCTTTGGTTCGGTCTTTGTTTATATACTCTGAAAGTCAGAGCTAATCCCTTCCATGTCCCTCCATTAGTTACCTTTCCTTTTATGTTCTCTAGTCTGCTCGTCCCCCTGCCTCCATCTGAGTCCCCCTATTCTTAACGCAAAAAAGGAACTAGTCATGCATGCAGCTCCTATCCCCCCTCATGCTCAGTACTCATTTGACTCATCTTCTTCCTCGAGCTCCCTGATATATAGCCTGGCTGAAGCATAGAATTCATTTTGGTGCAAGTGTTATGAAGGCATACACAATGCAGCAGGTTGGCAGTGCTTCAGGGTTGCTTGGAAAGTTTTTGTTCCTATCATCATAATGGATTTTGTTGTTTTGTTATAAGCATTGTATTTTATTTCATTTTATTTAGTTTTTTTTCTAAACTATTATTATTATTATATATATATATATATATATATTTTATTTGTTGCTTTGCTTAATTGATCAATCCAATCCATTTAAGAGGTATCCTAATTTCCTCCTTTTTACTTTTGTTTAGTTTTTTTATATTTGATGGTGAATTTATATTTATTGTTTTCAATTCCATTTTGCTTTTTATTGGTTAATAAATAAATTAATTAATTAATTTTTATTTTGATTATCCTTATTTATTTGTTTATGAGATGGGGTGTTCACAATTGCCCCTCTTTGCTTGCCTTTTAGGTTAGGGGAGCAAATGTTGTGAAGAGATGACCTAACCTAAGAGCAAGCAAAGACGTGAACTCACCATTCCTCGTGTTGAGGGAAAACTAGTAAAAGGGGACCTTCTGTAAATCAAAACCTGGATAGGACAGTGAGTTACCTGGTCACAATGCAAGACTTTGACAGAAATGTAAATTGCCTGGACACGATACAGGACTTTGACGGAAAATGTAAACTGCCCTGGGCACGATGTAAGACTTTGATAAAAAATGTAAATTGCCTGGACACAATGCAGGACCTTGACAAAAAATGTAAATTGCCTAGACACAATGCAGGAACTTGACAAAAAATGTAAATTGCCTGGACACAATGCAGGACTTTGACAGAAAATGTAAATTGCCCTGGACACGATGCAAGACTTCGACAGAAAATGTACATTGCCTGGACACGATGCAAGACTTCGACAAAAAATGTAAATTTCCAGGACATGATGCCAGTCTTTGACAGAAATGTAAATGAAATGAGGTGTTCACAGCTAGCCTCTAGTGGGTCATATTACCGAGGCTCCTTTTCCGCCTCCACAATATCTACCATCCCTTGGGACTATGGTCCATCATTTACAATATGGGCTTTAGTGTATGAATTGGTCCCTCTTAAAATGGACCTTATCCTTAGGGACCTGTTGATCAAACACAGTTGTGAGGACATTCCAACATTCTTAGTTTACTTCCTTCATTGGGCTTCTAACCCATTTAACCATCACTTGATACTTTAACTAACCCTGGTCATCCACTATTCTCCCATTCACGATAACTTTAGGTTGTCACTTAAATTGGGTTGTAACATCGAGCAACTCAAGAATCTCTATTGGGTGGCGACACTTATATTCCTGTAAAAGTGACACGTGGAAAACTAGATGCATTGTGCTTAAAGTAGAAATAATGACTTTGTATGCCACGGGCTTGACTTAGGCCAAAATGGGGAATGGGTCAAAATATTTGCATGAGAGTTTGTAATTAAGCCTATGGGCTGCAAAGGACTCTGTATGTCGTATGCCTTACTTTATGTTTCTTTCCTTTCTCCCTTCATCAGTAATCTTTTTCATTCTTCATTATGTTTTGTCTAAGTTTTTCTTTAGCTTTATCCATGTCTCCCTCCTAGCATCCGGCCACAAACATCCTTCACTATGCTTGCTCCGGAGCTATAAGTGGATAAAACAGGTGGATTATACCCATAGGTGGCCTAATATGGTGACATGCCAATAGACGAATGGTAAGTTGAATTATACCACAGCTTAGCCAAGCCAAATGAAAATGCCATCATATAGGATAATCTCACACAAAGGCTCTCAAATACTGCTCCAAGCTTTGCTTGACCACCTTTGATTGGCTATTGATTTGAGGATTATAGGTGCTAAACTTTAGCTTGCTGCCCTTCTTTCTCTAAAGTTCCCTCTAAAAATGGCTAAGAAAAATGGCATATTTATTTGATACTATAAACCATGGGAATCCTTGCAACTTGATCACTATTTAAGTAAACATCTGAGCAATTGCAAGTCATATATCCCCCCTTTAGACCTCCAAAATGTGCTCCTTTTGTTAATCTGTGCACCACTACAAAAATTGCCACACATCCCTATATTTTTAGTAATCCAATTACGAACTCCATCATCGAGTCAACCTACGATTCTTTTAGTATGGTTAGTGGTTGAAGCTTGCCTTACTTCCTAGAGTTAAGGGGTTTTATATGCTGACACATCAAACATCTTACACAAACCTCCTTAAATAAGGTTAGAAGAGCCTCTTCATTATTACTTTGAATGTGGTGTGTGAGTGTGTTAGTCAACCCAAATGGCGTTACTAGGAACTGGTGACCTTGATGAGTCCTTAATGTTGTTTTGGGTATGTCTTCAGCTTTCATACATATTTAGTGATACCCTAATTAAAGATCAAGCTTCAAAAAAATTTCTGACCTATGTAGCTCATCCAAAATTTCCTCAATAGTAGGGATGGGAAATTTGTCCTTGGTTATGATGTCATTCAATGGTTGGTAGTCGACACAGAAATTCTAACTCCCATCTTTTTTGCTCACAAGAAAAATAGAGGATGAAAATGTGCTAGTGCTTTTTTGTATAATCCTTGCTTGCAACATCTCTTAGATTATCATTTGCATCTCGTTCTTTTAAAAGTGCAGGTATTTTTACAACCTTACATTCATTGGCTTGCTTCCTAGTTCTAATTAAATCGAGTGCTCTACTTCTCTACATGGCAATAACCTTATCTTCTTAGTGAACACAACATGATACTCTTACAGTAGGCTCCATACTTTGTTAGTATTGGTTGGAAAACCCTCAAATTTCATATCATGCAACGACTGTAATTAATGCATGGTGGACACTAAATGAAGAGCTATCATCTTTTTAAGTGACTTGCAACTCAAGCTCATAATGCAATAAATTGTTTCCTTTCCAAGTTATCATCCTACCAACTTATTTGAAGCTCATTGAACAATATTTAAAATTGAAAATAATGAAACCCATTTGTTTTGGCCACTGTATCCCCAATACAAGGTCAATTGTCCATAGACAACATATAAAAATCCATATAAAAATAATTGCCTCGGATAAACAAATGAATGCAATAGAACTTTGTATTATAGATTAAATAGTTACCACTCTTAGTACCTACTTTGAATTTGGATACCGGTTTGATGGGAAGTTTTAACCTTTTTGTTGCCTTTAACTTAATGAAATTATAAGTACTGTAGGAGTCCACAAAAATTTGCAGCCACTAGTTCTCGTATCTACCATTGACCCTAATACACTTTGCGTGGTACTACCCTGAGAGCATTTAAGGCTAATTTTAGGCTCCTTCATCTCTTCTGGAGGATGTTCTTCCACTCCTTCTTTCTCTTCCTGATTCGTGGTTAGCTCCATCAAAACATTTTTTCATTACCTATTAGTAGGAAGTGAGAGCCTTTGCATTTGTGCATTGGATTGTACTTGTCATCATAGTAGTAGCAAAATCTTTCTTTTTTCTCCTAGTCTTAATCTTAGCTGAAGTTAATCTTTGAATTAAAGAGCTCAACCAAACTGTAGATTGAACTATCAAACCCTGATTCACGCTAGTGCAAGAGCTATCAGCTCCTCTAGTTTGATTAAGCAAGGTTTTTAGTAGACATTATCCTAATTTAAAAAGTTCATTTGACCCAATAAGTTCGGCCTGAGAAAAATAAAGCCCAAACCAAAAATTATGTGTGTATATAGCTATATTCAACTTGACATTTCAAATGACCAAACAAAAGCGTTTAAGAATTTTATGTGTGTGTGTATATATATATATATATTCTGTGCTAATATAGTTTAATTAACCTTAATTTGTGGCTGCGCTCTAATACTATTTATGCGAATCAATAGCTATTGACCAACTATTTGACTTCGGAAAAATTAAAAATTTAGTCAATTAAAAGGACCACATATATATAGTTTGATTTTTAATCATTTGAGTATTAATTGGTTAATTCTTCAAAGTAAACCTAAACTATTGTTGCTTTCTAAGGGGTACTCTTCGAAATTTATAAGATATATATAAATGCTTTTTCCCACTTCCTCAGAAATTTTCCTCTAGAATCGGTTTAACGAAGTTAAAAATCAGACCAATATTGATGTGATCATGTGCAGATACCTGCGGACATAGTGATAAACTGTATAATGGCAACAATGGTGATTCACTCAAATGATGCATCAGAGAAGTTCATATACCATGTTGGTTCATCGTCAAGAAATCCTCTCAGAATTTATGATGTTCGCGATCTTTCGTATCTTTATTTCATAAACAATCCCTGCACCAACAAAAGTGGAAAGCCAATAATCATCTCTAAGGTGAAATTCTTTACAAGTAAGGCCAGTTTTCACACATATATGATGATCTGATATGTGTTGCCACTAAAGGTAATAGATTTGAGCTAGTTAAACCTCATATATATTGTAAAGTGCTTATATATATATATATATATATAGACACACACACACACACGCACTTGTGAGTAATGAATCATTTTGTACGGTTTGGTGAATTTGTGAGGTATTAAAATTGGCGAACGAAGTGTTTTGCCCAATCATCCAAGACTTCTACACCCGAAACGACAGAAAAGTGAAAATGGTGATACGAATGGTTGAACTTTACAAACCCTACATGTTTTTTAAGGCTGTGTATATTTCTAATTTTTCTCCATTCATTAAAAACTATGGCCACTTTCTGATCCATATATATGAAGTTCAAACATTCGATTAACTTGGAATTAATTAATGTTTTAATATAAAAGCTATGATGACACGAATACAGAAAAATTACAGATAGCAACGAAGATGGTGGATGTTGGGCTTGAGTTTGACTTTGATCCCAGGAGCATCGATTGGACAGATTATTTGTTGAATGCACACATTCTTGGCCTCGCCAGGTATGTATTGAGTCCATCCCCCCGAATAACCAAAAATTGATTTTCTGCGTCGGTGTTTCACGTTTGAGTTCAATATCTGACAGAAAAACCAACTCATTATAAAAATACTTATCTAGTTGTAATATATTTGTTTGCTTGTATTACTTAGCTGTAATGTGTATTACGAACAGTACTAATTTATAAGCTATCATTACTTTGAATCTGTCAGACCCGAATATCTGTTTCGCAGGATCATCAACACCAATGAGATGACTATCAATCCACACATGCATGTCCTTCGAACTCCTAATTTGATACTGATTTTCTTCGGTTAAGATAATTGATTCCCTACACTAATTGCATTTAATACTAATTAATGATCATGTATTATTGTACATCAATTTCACTCCGCATGTTAATTCAATATTAATGTAGCTCCACGTGCTTTCTTAATCTTTTGGAGATATTTCCACAAGCAAATATAAAAAATCATTTGCACAGCCGGCCTAGCGGCTAACTTGTTTTGGAATATCATTGTGTCAAATCTTCGGTTAGCCGATGGTTAACAGAAGAAGAAATGTTATAAGCTGTAATTTGGAGAACACAAGGTATGGAACAATGATGTAAATTTGGCAAATGATATTGGGAAATCATTTAGGGTATGAACTCTTAGCTGAAGTTATGGTGTGGCAAAGTAGTTGCCTTGTAGATGACAATTTCGCTTATTTTATCCTGTTATGGAAAATTGATTGAGTGACAAAGCAATTGACCTTAGATTAAGTTGAAATTTGGTATGGGGTATCTTCACATGCTAAAATTTAATTCTGAAAAGTTTCATGAAATTGAATTTTTCATATGGGGAAATTGTGCCCAAACTGTACTAGTACTGATATAGAGAGACAGCACAGAACACTGTTTCTAAATTCCAGATTTGAGGCGGGTCAATTAACGTGCTTCAAGTTGAAATTTTCATGGCATGTTGATAAAATGTAGATTTAAGTCTCTGCCAATTTTCACACTATTTATAGTAGGTTTGCCTTTTTTATTATACAAATTTTTCTTGCATAAATAATTTTTATTAAAAATTTTCATTCTTTGGAACAGACTTTTTAAGATTTATAAACCTCATATGTATCTTCTGAATATTTGAAAGCTCTTGACTTAATGATATTTTATCAAGCTTTTGATATATTATCTTACTATTTGAATTGTTCTAATTCTGGATCTATAAATCATCACGATTTTGTAAGTTGGAATTTTTATAATTTAGTAATTTTGACGTACTCTGATTTTATATTTAAGAAATAATCTAATGTTATATTTTTGAATCAGTTTAATTCTATGTTTTTTGAATTTCTAAATTATTCAATCCATTATTTTAAATTGTGGATCATATCAAATGATGCAGCCACAATATTGTGGATGCGGCCAACGTGCTTCTGCATTACCCTGCGATTGCAGGGTAAATCTAAATCACGACTATGCGCTGCATCAGAACAATGTTGCGACTGCTACGAAATGATATTGTGGTTGCAATTACATCTCAATGTGTTTTTTCCATTATAAGAAACACAACAGCTAGCCAATAAATTTCTTTCAAATTCAATTTCAATCAGGGTTCGAGATGCAGGGGAAGAAAGTGAAGGACAAATTTGGTTTGAGTTTGGGGATTGAAAGCGGCCGAGAAGGAAAAGCTAAGCTTCTTGTAAACTAAAGGAAGACGCTACCTCCAAGAAGAAGACGAAGATGGAGATGAGAGTGAGAAAGAAGATGAGTTGGAAGCCTATGTTGTGTTGTACGAAACCAAAATGAAAACTAAAAATGTTTAAAGGAAGGAGAGAGAAAAAAACATTAAAGTATACTGTTAAAAGATCTATTAATTAGTTATCAAATTTAAATATTTTAATAAATAATAATTATCTGAATTTTCATTAAAAATGCATATATGTAATGCAATATAATTAGAGATTTAAAAATAAATATCCAAAAATGATATATTAAATATTTTTTATATTATTTATAATTTATTAGTTTATTTCTAACAAATTGAATTTATATTACAAATAATATTATCATATATGTACTCATAGATTAAATAAATAACTTTTTCCTTTTCACATATTAAGAGGGAGAGAAAATGCTACCTATGAGAAACCAAGGAGACATTGCCTTAGGTGAAGTGACACCTCATCTACTCATCTGTACCATTTTGTTCTTTAAAATGTAGTGAACTATTTAATGGAATAAAATTTAATTATTTGATACTAGAAGGATTACATGGAGAGACAAATTGGGCAAAATGGGGTGTGAAACTAGGTGTAAGAGGGGAAATTTAGGAAACTTTGAAGCGGAGAAGAAATAAAAGAAATTTAGGAAAGAAAAAAATAATACAAGAAAACAAATTAATTAAAAATGGTCCTAAAATAAATAATTTGAAAGTTAATTGTGATATAGTATATATATTTGTGAGTTATAGCAATTGTGTATATATTTTAAAATATTTTGTGCAACTTTTTTTAAAAAAATCACTGTTACAACTACCGCAACTCACATTGTAGGCAATTATAATAATCGTACCGTAACTGCAACCGCAATTTAAAATCATGATTTCAATTATGAAAATGATTTAATGCTAAATTTATAAATGTGTTGATTGCAGTATCTAAAAGTATTATTTTTAGAATTCATCTAAAATAGAATCCTATAACTAATGACAATCTATGTTAGCCATAATTCACTATGTTCTGATAATTTCAGTGAGGTGCAATACCATTATTCAGTTAAAGAGACATAATCTTGTTATTCTGATATGATAAAGATGTAATATAATTATTCTAATGTGTTGGAAGCATAATGTCATGGTTTTGATTGAACTAGTCTAAAGCTAGCATTTGATTTTGTTACCCTAAATATAGTAGCTAGGATTTCAATTCTTAGATTGAAGAACCCTTTTGCCTACTTAAGAGTATTATGACTCGCAATTATTTCCTATGGCAAAGATGCTAGACATATATCAAATGATTTTAGGTCAAATCTAATTATTTTATCTTTAAACTCCCAATTTTTGATCTAACCTACATCAAATTTACCTGCATTTGAAGGCAATCCATACGCATTATTGAGATACACACTAAAATTCTTGAGGGTTAATTATCGAAGTAGAAGGGAAGCCCAAGAGCTAGGTGTATAAACAGTCAAAGAAATAAAGATGGTGGAGCAAAGAAAATGCACGTAGAAAGAAATTACTATAAGTTCATCATTGGGTGCCCCCGCTCAAATACATGCCCCCTGATTGTCACCACTCGCTAACACATCACCCACACGTCTTCATAGATCTTTTCAGGAATTAACAAATTCATGAGAATTTATGTATAGGACAATAATGTGACTTGTGATGGAGTCGCCGACAATAATGGAAAGTAACTTGTATAATTCCTAAAGATATAGTGAAATAGACATTTTTTGTCCTTAATTAAATAAACTAAAGGAAGAGCTTAATAGCTTCGATGACACGAACACAAAAAATTTACGGATGGCAACGAAGATGGAGGATGTTGGGTTTGAGTTTGACTTTGCTCCCAAGAGCATGGATTGGACAGACTATTTGTTGAATATACATTTTCCTGGCCTCCTCAAATATGTATTGAATATTCCATCTCCCAAATAAGTAAAATATTGATTATCAGAATATAATTAAGCCAAACTGTAAATATGTTGGCCAATTGTGTGTGTGTGTGTGTATATATATATATATATATGTTCTGAATCCATCTCCCAATGGATTCTCAGTTTCTCACATTTGTTTGGCTCAATGGTTGCAGTATAATATATTAATAATAAAGGTGGATTATTACCCACCAATTGTTTTATCCACACTGTCATACATATATGATGTACGTGAATATTACTCAGCTCTATGCCCAAGGGATTTTTAAAATCTAGTGCCATATATTCCCCCCCACAAATTCTATAGCAAATAAAACAGCGTAAATTAAACAACTGCTATAATAATTACTTCTAAAAATGAAAAAAATTAGTCCAAAAAATTTGAAGATAACTGTTGGTATAATATTATGGGTAAATTAATTTATTTTCTATTAAGAAATAATTAAATTACTATGTCTTTTTCTGAAACCCAAAAAAAAAATCTTACAACTAGAACTAAGATACCTTGAAGGATAATGTTTTTTTTATTTAAAAAGTATTTATTTTGTGTTATAAAAAATATATATCTTACCATTTTTATTTCAATATAACTAAGTTTAACTGGTTATTTCTTTAAAAAATATATTATTTTGTAAATATATCCTTGTTTCTCATTATTAATTACTTCTATCACTAAAGGATTTAAAATTTATGAATTTGAAAACAAAAATGTTATAAATTTGAAAATATTTTGGTCAAAACTAATTTAATTGTAGGATTTCTTATTTTCAGGGAAAGTAGTAGTAAAAATGTTCATGAGTTGTTAATATTAACAACTACGTACCACCGAAAACAAGAAATCCTACATGGAATTGTTGCCGTTACAAGCTTCCATGCAAGAATGTGACTCATTTGCCATTACAAGCTTCTTTATTATTATTATTATTGGGAATTGTTGGGGTAAATACAAGACATGCAAGTGTACCTAGTCAACAAGTAATATAGAAGTAAATAAGATGTCAATACCATGAGGACTTGACCTAAATGCAGTTGATTTACTTAGTACTAATTCGTAATGCAAGTGATTAGTTTTGTCGAACTTATATAGGGTAGGTTGAATTCCCTAGTTCCCTATATCTCTATGGGAATTGGCTAACATCTGGACCCCAAGAACCCTAACCTTAAACATAGTTATAGTCGAGTATTTTCATCTTAACTATGAATTGCATCAATTATATTGGCAAACAGGGATTGTGTTCAAGCATATATCAAATTTAGCATTACCTTTTAGGTTAAACCAAATTCTAAAATCAATCTTAAGGTGATCAAATCTCATAATGCATTAAGTATAGAATGAACATAAATAACCATGAATCAAGATTAAGTCAAAACGCAAAAGTTAACAGAAAAACAACTCATGCATGGGTTTAGTCAAAACCATAGAACTACCTAACTAGCCATATATTGCAGAAAAGAAGAAAAGAGAGGGTTTAAAGAGGAGCCACAACTCAAATTGAGTTGCTTCTCCCTTTACGTAACTCTTTTCTAACCCTACTAAAAACCTTACATGGTAGTGCTCCTCAACTTTGTCTCCCGTTCTTTCTAGCTCAATGTGTCCTTTGCAGCCCCCTATACCTCTTATTCATATCCTTCAAAGCCCAAAGGAGTCCATCTTATCTTGGGAGATCAACTATATCTTGATAAACACTAATTTTTAAGATTAGGTCTTCTAATGGCACGCTCAGACATTGACTTTCTAGCACCCAGGCATAGGCTCTTTATTTTTAATGCCCAAGTGTTGGAATTTTTTGTGCCTGGGCACTAGTGATCAACATGTTTTAATGCATGGATGTACTTGTCTGGCTCTTAGGCGCTAGTCTTCTTATTTCAATTTTTCAACATTATACTTTTAGTACTCGGGCATTGGGATTTTGGCGCATAGGTGCCAACTCTCTAGAATTAGTGCCCAGGTGCTGCTTTTTTTAGTGCCTAGGCACTAAATCCTTAACTTAGATTTCCAACTTCCTTGTTTTGGTGCCCAAGCACTAATAATTTAGCTCCTAGGTATCAACTCTCTGGTTTTGGTGCTCAGGCGCTGAACCTTCCTTTTTCAATTCTCTTGTTTTCTCTTTCTTTTTGATTTCTTAGATTCTCTGGCTTAGATTCCTTGAAGATTTATCTCAAAAAAATGTTTTTATAAGAGTTAGAAAAATGGTGATTGAGTGAAGTTTCTAAGGGATAATATGTTTTAAGCTAAAATGCTTCTAAAACTAATGAATATTTTTTCGAAGGCTAGTCAATTTAGTTGTAAAATTTGTTTTGATTATCTCCTTTTTAGAGATTTAATAGGAATAGATAATATTGCACAAGAAACAAAATGATCATCTTGAGATAAATATGAAAAGCTGGGTATTAGTTTAGTTCTTAGGGCTAGGCTTAATGTACTTTGAATTTGTCAACTTAAATATCTTTGGACATAAGCATCAACACAGATGAGAGCAGTATATATATGATAAGTTGAGCTTGGAATTTAATTAACTCAAGGTCAAAAATTTTGGCCCGATCACAACCTTGGTTTATAACTGACCTGGTCTAACCAAGTTTCCTATGTTTAAAATTTAAATAGATCCTAACCGAATCAAGTGTAGACATTGGTTTGACCAATGTTATCAAACTTGTGAGTCAACTCAGTTAATGCAACGAGTTTATGTTTTGAGTTGCCAAATTCAAGTCAACTCGCTCCTGACTTGTCCTAAATCAGTGAATGGTCTCGAACTTAGCCCCTCGAACACATGCGGTGCCTCATATAACTAAGCCAAATAGATTCTTGTTATTGTATATGCCATTCCTTTTGTATAATAACTTGAACACAGACCGCCTAAAATGTCAAAAGCACCACCTACCACCAAGTCAACTTTTTTCTCATAGTAACTTTTATGTCTTCTATATAATTGCATTTAAATTGCTTAAATGCATAATTTTTAAGTTCAATTTTATTTTAAATATTTTAATCATATAAAATTTAAATTAATTAATTAAATCTGTATCAATTTTGTGTTTTTAGTATATACAAATTTATATTAATTTATTTTCTTTTTATATATTAATAAAGGTGTCATACTTGGTGCACTCAAAATTATGAGTGCACTAGTGCACCTAATTATAATGTAATGATATAATTGAAATAATATCAACACAAAAAGTAATAATATTACACTTATATCCTTACATTATAACTATGTGCATTAGTGCACTCAAAATTATGAGTGCCCAAAAGATTTTACCTTTGATAAATAGACATGTTTACTGAAAATTAAAGTAGTACAAAAGTAATATGAAATTATTATATTGTTAAAATGAATCATTATATAGTACCTTCACTAATTCAATAACTGGGTTAAATTTTAACTTTGTAATTGCATATTTTAGTTGTTATTTATAAATAAAGGTAAATTCTTACGATTTTATGTTACAAGTCTATATTACAATTCTACCTCCACTATACAAAAATTTTTAGACTTGCAAGTTTGACAACCTTGAGTTTGACTACTCATCAATTATCTATTAAATGAAGAATTCCCTTTTTTTAGACCTAAAATGTTATAATAAATTTTTTTAAAATACAATCCTGACATATGTAAAATCATTTTTAAAAATTTAATCATGTAACTTTTAAGTTACAAAAGTTATACCTTCCCATACATTTACTTAAAAAAAAAATGATATTAACATTATCATAATTATTCCTAAATTTTTTATTTGAAGATTGCTCACACAATTCGTAGATTGGAGTTAATATTTGTAGAAAAGAAAATCACATAATTACTCAAAAAGTCTAATTTTAATTTACTAGAGGAGGCATATGAATTTAGACACGTGTGAAGAATTATTATGAAATTAGTATGCCTTAGACCAACGATTTCGAAAGGGCAGTGAAATTCTTGCCTTCCTTTTTCTTTTTTGTTAGTGTTTGGCTACCACGACACAAACTTGTTTAGAATCATACTATACATGTTCATCAATATGAATTCTTATCACTATTCAATTTTAAGTTCTATGTAGATCATGAAACTAATCTGTGCATTTGGATAAAAAATCAATTCATCGAATTTTCTGCAGTGAAGAAGGAGGGAGATATATATATCCAACCAAACTTAATGAGTACATTAAAGAGTATATTAAATGAGAATCAAAATATTAAGATTATATGGATTGGGGTTTGACACATTGGGCGGGTCTTGACATAACTCATGTCATTATTTATTTCATATAATTTTTGTAAAGAATAGCATTTACTACAAAACCATAAAGTCAATGTAAAAACTTTAAAAATAAAAAAAAAAGTAAGAAAATTGACTTTTTGTGAACTGATTCATTAAATTCAACATAAGATATTAATTAATATATACTTATTACTTGTATTATACATGCATGTATATGTTTGTATTTCTAATTAGCGGTGTTGAGTAATACAAACAATACTATAGCTGATCATTATTTTGAATCTGCCCATGATCATCAACACGGATGAGAGGGATGCACAAATGTCAAGTTAAGCCAGATTTTAAATTAATCCAGGGCCAAAATTTTTGATCTGGTTCCAACTTTGGTTCATGACCGACCTAGGTCAAATAAGTTTCTTTTACATAAATTTATTTTTTTAAAATTATTTTTTATTTTTATAAAAGTATTTTTTATTTTTTAAAAAATTATTTTTTATATATTTGAATTTGAAATTCTTTTTAAAAAAAAAAAAAAGATTGATCCTTTTTTGATAAATAAGGTATTAAATATTCATAAAATTGGTCCATATTCAATTAAAAAGATATAAAAGTAGCTTTAAAAAAACTTATATTAAGCCAACAAAAATAAAAATAAATAAACAAATAAGACTAGATTAGAGGAGGCCCATGCATTAACTCGAGACTAAGTCTTATATACAAGGCCCATTTTCTCAGTCTAATTTGCTTAAAACCTAGCCTAACTCGAACCAGACCAAATATTGAACACCCAGACTATTAATTCATGAAAAAATATTAATTAATCCTAAAACATTTATATAGCTATTGATTTGATGTACAGTCCCAATAAAATCATACCTTTAATGGCCTTTATTCATTTTTTTCTAAATAGTTTTTTTAAAATTGGTATGCCAAATTAATTGCCACATAAATGTGTCAACATCAATTAATATTTTTTCATTAATCCACACACATGCATGCTCTTCTAATTGGGAATTTCTCCTTATTTTATATTAACTTTCATTGGCTAAGATAACTGATTTTCTATTCCAAAACATTTTGCACTAATTAATAATCTTGTACTATGGCACATCAATCCCACACCACAAGTTTATAAGATATTGTTATAGCTCCACGTGCTTTTTTAATCTTGGAAAGATGTATTCACTAGCAATTTTAAAAAGTCATACATGCAGCCGACATACAAGATACATAGAACTTTTCCTAATTTGAAAGTTCAGTGGTCATTTCTATGTTGTCATTAAAACTATGATAAGTATATAGAAAATTTCCATGATCCTTCCCAGAAGGAATTGAAATACAAAGGAATATTGACTTTTTTACCAAACAAGATAAGCTGAATTAGTATTGAAGATTTCTTGAAGGATGCGTAAAACTATATAATAGTATTAACTATTAGATTCGCTCCTATAAGGTGGATTTACTGGATCTAATCTTGAAATTAATCCACACCATTGGCGATCTCATGTTTCATGTAAATGAAACGATGCATTTTATAGGCAAATTTTTTTAATCTCTGATGCTTTAAAATGTCGTTGATTGGAGTAAATGGTCTGAGGTTTTCTTACCTTCCTCCTTCGATAGAGCTATAGCCTCTACGATGAATTGCGGTGGAACTTGATGTGGCCATTAAAGTGAGGGTTTTATTGCGGCCATTCAAGTGAAGGTTTTGTGCCTCTACGACATCACTCTATCTATCTGTTGACATCACTCTCTGAGGGGTTGCAGCTCTATAAGCCACTCTCCTTCTACATGTTATTCTATTTTTCTGTTAATTTATATTACAAATTGAACAATCTATTCCAACAAGTAATATTAGATCATTTTTTTTTTCCAGTAAGTCTTTACCTCCGTCGCCCTCCCTCTTTGATGGGTGCGAGCTCTATAAGTCACTTCCTTCCTACATGTTATTTTTTACCTATATATTTACACTACATATTCAATAATATGTTCCAACATGGAATATTAGATCAATTTTTTTTAGGTAAGTCACCCACTCCCAACCTGTTGTTTACCAAATCATTTTACAAACAAGTTAACCTTGAGTTCACCATGTCTTAGAAAAAATTTAATTGAGATTACCTAAGTTTTGAAACACCATGAAGTTGGGAAGTAGAAGTTAATGATTCTTGTTCAATTGGCTAATTTTTTTATCATTGTGCTAGTAGTAGCATTTATATCATGCACCTCTTTGTGATTGATATCAATAAGACACAGAGGCACATATATGTTTCATCCTCTGTGCTAATATCTAGCTTGCTATTTTGATTAAGTGAACTATGTATAAGCTATTTTGGTATTGTTTGGATGCATTGTGGATGCCATACAGGTAT
The DNA here is from genome assembly GCA_037074485.1 of Delonix regia. Classification (NCBI taxonomy): domain Eukaryota; kingdom Viridiplantae; phylum Streptophyta; class Magnoliopsida; order Fabales; family Fabaceae; genus Delonix; species Delonix regia. Next base: position 10,067,065 of record CM073455.1, read on the forward strand.
AAGCTATTTCTTAAATGCTTGATAATTATGCTCTTGAAATGTTGAATGTTTGGTTCTATAACTTGTTGGTTTTTAAGTTCTTAAGTTCAAAAGACCAATAAAAGTTTGTTGCTTATGAGTACAGTGGGTGACCTCTTGAGTCTACTTTGCAATTTACACTAAACTGATAAGTTGGGTCTAACAACTTTATCAAAAGCTCTTCAAAAGTAGCTTCTAAGTTTTGCACCTTCTGAGTTGGAAGGCATGTATTTGCTGGATAAGTCTAAAATCTAAATCAAACCAAGCATTTGCTCCTATTTTTGTTTTGTCTCTTTCATATTCAACCTAATCTCTATACTTCCATTTGCTTAATGTTGCATAGTACTATTGTACAATGAATTCATCTGAGTTCCAAATTTCATAAATTATTAGGTTATTAACTTATTAGCTATATATGCCATTGTAAGTAAACAATTACAAATCCAAATTCTCTTTACCATTGCATGAGACTAGACATAGATAACAATAAGTCTTACATGGAAATGAAATTATAGGAATAATAATACATATTTAACACAAGTACTAATTTCTATGAAATTTTAAAGGAGTCAGTATGTGTGTGTGTGTGTACATATATATGTTAGTTATATGATATGTCTTTATCAGTACATTCTATACTTTCAAGACAATAATTGGTGGTCACTTTGTATAATGCAAAATTTGCTTAAATTAAGCAATGTAATGATGTAGTAAGTACCAATGAGCTTGTAGACAAAATTGGATTTGAATAAATGGTAGACTTATTTCACGGATATCTTGTAGACAAAATTTGCTTAAATTAAGAAATGTAATTTTGTAGTAATACAATTGAAGGCATGTTTAAGAATTTTCATATACTGTCAACAATCTTGTGAAGCTATACTGGCTCCCTTATATTTGATAGTCATCATAGCATGCTGGAGGTGCTGAGCAAGACACTCTGACCTACATATTACTTGATGATTCCTTATCCTACACAAATGGGTTAATACTAGTAAGTACATATAGTGATAGTACCAATGAGCAAATGCATCAACTATTTACCACATGCTGTGGGATTTGTGATCGAACGATAGGTGGAACCTTTCTTTTCTTACAATCTTGAAGTTCAACCTAACTTTTAGGTCATCGTTGTCTCTTGGTCCCATTTTATGGTTTGAACCCCTTCATTTAACCTACTTTATCACTTTTAGGGATTGTGGCTTGATCACTTGAATTATCTATACTACATTATCCTGATTCAACATCTGTAACTCTCTTGAACAAATTATTCACCTCTTTCTTAACCATTGAATATAGTTCCTGACATGTAGCCACTTTAGGGTTTCCTTCAACTTTGTTCCCATTTGAAATATGCACATTACCATTGCATGTTTTTTTTGTCTATCTCATTTAGATACGCTGCTTAGACACCTGGTCAACATCCTACGTAATAAATACTTTCAACATATGGCTACATAGTATTTTGAATTACTCGAACTTCATACAATTGCAAGAGATAGTGTTCAAGAGAAGATTAAATAAGACTTTGTATTCTCTATCATGATTGGATGTGGACACTATATACTCAAATACATGATGATTTTCATTTCTATTCCTAATGAATGTTACAAAGAACAAGTTAAACTCTATTTGGAAAAGATCGAATATTAGAAATGTGTATACCATTGAAACTTAATGTAGCATCACCGAGTGTGGATAATTCAACCTGGCTAACTTATATCGAGCATCAAACTCACTTTTCAACTCGTTATACCATTTTTCTACAACCTGCCATTCATTCACCTTAAAAAACTGTATAAGGTTCAAGTTCAATTATATGCATGCTTTGAAACCAAAGTTCAAGCTCACACTTAATTTGGTGCTCCTTATTCCCAATGTGAATACGTATTTCATATGACACATTGCCCATTTTTCTTGTATCATATACACTGCATTTAAACAATTATTCTCGTGAATATTATAATCAAACAACATTGTCATCTAGGTTGACTTAAACTGAACTTCATCAACGTAACTATATATACCCCTTTGGAAATGAATTAAGAAGTTATATCCATCTTTCATTAAATGGCCTAGGTACATGATCACATTATGCATTAGGTGCCACATGCAAAGAACATAGTGCGTATCAAGCATCACCTCACCTAAAAGAATAATTAACTTATATGAAAATTAAAATTAATTGAAATGAGAGTACATATTTAGTGTTATGTACGAAAATTAATCACCAAGAACTTTTGCCATTGCAACATCTTGGTCAGTAAATATAGTTAGTGACCTTTTTTGACCATGAGCTTCCAAGAAGGTCTCAAATAACTACCAAAATGACTCAGTTCTCTTGTTATACAACATTGTAGTGCTAAACATCACTGTTTTCTTATATTGACTGAATATGGTGAACAAGGCAAGTAGCATGTGCGCCAGATTTGTATAGTAAGTTTTGTCTAAAGAGACAACAACACCAAAATATTCATAGTTGACAATCATGCATGCATTAGCCCAGAAAACATTTGGGATTTGCTCATCAACATTAACCTAATAGGCATGGCAAAAAGATCTAACAACTCTTGTTGGACACATTGCATAAGACAACCAACATCCTTGTAAACTATGTGACACTGCCTTTTTTATCATAGATAAATTTTTGCACCCAATTGGGTGAAACCAAGATTAGTTTTACCTCCTGCGTGTGTGCTTATCAACTTAAACGATGTTTTTTACTACATTCCAGAGTCCTCAGCCATTTTAATTTCATGTCTTTTAACTTCATATATCTTGCATTGTTAGCCTAACTTATATGTTGTCTCCAGAAGTTAAAGAGGGTGGTTATGAAGTTTCACAAACTCATTGATCATCAATTTTCCATTAATTGTAATAAGGTTAATTCAGACACCACAATTAGTTCCGGTTTCAAGCCTGGGGTTAGTGACTACCTTGTCTCTTTTGTCTAACTTCTAAACTCCCTCTTTGCAATATATGAACCCGCAAGAAATCATTGATCCGTCTTCCTTGTTCTTGTTTAGGTATATGTGTTAAATATTGACAATTCAAAAGGGTATAAATTACTAACATTACAATATCTTTCCCATACAATAGCCCAAACACTGACGGTATTCACTTACAAAACTAACAGGATGCATATTTAAGTTATCAATATTAATCCCATGATTGTTTAAGAAAATGAATAATTTCGTTCCTGAAAGTATGTTCTCTTGTATCTTGAATAGCCTCATAGTATTTCAACGTGATTACATGTAATAATCCAAAAATATATATAGATTTTAAGAATAACATTAGAGAGATAAAATAAAATTTTATAGACTAAAAGGAAAGGAGAAAATAGTATTTAGGGTACAAATTATAATTTTAACTTTTTTAGAGACTAAAATGAAAAGAAAAATATTTTGTGATAAAAGATATAATTTTAACCATTGTATAGTAAGTTGCATAGTAAATGTCGGCAAAAATGCATGGTTACTGTGCAAATTTAGGCAAAAAATGTGCGGTTGTTTGCATAGTGACAAATAGTAACTTGAAAGTTTCTATAAATAGAACAAACATTTCTTAATTTCTCTTGGAAACTGACAAGAAAGGTTGTGGAAGAAGCGTTCATATTTGTATGAGGTAGCTTTGCAGGGACCTCTTTAATCTAGGCTGTGTCATAGGAATATGAAATCTTTACTATTAATCCTTATTGATGAGTGTATAATTAGCAAAATAACACTTTTCATTTTACCGAACATATTTATTTTCTTGTCAAACTTTCAATTTCTTTATTTTTATATGGATTATATATATATATATATATATTCTAAACTAGGTTTTAAAGAGTATTGATATATTTTAAACAACAAATTTTTACATATTATGCACATAATGGTGGTAGAATCCTATTTAATAGATTAAGTTAAATTAAGACACTAAAATGAAATTTAATAGTACCTTTATAGAGTCTTATGGACTTTGCACAAGTAAGACTATGGTAAGCTATGTTGCCTAAATGACAAATTTAGATCCTATGAGTTCCTTGACAAAGTAATTCATCCCATAACTTCTGAGATATATAGCAGAATTATACTGCCTAAAAGGTCACTAGAAAGTAGGGTTGTTGTATTTTCCCTGCCAGGACTATTTTGGAACATGAACCAAGCTAAAGGCTTCTAGATCCATTTGGACTTAGAAAAGTGAAAACTAAATATATAGTAAATTTTAAGACATAAAGGAAATTCAAAACTATCAATAGTATTTGTTGTTGTTGTTATTATTATTATTATTATTATTATCATCATCATAAATATTATATATAGGATTTATGATTTCCATATTTGATAACTATGGTATAGATACAAATGATTTGTAGGTTCAATTATGATCAAAATGGAAGTTCCATTTTAATCCTTTATATTATTGTCACTTCATTCTTAATCATTCTTTGTTTTATTTTATCTTCAAGATTATTTTTTACTTAAATTACTTTATAGTAGTAAATATGCTTAAATAAAATTATTTATTTATATATCTTATTTACACTTTTCAATGGATTTTATATTTTAAAGGATGGATCGGTATTCATATAAAAACCATGTAGCCGTTAGCAAAAGTAATGGCCTTGGTGCACCATGATGAAATGAATTATTGAGACGTATCCAGTGAAGAGATACGGATAAGAGATATTGAGATGTATTCGGTAAAAGTATACGAGTATGATTATTGAGACGTATCCTGTGAAGAGATACAGATAAAAGATATTTAGACATATCTAGTAAAGGGATACATGTATGAATTTTTAAGACGTATCTGGTAAAAGAATATGAATATGATGATCTTAGTTCTTTCCTTGATACCCGTTTCAGACAAAATTTAAGATTTAGAAATAATGTTCTTATTTTATCAAAACTTGTTGTTATTTTAAAATTCTAAGGTCTCCATTTTTTTCCCTTTTTGCTTGCTTTGTTATTTATTCACTCACTAAGTCAATGGTAGACTTACACCTCTCTCTTTAATATTTTTCATATCAGTAAGTGCTAGTGAAGTTACTCTGGGAATTTTCTTATTCTTCAAGCTTTTTGGTATGTTATTATGGGTTAATTACAGTGTATGTCTAATTCCAAGGTGGTAGCTATTGATGTCTATTTGGGATTTTGTGAAGTATTGTAAGCCTTGTATGGACTATTTTTTGATTATACCAAATATATATTGTGAGACATTATTAAGTTAATTAGTTTAATATCATTGTGAAATCGCTAAATCATATTTCAAAGTGTGTCTGATGTGTGTCATCAATATTTTTTTTAGAGAATGTAAAAAGAAATTATTTTAGGTTGGTTAGACTAAGTTGATTTAGCCTATGCACCGCGTACGGCCCATGAATTTGGATCATGACATTACAGGTATTTAAGTTAATGTTTTTAAAACTAAAGCCATTGGATACTTTGAGAAAAATTTTAAGGATATAAGTGAAATAAATTGCATAAATAACCACAATCTCTTTTCTTTTATGGAGGGTAAACAATGGTTTACTCTTTTCATTTAGACAATTGCATTTTTTTCCAAAAACATAAGCCTAAAATGCATAAATGACCATAGGCTCTCAAATCTACATTCCATCTTGCAATTATACAGTTCTAACTTCTAAGTTGGTTTAATGTATTTTTGGATTCACAATATAAATGCATTGGCTTTATATTATGTCTAAATGCAAAACATGGCAGGTATTGAACTACATAAGTAACAAAAAGAAAAAAATAGTATTCAATATTTGTTGTTGTGCACTTTAGTATGGATTCCATTGCTATTTGAATGTTTATAAGTATATACAACATCTAATCCATCAATTGAGTCCATACAAAGCCAAATGACTCTAAAATATATTCAGATGATTCCTTCCCTATGTTCTTTTTATGTCTTTTTCCCTGTTCCCATAAACACACATGGCTTCCCTCTATTATTATTATTTTTTTTGGTCCTTTCCCCCCTTCCCCTCATTCCATAATTGTTCAATACTAGTTAAGACCATTCAAAAGGGCCACAAAATGCATCATTCCAAAGTCAAAACACTCATCAGAATGAATCATTCAATGCAAAAAACCCACTTCACAAATAAAAGAAGCTTTCACCTTTACCTACATTTTCTTCCCTGACTTCATTGAAATGATGCCCTTTCACATTGCAATGGTGGAGACACATTACTTGGAGGCAACTGACGTCTTATACCTAGTCAGTGGGCTAGCGAATGGAACAATGAATTGGCAGGAAAAAGTTATAGTAAATAACATATACACACATAGCTTCGTGCAGGAGGAGGAAGAAGAAGTAGACCAACCTCGTAAAACAACATCATTTCTATACATCTAGTACCAACAAAAATTTCTCCCTCAAAATGCACGGTTTTACTCAAGCAAAATAGTGTGTTTCAACTTAATTAATGCTGCAAATTATTCACTCCAAATGATGATGTTTCGAAGCATTAGAGATTAAAAAAATTTGCCCAAAAAATACACAATTTCATTTAAGTGAAATAGTGCATTTCGAGGGTAAAGTGATGGGACACATTTCAAGACGTGGGAATGCATGGACAGTGTGGATTATTTATAGGATCAAATCCTGTAAATATGCTTTACAGGAGAAAAAATCCAATTGCGATAGTATTAATGTTGTATGAATGGATTCATCAGGAAGGCATTAAGGTATACCCTCAATTAAGAGAATACAAAGACAAAATCCATATAAATAAAATAAGATCCTCCATACAGAAACAGATGCTGTTTCATTTCATATATACCAAGACAATATTGACGGGGACTATACATAGCATATAGCACCCATTAATAATTGAAGGGACCCCAATTTGGGTGTGTAGATTGTCAAAGAAATTAATTATTTTTATGCATTTAAAGCGTTGGATGAATTACATATCTGATTATATCTATGTGAAAACCTGGATAAGACGGCGACTATAATAGCATATAGCACCCATTAATAATTGAAGGGACCTCAATTTAGGTGTGTAGATTGTCAAAGAAATTAATTAGTTTTATGCATTTAAAGCGTTAGATGAATTACATATCTGATTATATCTATGTGAAAATATGGATCAAGGACTAGACATAGCATATAGGAACCATTAATAATTGAAGGGACCTCAATTTAGGCGTGTAGATTGTCAAAGAAATTAAGTATTTTTAAGCATTTTACAACGTTAGATGAATTACATATCTGATTATATATATGTGAAAACATAGATCTCTAAAAACTTGAATTGTAAAGGAAATAGAATAAAAAAGGTAAGATTTGACAAACGTTAATATTTTAAATTTTAAATATATAATAATAATAATAATAATAATAATAATAATAACAATGATAAATTATGAAAATACTATTAAAAATAAAAATAAAATAGTGACAAATTATTTAAAATATAAATAAAATTGAATCGAGTCAGGTATTCAGTGATCATAAGACCCAATCGTACTTGGTTACTTAAATTGAAAACTGCTTTAGTATGATCAAGTTCATCAGATTAATGTTGAAACCTTATCTTTGAAATAGAGAAATGTGGAGTTATTCATTACATGACAATTTTGAGGAGGACTATACAGTATATACGGCCCATTAAATATTGAAGGGGCTAAGTTAGGAGTATTGTTTGTCAAAGAAATTAAAATGGTGAAGATAAGAAAAATGCACCTGGGAAGAAAATTAACCACCAGTTCTTTCTTATTAAAACAAAAGTAGCATTAATATATACAATAGAGTGAGTCGTCAACGAGACGCCTTAAATCTCATATGTAGTAAGTTGTCGAATTACTTATGGCATATAAGGCCCATTAAACAGAATCAGGATTTGTCCACTGCAGCCTAAATCCAATGACCAAGATTTATTTTTAATAACAGCATACAGTTAAAACAATTAATTAAGATTGCATACAGTCATAATTTTTATGAAACCTACAACAGTAAAAAATCCAAATCACCAGGATGTCTGCCCATTCTTATGCCAACCCCTGGCAGTCAAGTAACCATTAACAAATTCAAAATGGAATGTTAAGACCAGCACTAAATAGCAACCCTAGTTAAAGATTTGCAAGGGACATAATTTGTCTTTTATTATAAAACTGAACGAAAATTAAAGTCAGCCCTTTTCAAACGTAAAATATTATTTTTATCCTTTACTTATTGTAAAATTATCATTTTGGTTTTCAAGCATTGTAATGCTTAAAAAGGTCCCCATACATTAAAAAGAGTTATATTTAATCCCTAATTTATTTTATCAAAATCAAAACGTAAATCTATAGAACAAAAATATAAATTGTTGATGTGAAAATGAGTTCTAAAAATTGGATAATATGTTTTGATTATGGTGTCATCTCTGATGCGCTCACAATTTTGATTGTGCTAATACACCCAGTTATAACTAAGTGAGTGCAACAAATATTTTACCCTTGATTAATTATAAATTTTAGATATAATTATGTATTTCTGGGCTTTTTTATTTTAAATAAACTCTAGAAACAATTTTTGCAATAGAAAATTAAAGTAACTCAAAATTTGAATTTTTAAGTAATTAAAAATCATTTTTTATCTACAATACATTTCAACCGTTTTATATACAACATTTTGTAATTCAATTAATGCTAAGTTTTTAAGCAACAGCTATAAATAATGTAACACCTTCGAAGAATATATTATCATCATCTTCATCTACACAACTAGCTCTTCTCCTTCGTAATGGAGTTGGGAAGTGTGCAACAATTTCTCAATGGAAAGACCATTTTGGTGACTGGTGCATCAGGCTTCTTAGCAAAGGGTTTTTTCTACATTCCATCTTTAAATTTCTAACGCATCTGTAAATATAGGTAACAAAATTAAAAATCTGAAAATCTCACTCTAAATGTTTGTCTATATAGTTTTTGTGGAAAAGTTATTAAGGATTCAATCAGATTTGAAGAAATTGTATCTTCTTGTAAGAGCTTCTGACACTAATGCAGCCACACAACGCCTGCACAATGAGGTACATGTTTTCTTAAGTTTGTTCATGCATTTTAGAAAGCTTGATACGTTACATATCTGATTATATATATATATATGTGTGTGTGTGTATGAAAACGTGGATGGCTAGATCATAAGGAAGGAATTGTTTGGGGTTCTACGAGACAAGTGGGGTGCAGATTTTGAATGTTTCATATCAGAGAAGATAGCTGCCATTGCAGGAGATGTCTCTCTTGTGAACTTGGGACTAAAAGATGCAATTCTTGAAAAGATGTGCGACGAAATAGACGTTGTTGTGAACTTTGCTGCAACTACCAATTTTGACGAAAGGTACGCAATTTTTTTCATCATTTTCTCCACAAAAGATGACATCTATTTTTGCTTTCTCTTTAACTGAAAGGTTGCATCTTGCATTTACATATTGGTAAATTTTTTGCAACTATAAAATTAGTTATAACAATGCAATTATTGCATAGAATACTAAAAGAATGATATGTGACAATAATGTCATTATTATATTATTGTATGTCAACCTAAAATAACTTGTTATATTTATATTTTGACTATATTATTTTTACATTTTTATTTACGAACCCAAATTTTTAAAAAATTTTTTAATTTACTCCTATTTTTTTATTTTTTATCAATTTACACAGAAATATTAGTATATAACTTTATTAGCTCACCCCAATACTTCTTTATATTTTTTCAATAACTCCACAACCTTATAATTTTATTCATATTTTCAATTTATAAACTATTGTTTTGTGATGTTACTAAAAAAATATAGCAAGGATAAATTGACAATTGTTTAAAAATTTTTGGATTCATAAGTAAAATCTAAAAATATTAAAGTCAAAATATAAATACAACAAATTATTTTAAGTTAGTAAATTCTTAGGTGCCTTTGAGTGTTTGAAGGCTCTGATGCCTCAATGAGATCATCAAATAAAATATTAACATGTGTCAATCCTTGTGATAGGAAGAGTAAATAGAAATTTAAAAAAAAAAAAAAACGCACCCCAAAGTATTTGTATTTACAATATAACCCCTAGTAATTTTAATATATAATTATTCTTAATTTTAATAAAATTTGCATTGTGACCACATATTTTATTTATTTCACTTTCAAACCTAATTTAATTTATTTTTTCCCTCATTTTTCACATGAATGGTTGCAAATATTCTTTACAGTTGTCTAAATTTTTTAGCAAAATAATAATACATTAGTTGACGGAAAAGACTATATATTTTCTTAAATTAAATATATACATAATGAATTCATGATCCATTTTGATAGTCCAATTCAAGATTTTGTTTAGAAAATTATTTTTACTATCACATTATAAAAAATTATAGACTATTGAAACTCCTAATAAACTTATACGTGTTTATATTATTATATAAAAGGTAAAATCACAAGTTAATATTGTGTAAGAAAATTAACTAGATTATAAATTAAACAATAAAATATGGAGAAAAATACTTTTTTGGGTCCGTCACTCGTTAAAAGTCTCAAAATGGTTTGTCATTTATAAGAAAATATCAAACTTGGTCCCTTACTTTTCATAAAGATATCAAATTTATTCCCTCTACTAAATCCTAAACCCTAAATTAATAGGACTAAACTTGGTATCATTTTGAAAACTCTCAATAAAATAAGTTTTTGGTTATATATATATGGAAATTTGAATAATATATTAAAAGTAATAAATATCTTTAAATGATTTAACCCAATTTTTTTAGTTTAAAATATTCCACACGCTTATTTATTTATTGAACCCAAAATTTAATAAAAATAAAGAAGAAAAAAATTAAATTGAATTATGGTTATATCAATTTTTATAATGTCATATCTTATCCGTATATAAATTATAACATTAATTCAAAATATTAGGTTGTTAAAAAATATAAAAAAAATAAATAATTAAAGAGAAATTTCAGACTCACGTTTGGTCAGAAATTCTAACCAAAATTCGATAGGAAATTCCTAGCACATTTTGGTCCGAAATTCTGACTAATAGTAAGTTAAAACTTTGGTCCAACATAATTTATCTTAAACTTTTGAAGTTCTTTGATAATTTTATCATTCATTTTCTCTCTTTTATTTTTGTCAGACACATGGACCAATTAGTATATTCTATTTTATTAACTTAGCATATAATCAGTATATTTTGACATATTATTACCACGTATCTTCTCTTAAGTGTGTCACATACTAATCATACTAATGCAATTAATTTTATAATTACATCAAAGATAATACCTTAAATATATTTTAGTGTATAACATTGTTATCCAAAAAATCTTAATCCCAATAAAATTTACATAAATACCGTTAATCTAGCCTTGTATTTGGCTGATGTTATATGCTTATTTTTACAAATACCAAAAGTAAATATAATGCCATGCATTCATAAATGTATCATTATTTAAACATTTTTACTATTATAGTGAGAAAAAGTCAAAATATATATTATGCTAGAGATCAAAATCGATTCTATTGCTTTGAATAAATTATAATATTACGTAAAAAGTTAAAGTTTTTGATAGAATATAAATTAGATGAAAGGCATTTGTCATATATGCCAAGAAGTAATTAATTATATTTTGGAACGAGAGGAATATTATATATAATTTAACTAAATATATAAAAATAAATTAAAATTAGTTTAATTTACTGTTACCATTACTATTACTATTATTTGTTTGATTGCATTTTATTTCGTTATTTATAAAACTTTCAAGTATAGCAACAACCGTCTCATGATGGATTGACCATACTGGGCTGTTTGAATATGCAGGTTTGACATTGCAATGGATGTTAACACAATGGGTGCTTTAAATGTCTTAAATTTCGCTAAGAGCGGCCATAAAACACAAGTCTTTCTCCACGTGTCAACTGGTATGTATAATATTTTATATATATATATAAGTCATCTTAGAGTCTGGTTTTAGGGAGATTACATTCTACTTGTTACTAACAATGTATTTTTATTTATTGATTTCAGCTTATGTGTGTGGGGAGGCTAAGGAAGGAGAAGTAATAAAAGAAGAACCTTTTCGAATTGGTCAAACCCTAAATGGGCCTTCCATATTAGACATTCACCAAGAAAAGATTTTGATGCAGAAGAGAATAGATGAACTCCAATCGCAGTATATTGGCAATGAAAAGGCTATAACAGCTGCAATGAAAGATTATGGAATTCAGAGGTTCTTTCATATACTAATTGTCATGTTTCATATGTCCATGGTTTTTAATAACAAAAAGATAAACTCTCATTACTTTTCAAGAATCACTCATAATTCTCATTTATTAGGAAAGCAAGATAAGTTATAACTACATCCATTTAATTAAAGTAAATTTATATTTATAAAAAATAATCTAAAAAGGTACTTAGGTCCAATAGATTTAGTTATGACGTATATTTTGATTCTTTAAAAAATTTGTGTGCTTTATTAATAAAGAAAATGGTTGTGTTGAAAGTAAATAATTACTCTTTTTTTTCTAATATAAATTAAATAATACAATGTACAGAGCAAACTTGTATGGATGGCCAAACACTTACGTATTTACAAAAGCAATGGGAGAGATGCTTGTGTCACATTTTAAGCAAAATATGCCCTTAATTATCATACGCCCCACCATGATAACAAGTACATACAAGGAGCCCATCCCTGGTTGGATCGAAGGTTTGAGGTATTCACTACTTGCAAATACTTAAATTTTGAATTAGATATTTCATGAATCTATTTCAATTTTCCAAAGTAAGAAAAAGAAAAAACATGTTCTTATATTTAACAATGCAAATTATTTTTCCTCTACAGAACACTTGATAGTGTAATCGGTGGCTATGGCAAAGGAAAAATAACATGCTTTCTTGGTCATCCCAAGACAATTTTAGATGTGGTAAGTCTGTGATTAATTACTCTAGACTATGATATGTTTTAAGTTAGATTAATTAAATATTAGTGACAAAAGTTTGACCCATCTTTTATTGAGTCCTTATATGATACACTACTACTATTAATTTGCAAGCACATTATTACTAAGGAATCCTAATACAGAGCGATATCAGGTAACCTCATTTTCAAGTATGGTAACTCCACCTATTACAAGGCGATAATGAAATTCAACTTACCCTTTGCCTCCTACTGGCATCATATTTATAACATTTCTATTCTCAATACAATAGAAAGAAATGAAAATAAATGTAAAATGAACATTGAATTCGATCAGCATAGCTAGCCTTTATAACCGAATTATACTACAACTGATTGATAACGGTCATGATTCCATGCTAGTTCATTCCTTTAGTTCCCCTCTAACGATGGTTGCTTCCTTCATTTCCAAATGGTCACGTGTCCTTAAGGGCAATTTTTCTGGTCCTTCTTGGGCTAGCCTCTAGTAGGTCATAATACCTAGGATCCTTCTCTGCCGCCACAATATCTACCATCCCTTGGGACTGTGGTCCATCATTTATAATTATGGGCTTTGGTGTATCAATTGGTCCCCCTTATAATAGAGCTTATCCTTAAAGACAGTGGTCTTGCAATTTTTGCAAAATAAATGGTAGTTGTTGCACATGTTCATTCTCCCTTTTGCAATAAACCAAAATATCATCAAAAAATACTACCACAAACCTCTTTAAATAAGGCTAGAAGAGCCTGTTCATTATTACTTGGAATGTGGTGTGTGAGTTAGTCAACCCAAATGGCATTACTAGGAACTCGTAGTGACCTTGATGAGTCCTTAATGTTATTTTGGGTTTGTCTTCAATTTTCATATATATTTAGTGATAACCTAATTGAAGATCAAGCTTCAAAAAAATTTTTGACCTATGTAGCTCATCCAAAATTTCCTCAATAGTAGGGATGGGAAATTTGTCCTTGGTTGCGATGTCATTCAATGGTTGGTAGTTGACTCAGAAATTTTAACTCCTATCTTTTTGCTCACTAGCAAAACAGAAGATGAAAATGAGCTGGTGCTTTTTTATATAATCCTTGCTTGCAGCATCTCTTAGGTTATCAACTACATCTCATTCTTTTAGAAGTGCAAGTATTTGTACAACCTTACATTCATTGGCTTGCTTCCTGGTTCCAATTGAATCGAGTGCTCTACTTCTCTACATGGCAATAACCTTATCTTCTTAGTGAACACAACTTGATTTTCTTATAGCAAGCTGCGTACTTTGTTAGTACAGGTTGGAAAACCCTTAAATTTCATCTCGAGCAATGACTGTAATTAATGCGTAGTGGACACTGAATGAACAGCTATCATCCTTTTAAGTGCCTGCAACTTAGGCTCATAATGCAATAAATTGTTTCCTTTCCAAGTAATCATCCTACCACCTTCTTCAAAGCTCATTGAACAATATTTAAAATTGAAAATAATGAAACCCATTTGTTCTAGCTACTGTATCCCCAATACCAAGTCAGTTCTCCATAAGCAACACATAAAAATCCATATAAAAATAATTGCCTTGGATAAACAAATGAATGCAATAGCACTTTGTGTTACAAATTAAATAGTTACCACTCTTACTACCTACTCTAAATTTGGATACCAGTTTGATGGGTAGTTTTAACCTTTTTGGTTGCCTTTAACTTGATGATATTCTAAGTACTACAGGAGTCCACCAAAATTTGCAGCCACTAGTTCTTGTATCTACCATTGACCCTAATACACTTTGGGTGGCACTACCCTAAGAGCGTTTAAGGCAAATTTTAAGCTCCTTCATCTCCTTTAAAGGATGTTCTTCCACTCCTTCTTTCTCTTCCTGATTCATGGTCAGCTCTATCAAACATTTCTTCATTGCCTATTAGTAGGAAGTGAGAGCCTTTGCATTTATGCATTAGACTGTACTTGTTATCATAGTAGTAGTAAAATCTTTCTTATTTCTCCTAGTCTTAAACTAAGTTAAAGTTAATCTTTGAATTGAAGAACTCAACTAGGCTGTAAATTGAACTATCAAACCTTGATTCACGCTAGTGCTAGAGCTGGCAGACCTTCTAGTTTAATTGAGCAAGGTTCTTGGTAGACCTTATCATAATTTAAAAAGTTTGTTTGGCCTAATGAATTCGGCCTGAGAAAAATAAAACTCAAACAGAAAAAGCTCAATTGTAAAATGAACTAGGGCTCAGGCTTTTTTTAAAGTCTGGCTAAGCTTAAAAGCTTGAATGAATAAAAACAAAAAAAAAAAACTTAGTGTAATATGACATCTTAGTAAAGAAATAAAAGCTAATATCTCTTATTTAAAGAATTTATGCCAATAGAACAAACTTATTTGTATTCATAACTTTCCTATATATAATCTTGCAAGAAATAATACAAATTAATTATGTTCTCAAGTTTTACAACCAAATTGATTTGATCATGACTTAAAAAAACTCGATTGCCCTAATAACTTTGACCTAAATAATATTGATAAAAGTCTAAATAAAAAACTCAATTAAAATACGGGCTAGGACTTTCTTTTAGTCCAAATTCAAGCCTGATTTTTAAAAGTCCATCACAATGATCAAGTCTAGTTCCTAGTTACTCAACATTGCACCTGGGTGTCTCTGATGATGCTATTGTCAATCCTTTAACAATAGTGTTAACTCTGATTCTGCCTCCCCTAAAGGTATCAACATTCGGTATACTACAATACCTCTATTCTTGCAATGAAAAAAAATTGATAAGCCATACTTTAGATAAACCAGTCACTTTAGTGGATGACTCCTCAAATTTAGCTTGCTATTCATCCACCATTCCTGTCTACTTAAGCTCCTTTAGCACAGCCTTAGGGTCGTCGTATAGCATAGTTCTGTAACCCAGTATGAGGCTACGAGGGCGTTCCAGAGGCCATCCTAGCTATGGACCACATTATTGTTTATCACCCATTTATACCACACATATGCTGGCTCGATCATGTGGAGAGACGCCAACTTTATTCGTTACTCCATTAAGGTGTTGTATAGTTGAAAGAACTGTTGTACTTTGAATACCCAGTCTTCGTCATCGCTATCATCAAAACAGGGTATCTCTACATTGTTTTTGAGATCTAACAATTGCCTTCTCTTGCTTACTTGGGCTCTCCATCCCCCTCTATGATGGTTGCACCTCCTCGTGCATTTGGTATCATTCTTTGCACCATCTCAACTAAGCTTTGAATGGGTTAAGTGTGCAAAAATTATATTCAACTTGTCATTTCAAATGACCAAACAAAAGCATTTAAGAATTTTATGTGCGTATATAATATATATATATATATATATTATGTTGCTAATATAGTTTAATTAACCTTAATTTATAGCTGCGTTCTAATACTATTTATGCGAATCAATAGCTGTTGACCAACTATTTGACTTTGGAAAAATTAAAAATTTAGTCAAATCAAAAGGAACACATATAGTTTGATTTTTAATCATTTGAGTATTAATTGGTTAATTCTTCAAAGGAAACCTAAACTATTGTTGCTTTCTAAGGGTTACTCTTTGAAATTTATAAGATATATATAAATGCTTTTTCCCACTTCCTCAGAAATTTTCCTCCAGAATTGGTTTATCGAAGTTAAAAATCAGACCAATATTGATGTGATCATGTGCAGATACCTGCGGACATGGTGATAAACTGTATAATGGTAGCAATGGTGATTCACTCAATGATGCATCAGAGAAGTTCATATACCATGTTGGTTCATCGTCAAGAAATCCTCTCAGAATTTATGATGTTCACGATCTTTCGTATCTTTATTTCAAAAACAATCCCTGCACCAACAAAAGTGGAAAGCCAATAATCATCTCCAAGGGAATAGTTTTCACAAGTATGGCCAGTTTTCATACACATATGATGATCCGATATGTATTGCCACTAAAGGTAATTGACTTGAGCTAGTTAAACCTCATATATATCGTAAAGTGCTTATATATATATATATATATATATATATATATATATATATATATATCATGAGTAATGAATCATTATGTACGGTTTGGTAAATTTGCAAGGTATTAAAACTGGTGAACGAAGTGTTTTGCCGAATCATCCAAGACTTCTACACCCGAAACGACAGAAAAGTGAAAATGGTGATACGAATGGCTGAACTTTACAAACCCTACGTGTTTTTTCAGGCTGTGTATGTTTCTAATTTTTCTCCGTTCATTAAAATCTATGGCCACTTTCTGATCCATATATATGAATTTCAAACATTCGGTTAACTTGGAATTAATTAATGTTTTAATATAACAGCTTTGATGACACGAATACAGAAAAATTACGGATAGCAACGAAGATGGAGGATGCTGGGCTTGAGTTTGACTTTGATCCCAGGAGCATCGATTGGATAGATTATTTGTTGAATGCACACATTCCTGGCCTCGTCAAGTATGTATTAAATCCATCCCCCGAATAAACAAAAATCGATGATCAGAAAATAATTAAGGCCAACTATATATGTATATTGTACTGAAATACTAAGTGTGGTCACATATGAATAAGGACTCTAAGAAGTATGTAGAATAAATGGTGAAGTATGTTCAAGGTCCGTGACTTCACAAAAATAGTGAAATTCTCACCTTGTTTGGCTCAATAGTTGTAGTATAATATATTAATGATAACTTTAGATTATAACGCATGCATCAATTGTTTTATTTATACAGTCATATTATATATAATGTATATGGATATTACGTACTAATCAGTCAGCTTAATTTATGCCCAAGGGATTTTCAATGACTAGTTGCCATATTCCCTCACCCAAATTCTATAGCAAATAAAATAGCATAACAACTGCTGCAATAATTAATTTGAAAAAAGAAAAATTTTAGTCCATAAAGTTTAAAGATAACTGTTGATATACAAGTATTATAGTAATTTACTTTAAAATTAAATTACAGTGTCTTTTTCTGAAACAAAAACAATCCGACAACTAAAATCAAGACACCTTGAAGGATAATGTTATTTTTTCTAATTAAAGAAATTATTTATTTTGTGTTTTAAAAATATATTTGTTACATTGTTATTTCAAGATAATTAAGTTTAACTGGTTAGATTTCTTTAAAAAGAAATATATTATATTGTGAATATATTCTTGTTTTTCATTATTAGTAACTTTTTCACTAAATGATTTTTAATTGTTTAATTTTAAAAATAAGTATTATAAATTTGGAAATATTTTGGTCAAAACAAATTTAATTCTAGATATTTTTTATTTTAAGGGAAAGCAATGGTGTAAATTTTCAGGAGTTGTTAATCTTATTAAACTACTACTGCCAAAACAAGAAATCCTACATGGAAGAGGAAGAGCTAATAGAATAAAGCTTTTATCAGAAAAAGAAAAGAGTAAAAAAAAAAAACCAATACTACCATGCAAGAATGTGACTCATTTGCTATTACAAGCTTCTTATTTGTTTTTATTGGTGGATTTGGGGGCTTATGACGCAAGAAGCATTTTTTGGGTCAAATCCAATTATGTAATATTGTACTAGAAACAAAAAGATCATCTGTTCAGATAATTTGTTCAAAGAGGGAAGAATTGACAGTCATGTGTTGTGAATTGTGCTATGATATAAGGCAATTACAATTGACCCATTAATGATTCCAAATATATAACATTTCCAAGTCTTCTTCAACCTGCAGATTCACTTTGAAATAATGACGTTTCAAAATCACATTTACAGTAAATAATATATATATATATATATATATATATATAAATAATGCAATACTTCTATGGTTGCTCGTGGCTGCACTTAAAGGCAGAAGCTGATTTTCTGCGTCGGTGTTTCACCATTGAGTTAAATATGTTACAGAAAATTCAACGCATTAAATAATACTTATTTAATTGTATTATTTTTGTTTGCTTGTATTACTTAGCTATATTGTGTATTACGAACAATACTATTTTATAAGCTTTCGTTACTTTGAATCTGGAAGACCCAAATAGAACCTGAATTTTCTCCTCTCACCGAAAAATCTCCAGTAATAAGAACAAGTAGAATATTATTATTTTTATCAATATTAAATTAAAAAATATATTAAAACATTAAAAAAAAATTATACGCCTCCACTGGAGAATCTCCAATAACTGAAAGTGATTCGGAGGGGACCCAAATATCCGTTTTAAAGGATCATCAACACCAATGAGATGACTATCAATCCACACATGCATTCCTTGAAACTCCTAAGTTTGTGTTGATTTTCTGCGTTTAAGATAATTGATTTCCTACTCTAATTAATGATCATGTATTGTTGTACATCAATTTCACTCCACATGTTAATTCGATATTATTGTAGCTCCACGTGCTTTCTTAATCTTTTGAAGACATTTCCACAAGCAAATTTAAAAAATCATTTGCGCACCCCGCCTAGCGGCTAACTTGTTTTGGAATATAATTGTGCCAAATCTTCGGTGAGCCGATGGTTAACAGAGGAAGAAATGTTATAAGCTGTAATTTGGAGAACACAAGGTGTGGAACAATGTAAATTTGGCAAATGATCTTGGGAAATCATTTAGGGTATGAACTCTTAGCTGAAGTTATGGTGTGGCAAAGTAGTTGCCATGTAGATGACAATTGATTGAACGACTAAGCAATTGACCTTAGATTAACTTGAAATTTGGCATGGGGTATCTTCACATGCTAAAATTTAATTCTGGAAAGTTTCATGAAATTTGGAATTTTTCATGTGGGGAAATTGTGCCCAAACTGAACTAGTACTGATATAGAGAGACAGCACAGAACACTGTTTCTAAATTCCAGATTTGAGGGAGGTAAATTAACGAGTATCAAGTGAAATTTGCATGGCATGTTGATAAAATATAGATTTAAGTCTCTGCCAATTTTCACACTATTTAAAGTAGGTTTGCCCCTTGAATCCGATTCAAACAAATAGTCAAGAAACGAGGACTAATCTGCACTATTCCGAAAGTGAGCTTGGTTCAGGTCACAAGCTTATAAGTTTTGAGGCTCAAATTTCTCCAGCATATAAGGGGCGTACAAGAGGTTAATTCTGGAAATTCTCTTTATTTTTGGGATAGTTTAAGGTTGAAATCTTAATTTGGGAACTTGAATTAGGATTAAGGTAAAGTTTGGATGAGTCGTAATGGTCAGGCAATTATATTCAAGATTACTTGAATCCGGGGGAAGGCTTGAAAGTGGGGTAAATCTTGGAGGATGAATTCTATTTAAGCATCAAAGGAAATATCACAAACGTCTATACTTTCCGAACCAATTGAAAAGAATGGGGGAAGTTCTATCCTTACGCTGGATGCACTGTGAGTCAATAACACTAATTAGGCATACTTTTTTATTTTCTTTTCCATTCTGATTTTACAAATTTTCCTTGCATAAATCATTTTCATTGAAAATTTCCATGCTTTGGAACAAACTTCTTAGGATTTATAAATCTCATATGTGTCTTTTGAATATTTGAAAGCTCTTGACTTAATGCTATTTTATCAAGCTTTTTGATATATTATCTTACTATTTGAATTGTTCTAATTCTGGATCTATAAATCATCACAATTTTGTAAGTTGGAATTTTTATAATTTAGTAATTTTGACGTACTCTGATTTTATATTTAAGAAATAATCTAATGTTATATTTTTGAATCAGTTTAATTCTATATTTTTTGAATTTCTAAATTATTCAATCCATTATTTTAAATTGTGGATCATATCAAATGATGCAACCACAATATTGTGGATGCGGCCAACATGCTTCTGCATTACCCTGTGATTGCAGGGTAAATCTAAATCATGACTATGCGCTGCATCAGAACAATGTTGCGACTGCAACGAAATGATATTGTGGTTGCAATTACATCTCAATGTGTTTTTTCCATTATAAGAAACACAACAGCTAGCCAATAAATTTCTTTCAAATTCAATTTCAACCAGGGTTCGAGATGCAAGGGAAGAAAGTAAAGGACAAATTTGGTTTGAGTTTGGGGATTGAAAGCGGCTGTGAAGGAAAAGCTAAGCTTCTTGTAAACTAAAGGAAGACGCTACCTCCAAGAAGAAGACGAAGATGGAGATGAGAGTGAGAAAGAAGATGAGTTGGAAGCATATGTTGTGTTGTACGAAACCGAAAGGAAAACTAAAATGTTTAAAGGAAGGAGAGAGAAAAAACATTAAAGTATACTGTTAGAAGATCTATTAATTAGTTATCAAATTTAAATATTTTAATAAATAATAATGATCTGAATTTTCATTAAAAATGCATATACGTAATGCAATATAATTAGAGATTTAAAAATAAATATCCAAAAATGATATATTAATTATTTTTTATATTATTTATAATTTATCAATTTAATTCTAACAAATTGAATTTATATTACAAATAATATTATCATATATGTACTCATAGATTAGATAAATAACTTTTTCCTTTTCACATATTAAGAGGGAGAGAAAATGCTACCTATGAGAAACCACAGAGACAGTGCCTTAGGTGAAGTGACACCTCATCTACCCATCTGAACCATTTTGTTCTTTAAAATGTAGTGAACTATTTAATGGAATAAAATTTACTTATTTGATACTAGAATGATTACATGAGAGAGACAAATTAGGCAAAATGGGGTGTGAAACTAGGTGTAAGAGGGGAAATTTAGGAGACTTTGAAGTGGATAAGAAATCAAAGAAATTTAAGAAAGAAAAAAATAATACAAGAAAACAAATTAATTAAAAATGGTCCTAAAATAAATAATTTGAAAGTTAGATGTGATATATTATATATATTTGTGAGTTATAGCAATTGCGTATATATTTTAAGATATTTTATGCAACTTGAAAAAAAAAAATCAATGCTACAACTATCGCAACTCATATTGTAACATCTGCAACATCTGTAACATCTGCAATTGTACTAATCGTACCGTAGCTGCAACCACAATTTAAAATCATGATTTCAATTATGGAAATGATTTAATGCTAAATTTATAACTGTGTTGATTGCGGTATCTAAAAGTATTATTTTTTGGAATTCATCTAAAATAGAACCATATAATTAATGAAAGTAGATGTTAGCCATAATTTACTATGTTCTGATAATCTGAGTGAGGTGCATTGCCATTATTCTATTATGAGGCATAATCTTGTTATTCTGATATGACAAATACGTAATATAGTTATTATGATATGTCTGAGGCGTAGTGTCATGGTTTCGATTGAATTAGTCTAAAGCTAGCATTTGATTTTGTTACCCTAAATATAATAGCTAGGATTTCAATTTTTAGATTGAAAAACCCTTTTGCCTACTTAAGAGTATTGTGACTCGTAATTATTTCCTATAGTAAAGATGCTATACATATATCAAATGATTTTAGGTCAAATCTAATTATTTTATCTTTAAACTCCCAATTTTTATTCTAACCTATGTCAAATTTACCAACATTTGAAGGCAATCCATGCGCATTATTGAGATAGACTTAATGATTCTAGTAGAAGGGAAGCCTAAGAGCTTGGTGTATGAACAGTCAAAGAAATATGGAGCAAATAAAATGCACGTAGAAAGAAATAACCCCCAGCTCATCATTGGGTGTCCCCGCTCAAATACATGCCCCTTGATTGTCACCACTCGCTAACACATCACCCACACGTCTTCATAGATCTTTTCAGGAATTAACAAATTCATGAGCATTTATGTATAGGACAATAATGTGACTTGTGATGGAGTCGCCTACAATAAGGGAAAGTAACTTGTATAATTCCTAAAGACATAGTGAAATATACATTTTTTGTCCTTAATTATAAAAACTAAAGGAAGAGCTTAATAGCTTCGATGACACGAACACAGAAAATTTATTACGGATGGCAACGAAGATGGAGGATGTTGGGTTTGAGTTTGACTTTGCTCCCAAGAGCATGGATTGGATAGACTATTTGTTGAATATACATTTTCCTGGCCTCCTCAAATATGTATTGAATATTCCATCTCCCAAATAAGTAAAATATTGATTATCAGAATATAATTAAGCCAAACTGGATATATATGTTGGCCAATTATATATATATGTTCTGAATCCATCTCCCAATGGATTCTCAGTCTCTCACCTTTGTTTGGCTCAATAGTTGCAGTATAATATATTAATAATAAAGGTGGATTATTACCCAAGAATTGTTTTATCCATGTTGTCATACATAAATGATGTACGTGTAGAGTACTCAGCTTTATGCCCAATGGATTTTCAAAATCTAGTGCCATATATTCCCACCCACAAATTCAATAGCAAATAAAACACCGTAAATTAAACAACTGCCATAATAATTACTTCTAAAAATGAAAAAATTTAGTCCAAAAAATTTGAAGATAACTGTTGATATACTTATATTATGGGTAAATTAATTTATTTTCTATTAAGAAAAAATTAAATTACTATGTCTTTTTCTGAAACCCGAAAAAAAAAATCTTACAACTAGAACTAAGATACCTTGATGGATAATGTTTTTTTTATTCAAAAAGTATTTATTTTGTGTTATAAAAAATATATATCTTACCATTTTTATTTCAATATAAATAAGTTTAACTGGTTATTTCTTTAAAAAAATATTATTTCGTAAATATCCTTGTTTCTCATTATTAATTACTTCTTTCACTAAAGGATTAAAATTTACGAATTTGAAAACAAAAATGTTATAAAAATGTTAAACTAATACAAAAATAATATGAAATTAATATATTGTTAAAATGAACTATTACATAGTACATTCACTAATTTAATAACAGGGCCAAATTTTAATTATGTAATTGCATATTTTAGTTATTATTTTTAAAATAAAAGTAAATTCTTACAATTTTATGTTACAAGTCTATATTACAATTTTACTTTCACTATACAAATTTGTCTAAACTCACGAGTTTGACAACCTTGTGTTTGACTATTCATCAGTTATCTATTAAATGAAAAATTCCCTTTTTTTAGACCTATAATGTTATGATAAAATATTTTTAAAATACAATCCTGACATGTGCAAAATCATTTTTAAAAATTTAATCATGTAACTTTTCAGTTACAAAAGTTATACCTTCTCATACGTTTACTTTAAAAAAAAAAAATTGATAATAACATTATCATAATTATTTCTAAATTTTTTATTTGAAGATTGCTCACACAATTAGTAGATTGGAGTTAATATTTGAAGAAAAGAAAATGACATAATTACTCAAAAAGTCGAATTTTAAGTTACTAGAGGTGGCACATGAATTTAGACGCGTGTGAAGAATTATTATGAAATTAGTATGCCTTAGGCCAGCGATTTCGAAAGGGCAGTGAAATTCTTGCCTTCCTTTTTCTTTTTTGTTAGTGTTTGGCTACCACGACACAAACTTTTTTAGAATCATACTATGCATGTTCATCTATATGAATTCTTATCACTATTCAATTTTAAGTTCTATGTAGATCAAGAAACTAATCTGTGCATTTGGATAAAAAATCAATTCATCGAATTTTCTGCAGTGAAGGAGGGAGATATATATATCCAACTAAACTTGATGAGTACATTAAAGTGTATATTAAATGAGAATCAAAAGATCAAAGATTATATGGACTGGGGTTTGACACATTGGCCAGGTCTTGACACAACTCACGTCATTATTAATTTCATATAATTTTTTAATAAATAGCATTTACTACAAAACCATATGCGGTCCATTGAATATGGAAGGGACCTCAAGATAGGTGTATTGTTTGTCAAAAAAAATTAAGATGGTGGACCTAAGAAAAATGCACGCAGAAAGAAAACTAACCACCAGTTCTATCTTAATAAAGCAAAAGTATGGCATTAATGTATACAATAGTGTGAGCTGTCAACAAGATGCTTAAAATCTCATATAAAGTAAGTTGTAGAATTACTTGTGGCATATAAGGCCCATTAAACAGAATCAGGATTTGTCCACTATAGCCTAAATCCAATGACCAAGATTAATTTTTAATAACAGCATACAGTTAAAACAATTAATTAAGATTGCATACAGTCATAATTTATATGAAATCTACAACTGTAATAAATCCAAATCACCAGGATGTCTGCCCATTCTTATGCCAACCTCTGGCAGTCAAGTAACCATTAACAAATTTAAAATGGAATGTTAAGACCAGCACCAAATGGCAACCCTAGTTAAAGACTTGCAAGGGACATAATTTGTCTTTTATTATAAAACTGAAGGAAAATTAAAGTCACCCCTTTTCAAAGTGAAAAATATTATTTTTGTCCTTTACTTATTGTAAAATTATCATTTTGGTTTCCTCACATTGTAATGCTTAAAATGGTGTCCATACATTAAAAAGAGTTGTATTTAATCCCTCATTTTTTTTTTATCAAAATCAAAACATAAATTGATAGAACAAAAATATAAATTGTTGATGTGAAGATGGGTTCTAAAATTTGGATAATATGTTTTGATTAAGGTGTCATCTCTAGTGCACTCACAATTTTGAGTGCACCTAGTTATAATATAAGGACATACTTGTAATAATATCAACCGTTTAGGTCGATATTATTACAATTATGTCTTTATATTATAACTAGGTGAATGCACCATAGATTTTAGCTTTGATTAATTATAAACTTTAGATATAATTATGTATTTTTGGGCTTTTTTATTTTAAATAAACTCTAGAAACAATTTTTGCAATAGAAAATTAAAGTAACTCAAAATTTGAATTTCTAAGTAATTAAAAATCTTGTTTTATATACAATGCATTTCTACAGTTTTATATACAACCTTTTGTAATTCAATTAATGCTAAGTTTTTAAGCAACAGCTATAAATAATGTACCACCATCGAAGAATATATAGTCATCATCTTCATCTAGACAACTAGCTCTTCTTCCTCGTAATGGAGTTGGGAAGTGTGCAACAATTTCTCAATGGAAAGACCATTTTGGTGACTGGTGCATCACGCTTCCTAGCCAAGGGTTTTTTCTACTTTCCATCTTAAATTTCTAACGCATCTGTAAATATAGGTAACAAAATTAAAAATCTGAAAATCTCACTCTAATTGTTTGTCTATACAGTTTTTGTGGAAAAGTTATTAAGGATTCAATCAGATTTGAAGAAATTGTATCTTCTTGTAAGAGCTTCTGACACTAATGCAGCCACACAACGCCTGCACAATGAGGTACATGTTTTCTTAAGTTTGTTCATGCATTTTAGAAAGCTTGATACGTTACATATCTGATTATATATATATATATATGAAAACATGGATGGCTAGATCGTAAGGAAGGAATTGTTTGGGGTTCTACGAGACAAGTGGGATGCAGATTTTGAATGTTTCATATCAGAGAAGATAGCTGCCATTGCAGGAGATGTCTCTCTTGTGAACTTGGGACTGAAAGATGCAATTCTTGAAAAGATGTGCGACGAAATAGACGTTGTTGTGAACTTTGCTGCAACTACCAATTTTGACGAAAGGTACGCAATTTTTTTCATCATTTTCTCCCCAAAAGATGACATCTATTTTTGCTTTCTCTTTAATTGAGAGGTTGCTTCTTGCATTTAAATGTTGGTAAATTTTTCGCAACTATAAAATTAGTTATAACAATGCATTGCATAGAACATTAAAAGAAAAATATGTGACAATAATGTTATATTTATGTTATTGTATATCAACATAAAATAACTTATTGTATCTATATTTTGACCATATTATTTTAGATTTTTATTTATGAACCCAAATTCTTGAAAAAAAATTCAATTCACTCCTATTTTTTTTTATTTTTTATCAATTTACACAGAAATATTAGTTTATAACTTTGTTATTTCACCATAATACTTTCTTTATAATTTTCCAATAGTACTATAACTTTCTAATTTTATTCTTATTTTCAATTTTCAAACTATTGTTTTGTGATGCTATTAAAAAATATATATAGCAAGGATAAATTAAAAATTGTTTAAAATTGTTTGGATTTATAAGTATAATCTAAAAATATTAAGATCAAAATATAAATTCAACAAATCATTTTAAGTTAGTAAATTCTTTGATGCCTTTGAATGTTTGAAGGCACCGATGCCTCAATGAGATCATCAAATAAAATATTAATATGTGCCAACCCATGTGACAGGAAGAGTAAATAGAAAAAAAAAAAAAAAAAAACACACCCCAAAGTATTTGTATTCACAATATAACCCCTAGTAATTTTAATATATAATTATTCTTAATTTTAATAAAATTTACATTGTGACCACATATTTATTTATTTCACTTTCAAACCTAATTTAATTTATTTATTTTTTCATTTTTCTCGTGAATGGTTGCAAATATTCTTTAAAATTGTCTAAATTTTTGAGCAAAATAATAATACATTAGTTGACGGAAAAGACTATATATTTTCTTAAATTAAATATATATATATATAATGAATTCATCATCCATTTTGATAGTCCAATTCATGATTTTGTTTAGAAAATTGTTTTTACTATCACATTATAAAAAAGTATAGACTATTGAACTTCAAATAAACTTATACGTGTTTATATTATTATATAAAAGGTAAAATCACAAGTTAATATTGTGTAAGAAAATTAACTTGATTAAAAAGTAAACAATAAAATATGGAGAAAAATACTTTTTTTTGGTCTGTCGCTCGTTAAAAGTCTCAAAATGGTTCATCGCTTATTAAAAAATATCATACTTGGTCCCTTACTTTTTAAAAAGATATCAAATTTATTCCCTTTACCAAACCCTAAATCCTAAATTAATAGGACTAAACTTGGTATAGTTTTGAAACATCTCAATAAAATAAGTTTTTGGTTATATATATATATATATATATATATATATGGAAATTCAAGTAATATATTAAAAGTAATAAATATCTTAAAATGATTTAACCAAATTTTTTCTGTTTAAAATATTGTATATGCTAATTTATTTATTGAACCCAAAATTTAATTAAACTAAAGAAGAAAAAAATTAAATTGAATGATGGTTATATCAATTTTTATAATGTCATATCTTATCCATATATAAATTATAACATTAATTCAAAATATTAGGTTGTTAAAAAATATAAAAAAAATAAATAATTAAAGAGAAATTTCAGACCAACTTTTGGTTAGAAAATTCTAACCAAAATTTGATAGGAAATTCCTACCACCTTCTGGTCCGAAATTCTGGCTAACAGTAAGTTGAAAGTTTGGTCCAACATAATTTATCTTAAACTTTTGAAGTTCTTTTATAATATTATTATTCATTTTTTCTCTTTTATTTTGTCAGACACATGGATCAATAAGTGTATGCTCTTTTATCAAGTTAGCATATAATCAGTATATTTTGACATGTTATTGCCACATATATTCTCTTAAGCGTGTCACATACTAATCGTATGGATGTAACTAATTTTATAATTACATGAAAAATAATACCTTAAATATATTTTAGTATAGAACATTGTTATCCACAAAATCTTAATCCCAATAAAATTGACATAAATACCAGTAAACTAGCCTTGTATTTGGCTGATGTTATATACTTATTTTTACAAATAACAAAAGTAAATATAATGCCTTGCATTCATAAATGTATCATTATTTAAACATTTCTACTATTATATTGAGAAAAATTCAAAATATATATTATGTTAGAGATCAAAATCGATTCTATTGTTTTGAATAAATTATAAGATTACGTAAAAAGTTAAAGTTTTTGTTAGAATATAAATTAGATAAAAGGTATTTGTAATATATGCCAAGAAGTAATTAATTATATTTTAAAACGAGAGGAATATTATATATAATTTAACTAAATATATAAAAAAAATTTAAAATTAGTTTAATTTATTGTTACCATTACTATTACTATTATTTTTTTGATTGCATTTTATTTCGTTCTTTATAAAACTTTCAAGTATAGCAACAACCGTCTCATGATGGATTGACCATACTGGGTAGTTTGAATATGCAGATTCGACATTGCAATGGGTGTTAACACAATGGGTGCTTTAAATGTCTTAAATTTCGCTAAGAGCTGCCATAAAACACTGGTCTTTCTCCACGTGTCAACTGGTATGTATATATCTATATATATATATATATATATATATATATATATATAAAAGTCATCTTAGAGTCAGGTTTTAGGGGGATTGCATTCTACGTGTTACTAACAATGTATTTTTATTTATTGATTTTAGCTTATGTGTGTGGGGAGGCTAAGGAAGGAGAAGTGATAAAAGAAGAACCTTTTCAAATGGGTCAAACCCTAAAAGGGCCTTCCATATTAGACATTCACCAGGAAAAGATTTTGATGCAGAAGAGAATAGGTGAACTCCAATCGCAGAATATTGGCAATGAAAAGGCTATAACATCTGCAATGAAAGATTATGGAATTCAGAGGTTCCTTCATACACTAATTGTCATGTTTCATATCTCCATGTTTTTTAATAACAAAAAGATAAACTCTATTCTCATTTATTAGGAAAGTAAGATAGCTTATAACTACATCCATTTAATTAAAGTAAATTTATATTTATAAAAAATAATCTAAAAAGGTACTTAGGTCCAATATATTTAGTTATGACGTATATTTTGATTCTTTAAAAATTGTGTGTACTTTATTAATAAAGAAAATGGTTGTCTTGAAAGTAAATAATTACTTTTTTTCTACTATAAATTAAATAATACAATGTATAGAGCAAACTTGTATGGATGGCCACACTTACGTATTTACAAAAGCAATGGGAGAGATCCTTGTGTCACATTTTAAGCAAAACATGCCCTTAATTATCATACGCCCTACAATGATAACAAGTAAATACAAGGAACCCATCCCTGGTTGGATCGAAGGTTTGAGGTATTCACCACTTGCAAATACTTAAATTTTGAATTAGATACTTCATGAATCTATTTCAATTTTCCAAAGTAAGAAAAAGTAAAATCATGTTCTTATATTTAACAATGACAAATATTTTTCCTCTACAGAACACTTGATAGTGTAATCGGTGGCTATGGCAAAGGAAAAATAACATGCTTTCTTGGTCATCCCAAGACAATTTTAGATGTGGTAAGTCTGTCTGTGATTAATTACTCTAGACTATGAGATGTTTTAAGTTAGATTAACTATAGATTAGTGACAAAACTTTGACCCATCTTTTACTGAGTCCTTATCTGAACACTACCACTATTAATTTGCAAGCACACAATATTAAAAAAGGAATGAGTAGTGTTATTACTAAGGAATCCTAATACAAAGCGATATCAGGTAACCTCCATTTTCAAGTGTGGGTAACTCCACCTATTACAAGGCCATAATGAAATTCAACTTACCCTTTGCCTCTTACCAGCATCATATTTATAACATTCCTATTCTCAATACAATAGAAAGAAAAGAAAATAAACATGAAATGAACGTTGAATCCGATAAGCATAGTTGGCCCTTATAACCGAATTATACTACAATTGATTGATGATGGTCATAGATTCCATGCCAACTCATTCCTTTAGTTCCCCTTTAATGATGGTTGCTTCCTTCATTCCAAATGGTCACATATCCATGAGGGCAAGTTTTTTCGTCCTTCTTAGGCTACCCTTTAGTGGGTCATAATACCCAGACTCATTCTCCGCCTCCACGGTATTAGCCATCCCTTGGGACTATAGTCCATCATTTATACTATTGGCTTTGGTGTATCAATTAGTCCCCCTTAAAATGGACCTTAGCCTTAAAGACCTGTTGATCAAACACAGCTATGAAGACATTCCAACATTCCTAATTTACTTCCTTCATTATGCTTTTAACCCATTCAACCATCACTTGATACTTCAACTAACCCTGCTCGTCCATTGTTCTCTCGTTCATGATAACTTTAGGTTGTCACTTAAATTGGGTTATGACATCGGGCAACTCAAGAATCTCTATTCGGCGACCACATTTATATTCCTTTGAAAGTGACATGTGGAAAACTAGATGCATTGTGCTTGAAGTAAAAAGAGTGACTTTGTATGTCAAGGGCTTGACTTGGGCCTAAATGGGGAATGAGTTATAATATTTGCATGATAGTTTGTAATTAGGCCTGTGGGTTGCAGATGACTCTGTATGCCATAGGCCTTACTTTATGTTGCTTTCCTTTCTCCCTTCATCAGTAATCTTTTTCATTCTTCATTATGCTTTTTCTAAATTTTTCTTTAGCTTTATCCATGTCTCCCTCCTAGCATCCGGCCACAAACATCCTTCACCATGCTTGCTCCAGAGCTATAAGTGGATAAAGCAAGAGGATTATACCCATAGGTGGCCTAATATGGTGACATGCCAATGGATGAATGGTAAGTTAAATTATACCACAGCTTAGTCAAGCCAAATGAAAATGCCATCGTATAGGATAATCTCACACAATGGCTTTCAAATACTACCTTAAGCATTGGTTGGCAACCTTTGATTGCCTATTGATTTAAGGATTGTAGATGCTAAACTTTAGCTTACTGCCCCTCTTTCTCCAGAGTTCCCTATGAAAAAGGCTAAGAAAAATGGCATCTTTATTTGATACTATAGACCATGGGAATCGTTGCAACTTGATCACTATTTAAGTAAACACCTGAGCAATTACAAGTCACATATATCCCCCTTTTAGACCTCCAAAATGTGCTCTTCTTGTTAATCTGTGCACCACTATAAAAATTGCCACACCCCCTTTACTTTTAGTAATCCAACTACAAACTTCATCATCATGTCAACCTACGATTTTTCTAGTATGGTTAGTGGTTGTAGCTTGCCTTGCTTTTTAGAGTTGAAGGATTTAATATGCTAACATATCAAACATCTTACTATATAGTTCTCCACTTCCTTTTTGAGATTTTTGCAATAAAACATGGCGCAAGCTCTCTTATACATTTGTAATACTCTAGAGTGTCCGCTTATGGCATTCCTATAAAATAGAACTTTTTAAGGGTGAATTTGAAGTAATATAAATTATATCTTTGTAAAATAGAACTCCATTGCTGCATTGGTATAATGAGTTCCCTTGCTCATGGCACTTCTTTGTAAATGTTTCAGCTCATTAAGTTTCATATTTTCTTTTTTGATTGCTCCCAATAATAATACTCTCCATTGTCACCATGGTGTGTAACTCTCGCTCAACCTGTCAAGAAAATGCATATGCTATAATGCTAGATTTCCTTGTTTTGTATATGATAGAGTAATCATACCTTATAAGTTTGACTATCTAATGTTGCCATTTAAGCATTTGTATCACTAATTCACTAATTCATTTGAGCTTTTGTGGCCCATGAGTATATTGAAGTGGTGCTCGATAAGATAATGCCTCCACTTATGCACTACTTATATAATGGCGTATGATTCTTTAACATAGGTGGTTTCATTGACATTTTCTTACTCAACTTCTTATTGAAATATGCAATGGGTTGGCCTTCCTAAGTGAGCATAACCCTATGCCCATCCTTGTGGTATCACTTTCTACGATAAACTCTTTTTTGAATTCCAGCAATCTAAGTAGGGGCACCTATATCATTCTGACTTCAATTCTTTGCATGCAGGCTAGGCTTTACTTGTCCACTAGAAATTATTTTTCTTGAAAAGCTGAGTAAGAGCATAAGCAGTGATGGCATAATTCTTAGTGAATTTTATGTAGTACCCAGTTAATCCTAAAAATCCTCTTTATTTTTTTTAGGTACTTGGAAACAAACCATTGTCATTATTGCTATTTTTTTATATCCACGTGCACACCATGTTTATTTATGACAAAGCCTAAGTACTTGACCTTGGTTACCCAAAGCTTTATATAAAGACAGTGGTCTTCCAATTTTTACAAAATAAATGGTAGTTGCTGCACATGTTCATTATCCCTTATGTAGTATATTGAAATATCATCGAAAAATACTACCACAAACCTCCTTAAATAAGGTTAGAAGAGCCTCTTCATTATTACTTGGAATGTGGTGTGTGTGTGTGTGTGTGTGTGTTAGTCAACCTAAATGACAATACTAGGAACTAGTAGTGACCTTGATGAGTCCTTAATGTTGTTTTGGGTATGTCTTCAACTTTCATACATATTTAGAGATAACATAATTGAAGATCAAGCTTCGAAAAAATTTCTGACCTATGTAGCTCATCCAAAATTTCCTCATTAGTAGGGATGGGAAATTTGTCCTTGGTTATGACGTCATTCAATGGTTGGTAGTCGACTCAAAAATTCTAACTCCCATCTTTTTTGCTCACTAGAAAAACAAAGGATGAAAATGTGCTAGTGCTTTTCTGTATAATCCTTGCTTGCAACATCTCTTAGATTATCATCTGCATCTTATTCTTTTAAAAGTGCAGGTATTTGTACAACCTTACATTCATGGGCTTTCTTCCTATTTCCAATTGAATTGGGTGCTCTACCTCTCTACATAGCAATAGCCTTATCTTCTTAGTGAACACAACTTGATACTTTTACAGCAAGCTTCGTACTTTGTTAGTACTAGTTGGAAAACCCTCAAATTTCATCTTATGCAATGACTGTAATTAATGCATGGTGGACACTAAATGAAGAGCTATCATCCTTTTAAGTGACCTGCAACTCAAGCTCATAATGCAATAAATTGTTTCCTTTCCAAGTAATCATCTTACCACCTTCTTAAAAGCTCATTAAACAATATTTAAAATTGAAAATAATGAAACCTATTTGTTCTAGCCATTGTATCCCTAATACTAGGTCAGTTCTCCATAGGCAACACATAAAAATTCATATAAGAATAATTGCCTTGGATAAACAAATGACTGCAATAGCACTTTGTGTTATAGATTAAATAGTTACCACTCTTAGTACCTACTCTGAATTTGGATACTAATTTGATGGGTAGTTTTAACCTTTTGTTGCCTTTAACTTGATGAAATTATTAGTATGGTAGGAGTCCACAAAAATTTGTAGCCACTAGTTCCCATATCTACCATTAACCCTAATACACTTTGCGTGGTACAACCCCGAGAGCATTTAAGGCTAATTTTAGGCTCCTTCATCTCCTTTGAAGGATGTTCCACTCCTTCTTTCTATTCTTGATAGATGGTCAGCTCCATCAAAACATTTCTTCATTGCCTATTAGTAGGAAGTGAGAGCCTTTGCATTTGTGCATTGGACTGTACTTGTCATCATAGTAGTAGCAAAATCTTTCTTTTTTCTCCTAGTCTTAATCTTAGCTGAAGCTAATCTTTGAATTGAAAAGCTCAACCAGGTAGTAAATTGAACTATCAAACTTGATTCATGCTAGTGCAAGAGCTATCAGCTCCGCTAGTTTGATTGAGCAAGGTTCTTGGTAGACCTTATCATAATTTAAAAAATTTGTTTGGTCTAATGAGTTCAGCCTGAGAAAAATAAAGCCCGAACCAAAAATTTTTTGCGTGTATATATATATATATTCAACTTGTCATTTCAAAGGACCAAACAAAAGCATTTAAGAATTTTATGTGTGTGCGTGTATATATATATATTTATATTTTGTTGCAAATATAGTTTAATTAACCTTAATTTATGGCTACATTCTAATACTATTTATGCAAATCAATAGCTGCTGACCAACTACTTGACTTCGAAAAAATTAAAAATTTAGACAAATTAAAAAGAACACATATATAGTTTGATTTTTAATCATTGGAGTATTAATTGGTTAATTCTTCAAAGTAAACCTAAACTATTGTTGCTTTCTAAGGGGTACTCTTTGAAATTTATAAGATATATATAAATGCTTTTTCCCTTCCCCAGAAATTTTCCTCTAGAATCGGTTTATCAAAGTTAAAAATCAGACCAATATTGATGTGATCATGTGCAGATACCTGCAAACATGGTGATAAATTGTATAATGGCAGCAATGGTGATTCACTCAAATGATGCGTCAGAGAAATTCATATACCATGTTGGTTCATCATCAAGAAATCCTCTCAAAATTTATTATGTTCACGATCTTTCGTATCTTTATTTCATAAACAATCCCTGCACCAACAAAAGTGGAAAGCCAATAATCATCTCTAAGGTGAAATTTTTTACAAGTATGGCTAGTTTTCATACACATATGATGATCTGATATGTGTTGCCGCTAAAGGTAATAGATTTGAGCTAGTTAAACCTCATATATATTGCAAAGTGCTTATATATATATATATACACACACACACACGCACTAGTGAGTAATGAATCATTTTATACATTGTGGTGAATTTGCAAGGTATTAAAATTGGTGAACAAAGTGTTTTGCTGAATCACCCAAGACTTCTACACCCGAAACGACAAAAAAATGAAAATGGTGATACGAATGGCTGAACTTTACAAACCTTACGTGTTTTTTAAGGCTGTGTATGTTTCTAATTTTTCTCTATTCATTAAAAACTATGGCCACCTATGAGAAACCACAGAGACAGTGCCTTAGGTGAAGTGACACCTCATCTACCCATCTGAACCGTTTTGTTCTTTAAAATGTAGTGAACTAATTAATGGAATAAAATTTAATTATTTGATACAAGAAGGATTACATGAGAGAGACAAATTAGGCAAAATAGGGTGTGAAACTAGGTGTAAGAGGGGAAATTTAGGAAACTTTGAAGCGGAGAAGAAATAAAAGAAATTTAAGAAAGAAAAAAATATTACAAGAAAACAAATTAATTAAAAATGGTCCAAAAATAAATAATTTGAAAGTTAATTGGATATAGTATATATATTTGTGAGTTATAGCAATTGTGTATATATTTTAAAATATTTTGTGCAACTTTTTTAAAAGAAATCACTGCTACAACTACCGCAACTCACATTGTAGGTAATTGTAGTAATCGTACCGTAACTGCAACCACAATTTAAAATCACGATTTCAATTATGGAAATGATTTAATGCTAAATTTATAACTGTGTTGATTGCGGTATCTAAAAGTATTATTTTTAGAATTCATCCAAAATAGAACCCTATAACTAATGACAATAGATGTTAGCAATAATTCACTATGTTTTGATAATTTGAGTGAGGTGCAAAGCCATTATTCTATTAAGAGGCATAATCTTGTTATTCTGAAATGACAAAGATGTTATATAGTTATTCTAATATGTTTGAGGCATAATGTCATGGTTTTGATTGAACTAGTCTAAAGCTAGCATTTGATTTTGTTACCCTAAATATAGTAGCTAGGATTTCAGTTCTTAGATTGAAGAACCCTTTTGCCTATTTAAGAGTATTATGACTCGCAGTTATTTCCTATGGCAAAGATGCTATACATATATCAAATGATTTTAGGTCAAATCTAATTATTTTATCTTTAAACTCCCAATTTTTGTTCTAAACTACATCAAATTTACCTGCATTTGAAGGCAATCCATACGCATTATTGAGATACACACTAATTAAATTCTTGAGGGTTAATTATCGAAGTAGAAGGGAAGCCCAAGAGCTAGGTGTATAAACAGTCAAAGAAATAAAGATGGTGGAGCAAATAAAATGCACGTAGAAAGAAATAACCACAAGTTCATCATTGGGTGCCCCCGCTCAAATACATGCCCCCTGATTGTCACCACTCGCTAACACATCACCCACACGTCTTCATAGATCTTTTCAGGAATTAACAAATTCATGAGAATTTATATATAAGACAATAATGTGACTTGTGATGGAGTCGCCTACA
Organism: Delonix regia; assembly: GCA_037074485.1. Lineage (NCBI taxonomy): Eukaryota > Viridiplantae > Streptophyta > Magnoliopsida > Fabales > Fabaceae > Delonix > Delonix regia. The sequence goes on from CM073455.1 coordinate 10,103,663, forward strand.
ATAATGGAAAGTAACTTGTATAATTCCTAAAGATAGAGTGAAATAGACATTTTTTGTCCTTAATTAAAAAAACTAAAGGAAGAGCTTAATAGCTTCGATGACACGAACACAAAAAATTTACGGATGGCAACGAAGATGGAGGATGTTGGGTTTAAGTTTGACTTTGCTCCCAAGAGCATGGATTGGACAGACTATTTGTTGAATATACATTTTCCTGGCCTCCTCAAATATGTATTGAATATTCCATCTCCCAAATAAGTAAAATATTGATTATCAAATTTAGCATTACCTTTTAGGTTAAACCAAATTCTAAAATCAATCTTAAGGTGATCAAATCTCATAATGCATTAAGTATAGAATGAACATAAATAACCATGAATCAAGATTAAGTCAAAAGAAAAGAGAGGGTTTAAAGAGGAGCCACAACTCAAATTGAGTTGCTTCTCCCTTTACATAACTTTTTTCTAACCCTACTAAAAACCTAACATGGTAGTGCTCCTCAACTTTGTCCCCTATTCTCTCTAGCTTGATGTGTCCTTTGCAGCCCCCTATACCTCTTATTCTTATCCTTCAAAGCCCCTAAGAGTCCATCTTATCTTGGGAGATCAACCATATCGTGATAAACACTATTTTTTAAGATTAGGTCACTAATGGCATGCTTAGACATTGACTTTCTAGCACCGAGGCAATGGCTCTTTATTTTTAGTGCCCAAGTGTTGGAACTTTTGGTGCCGAGGCACTGGTGATCTACAAGTTTTAATGCATGGATGTACTTATCTGGCTCCTAGGCGCCAGTCTTCTGATTTCAATTTTTCAATGTTATACTTTTAGTACCAGGGCATTGGGATTTTGGCGCATAGGAGCCAACTCTCTAGAATTAGTGCCCAGGTGCTGCTTCTTTTGGTGCTAGGCGCTGAATCCTTAACTTAGATTTCCAACTTCCTTGTTTTGGTGCCCAAGCACTAATAATTTAGCTCCTGGGTATTAACTCTCTGGTTTTAGTGTTCACGCGCTGAACCTTCCTTTTCAATTCTCCTGTTTTCTCTTTCTTTTTGATTTCTTAGATTCTCTGGCTTAGATTCCCTAAAGATTTATCTCAAAAAAATGTTTTTATAAGAGTTAGAAAAATGGTGATTGAGTGAAGTTTCTAAGGGATAATATGTTTTAAGCTAAAATGCTTCCAAAAGTAATGAATTTTTTTCAAAGGCTAGTCAATTTAGTTGTAAATTTTTTTTTTAATTATCTCCTTTTTAGAGATTTAATAGGAATACATAATATTGCACAAGAAACAAACTGATAATCTTAAGATAAATATGAAAAGCTGGGTATTAGTTTAGTTCTTTGGGCTAGGCTTAATGTACTTTGAATTTGTCAACTTAAATATCTTTGGACATAAGCATCAACACAGATGAGAGCAATATAAATATGATAAGCCGAGCTGGGAATTTAATTAACTCAAGGTAAAAAATTTTAGCCCGTTTGCAACCTTGGTTTATAACTGACCTGGACCAACCAAGTCTCCTATGTTTAAAATTTAAATAGATCCCAACCGAATCAGGTCTAGACATTGGTTTGACCAATGTTATCAAACTTGTGAGTCAACTCAGTTAACCCAGCGAGTTTATGTTTTGAGTTGCCAAATTCAAGTCAACTCGCTCCTAACTTGTCCCAAATCAGTGAGTGGTCTCGAACTTAGCCCCTCGAACACATGAGGTGCCTCATATAACTAAGCAAAATAGATTCTTGTTATTGTATATGCCATTCCTTTTGTATAATAACTTGAACACAGACCGCCTAAAATGTCAAAAGCACCACCTACCACCAAGTCAACTTTTATCTTATAGTAACTTTTATGTCTTCTATATAATTGCATTTATAATGCCTAAATGTATAATTTTTAGTTCAATTTTATTTTCAATATTTTAATCATATAAACTTGAAATAAATTAATTAAATGTTTATCAAATTTTTTTTAGTATATACAAATTTAATTTTATTATATTAATTTATTTGCTTTTATATATTAATAAAGGTATCATATTGGGTGCACTCAAAATTGTGAGTACACCGGTGCACCTAATTATAATGTAGGGATATAATTGTAATAATATCAACACAAAAATAATAATATTACAATTATATCCCTACATTATAACTAGGTGCACCGGTGCATTCATAAAGATTTTACCTTTAATAAATAGACATGTTTATCGAAAATTAAAGTAGTATAAAAATAATATGAAATTAATATATTGTTAAAATGAACCATTGCATAGTACATTCACTAATTAAATAAAGGGTTTAAATTTTAACTATGTAATTGCATATTTTAATTGTTATTTTTTATATAAAGGTAAATTCTTACGATTTTATGCTACAAGTCTATATTACAATTCTACCTCCATTATACAAATTTGTTTAAACTCGCAAGTTTGACAACCTTGAGTTTGACTACTCATCAATTATCTATTAAATGAAGAATTCCCTTTTTTTAGACCTATAATATAATAATTTTTTAAGAAAATACAATCCTAACATGTGTAAAATCATTTTTAAAAATTTAATCATGTAACTTTTTAGTTACAAAAGTTATACCTTTTCATACGTTTAGTTAAAAAAAAAAAATTGATAATAAATTATCATAATTATTCCTAAATTTTTTATTCGAAGATTGCTAACACAATTAGTAGATTAGAGTTAATATTTGAAGAAAAGAAAATGACATAATTACTCAAAAAGTCTAATTTTAAGAGGTGGCATATGAATTTAGACACGTGTGAAGAATTATTATGAAATTAGTTTGCCTTAGGCCAGCGATTTCGAAAGGGCAATGAAATTCTTGATTTCCCTTTTTTTTTTGTTGCCCAATTACTTTTAGTGTTTGACTACCGCGATACAAACTTTTTTAGAATCATACTATACATGTTCATCAATATGAATTCTTATCACTATTCAATGTTAAGTTCTATGTAGATCATAAAACTAATTTGTGCATTTGGATAAAAATCAATTCATCGATTTTTCTGCTGTGAAGAAGGAGGGAGATATTGAACCAGACCAAATATTGAACACCCAGACTATTAATTCAAGAAAAAATATTAATTAATCCTAAAACATTTATATAGCAATTGATTTGATGTACAGTCCCAATTAAATCATACCTTTAATGGCCTTTATTCAATTTTTTTCGGAATAGTTTTATTAAAATTGGTATGCAAAATTAATTGCCACATAAATGTGTCAGCATCAATTAATATTTTTTCATTAATCCACACACATGCATGCTCTTCTAATTGGGAATTTCTCCTTATTTTATATTAACTTTCATTGGCTAAGATAACTGATTTTCTATTCCAAAACATTTTGCACTAACTAATAATCATGTACTATGGCACACCAATCCCACACCACAAGTTTATAAGATATTATTATAGCTCCACGTGCTTTTTTAATCTTAGAAAGATGTTTTCGCTAGCAATTTTAAAAAGTCATACATGCAGCCGACATATAAGATACATAGAACTTTTCCTAATTTGAAAGTTCAGTGGTCATTTCTATGTTGTCATTATAACTGTGATAAGTAAATAGAAAATTTCCATGATCCTACCCAGAAGGAATTGAAATAAAAAGGAATATTGATTTTTTTACCAAACAAGATGAGCTAAATTAATATTGAAGATTTCTTGGAGGATGCGTAAAACTATATGATAGTATTAACTATTAGATTCGCTCCTGTAAGGTGGATTTACTGGATCTAATCTTGAAATTAATCCACACCATTCGCGATCTCATGTTTCATGAAATGAAATGATGTATTTTGTGGGCAAATTTTTTTAATCTCTAATGCTTCAAAATGTCATTGATTGGAGTAAATGGTCTAAGGTTTTCTTACCTTCCTCCTTCGATAGAGCTACAGCCTCCACAATGAACTGTGGTGGAACTTGATGTGGCCATTCAAGTGAGGGTTTTGTTGCCTCCACAACATCGCTCTCTCTATCTGTCGACATCACTCTCTGAGGGGTTGGAGCTCTATAAGTCACTCTCCTTCTACATGTTATTCTATTTTTCTGTTCATTTATATTACAAATTGAACAATCTATTCCAATAAGTAATATTAGATCATTTTTTTTTTCCAGTAAGTCTTTCCCTTCGTCGCCCTCCCTCTTTGATGGGTTCGAGCTCTGTAAGTCACTTCCTTCCTACATTTTATTTTTTACCTATATATTTACACTACATATTCAATAATATGTTCCAACATGGAATATTTGATCAAATTTTTTGGGTAAGTCACCCACTCCCAACCTGTTGTTTACCAAATCATTTTATGAACAAGTTAACCTTGAGTTCACCATGTCTTAGAAAAAATTTTATTGAGATTGCCTTAGTTGTGAAACACCATGAAGTTGGGAAGAAGTTGATGATTCCTGTTCAATTGGCTAATTTTTTTTTTATCATTGTGCTAGTAGTAGCCATTATATCATGCACCTCTTTGTGATTGATATCAATAAGACACTGAGGCACATATATGTTTCATCCTCTGTGCTAATATCGGGCTTGCTATTTTGATTAAGTGAACTATGTATAAGCTATTTTGGTATTGTTTGGATACATTGTGGATGCCATACAGGCATAAGTTATTTCTTAAATGCTTGATAATTATGCTCATGAAATGTTGAATGTTTGGTTCTGTAACTTGTTGGTTTTTAAGTTCTTGAGTTCAAAAGACCAATAAAAAGTTTGTTGCTTATGAGTACAGTAGGTGACCTCTTGAGTCTACTTTGCAATTTACACTAAACTGATAAGTTGGGTCTAACAACTTTATCAAAAGCTCTTCAAAAGAAGCTTCTAAGTTTCCCACCTTCTGAATTGGAAGGCAAGTATTTGCTGGATAAGTATAAAATCTAAATCAAACCAAGCACTTGCTTCTATTTTTGTGTTGTCTCTTTCATATTCAACCTAATCTCTATACTTCCCTTTGTCTAATGCTACATAGTACTATTGTACAGTGAATTCATCTGAGTTCCAAATTTCATAAATTATTAGGTTATTAACTTATTAGCTATATATGCCATTGTAAGTAAACAATGACAAATCCAAATTCTCTTTACCAATGCATGAGACTAGACATAGATAACAATAAGTCTTAAATGGAAATGAAATTATAGGAATAATAATATATATTTAACACAAGTACTAATTTCTATGAAATTTTAAAGGAGTCACTATGTGTGTGTGTGTGTATGTGTGTGTACATATATATGTTAGTTATGTGATATGTCTTTATCAGTACATTCTATACTTTTAGGATAATAATTGGTGGTCACTTTGTACACTGAAAAAATTTGCTTAAATTAAGCAATGTAATGATGCAGTAAGTACCAATGAGCTTGTAGACAAAATTGGATCTGAATAAATGGTAGACTTGTTTTATGGATATCTTGTTTGAGATATCTTGTAGATAAAATTTGCTTAAATTAAGAAATGTAATGTTGTAGTAATACAATTGGAGGCATGTTTAAGAATTTTCATATGTTGTCAACAATCTTGTGAAGCTATATTGGCTCCCTTGTGTTTGATAGTCATCATGGCATGCTGGAGGAGCTAAGCAAGACACTCTGACCTACATATTACTTGATGATTCCTTATCCTACACAAATGGGTTAATACTAGTAAGTACATATAGTGATAGTACCAATGAGCAAATGCATAAACTATTTACCACATGGTGTGGGATTTGTGACCGAACCACAGGTGGAACCTTTCTTTTCTTACAATCTTGAAGTTCAACCTAACTTTTAGGTCATCGTTGTCTCTTGGTCCCATTTTATGGTTTGAACCCCTTCATTTAACTTACTTTATCACTATTAGGGATTGTAGCTTGATCACTGGAATTGCCTATGCTATATTATACTAATTTAACATCTGTAACTCTCTTGAACAAGTTATTCACCTCTTTCTCAACCATTGAATATAGTTCCTGATATGTAGCCACTTTAGGGTCTCCTTCAACTTTGTTCCCCTTCGAAACATGCACAATACCATTGCATGTTTTTTTTTTGTCTATCTCTTTAAGATACACTGCTTAGACACCTGGTCAATATCCAACACAATAAATACTTTCAACACATGGCTACATAGTATTTCAAATTACTCAAACTTCATACAGCTGCAAGAGATGGTGTTCAAGACAAGATTAAATAAGACTTTGTATTCTCTATCTTGATTGGATGTGGACACTATATACTCAAATACATGATGATTTTCATTTTTATTCCTCATGAATGTTGCAAAGACCAAGTTAAACTCTATTTTGGAGAAGATCAAATATTGGAAATGTGTATACCATTGAAACTTGATGTAGCATCACTGAGTATGGATAATTCAACCTTGGCAACTTATATCAAGCATCAAACTCACTTTTCAACTCATTATACCATTTTTCTACAACCCCCTATTCATTCACCTTAAAGAATTGTATAAGGTTCAAGTTTAATTTCATGCATGCTTTGAAACCAAAGTTCAAGCTCACACTCAATTTGGTGCTCCTTATTCCTAATGTGAATACATATTTCATATGACACGTTACCCATTTTTCTCGTATCATATACACTACATTTAAACAATTATTCTTATGAATATTATAATCAAACAACATCGTCATCTAGGTTAACTTAAACTGAACCTCATTAATGTAGCTATACATACCCCTTTGGAAATGAATTAAGAAGTTAGATCCATCTTTCATTAAATGGCCTAGGTACATGATCATGTTTTGCATTAGGTACCACATACAATGACCATAGTGCGTATCAAGCATCACCTCACCTAAAAGAATAATTAACTGATATGAAAATTAAAATTAATTGAAATGAGAGTACATATTTAGTGTTATGTACGAAAATTAATCACCAAGAGCTTTTTCCATTGCAACATCTTGGTCAGTAAATATAGTTAGTGACCTTTTCTGACCATGAGCTTCCAAGAAGGTCTCAAATAACTACTAAAATGACTCAGTTCTCTTGTTATACAACATTGTAGTGCCAAACGTCCCTGTTTTCCTATATTCATTGAATATGGTGAACAAGGCAAGTAGCATGTGTGCCAGATTTGTATAGTAAGTTTTGTCAAGAGAGACAACAACACCAAAATATCCATAGTTGACAATCATGCATGCATTAGCCTAAAAAACATTTGGGATTTGCTCATCGACATCGACTTGATAGGCATGGCAAAAAGATCTAACAACTCTTATTGGACATATTGCATAAGACAACCAACATCCTTGTAAATTATGTGACATTGCCTTTTTGATTGTAGATAAATTTTTGCACCCAATTAGGTGAAACCAAGATTAGTTTTACCTCATGCATGTGTGCTTATCAACTTAAACGATGTTTTTTGCTACATTCCAGAGCCTCAGCCATTTTAATTTCATGTCTTTTAACTTCATATATCTTCCGTTGTTAGCCCAACTTATGTATTGTCTCCAGAAGTTAAAGAGGGTGGTTATGAAGTTCCTTAAACTCATTGATCGTCAATTTTTCATTAATTGTAATAAGGTTAGTTCAGACACCACAATTAGTTCTAGTTTCAAGCCTGGGGTTAATAACTACCTTGTCTCTTTTGTCTAACTTCTGAACTCCCTCTTTGCAATATATGAACCTGCAAGAAGTCACTAATTTGTCTTCCTTATTCTTGTTTAGGTATATGTGTTAAATATTGACAATTTAAAAAGGTATAAATTACTAACATTACAATATCTTCCCCATACAATAGCCCAAACACTGACGGTATTCACTTACAAAACTAACAGGACGTAGATTTAAGTTATTAGTATTAACCCCATGATTGTTTAAGAAAATGAATAATTTCATTCCTAAAAGTATGTTCTCTTAGTATCTTGAACAACCTCATAGTATTTCAACGTGATTACATGTAATAACCCAAAAATATATATAGATTTTAAGAATAACATTAGAGAAATAAAATAAAATTTTATAGACTAAAAGGAAAGGAGAAAATAGTATTTAGGGTACAAATTATAATTTTAACTTTTTTAGGGACAAAAATGAAAAGAAAAATATTTTGTGATAAAAGATATAATTTTAACCATTGTATAGTAAGTTGCACAGTAAATGTTGGCAAAAATGCATGGTTACTACGTAAATTTTGGCAAAAATTTTGTGGTAACTGTTTGCATAGTGCCAAATAGTAACTTGAAAGTTTCTATAAATAGAACAAATATTTCTTAATTTTCTTATGGAAACTGACAAGAAAGGTTGTGGAAGAAGCTTTCATATTTGTATGAGAGGTAGCTTTGCAGAGACATTTTTAATCTAGGCTATGTCATAGGAATAGGGAATCTTTACTATTGATCCCTATCGATGAGTGTATAATTAGCAAAATAGCACTTTTCACTTTACGGAACATATTTATTTTCTTGTCAAACTTTCAATTTCTTTATTTTTATATGGATTATATATATATATATATATATATATACATATATATTCTAAACTAGTTTTTTTAGAGTATTGATATATTTTAAGCAACAATTTTTTACATATTATGCACATAATGGTGGTGGAATCTCATTTAATAGATTAAGTTAAATTAAGACACTAAAATGAAATTTAATATTACCTTTATAGAGTCTTATGGACTTTGCACAAGTAAGACTATGACCAGCTGTGCCGCCTAAATGACTAATTTACATCCTATGAGTTCCATGATAAAGTAATTCATCCCATAACTCCTAAGATATATGGTAGGATTATACTGCCTAAAAGGTCACTGGAAAGTGGAGTTGCTATATTTTCCCTGCCAGGACCATTTTGGAATATGAACCAAGCTAAAGGCTTTTAGATCAATCTGGACTTAGAAAAGTGAAAACTAAATAAACAGTAAATTTTAAGACATAAAGGGAATTCAAAACTATCAATAGTATTTGTTGTTATTATTATTATTATTATTATTATCATCATAAATATTATATATAAGATTTATGATTTCCATATCTGATAAGTAAGGTATAGATACAAATGATTTGCAGGTTCAATTGTGATCTGAATGGAAGTTCCATTTTAATCCTTTATATTATTGTCACTTCATTCTTAATCACTCTTTATTTTTATTTTATCTTCAAGATTATTTTTTATTTAAATTACTTAATGGTAGTAAATATGTTTAAATAAAATTATTTATTTATATATTTTATTTACACTTTTCAATGGATTTTATATTTTAAAGGATGAACAGGTATTCATATAAAAACCATGTAGCCGTTAGCAAAAGTAATGGCCTTGGTGCACCTTGATGAAATGAATTATTGAGACGTATCCAGTAAAGGGATTCGGATAAGAGATATTGAGATGTATTCGATAAAGGGAAACGAGTATGATTATTGAGACGTATCCTATGAAGAGATACATATAAAAGATATTTAGACGTATCTAATAAAGAGATATGGATATGAATTATTGAGACGTATCTGGTAAAAGAATATGAATATGATGATCTTAGTTCTTTCCTTGATACTTGTTTCAGATAAAATTTAAGATTTAGAAATAATATTCTTATTTATCAAAACTTCTTGTTATTTAAAAATTCTAAGGTCTCTATTTTTATCCCTTTTCGCTTGCTTTGTTATTTATTCACTCACTAAGTTAGTGGTAGACTTACACCTCTCTTTTTAATATTTTTCATATCAGTAAGTGCTAGTGAAGTTACTCTAGGAATTTTCTTATTCTTCAAGCTTTTTGGTATGTTATTATGGGTAATCACAGTGTATGTCTAACTCCAAGGTGGTAGCTACTGATGTCAATTTAGGATTTTGTGAAGTATTATAAGCCTTGTGTGGGCTATTTTTTTATTATACCAAATATATATTGTGAGACATTATTAAGTTACTTAGTTTAATATCATTTTGAAATTGGTAAATCATATTTCAAAGTGTGTCTGATGTGTGTCATCAATATTTTAGAGAATGTAAAAAAAAAAATTAATTTAGGTTGGATGGGCTAAGTTAATTTAGCCTATGCACCGCTTATGGCCCATGAATTTGGATCATGACATTACAGGTATTTAAGTTAATGTTTTTAAAACTAAAGCCATTGGATGCTTTGAGAAAAATGTTAACAATATAAGTTAAATAAATTACATAAATGACCACAATCTTTTCTTTTATGGAGGGTAAATGATGGTTTACTCTTTTCTTTTAGACAATTGCATTTTTTTCCAAAAACATAAGCCTAAAATGCATAAATGACCACAAGCTCTCAAATCTAAATTACATCTTGCAATTATACAGTTCTAACTTCTAAGTTGGTTTAATGTATTTTTGGATTATGAACAGGTTGCACAATATAAATGCATTGCCTTTATATTATGTCTAAATGCAAAACATGGCAGGTATTGAACTACATAAGTAACAAAAAGAAAAAACTAGTATTCAATATTTGTTGTTGTGCACTTTAGTACGGATTCCATTGCTATTTGAATGTTTGTAAGTATATACAACATATAATCCATCAATTGAGTCCATACAAAGCTAAATGACTCTAAAATATATTCAGATGATTCCATCCCCATGTTTTTTTATGTCTTTTTCCTGTTCCTATAAACACACATGGCTTCCTTCTATTATTATTTTTTTTTGGTCCTTTCCCCCCTTCCCCTCATTCCATAATTGTTCAATACTAGTTAAGAACATTCAAAAGGGCCACAAAATGCATCATTCCAAAGTGAAAACACTCATCAGAATGAATCATTCAATGCAAAAAACCCACTTCACAAATAAAAGAAGCTTTCACCTTTACCTACATTTTCTTCCCTGACTTCATTGAAATGATGCCCTTTCACATTGCAATGGTGGAGACACATTACTTGGAGGCAACCGACGTCTTATACCTAGTCAGTAGGCTAGCGAATGGAGCAATGAATTGGCGGGAAAAAGTTATAGCAAATAACACATACACACACGTGCAGAAGGAGGAAGATGTAGACCAACCTTGCAAAATGACATCATTTCAATGCATCTAGTGCCAACAAAAATTTCTCCCTCAAAATGCACCGTTTTACTCAAGCAAAATAGTGTGTTTCAACTTAATTAATGTTGCAAATTATTCACTCCAAATGATGATGTTTCTAAGCATTAGAGATTAAAAGAATTTGCCCAAAAAACACACAATTTCATTTAAGTGAAACGGTGCATTTCGAGGGTAAAGCGATGAGACACATTTCAAGATGTGGGAATGCGTGGACAGTGTGGATTATTTATAGGATCAAATCCTGTAAATACGCTTTACAGGAGAAAATCCGATTGCGATAGTATTAATGTTGTATGAATGGATTCATCAGGAAGGCTTTAAGGTATACCCTCAATTAACAGAATACAAGGACAAAATCCATATAAATAAAATCAGATCCTCCATACAGAAACAGGTGGTGTTTCATTTCATATATACCAAGACAATATTGACGGGGACTATACATAGCATATAGCACCCATTAATAATTGAAGAGACCTCAATTTGGGTGTGTAGATTGTCAAAGAAATTAATTATTTTTATGCATTTAAAGCGTTGGATGAATTACATATCAGATTATATCTATGTGAAAACCTGGATAAGACGGCGACTATAATAGCATATAGCACCCATTAATAATTGAAGGGACCTCAATTTAGGTGTGTAGATTGTCAAAGAAATTAATTAGTTTTATGCATTTAAAGCGTTAGATGAATTACATATCTGATTATATCTATGTGAAAATATGGATCAAGGACTAGACATAGCATATAGGACCCATTAATAATTGAAGTGACCTCAATTTAGGTGTGTAGATTGTCAAAGAAATTAAGTATTTTTAAGCATTTTACAACGTTAGATGAATTACATATCTGATTATATATATGTGAAAACATAGATCTCTAAAAACTTGAATTGTAAAGGAAATAGAATAAAAGCGGTAAGATTTGACAAACGTTAATATTTTAAAATTTTAATATATATATATATATATATATATATATATAATAATGATATATTATTAAAATACTATTAAAAATATAAATGAAATAGTGACAAATTATTTAAAATATAAATAAAATTGAATCGAGTCAGGTATTCAGTGATCATAAGACCCAATCGTACTTGGTTACTTAAAATGGAAACTGTTTTAGTATGATCAAGTTCACCAGATTAATGTTGAAACCTTATCTTTGAAATAGAGAAATGTGGATTTATTCATTACATGACAATTTTAAGGGGGCCTACACAGTATATACGGCCCATTAAATATTGAAGGGGCTAAGTTAGGAGTATTGTTTGTCAAAGAAATTAAAATGGTGAAGATAAGAAAAATGCACCTGGAAAGAAAATTAACCACCAGTTCTTTCTTATTAAAACAAAAGTAGCATTAATATATACAATAGAGTGAGTCGTCAACGAGACGCCTTAAATCTCATATGTAGTAAGTTGTCGAATTACTTATGGCATATAAGGCCCATTAAACAGAATCAGGATTTGTCCACTGCAGCCTAAATCCAATGACCAAGATTTATTTTTAATAACAGCATACAGTTAAAACAATTAATTAAGATTGCATACAGTCATAATTTTTATGAAACCTACAACAGTAAAAAATCCAAATCACCAGGATGTCTGCCCATTCTTATGCCAACCCCTGGCAGTCAAGTAACCATTAACAAATTCAAAATGGAATGTTAAGACCAGCTCTAAATAGCAACCCTAGTTAAAGACTTGCAAGGGACATAATTTGTCTTTTATTATAAAACTGAACGAAAATTAAAGTCAGCCCTTTTCAAAGTATAAAATATTATTTTTATCCTTTACTTATTGTAAAATTATCATTTTGGTTTTTAAGCATTGTAATGCTTTAAAAAGTCCCCATACATTAAAAAGAGTTATATTTAATCCCTAATTTATTTTATCAAAATCAAAACGTAAATCTATAGAACAAAAATATAAATTGTTGATGTGAATATGAGTTCTAAAAATTGGATAATATGTTTGGATTACGGTGTCATCTCTGATGCATTCACAATTTTGAGTGCACTAATGCACCCAATTATAACTAATTGAGTACACCAAATATTTTACCCTTGATTAATTATAAATTTTAGATATAATTATGTATTTTTGGGCTTTTTTATTTTAAATAAACTCTAGAAACAATTTTTGCAATAGAAAATTAAAGTAACTCAAAATTTGAATTTTTAAGTAATTAAAAATCATTTTTTATATACAATAAATTTCTACCGTTTTATATACAACATTTTGTAATTCAATTAATGCTAAGTTTTTAAGCAACAGCTATAAATAATGTAACACCTTCGAAGAATATATTATCATCATCTTCATCTAGACAGCTAGCTCTTCTCCTTCGTAATGGAGTTGGGAAGTGTGCAACAATTTCTCAATGGAAAGACCATTTTGGTGACTGGTGCATCAGGCTTCTTAGCAAAGGGTTTTTTCTACATTCCATCTTTAAATTTCTAACGCAGCTGTAAATATAGGTAACAAAATTAAAAATCTGAAAATCTCACTCTAAATGTTTGTCTATATAGTTTTTGTGGAAAAGTTATTAAGGATTCAATCAGATTTGAAGAAATTGTATCTTCTTGTAAGAGCTTCTGACACTAATGCAGCCACACAACGCCTGCACAATGAGGTACATGTTTTCTTAAGTTTGTTCATGCATTTTAGAAAGCTTGATACGTTACATATCTGATTATATATATATATATATATATATGAAAACATGGATGGCTAGATCATAAGGAAGGAATTGTTTGGGGTTCTACGAGACAAGTGGGGTGCAGATTTTGAATGTTTCATATCAGAGAAGATAGCTGCCATTGCAGGAGATGTCTCTCTTGTGAACTTGGGACTAAAAGATGCAATTCTTGAAAAGATGTGCGACGAAATAGACGTTGTTGTGAACTTTGCTGCAACTACCAATTTTGACGAAAGGTACGCAATTTTTTTCATCATTTTCTCCACAAAAGATGACATCTATTTTTGCTTTCTCTTTAATTGAAAGTTTACTTCTTGCATTTAAAAATTGGTAAATTTTTTACAACTATAAAATTAGTTACAACAATACAATTACTGCATGGAATACTAAAAGAAAGATATGTGACAATAATGTCATATTTATATTATTGTATGTCAACCTAAAATTACTTGTTATATTTATATTTTGACTATATTATTTTTACATTTTTATTTACGAATCCAAATTTTTTTAAAGTTTTTCAATTTACTCCTTTTTTTTTTATCAATTTACACAGAAATATTAGTTTATAATTTTATTAGCTCACCCCAATACTTCCTTATATTTTTTCAATATCTCCACAACCTTATAATTTTATTCATATTTTCAATTTATAAACTATTGTTTTGTGATGTTACTAAAAAAATATAGCAAGGATAAATTGACAATTGTTTAAAAATTTTTGGATTCATAAATAAAATCTAAAAATATTAAAGTCAAAATATAAATACAACAAATCATTTTAACTTAATAAATTCTTAGGTGCCTTTGAGTGTTTGAAGGCTCCTATGCCTCAATGAGATCATCAAATAAAATATTAACATGTGTCAATCCTTGCGATAGGAAGGGTAAATAGAAATTTTTTTTTTAAAAAAAACGCACCCAAAGTATTTGTATTTACAATATAACCCCTAGTAATTTTAATATATAATTATTCTTAATTTTAATTAAATTTGCATTGTGACCACATATTTTATTTATTTCACTTTCAAATCTAATTTAATTTATTTTTTCCCACATTTTTCACGTGAATGGTTGCAAATATTATTTAAAGTTGTCTAAATTTTTTAGCAAAATAATAATACATTAGTTGACGGAAAAGACTATATATTTTCTTAAATTAAATATATACATAATGAATTCATGATCCATTTTGATAGTCCAATTCAAGATTTTGTTTAGAGAATTATTTTTACTATCGCATTATAAAAAATTATAGACTATTGAAACTCCTAATAAACTTATACGTGTTTATATTATTATATAAAAGGTAAAATCACAAGTTAATATTGTGCAAGAAAATTATCTAGATTATAAATTAAACAATAAAATATGGAGAAAAATACTTTTTTTGGTCCGTCACTCATTAAAAGTCTCAAAATGGTTTGTCATTTATAAAAAAATATCACACTTGGTCCCTTACTTTTTAGAAAGATATCAAATTTATTCCCTCTACTAAACCCTAAACCCTAAATTAATAGGACTAAACTTGGTATCATTTTGAAAACTCTCAATAAAATAAGTTTTTGGTTATATATATATATATATATATATATGGAAATTCAAATAATATATTAAAAGCAATAAATATCTTAAAATGATTTAACCAAATTTTTTTAGTTTAAAATATTGCGCACGCTTATTTATTTAGTGAACCCAAAATTTAATAAAAATAAAGAAGAAAAAATTAAATTGAATTATGGTTATATCAATTTTTATGATGTCATATCTTATCCGTATATAAATTATAACATTAATTCAAAATATTAGGTTGTTAAAAAAATATAAAAAAAATAAATAATTAAAGAGAAATTTCAGACTAACGTTTGGTCAGAAATTCTAACCAAAATTCAATAGGAAATTCCTAGCACATTTTGGTCCGAAATTCTGACTAATAGTAAGTTAAAACTTTGGTCCAACATAATTTATCTTAAACTTTTGAAGTTCTTTAATAATTTTATCATTCATTTTTTCTCTTTTATTTTTGTCAGACACATGGACCAATTAGTATATACTATTTTATTAACTTAGCATATAATCAATATATTTTGACATATTATTACCACGTATCTTCTCTTAAGTGTGTCACATACTAATCATACTGATACAATTAATTTTATAGTTACGTCAAAGATAATACCTTAAATATATTTTAGCGTATAACATTGTTATCCAAAAAATCTTAATCCCAATAAAATTGACATAAATACCGGTAAACTAGCCTTGTATTTGGCTGATGTTATATGCTTATTTTTACAAATACCAAAAGTAAATATAATGCCTTGCATTCATAAATGTATCATTATTTAAACATTTTTACTATTATCGTGAGAAAAGTTCAAAACATATATTATGCTAGAGATCAAAATCGATTCTATTGTTTTGAATAAATTATAATATTACGTAAAAAGTTAAAGTTTTTTATAGAATATAAATTAGATGAAAGGCATTTGTCATATATGCCAAGAAGTAATTAATTATATTTTGAAACGAGAGGAATATTATATATAATTTAACTAAATATATAAATATAAATTAAAATTAGTTTAATTTACTGTTACCATTACTATTACTATTATTTGTTTGATTGCATTTTATTTCGTTATTTATAAAACTTTCAAGTATAGCAACAACCGTCTCATGATGGATTGACCATACTGGGTTGTTTGAATATGCAGGTTTGACATTGCAATGGATGTTAACACAATGGGTGCTTTAAATGTCTTAAATTTCGCAAAGAGCTGCCATAAAACACAAGTCTTTCTCCACGTGTCAACTGGTATGTATAATATTTTATATATATATATATATATAAGTCATCTTAGAGTCTGGTTTTAGGGGGATTACATTCTACTTGTTACTAACAATGTATTTTTATTTATTGATTTCAGCTTATGTGTGTGGGGAGGCTAAGGAAGGAGAAGTAATAAAAGAAGAACCTTTTCAAATGGGTCAAACCCTAAATGGGCCTTCCATATTAGACATTCACCAAGAAAAGATTTTGATGCAGAAGAGAATAGATGAACTCCAATCGCAGAATATTGGCAATGAAAAGGCTATAACAGCTGCAATGAAAGATTATGGAATTCAGAGGTTCTTTCATATACTAATTGTCATGTTTCATATGTCCATGGTTTTTAATAACAAAAAGATAAACTCTCATTACTTTTCAAGAATCACTCAATTCTCATTTATTAGGAAAGTAAGATAAGTTATAACTACATCCATTTAATTAAAGTAAATTTATATTTATTAAAAATAATATAAAAAGGTACTTAGGTCCAATAGATTTAGTTATGACGTATATTTTGATTCTTTAAAAATTTTGTGTGCTTTATTAATAAAGAAAATGGTTGTGTTGAAAGTAAATAATTACTCTCTTTTTTTTCTGATATAAATTAAATAATACAATGTACAGAGCAAACTTGTATGGATGGCCAAACACTTACGTATTTACAAAAGCAATGGGAGAGATGCTTGTGTCACATTTTAAGCAAAACATGCCCTTAATTATCATACGCCCCACCATGATAACAAGTACATACAAGGAGCCCATCCCTGGTTGGATCGAAGGTTTGAGGTATTCACTACTTGCAAATACTTAAATTTTGAATTAGATATTTCATGAGTCTATTTCAATTTTCCAAAGTAAGAAAAAGAAAAAACATGTTCTTATATTTAACAATGCAAATTATTTTTCCTCTACAGAACACTTGATAGTGTAATCGGTGGCTATGGCAAAGGAAAAATAACATGCTTTCTTGGTCATCCCAAGACAATTTTAGATGTGGTAAGTCAGTGATTAATTACTCTAGACTATGATATGTTTTAAGTTAGATTAATTAAAGATTAGTGACAAAAATTTGACCCATCTTTTATTGAGTCCTTATATGATACACTGCCACTATTAATTTGCAAGCACATTATTACTGAGGAATCCTAATACAGAGCGATATCAGGTAACCTCCTTTTCAAGTATGGTAACTCCACCTATTACAAGGCGACAATGAAATTCAACTTACCCTTTGCCTCCTACCAGCATCATATTTATAACATTTTTATTCTCAATACAATAGAAAGAAAAGAAAATAAATGTGAAATGAACGTTGAATTCGATCAGCATAGCTGGCCTTTATAACCGAATTATACTACAACTGATTGATAACGGTCATGATTCCATGCTAGTTCATTCCTTTAGTTCCCCTCTAACGATGGTTGCTTCCTTCATTTCCAAATGGTCCCATGTCCATGAGGGCAATTTTTCGAGTCCTTCTTGGGCTAGCCTCTAGTGGGTCATAATACCTAGGATCCTTCTCTACAGCCACAGCATCTACCATCCCTTGGGACTGTGGTCCATCACTTATAATTATGGGCTTTGGTGTATCAATTGGTCCCCCTTATAATAGAGCTTATCCTTAAAGACAGTGGTCTTGCAATTTTTGCAAAATAAATGGTAGTTGTTGCACATGTTCATTCTCCCTTCTGCAGTAAACCAAAATATCATCAAAAAATACTACCACAAACCTCTTTAAATAAAGTTAGAAGAGCCTGTTCATTATTACTTGGAATGTGGTGTGTGAGTTAGTCAACCCAAATGGCATTACTAGGAACTCGTAGTGACCTTGATGAGTCCTTAATGTTATTTTGGGTATGTCTTCAGCTTTCATATATATTTAGTGATAACCTAATTGAAGATCAAGCTTCAAAAAAATTTTTGACCTATGTAGCTCATCCAAAGTTTCCTCAATAGTAGGGATAGGAAATTTGTCCTTGGTTGTGATGTCATTCAATGGTTGGAAGTCGACTCAGAAATTTTAACTCCTATCATTTTGCTCACTAGCAAAACAGAAGATGAAAATGAGCTGGTGCTTTTCTATATAATCCTTGCTTGCAGCATCTCTTAGGTTATCAACTACATCTCATTTTTTTAGAAGTGCAAGTATTTGTACAACCTTACATTCATTGGCTTGCTTCCTGGTTCCAATTGATTCGAGTGCTCTACTTCTCTACATGGCAATAACCTTATCTTCTTAGTGAACACAACTTGATTTTCTTATAGAAGGCTGTGTACTTTGTTAGTACTGGTTGGAAAACCCTCAAATTTCATCTCAGGCAATGACTGTAATTAATGCATAGTGGACACTGAATGAACAGCTATCATCCTTTTAAGTGACCTGCAACTTAGGCTTATAATGCAATAAATTGTTTCCTTTCCAAGTAATCATCCTACCACTTTCTTCAAAGCTCATTGAACAATATTTAAAATTGAAAATAATGAAACCCATTTGTTCTAGCTACTGTATCCCCAATACCAAGTCAGTTCTTCATAGGCAACACATAAAAATCCATATAAAAATAATTGCCTTGGATAAACAAATGAATGCAATAGCACTTTGTGTTACAAATTAAATAGTTACCACTCTTAGTACCTATTCTGAATTTGGATACCAATTTGATGGGTAGTTTTAACCTTTTTTGTTGTCTTTAACTTGATGATATTATGAGTACTGCAGGAGTCCACTAAAATTTGCAGTCACTAGTTCTTGTATCTACCATTGACCCTAATACACTTTGGGTGGTACTACCCTAAGAGCGTTTAAGGCAAATTTTAAGCTCCTTCATCTCCTTTAAAGGATGTTCTTCCACTCTTTCTTTCTTTTCCTGATTCATGGTCAGCTCTATCAAACATTTCTTCATTGCCTATTAGTAGGAAGTGAGAGCCTTTGCATTTATGCATTAGACTGTACTTGTCATCATAGTAGTAGTAAAATCTTTCTTTTTTCTCCTAGTCTTAAACTAAGTTAAAGTTAATCTTTGAATTGAAGAACTCAACTAGGCCGTAGATTGAACTATCAAACCTTGATTCACGCTAGTGCCAGAGCTGGCAGACCCTCTAGTTTGATTGAGCAAGGTTCTTGGTAGACCTGATCATAATTTAAGAAGTTTGTTTGGCCTAATGAATCCAGTCTGTGAAAAATAATACTCGAACAAAAAAAGCTCAATTGTAAAATGAACTAGGGCTCAGACAATTTTTAAAGTCTGGCCAAGCTTAAAAGCTTGAATGAATAAAAAAAAAAAAACTTAGTGTAATATGACATCTTAGTAAAGAAATAAAAGCTAATATCTCTTATTTAAAGAATTTATGCCAATAGAACAAACTTATTTGTATTCATAACTTCCCTATCTATAATCTTGCGAGAAATAATACAAATTAATTATGTTCTCAAGTTTAACAACCTAATTGATTTGATCATAACTAAAAAACACTCGATTGCCCTAATAACTTTGACCTAAATAATATTGATAAAAGCCTGAATAAAAAACTCAATTAAAATACAGGCTAGGACTTTCTTTTAGTCCAAATTCAAGCCTGATTTTTAAAAGTCCATCACAATGATCAAGTCTAGTTCCAAGTTACTTAACGTTGCACCTGGGTGTCTCTGATGATCCTATTGTCAATCCTTTAACAAATAGTGTTAACTCTGATTCTGCCTCCCCTGAAGGTATCAGCATTCGGTATACTACGATACCTCTATTCTTGCAATGAAAAAAATTGATAAGCCACACTTTAGATAAACCAATCACTTTAGTGGATGACTCCACAAATTTAGCTTGCTATTCATCCACCATTCCTGTCTGCTTAAGCTCCTTTAGCGCAGCCTTAGGGTCGTCGTATAGCGTAGTTCTGTAACCCAGTATGAGGCTACGAGGGCGTTCCAAAGGCCATCCTAGCTATGGACCACATCATTGGTTATCACCCATTTGTACCACACACATGCTGGCTCGATCATGTGGAGAGACGCCAACTTCATTCATTACTCCATTAAGGTGTTGTATAGTTTAAAGAACTGTTGTATTTTGAATACCCAGTCTTCGTCATTGCTATCATCAAAACAGGGTAACTCTACATTGTTTTTGAGATCTGCCAATTGCCTTCTCTTGCTTACTTGGGCTCTGCATCCCTTTCTACGATGGCTGCACCTCCTCGTGCATTTGGTATCATTCTTCGCACTATCTCAGCTAAGCTTTGAATGGGTTAGTTGAGCAAAAATTATATTCAACTTGTCATTTCAAATGACCAAACAAAAGCATTTAAGAATTTTATGTGCGTATATATAATATATATATATATATATATAAATTATGTTGCTAATATAATTTAATTAACCTTAATTTATGGCTGTGTTCTAATACTATTTATGCGAATCAATAGCTGCTGACCAACTATTTGACTTTGGAAAAATTAAAAATTTAGTCAAATCAAAAGGAACACGTATAGTTTGATTTTTAATCATTTGAGTATTAATTGGTTAATTCTTCAAAGGAAACCTAAACTATTGTTGCTTTCTAAGGGGTACTCTTTGAAATTTATAAGATATATATAAATGCTTTTTCCCACTTCCCCAGAAATTTTCCTCTAGAATCGGTTTATCGAAGTTAAAAATCAGACCAATATTGATGTGATCATGTGCAGATACCTGCGGACATGGTGACAAACTGTATAATGGCAGCAATGGTGATTCACTCAAATGATGCGTCAGAGAAGTTCATATACCATGTTGGTTCATCGTCAAGAAATCCTCTCAGAATTTATGATGTTCACGATCTTTCGTATCTTTATTTCAAAAACAATCCCTACACCAACAAAAGTGGAAAGCCAATAATCATCTCCATGGGAATAGTTTTCACAAGTATGGCCAGTTTTCATACACATATGATGATCCGATATGTATTGCCACTAAAGGTAATTGACTTGAGCTAGTTAAACCTCATATATATCGTAAAGTGCTTTTATATATATATATATATATATATATATATATATATATATATCATGAGTAATGAATCATTATGTACGGTTTGGTAAATTTGCAAGGTATTAAAACTGGTGAACGAAGTGTTTTGCCGAATCATCCAAGACTTCTACTCCCGAAACGACAGAAAAGTGAAAATGGTGATACGAATGGCTGAACTTTACAAACCCTACGTGTTTTTTAAGGCTGTGTATGTTTCTAATTTTTCTCCGTTCATTAAAAACTATGGCCACTTTCTGATCCATATATATGAATTTCAAACATTCGGTTAACTTGGAATTAATTAATGTTTTAATATAACAGCTTTGATGACACGAATACAGAAAAATTACGGATAACAACGAAGATGGAGGATGCTGGGCTTGAGTTCGACTTTGATCCCAGGAGCATCGATTGGACAGATTATTTGTTGAATGCACACATTCCTGGCCTCGTCAAGTATGTATTAAATCCATCCCCCGAATAAACAAAAATCGATGATCAGAAAATAATTAAGGCCAACTATATATGTATATTGTACTGAAATACTAAGTGTGGTCACATATGAATAAGGACTCTAAGAAGTATGTAGAATAAATGGTGAAGTATGTTCAAGGTCCGTGACTTTACAAAAATAGTGAAATTCTCACCTTGTTTGGCTCAATAGTTGTAGTATAATATATTAATGATAACTTTAGATTATAACGCATGCATCAATTGTTTTATTTATACAGTCATATTATATATAATGTATATGGATATTACGTACTAATCAATCAGCTTAATTTATGCCCAAGGGATTTTCAATGACTAGTTGCCATATTCCCTCACCCAATTTCTATAGCAAATAAAATAGCATAACAACTGCTGCAATAATTAATTTGAAAAAAGAAAAATTTTAGTCCATAAAGTTTAAAGATAACTGTTGATATACAAGTATTATAGTAATTTACTTTAAAATTAAATTACAGTGTCTTTTTCTGAAACAAAAACAATCCGACAACTAAAATCAAGACACCTTGAAGGACAACGTTATTTTTTCTAATTAAAGAAATTATTTATTTTTTGTTTTAAAAATATATTTGTTACATTGTTATTTCAAGATAATTAAGTTTAACTGGTTAGATTTCTTTAAAAAGAAATATATTATATTGTAAATATATTCTTGTTTTTCATCATTAGTAACTTTTTCACTAAATGATTTTTAATTGTTTAATTTTAAAAATAAGTATTATAAATTTGGAAATATTTTGGTCAAAACAAATTTAATTCTAGATATTTTTTATTTTAAGGGAAAGCAATGGTGTAAATTTTCAGGAGTTGTTAATCTTATTAAACTACTACTGCCAAAACAAGAAATCCTACATGGAAGAGGAAGAGCTAATAGAATAAAGCTTTTATCAGAAAAAGAAAAGAGAAAAAAAAAAAAAAAAAACACCAATACTAACATGCAAGAATGTGACTCATTTGCTATTACAAGCTTCTTATTTGTTTTTATTGGTGGATTTGGGGGCTTATGACGCAAGAAGCATTTTTTGGGTCAAATCCAATTATGTAATATTGTACTAGAAACAAAAAGATCATCTGTTCAAATAATTTGTTCAAAGAGGGAAGAATTGACAGCCATGTGTTGTGAATTGTGCTATGATATAAGGCAATTACAATTGACCCATTAATGATTCCAAATATATAACATTTCCAAGTCTTCTTCAACCTGCAGATTCACTTTGAAATAATGACGTTTCAAAATCACATTTACAGTAAATAATATATATATATATATATATATATATATATATATATGTATAAAATAATGCAATACTTCTATGGTTGCTCGTGGCTGCACTTAAAGGCAGAAGCTGATTTTCTGCGTCGGTGTTTCACCAGTGAGTTAAATATGTTACAGAAAAATCAACGCATTAAATAATACTTATTTAATTGTATTATTTTTGTTTGCTTGTATTACTTAGCTATATTGTGTATTACGAACAATACTATTTTATAAGCTTTCATTACTTTGAATCTGGTAGACCCAAATAGAACCTGAATTTTCTCCTCTCACCGAAAAATCTCCAGTAATAAGAAAAAGTAAAATATTATTATTTTTATCAATATTAAATTAAAAAATATATTAAAACAAAAAAAAAAATTATACGCCTCCACTGGAGAATCTCCAATAACTGAAAGTGATTTGGGAGGGGACCCAAATATCCGTTTTGCAGGATCATCAACACCAATGAGATGACTATCAATCCACACATGCATTCCTTGAAACTCCTAAGTTTGTGTTGATTTTCTGCGTTTAAGATAATTGATTTCCTACTCTAATTAATGATCATGTATTGTTGTACATCAATTTCACTCCACATGTTAATTCGATATTATTGTAGCTCCACGTGCTTTCTTAATCTTTTGAAGATATTTCCACAAGCAAATTTAAAAAATCATTTGCGCACCCCGCCTGGCGGCTAACTTGTTTTGGAATATAATTGTGCCAAATCTTCGGTGAGCCGATGGTTAACAGAGGAAGAAATGTTATAAGCTGTAATTTGGAGAACACAAGGTGTGGAACAATGTAAATTTGGCAAATGATCTTGGGAAATCATTTAGGGTATGAACTCTTAGCTGAAGTTATGGTGTGGCAAAGTAGTTGATTGAATGACAAAGCAATTGACCTTAGATTAACTTGAAATTTGGTATGGGGCATCTTCACATGCTAAAATTTAATTCTGGAAAGTTTCATGAAATTGAATTTTTCATGTGGGGAAATTGTGCCCACACTGAACTAGTACTGATATAGAGAGACAGCACAGAACACTATTTCTAAATTTCAGATTTGAGGGAGGTAAATTAACGAGTATCAAGTTGAAATTTGCATGGCATGTTGATAAAATATAGATTTAAGTCTCTGCCAATTTTCACACTATTTAAAGTAGGTTTGCCCCTTGAATCAGATTCAAACAAATTAGTCAAGAAACAAGGACTAATCCGCACTATTCCGAAAAGCTTGGTTCAGGTAGCAAGCTTATAAGTTTTGAGGCTCAAATTTCTCCAGCATATAAGGGGCATACAAGAGGTTAATTCTGGAAATTCTCTTTATTTTTGGGATAGTTTAAGGTTGAAATCTTAATTTGGGAACTTGAATTAGGATTAAGGTAAAGTTTGGATGAGTCGTAATGGTCAGGCAATTATATTCAAGATTACTTGAATCCGGGGGAAGGCTTGAAAGTGGGGTAAATCTTGGAGGATGAATTCTATTTACGCATCAAAGGAAATATCAGAAATGTCTATACTTTCCGAACCAATTGAAAAGAATGGGGGAAGTTCTATCCTTACGCTGGATGCATTGTGAGTCAATAACACTAATTAGGCATACTTTTTCTTTTTCTTTCCCATTCTGATTTTACAAATTTTCCTTGCATAAATCATTTTCATTGAAAATTTCCATGCTTTGGAACAGACTTCTTAGGATTTATAAATCTCATATGTATCTTTTGAATATTTGAAAGCTCTTGACTTAATGATATTTTATCAAGCTTTTTGATATATTATCTTATTATTTGAATTATTCTAATTCTGGATCTTTGAATCATCACGATATTATAAGTTGGAATTTTTATAATTTAGTAATTTTGATGTACCCTAATTCTGTATTTAAGAAATAATCTAATTCTATATTTCTAAATCAGTTTAATTCTATATTTTCTGGATTTTTAAATTGTTCAATTTATTATTTTAAATTGTGGATCATATCAAATGAAGCAGCCACAATATTGTGGATGCAGCCAACGTGCTTCCGCATTAACCCGCGATTGCAGGGTAAATCTAAATCATGACTATGCGTTGCATTAGAACAATGTTGCGACCACTACAGAATGATATTGTGGTTGCAATTACATCTCAATGTGTTAAGAAACACAACAGCTGGCCAATAAATTTCTTTCAAATTCAATTTCATTCAGGGTTCGATATGCAGGGGAAGAAAGTGAAGGATAAATTTGGTTTGAGTTTGGGGATTGAAAGCGGCTGAGAAGGAGAAGCTAAGCTTCTTGTAAACTAAAGCAAGAACAAAAAGGAAGACGCTACCTCCAAGAAGAAGAAGAAGATGGAGATGAGAGTGAGAAAGAAGATGAGTTGGAAGCCTATGTTGTGTTGTACGAAACCAAAAGGAAAACTAAAATGTTTAAAAGGAAGGAGAGAAAAAACACATTAAAGTATACTGTTAAAAGATCTACTAATTAGTTATCAAATTTAAATATTTTAATAAATAATAATTATCTGAATTTTCATTAAAAATGCATATATGTAATGCAATATAATTAGAGATTTAAAAATAAATATCCAAAAATGATATATTAAATATTTTTATATTATTTATAATTTATTAATTTATTTCTAACAAATTGAATTTATATTACTAATAATATTATCATATAAGTACTCATAGATTAAATAAATAACTTTTTTCCTTTTCACATATTAAGAGGGAGAGAAAATGCCACCTATGAGAAACCACAGTGACAGTGCCTTAGGTGAAGTGACACCTCATCTACTCATCTGAACCATTTTGTTCTTTAAAATGTTGTGAACTATTTAATGGAATAAAATTTAATTATTTGATACTAGAAGGATTACATGAGAGAGACAAATTAGGCAAAATGGGGTGTGAAACTAGGTGTAAGAGGGGAAATTTAGGAAACTTTGAAGCGGAGAAGAAATAAAAGAAATTTAAGAAAGAAAAAAAAATATTACAAGAAAACAAATTAATTAAAAATGGTCCTAAAATAAATAATTTGAAATTTAATTGTGATATATTATATATATTTGTGAGTTATAGCAATTGTGTATATATTTTATAATATTTTTTGCAACTTTAAAAAAAAAAAAAATCACTGCTGCAACTATCGTAATTTACATTGTAGCATCCGCAACATCTGCAATTGTAGCAATCTTACCGTAATTGCGACTGCAATGTAAAATCATGATTTCAATTATGGAAATGATTTAATACTACAATAATGGAAAGTAACTTGTATAATTCCTAAAGACATAATGAAATAGACATTTTTTTTGTCCTTAATTATAAAAACTAAAGGAAGAGCTTAATAGCTTCGATGACACGAACACAGAAAATTTACGGATGGCAACGAAGATGGAGGATGTTGGGTTTGAGTTTGACTTTGCTCCCAAGAGCATGGATTGGATAGACTATTTGTAATGTACATTTTCCTGCCCTTCTCAAGTATGTATTGAATATTCCATCTCCCAAATAAGTAAAATATTGATTATCAGAAAATAATTAAGCCAAACTGGATATATATGTTGGCCAATTATATATATATATATATATGTTCTGAATCCATCTCCCAATGGATTCTCAGTTTCTCACCTTCGTTTGGCTCAATAGTTGCAGTATAATATATTAATAAAAAAGGTGGATTATTACCCAACAATGGTTTTATCCACACTGTCATAGATATATGATGTACGTGTATGTTACTCAGCTTTATGCCCAAGGGATTTTCAAAATCTAGTGCCATATATTCCCACCCACAAATTCTATAGCAAATAAAACAGCGTAAATTAAACAACTGCTATAATAATTACTTCTAAAAATGAAAAAAAAATTAGTCCCAAAAATTTGAAGATAACTGTTGATATACTTATATTATGGGCAAATTAATTTATTTTCTATTAAGAAATAATTAAATTACTATGTCTTTTTCTGAAACCAAAAAAAAAATCTTACAAATAGAACTAAGATACCTCGAAGGATAATTTTTTTTTATTCAAAAAGTATTTATTTTGTGTTATAAAAAATATATATCTTACCATTTTTATTTCAATATAACTAAGTTTAACTGGTTATTTCTTTAAAAAAATATTATTTTGTAAATATATCCTTGTTTCTCATTATTAATTACTTCTATCACTAAAGGATTTAAAATTTATGAATTTGAAAACACAAATGTTATAAATTTGAAAATATTTTGGTCAAAACAAATTTAATTGTAGGACATTTCTTATTTTCAGGGAAGGTAGTAGTAAAAATGTTCATGAGTTGTTAATATTAACAACTACGTACCACCAAAAACAAGAAATCCTACATGGAAGTGGAAAAGCCTAAAAGATAAAGCTTATATAAAATTTTAAAAAAAAACTTAAACTTCCATGCAAGAATGTGACTCATTTGCCATTACATGCTTCTTTATTATTATTATTATTATTATTATTGGGAATTGTTGGGGTAAATACAAGACATGCAAGTGTACCTAGTCAACAAGTAATATAGAAGGAAATAAGATGTCAATCCCATGAGGACTTGACCTAAATGCAGTTGATTTACCTAGTACTAATTCATAATACAAGTGACTAGGTTGATGAATGTTTAGGTTATGAAAGAAAGTAAGATCGACTAAATTAGCAAAGATTAATTAAGTGAATTATTAACCTAGGATCCTAACTTCCCCACTTAGCAAGCTTTCGTAATAACAGTTAAATTTCTATTTAACACTTGATTTTAGTTGTTAACCTAAGGTTCCTTAGTGTCTATATAGTTCTGTCGAACTTATATAGCCTAGGTTGAATCCCTTGGTTCCTTATATCTCTATGGGAATTAGCTAACATCTAAACCCCATAAACCCTAACCTTAAACATGGTTATAGTCAAGTATTTTCATTTTGACTGCGAATTACATCAATTATATTGGCAAATAGTGATTATGTTCAAGCAGATATCAAATTTATCATTACCTTTTAGGTTAAACCAAATTCTAATATCAATCTTAAGGTGATCAAATCTCATAATGCATTAAGTATAGAATTAACATAAATAACCATGAATCAAGATTAAGTCAGAATGCAAAAGTTAGTCAAAACCATAGAACTACCTAACTAGCCATATATCGGCATTTGTTTAAAATAAAAAAATAAAAAGAAAACAATACCGAAAAGAAGAAAAGAAAAGGTTTAAAGAGGAAGCACAACTCAGATTGAGTTGCTTCACCCTTTACATAACTCTTTTCCAACCCTACTAAAAAACCTACATGGTAGTGCTCCTTAACTTTATCTTCCATTTTCTCTAACTTGATGTGTCCTTTGCAGCCCCCTATACCTCTTATTCTTATCCTTCAAAGCCTTTAGGAGTCCATCTTATCTTGGGAGATCAACCATATCTTGATAAACATTAATTTTTAAGATTAAGTCTTCTAACGGCACGCTCAGACATTGACTTTCAAGCACTTAAGCATTGGCTCTTTATTTTTAGTGCCCAAGTGTTGGAACTTTCAGTGCCTAGGCACTAGTGATCTATAAGTTTTAGTGCATGGATGTACTTGTCTGGCTCTTAGGCGCTAGTCCTCTTATTCCAATTTTTCAATGTTTAAGACCTAGGCATTGGGATTTTGGTGCTTGGGCACTAACTGTCTCAAATTAGTGCCTAGTTGCTGCTTTTTTTGGTGCCTAGGCATTAAATCCTTGACTTAGATTTCCAACTTCCTCGGTTTGGTGCCCAAGCACTGATAATTTAGCTCCTGGCATTAACTCTCTAGTTTAAGTGCTCAAGCGCTGAACCTTTCTTCTCAATTCTCTTGTTTTCTCTTTATTTTTTATTTTTGAGATTCTCTAGCTTAGATTCCCTAAAGATTTATCACAAAAAATGCTTTTATAAGAGTTAGAAAAATGGTGATTGAGTGAAGTTTCTAAGGGATAACATGTTTTAGGCTAAAATGCTTCCAAAACTAATGAATTTGTTTATAAGACTAGTGAATTTAGTTGTAAAAGATGTTCTAGTTATCTCCTTTTAAGAGATTTAATAGGAATACATAATATTGTACAAGAAACAAAATGATCATCTTGAGATAACTATGAAAAGTTAGGTATTTGTTTAGTTCTTAGGGCTAGGCTTAATGTACTTTGAATTTGTCAACCTAAATATCTGTGGACATAATCATCAACGCAGATGAGAGCAGTATAAATATGACAAGTCAAGCTGGGAATTTAATCAACTCAAGGTAAAAAATTTTAGCTTGGTTTACAACTAACTCGGTCCAACCAAGTCTCCTATGTTTAAAATTTAAATAGATCCCAACCAAATCAGGTCTAAACATTAGTTTGATCAATGTTATTAAACTTGTGAGTCAACTCAGTTTACCCAGCAAGTTTACGTTTTGAGCATCCAAATTCAAGTCAACTCACTCCTGACTTACCCTAAATCAGTGAGTGGCCTCAAACTTAGCCCCTTAAACACACGTGGCCCCTCTTATAACTAAGCCAAATAGATTCTTGTTATTATATATGCCATTCATTTTGTATAATAACTTGAATACATACCACCTAGAATGTCAAAAGTGCCACCTACCACCAAGTCAACTTTTATCTCATAGTAACTTTTACGTCTTCTATATAGTTGCATTTATAATGCTTAAATGCATAATTTTTAGTTAAATTTTATTTTGAATATTTTAATCATATAAACTTTAAATCAATTAATTAAATGTTTATCAATTTTGTGTTTTTAGTATATACAAATTTAATTTTATTATATTAATTTATTTTCTTTTTATATATTAATAAAGGTGTCATATTTGGTATACTCAAAATTGTGAATTCAACGGTACACCTAGTTATAATGTAATAACATAATTGTAATAATATCAACACAAAAAATAATAATATTATAATTATATCCTTATATTATAACTAGATACACTGGTACATTCAAAAGTATGAGTGCACCAAATATTTTACCTTTAATAAATAGACATATTTACCAAAAATTAAAGTAGTACAAAAATAATATGAAATTAATATATTGTTAAAATGAACTATTACATAGTACCTTCACTAATTTAATAACAGAGCCAAATTTTAATTATGTAATTGCATATTTTAGTTATTATTTTTAAATAAAAGTAAATTCTTATGATTTTATGTTACAAGTCTATATTACAATTTTACCTCCACTGTACAAATTTGTCGACTCACGAGTTTGACAACTTTATGTTTGACTATTCATCAGTTACTATTAAATGAAGAATTCCCTTTTTTTAGACCTATAATGTTATGGTAAAATATTTTTAAATTACAATCCTAACATGTGTAAAATCATTTTTATAAATTTAATCATGTAACTTTTCAATTACAAAAGTTATACCTTCTCATACGTTTACTTACAAAAAAAAATTGATAATAACATTATCATAATTATTCCTAAATTTTTTATTTGAAGATTGCTCACACAATTAGTAGATTGGAGTTAATATTTGTAGAAAAGAAAATGACATAATTACTCAAAAAGTCTAATTTTAAGATGTGGCATATGAATTTAGACGCGTGTGAAGAATTATTATGAAATTAGTATGCCTTAGGCCAGCAATTTCGAAAGGGCAGTGAAATTCTTGCCTTCCTTTTTCTTTTTTGTTAGTGTTTGGCTACTGCGACACAAACTTTTTTAGAATCATACTATACATGTTCATCAATATGAATTCTTATCACTATTCAATTTTAAGTTCTATGTAGATCTTGAAACTAATCTGTGCATTTGGATAAAAAATCAATTCATCGAATTTTCTGCAGTGAAGGAGGGAGATATATATATCCAACCAAACTTAATGAGTATATTAAAGTGTATATTAAATGAGAATCAAAAGATCAAGATTATATGGACTGGGGTTTGACACATTGGCCGGGTCTTGACACAACTCCTGTCATTATTTATTTCATATAATTTTTTAAAGAATAGCATTTACTACAAAACCATAAAGTCAATGTAAAAACTTTTAATGTTGAAGGGGACTACATAGCATATGCGGTCCATTAAATATTGAAGGGACCTCAAGTTAGGTATATTGTTTGTCAAAAAAATTAAGATGGTGGACCTAAGAAAAATGCTCGTTGAAAGAAAACTAACCACCAGTTCTTTCTTATTAAAGCAAAAGTATAGCATTAATGTATACAATAGTGTGAGCTGTCAACGAGATGCTTAAAATCTCATACATAGTAAGTTGTAGAATTACTAGTGGCATATAAGGCCCATTAAACAGAATCAGGATTTGTCCACTATAGCCTAAATCCAATGACCAAGATTAATTTTTAATAACAGCATACAGTTAAAACAATTAATTAAGATTGCATACAGTCATAATTTATATGAAATCTACAACTGTAATAAATCCAAATCACCAGGATGTCTGCCCATTCTTATGCCAACCTCTGGCAGTCAAGTAACCATTAACAAATTTAAAATGGAATGTTAAGACCAGCACCAAATAGCAACCCTAGTTAAAGACTTTCAAGGGACATAATTTGTCTTTTATTATAAAACTGAAGGAAAATTAAAGTCACCTCTTTTCAAAGTGTAAAATATTATTTTTGTCCTTTACTTATTGTAAAATTATCATTTTGGTTTCTACACATTGTAATGCTTAAAATGTTATCCATACATTAAAAAGAGTTATATTTAATCCCTCATTTTTTTTTATCAAAATCAAAACATAAATGGATAGAACAAATTGATAGAACAAAAATATAAATTGTTGATGTGAAGATGAGTTCTAAAACCTAGTTATTGTCATTTCAATCTTAGTCACTCTTTATTTTATTTTATCTTCAAGATTTTTTTTATTTAAATTACTTTATGGTAGTAGATATGTTTAAATAAAATTATTTACTTATATATCTTAATTACACTTTTCAATGGATTTTATATTTTAAAGAATGGACAGGTATTTATATAAAAACCATGTAGCCGTTAGCGAAAATAATGGCCTTGGTGCACCTTGATGAAATAAATTATTGAGACATATCCAGTGAAGGAAAACGGATAAGAGATATTGAAATATATTCGATAAAGGGATACAAGTATGATTATTGAGATGTATCCTGTGAAAAGATACATATAAAAGATATTTAGACGTATCTAATAAAGGGATAAGGGTATGAATTATTGAGACGTATCTAGTAAAAGAATATGAATATGATGATCTTAGTTCTTTTCTTGATACCCGCTTCATATAAAATTTAAGATTTAGAAATAATATTCTTATTTTATCAAAACTTGTTGTTATTTAAAAATTCTAAGGTCTCTATTTTTTTTCCTTTTCGCTTGCTTTGTTATTATTCATTTACTAAGTTAGTGATAGATTTACACATCTCTCTTTAATATTTTTCATATCAGTAAGTGCTAATGAAGTTAATCTGGGAATTTTCTTATTCTTCAAGCTTTTTGGTATGTTATTATAGGTTAATCATAATGTACGTCTAACTCCAAGGTGGTAGCTACTGATGTTTGTTTGGGATTTTGTGAAGTATTATAAGTATTGTGTGGGCTATTTTCTTACTATACCAAATATATATTGTGAGACATTATTAAGTTAATCAGTTTAATATCATTGTGAGATCGCTTAATCATATTTCAAAGTGTGTCTAATGTGTGTCATCAATATTTTTTTTAGAGAATATAAAAAAAATTATTTTAAGTTGGATAGACTAAGTTGATTTAGCCTACACACTAGTTATGGCCAATGAATTTGAGTCGTGACATTATAGGTATCTAAGTTAATGTTTTTAAAATTAAAGCCATTGGATGCTTTGAGAAAAATGTTAAGGATATATGT
This sequence comes from Delonix regia, assembly GCA_037074485.1. NCBI lineage: Eukaryota > Viridiplantae > Streptophyta > Magnoliopsida > Fabales > Fabaceae > Delonix > Delonix regia. The sequence continues at coordinate 10,136,867 of CM073455.1, forward strand.
GAAATAAATTGCATAAATGACCACAATCTCTTTTCTTTTATGGAGGGTAAACAGTGGTTTACTTTTTCTTCTAGACAATTGCATTTTACCAAAAACATAAGCTTAAAATGCATAAATGACCACAGGCTCTCAAATCTACATTACATCTTGCAATTATATAATTCTAACTTCTAAGTTGGTTTAATGTATTTTGGATTATGAGCGGGTTGCACAATATAAATGCATTGCCTTTATATTATGTCTAAATGCAAAACATGGCAGGTATTGAACTACATAAGCAACAAAAATAAAAAACTAGTATTCAATATTTGTTATTGTGCACTTTAGTACAGATTCCATTGCTGTTTGAATGTTTATGAGTATATACAACATCTAATCCATCAACTGAGTCCATACAAAGCTAAATGACTCTAAAATATATTTAGATGATTCTTTCCCTATGTTCTTTTATGTCTTTTTCCCTATTCCCATAAATACACATGGCTTCCCTCTATTTTTTTTTTTTGGTCATTTCCCCCGTTCCCCTCATTCCATAATTGTTCAATACTAGTTAAGACCATTCAAAAGGGCCACAAAATGCATCATTCCAAAGTCAAAACTCTCATTAAAATGAATCATTAAAAATCCCACTTCACAAATAAAAGAAAGCTTTCACCTTTACCTACATTTTCTTCCGACTTCATTGAAATGATGCCCTTTCACATTGCAATGGTGGAGACACGTTACTTAGAGGTAACCGACATCTTATACCTAGTTAGTGGGCTAGCGAATGGAGCAATGAATTGGAGGGAAAAAGTTATAGCAAATAACACATACACACACAGCTTCGTGCAGGAGGAGTAAGAAGTAGACCAACCTCGCAAAATGACATCATTTCTATGCATCTAGTGCCAACAAAAATCTTCCCCTCAAAATGCACCATTTTACTCAAGCAAAATAGTGTGTTTCAACTTAATTAATGATGCAAATTATTCACTCCAAATGATGATGTTTCGAAGCATTAGAGATTAAAAAAATTTGCCCAAAAAACACACAATTTCATTTAAGTGAAACAGTGCACTTCGAGGGTAGAGCGATGGGGCACATTTCAAGACGTGGGAATGTGCGGACGGTGTGGATTATTTATAGGATCAAATCTTGTAAATATGCTTTAGGAGAAAATCCGATTGCAATAGTATTAGTGTTGTATGAATGGATTAATCAGGAAGGCATTAAGGTATACCCTCCATTAAGAGAATACAAAGACAAAATCCATATAAATAAATTCAGATCCTCCATATAGAAACAGGTGGTCTTTCATTTCATATATGCCAAGACAATATTGACGGGGACTATACATAGCATATAGCACCCATTAATAATTGAAGGGACCTCAATTTTGGTGCGTACATTGTCAAAGAAATTTATTATTTTTATGCATTTAAAGCGTTAGATGAATACATATCTGATTATATCTATGTGAAAATATGGATCAAGGACTATACATAGCATATAGGACCCATTAATAATTGAAGGGACCTCAATTTAGGCGTGTAGATTGTCAAAGAAATTAAGTATTTTTAAGCATTTTACAACATTAGATGAATTACATATCTGATTATATATATATATATATATATATATATATGAAAACATAGATCTCTAAAAACTTGAATTGTAAAGGAAATAGAATAAAAAAGGTAAGATTTGACAAACGTTAATATTTTAAATTTTTAATATATATATATATATATATATAATGATAAATTATTAAAATACAATTAAAAATATAAATAAAATTGAATCGTGTCAGGTATTCAGTGATCATAAGACCCAATCGTACTTGGTTACTTAAAATGGAAACTGATTTAGTATGATCAAGTTCACCAGATTAATGTTGAAACCTTATCTTTGAAATAGAGAAATGTGGAGTTATTTCATTACATGACAATTTTGAGGGGGACTACATAGCATATACGGCCCATTAAATATTGAAGGGGCTAAGTTAGGAGTATTGTTTGTCAAAGAAATTAAAATGGTGAAGATAAGAAAATTGCACCCGGGAAGAAAATTAACCACCAGTTCTTTCTTATTAAAACATAAGTAGCATTAATATATACAATAGTGTGAGTTGTCAACGAGATGCCTTAAATCTCAAACGTAGTAAGTTGTCGAATTACTTGTGGCATATAAGGCCCAATAAACAGAATCAGGATTTGTCCACTACAGCCTAAATCCAATGACCAAGATTTATTTTTAATAACAGCACACAGTTAAGACAATTATTTAAGATTGCATACAGTCATAATTTTTATGAAACCTACAATAGTAAAAAATCCAGATCACCAGGATGTCTGCCCATTCTTATGCCAACCCCTGGCAGTCAAGTAACCATTAACAAATTCAAAATGGAATGTTAAGACCAGCACCAAATAGCAACCCTAGTTAAAGACTTTCAAGGGACATAATTTGTCTTCTATAAAACTGAAGGAAAATTAAAGTCAGCCCTTTTCAAAGTGTAAAATATTATTTTTGTTTTTTACTTATTGTAAAATTATCATTTTGGTTTCCACGCACTGTGATGCTTAAAATGGTCCCCATACATTAAAGAGTTATATTTAATCCCTCATTTATTTTATCAAAATCAAAACATAAATCAATAGAACAAATTGATAAAACAAAAATATAAATTGTTGATGTGAAGATGAGTTCTAAAAATTCAATAATATGTTTTGATTAAGGTGTCATCTTTGATGCACTCACAATTTTAAATACATTAGTGCATACAGTAATAACTAAGTAAGTGCACCAAACATTTTACCTTTGATTAATTATAAATTTTAGATATAATTATGTATTTTTGGGCTTTTTTATTTTAAATAAACTCTAGAAATAACTTGTATTTCTAAGCTTTTTTATCAACCTAAAATAACTTGTTCTATTTACATTTTGACCATATTATTTTTAAACTTTTATTTACGCACCAAAATTTTTTAAAAAAATTTCAATTTACTCCTATTTTGTATTTTTTTATCAATCTACACAGAAATATTAGTTTATAACTTTGTTAACTCACCCCAATACTTTCTTTATATTTTTCCAACAACTCCACAACTTTCTAATTTTATTCTTATTTTCAATTTATAAACTATTTTTTTGTGAAGTTACTAAAAAAATATAGCAAGGATAAATTGAAAATTGTTTTAACATGTTTGTATTCATAAGTAAAATATAAAAATATTGAAATTAAAATATAAATTCAACAAATCATTTTAAGTTAGTAAATTCTTCGGTGCACTGATGCCTCAATGAGATCATCAAATAAAATATTAACATTTGTCAATCCATGTGACTGGAAGAGTAAATAGAAAAAATTTAAGAAAAAAAACACACCCCAAAGTATTTGTATTTACAATATAACCCCTAGTAATTTTAATATATAATTATTCTTAATTTTAATAAAATTTACATTGTGACCACATATTTTATTTATTTCGCTTTCAAACCAAATTTAATTTATTTTTTCCCTCATTTTCCTCATGAATGGTTGCAAATATTCTTTAAAGTTGTCTAAATTGTTTAGCAAAATAATAATACATTAGTTGACGGAAAAGACTATATATTTTCTTAAATTAAATATATACATAATGAATTCATGATCCATTTTGATAGTCCAATTCAAGATTTTGTTTAGAAAATTATTTTTACTACCACATTATAAAAAATTATAGACTATTGAAACTTCAAATAAACTTATACGTGTTTATATTATTGTATAAAAGGTAAAATCACATGTTAATATTGTGTAAGAAAATTAACTAGATTAAAAAGTAAACAATAAAATATGGAGAAAAATACTTTTTTTTGTCCGTCACTTGTTAAATGTCTCAAAATGGTTCATCTCTTATTAGAAAATATCACACTTGGTCCCTTACTTTTTAAAAAGATATCAAATTTATTCTCTCTACCAAACCCTAAACCCAAAATTAATAAGACTAAACTTGGTATTGTTTAGAAAAATCTCAATAAAATAAGTTTTTGGTTATATATATATATATATATATATATGGAAATTCAAATAATATATTAAAATTAATAAATATCTTAAAATGATTTTACCAAATTTTTTTCAGTTCAAAATATTGCACATGCTTATTTATTTATTGAACCCAAAATTTAATAAAAATAAAGAGGAAAAAAATTAAATTGAATGATGGTTATATCAATTTTTATAATGTCATATCTTATCTGTATATAAATTATAACATTATTTCCAAAAAAGTAGGTTGTTAAAAAATATTAAAATATAAATATTTTAAGAGAAATTTCAGACCAACTTTGGGTCAAAAATTCTAACCAAAATTCGGTAGGAAATTCCTACCACCTTACTAGGAAATTCCTACCACCTTTTGGTCCAAAATTTTGGCTAATAGTAAGTTGAAATTTTGGTCCAACATAATTTATGTTAAACTTTTGAAGTTCTTTTATAATTTTATCATTCATTTTTTTCCTTCTATTTTGTCAGACACATGGACCAATCAGTATATTCTCTTTTATTAAGTTAGCATATAATCAGTATATTTTGAACATGTCATTACAACATATATTCTCTTAAGCGTGTCACATACTAATCGTACTGATGCAACTAATTTTATAATTTCATCGAAGATAATACCTTAAATATATGTTAGTGTATAACATTGTTATCCAAAAAATCTTAATCCCAATAAAATTGACATAAATACCGGTAAACTAGCCTTGTATCTGGCTGATGTTATATACTTATTTTTAAAAATACCAAAAGTAAATATAATGCCTTGCATTCATAAATGTATCATTATTTAAACATTTTTACTATTATATTGAGAAAAGTTCAAAATATATATCATGTTAGAGATCAAAATCGATTCTATTGTTTTGAATAAATTATAATATTATGTAAAAAGTTAAAGTTTTTTATACAATATAAATTAGATAAAAGATCTTTGTAATATATGCCAAGAAGTAATGAATTATATTTTGGAACAAGAGGAAAATTATATATAATTTAACTAAATATATAGTTTATTTACTGTTACCATTACTATTACTATTATTTGTTTGATTGCATTTTATTTCGTTATTTATAAAACTTTCAAGTATAGCAACAACCGGCTCATGATGGATTGACCATACTAGGCTGTTTGAATATGCAGATTTGACATTGCAACGGGTGTTAACACAATGGGTGCTTTAAATGTCTTAAATTTCGCTAAGAACTGCCATAAAACACAAGTCTTTCTCCATGTGTCTACTGGTATATATAATATTTTATATATATATATATATATAAAAGTCATCTTAGAGTCAGGTTTTAGGGGGATTGCATTCTACTTGTTACTAACAATGTATTTTTATTTATTGATTTTAGCTTATGTGTGTGGGGAGGCTAAGGAAGGAGAAGTAATAAAAGAAGAACCTTTTTAAATGGATCAAACCATAAAAGGGCCTTCCATATTAGACATTCACCAAGAAAATATTTTGATGCAAAAGAGAATAGATGAACCCCAATCGCAGAATATTGGCAATGAAAAGGCTATAACATCTGCAACAAAAGATTATGGAATTCAGAGGTTCTTTCATATACTAATTGTCATGTTTCATATGTCAATGTTTGTTAATAACAAAAAGATAGACTCTCATTACTTTCCAAGAATCACTCGTAATTCTTATTTATTAGAAAGTAAGATAGGTTATAACTACATCCATTTAATTAAAGTAAATTTGTATTCATAAAAAATAAGCTAAAAAGATACTTAGGTCAAATAGATTTAGTTATGACATATATTTTGATTCTTTAAAAATTGTGTGTGCTTTATTAATAAAGAAAATGGTTGTGTTGAAAGTAAATAATTACTCTTTTTTTCTAATATAAATTAAATAATACAACATATAGAGCAAACTTGTATGGATGGCCAAACACTTATGCATTTGCAAAAGCAATGGGAGAGATGCTTGTGTCACATTTTAAGCAAAACATGCCCTTAATTATTGTACACCTTACCATGATAACAAGTACATACAAGGAACCCATCCCTGGTTGGATTGAAGGTTTGAGGTATTCACTACTTGCAAATACTTCAATTGTGAATTAGATATTTCATGAATCTATTTCAATTTTCCAAAGTAAGAAAAAGTAAAATCATGTTCTTATATTTAACAATGACAATTATTTTTCCCCTACAGAACACTTGATAATGTAATCATTGGCTATGGCAAAGGAAAAAATAACATGCTTTCTTGGTCATCACAAGACAATTTTAGATGTGGTAAGTAAGTCTGTGATTAATGACACTAGGGTATGAGATGTTTTAAGTTAGATTAACTATAGATTAGTGACAAAACTTTGACCCATCTTTTATTGAGTCCTTATATGTTACACTACCACTGTTAATTTGCAAGCACATAGTATTAAGAAAGGAATGAGTAGTGTTATTACTGAGGAATCTTATTACAAAGTGATATCAGGTAACCTTCCTTTTCATGTGAGGGTAACTCCACCTATTCCAAGGCCACAATGAAATTCAACTTACCCTTTGCCTCCTACCAGCATCATATTTATGACATTCCTATTCTCAATACAACATAAAAATAAAAAATAAAAAAAATAAACGTGAAATGAGCGTTGAATCCAATCAGCAAAGTTGGCCTTCATAACCGAATTGTACTACAACTTATTGATAACAGTCCTAGAATTTCATGGCAACTCATTCCTTTAGTTCCCCTCTAACAATGGTTGCTTCCTTCATTTCCAAATGCACATGCATCCATAAAGGCAATTTTGCTGGTCCTTCTTGGGCTAGCCTTTAGCAGGTCACTATACCTGGGCTCCTTCTCTGCCTCCACAATATCTGCCATCCCTTAGGACTATAATCCATCATTTATAATTATGGGCTTTGGTGTATCAATTTGTCCCCCTTAAAATGGACCTTATCCTTAAGGACCCACTGATCAAACACAGCTATGAGGACATTCCAACGTTCCTAATTTACTTCCTCTATTGGGCTTCCAACCCATTCAATCATCGCTTGATACTTCAACTAACCCTGCTCGTCCATTATTCTCTCATTCATGATAGCTTTAGGTTGTCACTTAAATTGGGTTGTGACATCGGGCAACTCAAGAATCTTTATTAGACGGCCACACTTATATTCCTTTAAAAGTGACACGTGGAAAACTAAATGCATTGTGCTTGAAGTAGAAAGAGTGACTTTGTATACCACAGGCTTAACTTAGGCCTATATGGGGAATAGGTCATAATATTTACATGAGAGTTTATAATTAAGCCTATGGGTTGCAGATGACTCTGTATGCCATATGCCCTACTTCATGTTGCTTTTCCTTTCTCCCTTCATCAATAATCTTTTTCATTCTTCATTGTGCTTTTCTAAATTTTTCTTTAGCTTTATCCATGTCTCTTTCCTAGTATCTAGCCATAAATATCCTTTACCGTGCTTACTCTGAAGCTATAAGTGGATACAGTAGGTGGATTATACCCATAGGTGGCATAATATGGTGACATGCCAATGGACGAATGGTAAGTTGAATTATACCACAACTTAGCTAAGCCAAATGAAAATGCCATTATATAGGATAATCTCACACAAAGGCTCTTAAATATTGCTATAGGCATTGGCTGACCACCTTTAATTGCCTATTGATTTGAGGATTGTAGGTGCTAAACTTTAGGTTGCTGCCCCTCTTTCTCTAGAGCTCCCTCCAAAAATGGCTAAGAAAAATGGCATCTTTATTTGATTTTATAGACCATGGGAATCCTTGCAACTTGATCACTATTTAAGTAAACACCTGAGTTATTGCTAGTCATATATCCCCTTTTTAGACCTCCAAAATGTGCTCTTTTTGTTGATCTGTGCACCACAACAAAAATTGCCACACATCCCTTTACTTTTAGTAATCCAATTAGGAACTCCATCTTCAAGCCAACCTATGCTTTTTCTAGTATGGTTAGTGGTTGTAGCTTGCCTTGCTTCCTAGAGTTGAGGGGTTTAATATGCTGACACATCAAACATCTTGCTACATAGTCCTCCATTTCTTTTTTGAGATTCTTGCTATAAAACATGGTAAAAGCTCTCTTATATGTTTGTAATCCTTCAGAGTGTCTACCTATGGGAGTGTCATGGCATTGCTATAAAATAGAACTTTTTAAGGGTGAATTTGAAGTAAAATAAATTCTATCTTTGTAAAATAAAACTCTATTGCTACATTGGTATAATGAGTTCCCTTGCTCATGGCACTCCTTTTGTAAATGTTTCAGCTCATTGAGTTCCATATTTTCTTTTTTGATTACTCCAATAATAACACTCACCACTGTCATTATGGTCTGTAACTTTCACTCATCCAGTCAAGAAAATGCATATGCTATAGTGCTAGATTTCCCTGTTTTGTATATGATGGAGCAATCGTACCTTATGAGTTTGGCTATTTAATGTTATTGCTCAAGCATTTGAATCATTAATTCATCAATTTGTTCAAGCTTTTGTGGCCCATGAGTATATTGAAGTAGTGCCTGATAATATAATGCCTCCACTTATGCACTACTTATATAATGGCATATGATTCTTTAACATAGATGGATTCAATGACATTTTCTTACTCAGCTTTTTGCTGAAATATGCAATGGGTTGGCCTTCCTAAGTGAGCATAACCCTATGCCCATCCTTGAGGCATCACTTTCCACCACAAACTCTTTTTTGAATGCCAACAATCTAGGTATGGGTGCCTATATCATTATGACTTTAATTCTTTGAATGCAGGCTAGGCTTTACTTGTCCACTGGAAACTATTTTTCTTGAAAAGCTCAATAAGAGCATAAGCAATGCTGGCATAATTCTTAGTGAATTTTATATAGTACCCTGTTAATCCTAAGAATCCTTTTTTTTTTTTTAGGGACTTGGAAATAGGCCATTGTTATCATTGCTATTTTTTTAGATCCATGTGCACACCATGTTTGTATATGATAAAGCTTAAGTACATGACCTTGGGTTACCCAAAGCTTTACATAAAGACAGTAGTCTTGCAATTTTTGCAAAATAAATGGTAGTTGCTACACATGTTCATTCTCCCTTCTGTAGTATACTAAAATTTCATCGAAAAATACTTGCACAAACCTCTTTAAATAAGGTTAGAAGAGCCTATTCATTATTACATAGAATGTGCTGTGTGTGTGTGTTAGTCAACCTAAACAGCATTACTAGGAACTTGTAGTGACCTTGATGACTCCTTAATGTTGTTTTAGGTATGTCTTCAACCTTTATACATATTTAGTGATAACCTAATTGAAGACCAAGCTTTAAAAAAACTTCTGACCTATGTAGCTCATCCAAAAGTTCTTCAATAGTAGGGATGGGAAATTTTTCCTTGGTTATGATGTCATTCAATGGTTGGTAGTTGACACAAAAATTCTAACTCCCATCGTTTTTGTTCACTAGAAAAACAGTGGATGAAAATGTGCTGGTGCTTTTTTGTATAATCCTTTCTTACAGCATCTCTTAGGTTATCATCTGCTTTTTAAAAGTGCAGGTATTTGTACAACCTTACATTCATTGGCTTGCTTCCTGGTTCCAATTGAATCAGGTGCTCTACTTCTCTACATGGCAATAACCTTATCTTCTTAGTGAACATAACTTAATACTCTTATAGTAGGCTCTGTACTTTGTTAGTACTGGTTGGAAAACCTTCAAATTTTATCTCAGGCAGTGACTATAATTAATGCATGGTGGACACTAAATGAATAACTATCATCCTTTTAAGTAACCTGCAACTCAGGCTCATAATGCAATGAATTGTTTCCTTTCCAATTAATCATCCTACCACCTTCTTTGAAGCTCATTGAACAATATTTAAAATTAAAAATAATGAAACCATTTGTTCTATATCCCCAATACCAGGTCGTTGTCCATAGACAACACATAAAAATCCATATAAAAATAATTGCCTTGGATAAACAAATGAATGCAATAGCACTTTGTATTATAGATTAAATAGTTACTACTCTTAGTACCTACTCTAAATTTGGATACCGGTTTGACAAGTAGTTTTAACATTTTTGCTACAGTCAACTTGATGAAATTATAAGTATTGTTGGAGTCCACCAAACTTTTGTAGCCATTAGTTCCTGTATCTACCATTGACCTTAATACACTTTGGGTAATACTACCCTAAGAGTGTTTAAGGCAAATTTTAGGCTCCTTCATCTCCTTTGGAGGATGTTCCTCCACTCCTTCTTTCTCTTTGTGATTTGTGGTCAGCTCCATCAAACTTTTCTTCATTGCCTATTAGTAGGAAGTGAGAGCCTTTGCATTTGTGCATTAGACTGTACTTGTCATCATAGTAGTAGCAAAATCTTTATTTTTTCTCCTAGTCTTAATCTTAGCTGAAGTTAATCTTTGAATTGAAGAGCTCAACCAAACCGTAGATTGAACTATTAAACCTTGATTCACGCTAGTGCTAGAGCTGTCAGACCCTCTAGTTTAATTGAGCAAGGTTCTTGGTAGACCTAATCATAATTTAAGAAGCTTATTTGAGCCGATGAGTTTGGCCTGAGAAAAATAAAGCCCAAACAGGAAAAAGTTCAATTGTAAAATGAACTAGGGCTTAGATTTTTTTTAAAGTCTTGCCAAGCTTAAAATTCTGATTGAATATTTTTTTAATAAAAAACTTCTTATTCTTTTATAAAAAAAACTTAGTGTAATATGACATCTTAGTAAAGAAATAAAAGTTAATACCTCTTATTTAAAAAATTTATGCCAATAGAATAAACTTATTTGTATTCACAACTTCCCTATATATAATCTTATAAGAAATAATACTAATTAGCTATGTTATTTTTCTCAATTTTAACTAACAAATTAACTTAATCATGACTTAAAAAAACTCAATTACCTTAACAAATTTGATCTAAATAATATTGATAAAAGCCCAAATAAAAAGCCTAATTAAAATATGGGCTAGGACTTTCTTTTAGTCTGAATTCAAGCCTAATTTTTAAAAGTCTGGCCCAATGATCAAGTCTAGTTCCTGGTTACTCAACTTTGCACCTGGGTGTCTCTGATGATGCTATTCTCAGTCCTTCAACAATAGTGTTAACTCTGATTCTGCCTCCCATGAAGGTATCAGCATTCGGTATACTACGATACCTCTATTCTAGCAATGAAAAAATTTGATAAGCCATGCTTTAGATAAACCAGTCACTTTAGTGGATGACACCTCAAATTTAGCTTGCTATTCATCCACCATACCTATCTACTTAAGCTCTTTTAGCATAGCTTTAGGGTCGTCGTATAGCGTAGTTCTGAAACCCAGTATGAGGCTACAAGGGTGTCTAAGAGGCCATCCCAGCTATAGACCACATCATTATTTATCACCCATTTGTACCACATATATGCCTGACCGATCATGTGGAGAGATGCCAATTCATTCGTTACTCCATTAAGTTGTTGTATAGTTAAAAGAACTGTTGTATTTTGAATACCCAGTCTTCGTCATTGCTATCATCAAAATAGTTTAACTCTACATTGTTTTTGATATTTGCCAATTGCCTTCTCTCGCTTGCTTGGGCTCTGCATCTCTCTCTACGATGGCTGCACCTCCTCGTGCATTTGGTATCATTCTTCGCACCATCTCAGCTAAGCTTTGAATGGGTTAGTTGAGCAAAAATTATATTCAACTTGTCATTTCAAATGACCAAACAAAAGCATTTAAGAATTTTATGTGTGTATATATATATATAATATATATTCTATTGCTAATATAGTTTAATTAACCTTAATTTATGGTTGCGTTCTAATACTATTTATGCGAATCAATAGCTACTGACCAACTATTTGACTTCAGAAAAATTAAAAATTTAGTCAAATTAAAAGGAACACATATATAGTTTGATTTTTAATCATTTGAGTATTAATTGGTTAATTCTTCAAAGTAAACCTAAACTATTGTTGCTTACTAAGGGGTACTCTTTGAAATTTATAAGATATATATAAATGCTTTTTCCCGCTTCACCCTAGAAATTTTCCTCTAGAATCGGTTTATCGAAGTTAAAAATCAGACCAATATTGATGTGATCATGTGCAAATACCTATAAACATGGTGATAAACTGTATAATGGCAACAATGGTGATTCACTCAAATGATGCATCAGAGAAATTCATATACCATGTTGGTTCATCATCAAGAAATCGTCTCAGAATTTATTATGTTCGTAATCTTTTGTATCTTTATTTCATAAACAATCCCTGCACCAACAAAAGTGGAAAGCCAATAATCATCTCCAAGGTGAAATTTTTTACAAGTATGGCTAGTTTTCATACACATATGATCAACCGATATGTGTTGCTGCTAAAGGTAATAGATTTGAGCTAGTTAAACCTCATATATATTGTAAAGTGCTTTTTTATATATATATATACACACACACACACACACAAAAGGTTGTTAAACTTGCGATTCTAGGTAGACTCGTGAGAAGGAGTGTAGACTCATAACGTAGAATTATAAGAGTTTACTTCTATTAATAAATTGAGAAAAATTTATATGTAAGGGACTAAATTGATAAAAAATTATATGACTGACTCAATTGAGAAGTATTTTATTTGAGGGACCAAAATGAGAAATAAATTTTATAAGGAATCAAATTAATAAATAAGCTATTAGTGAGAGACCAAAAGAGATTTTATTCATTTGGCCAAAATAAAATTCAAACTATAAAAAAATATGAAGGGCATTATTAATAATGATGTTATTTGTGAAGGAAGCAATTGAAAAATATTCATATAAGGGACTAAATTGAAAAGAAATTCTATGAAGGACTAAATTAAAATAAATCTTACTTACCTATAAGGGATTAAAATGAAAAATAAATTTTATAAGGGATTAACTTAAAAAAATATCCTACAAATGAGGGACCAAAAAAAATTTTTACTCATTTGGCTAAATTAAAATCAAGACTTATATATATATAACGTTTGTCATATATATACTAAATATCTATCATGGCCAAGTGGTTAGGCACAACGTTAACTCGACAAGTTAATTCACCAAAATAACAACTATGCGCACACACACACACGCACTACTGCATAATGAATCATTCTGTACGTTTTGGTGAATTTGCAAGGTATTAAAATTGGTGAACGAAGTGTTTTGCCCAATCATCGAAGACTTCTACACCCGAAACAACAGAAAAGTGAAAATGGTGATACAAATGGCTTAACTTTACAAACCCTACGTGTTTTTTAAGGCTGTGTATGTTTCTAATTTTTCTCCATTCATTAAAAACTATGCCCACTTTCTGATCCATATGGATGAAGTTCAAACATTCGGTTAACTTGGAATTAATTAATGTTTTAATATAACAGCTTTGATGACACGAATATAGAAAAATTACAGATAGCAACGAAGATGGAGGATGTTGGGCCTGAGTTTGATTTTGATCGCTAGAGCATCGATTGGACAGATTATTTGTTGAATGCACACATTCCTGGCCTCGTCAAGTATGTATTGAGTCCATCTCCCCGAATAACCAAAAATTGATGATCAGAAAATAATTAAGGCCAACTATATATGTATATTGTCCTGAAACACTGCTAAGTGTGGTCACATATGAATAAGGACTTTAAGATGTATGAAGAATAAATAGTGAAGTATGTTCAAGGTCCGTGACTTTACAAAAATAGTGAAATTCTCACCTTGTTTGGCTCAATAGTTGTAGTATAATAAATTAATGATAAACGTAGATTATTACGCATACATCAATTTTTTTATTTATACAGTCATATATATAATGTATATGGATATTACGTACTAATCAATCAGTTTAATTTATGCCCAAGGGATTTTCAATGACTAGTTGCCATATTCCCTCACCCAAATTCTATAGCAAATAAAATAGCATAGCAACTGCTGCAATAATTAATTTAAAAAATGAAAAATTTTAGTCCATAAAGTTTAAAGATAACTGTTGATATACAAGTATTATAGTAAATTACTTTATAATTAAATTACAGTGTCTTTTTCTGAAACAAAAAAAAAATTACAACTAAAATTAAGATACCTTGAAGGACAACGTAGTTTTTTTAATTAAAGAAAGTATTTATTTTGTATTTTAAAAATATATTTCTTACCATTGTTATTTCAATATGATTAAGTTTAACTGGTTAGATTTCTTTCGAAAGAAATATTATATTGTAAATATATTCTTGTATTTCATTATTAGTAACATTTTCACTAAGTAATTTTTAATTTATTTCATTTAAAAATAATTATTATAAATTTGAAAATATTTTGGTCAAAACAAATTTAATTATAGATATTTCTTATTTTAAGGGAAAGCAATGGTGTAAATTTTCAGGAGTTGTTAGTCTTAATAATAAACTACTGCAGCCAAAACAAGAAATCCTACATGCAAGAGGAAGAGCGAAAAGAATAAAGCTTTTATCAAAAGAAACAAAAAACAAAAAACAAATACTACCATGCAAGAATGTGACTCATTTGCTATTACAAGCTTCTTTTTTGTTTTTATTGGTGGATTTGGGCGCTTATGATGCAAGAAGCAGTTTTTGGGTCGAATCCAACTATATAATAATGTACAAGAAACAAAATTATCATCTTGAGAAAAATTCGACAGGCCGGGTATTCGTCCAGTTCTTTGTTCTGGGCTTAAATTGTACTTTTTTTGGGTCCTTTGCTGCAAGCACAGAAGTGACACTCCGCTGGACCACCTATTCGGTACAATAAACAAATAGATATAAACATCAGCATTTTTAATAATTTATTTCTAACGTATTTTTATGTCTACTCAAATTACATATTACTATATACATGCCAGATCAATTTAGTACATCTGTTCTGATAATTTGTTCAAATAGGGAAGAATTACAGTCATGTGTTGTGAGTTGTGCTTGGATACCAAGGCAATTATAATGGACCCATTAATGATTCCAAATATATAACAGATCCAAGTCTTCTTCAACCTGCAGATTCACTTTGAAATAATGACGTTTTGAATCACATTTATAATATATATATATATATATATATATATATATATATATATATATATTGCAATACTTTTATGGTTGCTCGAGGCTGGAGAAGCTGATTTTCTGCGTCGGTGTTTCACGTTTGAGTTCAATATTTGACAGAAAAACCAACTCATTAAAAAAATTATATTTGTTTGCTTGTATTACTTGGCTGTATTGTATAGTACTAATTTATAAGCTATCATTACTTTGAATCTGTCAGATCCAAATATCTGTTTCGCAATATCATCAACACAAATGAGATGACTATCAATCCACACATGCATGTCCTTCAAACTCCTGATTTGATACTGATTTTCTTCGGTTAAGATAATTGATTTCCTACTCTAATTGCATTTAATACTAATTAATTATCATGTATTGTTGTACATCAATTTCACGCCACATGTTAATTCGATATTATTCTAGCTCCACGTGCTTTCTTAATCTTTTGAAGATATTTCCACAAGCAAATTGAAAAAATCATTTGTGCAGCCGGCCTAGCGGCCCTCACTTAACATATATATATATATATATATATATATATAGTTTTTCCCTGATCTGAAAATTGAGTGCTCATTTCTATGTTGCCATTAAAATTATGATTTGCGTTAACTCCTATCCTGAAGGAATTGAAAAGAAAATTAAGATTATATATTGTGGAAGAGAGACGATCAAAGAGAGTTATATTTAATATTGTGTAATATATTTCTTGGAGGATTTGTTAGTTGAAAATATGGATTAAAGAAGAAAGGGCTGGCATTAGTCCCGAATCCAGATTTGTTTGTTTGCGAACTGGATCTTCCAAACAGACGAAGACGGTGTTTCATTCTACCAAGACAAATATGCGGATCAATTGATTCATTTTTTTTATAATTAATTAATCAACATCATCAGTAAATTCTTTGTCATTATTTAACACATTTGCAGCATCCCAAAATCATTTTCAAGTTCCCGAAAGTTCATCACCAATTAGCAGATCATGTTAGACTCATTGATTCATATACATACATACATATATGTATATATATATAATAAATATATCAAATGTATATTTCTTCATTGAAATTCAACTCTCTAACATTTTCATATAAAACGAAATAGCTAAACTATCTCTGAAGGGTTTCCTTTTCCACTATGCCAATTAGTTTAGGGGTCTTAGACTTTTCACCCTCTTAGCCTTCATCTTTTTCATTTTTTACTATCTCAACATGGAAAATTGATTTGAGCGTTAGAGTCTATTTTGTTCGACTTAAAAAAACTACTTTCCTTGCCAAAGATCATGCACCAGAAACTTATCAAGAACTTTAAAGGTCATAAATGATGTCATCATCGACAGTACGTACCAATTTAGAATCATCTTTTGCATGTGGTTCACGTTGACGTTGAATCTCTCATCTCTTTGCTGGACTCTCTTTAAAAATTAAGGTAAAAGACAAAGGATGAGGCAGCGACGGTTAAAAGGTGGAAGGTTGAGATAACTACTATCCATATGTAGATAGAGATGACGTCGAAGTAGAATTAGATGATTGAAAATTAATCTATTAATGAAGTTCGGAATAATTCCGCCTCTATATATCAAAATCAAAGCCAAAATTAAATATAATTGGTCCCAGATTGGGCAGTTAGAATGTCAAATTTATAAACTAACGGGTTTATTCCCGTCTATATATGTTTTTAGGAAATCGACTAACAATATAGAAGAAGCGTACAGTATCACTATTAAGTAATCGATGCAGCCATGTGTATGCCAAAGAACTTTGAATTTATATGCACTAATCTATTTCTTTCATAATGGCACACAATGAACCTGTAACAGAAAATAAATGTGGATCCTCTTCAAGCTTCATCCTCTGGACAGATATTCCTTACTAAAACACGGATTCAAATTTCTCCACTGATTTGAGTCGCAAAACAGAGTAAAATGTGGCATTGTTTAAAACGTGGAATCTGTACGTACCTGCATCATCATACCATGTCGGCGACAACTAGATAACTATAAAATTTTCATTCATATTACATCATAATTATATTTATTGGAAGCAAAGCAAAATGAGTAAGCTTTTTTTGTTTTTTTGGTGGGGTTGAAGCGTGTATCGATTTAATTTGATATTGACTTCATTTATTTCTCTTGGTCTTAGCCAAACCAATTTAAAGGGATAATGGGATATATCTTTCAGTGTCTCACTGTCTCTGTCCCTACTCAATCCGATAGTATGACGAGATTGTGGTGTACAGATAGGACCTTTCACATGCGACAGCTAACCAGAGACAACGTTGGCCCATGTCTCTCGATCCTATAAAACAATGTGTTGATGCTCATCCCTGGGTTCCAAATTGCAGCACGTACCTTTCAAAAACACCCCAACTTGCAGACGCAATCATATTTGTACCTCAGCCCCACCTCATTACTCGTTCGTTTGAGTTCTTACGTGGTAAAACTGTGGGATCATTTGAACCCAGAATGTTATTTTACCGTCTAAATTTGTTGAAAACAGTATGTAGTATGATCAATTCTAGTTAAGGATTCCTGACATTTATGTTTAAGAATAATATCACTTGAAAGTCAAAACTGTCGGACAATATATGAATAAGTTAAAAGTGAATCCAAGTTGAACAATAAACTTTAAACTCTAAATTTTAAACCTACTTACATCATAATTTCTTGACACGTACTAAAAAAATATGTCACTTGAGTCAGAGATCTAGGCCTCTTGCGTAATTGTAAGCTACCAATTATAAAGTCATCACTATGACTAGCATAATAAAAATGACCTGTTGAGAAGGTACAATTTTGTATTTCTTTTTCTTTTCTATTGTTCAGAAGTCGTGCAAATGAAGGAAATTAAATTAATTGTAAGTGATAAAATTACAAATTCAACGTCAGACTAATTTTTTAAATTAGAATTTCTGTTGTTGAAATATGCCACTGAATCATATTTTTTTTCTTCACTTGATTCGACCTAACTTTCCTGACAATTTCAAACAGCTTTATTTTCACACTTTTTCTAGAAATGAATTTGGTAAAATTAAAATTTAAATGCAATTGTATTTGATAAAATCTGGACCATTAAATAAAAATTTAATGGTTTAAATTTTAAAAAATTATTAAAAATATTTTTAATATTTATTAAAATTTGATCAATTGAATAGAAATATAAGGGCAAAAGTACTCTTAAATATAATGAATTTGAATTCTTGAATGTAAAGAATTTAAATCTTTCATTTAGATGTATGTTCACTTTAAGAAAACACTTTCTTGTCGAGCAATAGGTGCAAGCATATGCTAATAATTGAATTAAGAAATTGCAATTAATTGGAACCAAAGATTAGATTTAGTGTAATTTCTTTATCTTTAACAACTCATATATCTGGTAAAAGATTTACTTTAAAGAGAAATAACACCGATAAGAAAAAAAGTTTAGATAATTTAACATATTGTCACCCCATAATCATAGAAAATTATCACAAAAAGATCCTCGTAATACACGTTCTTATCGTGCTATATATATCAAATTTGAGGGTTCAGTATAATCAAATTAATTTTTAGGAATATATATATATACATATATATAAAAGGATAGATCTAAGGGCAGTTGCCCCTTTGATTTTTAAAATTTTAATATTTATATATAATTTTATTTTATATTCTTAATTTAATGTTTTAATTTATAAGAATTTATCCACATTAAAATCAAACCATAGATCTATACTTGTTAATATATATATATATATATATATATATACACACACCCCCACTTATTTAGAAATTTATAATTTCATCTTATACTCTGTAACAGTTTGACTTCTCATAAAATTCAAGATAAAATGCTTAAGATAAACAAATAAATAATGCGTATAGAATTTGTCTAGAACAAAATTTCATTATTAATTAAAAAAATCTACTTACTTACTTGATCTTTATTTCAATTCGTAATATATATTCTCTCAACACGAAGTCCTTTACCGTCTAAATAAAACATTAAATTTTAGTTAGCTTGAATACAATTACATTGCACATATCTCTCCTTTAACCAAACGATGCAAAATTTGTCTTTTACTTCCCGCCATCGAGAAGTGCTCACATCGCTGGCTAATTGCTCCAAATTACAGAGACAACGAAAATAGAAATGAGTGAAGTATTGAAAAAAAAAATTGATATTTTACTAAAAGAAGTATATATGTACAATATATAAGTAGGTACACAATTCAATTAGATATAATGATACTATACGAACCCTAAAATATTATATACTCAAATTATAAGTGTAAATTTGCCTATTTTATTTTATTAAAACTTACTAAAAAGTCATTAATTATTAAATTAAGTAAATTAATATTTTAATTTATTAATTATGTACATATTTAGTAAAATATTAGTCTATATTTAATAATTACTAGTTCTTAACTATATATATAGTCAAGTTTATAATTTCATCGCTCTTAGATTTAATGTTTGATTAACATCCAAAAATTAGCATCTCGGATTTTCTTCTTTTAGGGTTTGACCATTTGAATTTCTACTAGAAAAGACTCCATCGTTAAGAAATGACAAGTACACTCTTCAATACGAAAATACATATCAATTGTGTCTCATTTACGTTTGGTAATACCCACAGTCTATTCATCCGAATCATATAACAATTAGTAAATAAGCTTCTTTGAATGCCCAATAGTTTCATATTTGAATCGCATCTTAAGTAATGGATCAGGCAGTTTTTCTTTTCTTTTTTTCTTTTTTTTGCTCATCTTACTTTTGACCAACGAAAGCGTGAGATATGTATACATGTCGCGCGAGTCATACATGTATCCGAGTAATCAATGACATTTGTATAAGTTATTTTTTCATTATTTTATATAAGTTTATATTGGGAGTGGTTCAATGGTCTCCAACTCTCCATTTAATTTTGCATTCAAATACTCTTTCTTAATCAATTTCTAAAGCACATCTTTCTATTATAATATTCACTCACATTACATGAACCTTCCCCTTCAATTAGAAGACATGTTAACCTGTAAATTCCAATTAACTTTCCCACATTTGTCCAGAAAAAACACTTGAATATCTTTCCCATACTTTTGTTTCAATTTCACTTAATCAAACATTGTATGTGGAAGTTTATAGCCATTGAATTGAATCTGTCTTTATTCTCTTCATTAACCATGAAATCTAAAAAGATTTTATGTAGCTTTGATATTAGGGTGAACATTGGTTGAACTTAGGCGAGTTTGCACATGACTAGAAATTTGATTGAGTTTAGGACTAGATCTTTTTTTCTTGGAAGCTGGCCCAATTACTGATGGAGTCAAATTGGGTCAAATGTTTTCTTTGTTTAAAAGTTTTAAATTCATAAAAAATATTCATACATTAATGAAAATTATTTTTGAATTAAATATAAAAAAATAAAGATTTGAAATATAAAATAATTAAGATTTAAAAATAATTAATATTTCAAAAATTTATCTTTAATAAAATAGGAATACATTATAATAATAATAGTAATAAAATTTTTATAAAATAAAAAATGAAGTTGGGTTGAATTTCGAGTGGACCCAAGACTGGAGTTGATCAAATTTGATGTCTTATTTTGTCCTAGCCAATTCCATTCAATATGACCTATTTGGTTGGATCAATCGTATTTATATACAATCCTAATTAATTTTACTAAGATCATATACATGTAATTGAACAAAAAAGGTGAAAATGTGTATGAAAATTTTCTTTTCTTTTATTTAAAATTTTTAGTTTTAATCAATATTTTAAATGTTTATGATATAATTAATTGAATGACAATAAATGTTTCTCTCTCGGATCATGATACCATCACGTAATTGATAACTTCATTCAAAGGTCGCATGTTTATTTACTCACTTTTAGAAACCGATAAAATCTATCATTAATAATTCAGATGATACTCACCAACGCCCCAGGAAAATTGAAAAACAAATTTATAATTACTCATACGTCAAAAGGGCGTCATGATCATTAAGAACCGGATGCTTGGTTTCTTGGAAAGCAAAACTAAATTTGTAGGGTGGCGGAGAATTTTGGGACTTTATATAAGCAATCCTTTTGATCATTCAACGTCATTCTTTGTCATTTAATTTTTTTAATAAATAAATGATACTTAATTTTTTCAAAAATAATATATTGTAATATAAGATTATGAAGCTGATAATAACTTCTAGGAGGGATGACGTAGACACGCATGCTTTAGAACTCACATCTTAAATCAGAGACTGAACAAGTTAATGCATGCAATTCAATTAAATGCAACCAATGTCGTCGATGAGGCTGACTCGAGCCGACTTATGGCACATTGCAAAAACAGTCTCAAAACGACATCTGTATATTGCATGCACTTTTGTTTTCATCATTTCAGCCAAATCGCGTGGGACACCAATTCACTGAGCCATCTCATGTGACTCGTAGCTCGTTCATATATCAACGACGAAAGAAAGGAAAGGAGAAAAATATAATTTTATTTTTTATTATAAAAGAATTATTTTTTTTCTTATTTATTAAAATATATAAAATAATTTTTTACTCATTAAAAAATATCATATTTAATTTATTATTTTTTAAAAAATTTTAAATTTAGTCATTCTATTAAACCTTAAATTATAAATATAAAAAATTAAAATTAATATTTCTTTTAAAAATAAGAGATTAAGTATAATATTTTTTTAATAAACAAAAAATATTGTAAATATTTCAATAATTAAAGAATTAAAATAATAATTTTATAATAAATAAATAAAATATTTTACTAAAAAAAAGCTTATACTTGCCTTAATAAACCACGTACACTTCAGCAACTACCATATTAATTGTGAACGTCAATTCGATCTGCGTCAGTGTTACTTTAAATCGAACTCACATTATTCATATACCGAAGGAGGCTTTTTCTGGTAGTATAATTATTTAACTAAACTAAAACTTACCGTAGTTTCATTACACCTCACATATAATGCATATACACGGAATTCATCTTTAAGACTTCTTTTGTGACTCTTACATCTCTGAAAATACCAAAAAAAAAAATGTAATTAAAAGCGTTACAAAAGTCCCGATTCATATCTAGAATAGACGTTGAAAGTTATCGAGTAGATTGTGTCGAGAAAAGTTGTCTGGTGAAAAGACATCCGCTATAAAACATATTTATGCGACGCAAGCCACAAATCCAACAACTTGAAATGAGAATGCAATTTGTTTTATAATCTGGATTCTGGAGTCTACAAGTTGCATCACTCTAAATATTTAATTATTCCTATTTTATTTTGTAGGTACGTAGAGAAATTGCGATTGATGTTCCAAAGTCACGCGCAATAGTCAGCACTGAAGCCCACCTGGCAAGTGGCACACAAGGCCGACATCAAGAAAAGCTAAAGAGACTCGTCAATGACTGGACTGGATCCGTAAGCCGCGAGCGCCCCAACATTATTACACAAACAAACAGAATGACGTGGACCCACCCAACTCCATTTTAATATCCAACCACATTAAATAGTAATATTAGTCACGTGGGTGAAAAATCGTCTCTACCTATAGCTGTGTAACATCCTTGTTATTTTGCGCACGCGTTCTACATGCGCCTTACTCCCTCTGTCCTCCAACTGTCCAACTTTCTTTTTTTTTTTTTAATAAAAAAATTGTTATTTATTAACCCGAACAAATAAATTCAAACCTAAAAAGCAGAAAACCACTGCACTGAAAATGAAAACGACTTTAATCGTTGTGCCGTTGTTTATTATACCATCCTACTCTTATTTATATCAATTCCAAAACCTCTCTGCTCTCCTCAGTCCTCACTTTTCTATCATCTTCTCTCTGGTACTCTCGACAATGAGTTCTGAAGGTGTACAATATTCCATGGCTTCCACATTCACCCTCTTGTTCTTTTCCTTCACTGTTGTCTTCTCTTTCCTTTCTTTCCTAATCTTTGTCTTCAGAATGAAGCCCTGGTGTAACTGCTACATTTGCAGGACCTACTTGACCATGAGTTGGTCCAGCGAGTTTAACAATCTCTGCGATTGGTACACTCATCTTCTCCGGAAATCGCCCACCGGCACCATCCACATGCACGTTCTGGGAAACATCATAACCGCCAACCCGGAAAACGTGGAGTACATACTCAAGACCCGATTCGATAACTACCCGAAAGGCAAGCCGTTTTCGACCATCCTCGGCGATCTTTTGGGCCGCGGAATCTTCAACGTCGACGGCGAGGCCTGGAGGTTCCAACGCAAAATGGCTTGCCTTGAGCTCGGAAACGTCGCGATTCGATCCTACGCGCTGGAGGTAGTCAAAGATGAGATCCAATCAAGGCTGATTCCCATCCTCAACCAAAACGACAGCGTTTTGGACATACAGGACATGTTTCGTCGCTTCTCCTTCGACAACATTTGCAAATTCTCGTTCGGGTTGGACCCAGGTTGTCTCCGGTCGTCCCTTCCGGTTTCGGGCCTCGCCGTGGCATTCGACGAGGCCTCGAGGCTTTCGGCGGAGCGGGCGATGATGGCGTCACCCATGATATGGAAGATGAAAAGGCTATTGAATATAGGATCTGAGAAGAAGTTGAAGGAAGCGATTAAAGTGGTGAATGATATGGCGGAGGGGATGATAAAGCAGAGGCGCGAGATGGGCTATTCCACAAGAAAAGACCTTCTTTCGAGGTTCATGAGCTCTGTCAACGACGACCAGTACCTCAGAGACATCGTTGTTAGTTTTCTGTTGGCGGGTCGTGACACGGTGGCAGCCACGTTGACCGGTTTTTTTTGGTTGCTGTCAACAAATCCTCGAGTGGAGTCACTGATCCGGGAAGAGTTGGACCGGATAATGGGACCGGTTCAGGAGGTTGCGCGCATTGACCAACTGTGTCGCATGCATTACCTGAACGCCGCGGTCTACGAGAGCATGAGGCTGTACCCGCCGGTTCAGTTCGATTCAAAGTTCGCGGTAGAGGATGACGTGTTGCCGGATGGTACATTTGTACCGAAGGGTGCTAGGATTACGTACCACCCATACGCAATGGGTCGGATGGAGCGGGTATGGGGCCCCGATTGTCTCGAGTTCAAGCCGGAGAGGTGGCTGCGAGACGGTGTTTTCGTGCCGGAGTGCCCGTTCAAGTACCCAGTGTTTCAGGCTGGGGTCAGAGTTTGTTTGGGGAAGGAGTTGGCTCTGGTGGAGTTGAAGTCTGTAATAGCTGCCTTGGTCCGACGGTTTGATATCCGGGTCGTGAGGGCAAACTCGGAGCCCCGGTTCGTCCCAGGTCTGACCGCCACAGTGAGAGGCGGTATGCCGGTTCGAGTGAGTGAAAGAAGACGGTGATGCTGTTCTCAGGAGTCAGACACATAGACAGTTTCATCATGCAAATTAATGTTCTGGCGGATGAGTCCAAATATGCAGATTTTAGGATTAAGCAGACTCTAGCTAAGTTAAGTTCACGTGAACTAACACATGGTGTAGGCGAGAGTTAATGAGGAACAGAGGAAACCATATCATGTATATAATCTCGTTGTAGAAGTAAAAGCTTCTTTTTTCAGATGGTTATGCTCATGATTTTGGACATATTGATGTAAATAGAATTGCAAATTTGCGATTGATTAGTTCGCTATTGTTTCTTTTTGGATTTTACATTAATTGCGGCATCTGCTAGGTGCTATAGCATTGAAGTGGCTAATATAAAGATAATTCAGATTGTATTAATGGGAGGAGATAACGATGGCGGATGTATCCATATTCTCTTGTATTATTTTATCAATAAAAACAGTGGTATTATGAATGGATGAGACACTAGAATGTATGCGGCCCACCGAAGTGATACATCCATTCCCTCTACTGAATTAATGAAGAAAAATCTTTCTACATAGTGGCGTTCAAAGAACTGAATATCATTTGAACTACTTTATCAAATCATTTTTTTTTACGTTTATTTAAAGTTTGTTAGCCCAAGTGAGGAAGGATATATAATCAAAGAAAAAAACAAATGGCATAATTAATGTTAATTTTATCAAGTTGAAAAGGCAATTATTTCTTTTTAATTGGGAGATGTGAGACTTGCATATTATTTTATGTCTAATGAGATATTTATAAGATTGAGGTAATATAAGACTCTAGAATTACTGCGTGTTATTGTGTATCTACATCAAAGCAGATTTCTTGCTGTATAATGGAGGATATTGTAATTTTAAAAAAAAAATGATCACGTCCGATCAATTTGGACCCTGTCTGGTCATTTTAAAACTTAAAAAAGTATAGCATCTCTGGGTTGGTGTCTACATATATGACAAGCATCTATGTATTTTTAGTATCTCGTATGTGTATGGGATTCCCAAATGAAAATGATGATATACGCTTCCCAGCTAGCGAAGTTCTCTCATATGTGTATTTTTAGTATCTAATCATTTATTGAAGATTCCATTGATTATTATTTTAATTAAGGAAGACTGTATTGTACTTACTAAATTAAAGTTCAGGAAGAAAATTGGTATTTAGATTTTAGAATGTAACAATCTTATTATATAATTTAAAATATAACAAAAGATTTTAAGTTGAATATGAAACACCATTATTTTCAAGTTCAAAAAATCTATTTTTTTGCATTTTAAAATTTCTATATTAATTTTATCATTTGACCTTAGCTTTTAGAAAATAAAATATATTTTTTCTTAAATTAATAAATATAATTTAGAAATAAGAAAGCTAAATTCTTAGCTAAAGATGAAATACTATATACATCAAACACCTCTTCATATTTTAATGCATGAGGTAATTAATCATTAAATGAAGATATAAACTTATCAGTAAATTATCATTTCATAAGATAAATTAAATTAAATTAAAGTCCAACTGCCCAAATTGCCACATTCAATTTATGCTTCTGTTATAAGTAAAAAAAAAAAAAAAAAACTTATTCTGTCCTTGCACTTGACTTTCTTGTTAATTACACCTTAATAAAAGTATTGGACAAATGTAATTTATTACAGAAAAATAACTTAAATTAACGGCAACCAAATTATGTGTGTGTGTGTGTGTGTATATATAACATATACTTCAATTTTAGATTTAGAAACGAGGGTTTTATCATTCCATTAATTAATAATAATAAGTATTGTAAAATGGATTCTTTATATTTTTTTCCTGTAATTTTTTTTTTTTTTTGTAAATTTCAGAAAAAGAGAATATATGAATAAGTTTCTATGGGTTCACTTCCTCTTTTTTCATTCACTCTTTTCTCTCTCTGAAATTTAGAAAAAAGAAAATATGAAAATCCTGGATCCACATACTATGTACATTGCTGTTTAATGAAGAGTCCAGATTGCAAATTTACACGTGAGATTTACTTGTAAGAATTCTACTAGAACCTTCATTGCACAAACACTAGGACCCCCCGATGACATTTCTTCATTTATGGGTTTCAACGGTCCTCATGGAGGTTCTTTCATTGGATGGAGAAATTTAGTTTATATATGTCCCTTTGTGGCCATATAATTCAAGTCAGCCTAGCTATCATACAGAAAGCGCAAAAAAAGAAATTTAGCAAAAAGTAGTTTATTGGGGGAAGTGGGGTTGACTACTAGCTAGCAAACACAGAAAGAAATGAATAATATGGTCACAATGTTTGGTTCATTGCATCTGTATAGGAATAATGGAGAGAGGTTAGTTGCATGCATGAATGTTTTCCATATATATATATATACCCAATAATCGAGGGGATGGACTTTGAAGCATGAAGAGAGAGACTAGATCCATGTCCTCCTCAAATCACTCCTAATGTTTGCCCATACTGGACAAGTAAGGTCGCCACTTATATTTAAGCTTTGCAAATTTCTTTTCTCCTGTTTTTGAATTGGTAATATTATCATGCCTTCTTAAACTAATTGATTAATGCTCTCAAGAAGTAATTAACTCTTGAGATACTAGAAATCATGGTAAAAGTTACTCAATTAATTAAAGGATTACCATTACAAGAACTTCTTGGGTTTTTGTTTTTTTACATTACTCAACTGGCTCTCGAAGTTTTGTTTTGGTTCTAATTGATTCAACCCACGTTAGTTAATATGTACATTTTAATTAAATCTGTATGGGGAACATATATTATTATGCTCATTTTAAATGCAAGTTCATATAAATTTGTTAGAATTAATGCTTTACGCATGAGATATGTCATCATTTAAAGCACATTTAATTTCAATGATATTGACTACTTACAAGTATATATCTTAGAGTGCAAAATATATTTAAAAATTATCTAACTCGTGTACATTAAATACTAGTTACACGTATATGTGCATGGGGCTTCACAACCAGATAATTTTTTTATATTCTTACGAAAGAATTAATATTATAAATATTGTAGTATATATACTGATTAAATTGATCATACCAAATATAGTTTGCGTAGATCCATAAAAATCATATAAAGGATTGAGATTGCTGGACACACAAAATTAATAAAAATATTCTAAATATATATGACCTTTTTTTTCATAATGAGATACACGTTTTATAAACTTTCGAAAGTCATAATTATTTATTGGTTCTACTTTATACATTTAAAAATTGACAGATTTTCTCTCGAAAATATGAAGGCATCTTATTGATCACAATTAAGAATATCGTTGTTAAATATATACTTACAAATTACTTAATGGAGCGCGTTCATGTATGAATAAATCACATGCTTTACACGGTGGAAACTCATAAGATATCACATCACTTGTTGCATATATATTATTGGCTATGTAAAATATATAAACTTTTATCTATGAAATTTAGTCTAATATAATATAATGTAATATTAAATTTAAAATATTAATATAATGAACACAAATTTGTCACTTAAGCATATACATTTGGTACAAGTAATATATTAGAAGGATCCATATATCAATTTAATATATTTAACTCTTTGATTATATTTGGCAAAACCTTTTAGTTGGTTAGGCCACTCCATTGATTATATTTTTCTTAGAATATGTTGTTCTCATTAGCTATTGAGGGTCGAAGTAGTTTCCCGAACATAGTAACTAGCTAGCCTTCATTAGCATAA
Source organism: Delonix regia (assembly GCA_037074485.1). Classification (NCBI taxonomy): domain Eukaryota; kingdom Viridiplantae; phylum Streptophyta; class Magnoliopsida; order Fabales; family Fabaceae; genus Delonix; species Delonix regia. The sequence goes on from CM073455.1 coordinate 10,164,978, forward strand.
TAAATATATTTTCCTTTTCATGGCTGCACAGGAATTGGTAGGTTGAAAAGGAAGTGCTATATATATACTTAAATGATTGACATTTGGAAAGATAAGTAAATGACGCAGAAAAAGTTAGGCACGCTAATGGCTGATAATGAAGAACGCGTACGACTATATAAATACTCTCTCGGTGTATTAATAATTATAAATTATAAATTATGAATATAAATGCCTAGGGTATTAATTTGGCGTTTATGGCACGGAATCTTATGGATTAAAATTAGGCTCTTTCTAATCAAATGCATAAATAAAGATCGCTTTCTTCTGCTCCACATGCACGACCCATCTTGTTCAACTGAAACCAGAGGCTTCCTTTGTATTTTTTTGGGGCTGTTGATTTATTAAATCAAAGGGAAACCAGATACATATTGATTCCCTATTCTTGTCCCCTATCTGTATATTGCTTATCATGTGCTCGTTTGTGCTTGTTCTTGTACATTCGTAACATCTTATACTTCTTTTGATTTGTCCTGTTTCACCTGGATGCCTTAACTTAAGTTCCAAGTGATTGATCTTCCACTCTAGAACCATGAATTTGGACCACCCTTCTGCAACATGTATTTATTTTACGAAGTGTCCCGCTTCAGAAGTTAAAAGTCCACCTCTAGCACATTATTAGACAAACACTCAGCGAGATTTTCAAGTGGTCCATTCCATATATATTGAGTCAACTCAGCAATTAAACACATATATACTTACACATGGCATATGAGTAAAACTAAATGTTATTGTTTACCTAATTTTCTCTTAACGATATATATAATATATTAGTGGAAGTTATAAGTTCATTATATATACTCTTTTTATATAATTTTTTCGCGCTATATAGTATGAAAAGCTCGAACGCCTGTACACCCCAAGATATTTCAGCCCTTAGATAACACATATGAGTGAATCCCAAAGATCTTTACTAGCCATTGATCCAAGATTGGATCTAAGCGTTCAAATTTTTTAAAGCATAGTTCAATATTTATTGACTTTTCAATAATTGAATACAAGAAAGTGAATTTAAAAATTTATATTTTGGAACGCACCGTATTCTATGCTTTAGCTTGCGTAAGCTCATTGATCATACAGTGGTTAATTTCCAAATTATAAAAGCACATCCATGTGTGAAGCCTCTATATTTGCAGAAGATAACATAATTAATGCATGGGTGAATACTTACAGTGACTTTTAAAGTTTAAATAGATCTATTGTCATCATATCACTATCTAAGAATCTAAGGGAGAGAGAATAACTTTAATCTGTCGGTAGGCAGAAATTAACCAGAATAATTATTCTACGCTATAGCTACTTCAAAAAGATAATCGTTTTGCATGGCCTTTTGTCGCATGAGTGTCGCATCTTGTGGGTCATAAACAAAGTTAATAAATACGCCTGAGTCATTATTTCATTCTTACTTTTGCTTTGTTTTTAATAATAAAAATGATAATAATCGAAAGATGTGTTTGGGCGGTAAACAATAAAAGGGATAATTTAAACATGTGCATGTGTTGGTGTGAGGCTTAGATCCTCGTCTCTGTCTCTGACGATTTGTTTTAAATTCCCCGTGCAGCTTTAGATCACATCCTCCCTATTATTATTTGTAAGAAATCAACGAACGCACATCACTTTCCAGTTCTGCAAGTTCAACATTAAGCGCACTATGAGATTCTGCATCAACTAACAAAAGTGTCTTTGGTCAGCTTCAACTGCGCATAGTGCACCCACCCGACAAACTGAAGAAGAAATTTGTGTCTTTTCACGTTTTGTCATGTTTAAGCTGTTTCATGGTTTCAATTTCAGTAAGAATTTCATGTGATTAAGAAAATTTTGATGATATCTAATTCATTAAAGAGTGATTATAAATTTTTAAAAGTAAGAGAAATTGATTATACTTCTTGAAAAAAATAAAGAGTAATGTTGTAATAAAAATAAAATTAAAGAAATTATTAATGAAATGCAATGAAAAGTAATAAAGAAGTATTAATTATTACTAACAGTCGGTGTAAGAAATATTCCCAACTAATACTCTAAATGTACTGATTAACAAAACCCTTTTTTATATATTTTTGTTATCAAATATTTTAATCAAACATGATAAATAACAAGTGTGTATTTTTTTAGATAATTATATGATTTATTTAAATAAAATATAAAATTATTGTATTATTATTAAAAAATTATACACATGTGATACTTTAATAAAAAAAATTTGATAATAGAAGTATAAAGAAAAATGTTCTGATTTAAAACCATTCCATTATCTTGCTCTTTGAATCTCGTGTGGATGCTCGGGCGGTTCAATCGCAAATATTCAATATGGTAATAAATTAAATTAATTTTGCGTAAGCTCCTCGGGAAATGTAGGTTAATCAAAGCTGACATGTATAATGTCAATCAACCAGTAGATAAACTACAACTCATTAGATAAATTGGGGGAGTATTTATCTGATAATATTTGGGCGTGTGTATGTGTCATTTAATAAGTTTGACGTCAAAGATTCCTAGAAAGAATTTATTAATTTACCCTAAAGAGATTAAATGTTACTTAATTGATTTGACATTAAAATGAATAATAAGTTTTATAATTTTAGTCTTGTGAATAATTAGTAGAGTCAAAATGTATAAAATATGTTTTAGTTTTTTAGTGGAAGCTGATAAGGTCATGCGCAAGTATATTTGAATTGAGAGATAATCACTTTTGCAATGTAGTCCACGGCTTTTTTTTTTCTTTGGACAGTCAACAAATATATATATTTCAAGCTTAAGATAAATATTTTGCTCTGGCTAATTGGATGTGGCTGCTCCAATTAGTTAGAATTAAATACTAGGAAATTTTGATGTTCCCCTACAAACAAATGGTAAAAATTAAATTGAAACAATGTTCTCTTTTATTCTTGTTATATGTATAATATTCTTTTTCTAGTAAGGATAGGAGTCTATATATATGCATGGAACAGCATAGGAACGTTGTTTTCTACTTTAATCAAGACCACCATAGAATTTTTTTTAGTCCCACAAGTTGCATATTTTAATTTACATACATATACATAAATACATATATATAGAATGATGTGACAGAGAACGTTAAATAAATCACAAAAGCATTGGAATATATTATAGGTTTGGGCGTGAAACAACACAGACATGTTCATTCATTACTGTTGAGACCATATTGGATGTTTGGGCAAATCAGACGATGTTCTGATACGTCAATTTTCATCCAATAAATTAATGCAACTGGCTACTTACTACTTTCTGTTGTGCGATAAAGGAGTTTATTTTTTGCAATTATGTGACACTGACCGGTATTATTTTTATTGATATCTTTAGGCAATTTATCTTAATATTATGATGAACTTGCCTAATTCAATTTTAAATCATGATTAAATTAAATCTTAAATTTTAGACGATAACAATCTACTTTTACCAAAATATATGAATCAAAGTAGCACGAAACATGTTACTGTCAGGAAAGTATAATAAATATTTTTGACATATGTAGAGGTCGACCACATCAAACCCTTTCGTTTAAAATTGTCTAGAAGAGACGAGCAATATTAATAATGCTTTAGTAATTAATCATCTAAAGATATCAAACTCAATAATGACTTCATAGAATTATTTTAAATTTTTAATATCAAAATTCATTATTACCGTTTTTAAAAACTTGACTACATGAACGCGAGTAGTTGCGCATGCTGTGACGGTTGAAAGTGGAAACACAACACAACACTAACGTTGAGTGGTAGTCATGTACTAATATGATATTCATATAACGAATCAATATACAACAAAACTATAATATTCTAGCTCGCATTAGATGTCTGAGAATTGTTTTGTTTCATATATTTCATTAGAAAATTGATTTCAGTCTCATAATTAATTATGGATAAAGGATGTGGTCAATCACGTCTTTCATGTCAAGTAGTGGCGGTTGAGGAAATTTAGAATTAAATTAGCTAGCTAGTTGACAACATTTAACAATTTTCTTGCTCTAAAATAAAACCTAAGATTGATTCCAAGCAGTTAATATCAATCAAACGCAATTAATAATTAGTTTGGTTGGAAATAGCTTTTCATATTAAAATTAGGCATAAATGCGTGCATTTTTTGTCCCTTAATTTATTTGAGTTTTCACTTTAGTTCTTTAACTTGATCTAATTCTAATTTGGTCATTTAACTTTACTTTAAATTTCACTTTTGTTCCGATAATTTTATTTGGTTCTAATTTTGTCTCTTAATTTTACTTTAAGTTTTGTTTTCGTCCCTCAAATTCATTTAATTCTTATTTGGTCCCTTAACTTTACTTTATGTTTTACTTTTATACTTTAATTTGTTTTGTTCCTAATAAGCTCTTAACTTCTAAAAGCTTATCAAATATATATTTTTTCCCTCTAACACTATCAAATTATAATTTTTAAAATATTTAGGCTTTGAATGAATTAAGAGTTTTAATCACTAGAAAATAAATTGGGTATATAATACCAAAATGAAGAAAATAAATTAATTTGATAGTGTAAGAATACGACAAGAATTGAACCTCAAAATAATAATTACTACAATTCATGGAGGTTTCACATATCAATAAGTAATGAAAAATTTAAAAAAAAAAAAAGAAACGTGAAAAATTAAATATTTTAATAGTTTTTGAAAATTAAGGTCAAACTAAAATAAAATAAAATAAAAGGACAAAAGTGAAACTTAAGATAAAGTTAATAACTAAAAAAAAATTAAGGGACAAAAATGAAACTTAAAGGAAAATTAAGGGACTAACTTACAACTAAATAAAATTAAAGGATGAAAGTAAAATGAAAATAAAACCCCAAGTAAAATTATTGAACTGAAAATGTATTTTTGCTTTAAAATAATTATGAGCAAACTAACGATTTACTATATATATTAAATCACAATTAATATTTACTGCATATATATATATATATATATCTAAATTAATTAAACAGTAACAAGAAACAAAATTAAACATGAAAACCCTGGTTGAAAAATCAACAAAAGGCAACGGTAACTATATAAGTAATAATATACTTTACAATGCTGCCATTTTTTTCACTCAAAATGCTGAAGGTGCTTTTTTTAGAAGAAATTAAAATTGCATAATTCAGATTCACGTGATCCACAAGTAATTGCGGCTTTTTTTTTTTTTTCACACGACCAGCTTTTTTGAAATGCACAATTTAAAAAAAAAATATGTGGGATTGAGATGGAGCGTCCCCTGTACATGCATATATATTGGGGGGGATATATACATATATATATATATATATATATATTAATTACAATAATAATTTAAATATTATATTTAAAATTTAAATATTAATATTATATTGATTATATTATTTATTGAGAAAAAATCTATTTTAATCCCCACTTATTATCCATTTTTTTATTTTAGTCTATCTTTCACTTTTCTTTCAGTTAACCGTTTTAAACTAAGAGATCCATGATTATATAGCACGTTATTTGTTGACGTGCCACATTAGCTACCTATATGAAAAATATTAGTGCCACGTCGATCCCAAATTAGTCCTCCACATAACACACCCCTCAGAACCCCTTTGTTTCAGCTTTCAACCAGTGTGCTGCGGCTTGCGACAATCGTTTCTCCCTTGTGAATACGACACTCCGATCATTGGCCACTGCTTCTCATTCTTCGTAATGGCAAAATCCTCTTTGAGGCCGACAAGAAGGCAACAATGGAGAGACGATCAGTGGAACCAAGCGAGGAAATCACTAGTCGCATCGAACGTTTGATCATCTTAAGCTCTTGACCGGCCATAGTCCCACCGACTTCGAGCACCGTCATCATGTCTATTGGAGTTTGACGCGCCGCCGCCTTCAATGGCGGAGCCTGGACCTTCAACACAACGTAGGTTTCGTAGCTCCTATTTGCAGCCACAATAGCGCCCTCCGGTAACAAGCACACCTCAAGGGTCCTTATTCTTGGGCATGATAGAAGAGGACCAACTAGTTTGACATTGAATCCTTGGAACTCCATCGGTTCTTCTTCTTGGTCTTCTTCGTTCTCGTTGGATTTGGGTATCAGATTGAAGAGAGCGACGGAAGTGGGAGACATGAGAGGCTCGTCGTCATTATAGACTTTCAGTGGCTGAGTTTTTAAATCTCGCACAAGGTTGTATGCTCTATTTTCCTCTGCTGCTTCATCTTTCTTAAGTTGCTTGTCGTTGTAGATGGCCAGCACAAGCAGTTCCTTCCAATTTACGTTGTAGCGGGGCAGATAAGGACGTGCTGCTTTTTGACATGAGTGGCTATGCAAGGAAAGTGAAAGGTGTGAGAGCATTCTACTGTGAATATCGTTGTTCCTTGCCAGTTTTCACACTCTACATACAGATTCCACATCTACTTTGCAGAATTCAGAAGTATAAAATTTAAAAGAAAAGTAAGAATAATTAGAATAGGCAGCACATCGATAACAGGATTTCACTATGCAGATTATGATAAACGAATCAAATCAAATGTGCAAAAAGAGACCGATTATAGTTTAATTTACTCTGCTCAAAGAGGAACAACACGTCGTTTTCGCAAGGGAGATAATGGCGTTTTCGCAGGCCACTGAACGCGAGTTGAAAGCTGAAAAAAAGGGGTTCTGAGGGTTGTCTTGTGTGGAGGGCTGACTTAGCATCCGTGTAACATTTATTTTTTCGATATAAGCAGCTACGAAGTATGTCAACAGATGACATGTCACATCATAAATGTTATCTTAATGAACGTCAACATAGATAGGGGGACTAAAATGGTTAACTGAAAAAAAAAAAGAGAATAATTGAAATAAAAATTATAATCAATGAAGATTAAAACGGAAAAGAGATAATAAATGAGGGATTAAAATAGGTTTATTTTAATTTTATTTTAATAAACTAAAAATAAAAATTAATATTAAATTTAATTAAACTATGATAATTTAATTTATTTATCACCTTGAATTATAAATACAAGATAAATATATTTACTATTATTTATGAGTTTCCTTTTTTATTTTTAGTGTCTATGCTAATGTTATGAGAATTAATTTTAATGTTATATGATGAATATAACTTTTATAAGTTGCAATATTGTGTTTGATGTGTTATGATATATAAAATTATAGTGTATAATTTAATTGAATAATATCAACATAATAATAATTAATAAAAGAGATAACTTAATTTATTTTGGGTCAGAATTTATACAAAAACTTTTCAATTTTACTTAATAAAAACTTAGCTAGACTTGGATCCGTTTTAAGCTTTTAAGTTAGTTTTAAATAGAATTTTAAATATATTAAACCAATTTAAACATTAAACTCTAAAATTATCTTAGAATAAAATATTATTTCACCCAAAAATCTGACAATAATATCCGGAAAAAACCTAAACCCAACATATTATGTTAAAGGTTTAGGTTTAGGTTTTCATATTATGTTAACATAATGTGTGGGGTTTAGGTTTTCTTTTTATAATATTTTCAGATATTTGGGCGAAATAATTTTTTATTCTAAGATAATGTTAGAGGTTGATGCTTATATTGGTTTAGTATATTTAAAATTTTATTTATAAAATGCTTTTAAAAGTTTAAAACTAACCTATAAGCCTGAAACGGATCCAAGTCTAGCTAAGTTTTTATTAAGTAAAATTAAAAAGTTTTGCTGTAAATTTCAACCAAAAATAAAATAAGTTATCTCTTTTATTAATTATTATTATGTTAATATTATTTAATTAAATTATACTCTGTAATTTTTATATATCATAATACACCAAACACAATATTGCAACTTATAAAGCTATACTCATCATATAACATTAAAAAGAAATTATCATAACATTTGCATGGGCAATAAAAATAAAAAAGGAAACTCATAAATAATCATAAATATATTTATCATGTATTTATAATATGAGGTGGTAAATGAATTAAATTATCATAGTTTAATAAATTTTAATATTATTTTTTATTTTTTATTTATTAAAATAAATAAATAAAATAATCATTATATTATGAATATTTAAATTTTAAATATAATATTTAAATTGCCCAGGTCGCGGGATTGATAATCATTTAAAAAAAATTGTACATTTCGAAAAAGCTAGTTGCATCAAAAAAATGCTGTAGGTTCCTGTGTATTGCGTGAATCTGAATTACGTAATTCTAATTTTTCAAAAGGAAAAAGCACTTTAAGTATCTCAAGTGAAAAAGAATGACAGTGTAGTAAAATAGTCATTAAATGCTCTAACAAAAGTTTCAGAGTTAAAAAAACCCAAACCACAGGCCTTTATATTTCTGGGTTTTTTGGTCAGTAGTGTTCTGGGTTAAGTTAATAACTTCAAGACCAATTGCCAGGAAGGTGACAGGTCCGCCCATTAACAACTTCATAATGGGCTGACCCAAGTTCTTTTGCTACGTACTGAGATTCCCAAGTCGACATTTTTAATTTGATCAGACTACTTCAGTCAGCCCTGTGCATGTAAAATCAAGTTGATTCTTTTGACAAACCTTAATATAGAATGAACACAAATAATTCTTGAAAAGAAATTGTCTGTTACTGCTCTTATAACCATTCAATAGGACCAAAAGCCTGAATAAAAAATAGGAAAAATATATTTTATTTTATTTTATTACAAAATTGATATAGAGACTCTGACAATGTATTACCTAATCTTTTAAAATTATGAAATAAAATAAAAATATTAAATTTTAACTAAAATTAATATTGTTATTATTGTTGTAATTTAACTGTCTTCACCAGCTAACATCTCGGTGGAATAAAATATATAAACAAAGCATTACGATTCATTTTAGTTAAAATTAGTAATTTTATTTCGAATATATTATATATTTAAAATTATAGACTAATTTTTCAATCAAACCTTTATTTAAAAGGATATAATACCATTGCTTCGAATAAAAACCCACGGAAAGACAGAGTCCCACTCGTTCTAAGACTTTCAAAACATGCCAGTGATTATATTGTAAAAATAGGGAGTGGAAGTGGGAATATATTCATCAATACCTTGTCCATATCCAAACTCTCCACCTTCATCCACTTATAAATAACGATGCTGTTAAATGGCATTATTCACAGGAGTGGTGATTTCTCAGTTCAGAGGGTAAACTACGGTTTGAAATGCTTCCATAGTTTCAATGATGTTCTTCAAAAAATTGTTTGGATACTTGGGCCTCCATTTATGGCTTTTAGGCCTGATATAATCCATACTAATAGCTTCAGATTCGTACGTGGACTGCTCACCTTATGTTATTTTCTGAGGTGCCAAATTGAAGAAACTTCACTCCATTGTGTTATGGATTGCGAGAAAGCATAATTTGAATGGTCTAAGTACTCCTAAAACTAGAAAATGATAAAGATAAGAGAGAGAAGATAGAAAAAGAAAAATGAGCGCTATACACACTCTCATTTCTTTTGTTACTTTTATTATAACTTTAAAGATACTTTACAAATTTCATATATTAAAATATCTAATTTAAAACTTTTATGAATTCCCTTGGCCTACATCTGGTTGGTTTTTTTTCTCTCTAAACCTCTTAGATTGGACCCTTGGCAATCTTTAAATCGTGGTGGGATATAAGAGAGCTTGATGGTATAGATTGGACTGCAATGTTTGAGTTTGTCATTTGGATCATTTGGAGAAGAAGTTGTGAATATGATTTTGTATATAAGAATATCCCTGCCAATGATTATATTAATACAACGTATTTGTAGGATTCACAAATTCAAATCTCACACTAATAAGTCCCTTCTTGTTTGACCTGCAAGGACAAAAGCTAATGTTGGATCTCATATTATTGTGAATCAAGTTATGAATACACCTTATTATAATTTTAAAAGCTTGCCCAACCTAAAAAATAATAAAGTTTAAATAAAAAAAAGCTCAATTTAAAAAAGTTTGTTCAGTAAAACTGGTTGGGTTTAGGCTTCTTTTAAAGCCTAGCCCAAACTCGAGAAAACCTGAATCAATATTTTTAATAATAAAAAATTTATTATTTAAAGAAACATTTAGTGTAACGTGACATCTTGGTTAAAGAAGTACAAATTAATACTCTTTATCCAAAGAATTTATACCAATACAACAACTAATTTGTATTTACAATTCTTTATATATAATTTTATAAGTAATTATAACAATTAGTTATGTTATTTATCTCAAGTCTTAAGTGACAAATAGACTTGATCATAACTTTAAAAAACTCACTTGGCCCAATAGGCCCAGCTTAAAAAATATGAATAAAAGCTTGAATAAAATACCCTAATTAAAAATCAGGTTCAGGTTTTTCTTTTAGCTTGAATTCAGGCTTTATCTTGAAAAGCTAGCTCGATGATCAAGTCTTATTAGGTAGGGGTGGGACACTAAAGCATGCACCTTTCACTATAATCTTCATCATGAACCCATTTATGTAGGTTGTAATTTGCGATGTACATATGATTTCGAATCACTTGCAACAATTATGTATTCCAACTCTTACTTTGAATCATATGGAATTACTACTGAAAAGTTTTTGCCTTGGGGAAATTGAGAAGAATGTTTTTTATTTGAAAGCTGACACCACCTGGACATGATGTTTTCAATGTTAGATTTTTCCAAATCTACTGGGATGTGGTAAAGCAAGATGTTCAAAAAATGGTGCTTTTTGTTCTCAACCAAGATTTTCTTATCAAAAGCGTTAATAGAACCTTGATCACTCTAATTCCTAAAAGTGAAACGCCATAAACAATAAAGGATTATAGACCTATTAGTCTTTGCAATGTTGCATACAAAATAATTTCAAAAACATTGTGTAACAAGTTAAAAAGTGTGTTTGGATCTTATATAGAATTTAACCAAATTGCTTTCATCAAAGGTAGATCAATCACTAACATTTTTGTAGCTTTGGAAATTATGACTCAGATTCAAAAATGTAAAAATCTTATAAAGAGATGGTGTGCCTTAAAGCTAGATATCTCTAAGGCATTTGACAGAATTTCTAAGGAATTCTTGCAAATAGTTTTAATCAGAATGAGTTTCCCTGCTAAATGCATTTAGCTTATAATGCAATGCATTAGTAGTGTTAGCTATCAGGTTCTTATTAATGGAAGCCCTTCAAAGCATTACACCCATAAAGAGGTGTTCATCAAGGTGATCTCTTTTGCCCTTATCTATTCATTCTCTGCTCTAATGTGCTTTCTTGTATGATTTTAAAAGCTGAAAAAGCTAACAAATGGAAGCGGGTTAAAATTGGTTGCATGTCGAATCCAATTACTCATCTAATATATATGGACGACACAATTTTATTTTTTGAAGGGAAACCAGAGATCTACTAAAATGTTAAGACTATTTTATATAAATATAGCTACTTGTTTGGACTTGACATTAATATTGCCAAATCTTTGATGGTCTTTAGCCCAAACACATCACACTGCTTTAAGAGATTTATGTCAGGCATTTTGGGGTTCAATACTCTAGCAAGTTAGGAAAGTATTTTGGTACCTATGTGATCTAGGAAGATCTAAAATGATAACGTACCAATACCTCATTGACAAAATTGATATCAGACTGCAGTCTTGCCAATTAGCCTTATTGTTACAAGCAGGCTGACTCATGGTCATCAAGTTTGCCCTCAACTTGAGTCTAGTCTATCAACTTTTTTGTTTCCATATACCTTAAAAATACTATTCCATAATTGATTTGAAAATAGCTATTGGTAGGCCTCTTATGCATATGGTTAGTTAGATTAAGTTTTGTATTGCAAAAAATATAAGTGGCCTGCATATTATAGATTGTCACAACTTTAATTTACCACTTGTGGGTGCTCAAGTTTGGAAAACACTTTTAAAATTCTTCTCTCTTTGCTACTCAAATGAGTGAAAATACTATACTTCATCTCAGATTGTCAAAGATATGAATAAAAGCAAATCCTCCTAGATGTGGAAAGAAGCTAAAAAAATATCAAAATCTCATCATTTCCAAATTAAAATGGCAGATTGATTTTGGACATGATATTTCCCTTCGTCATCACCTATGGTAACTTATGTAGCCAGCTTTGACAAGTAATCATTCAACAGTGTTAGATTTTACTCTATATCAGCAAGGAAAATGGAATGAGCCATTGTTAACAGCCTATTATTCTGGGCAAGACTAGAAAGATATGGTAAAACTATTGTTCTCCATCATGGGCATTACAAATCATTTGATTTGGATAAGTAATAATAATGGTAAATATTTGGTGAAAGGTGGTTATAGAATTCTTTGATCTAATATAGATAATTTGATTTGCTAGACTTTCACTGCTTGGAAAGAACTATTAGCAACTCAGGCTTCCTCAAAGAATACAAACTTTCATATGGAAATTACTCTCTAATGCAACTCCTATTGGTGAAGTTTTTCATCAACACTATATGCTAGTTGAGCTTACATGCCCCATTTATCTTTAAGCCGATGAAAGCATTAATCATTTGTTTCTACAATGTCAATTTGCTTAAGTGGTAGGGTTTGCTTTTCCTCTTAGACTTCAAGTTGACCATTTTCAAGAACAAGAATTATAATTTTGGCTTTAATTGTGGATTTGCAAGGTATCTCATAATGGTCTTGAAAACCAACTCCATAATGAGCTGTAGGTTTGTGCAAATTTTTTACTCATCATATGTTATGTCATTTGGATTCACAGGAACAGGGTTGTTCATTAAGGTCTTAGACCTAATCCTGATAAGGCTATACAACAAATTACTCATATTTTGAGGGAAAATCACTTTGCTTAGGAGCCTTATGGTCTTAAAATTAAATGTGGTTCTTCCACCCCTCAAAACTCAATTCCTATTTGTGATCAAATTTCTGATAGTGGTTGGTCTATCACTATATATCATAAGAGACATTAAAAAGGAATAAAAGAGCTTACTATCATTTTTCACATTAAAATAAATAGAGCATTTTTCTTATAGTGATGTTGGATCAATAAAGGAAGAGTCTAAAAGTATTACTTATACTATGCATCTCTTAAGGAACTCTTATTCTGGATCCTAAATATCTGTCATGGGTCCACTCCTTTAGCTAAATCAATCCAAATTCTTCTAATAGATTACTGCCTTCTGATAATGGTTGAGCAACCCAGTTGAATTGAAAAACTTCAAGTCTTTCTATAATAGGCCAAGATATACACAATTTTCTACAACAATTCACAAATAAGGAAATTAGTATGCTACCTGTCTCCGACAATATTGGATCAACTACTTTTCAAGTAGACCTGATTATCGGGCTTGACTTTTAAAAATCAAGCTTGAATTTAGAGTAGAAAAATGTCTGAGCCCATATTTTAATCAAGATTTTTTATTTGTGATTTTATTCATATTTTTTTGGCAGAGTCAATTGGGTTTTTTTAAGAATAGTCAAGTCAATTTGTTACTTAGGATTTGAAATAAATAACATAAATAATTGTTATTATTACATGTAAGATTATATATAGAAAAGTATTTATACAAATGAATTGTTGTGTTGGTATAAATAATTTAATTAAGAGGTACTAGTTTTTATTTATTTAATAAAATATCACGTTACACTAAGTTTTTTTAAATAATAAGTTTTTACTAATAAAAAAGTATTCATTCAAACTTTGAGAATCGGAATGATTGGATTTTTAAAGTTATGACTAAGTCCATTTTGAAATGCTATTTTCTAATATGATAATTGTAATATTCCCCTCTTCTAGCTTTCTTTGGTATATTTTTTTGAAACAAATAAAAGTAGAAATTGATTACTAAAGAATTACCCCTTAGTTATGAAGCTAGTAAAGTGGTAGGCCTTTAGCTAATGAGTTTGGATCCCCTCCGATAGTAATGGAGGGGATTTTCTTCGGTAAAGATGGAATCCAATAACTCTCAAATTTTTATAAAATATATCTTTTAAAAATATATAAAATAATTATTTTTTAAAATAAATATATATTAATATTTTAATTTTTTTTAGAAAATGATATATAGTTAAAAAAAAAGAAAAAGGATTGAACTATTTTTAACATATCATAGTTTATTCTGTATATCTTAAAATCTATTATTTTTTAACTAAATATTATTATATATGAAAAGATAATTTAAAATATTAATATATTTTTATTTATAAAAATAATTATTTTTTGTATTTTTTAAAAAATATATTTTATGAAAAAAATAAAAGCCATTGAATCTTGTGAACACCCTATCTCATAAACCAATAAATAAGGATAATCAAAATGAAAATTAATTAATTGATTAATTAAATAATTGACCAATAAAAAGCCAAAAGAAATTGAGAACAACAAACATAAATTCATTATCAGATATGAAAAATTTAAAAAAAATAAAAATGAGGAAATTAGAGCATCTTTTAAATTTACTAGTTAAATAAAGAAATCAAATAATTAAAGCCACAAAGCAAAAACCAATATATATATATATATATATATATATTGTCGTAACCGACCTTTCGGTGAAATAAAATAAAAAGTATGTAAATTGATTCCCAAAATAAAACTTGAAAATCAATTTATTTGGAGTCGCCACCAAAATTTTTAACGAAAAATTTAAACAAAAAATTTAAATTTTTCGAAACCCTAAACCCTAAACGAAAAATTTTGGGAAACCAATTTAAAACAAAAAGAAAAGATAATATGGTCTGCGAAGTCAGAGATGGGTTCGGGAGTCTATTTGAGTGTGGGGAAGGTATTAGGCATCCCACAACACCCGTCTATAAGGACGGTTACCTTAAACCAGTCAGCTGAAATAGAATATGACTTTTAAATTTATCACGATTACCCTTTTATCAACATACATGCCTGTTAAACAGAGGAGACAAAACAACAAGAATGAAAGCAAAGAGACAGATATTTACAAAGGGCATGTACCCTGTGATTGGGATCAAAGTCCACGTAGTTCAACTAAAATGGTACGTCCGTTGGTTGATGGTTAGTAATTTTTGTGATGAAAACAGGAAGGTTTAGATTAAACAGATTTTCGTAAACAAAACAGAATTGGAATTTGGTCTATGTGTTTTAATTTACGACAACCTGATTACTCCCACTCTCCTGATCTCTTCATTCTCTCTCCCCTTTTTTGGAATTTTAATCTTTATTTTGTGATTTAAATGAAGTGATTATGAAGAAAGAACTAATTCTTTTGTAAATAAAAAAAATTTATTAAGACATTTATTTTTGCATTATCATCATCATTATTATTATTATTTCAAGTACGTATTAATTTTCAGAGTTTATGGAGATTAAAATCTCACACGACCCCAAGCATTCGAAGAGAACTATATTCTCACACGATGATTTCGCAAATAATGGAGGATATTAAAGTATTTGTTTTTGTATGATTCTATATTATTATTTTTTTTAAAAAAACACAAATGTATTAATTTTAGGATCTAAGGAGATTAAAATCTCACATGATCCAATGCAATCAAGGAGAATAATATTCTCACATGATAATTTCGTAAATAATGGAGGATATTAAAGTATTTATTTTTGTATGATTCTATATTATTATTATTTTTTTAAAAAAACACAAATGTATTAATTTTGGGATCTAAAGATATTAAAATCTCACATGATCCAATGCAATCAAGGAGAACAATATTCCCACACGATCATTTCGTAAATAATGAAAAATATTTAATTAAAGTAAATATTTAATTATTATTACTTTTAAAACAAATATGTACTAATTTTAGAGATATAAGGAGACTAAAATCTCACGTGATCCAATGCAATAAAAAAGAACAATATTCTCACACGATAATTTGTAAATAATGAAAAATATTTAATTAAAGTCAATATTTAGTTATTATTATTTTTAAAACGAATGTGTACTAATTTTAAGGATCTAAGGAGATTAAAATCTCACGTAATCCCATGCAATTGAGGAGAACAAAATTCTCACACGATAAATTTTATCAATAGTAGAAATTATTTAATTAAAGTAAATATTTAGTTATTATTATTATTTTTAAAACCAATGTGTACCAATTTAAGGATCTAAGGAGGTTAAAACCTCACATAATCCCATACAATCGAGGAGAACAAAATTCTCACACGATAAATTTCATAAATAAGGAAAAATATTTAATTAAAGTCAATATTTAGTTTTTTTTTTTTAAAACCAATGTGTACCAATTTAGAGATCTAAGGAGGTTAAAACCTCACATAATCCCATACAATCGAGGAGAACAAAATTCTCACACGATAAATTTCATAAAACTTTACCCATGGGACCAAGATTAGTCTTATATTCACATAAAAACAAGTGAAATAATAATGATGATAATAATAATAAAACAAAACAACACAACCTTAACAAATATGACAAAAATGAGAACAAAACAACTTCCTACTGGTTCATTTTTCCTTACCTTATGTATGTTTAACTATGCATGCACCCATATATCCATGTACATACATATATATATATATATATATGTATATATGTATATATATATATATACATATATATATATATATATATATATATACCTGTAGATATCCAAAAAAAAAAACTCTTCTCAATTCATTCTTTCTTTTGCACCTTATATATATATATATATATATACCTAAGCACACATACATATGAGCATATATATGTATATATACACACTGATGTGCACCAATGCATTCTTTCTTATTCTTCTTTTTTTCTTGCCCATATACATACTGAGACACACAAATGCAAGTGGACATATACATATATATATATATATATATATATATACGTTGATGCACTCCTCCTTGCTTTCTTTCTTCTCTCTTGTTCTCATATATATCGAAACACACAGATGCAGGAATATACGTGGACATATACATATATATACGTTGTTGCCCTCCTCCTTGCTTTCTTTTTCTTGTTCTCATACACTGAAACACATAGATGTAAAAACATACGTGAACATATACATATATATATATATATATATATATGTTGACGTGCTCTTGCTCATCTTCTATCAAAAGCAACCTAACAGTAGACAAGGATAGATAACAACCAATCTTCTACATGCATTCATGACAGATCAGACAACAAAACTAAAGACAGAAAAACCAGAAATGGGAACAGCAAACTAAGGAAACCTGGCAGACACCTTCAGCTCACTTTCTCTCTATTCGTCTCTATTCACAGCGTCTGAAATAGGGGAGGTATTCCCTTTCCTCGGTTTGCTCTGTCATTGGTGCTCCTTGGTTTCTCTTCTCTCTAGCTACTTTCAGCCTCTGTTCGGTTCGGATGCTTCTCGGCCTCAGCTCAGTTTTGCTTCTACTCGGCTTTAGCTCAGTCCCTCACTAATTCACGGTGTGTTTCCTTGTTTTTCTCCACTGCTGCTCAATTTCTCGGCCTCCTTTCTGCAGCTCGGTTTCTCACAGTAGCTCTCGTTTTTCTTCCCTCGGTTTCCTTTCTCCAACCTCTCGGTCCCCCCCCAACTCTCTCACTTCTCTCGGTTTCTCCTAACTCTCTACTTAGCTTGCTCTTCGTGGTTGCTCTCGGTTTTGCTCATTTGTTGCTGCCGCTCAGTTTCTCTCCCTCTCCTCCAGCCACCCTTTCCTTTCAGCAGTGCGTCCTCCCCTTTTTTCTTTTTTCTTTTCTCTTTTTTCTCCTCTCTTTTTCTCCCACGGTCCAGTAGTGCCTTGCTTTTTAAGCCTCCAGCCTTCTTCTCTTTCTCTGCTCTCTTCCTCACTTTTTCTGATGCACACTGCCTCCCTTTTCAGCCACCACCGTTGCTTCTGCTCCCTCCCACTTTTCAGCAACAAACCTTCCTTTTCTTCCCGTTTCTCCTGCTCCTTTTTGCTTTTTCAGCCTTCCTTGTGTCCTTTTGTTTCTTAATAGTGTGTGTGTCCGTGAGTGTGTGCATGTGGGAGTGGGAGTGTATGAGTGTGAGCAAGTGGGAGTGTGTGAGTGTGAGCAAGTGAGAGTGTGTGAGAGCAAGTGAGCAAGTTTGCATTTTTATTTTAATTAGGTGGCCTTTCTATCCTCTTTGTATTTGGATTAATTCACAAATTTGTTAACCCTATTCATTTTATTTTTTTTTGCAAGATGATTATCATGTCTTTACTTCAAATATATATTTTGAATTTTTCCTTTTAATATTTTTGGTTTTATATTTGGTTTTTTCCATGTTACTTCTATCTTTTGCTTTTTGCAATTTTGTTTTTAATTAATTAATTTTTAAAATTTTTAATTTTATTTATTATCATTACTATAATTATTATTATTAATTGTTTTTATTATAATAATTATTATTGTTAGTTTAGGTGGGGTGTTCACATATATATATATATATATATGATAACCATAATAAGACAAAAGAATAAAAAACACAAAAGCCTCACGTTACTGCACCTTGTGTAACGCTGGAGCCCTATTTTTTGTTAAGATAGACCTACCTCCTTCCTTGGCCGAAAACGAAAGAAAGGAAAGGAATGTTCAACAGTTATGCCATTGACCCTTCGTTCTTGTCACTGTCAAGAAGTAGGGAAAGCTCAAGGAGAGAAGCACTGTATCGATGGAGAGAAGCACCACTAAAGATTGAGACAAAATGGCCCCTTTCTTCAACTAGTGAAAAGAGAGGAAAAAGGAAACTTTAGGCTGTCAATCTCTGCCATATGGGAGCTCGAGGAAAAAGACAGACCGAGAGAATAGAAAAGGTGACAGACCGAGAAAATGGAAAAGAGGATAGATCGAGCTGAGGAAGGAAAAGAGGGTCACAGACTTAAAGGGAATAAAACTAATGAGAGAAAAGAAGAAGGAAGGGGACAGAATAAAAGACGAAGAGCTGAAAGTGAGTTGGGGAGGAAAAAATGAAAACTGAAAACAAGCTAAGAAGGAATGAAATCGAAAGTGAACTAAGGAGAAAATCGAAAGCAAGCTGAGAAGGAGAGCACAGAAAGCAAATTGAGAAGGAAGGAGCACTGAGAGCAAACTGAGACACAGAGCACCAAAAGCAAACTAAGAAGGAAGGAGCACTGAGAGCAAACTGAGAAGGAAGGAGCACCGAAAATGGACTTAGAAGGATAACATTGAAAGCAAACCGAGGAGGATAGAAAACTAAAACCAAAAGTGAACTGAGAAGGGAAACTGAAAGCAAACCGAGGAAAGAGAGAGAAGAAGAGAGGAGAGAAAAAGAAGAAGAGAAGAAAGGTGGCCGGAGATCGAGCAGAAAACAAGCCGCAAGGGGGAGGAAGAAGAGAATACCTTGTTTGGTGCTCTGGAAATAGGGCTTAATAGAGGGAAACACGGTAAACTGAAGAGAGAGAGAGAGAAGTAGAGAGAGAAGGGTGGAAAGGAGAGCTACTGGAAAGAGGTACAGAGCAAGGTTGAGCTGAGATGCTTTTATGAAAATTGAGAGGAAAAAGGAGAAGCTATAGATGGATCCATAAAGAATCCAGGAAAGTCGAGAAGAGAAACTGAAACGAGAGAGAGAAAGAGAAGGAATCATAATGGGCCGAAGAGAGAGAGAGAAAGAAACAAAGCCGAAGAAGAAGAGGAGGGTCATCGGAGAAACTTCAAAGAGGGAGAACTGACAATGAGGGGCGAGAAGCTGAGAAGAAGCTAGGTGAGTTACCATTACATGCACCATATGTTTTTTTTCTTTCCACGTCTAGGATCGTGTTCGTGCATGGCGTCTTAATTGTTTTTTTTTGTTTTAATTATTATTATTATTATTACTTCATTCATTTTTTTTATGTCGATATGAGACTAATCTTAGTTCTATAAGTAAGGTTTTAAGAAAATCATCGTGTGAGAATATTATTCTCCTTGAGTGCTTAGGGTCGTGTGAGATTTTAATCTCCATAGACTTCAAAAATTAGACATACCTATTTAAAATAAATAAATAAATAATAATGAAAAAATATATATTTTGATTAAATATTTTCTATTATTACAAAAATGATCAAGCCGGTGTTTTATAAAATTTAATTAATTAAAAGTGCCATGTGGGACTTAGGTCTCCGTAGGCTCCGGGGAATCGATCATATTAAAACAAGATTAAAAGAATTTTAATTTCAAAATCTTTAAAAAACGTGAAAATAAAATCTCGAAAATTCCTAAATATTTTATTCCATATTTTGGATTCTCACATGAGATCGCTCGTCTCCTCTGACACCCAAATGTTAATTAGTAGAGACTATGTAAGACCTTGAGCCTCTTCATGTTTCAAAAATTAACATTTAAAATATTAGGATTGATTAATTAAAAATAGGGAGGTTTTCCTTACCTATTATGTAACTAAAAATCCTAAGAATATTTTTTTAACTCTAGTTTTACTTTAAGTATTAAAATAAATTAAAATTTCAAAAAGTAACAATTAATACGAAGATCATAAATTCAAAACCATAGAAATCTTTTTCTATTATAGTTTAAAGTTCAGAATAAATTCTAATAAAATATATATAAGAAAAAATTTAATTATTAATTAAAAATTCTACTAATCATAATCTCACCTTCAAAATTAGAAAAATCCAAAAACCCAAAAAATGTATAAATTCAAAAATTTTGAAAAATGGCTTTCCATTATAATTTCATTAATAAATTCTAATTTAAAAAATTCAAAAATAAATAAATTTGAAAATCCAAAAATATTTTGGTTTGATTCCAAAAAAAACATAAACTCCTAGAAATCCTAGAAATCTTATCCCATAATCATTTCATTTAAATTTCAAAATAAAGATTAAAATTTCAAAAATAAACAAAAAAATTAAAAGGAGGAAAAATGAACAAGTCAAGAAAGCTAGATTAATTAGGTTGTTGTGAACTAAAACACACAAATCAAATTCCAATCCCATTTTGTTTATGAAAATCTGTTTAATTTGAACTCTCCTGTTCTCGTCGCAAAAATTAAAATTTTCTAACCAATAGACACACCTTTCTGGTTGAACTATGTGGACTTTGATCCCTATTACAAGGTATATAAGTACTAAGCTGTCATCCTAGGTCAAGTCCGCCTTTTGTAAATATCTATTCATTTGCTTCCATTATTGTCGTTTTTGTTTTCTCTGTTTAACGGGCATGCATGTCAATAAACGGTAATTGAGATAAATTTAAAGTCATATTTTATTTCAGTTGACTATTTTAAGGTAATCGTCCTTATAGACGGGTGTTATGGGGTGCTTAACACCTTCTCTACACTCAAGTAGACTCCCGAACCCATCTCTGTTTTCACAGACCAATTTTCCTTGTTTTTATTTTAAATTGGTTTTCCAAAATTTTTCATTAAAAATTTTGGTGGCGACTCTAAATAAATTGATTTTCAAGAATACATTATGGGAATCAATTTAAACACATTTTAATTCTTTCTCGTCGAAAGGTTAGTTATGACAAATCTAGATCCAATCCATTAGCTACTGAAGGGAATATGAACTTCTGGCTAATAGGGTTGCACATGGGCCAGGCCACTCTTAAACCTGAGGCTTGGCTCAAAAATACATCAAATTAAAAAAACAAGCCCCAAGTCGTGACCCTGCCCGGTGGACCCAGTGATATGGTGGGGCCGAGTTGGGATAGCCAGGCCAGGTCGGGTCTACATCTACTGTTCACTACCCTTAACTTTCAAAATCTTTTAAAGAAAGTAATTACCAATTCAGTACTTTAAATTGTGTGCAAAACTATGGCAATATATGCTTTCTCCTCCTATAAATAAATCCAAAGGAAACACTAAGATAAAAAGTGGGGAAGCATTTATGCTAAGGCAATAATCAACAGTAAAAATAAATAAATAAATAAAAGTGGCCAAACCACTAGATCAATTTAAGGAGATTTTATCAAATGGTTAAACATTTCAAGGCAAAATTTGTATTTTAAGTTTTAACCATCTTTAAAAGAAATTCCTCATATTCCAATTAGCAATTCATAAACATAGAATTGCAAAACCAATTTGATGCCTATGACAAGACTCTCGAAAAAAGCCATACACAAATATTAGGTATTGCAATCACCTAAAAAAGCTATACATGATTACATTGCAAGTATCAAATATAAACCCCAACCTTATCATTATTTTCCCAAGTTTGAAATAAACCTCTACTTACTAAACCATGTATCTCTCCTTCATATGAGACCCATCCTCAACTAATGATGAATTATGAGTAACCCTTAAACAAGCTCACACAGACATAAGGGTCCACCAGGCTAGAGTGGCACAAGTCAAGAGACTCCTTTACGAACATTAGACACTATTATGGAAGACTATCTTAACCACAATCCCAACCAAGTTATCTGGTGGATAACACAATAAAAATACAACTAGCTGAAAGGTTTGAGCCATCAAGGAACAATGTTGTGATGTTATCATGTTCATGTCTCTCAAATATCCTTGGCTAAAAAGGGGAAAAGAAAGGAAAAGAAAAAAAGAATGTCAAATATCCTTTCAATTTTAACATATCAAGCCCATCTGAAATAACAAGTAATCCTATGGCATTGTGCTTAAGAAAGGTTACCTAACATAATACCATAATAGCACCAATAAACTAGTATGTTGATAGTAGATTCTTGTACTCCCTTATTTTGCTTCAAAAGATTCATATCATTTTTACTAACTGAACTCACATGCTCTTGCTGGTCATAGATTCCATTTATAAAAAACATGCAAACAAAATCATGGACAGATTTCTATAATACTATATTTTATAAATTTAGTAACAAATTAAAGTATCTTCGATATCTTTCTCAACTTGACAACATGCTTTTCCCTATATGAAAAAAAATTTATGCAGAGTATTTACCACCACGCTGAACAAGATGTTGTAGTTCAAATAGATCAGCAAAAACTCCAAAGGGAAGTCTTTCAATAATTATGAACTGACATGAATAGTTTATTCGTTCAAATACACTTCACAATGACCACAAAGGGATTTCTTAAGACATGAAAGTATCAAGATTTAAATCAACCAAGATCTTATATCTCTCATTGTAGAATTGAGTCAGAAATTTGTTAAAGCTATAAAAAGCCTTGGCATTAGGATTGTTGGAGTAAGAATATGCAGAACCCCCCATCTGAGTACGCCAGACATGAGCATCAAAATTAAATAAAAAGATTCACACTTAGATACATCAAAAGAAAAGAAAGGCATATGGATGATGAAGTAACCGCATGAGCCACAATATATTAATTTTGCCACAATAAGGCTGGATTAATGCAAAATGTGACAATGGTCAGTCTAAAATATATATATATATATATATACAGAATTTGATCATCATCAGTGTCCATTCAGTAAAAACGGGACAACTAGCTTCTTTTTAAGTGGGACCCATTTCATAGGGTTTTTTTTTAATGTTGAGGAGATCAAGGTTGTCAGAATGAACATGAAAATGGTAATATCACTGATGACACATCTAATCTATCTTGTAATACAAACAACAAACCACAACGAAATGCTAGTATTAGATTAATTTAACATCACAATTTCAAGCATCACCATTACACGCTCCTTTTAGGATAACAGAATGGCATAGTTGTTCAAAAACAAGTGGTACTGACCTCACTTGAAAGTGCTTGACCAAGAAAACAGCTTGCAGGGAACCATATCAAGAAAATCCTTCCCAATGAAGACATACTGAGTCGAATACATAACGTAGCTACCATGAAGAACCTGAATAACAAACCAGATTTAAAACATTGAAAAATCACACACGCCTAGGCAAGAATATGGATGTTAGTCTGAATGCAGCACTATTTCCTCAAGTTATTATTGAACAAGTATCAATCATTAATCAAGAACATAAATCACTAGAAGTTATACCTCCCACCAACGAGGAGTAAATGTGGCCTAGTGGAACTGATATCACAAGATTTTAAAGGAAGGACTTGTTTAGGAGGATTAGTAAGAGACCTTTTAGCTCTACTTCTCAAGTCAAGTTGACATTACACATTAAACAACAATGGTTAAACAATTTCCAAAGAATCTAGCTTTAGCAAACAATGATGAATAATATACTATTTTACTTACTAATTTTGATTGAAAAAGAAAAAGCTAAAGAGCTACACTCTAACATTCTAGCCACAATGGCATGAATTGGACCCCTGACCACTTGATTATAAAGACTTTTATACCATACGAAGAACCAGTTGAAGTTGAAAACTGAAACTATGAAGTGAAGACCTATAAATAGTTCTATTATAATGTCTAACCAATAACCCATGATAATATGAAAATGCAAGAGATAAATGGGTTAAAGAATTATGTTTAAAATCTTAGCACTTTGACATGAACATTCAAAATATGAGTTTGCTTTATTCTTTCCCCATGCAAGAGAAACTTAAGCAAATCATTCAGTTAATGAAATGCACAATTGAGAAATGGAAAAAGAAACAATTTTTAGCATATGATTATGTCTAACAATATTGTAAGGAAGGTTATGATATATTCCTTTAACTTACAATGACAAAGTTATTCTATGGTAAAATAAAATTTCAGTGAATGTATAATAGAAATTATCATCCATTTGATGGTTGGTGATTTTTCCCCAACTTTAATTCTGCTATATCTCTGCAAGTTCAAGATCAGCAAGAGCGAAGCCTTTTCACTAGACATCATGCTTAAAGATAGCTGAAGATATAGCTCATGGACTAACTTATATACATCAAACATCAAGATTAATCCATGGCAACCTAAAGTCCTCTAATGTCCTTCTAGGAGTGGACTTTGAAGCTTCTGTTACAGACTATGGTTTGGCCATCCTACCAGACTCTTCATCTAGTGATGATCCTGATTCTGTAGCTTATTAACCACCTGAAACTTGCAATTTTAGCCGCCCACCCACTTCTAAGTTTGATGTCCATGCCTTCGGGGTACTTCTTTTGGAGCTACTGACTATTAAATATCCTTCTCAACATCCTTTCCTTAGGCCAGTAGATTTGCAAGATTGGGTCAGAACAATAAGGGACAGCGATAGTGCTAAAGATATGCAGCTAGCAATGCTCATAGAGGTCGCAAGTGTTTGCAGTGCCATATTACTTGAGAGGAGACCAACAATATGGCAAGTTTTGAAGATGATATAGGAAATAAAGAAGAGTGCTATGGTAGAAGGCTCTTCATCTGTTGGATTTTCATAGTTTCATTTAGTGGTTAACAAAACAGAAAGCATAAACAGTCATAGAGGCAACTAGTGAAGATTATAATGCATAGTTTAAATTTAGGGAAATATTTCATCATGTGTACACACCTGGCTTTTAATGGTTCATTGAAACTTAGGAAAAAGAGCTATTCAAGTCCATCACAGACAGCCTTCTAAGCAAGGCATCCATATAATTGCCTTTGCTTTTTGTAAGGCATACCAAATTTTGCCCCTGATTTTCAATGGCTGTCAACACCTAATAACCAAAAGCAATCAAATACCAAAAGTTTTGGTATGAAATTGTAATTCTTGAACAAAATTAAAGGAGCATCACAGATAAAGATATACCTTTTGGAAGTGACCAACATTGTTGGTCTTGTCCACAAGATGTGTAGCCTTACCAAAGAAGGTATGGACATCAGTGGCACACACACACAAAGAAAACCAAGCCTAAGTTACTGTAATGTCATGGGGTTTATGCCAAAGTGAATCCAAATATTTAAAAGAAAATTATATCAAATTACTCTAAATTTTGCTAATAAACCAACTTCATTATTAATAAATAATGATAGGGCAAATAAAGACAGCATAACAGTGACCAATGGAAATTATTCTATGGTAAGGAAGGCCTCAAAATATGGCCTTAAAAATTACTGACATCATACCAATGAAAACCAATAACATTTCCATCTATGAGCCAGAAATAACATACATTAAGAAATATACTTTCCATTATAGATAGTTAGTTACTCATAAACTGGAAATTAAAAAAACACTAAACTTCAATAAGTATTCATAAAATCCCGTGTGTAACACTTGAATCTCCAGAACATCTGTATAAATCAAAAAAATATATATTAATTTTTAAAACTTGACAATGAAAAGAGAACTTTAGATATTAACTAACTAAGAGCTTACCAGATATAGCACTTTTAAATTCTTCAAACTAGACAAAGTCACAATCATCAAACTTGGAGTCTTGAGGGGTTAGCCAATCCTGGGCGCACACAAGTGCCTCAATCATCTTGGGTGACAATGAACTCCTAAACACATCAAGCACTCGTCTACTAGTGTTGAATGTTGATTTAGAAGCAATAGTAGACACTAGCATGGCTAAGACATCACGTGCAAGCCAAGAAAGTACTTTATATTTTAATGAATTTTCTTTCCACCATGCCAAGATATCAAATGCAAATTCATCATCAAGTACTTCAGCTTCTAGATGCTTCTCTACCTCTGATTTATGGTCTATACCAACCTTGACTCTCTTTAAAGACTCTCATTTATCTCGTGGACCAGATGGGAAAAAGTTTAGGTCTTCTAAACCTCTAGAATCTGAAGTGTCTGAAGCCACACTTGAATCTCCAAGGGTTTCAACTGATCCTAGAACAACTGCATCAAAATATTGTTCATACAGGTAATACAAACTGTCTTTGACCCTCTTCTTCATGCTCCCACATACTTCATGATTAGGGTACATGTCTTCAAAGGTGGCGTTCACATATGCAAGCTTGTACCTAGGGTCCAATACTACCCATATTACAAGCAACATGTTAAGGTTTTTTGAGTGACCCCAATATTTTTCATACTTACTTTCATATTATGAGCTATTTCCCCGATAACTGGATTCTAATGCATAGAACTTGCAAGTAACAAGGTCTAAACATATGCAATTTCATGGAAGCAAGTATTTGCTATCACATGCAACGATCTAGATAACCTCAATGTCATGTCATAAAACACCCTCAGAAACTTCACAAATACAACTGCATTACTCCAATTTAAAGCATTGGGCAAACCTTTTCAACGCTTATCCTCTATAAAGTGAGCATTAAACCCCTCATCTTAGTCCTCCATTCTATCAAATACCCTCTGGAACTTTATGGCATGCTCCAACATCAAGTAAGTGGAGTTCCATCTGGTTGGAACATCCAAGCACACTAAACTTTTTGACTCAATTTTTTCAATCTCCATAAAACTTTTAAACCTTTGTAATCTCGCAGGAGAAGACCTAACGTATCTCACTGCATTTCCAATGGTAACAATAGAATTGTGCAAATCCTTTAACCATCATTTACAACTAAATTTAAAATATGAGCATAACACTTTACATGTAAAAAATCTCCCTCATATAACAATCCATTCTAACTTTTCAAATGTTTCTTTAAATAAGTAAACACATTTTCAATTCCCCACATAAGCAGACATTTCTCAATGGTTTTTCCTATGGTGTCACCCCTATGATTTTCAATAGAACAAAAACTTAAGATCTGCTTTTGCAACCTTCAGTGCTCATCAATGAAATAAGCTATAAGACACATATAGTTGAAGTTTTGCACTGATGTCCAACAATCAATTGTCAAACAAACATGATTACATGAGTTCTTCAAGAAAGCCTTGAAATCTTTACCTTCCTTAAGATAAATTTTGTAACAATCTCTAGGAACAGTCATTCTTGAAGGAAGAGGAAATCTAGGTTCAAATTGATTCAATAGACTTTTAAAGCCAAACCTCTCCATGGCTTGAAACGGCACCTCGTCACATATCACATATTTAGCCATAACTTTTCAGCACACATCTGCATTATACGTGTGTAGGACCAATATTCTTGGCTGATATGAACCTGATGGGGTCAAATAGGCTAACATAGATTGGGATGTCTCATAAGCCTTATTGGGATGCTTTTGACATCTTCCTAGGTGTTTTTTAAGGGAGTTTGTGTCATGTTTGTTAAGGTCACAAGCATACGAAGCCCCATAGTAATTATAGGCAACTCGAACCTCCCCATTGGTTTCTTTTAATAAGAGCTTTGTAAAATGCTCCCATACACCCGACTTTCGTGGAGGAAGTTTTCTCTTCTCACTTATAGCAGTAGACTCCACTGTAGATGCAGATGCAGATGTAGATGTCAGAGCTATGGTATTATCGTTAGGTCTTATAGCTATTGGGTTCAGGTTGGAAGAAGGCACATTGCTGG
This sequence comes from Delonix regia, assembly GCA_037074485.1. Lineage (NCBI taxonomy): Eukaryota > Viridiplantae > Streptophyta > Magnoliopsida > Fabales > Fabaceae > Delonix > Delonix regia. Next base: position 10,193,051 of record CM073455.1, read on the forward strand.
CTTAGGATTGGCCTTCTCCTAGGGATTGTTAACTATTAGAATCCATCTATCAACATCAAGTAAGACAGTGGAACATTTAACAGCATAGTAAATTGGAAGTTTGTAACTTAAGTTTAATATTAAAGCAAGTACTGGACTTTGAAATTATCACTATCACTTCTTCACAACTTTGAAAATGAAAAGAGCCTACCAAAGCAAATAGACTAAAGAAACAAGCTAACCATATCACAGGTTTGATCAATACGGAACAATAAACATGCAGAAACACAACCCAAACAATCCCCAATCCACAACCTATATGTTTGACAAGTCAACTAATTACATTGACAAAAGGATGACATTAGCAAGTAAGAAGACATTGAGATTAATAAACATGTAGGACAAAATTGACTTAGAAAAAGAAACATTTTGGCATGAAATTGAAATTCACCCCAAACATAAAGGACAAAAAAGGTACTTGTCTGATTCCCTAAATCTATTGAAGAACTTAGTTAAATAAGATTGACAGACAAGTTTGGAATTATTGGCCATAAAAAGTTTAAATGTTATTTAATTACTAGTTTCCCTATTCTGGAAAAGCCTGCAACTCTTATGTTTCTAGAACTAAATGGACAAGCAAAATATAAATTTTAGCATATTGGAATGATCTTGTTTTCTGATGAACCTTTTAGTTGACTTGTATCATCCTCAATCCTAAAACAGCAAGATAAACCCCCCAAAAATAGGGGAATGAATGAGATTGTTCAAGACACCAACAAGTAAATTGACCAAGGTATACAAATAGCAGAAGACTGTAGTGAAAAAGAATATGAAAAGAAAAGAAAATGGATACTAGCATTTGAGTGGTTAGTCTCTCCTAAATGTCCCTTTAAAAACTCCCCCTTCATCCTTTCTGATCCCTCATGATATATGATATTCCAGCTAACAAACTCCCTTCTTTTCCTCATCCATCACCTTCTATTAGTTATTTATATAAATTAATTTGTTATTGGTGTTAATTCTCTTACTTGCCTTTTTAGCCCTTTCATCCAACTTTCCTTTTTCTAGAATATTTCAATACTCCATCTTCCTTATATAGGCAGTCAACCCCGTTCTTTCTTCTCCTACTAGAAACCTTTGCACTTTATGTGTTTCCCTCTCTCTCTCTCTCTCTCTCTCTCTCCCCCCCCCTAATTCCTAGGCGAAACCATTATTGATTTTGTCAAACAAAATGCTGCAGATATGTCTCAACATCCTTTTAGTCTATCAATGTTAAACCCCAACCATAATAGATGCATTAAAAGAAGCAGCTATACAAAAGATGCATAATCTAACCACATAAAAGAAAATGATAGTAAATCAACTGTACTTTTCCCTTATTGGTCATATCACCTAGCCACGAAAAGAAAATTAGAAATACTAAGTGAACCAATTTTTTCAAGCAAGGAGTACAATCAAAGTCCACCTTTTGTGAAGTCTAAATAACCTATTCTACCTAAAGCTCATGTTAAATACTAACTGTTTCCTTCTCTAAAAAATTCTTCTGTACATATATTATTCCGAAAAGGACTTTTCAATAACATCTCACAAACATATTGGTGACATTAAATAGAGTGAGTTCGCACACATCTTCTCAACAACTAGACATGGATGAGGAAGCCCCTTAAGGTAAAAAACTAAAGTAGAAAGTAAAGTGTTTAACAACGTGAAATTCTGCTCTAACATAGTTAAACTAGCATGGAGTTTCAATTGAAGTATATAGCCATTTAACCTATAAACCATATTAATTTTGCCTTGGCAGTGAGTAACAGATAAAAGATTCCTCTCATATGCAAAATGGTAGCAGTCTCAAAGAGGATACCCACTTTTAGCCATATTCTACGCCAACAAATTGTCAAAGTATATTTGGCCCATGGAACTAGTCATTTATAGTCATAATAATATAATCTGCAGTATAATGACTCTTAAATGCCTTCAGCTTAAAGCAATTAAACAACTTACTTTTCCACATTTTGAGATTTATTAGTAATGTATGTATAACTAATCATCCAAAATCTAAAAGCCAAAGCTTTCAAAAACCAAATAAAATCTCTAAGAAGAAATTTGAACTAAAAGTTGAAACCTTACATATATGTAAATCATTCATTGGTTACTCTGATTTAACCATATTAGTAATAAAACCACAAAGTATGAGGCTAAAATAAAATCGAATGGTAAGCAAGTATAAAAATATGTTTGGTATAAAGTATGCTGGGAGGGGAGAACAAAATCATACTTATACGTTCACTTGCCTCAATTTGATCCACAGTAAAAGAAAAAGGCTGCAGTGCAGCACAGACGAAGATGAGTTAGGGCAAGAACTAACTAGCTTGCAATTTGATTTCCACGGTGACTGGGTAACTTGAGTAGCTTCCTAGGTGGTTCCACATGTAACAGAGGTCAGAGGTTGGTTGACGAGTGACGACTGGCAACAACAACTCTTGGACCGACTCGAGCTTCACAATAGGCAGACTTGCCTTCGTGCAACGACAAATGAGCACAGAAGTCAAAAGGCCAGATGATGATGGACGACAGCAATGCGACGGTAGAGAGACAGCAACAACGCGTTCACAGAGAGACCATCTTGGACCGGAGAGACATAGTGACAGAGTCAATAAGAGTCGAGAGACTTGATCGAGAATTCGAGACTGAGAGGTGACACTGAGACAGGCGAGAGATAAATGATACAAAATGGAACAAAAAATTAAATAAATTAAATAATATATATAATATACTAGGCCGAGCCAATTCAGGTGGATCCCATTTCTCCATTGCCTTAGGCTCGGCTCGGCCTGATAGACTCTTTTTCTTCCTTTTTTTCCAACCTCTGACTCGGTGTCTTTTATTCATGGACTGGACTGGGCCAAGTTCACCAGGTTCTAGGTTTTTTGTACAGCGTACTTGCTAATATGACTCACTTTGTAGAGTTTGCTGTTCGATTAGAAAACAAACCCACTTCGATCCCCGCAAAAAGATAAAACAAAGGGGTATTTATGGGAATCTGAAATGTGAACGGACACGTCTATAAGAATTTGCCCTCGAGCACTGAAAAACCCTAATTATATATACTCCTCTGTCCACAATCGCCCTGCCTTCCTCCGCATAAACCCTAGGAGCGATATCGCGACCCAGCATTTCTAGCAAGTATATGCTCTTTCATGAAAAATTAAAAGTACTTTTTTTTATTATTATTGTTTGTTTTGCTCATGCGTTGTTTTATTTTGATGTCGAGGCAGAGATGAAGGTGATAGCTGCGTATTTGCTAGCAGTGTTGGGAGGGAACACATCACCTTCGGCCGATGATCTGAAGGATATTCTTGGCTCAGGTGTGCCATCCCTCATATTTTCTCTTTCATTTTTTTTTTTTCCTTTCGCATGATTTAGTGCTCTTCTCCCCTTATTTTAGATTCTGTAGAGATTTTACTTTGTCAATGTTTGAATAGATTTTGCTTCCTGGAGATGCAATCTGAATTGGGTTCGTAATAGTCGATTGTCTTATTAAACTTTTTTGACTAGCAATCCCAGACTGGTGCAGATTTCTCTTCTTTTTTAATTATTATTATTTTAAAAACAACTCCTGTAGTTTACTTCAGAGTGTGATCGGTAGATGTGATAACGATAGGAATGAATTAGAGGACTGAAGATGTGGGATGTATTTAATTTGAGCTGTCCATGGTTTCTGTATACTTTTTCAATTTTCACTTCTCTGTTCTCACTTCTTCTATTTCTGTGCCTATAAAAACCCAATAATATTTACATTTCCTTGAGTGCATTGGGCATTAGCTGAATAATTAACTTAGAAATCTACTTTGGCCAAAAAATAAAATTCTGAAATCGTGCATGGGCGCAGCGTTAATGTCTCTCCCTACGTCTCCACCATTGTTGTCACCTATCTCCTGTTGCACAACTACATTGGGATAGCTGATAATTAACTCAGAAATCTTGCATGGACGCAGAAGTAATGTTGACCCCTATATCTTCATCATTATTGTCATAGGAGGAATTTAGTTGTTATAATAGAAGGCCAGAGGTAAAGTGTTTTTTTCGTTGCACACAATAGTAGCTTTACCGTGCGTCTGTAAACAGTAGAACATTGAAAATTAAAACGGCCCTGTGATGTGCATGCTGGGACTTCTTCACATTTTTTGTTGATAGCTTCCTCATGTTACTATTGCAGTTGGGGCTGAGGCTGATGATGAGAAAATTGAGTTGCTCTTAAATGAAGTTAAGGGCAAAGATGTTACCGAACTAGTTGCCGCAGGAAGAGAAAAGTTGGCTTCAGTACCATGTGGCGGAGGTGCAGTTGCCGTTGCTGCACCTGTAGCTGGTGCTGCAGCTGGTGGGGGTGCTGCACCTGCTGCAGAGACAAAGGAGGAAAAGAAGGTGGAAGAGAAAGAGGAATCTGATGAGGTGAGATTTGAAATTACAGTTGGTATAAAAAATCAGTGACCTTTTGTTTAATGATCATACATCCTTGCGTTCCTGACTTTTGTGTTTTTCTCTCTACAGGACATGGGTTTCAGCTTATTCGACTAGGGTCTAAATTGCTTTGTTTATCAGCGGTGTTTGCTGTTCCAGTTAGGTTTTTTGTCCAATTACACTAGTTTTGGTTACCGAAGTTGCATATTTTAGGTATGCTTGGTTTTGCCTTCTCAGCTGAGACAATGTAAAAGCAATCTATCTTATATAAATAGTAATATCTTGAATTTTTTTCTGCTTGAATTTTTGGTTGGTGAAATTTTATTATTTTTACTGTCACTGGGATGAATACTCGTATGAATTATCATTGCTGAATCTATAACTGATTGGCAGGGCAGGGGCTGGAAAATTCCTGATATGATGGGTCAGTAATTCATGACTTTACAATTAAATATTCTCGTACAGGTTTTTTATTTCAGTAAAATGAAAGGGGGATTGGCGTTTTCATAAGCTCCTACATAGTCGATTGTTTCGAACTGGATGTGGCTTGTTTACTAAATATATTTATTTGGTCATAGTTCCTTTAATTAAACTAAAAAAGCTGAGCTTGAATTTAATATTTTGCTCATTATTTACGCATTAGGTACGTTAACGCCGTTAAAACATTGTATAATTCATATTTTTATGATTATATTCACACATGCATTTCTAATTATAATTTTCAATTTTTATATTCGAGTCTCAAGAGACTAATTTTTTGAAGCTTCAAATTCTGATGGAGACTCAAGCTTGTATGAGCACGTTTCGTTTTAATGAAATGATTAAATCATGTTAAAATCCTACTTAGCTTGTTTACAAGCCGAGTGACGAGGGAGGAATTCTGTTGAGTTATAGTGCCCCATTCTCAAAATGTTAGGGCTTATATCAGTAATTGTCCCAATGTTAACAGAGTGTTAATTTTATTGTATGTTTTTATGCATTTTCAATGACATTTAATGTCATAGGCAAGTAGGGCTAGAAAGGATGCTCGAGAAGAGGTTGGTGGCTCTTTCAAAGTTCAAACTCGAGATCCGCAGTAAAAGAGGGTTGAATGGGAAGATGAGTACATCTAATGACATCTACAGGATTTGATGACCGCGCACTACGACCTCTCAGATCCATGTTATCCTTGTCGAGAGGCTGACCATTTGTCTCGATGCTAGCAAGAGTTTCTTGTGCAAATCCCATACTTTTAAAATTTAACAAGATATTTAGAATTTGAATATATATAGGACGACATTAAGAGTTTTAGCAAATATATTAGACAACGTTGACCCAATGGATATTTACAACAAATCTAACAGCAAACTTCTAAGACCAAACGTATGTATATTTGTCTTATTTTGATTGTTCGAGGATGTTTACTCAGAATGCTGTTTCTAATTATTTGGCTGGTGATTCTTGTGGTTGATGTGCGACTGAAACGTTTGACAAATTTTGCTCCTACCCACACTTTCTTCCCCTCCGTGGAACTCAGTCTAGTAGAAGTCACTGAGTGATTGCATTGCATAGGATCCTTCATGAAATAGTAATGAGTTTAAAGTTTTCCTTGAAAAAAGAAAAAAGAAATAAGCTAATATTAGTTTATCTTCTCTGTAAATGAAGCATTGCAAACGTAAGACGTTCGGTGGTACAAATCAGGCTACCATTGAGATGCATTTAAGTTGTCCGACTCTGTGCAAATAGGATAACAGGATAAAGTTACAGAGAACTTGACTTATTGAGAGGTCTGGATCGATCACTTATATATCGCTCAAAAGGGTTCAATTGCAAACTCCATGCAAATATGACCCAATTTATAAAGACGCACCTGAACCTGAAATAGCTCAAGCATGACAATAATTTGAGCAGCTTTTAACATTTCCTCTAATGGTATGTAGTTGGAAGAGGGAATCAGACAATGTAATCCCATAATAGCCAATCAAATCTAATACATGGATTCCCCTCAAAATATAAATAACCCACAAAATTTTTATTGGGGAGAAAACTGCGCTACCTTATCTTCTCAACCATTCCTTACGACTTACATCAGCCTGTTTGTTGATTAATTTACCTGAAAGAATGATAAATATTTTAAAAGTAGCTAGTAATCATATAGACAGTATATACCTTTCTACTAAATGAATCGAATAAATTAATTTCTTTACCTATGTTTACCATAATAGCAACCTAAAGCTAACTAAAGACGACTCTCAAATGGAATAGATATGACCTATGTCAAGGAAGGAAGGAGAATAATTACCAATTAAAACTTGTGCAGCCACCTGTCAACAATATGGATGACCAATGCTTTAATCAAACAAACCAATGACCTTCAAGACTTCGGTACCGTGACATTTAGAATTTTAACATCTTGATATGGCTTGTCTGTCCTGTCTGTCTTTACTTTTTCTATAGCCTGTCATGAAAACCCGAGTTCCAAGATGTTAATCAACAAGGCCCAAAAAGAAAGATGTTAATACAATATAATGAAAGAAGGATAGTTGACAAAGAATTCAATCACGTGGATGTGTACAAGTGATTCTTGAAGACAAAATGTGTTGAGATGTTCTCAATGACAGTGAGTGCAAGCTGGGCACCCAATTTACCTGTACGACATCCATTCCTTTTACAACTCTACCAAATACAGTGTGCTTGTTGTCCAGCCAAGGAGTGGCCACAGTGGTGATAAAGAACTGAGAGCCATTTGTATTTGGGCCTGCATTTGCCATCGATACTGTGAATGGTCTATCATGTCTTAAACTGCAGATAGAAAATAATTTTCTGTGAGTTCCATCATAAGGTACATACCTTGCTAGGAAATTCCACTTATGTTGTTACACAGACAAACAGTCATACACATAATAATTAAACTTGATTATATGCCATAATGGTGATAGATTTTTGTGCACATATGCACATCTATACAGCCAATTTCCAGAATAGTGGTAATATAATCAAAACTACACCTAAACAAAAAGTTCACATCCAGAAAATACCAAAGTAATAAGTCATGTCAAGTTCATAATGCATGAAATTTCATGAAATATTGCTGTCAGGTTCATATTGATCATAGTGATGACAATACTAACAAATAACAATATATGATGAACTAATAAGGGATGACTTTTATAGACAATTAATTACCTTTTGTGAAATTCGTCCTCAAATTCCCTACCCCAAATTGACTGCCCACCTGTGCCGTCTCCTAAAGGATCACCGGTTTGTATCATGAAGCCTTTGATAACCCGATGAAAAATAAGATTATCATAGTAGCCATTCCGACAGTGGGTTGTAAAGTTCTCCACAGTTTTTGGACATTCCTCTGGGTATAACTTCATGTGGATGTCACCCATAGTAGTGTGCATAATCTAGCAAAAGAAATAATCTAAGACATAATCATTATCCTTTTAGTAATGAGAGGTAAACTATATTGAATAAAGAGATATTTGCAAGGGGAGTAAGTTTTTCTTCTTTCTTTCCTTTTTTTTTTTTTTCGGGAGGGGGTGGGGGGGTTTGGTTTTAGGTGTGGTTAGATTTGAACTATATAAAAGAAGGCATAAAAATGGATAATAAATGTCTGCAAACAGCCACACATACAAACATACACAAAGCTGAATGATATACCCCATTAGCATCCTGCACATTTACAGCGTACCAAAAGACCATTCCTCTCTAAGATGCAAAAAGTGCAACAGCATTTAGGTCATCTCAACACAAATTTTGAAAACTTAATGACCTCGCATTTATCATATTCTGGTTACGTAAAAGTGGTAATGCAGATAGGTTACTCTTATATTACCAGTAAGGGTGCCAATGACATGCTCGGGTTCCCTAGTCAGCCCCACATATACATCTACCAATCCCACATCACCAATGTCTGACACCATGGTGCAGGGATCAGCATGGGGGTGAGGCCTATCAAGAGGCCTGTATTTGAAATCATGCAGCATGAGATAACTCATGTTGGCATTTGATAGGCCCAAGCACTGTGGGCTTAGGTATGGGAAGAAATATCAGAGGAAGAGTGTGAAAAGGGGGTGACAGAAGGGAAGGCCTTAACTGACTAATGCACTGATGCAATAAGCGTGAGTCAGTTGGGAAGAGAGATAAGGGTGGGGTAGCACTATATAGGGAGACTTTGTGTAAAGGCAGGCAAGAATTCAGTATAGATTTGGGAGAGTCCTTGGCCTCTCAAAAGCCCAGGGAGGTTCTTAGTTTTGCTATTTGTTTTCCTGTATTACCTGTATCAGGATTCCATCCTTTTCTTGAGGATTGGTTCCTGTTTTGCTGCTACTAATACTGGTTTTACAGGCTCCATCAGCATTTATAAGATTTTCAGAATCCAGTAAGCAATATACTAACAGTGTACTCAATCTGGAGGAGCAAACTCTGCAACTACTCAATTTGAATAGTCATACAGGAAAATTTTGATATAAGATCTCGTAGAGAAATCTTATATGCATTTTATTTTCAATTCCATAACTTCAGTTGATTTTAAATGTATATGCAGTTTCCAACAATAAATTAACACAAAAGACATGCATATAATCTGACAGAAAGAGTTGTGAAACTAGAAACACATCTTGCAAAGCCAAATGACAAAAGGGAATGATATGTGATACAGTACATCAGCACTGGATCTGCAAATGAAGTCTGAATTTTAATCACTGCAAGCCCAAGAGTGAATGACAGATTTTCAAATTTTTAAAACTGCAATTCTTACCTAAGGCAGAAACATGCACTTTACAATAGAAAACATGTGGGAAACAAGAAAAAATCCACTCTGAATAATAAAAACAAGGTTACAATTTACAAATTCCTCTCTTCATTCACAAATATAGTAAAAAAAAGAGGCAAGTAAAAGTAATTATCTTGCTTTGTGGGGGAAATCTATATTTACACATATCAGGCATTTAAAAAGCAGCAACCAATGTTTTCCAGATAAAGGCAAGAGGTTCAGGGGCAATAATTTTGTACAAGAATCCCAAATTTCCCTTTTCTTTCCTACTCCTCCAAGACAAACCCTAAAGGACCCACAAAGACACACACACTCTGTCTTAATCCTTCATATTTTGTATCTCCCTACCTTCTCATAGTTCTGGCATCCGTTTACATGCATATCTGTTTGAATTTTCTAATGCACACATAAAGGACAAACAAGAGTAAATGCACAAAACAAGTCTCAAATTAAATACTCCCCCATTGTATTTATTTTCATATCAACCTTACACCTCTATTGACAATAATGTAACAACAGTCAACAATAGAAGTGACAACAAAAGGAAAATTACAATTTAAATTTATTTGAGGGGAGGTTATTTTTATATGATGTTTATTTTAGCACGAAACAAGCATCTAACTTAGAAAAATTATCCCTGAAATTTAGTGCAGGTCACAATGGCTATTGGCAGCCTACTTTAAGGGTTGACGAAAACAACTCACCACATTGTCTGGAAGTGATGTTGTAACTGCCTTTCCAATATCTGAAACTGCCAAAAGTTCATCAGGAGGGGGCTTTTCATTGAACACATCTCTACCCTTAGTTGCATCTTCAGGCTCCTCTGGTTCTCTCCGACTGATAAGATCATGACAGACACCAAAAGTTAAAAGAAAAAAAAATGGACATTACGTTTTAGCCAGTCGTACAATCAACAGCATGCAGTTCAATGAAGTGAGAAACCACAATGTACTGAGGAAATCTATCAGAAATAATCCCACATTTGATAATATATAATATCAAGACTATCTAGCTTCAGATTCTGACTTACCTAAATAAATATATCCTGTGTTTTTTGAAAGCACAACATACGAGAGTAGGATCAGTCAAAGGCTCCTTGCTCTCATTGACATTTGCAGCTGCTGAAGGAATCTTTCTTACTTTTTTACTGCTTTGATCCCCTTGATATAAAGCTATTTTTAAGAACCTATCGTTATTCTCCACCTTTCCAAGTATTCGGGCAACTTTATTGGTGTGCAAATTTATTACCTATAAACAGAAGATATAAAACGCATTAGAGTATGAAGTATCAAATGCTCACCTCACTGTTAGTTGCTTTAAGTATACAATTGTATAACCGAAGGAAATGATTGCAATAATTAGTAGTATGATATGCTTTAGTAACCAACTAAGCAGGAGTAGTATCTAACTTTTATCCCAAGCAAGGTCGCATAGATAAGAAAGTTAGAACTTTCATCAAAAACTGCATTTGGAAGTGGAGCACTTTCTGTCTTCTCTATTTCCTTCTCAACAGCCATTCTTCGGCCAAAATCAATTGCTTCCAGCCGATATAAGGGATTGTCACTTCGTTGGAGATCTTGTGCAACCTATCAACAACGTCGTTCAATAACCAACAGTTTTCAAAAGCAAATATATTCAGGGAAAACTTCTGGTAAAGTATTACCTCCAGTGATTCATCGTAAACTCGCCTTAGTTTACCAGTTCTGAACCAAAACACACGTATCCTGCGATCAGGCGATGTTATGGAAAATTGCTTGCCATCTGGACTGACCTAAAAGATGATGCATTACTGTTAATATAAGTATTCTTTTGAACTAAAATAAGCATCTACTCAAACAACTGGTATATCTTGCATTTAGATATCATATAAATAGCTATCTCAATTTAGAGTTGCCAACTCTAAGTTTGGAAATATGTCTAGACTGGTACCTCAATAGTTGAAACAGATGTCTTGCATTTCACAATTTCAAAGAGATTGGTATCACTTTTCAACTTAAAATTCACCCTACAAGCACCAGATAAACATGGATTATAATATATTCATGAAAAAAAAATTTCAAGTGCTGAGAAGAGAACACTCTGTGTATCACAAAAGAGAATTTCACAATTGCAATCCTCTACAAATTGTTTCTATATGAGACTATGATGGATCTGGAGTTAGTGGGCCTGTTTTAGGCCCAAATGGCACTTCTAAGTGGGCTACCTATTCCAGGAGGAAGAGAGGAAGGGCAGAAAAGGGATTTGGCAGCAATTAATTACATGTTAATTATATCTCACATGAGGGAGTTATGGGCAGTTATGGGATTGTGGAAGAGAAATTAGGTGAAGGATTCAGGGATGTGAAAAGCCAGGATTTTCTGGAAATTGGCAGAAATGTCTGTGTGAGAGACCTGGCCTTTCGAAAGCTAGGAGACTTATGTTTATCAGTGTTTCTATGTTGTCTGTGTTGTCAGTACATCTGTATTGTATTCTTTGGCTTTATAGTTGTTCTTGTGTAAGAATTTGTCTAATTCTGTTCGTAGTAGATTGTTACAGCAGTGTAGTTCAGTTTAAGGAGGTAATGGTGTAATACTGTCTAGGGTGGTGTATTTTCTGTGCAATACAGTTCCTGTTTAAGTTATTATATTCTGGTTTCCATCAGACTAAAAATTTCTTTCTACAGCAACCAAGTGTAACACCCACAAAAAGGATGGAGGTAGGCAATTCTAATAACATGAAAATAAGCACATACTTGTCCTCTGGGAATTGCAGAGTAGTAGGATTCCAGTATTCAATTAACCCCTTTGTATCTGCCGAAATCACAGAATCATATACTGGATTGTACTTCATGACTTTAATAGGACTCAAATGCACCTGAACCGAGAAAACAAATGAATCATTCAATTTCCTTACTGACTTGGTGAAAATATCACATAGAAAAAAGAAAGATCATGCATTTTGAATTGTCAGTCAAATTCAACTTGGACTAGAATTGGCACCTCCTTGGAGATGATAGGTTCATTTGAACCAGCTCGTGCATCATATATGTGCACAAAAGTTGAGTTCCTATCACTAATGGCAAGCCTAGCTTTGACATCTCCTTGTTTGTAAACCCATTCAACAGCACCAGGGATGTATGGAAGACGAATCATGACCATCATGTCAAAGTTAACTACATCATATATTTTCACAGAGTGATCATTTGATATTGTACAGCAGAGCAGACCATCAACACTAACCTGCATAGCTGAAAATTGTTGATGACAGGCATAATTTGATAACTTAAAATACAGAATCCAGGGTAAAAGATCTATCTCAGCAGAAGTGATTAATATCATCAATATGCTGAAACACACACAAGCCAAGCAGTGAATTAGAAAGCATGATGAATATTTCTCAACATTCTAAAAGACAAATTCAATATCAGCTATTTTCGGTGAGATGTATAGCTTAATGGGCACAAACTTGGCTGCATGTTTCCATGCCTGTGTTTGCAAGATATGCAATGTTCATGATATTTCAGTTCTTAACCCATGTTTCACGAGGTTATCTTGACACAGCCATAAACTTTGCTCCTTTACTGGGACACCCCCAAGTTGTGACAGAAAGGAGGACCAAAATATTGAAAACATCAATCAATGCTTTTGTTTTTTCATGCATGGGTGTACAATACTGTAAGAAATGGCAGTAGACAATCCATGACATGCATAATACATATAATTCATATTACTCATATACTTTCAAAGACAAGAACCATTTAAATAAAAATCTCACATCAATCAGCCTTGCGGCAAGGATCAATTAGAAATGATTTCATATGTACAAGGGTTATACCAAGTAGATAAACTTACAGCTAGACCTTCAATTGGACCAAGATGGGATCTAAAGTGTTTTGCAAACTCAATACCAATCGGCCTTTTCTTCCAAAACTTCAAATGCCCTGTTGACAAGAAGAAAGTCATACACAAAGAGAAATGCCAATGTTATATTTACAAAGCCTCAATTGGTCATATATTACTGAAAATGGTACAAGTTTTGTCAAGTTAAAATGCCCATGTCAACACTGATACTTCACATAATATTAGTGTGTTACAGAGCAGAAAAAGATTAAATGTTGAAGTTGATAAGACTGATCAATGCAAAACAACCAAATTTGCTGTATAAAGATCTTTGTAGTACACTCGCGCACACACACAGAGACACATACACAGAATTTGATGATTATAGAGATGCCACAGAGAAAATGATACCATCAATACTTCCAGTTATGAAAAATTCTGCAGCTGAAACGGCAACATGTGTAACCACATCACGATGCATGTAACTTTTCTCATACCTGTCGAAGGGGGAGAAGAGCAATGATAAAAATCCACTGATTTCAAAACTTCATGCACATCCCAAGATTTCTTCCCAGCGAAAAAGAATAAACCACATTAGAGCAATTCTACTTAACATAATGGGCACAGAAAATTTCAGTTAAAAAGAGGAGCTTTCTTCCTGGCTAACGAATGGTGCATTTCAAATTTAAATGGAGTGAAATGCAAGAATTTAGCACTCATTAATCAGTGATTTCACCATCACATCTTTTGTCAGACAGGATATTTTTCATATTTTGTTTATCAGTTTCAGATCATGGGTCTTTTCTAGAAGTTCCTTCGTCTATAATGCAAAGGGGATGACTTACCCAGTTGAGCAGATTCCTTCTTTGAAGTTCTTTAATAGAAGATTTCCTGATCTCCCATCTTTGTTTTTCTTTTCTATCTTAATGGAATCTTCTTCCATTTAAAAAGAAAAAGAGAAAAAAAATCAAGAGGGAGTAAACATTCTAAAATTGTTAACTCAGTTGTTTGGTACAAACTCCATGCAAAAAGTTAAGTGAAATTGCAATAAATATAGTAATTAAAAAAATCTTCATTTTGTTCATAATCATCATCATCCCTGACATCAACGATCTGGAAAAATTGAAATAATGACTACTTCAGCAGTCGCAGGTGGAATGAGATGCTTCATCGAAAACATTTGAATTGGCTTTTCAGTGAAGACAGAACAGTCTCAATGGACGCTGGTTGCGCTAAAGCAAGACATTAAGCACACAGATTGAAAGAGCATACCAGGAAAAGAACTTATTTTCCATCAACCCAAAGAGATAATATAACAAGAAGTAAAAAATGAAAAATATCCATATTTGTATAAGCTCTAGCACTTCAACTTCTAAACCACCAACATCTTAATTCAACAGTTTCACTAGAAGTATTGTCCTGCATAATTATTGCCCTATTGGTTCAAGCTTTCCTGATATAAAAACAAGAAAAAACAAAAAAGTAAAACCTAAACCCTAAACCCTAAACTTATCTAAGACATGTACATGCGGAAGGGGTTAGAACAATAACTCACATGTTTGCGGAGGGTAAAACGTCGAGGTAGGCCTGCTCAAACTGGAGGGGTCGTTTGGGTCGAGAGCGAGGGGCTGGCCCCGGTCCGATGATGGCCTCCTCCTCAGTCTCCGGAAAAGCCGACTTTGCATCGCCGCCATTCTGATTTTCCTCCATTTTCCTCCCTACGTTCAGCAGTACAGATCGTTCCAAGAAGAATGCAAGATGATGCTAGTATCTTGCTCAGCTGAAAGATAAATGTCCAGAGGGCTGCAAAAGATGAAGCAGAAGCTTCTTCGAGTTAGCTCCCCGACGAGCAGCGATTCTGATTTTGAACTACAGTATGGACAGAAACAAAGACGATATGTCGTTTTTGGGTATTTGAGCGATTAGCATGAAGTATATACTGGCAGCAGTTCGAATAAATTGTTTTGGTATGTCATTTGTTAATTTATTTTTAATTTAATTTTTTATTTTTTATTTTATTCTTAATTTATCTCATTAACTTAAATATAAATACATTTAATTTTTTTAATTTTAATTAATTTTTTTAAGAGATTAAAGTTATAATAAAAAAATTGAAGAATCAAATTAAATATAAATTTATAAGTGAAAAATCAAATTAAAATTTATTAATAAATAAAAGAAAAAATGTTTTACCACAAATTTTTATATGATTGCATTAGAAACATTTCCATTTAAAATACATTGAGAATCTATAATTTAATTTTATTATTGACTTTCCTTAAGTTGAAATTTTTAATCAATTTTTTTCACTGTTATGTATGAGGTAAAGTAACTACAGTTTTTTTATCTTTTAATATATATATATATATATATATATATATAGAATAAATAATAAGTAGTTAAAACAATTCTTTATATATTAAAAATATATTACATTAATTTTTGATACATTAATAAAATATAAATTAATGTTAAATCGACATAAAAATTTGCATATACAATTTTTATAGTTAAAAATTTTAATCTATTGATAATTTTGATCAATGTACTAAATTGGTAAGATCAATTGATGCAAAGAGGTCTAAAATTTGATTCTAGTTAGGTAATACTTTGCTATTTCAAAACGCTATATTTTTTGAGTTAAAATAACATGCTTGAGATTTAACAAAAAATATATAAACGAAATATATAAGGTCTCAAAATAAAAATATATAAACGAAATAAAAATTGAATCCAAATATAACATCTTAGATCCTACTATGCTTCAAAACTCTCAGGGGAACCATATATATATATATATATATGTTTTTTTTTTTTCGTAAAACGCAATGCGAAAATGCTCTTGTGTTGTGTCGTTCACCTCATTGGACGCGGAAGATTTGCAAATTTAATAATTGTTAAAAAAATAATAATAATTGGTGTATCTCTCTCGGCAAGGCGGCTCTAGCGTCCACTCTTACAGGGGAAATGAGGACACTGTACAATTCAGGAGGCAATCTTATCAATTTACGATTTTGCCACTGTCCTCGACTTCTCAACCTGAACGCCTCATTTCTTGTTCCTTCATCGCAAATCCCATACCTTTCTCTCAGAAACACCACTCCTCCTGCAATTTCCTGCAAACATCGTCTCTGTTCTCCGTCTGGGTGGTCGTTGATTCGAGCATCGATGGCGTCTTCTACCTCATCCACTGACACTCGCAGCGACCCAAAGCCATTCTCTGTGCTCTTTGTTTGCCTTGGCAACATCTGCAGGAGCCCAGCTGCTGAAGGGGTCTTCAGGGACTTGGTCAAGAAAAGGGCTTTAGATTCCAAGTTCTATATTGATTCTGCCGGCACCATTAATTACCATGAGGTGGCTACCTTAATTATATCTCATACTATATTTATCGGACAAAGGAAAAAAAAAATTGATTTATTGCGTCCGTAGTTTTATTCGTTTTTCTTTTGCTTGAATTCTCTCAGTACCTGTAACAGCTACTTGTGACTCGAGATAATTCATGAATTTCTGGATTATTTTAGTTCATTGAATTTGTTGACAATTTCATGATTGTTGAAGGGAAATGAAGCAGACCCCAGAATGAAAATAAGGATTTATGGTATTCGTAGATTTATTTATTTATTTATCGTTTTGCTTATATCTTCTCTACACATGGCAGCTGCTTGTGGCAAGTGAAAATTCAAGAAGTCCTAAATTAATGTAATTTATTAAATTTTGTTTGAAATGGTCATTATTGATAAAGGGAAATGAAGCAGACCCGAGGATGAGAGCGGCCTCAAAAAGGCGAGGAATTGAGATAACCTCTATTTCTAGGCCAATCCGGCCATCTGATTTCAAAGATTTCGATCTTATTCTTGCTATGGACAAGCAAAACAGAAGTGAGCTTGATTCAGTTCTTTTAATAGAACTGGTTGTCTTGAATAATCTCTTTTTAAGTCTAATCCACGTGTGGTAATGACTCTTGTTTGTTGTGTTCTGTAGAGGACATATTGGAGGCATTCAATAGATGGAAGTTTAGAGATCCTTTACCAGCTGATGCACATAAAAAGGTCAGCTTAAGGTCTTTATTGGAATGGGGTTTCTAATATTTGTTAGCTGGCCTAATGTGAGTACCGGTAATGTAGGTTAAATTGATGTGCTCATATTGTAAGATACATGACGAAACTGAAGTCCCAGATCCTTACTATGGCGGACCCCAAGGGTTTGAGAAGGTTATGATCTATAGTCATGGTCCGATCTTTTTGTTGGTTTAGGCAGTGCAATACTTAACTGGTTTGTTCTTTTTGTTCATTAAAGCAGTTTAATAAATATTTGCCATCAGGTTATCCAAATGATATATTAAATATTATACAAAGGATATATTACCTATGTTAACTCTTCCAGGGGATGGATTTGCTGGGTATTTCTGAAGAGCCAAGAAAGGCTCCTAGGACTGGAGTACTATGGATGTGGCCCTTTTAGCTTGCGCAACTCCATTAGTTGACTAGCTGGCTCTCTTAACAATTATATTACTATAACTCTTAATAAATTAACATGAATGAGGGACCATGTAGGAAAAATAGGAAAACCTGATAATAAGCATTTAAAGAATTTCATCTAAGTTTTGTCAAATAATAATAATAATAATACTCTACTAGCAACACTAGCATATTTTAACGACAGCTTCTCTATTA
This sequence comes from Delonix regia, assembly GCA_037074485.1. Classification (NCBI taxonomy): domain Eukaryota; kingdom Viridiplantae; phylum Streptophyta; class Magnoliopsida; order Fabales; family Fabaceae; genus Delonix; species Delonix regia. The sequence goes on from CM073455.1 coordinate 10,210,738, forward strand.
AAAATTGATGACACAGTAACTGGTTAATAATATCAGGTCCCATGTTGTCTTGTCATTAGCAAATCCGGATAAATATATGCATTCAAGAAACAATATCTTGTGAAGAAATTTTTTTTTTTTTTCAACTTTTAGTTGATGTCTGCTATATATATTATCATCATATGGCAGGTGTTAGATTTGCTTGAAGATGCTTGCCGATCATTGTTGGACGACATTTTGGCAGAGAATAAAGATTTACAGGAATGATGAGACGGAGCTGATCATCCTGCAGAAAATTAGAATGGCAGATTGGCTGCTATAGGTATTTGCTTGAGGTCTTACCTCCATTGGTCTTCTGGCTATATTCTATACTGTTTCTTGCTATATGCATATATTACATCACTTCTGTCAACCAGAATGTGTTTTCAAAAACAGATCAAGAAGTCGCAAATCTTAATTTCAGCAATTATATCCTATACATTGGAATGGGATTAAGATAAAAATCTCCGTTGTCAGTAAAGTGGAACAATGTCAGTAGAAATGAATATTGTTTTGATCTCCTTTGTGTGATTCCTTACTCCCATTTTTTTCCCCTTCTCTAGTAGCATACCTAGGATTTTCTTTTGAATAGAGAGCCAAAATTATCTAATAATCTCAAGCATTATAATAATCAAACCTGTAATTGAATAAGTTGTCTAATATATGATCCAGAAGTCGTCTTTCTACATAATTGATGGAAATTCCACCTGCATTAATGTTTCTGTAGGATGACCATGAGGAATAAAATACATATATGAGATGTGATTATCTGCTGATCATATTATATCGAAGTAGGAACAAGAGATGCACAATAATTGTATAAATGATGCCAGGATTTTATTGGCACCACCTTGTTGAACTTCCTTGAGTGGAAATTAACTTGAGTCAATATTAAGTAGAAAATAAAAGTATGCCGCATTAAAACAAATTTGCATGTGATGGTCGTCTTCGTAATCATATTACCTTTCATTTAATCGGATTATATTTTAAATCAATCTCTTCCCAAATGTATCACTTTACAGCAAATCCATGTTGTGGTTTTAATCTATCTCAGGAGCCAAATCCAAAACATATTAGATTGGATACCATTTGTCCTGCCGGGCATCAATTTACACAAGGACAGGGATCCTTGCACTATCATGCAGCTGAAGACTTAGGACTCTTAAATTTTGATCCAATAATTTAGAACATGTCACATAGATATTTAATCATAATTTTAATAAATATTAATTTTTTTCAAAAAATTATCATAATACACAAAGACAAATATTTTTAATTATTTTTATACAATATGATATTCTACTAAAAAACTTTAAAATTTTCTAACAGTTTAATGTCTATTTTTCATATTTTACTATCAATTTTTTAAACAAAATATCATTTATTTAAGAAAGGATCTAAAATATTAATTTCTCTGTATTATAGTCATATTTTTCAAAAATTTTAATATTTATTACAATTAAATTTTAAAAAATCCCATAATACGATTTAGACTATTAAATAAAAATTCAAGGGTACTAAATCTCCCACTACAGGAACTGCAGGCTCCCTTGGTTTAGGGTTTTCCATTTTACACAACCGCCTCACATGGCCAGATGGACCCAAAACACATCTTTGAAGTTAGACTTATCTTAGTTTGCAGCAGACTAATCTGAATTCTCTCAATTCTAAAACAATGACAATCTTAATTTCAAAAAGAAAGAGATATAATATGCGTGGAACCTAAACACATTACAAGGTCCGGCACTTATGTGCATCCGATACAATATATTTATTTCTTCCCAGCATTGACAATTTTAATTTTAAAGCAAAATTGAGCAAAATCCATTTACATATAAAAGCAAATGTAACTTTTCCCCCTGAAAGTAAAGGTGTTAAAATTTCGCTGTAACTTACTAGCGTCGCATAATCATAGCTGAATTATCAAGGCCAATGCGTTGATAGGCATTTACATAGGCAGGTTTGCGGGGCAGTCTACCTCTTTCAAATGATCAGTTCATACTATAAAACTCTGTTTCTTCCTACCTCGTTTCCTTCTTCTTGGGTTGGCACTGATCATACAAGAGAAGGCATTTACAAGCTCAGAATCCTCTTCGGTAATGAGGAATTTTCCTCCATTTGGATTGGCAAGGAGGAGCTTTGCCACAAGGTATCCTGCAATAGACCAGGTCTGAAAAAGTCGTGCCTGTTTTCCAATAAACCTTGCTTGCTTTGTATCATAATATTCAGGCCACTTATCTTTTGATAACCGTCTCTCAGCAACTTGGACAGCCTTTAAAGCAATCTCTGGTCTATTCATCTTAATACATGCAACTGTAAGCTGCAATAAAACCATAGTCAATTAATATACAAAAGATATGTCCACTTAAAAATTCCAGATTCCAACTATTATTTCGGTGAACTGTAAGCAGATATCAGTTAAAAAAAAAAAAAAAAACGAACTTCAACTTCCAATCTACTTTTAAGAGCACTGATCTCAGGTAATCAAAAACCCCTTAAAAATGAATATCATCACATCTGTTATTTTGTAAGCAAAAAATCGAGATATATTTGTCTGGACAGCCTTATTTCAAACCATTTGATCTCTAACACTTTGGATATAGATTGAGGGGGCGAAGTATTGGTAGGAAGTAATGGTGACATACTGTATCCATTCGGAGGTCTATCACCAACTATATTCGTAATGGACAACCCAATTCTTATGGTGAAGGCTATGCCTCACCTGAATTTACTACCTGTCTTTTGCGGCAGCTCTTGAAAATCTGAAGCATCACTCACATGAATTTTAATTTGCTTAAGATTGGTCCAACTTATGACTAAAGAAATCGGATCATATTTAGTATCCATCATTCACAAGTTCACTACAGAAAGAAATGGTTCCAGTTGTGCAATGACAAATTAGCAGAATGTAATAGAAGACTGCAAAGCTGCCACTGAGTAGTGCTAACAACCTCACTAGACCCAAATTTAAATGTAAAGGATGGTCATGTTCCATCTTTTGGGGTTCAGGTTTACATGTATGAATGAAACATGTATAACAGTGAACTTGAAAGCAATGCACATTACATGGAAAATTTTAACAGAAGACCAAAATTTTCAAGGGCATTCATCCCGTTTAAACTCGCAAATCACAAGTTCAGTAAGTAACTGAGTATCCCAGCAGAGAAAAAGGAGAAATTATGGTTAGCATTTCTGACCATATGTAGACTTGACTTACCGATGATTTATTTGTTTGCTTTGGGATTTAGAATTGAGCAAAATATTGATAATAGAAACCTTAAAATATTACTAAGGCAAACTAACCTGCCAAAGCAAAGTTGGCCAAGAGCCCGCATTGTGATAGGACCAGGGACTGCATGAGAAAATAGAATGTCAGGATAACAGGCAGAAAATAAGAAGAATATCATACAGGGTTATGTCTAGGCTTTACGTATTTTTGGGGTCACTTCCGGTTATAATGCGCCATTCCTGGCCTTCAAGAGCAGGATAGCATATCTTGAATGGCATGCCAGCCACTAACTCTGACCACTTTGCTTCAATAAGGTCTAAGATGGCATGTGATTGATCTGCAGTGGCTAGACTGCTTACAATGGACCATATGTTTCCAAGAGAGAAAAAACGGAAGTCCATGTGAGCTGGTTGCAGATTTCCAATCAAATAACCTCCTTTAATTGGCATGAATTCCACCAACCATGGGGGTATTTGATCAGGATAGATGTTAAATTTGTTAACAGCATCATATGAGTACTCCTCTGTCTTGTATCTGTAGATCTCATTAAGCTTTCTCATATCAATCCAGTAGTATTCCCTTAAATGGAATGCTAATGAAACAAGACGATTGTTTAGGGCTCTAATAAGATCAGTGGATCCATCTTCAGGGGTAAGCATCTCGCGAGCACATAGTAATGCTGAGTAAAACAAAGCCTGCAGGACATTAAAATTGTAACAGAATTAAGGCATTGATTCCTTGCACTAAACAATCAGAGGGTATTAAAGGAGTAGTTGATTGGCTATATTTGATATTAACCATTAAAAAAATTACCCAAATGATCTATTTCCATATAAGAAGGTGAATATTTTAGAAGCATAAATTAAGTATTGAATCCAACAATTTAGAAAGGAACTACCAACCTGTATCTCCAGAGGGTGACCGTGGATTCCCATTCGACGATCTATCATACAGGAACCATCTGTAACCAGTAAAGTTGGAAACATATCAAAACCATCCGCAAGACACAGCTTTAAAATCATTTTGATTCCAGTTTGCACATCAACTCTCTCTTGCACAGACAGATCTCCAGAACATTTCCCATATGCTCGCAACAATATAATCCACCAAAGTCCTGGCAGTATAATTATATACTGTTAATACTAAAACAGGAAAGTTAATATTTGATAAAATAAACAATATATATAAGAGAAAAAATCATATCATGGTACTAATCACTAACCAGAATCGACTGGTGCTACACGACCAATGGCAGCTTCACCAAAATCAGGATCTAAGACATCTTCAGTCGCAGAATCATTTCCATCAAGGGGAATAGTCCGCACTTTGAAACTAGCAGGCATCAATCCTTGACCAGGACTATGACAATCCATAGTTTTCTCCCAACTCTGCCAAAAACACAAGTTTAGCTTGATAAGAAAACGTATTATTCAAATGAAATTGTAGCCTCATCAACAAAGACTTTTAAGATATTACCTGTAACTGAAGGGTATGAAGAATAAAATTCCGTACAATATCATACTCTCCTTTCAAGAGAAATGCAACTCCAGAAGGTATGAAGTCACGGATAAAGACCTGATCATAATTCAGGATACTACTACTGCTTGGATCATTAGCAGCAATAGTTCCAATAGGGTTATTACAATAGTATACAACAGAGTCCCTCAGTAAATTCCATGCTTCATCCTCAACTGAATTCTCACTGACCTTGTGTAATGTATCTTTAGCAAGTCCATCGGTAGTTGATTTTTTGTTTTTTGTAAAACCTCGTTTTTCATGTTCTACTCGACCACCAATCTCAAAAGCTTCTACTTGTGACTTGACTCCAGCGACAGTCCCATTAAGAGAACCTGATGCTCTCTTTTCCGAGCCCCTGGGATATGCAATGTCTTGATCCTCAGTTGTTACGCTGCCAACACTGTCTAACCGTTGACAGTTGCATATAATTGATTCTAATCGGTTATTATCATTCTTTCCATGAAATTCACCATCTACAATCTGTAATGCGTTTGTCCTCTTGGAAGTCCAGCACATTCTTGAACTACTTTTACCTAGCACATACACTGAAATTCTTTTCTTTCTGTTAAATGCATTGGACTTGTTGGACTTTATTGAGTCTAGATCATGAGAACGCGTGTCAAACTGGAAAAGGCGAAGAGAAGTCCCAGATATAATTTGCCGCATAGTTACTGATGCCGCCATCAATTCAATTTCAATTGGATTACCTTCAATACTTCAAAACTACCACCGGGGTATGGCCTTTAGGTATTTAGTTATGGCACCTATGCAAATCAGAAAACACTAAGCTCAAAAGGCAAAAAAAAATGATTGAATTCCACCAAAAAATTGAACTTGAACATTCAGAAGCTACACACAAAATCTTTGCCCTTTAATAAGTACTTCAGAAGATTTATAAATCAGACAACAGGAGTCTAACACATGAATATAGTAAACAGACTTGGGATAGAACTTGAATTGACTACAACAATACTAAGTTGCTATTTGCAAAATTCATCCACCTTATGCTAGTTTCCTAGAAAAACAAAGAATGAAGTAGACAGAGACAAAACAAAAGAAGAACAAATAGATTGTAATTCCGTTTCCGGAAACCTGAGGATAACAAAACACAAATTTTCGTTGTGCCTAATACAACCATTTGATTGATTGAAGAAGTGTTCTGATAGAAGCTTACTATTGATCCGTTCGCGCCAGAGGGGAGGAAGAGAGAGAGAGAGAGAGAGATTCATCGAAGAAATCGTACCTGTGAGAGTACTCTCTGCACTTATATGGTTGTATGTAACTGATAAAATACATCACGGGTAAAATAATCTGATCAGAGAACCACACCAAGAAGTGAATCGCCTATTAAAGTGGTAAGTTTTCTGCATATCTTTAATCACCTGTTTCAGTATATTCTCTCTCGTTTTCGATTTTCCCAGAAAATTTTGACCGGATTTTTGGACGGTACTCGCGGGGTTTGCGAGACCTTGCGTTTCAATCCGAGCAGGAGCAAGTCACGGTCACGGTCATAGTCACGGCCACAGTCACACCTATTCATGAAAGGCGCTTCCCAAATTGACACATTTTGGTTCCAAAATATCAATTTCTTTGAAAAAAATTTATATAGTGTTAGTTATATACTTATATTAAATTTTTTTAATTATAAAAATTGATAGTGTTAATAAAAAAATAAATAAAATATAAAAAATTATTCAAATATTATTAATTAATTCAAAAACCTGATATTACTTTCATTTCCTATCAATGACAAAATTGGTGACATGAAGGATAATGGACCCAACTCCTATCTGATTGGTGAAACAAAACAAAATATATTATCCTTCTGGTACGCTGTCATTGACACTTGTAACTAAACTAGTGCCACATTTTGAGATCCTATAACTAGGCTACACTCTTGCAATGGTCTTATGATTATAAGATGAAAGCCTACTGAGATACTTACCACTTGAAAACAACTGAGAAATTTTATTTTTTTTGGTCGATAACTGAGAATTATTTATGCTTTTGAAGAGAAGTGCATTCGTTTAACTGGAAAATATTTAATCACAAAAGAGAGAGTGACGAATACAAAAAAGTGTGAAGTTCTTCTCTTTTCATCCGGTCTCTTTTTCCATCTAATCACTCTACTTCATGTATTTTATTTTATTTTTTAATTTCATATTCTATGAACCATTGTACTTGGTGCTTATTGTAATGAAAATCTTTTTTTGGGCCCAAAAATATCAGAGAAATTAATAATATCTATTCCAAAACCTGAACAAAAGATTACGGAATATCGCCATCACAATGTCATGCGAGGATATATTTCAAACTGGTGCAGAGCTCAGTGCATACTATCTGGATCAACTAAGTACATGGTTCATGTTCATTCGATAATCTAAACAAATGCCATTCGACCAAAAGAAACAAACAACTACGGGAGAGATGAGGATTTTAGCAAATTTACAAAGAATATAACAAAAACGTGAATAATTTCTCATATTAATCCCATTGCTTTTCATTTTTTTTTTTTTGTCTGATAAAAGTGTTTGAATATAATTACATTTTTCCTTTCCTAAATTAGTGAATCTTCTCTCCAAATGAATACACAAAGCTTGGGTAAACTTCACACATCATCCAAGTGATGATCGTTGTCATTGTCACCTTCATAATATTCATCATCGCGCTGGATTTGCTTGTCTTGAGTGTGCTCTGAAAAGAGAGAATTGTCAATAAACTAAAATGCACAAGCTAAGAAAGTTCTGTACGAAGTGAGGAAATAAGTGTGTTAATGTCCAGAAATGATAGTTTAATGCAGCCATATGGACTTAGAAGCAGGATTTTTTTTCTCCTTACGATCAATGCGCTCATCAGGGTTCTGCTCATCCTCATCGTAATCAGGAATGTAGAAGTCAGGCGGGACCTGTGACCCACAACACGTTAGTCTCAGTTATTATGGAGAACATTACTAATCACGTATTATCCATGATTAGCCTATGGGTTGAAGTTGGCTTTTAATCACGACATTGACGAATGCAATTAGAATTCAGAATAACTAAGTCACTCAAACGCAAGGCAAATAGACAGGATATCCACGTAAAAAGATTGTCTACAATATTCCCAGTGTACCAACATGCACAACCCAAGTAAAATAGATTACACAAGTGAGGAGGAAAGCTGGAACATCTGCAACCGTCCTCCATCAGCTTAAACAGTTGAAGTAATTGATTTATTACCAGGAGTCTCAGAAAACAAATTACATTGCAGAAGATGATTCAAGTCATGAATTCATTAAAATGTGCATGATCAGACTTCAAATGCTTCAAAATATCGCCTCCCATGTCAAATCATCTTTTATTTATAATGAGTCATATGGGGGTGGCAATTTAAACGCTCTGCCCTGCTTGAAAATGGGTAGCATGTTTATAAAGCCAAGACATGGTCAACAACCACAAGAAATTACAATTTCATACGAAAAAAAGTTGGAGGGCTCTGGGCATTTCTAACTCAAGGATGCACTCACCTCTTGCATTTGTACACTTGGAGCATGTTGGATGTAACGGAGATTTTCCAAGACTTGCATTTTGATGGTGCTAAGGTATGATTTACTATTTAAATTCTCCTGATCAATTTGAAGAAAAAGATTGGTAAGAGAAACACCTCAGTATATATTGTATATTATATAGACCCATTTATCACACACTACAATGTCCAGACCAAATCACAGTAACATGTATTTGGTCATACCAATATAAAATGGAAATGCCGAGTGGCCAACTATAAAAGATAACGACCTTTGAATCCTGATATAAACTAGAAGACGATATTACACAAGACTATTGAGAAAGTACATACTATGTGCCCATTTGGAATCTTCAAGGAAAATTCTGGAGCAAAATATTTAATGTAATCATTCTCAGGGATCTCTGCAAACAGATCAAACAGGTAAACAATGCTAAAACATGAAGGATCAATTATTAATTTAAGGCCAAATTGCATATTGCAAACTTCAACTTTGACTTTTGGCAATTAGCCCACACAAATTTAAAACATCTGGCAAATAATTCCTTCCATCTAAAAATTAACAAATTTATGAACCTCAACTAAAATATTTTAGGAAAACTAGGAGAAATTATATCTAGTTGTATATTTATTGAATCAAGTTCTACTGAATTATTAAATCAACAGATCATCTTTTCTTACTTCTTAGGGAAAATTATATTCTTGGTTCTTATAGTTTCACTTCATTTTTTATTTTGGTCTGTCTACTTTAAAAATTTATAATTAGGTTATCATAGTTTAAATGATTTATAATTTAGTCCCTATAACTGAATTTTAGTCAATATTTTGTCATATATGTGAGTTAATTTTGCTTCATTATCTACTTTTACTTCTATTGTTAGCATAAACTATTTATATTTAGAGTATTATGATAGTAAATAATTAGTTACATCAACAAAATTTAATAAATTACTGGTACAGAGAAAAGAAACACAACTCTATTCAATCATTTCACAAGTCTTTTCCTTTGTCTTCCTCTTATTAATAACCATAAGGTATTTACGGTGATTACAGTAGCTAATTATATCCTTAATTACCTAAACTACTTCCTAACAAATCCTAAGAATTTCCCAACTATCTTCTACTAACTACCATTTTGATTAACCAACTACTAATCCACTAATCCCATGTAACAATTACTTAGATAATTTCAATTGCAGAGACTAATTAAAATATTGGTAAACTAGAAGGACTTAATTACAAGTTTTTTAACTATAGGGACTAAATTAAAAATTGAATGAAACTATAAAGACTTAATCTACTGTATTGGCTTAAATTACATGAATCATAGCTGATTCAACCATTGGTTCATATTCTTTGCTTTGTGACTCCTTGTGAATCATAAATTCAATTTGTTAATCGTATGATTTAGAACTACTTCTAATTCAGCCATCGATTTATATCGTTAGCTTTGTAACTCGTTTCAACTCGTAAGATTCAAATCATGAATCGTAAGATTCTAATTACTAGCAAACCAACTAGGAACTAAATGCATTTTGAATAAGTTCATTTCCCAGCAAATTTACATTAAAAGAAGCCAATGCTAATTACAACTGACTTAGCATACCATTTGGAAGTTCTGTGTCTAGAAGAACTCCAGTTTCAACCGTCCAACACCGAGCAACATTTTCCTTCGTGTATCCCCCACCTCCTGTGACCTGTGACAGAATTTCATTTATGTCAATCTGATGTATAGCACAGGTGAATAGATGCCAAAGATAAAGGTACATAAACCTACCAGCAAGGGCAAATTGAATTTCTTTACAAATCTAACACATTCGGCATGACCTATAAAAGAAAAACCATAAGATAATCTTCCAATCAAACTAAGTCATCACTAACTAAATTGGGATAAACATTTCCAAATGGGAGAGAGAGCATAGAACGATTTTATTTTCAAAATCAGTACAAGAGGTATACAAGGAGATAAGCACCATCAATGGAAAGATTGAAGCAGCCCAGACGGTCTCCAGAAAGTGAATCTGCCCCACATTGGAGAACTATCACACCAGGTTGATATATTTCAACAACCTTAGAAATAATCTACAGCATATAATTTCAAATATAAAGGTTCACACTTGCCAGTGTCAAGCCAGAAATAATGAATAACTATTACACCAGGAAGCTTCAGAATGGAACATACAGTCTTGAAGAGCCGATTGAAGCTAGGATCATCTATTCCATCCTTTAGTGGGACATTAATGGCATAAAACTTGCCCTCTTTTTCTCCTATTTCCTTCAATGCAGTAAAATCAGTTTATATCATTTCAATCTATAGAGTTGCAGAAACGTTTCAAAGAATAGAGAAAATTCAATTTTAGCAATTTTGTTACAAGTAAACAAACAGAAGAATAAAAAAATCACCTTGACATCACCAGTTCCTGGAAAGAACATATCTCCATACTTGTGAAAACTAACAGTCATTACCCTGTCATGACAAACTTTAGCATTTGAAGGAATTGAGAAAACCATGAGAAGTATGGCAAAATAATCTTATCAGTATAAAACCATCATAACACAGGTTCCATCTACCAACTAACATGTTTCACTTTTGAAATAGGAGCAAAACATATAAGCATCTACTAGTGAAATGCCGGAATCAAGAGGCATATATGCCTAAAACCGATACCATAAAAATTTAATATGCTTGAAGCACTACATTAGCATGATGTATTTGGCAACCCAATTTGATCTACAGAAAATTTCGTGTGGAAAACATTTTTAAAATACCTACAATTTACAAGCATGCCAGGTCCATCATGAGATTAAAACTTCCCTAGCTTTAGCTAGTATTGTAGCACCAAAACAGCAGCTAACTTTAAAGAACTCCTTAAAAATTTTAGAGGGCAAGGATTCCTATCTATTTTAAGAGGAAGGAAAAATAATTGCATAATTTTGATGTTGCATTTAAAAGTATACAAGCCCAATCAATTAATACAATCATACTGAAAATTTTACAACTTTCCAGAAGATATAAGAAAATTTCTTACCTGTCAGTGAAGTAGAAGGCTTCTTCTACTCCATCACCATGGTGCACATCTATATCAATATACAAAACACGAGCATGATATTTAAGAAGCTCCAAGATCCCCAAAACCAAGTCATTGATGTAACAAAATCCAGATGCCTCGCATTTCTTGGCATGATGTAATCCACCAGCCCAATTTATAGCAATATCACAGATTTGATTGTTTAATCGACGTGCAGCATCTGGCAACAGATCTTAATCAGTATATATGACAAATTAGGCATGACTAAAACATAAGAGAAATGATAGACTTAGTACCTATGGTTCCACCAGCATAAATCTGACAAAATTCAAATAAGTTGTCAAACACAGGGCAATCTTCTCCAAGATTATCTGGCAGAAATGTCAACAATATAGGGGAATTTTTATTATATAAGCATTATACAGTTAAAATCAGTTTACAAAAATCAAGGCTCGATAATGATCATATGGGTAGTTAATTGCCAGTCATTTAAAGAGAGAAAGAGGTAAGTTCACATTTAGATGCAAATTATACCGTTTGAAAAATTCAAAATTAGCATTACTTCAGCAATAAACCATCCTGTAAAATTAGAAAGATCTAGAAATGTTCAACTTACTCAACAAAATTACTTATTCTTTAACTTCAGGCCTTCATGAATTTCTAAAGCTTCACATTTTGTACAAAAATGAAGAATATATGCATGGCCAAAAATTTGATGTTTCTGACTTCATAAAATATTAAACCTTTAAAGCACATATGCTCAAGTTTCATTAAAATGGAGCAACAGACGTACATTTTGCCAATTCATTTGAGAACAAGTGTTGAGTGTCAGGTGTAATCCTGTGCAAAAACTCAACATAGTCAGCTGAATGAAACTGGGCAAGCTCAACAGGATAAGCCTTGTGTGGACGCTGCATCATGCATAAGAAATTAACCAGAATAACATTACTTGTTTGATAATGAGCTAATTAGTAGAAATAAAACACAAACATGAGAGGGGAAAAAAGAATGAAATGCCAACTAATATGACTAACATAAATTTCCATCTTCTTATGAAGTTCATATGAGAGGACAAGATGATGAGTCATGCATAGACGGTGAGGCTTCATCGGATGGTTTGGCCCAAAGTAAACACTCCCCACGTCGCCTGAAATATCAAGTATTAAGCAAGTATTCCAGATGAAAACATATACAGGAACTTGGTATAGCAAGCAATGACTATATGTTGATCAGATCAGCACCTCAAAGAACTTCAGTGCTAGTAATGTTAAATCCGTTACTACATGCAATTTATAAACTACACAAACTGATCACTAGTAATAGGGAAATACACAACTTCGAAATTCTCTAAGTTTCCAAAACCCCAAAAAAAATTTTGGCAAAGGCAAACGGTGATAAATATCCAGCCGAGTAAAGACTTAAATCTCAATTCTATAAACATTTGTAAGCATAATTTCCTTTGCTTGATGATCATTTTTCCAGCAACGAAGCCAGTACAACAACCACGGAGTCCAGATTAGGGTTTCCAATAAACATAAATGAACTGAGCTGGGGTTAGGAAATCATAGAATCGAAACAAACACTAACATGTTCAGGGACTTCGATTCTTCGAAATACAATTCAGAGGAAAATTGATCGTAAATTATTTAGGAATTATGAATATGGAACTAAGGACAGGAAACAGAAAAACCCACCATCGTAGAAGTATGAGATCCTGTCCTTGGATCGCATAGCGAGAATGGAGAAGCAATTGCAGGGATAGCGAAGAAGAATATGCCTACGATACCGTCAACGCCATGACCGGTCACGTTAGCACTCTGCTACCCCACACCATTATCATCTACTGGTAATTCGAAAGCTAATAGCCGCCCTTCGCAGTGGTACAACAAACAACGCTTTTGCAAGTTGCAAGCGGAAGATAAACTTTTTTTGGCCAAGAAAAAAAAGAAAAGAAAAATAGATCATTAATTTTGGTCTCTAAACGCAGCGTCGTTTGCAATGCGAGCAGCTCTACGACGTCGCTTATGTACTGTACTTATATATAGCCCATTTGGGCCATTAAATTCGGTGAAAATTACGTATTACTTCTTTAAATTATAATTTAATTAAAGTAAAACTCGTGTATGTACTAGTATTAATTTTCTTTCATTTTTACCAGCTGAAAAAAATTCTTTTTCAATAAAATATTTGATATATATTAAATTTGAATTTAAATAATATTTATATTTTAATCTTAAAGTAATAAATTTGATTTTGTAATTTTAATCAAAAATAAATTTTGGGAAATTTAAGCCAAATATTAAAATAAAACTTTCAAATCGGGGTCTACCACGAAAAAAACACCAATATACTATATATATATATATATATATAATAATTAAAAATAAAAATTAATGTATGTATATAAAAATTTTATAAGTATTGTTGAAAATTTGAAATATATAAAGTGTAATAATTATCTCGTATCAATCCCTAAACTACCTTATGAGATACTTTTCTTTTTGTTCTTATTCCCACAATAACATTAAATTTATTGATTTATTCATATTTATTTTATTATTTAAATTTTAACATTTAAAATTGTCTTTTATAAATGTTAAGTATTTGGATTCTATTAAGTTTCTATTCGAAATTAAAATAATGAGAAATAAAATATGTAGAAACTACTTATATAGTGTGTAATACCTATAAATTTTGAAATTTTCAAATCATTAAATTAAGATCTTAGAGAATTTGATTCAGAAGTTCTTTAAGTTGGAAGAAGTAGGATAAAATTCTGAGTTAGAACAATATAAAAAAAAAATCAGACAAATAAATGATAAATATATAAAATAGAGGCTATCAGAGGCATATCTAGAAGAGAAATTACACAAGTCGTAGTTTGAAATAATGGTTAATCACAATTGAGCACTCTCACATCTCAAGGTTCGAATTTATCCTGGCACCCTCCATCTATTTTATTTATTTATCTATTTTTTTCGTTTTTGATTTTCTTATTTTCTTCCCCAAGTTCTATCGTCATTTTCCTCATCCCTTCCGGAACCTCCTCATTCTTTTGTATTGAAGGAAACTTAGAGAGCAGAGGGTGGCATGAATTGATGAGCAGAATACACCAAAGCCCCCTTCTGTTTTGTCAATCCTTCACCCTTATCACTCTCGTTTCGTATTTCCATCGATTCTTTGCCACTTATCAAATTACGGCGTTGTTGTTTTTCTCCGATGGTGGCTATCGTCTTCCTCCATGGATGTGGGATTAAGCGTCAAATTCGATAACCCCTTTTTCCCTGTGATACTCGATCACAATATCACCTATTATCATAAAACTTGAGTACAAGTTGGCTGCCGAGATCGAAATTAGGAGAAGGAAGAAGAAATTGGGTTCAAGTTGAGTATTTTCAGCTTGGTAATTTCTAAGTTGTTAAGATATGTAGTAGCATGTTCTTATAGCCATGTTTGATTTTGGTTTTTGCTCTTAATAATGTAATGTGGAGTGTAAATTGGGGTTTGGACAAGAAAGGATTACAGAGCAAACTGAAAAGTAAACTAAGGCAGAATGGCTTGAGGAAAATAGAGTAAAGTGTAATACCTCAACAAATAAAGAGGGACAATAAGTAATACTTGGTGCATAGCTGATAATGATGATTTAAGTAATTTGCAATTGTGAGAAATCTTGGGGAATTTTCTAAACTAGCTTAAAAGAGAAATAAGCCAAGTTCAATGCAGAAATCAAATGTTGTACTTTAAGATAAAATAAAATAAAATAAGGGACTAGTTTGGTGTCTTGTATATTGTTAGGCAAGGTTGTATGTTTGTGGTCAGGTAAGAAGGGTAGGTATAAACTTAGAAAAATAGCTTGATATGAAATCTTATCAATTCAACATATGATACTTAGTATAAGAAGAAGAAGAAAAACAAAGATGGGCTCTACTCACTTAAAAGAAGTGAAATATGCTGTAATATGATACAAACTACACTATTTTATAAACCAAAGTGAAAGAATAAGAAAATGGCCTCCAATCAAGTTGAAATTTGGTATGCAACGTCATATAATGCTAAAGATGTAATTTGGAAAATTTTTGAATTCATTTCATAGGGAATATAATATGAAATCTATGGTTGTACAAACCTAGTTCTCAAAATAGGTCAGTCTTGGAAATCTTTATTGTTGGATGCTCGAAAGAAAGAATTTGTATTGTAGGTTAAAGACATGTATAAGAAGTTGGGTATCAAATTTTACTAAATTTTGAAATGATTTGCTAGGCGATATAATGTCTAAAATGTGGTGAAGTAGAATTCTAGACAAAAATTGAGCAGTGGAAAAAGTTAACTAAAAATGATATTTAAAGATGTGTCATTTTTTTGAAAGTTGTATGGTGATAATTTGACATCTAAATCTACTGGCATGCTGAATTTTTCTATCCTTTTGAATACATTTAAGCACTAATGCTAATTAGTTCCAAAATATGTTGGCACATTGATTAAAACCAATAAGTATGAAGCATAAGTATGTTAGCACTCTTGTAAGCCTGACAGGAATCTTATGCATATTTTGTTGACTTAAACTTACTTCTATACATCTATATATTGAGATTAGACCTGATCATAACTTAAAAAGCTTGCTTAGCTTGATGAGTCTAGTCCAAAAAAAAAAAGGCTTAGATGAAAAAGTCTGACTTGAACCTAAAAAGCTTGAATGAATACTTTTAAAATAAGTAAAAACTTATTATTTAAAGAAAAACTTAGTATAATGTAACACTTTTATAAAGAAACAAAAATTAATACTTCATATTTAAAGGATTTATACTAATACAAGAACTCATATATATTTACAACTTCTCTATATATAATCTTAAATGTAGTAATGACAATTATATACGTTATTTATCTCAAGTCTTAAATAATAAATTGATTTGAACATTCTTAAAATGGCTCGATTGGCCCGGCTCAATAATATAAATAAAAACTTGAATAAAAAAGTCTAATTAAAATATAGGCTCGGGCTTTTTTTTAGCCCAAATTCAAGTCTGATTTTTAAAAACCTGACCCAATGATTAGGTCTAATTGAGAAAATATATTGGCTAGATTGGTGGGCGTGCTAAGAAAAATTTAAGATTGAGAGATGATTACAAATGGAATAAGTTTGCAAAAGATTAAGTAAACAGTATGATAATATAAGTATTCTTAAAGGTTGAAGTCAAGCATTAGAATTGGTTCAAAGGAAGATAAATAAGGGTTTAGTGTGTTAACCAAAAGGCTCTAGATTTTTGGGTGCAATAGATTAATTCAACTTTAAGTGGTTTAAGCAATGATCTACTGATAATATTCTTATTGTGGGAACATAGAAGGCTCTGGGCTAAATCTCATATTTGGTAGTAATAGGAGGAGGCAATGAAGCATTTCCTTATTAGTTGTATGGTAAGTAGATATTGTTGTCTATGCTTATTTTATACTTTCATCTTGTTTCTTTGATATTAAACAACTATTAGTTACTGATTATGTGCCTTCAGGACAAGCTTTCTGTCTACGTTGTTTCTCCGCATGAAATTCTAATTTGAAATAATCCAAATCTTTGAACTGTTGATTCATTTATAGATTGATCCAAACTTGGAAACTATTTTCAATATGTCACTTATTTAGATAAAGGGTTCTGAATGACATTATGGTGACTGCTGGTTTCAAGTTTTGAATTACTTGGATTTTATTTGAATCTCGACTCGATGTACTTATATAAATATATTTGAATGAAAAGTTTGGTAAAGTTTTGTGATATTATAAGTGATTTTGAATTTTTAAAAATAAAGCACAACACTAATTCATTTTGATTTATAATGTAGTACTGTGAAAATAAAGTTTTGGGAAACAATATAGTATAGAACCCTGTAGCTAATAACAGCAGATGTTAGTCTTGGTACACCGTGAACTGAAACCCATCTAACATAGGTGGTGCTAGCCTTGTGTGTTAGCTACCACCGTGGAATTATACTGATTATTGTGAGTTATGTGCTCTTATATTGTGGTTATTTATCCTTTGTGTAATGCCTAATAATAATAATAATAACACTTTTGGTAGTTTAGAATCTCTTTACATATTAAAATTTAATGTGTATTTAGTTTTCACTTTTCTAAGTCCAAATTGATCCAAGAGCCTTTAGTATGGTTCATGTTCCAGAATGTTCCTAGCAAGGAAAACGCTCTTGCCCTTACCTAAGATTTGAGATATTAATTTTAGTAGTAGCCCCACTTTCTAGTAAGATATTAATTTTAGGCTAATGAATTAATTTAAGGCTGAGATATAAATTTTAGTGTCTCATTTTACTCATTATATTAAATGGGTTTCCACCACAATATGTACATAGTATGTAGAAATTAGTTATATAAAATAGTTCAATACTCTTAAAAGACTAATTTCTATAAATGTATATATATATATATATATATATATATATATATAATTTAGATCAAAATAAGGTCATTAAATATTTTATCCAAACCAAAATGCATAGTAAAAATATTTGCAGAAAACATACTAAACAAGTTATATGAAAACATATTTATAAATACAATTAGGTCTATAATAGTCACGTAATACATACATATTATATACATTATCCTTATAATAAAATACAAATAACAAATGACATCATATTTCTACTGCCTATTACATGATTTTTTTTTTTTATCTTTATTGAAATGTTTACTTAAAAATGTTAATCAACTTGGGTAAGATTAAAAAATCTTAGTAGTTATGTACCTTATTTAGAATATACAAGCATAATTATTGTGCATATTGTAAGAAGGAGTATTAATCCAGGCTATGTAACTCAATGCATATTTGGTTTTTCTTGTAACCACAATCCCACACTTGTGGCTACCTCATCATATTATCAGTATAATCATCATCATGTCATAATATTGGTCAATTCATCATCGTGGTGAGTTTTAAAAACTTAAGAGTTCAATTTATCTATAGAAATTATCCTGTGGCAATTTATAGATGAACAAAACTAATCAAATGCATACATAGCAAAATATACTAAAAAATATTAATAATTCAGTTTTACACAGGTATATAATGAATAAGAGTACTGACTACCTCTTACACAAGTTAGAAATTTGAAATACTTCTTCCACTACCTCTCTTCTTCTCTTCTTTTGAATAAGAAAACTATGAATGGTTCGTACTTTTTATAAAAGTTTTCAAGTTACTCTTCAAGTTATTATTTGACACTATACAAATAGTATCCAAATGCATTTTTGCCAATAGTTTACTATGGAAATAATAACTAAGTGCGTTTTTACCGACATTTACTTAACAAGTTACTAAGCAATGGTTAAAATTATATTTTTATCTTAAAAAATATTTATTCATTTCATTTTAGTCCCTAAAAAGGTTAAAATTATAATTTCTACCTCTGACATTATTTCTTTCATTTTAATCTTTAAAATTATGTTTTTAATTCCATTTTCTTGGTACATTAAATTCTTATAAGCTAACTAATAATTTACCTTTCCAAAATTAACTTCACTTAATTAGGCCTCAATTAAGATAGGTTTAAAAATACTAGGATGTTACACTTTGCAAGTTGTGTGCTCTACGTCTTTGATTATAGATAACTATGAGCAATGCGCTTTACATATTATGGTTATTTACCCCTTATGAGCCATGTGCTCTACATTTGTGATTACTAATTACTATAAACAATGCATGCTACATACTGTGGTTTTTGGCTTTTGCAAGTTATGTGCTCAACATTTGTATACTATTATAGTTCTAATTAAATACTTCCTTCTTTACTTTATTAAATTATTTCATTCACTTATTTGATTCATAAATGGCTGTTTAATCAAGTTTGGCTTCATGATTTTTATATAGTTGATTTCTTTATTTACACTACGAATTATCAATATTGATTCTAGTCACTATGGATTGTACGGTAAGTTTTCTGTTTGCAAAAAACTTTGAAGCCCTTAACTTGTCCATTCCAACATAGGTAATATTATCTACTCACTGAGTGTTCCCACTTAACCCTCTTAACATTTTTACAGGTTTCTAATAGCAGTGTTGACTACAAACTAATCATTGGCTGGCTTAAGGTTCTACAGCATACCCTAAACTTGTTTTTAGGTTATGTTTTATTCATTTTAAATCATTTTAAAGTTTGTAATTCAGTATTGCTCCACCAAACCACATGCAAATTTTCCCAATCCCTTTCCTTTAACAATATCATTTTTTATACAATACCTTTGATATTCTTTGTATATATTTTTCTTGGTTTATTTCTCTAGCTATTTTTGGTTCTTCTTTATTTTCTTCTTTTTAACTTTCTTCTATTTCTTTTTATTGTCCCTTGTTTTCTAACCTTTTCAAATCTCCATAGGTCTCATTTTCTTTTAATTCTCTTATGCATGCTTTTATGTTTCTTATTTCTTGTTATAGTTCTTTAATTCCTACTTCTTGGGGTTTTTCTTCAAATCCTTTTAAGACATCTTTCATAGTCAATGGTGGTGGATACTTTATTCTTTTTTCTTATTGATCTAGTATATCTTTTATTTTTAGCAAATATTATTTCTTTACTTCCTTGCCATCTATTTTATCTATTATTTCTATTAGAAAGGAAATATTTTCTTTAGAAATAATATTGATTCCTTTTTCTAAGCAATTTTCACAATTAATAATCCTATACCCATACATTGCTCTTCTTCCAATATCAAATTCTTCCTGTATCGTATAAATGTGATCCTTTTCACTTGTTGTTGACTCCTAACTTTTGGATGAAAATTCATCATTAATTAACACCCTTAAGAGGTTTTGCTTGTTTTCCTTACTAATATTTAATTCCCTTATCTTCTTTCTATTTTACATTTATTAGCATAATGACCAAATTGGCCACACTTATAGCAGACTATTTCTTTTTTATTTTTCTTATAATTTTCTTTCTTGATGGAATTTTTCTTAAAACTTTCTTTAAGCTTTCTATAATACTTCTATGTTTTATATCTTTTGTAAAATGATTCTGTTCTAAATGTAGATTTATTTTTCTTTTTTTCTAGAAGGAGCTTTTATTTTTTCAAATCCATATTGTTCACAAAAATCTCCTAATTCTAGCTTGCCTTTTTTCTTTTCTAAGTGCATTTTTCTCTGCAACTTGATATCATTACACAGTCTTGATCTTACTGTAATTATGTCATTAATTAAGTGACCATATGTTAGTAAACTTTATTTTATTGATCCTCATTTATTTCTTTTAATCTCATCTCTTATCCTTTTTGCAAATAATTTTGGCAATCTTAAAATAAATATTTCTTTCCAAAAATCTAAATTTAGAATTGGTTATATTAATTTCCTAGCTTGATTATATTAATTTAGAACAAGCTCATATTTGAAATTAAATTATAAAAAATAAAATATGTAAAAACTACTTATACTGTGAGTCCTACTTTATATTTATAATAATAATAAATATAAAAAATAAGTTTAACTTAAATATCAAATTCACATGTTATATTTTAGTCTTTTTTTTTTATCTATATAAATGATAGTAGCTTTCCTTAATTCCCCTATTTACTATTTTATTCCTTTTTACACATCGAAAAAGGAAAAAAAAAAAAAAAAGTAAGAGTCACATCCATTAATGCATAAATATCATTAGCTACAACTTCAAATACATTAACACATGTTTACATTTCAAAATTGCATGTAACCTATCAAATAATGTAATTTACCAAAATTATAATGTCATTTGATTGCATTTTTTATTCAATTAAATAAAATTATATGCAAAAATTAAGAAATATATAATTATGAGAATCACTTTAAAAATATATAGAAAAATTTAAAATATTTATCCTTTCTATCTCTCTTTAAAAAAATTTATAAAATTTATACTTTAAGGAATCCAAATCCTCAACCTAATGTGATTGTATAATTTTTTAATCTTACTCATAAGTAATTAGCACATATATCAAGTAATTAAATCTAAACTTTAAATGCTAAAAAAATATCTCCATATTTTAACAATTAAAAAAAAGAATCATTAATATGCAATTAATAATTTTATCTAACAAATTAATTAAATAAAACAATTGTCATGAATATCTCAAATTAAAATCATTTCACTATTTTTAATGGTTCAATATTTAATACACCTATAAGATATATATATTTATATATAAGCTGAACTAAAATGAAAGGGGAATGTCGCATAGACTATGTTTGGATGGAGGGTCAGGGAAAGAGTGGCAAAGAGTGGAATAATTAAATTTGAATGAATGTATATTTGGATGTTTTTATGATGAGGGAATGGAATGGCAAGGAAAGGCCTCCAAGACCCTCCTTAGCCATCTAAATTATTATTTTTGTTGTCCCCATAAATTGGGGGGTCAAGGATGGAAGGGAGTAGCTCACTAATTAAAAATACTATTATACCCTTCCAAATTTCTTAAAATTACAAGTTTATCCAATGTTTGCATCATGAATAACAAATTTAATCTTTATCCCCTTCTTCTATTGAATCATTAATTAAAATATCATATTTATTTATTTAAAACAATTTTAAAATAAATAATTTTTACATATTATAAGTTGTTTACATAATATATATATA
Organism: Delonix regia; assembly: GCA_037074485.1. NCBI lineage: Eukaryota > Viridiplantae > Streptophyta > Magnoliopsida > Fabales > Fabaceae > Delonix > Delonix regia. The sequence continues at coordinate 10,232,640 of CM073455.1, forward strand.
TATATATATATTTCATAATTATATTGCATTTTGTGAATTGAAAAATTAAAAGAATAGACGGGAAAATGAGTCATATTCCTATTTCATGTATTGAACAAAGATAAAATTATTAGTTATATGTTTATGTTATAATGGATAATATTGAAAAAAAAAAATTAATAAGTCATTCCATTCCATTCATTTAATTATAACTTATAAACAAAAATTTTAGGAGCCCCTTCCTTTTTTCAAACAACATATCTACTTAAGTCATTCCACTCCATTTCATTCCATACTATTCCATTAATGACAACTCCCTTCCATCCTCCCTTAAACTTCCAAACATAGCCTTAAATACTAGAAAAGACCTTTGCATGAATAGGGCAGAGTTTCGTCTGTAACCTGATTTAGTTTTGGTTAAGAATTATTCCATAATTTATTCTAGTATTTTTATAATTAATAATAACTAGTATATAGGCTGGAAACCCAGAATTGCAGAACTATTAGTTTAAAGAGATCTTATAGATCTGTATTCTTTGTATAACAACGCCAAGTATGGGATTTGTTAGGTTGTCACGTTATATGGTATCAGAGCATGGTTTGATTATAATGGAAGAAAATTATGAATCTTAATTTCCTATGTTCTCTAATTTAATTTCATATCCTTTTAGCTTTAATTTTATTTTCTACTTATTTAGCTAAATATTTTCTAATGGATGCGATAAAAAGAGTAGAACCAAGAATATATTGTGTAGATCAAAACAAGTTACTTAAAAGCTCATATATGCCTATGAAAAATGAACCACTAATAGCTACCCTATTTATATTAAATGGAGAAGGAGATAATACATTTAACCAACTAAATTAGACAAATATGTTTTTAATGAAAGAGTTAGGATGTTTTATAGAACCAAATATAGAGGAAGAATTATAAATATATGATTTAGATGAAACAATAGATAGAAACCCTAGAGAAATTAAAAAAATATTAGATAAGAAAAATTCAAATCATAGAATAAGAAGATTGGGTGAAATAGCAAAACCAATAGAACAAAAAATATATGAAATAAAATTAGAGTTAACACATAAAAATATAATTAAAAATAATAAATGAACATATGGTCCAAATAAAACAAGCATTAGGAATATAAGAGAAAGAAAAATTAGTAAAAATAAAACAACGTTATGAAATAAATATGATCAAAGCTATTAGGGAAGCAATATTTGAAGAAAAAACATAAGAACAAATAAAAGAACAACAAATAAATAAATAAAAGCATACATGAAACAAGAATAATAATAGAAAAACTACAAAAAGGAGAGGAAATAATAAATAATAACTTATGGATAATATTTGATGAAATTATAAAATTAGGAAAGAAATCAGATGAAAAAACAGAAGAAGAACCAGTTGAAGAAATAAGTAAAAAGGACTACAAAATAATGGAAAAGAGCATGTCATATAGGTTTAGATTTACCAAATTTTTGAAATTTAATAAAACTAGAATCTAAGGAAGAAAAAAGCCCAACAATAAAACAAATAAATATGATGAATATATAAGAGGAATTAAACCAAGATGAAATAGAAAAAAAGAATGGGTAAAGAAGAAAAAATTTTAGAAGAAATTAGAAAACAATTGGGAAATATGACAATAGGATATCATGACTTAAATGAAATAAATATGCAAAGTGATTTAACAAGAAATTTAGGAAATCAACAAGAACCTAGAACCCTCCAAATTTACAAAGTCCAGAATATAATATAAATAACACAATAAGTAGTAGACCAACAAGAGAACAAGAAATAAAACAAGATGAACTAAGACATCGAGAACCATGAAGGTCCCAAAACTTAACTTACTTATATGAAACAACATATACTTCAACAAGAAATAGTAATTTTACACCAACACCATTAAAACAATATGAAACCAAACAAATACTAAATTAAGGAATATGGTTAAATTTAGACTATAATTTAGACAATGAAAAAAGAATTGAAGAATGGACAAAAGCTTAATTAATAGCACTATTAAATAGAAATATAGAAACAAATGTTGCAAACCTAATCATAGAACCTAGTTTTACAGGAATAGTACAAGATTGGTGGAAGAGTAAATCATAAGAGTTTAGGGCAAATGCAAGAGTAGTAATAGGTCATACTAATAGAAAAGAAGTTTATGCAATATTATTAAGATCATATGAACAACTATAAAGAAATGAATTTATAGGACGAAGTATAGGAGCAAATGAAACTACAAAAATAGATAGGGCAATAACAAAATTACACCAAATAGAAATTTGTACATTAGATCCTAATGATTTAAACCAATATATATGTGAATATAAAAAATATTACTATGAAGCAAGATTACAAAATTATGAAAAACAAAAAATTTTATATGGAATTATTTTATAGAAAACTACCAAAACTTATCTAAAAAACAATATTAGATGATTATAAGAAAGCATTAAATGAAAGACAAGAATTAATACCCTTTATAGACAATATAGGAAGAAGAGAAGATTTCTTAAGAAAATATTTATCTAATAAGTGTAAAGAAGCATGGAGAAATATTAAATATTACAAAACTAATAAATTACTATTGAAATGTAGTGAATTAGATGCGGTGTATACCAAAAAGGAGAAAATATAAGAAAAAGAAGAAGTATTTAAAACCATATAAAAAAATATAAGTTTAGAAAATATCCAAAATATAAATTCGAGAGTAATTACAAACCATAAAAGTATTTTAAGTAAGAAAGAAAAATAAATTATAAGAAAAGCCTAAGAAAATGTCAATGTTACAATTGTGGACAAATAAGACACATAACAGTGGAATGCACTAAACTAAAAAAATAAAAGGGCAATGAACATAATAGAAATGGCTACAGATTATGGCTTAGAACCAATAAAATATAATGAAATCTCAGAAAATGAAATAGATAATCCAAGCTTAGAAATATATAAAATAACTATAGAAACTGAAAATAGTTCAAAAAATATAGAATATGATTATATAGAAGAAGAAAATGAAATTAACATGATGTAAGGAGAATCTAGTAAATCAAGCTAGAAATTTTATTTCACATTTATCTAAATATACATAAAAAAAAATCAAAATTAGCTGGCGAAAAAACTAAATGGCAATGGGACAATAAAGCAAACAAAATAATAACAAAAGAAAATTATATAAAGATTTACCTAAACTACAATACCAACAAAAGAACTAATAAAATGGATAATTTATACAAATACTTTAGAAAATTATTAGGGAGCGGTCTTATATCTTGAAAATAATGAAGGAATAGAAATAATCACTAGGTATGCTAATGGAAATTTTATGAAAGCCCAATTAGATATCACTCAAGTTGAAAAGAATTTTTAGTAATAGTTAAAGCAGTTGAAAAGTTTAGATTACTAATAGTTAACTCTCATTTTATTATAAAAAGAGATAATACCTAAGTAAAACATTAGTTACATAAAGGTATAAAGACAGCTAAACTCTCATATAAAATGTTAATAAAATGGCAAGTCGATTTAGCCCATTATGACTATGAAGTTGAACATATAAAAATAAAGAATAACTTGATTGCTGATTATTTAAACAGGGATAGAGCCAAATAGAGAAAAGACAAATAGCACTACAAGGGAGATGACTCTAATAGATACAAGCATTAAACAAATAATCATGAAAATCAATATCATGGACATGAATATGGGGCTATTATACGACTAGAAAAATGGTTAGATTAATAATATCTCTAATTCCATAAGTAGTCTGAGTCACTCAGTGGGAAGTTTAATTCCCATGTCAATGACTTAGAGAAGAGGTTCTCACAAATATAAAGGCAAATATTACCTACAAGCCAACCCATCTTAAAGTCCAACCCAAAGTCCTCAAATTCCAAAAACCACAATAACTACTATTTTAGAAATAGTCAAAGACCAAGAAGAAGTCTAAAAAAGAAATAAAGAATCTAATAAAGCCCAAACCTCATCCAACCAACAAGTCATTTTGCCTATCACACCAAACAAGTCCCAAGCCTCAACATCTTCTCCTTTAATAACCTTGACCAATAATTCCAAACTCAAAGAGCAATTTTAATATTTGAAACTTCTCATCAATAAGTTGAACCAGCACTAGATACCCACAAAAACTATTAAGTATATATCTCATTTTGCTTTCAATAAAAGCTATCATATACTCAGGAACCAACCCAGAGCTAGTAAGAACACTATTTAGCTATGGATTGATCCAATCCATATATCCCCCCTCAGACATAAAAGAAATAAGTCTCCTACCTAAAGCCATCTAAGAAGCAAGAAAGCATTATTTTGAAATAGTGACCTAATATATGGTCTATATCTGATGCTAATCCACAAAAGTTGAAATTACCTCAGAAAAATTTTATCCTCCAATTAACCTTATTAAATTCAGAACTATAAAAAGCCCTTTGAAATTAAGCAGAATAAAAAGGAAAATATTCGTAATGAAGATTTCTAGCACACTATTTCCAGAATAAGAGCCTAAGAAATGAATATCATTTTCTCTAAGATGAATAAGACAATTACATATGATGAAGCCTAATGGACATGTTTCACAGGACCAACAATATATATCTACTCAATAGGAAAAAATAGTCATCAAAGTAAAAAATTTGCAGTATGGTATGATTGAATAAAGTCTAATAACATGGATAATGTTGAGCCCACAAAGAGAAGAATATGTCAACAATTATCAGAATATAGTAGTCATAATTATAAATATTGTAAAGAAAGAGACAAAACTAACAAAGATTATGATGAACCATGGACCTTCATAGATCTTTTAGGAGAATGGAAAAAAAAAAAAGAAGAAAAAAAGAGAAGAAAGAGAGAAAAGAAAAAAGAAAAAGATCTGCCAATAACAAATATATGCTGATAACAGACACCTCAGAAGCAAAAGCAAAAAGGCAAAGTAATCAACTACCAAGAAGATAAGCTCAAAGGACAATCATGAAGAATTAGATAATAAACCCATCTATAGGGTGTTTTTAATTCACTACGTTTCAATAGTAATTTATTAGTTTTGTAATATTTAATATTTCTCCATGCTTCTTTACACTTATTAGATAAATATTTTCTTAAGAAATCTTCTCTTCTTCCTATATTGTCTATAAAGGGTATTAATTCTTGTCTTTCATTTAATGCTTTCTTATAATCATCTAATATTGTTTTTTAGATAAGTTTTGGTAGTTTTCTATAAAATAATTCCATATAAAATTTTTTGTTTTTCATAATTTTGTAATCTTGCTTCATAGTAATATTTTTTATATTCACATATATATTGGTTTAAATCATTAGGATCTAATGTACAAATTTCTATTTGGTGTAATTTTGTTATTGCCCTATCTATTTTTGTAGTTTCATTTGCTCCTATACTTCGTCCTATAAATTCATTTCTTTATAGTTGTTCATATGATCTTAATAATATTGCATAAACTTCTTTTCTATTAGTATGACCTGTTACTACTCTTGCATTTGCCCTAAACTCTTATGATTTACTCTTCCACCAATCTTGTACTATTCCTGTAAAACTAGGTTCTATGATTAGGTTTGCAACATTTGTTTCTATATTTCTATTTAATAGTGCTATTAATTAAGCTTTTGTCCATTCTTCAATTCTTTTTTCATTGTCTAAATTATAGTCTAAATTTAACCATATTCCTTAATTTAGTATTTGTTTGGTTTCATATTGTTTTAATGGTGTTGGTGTAAAATTACTATTTCTTGTTGAAGTATATGTTGTTTCATATAAGTAAGTTAAGTTTTGGGACCTTCATGGTTCTCGATGTCTTAGTTCATCTTGTCTTGTTCTCTTGTTGCACTACTACTTCTTGTGTTATTCATATTATATCCTGGACTTTGTAAATTTGGAGGGTTCTGGGTTCTTGTTGATTTCCTAAATTTCTTGTTAAATCACTTTGCATATTTATTTCAATTAAGTCATGATATCCTATTGTCATATTTCCCAATTGTTTCTAATTTCTTCTAAATTTTTTTCCTTCTTTACCCATTCTTTTTTCTATTTCATCTTGGTTTAATTCTTTTAATATATTCATCATATTTATTTGTTTAATTGTTGGGCTTTTTTCTTCCTTAGATTCTGGTTTTATTAAATTTCAAAATTTTGGTAAATCTGACCCTATATGACATGTTATTTCCATTATTTTGTAGTCCTTTTTAGTTATTTCTTCTACTGGTTCCTCTTCTGTTTTTTCATTTGATTTCTTTTCTAATTTTATAATTTCATCAAATATTATCCATAAGTTATTATTTATTATTTCCTCTCCTTTTTGTAGTTTTTCTGTTATTATTCTTGTTTCATGTATGCTTTATTTATTTATTTGTTGTTCTTTTATTTGTTCTTATGTTTTTTCTTCAAATATTGCTTCTTTAATAGCTTTGATCATATTTATTTCATAACTTTGTTTCATTTTTACTAATTTTTCTTTCTCTTATATTCCTAATGCTTGTTTTATTTGGACCATATGTTCATTTATTATTTTTAATTATATTTTTATGTGTTAACTCTAATTTTATTTCATATATTTTTTGTTCTATTGATTTTGCTATTTCACCTAATCTTCTTATTCCATGATTTGAATTTTTCTTATCTAATATTTTTCTAATTTCTCTAGGGGTTATGTCTATTGCTTCATCTAAATCATATATTTATAATTCTTTCTCTATATTTGGTTCTGTAAAACATCCTAATTCTTTCATTAAAAACATATTTGTCTAATTTAGTTAGTTAAAGGTACTATCTCTTTTTTTCATTTAATATAAATGGGATAGCTAATAGTGATTCATTTTCCATAAGTGTCATAACTGACCTTTCGGCAGAATAGATAAAAGTGTTTAAATTGATTCCCACAAATGAATATTGAAAATCAATTTATTTGGAGTCGCCACTAAAATTTTTAATGGAAAACTTTGGGAAACCAATTTAAAATAAAAAGAAAAAAACAATATGGTCAGTGAAATCAGATATGAGTTCAAGAGTCTATTTGAGTGTAGGGAAGGTGTTAGGCACCCCACAACACCCGTTCATAAGGACGGTTACCTTAAACTAGTCAACTGAATTAGAATATGACTTTTAAATTTATCTCAATTACCCTTTTATTGACATGCATGCCTATTAAACAAAGGAGACAAAACAACAAGAATGAAAGCAAACAAATAGATATTTACAAAGGGCGGACTCGACTTAAGATGAAAGCCCAGGGCTTACGTACCCTATAATAGGGATCAAAGTCCACGTAGTTCGACCACAGAGGCGTGTCTATTGGTTAATGATTTGTAATTTTTGTGATGAGAACATGAGAGTTCAAATTAAACAGATTTTCATAAACGAAACAGGATTGGAATTTGGCTTGTGTGTTTTAATTTATGACAATTTGATTAATTTAGCCCTCTTGACCTTTTCATTTTTCCTCTTTTAATTTTTATTTATTTTTAGAATTTTAATCTTCATTTTTGAAATTTAAATGAAATGATTATAAAGAACGAACTTAATCATTTTGTAAATAATAAAATAAATTAAAAGAATTATTTAATTAAGATATTTAGTTTTGCATTATTATCATTATTGTTATTATTATTTTAAACACTTATATACTAATTTTTGGGGTTTATGGAAATTAAAATCTCACACGATCCTAAGCACTCGAGGAGAGCGATATTATCACACGATGATTTCGCAAATAATGGAAAATATTTAATTAAAGTATTTATTTTTACATTATTATTATTTTTAAAACAAATATGTACTAATTTTCAGGTTCTAAGGAGATTAAAATCTCACATGATCCCAGGCACTCAAGGAGAACAATATTCTCACACGATGATTTTGTAAATAAGGGAAAATATTTTATTAAAGCATTTATTTTAAAACAAATACATATTAATTTTCGGGATCTAAAGAGATTAAAATCTCACATGATCCTAAGCACTCGAGGAAAACAATATTCTCACACGATGATTTCGTAAATAATGGAAAATATTCCATTAAAGCATTTATTTTCACATTATTATTATTTTTTAAAACAAGTATGTATTAATTTTCGGGATATAAGGATATTAGAATCTCACATGATCCCAGGCACTCGAGGAAAACAATATTCTCACACGATGATTTTGCAAATAATGGAAATATTTAATTAAAGTATTTATTTTTGCATTATTATTATTTTTTAAAACATTTATATACTAACTCTCAAGGCCAAAAGGGATGCTCAAGAATCCCACATGACCTCTACTAAGTGCCTAAGGAGATTAGTGCTCTCACGTGACACCATTGAAAATTAGGACAAAATAATAATAAAGATAATAACAATGGTAACCATACTAACGGTGACAAGAACAAAATAAACAATTAAATTTAATTTAAAAAATTGATGCATAAAAAATAGAAGACAACCCACATCCTCATATGCACTCCATGAATATCCCATATCACTGTTCTTCATGCATATAATATACATATATGTGGCATATATTATATATATGTATATATATATACACACACACACATATATATATATATATATAGAAAATGATAAAATAAAAATAAAATAAAAAGTAAAAGAAAAAAGGAAGAGAAAAACAAAAAATCAAAAGAGACAAAAAAACAAAAAAAACAAAAGACAAAAGAAACAAAGCAAAAAACACAAAAAACAAAACGAAAAAAAAAAAAAACATGAATGCCCAGTAATTAATCTGCACTTCGCACACCACATACATTGCACCTTGCATGCAATGAACATCCACGTCCAGGAAAGCCTTCTACATGCATATATATATAAGAAAATAAATTAATTAATGAATAGAATAAAAATTAACAGAAATGAAAAAAATTAAAAATTTTAAACAAATGATGCCATGTGAACCTTTCAAGAAACCAAAAATACTCACTTCGGTTCACTTTCTTACATATATGCTTATATATACATATATATATATATATATATATGTTTAGGGATTACTCTCATTTCCTTCCTGACTCACCTTCAATTATTTTTTAGTAGAACATTAGCTGGTGGACAAACTGAAAAAAAGACACCCACTTAGCTTCCCTCAATGACAACTTGACAGTGGCATAAAATGGAGATTGCAGCCACATTTTTTGTGACAGATGAAACAAGAGAGGTGCAGCGACCATGATTAATGCTAAGAGCAGAAAAAAAAAATAGAAAAGATACAACGTTGCAAACCAAGGAATCTGACAACCTTCCCAACGTCTTCCTTGCTTCTGTTTGCCTCTGTTTTGGTGAGTGTGGGCAAAGGAGTTTTTTTTTAAGTGATGGTAGCTCTCACATGGTATGGGAAAGGAAGGGAAGAGGAAGGAAAACCCATGCTTAATGGCAATAAAACAAGCAGAAGGATAAAGTGAAGGAGGAAGTGAGTAAAATGGAGAGTAGAGCCATCAAACATGAGATAAAATGGAAACACACCGCTGCCATGTAAAATGCAAACCACATGTGTATAGACTAACTAACCTGGAAGGCCAACAAAGAGGAGGCTAGGCAATGGCGTGACTCTTTGGTTTACAACTTCTCTTTTGGTCTGTGACTTTGTTTTCAGCTCAGTTTTTTTTTTTCCTCGGTTTGTCTTCCCTCTTCTTGGTTCGGTTTCTCTTCACTCTTTTCAACTCAATTTTTCTCCTCTCTCTCAATTTGTCTTCACTCTTCTGCAGCTTGATTTTTCTCCCCTCCCCTTCAGAATGCTCCTCTTTCTTGATCCGTCTCTCTGAAAACTCTCCTTCTTCCCTCTCCTTTTCAGCCCTTTTAATCCTCTTTTCTGGTGCACACTGCCTCCCTTTTCAGCCCCTGCCTCTGCTTCTGCTCACCTCCACTTTTCAGCAACAAATCCCTTTTTTCTTGCCTCGTCTTTTGCCCCTTTTCCTTTTCAGCCCTCCTTGTGTCCTTTTTGTTTCTTATGAGTGTGTGTGAGAGTGGTGTGTGTGTCCATGAGTGTGTGCAAGTGTCAATGGAAGTGTGTGAGTGTGAGAGAGTGTAAAAGCAAGTGAGAGTGTGTGAGAGTAAGTTTGCATTTTTATTTTAATTAGGTGGCCTTTCTTTCCTCTTTGTATTTGGATCAATTCAAAAATTTGATGACCCCATTCATTTTTATTTTTTGCAAGATAATTATCATGTCTTTACTTCAAATATGTATTTTGAATTTTTTCTTTTAATATTTTTTGGTTTTGTATTTGGTTTTTCCCATGTTAATTCTATATTTTTCTTTTTGCATTTTGGTTTTTAATTAATTAATTTTTTAAAATTTTTAATTTTATTTATTATCATTACTATGGTTATTATTATTAATTGTTTTTTATTTTTATTATTATTATTTGAGGTGGGGTGTTCACAATAGGCATATATAAGCTTTTAAGTAACTTATTTAGATCTATACAATATATTCTTAGTTATACTCTTTTTATTGCATCCATTAAAAAATATTTAGCTAAATAAATAGAAAAGAAAATTAAAGCTAAAAGGATATGAACTTCAATTAGAGAATTGGGGGACATGCTTTGGGTTTGCCCCCAATATCACCCACGAGGGATTCGCCTTCATCGTATGATAAAATATTTGAATGTAATAATTTTGTTAGAATAGGATTTTAAAATTTAATTTTTTAATTATAATATTTAGAAAAAAAAACCTAAATTTTGTTCAAAAAATATTATAAATAATAACAAACACTTCGAAATGCCACCAAGTACGCAAAATTTATAATTTTTCTAATGAAAAGTACACTAATTAATATACTTTTCAATGACATAAAATTAGTAACATAATCAACAGATTATCAGTCTTCATTATAAAATTATAAAGTGTTATTAAATTTTAAAAAAGAGTGATTAAAAAAATAAAAAATATGCATCCGATTTTTTTCCTTCACTTTATTTTTATTTTATTCTAATTTTAGAGATATTTAATAAATTATTCACTCTATACCATGTAAACTGTATATGGAAGTATATAAGTATTTCTTGCATAATTGAATAAATTAGATATTGTTATTAGTTTGTTCAATTAAAATATGATAAATATATAATTTTTAAATTAAAATTTAAGTATGTAATTACATATTATACCCCTGTCAGGTTTGGTTACGGTAAATTTTCTTTTCTAATAATATCTTATGAAAGAAAATTATTTTTAATTTTCTCCTCATTTTTATCATTACAGAAAAAGGCTTTATTTTGATGCGTTGTTATTAACTTCCTCATTATGGGCCTTAACCCACAAAATCCGGGTCGGACGGGCGGCTATAATGGCCGTTGAGGCTTTTTATATTCTTCGCCACACCACGACCCCACAGTACTAGAAGCCGTCCTTCTCCATTTTCTTCCTCGCAAATCGACGATAACGGGTGTTTGGAGAAACATATTGCCTTCATTCGAAGTAAGCTTCCTTCTCTGTTTGTTGCTACAGTGCTTGAGTTGGATTATGCAATGTTTGGATCTCCATACTGCAGTTTTTCCTCTTTTTTTTTTGTTTGTTAAATCTCTCTTATATTGTATCACATCATCTCGGGGTTTATGGTTCCGGTCAATAGTTTCACCCATTGGCGACCCGTGATATTACCCACTTCCTGATTTTGATCAATTTGATTTCCTTGATATCATGAATTTAAATGTAAATCTTCCGTTGTTTTGCCTTGTTTCATTTCTCGTCGAATTCATCATTCCATGTGATCGTGATCTGCAATTTCTGGGCATTCCTGATAGTGCATTGTTGAGTTGGTTCCGCTCTGAACCACCCTGATTTGGTAACCCCAGTCTGGGGTCGATGCCATATTCTCCATGCATCCTTTGTTTAACCTGGATTATTTAGTATGATAATGGCTCGAATAATGTTCTAACCAATCTGTGCGGAAACACACAAATTTCTACATCTTATTATGAATATGCTTTTTTATTAATTGGTTTATATTATTGCACTGAAATGCTAGAAAACGTTGTTTTTCCTTTTGGCCATGGTTAGAAAACGTAGTTTTAATTGATGCAAATTATGGTTGGGTGCTTGAATCATTTGGGTATCGTTGGTTTCATGCTGTATTTATATCTATTTTCCACATTGTCTCTTTTCTTTTGAGTTGCACATTCCTTTCAGGCCGAATTTTGCATGAGTTCAAGCTTTTCATATTTCATTTTGTCCGTGGAGGACTCATCTCATGATAAGATTTGGTTGTTTCACTTCCATGCCCCATTTTGTAACTGTGTTCTGTAATCTGTGTATGTCACTATTGGTTGGGGGAAGTATATATGAGATGACCATTGATGAGCTTATGCAGGATGTCAGAACTACCCTTCAGACCAAGAGAGAAGCTTTTCGAGAAGCAAAAATATTTCCAGAGTGTCCATAAATACACCCACCTGAAAGGACCCTATGACAAGATCACCTCTGTGGCAATACCTGTGGCCTTGGCAGCATCATCAATCTTTATGATTGTAAGTTTGGAATCATAATCCTTCATCTGGTCTTCATTGGCTTTGTCAAATACAACTTATCAGTTAGTCTCCTCTTGTTATTTATGATATATCTTGCTCATACTGTTCTGTTCTGTGCCTATTCAGGGAAGAGGGATCTATAATATGTCCCATGGAATAGGGAAGAAAGAATGAATAGGCAATTTTTGACCGAGGAGGTGGATGTTTTGAGGCAGGAAACTCCTCAGTTTGGATAAGTGAATCTCTTTGGAGTTATTTTTGTTCAAACTTCAATAAATTTGCTTAGTTGCAGAACTTCGATAACCAATAAAATTGGTTCTTTGTTTGTTAAATGTATCCAATTTATTGTTTTAATTGACATTCTCAGATTCTGGTGTAATAATTGTCGTAAATAGTTACTAAGATTTGAGGGAAATTAGGTGTTTGTGGCCACTTGGTACTAGTGGTAATTGCCTTAATCTTTAGGCAATGGTTAATCAAATTGATATATAATTCAAAGGGATTGGTTCGGTGGAGGCTAGCATGTAATTTGTGATGAAAAGTATTACCACAAATAATTGGCTAAGTCAATTTCTTATGGTTCTACCACAAATAATGTTTTGTTTTGTGTTTATTCATCTATTCAAGCTAGTATGATCAACGTCATTGCAAACAACATAAAACAAGGTAAACCAAATTGAGGTCATTAATATGGAGTTATGACAATCAGTTTCATAAATTTTCAAGAACTAAGTTATAATGTTAAAATTTCTTGTACCTGTGAGCTCTAGATTATTTTTGTACTTTTGTTGAGAAAAATGAAAATCATTTGAAGAATAAAGGTGGAGGCGTCTCGTGATTTTATTCTAATATCTTAAAGTTTCTTAAAAGTATTTAAAATGTGGAAAAAGTAAGAGTAAACTTTTTCCTTAAACTGTAGAATGATTAGATGTTGGTACTTATGCTTTAAAACGTAAAGTTTTGTTTTTTTGAACTGACCGACATTGTTAATCATGTAATTTTAACGTTGAAATTGTCTTTAGAATGGTTAAAAAGTAATTTTATTGATTACGTGGCTATTAAATGTTAAAGTTGATAAATTATTTATGTTATGATAATTTTTTGGTTGGTCACTGTTTTGTATGATCATAAAACGATTTAAAGTATTACGATTTAAAATTTGAGTGTAATGTTTTAACTAAGTTATATTAGATAGAGTAAAATATGATTTATCTTTTTTAAATACTTCTATAATTAACACAGAGATATCCAAATTATCAATAGAACTTCATGCAAAACGTGTGCATCTGATAGAGATCACAGTAGCATTAAATTTTAAAATAGAAAGTATATGACCGAAAAGTTGTGACTTAGCAAAATGTGGAATCCAAATGGTTGATTTGACCCAAAATTAGTAAATTAATCATGACCTTACTCTAATTGACCATCAAAATCGGTCATAAAGTATATTGCAGGAGTCCAAAAAGACCGAAATATCATGCGGTTGAATGGTTCACACGGTTTTGAAATTGGAATACAATTAGATGCATTTAATAAAAAATTAAATATAACAAGTGTATAATGTTTTACTAATAACATGATACATGTATGATTTAATTGAATAATTTATATAGTTTAATACAAAAATTATAAACTTATTGTAATATTATAGAAAATTTATATATATATATATATATATATATATATATATATATATACAAATTTATAACCTTTTTAACTAGAGTGAGTTAAAGCTCATTTTACGTTTAAATTGTGAATCAACTTGCGTGCAAGTTGGCCCACCTCGATACAGTTATTTGAGAGTCTATCACCGCCCGTTTCCAATTGGGGTCTAAGATTACATATTCAACATGAGTGATTCTCTTGCTGTTTAAGATTTGTAAGAAATTTTGAATTTGACATAACCTTATGCTTTTCTAATATACCATTTGCACATTCAACATTGAGTTATTTTTTAATATGCTTTTGGATATAAGATTGCGGATTCGTCCATTTCTGGGTGATATGTTCGTGTTTGGAATTTGAAAACTGACATAACATATTCACTGAGCTTTCTTTTTTACTTTTTATCTTGAAATTTGGTTACTATTATAGAAAAATTAAAAGAAAAAACTTGATTGGTCTGTTCAAACCAGCTTGGCATAAAATAGATCCACAGAAAATTTTCGAGTCGGACCACGGTTCAATAAAAACATGGCAAAATCCGATCCATGATCAACCTTAGAATAAAAGGAACTGCTCAATATGAGACATAATTTGATGCCTTATAAGAGCACAACTTCTGTTCTATTAACCAGGCTCTAATAGGAGCCTACAACATAGAACCTTCTTTGATGAATCTTTTTGGTTAAACTTGTGGAGGTATTCATTGACTTGATACGTATTTTTGACCCAAAATTATAATGCATTAAGGTTGTGGGTGTTTTATTCATATTCTAATTCAATATTGCTAACCAATGTGATAACTTTTCACTCTTATTGATATTTGAACACTTCCCTCCCTCAAAAATCTTTACTAGAAGATTTTTACTTGAGATTTATAACTAATAGAGTCAAATCTGAAAAACAATAGGCTTCTAAAACAATTAATCCTTGTAAAAGGTTTTAGAAATTTCGTCTTATATGTTATTATTGTGGTGTATTTTTCGTTCATTCCTTATTCATCTAGCCTTTCTCTTTTGAGTATTTTCTCGATGTTAATTAGACTATCTCTGTCTATTATGTTGCCTCGCTGCTCTTACTTTGTCAATGTTTTATATGCTAGAGTAGTTATAATTAGGCATATATAGTTCCTCATAATTTCATTTTATATGAATAAATTTGTATGATCTTTGCTTTTGAAAAAAAAGCCCTTACTTCGTTACATTTTAATACAAGCATGTTTTAAGTACAGAATAGAATTTATTTATTTATTTTGGTGTAAGTGCGGAGTAGAATTAATAAGTTGACGTCATCATATGCTTTTAGGTTCAAGTCAAAGATGTCTCAAATTATAAAATACTTAATAAATGATATTTGCTTAAGCTTCTAGAACACAAAATGATAGATAGTATGAGTTTCAATGAATTCAAATATATCATGTAATAATACTGAACATTTCCATGACTCAACCAAAGGAAAATGGAGATGAGAGAGAAGAAGGGAAATAACTAGCTTTTCAAGTTCTCTTAAGCTTTTTTTTTTTTTAATTCCCTTGAGGCTTTCAATGAGAAGAACAGAGAAAAAGGTCGTCAAATTCAAGGATCCAGGTTAGAACTTAATTACTGCTTTTAAAATTTGTCCTCAAAATTAATTTTTATCTATCTAACACGTTTGACATGAGGTGACCGAAATTGAGGAGGATGAAAAAGCTTGAAAAGCTAAGCAATATAATATAGACAGTACCCTGCACTGAGATGCTAATTTATAAAAAGGAGAGATAATTTGTTCTTTTTAGTTGTCGGTCTCGTCTAAGTGAGTCTCATGCATGTTTTTTCTTTCTTTTCACATATTGTACAATGAGTCCAAACCAACAACGGAGAAGTTTTTTTTTTTTTGGGGTTTCAGTGAGTAATTAGAAACAGTTTCATGGAATGTTACATGTGTGTGTATATACGCATGTACATACATGTTTATGAAGGATTCAAATTCATAGTCTTATCTATTGAAAGAAAATGATTACGTTTTAAACTTTTCTTGATATAAACCTATTTTTGTCGCCTTGCTAATTTCTTCTATTTTCGTATATATATATATATATATATATATATATATGGGGAGAGAGAGAGAGAGAGAGAGAGAGAGGTGAAAAGAAGCTGTAGGAATCCCGGCTAAGTTGAATGAGACTGTAAAAGAGAAAAGAAATCAAACTAGAATACTACAGTACATCTCCATATCCACAACCAGACTATACAAAAATTTTAAAGTAGATTATGCATGTTTAACATAAATAAATTACACGAGTACTTATATGAATTGTGAATAACTATTATGTTTATATGAATTTTTTAATGATATACTAATATGAATATGTGAAGTAACCTTTACATTAGCTCCGAGTTATGTGTTTTACTGCTTTTCGTTATTTTAAGGCAAAAGATCATCCCATAAGGTGATCTCCATAGTCTGTCTATTGGCTTTTTTTTTTTTGTTTGTCGTAATATATATAATACTCAATTTCATCGGTTTCATGTATTTGATTAATTACGATGAAATTAAAAAAAAAAAAAAAAACACACACACACACACACGCACACATTTTCCATATAATTAAAATAAAAATGTCAATGTTTTTCATTAACTTAAGCGGATTTCAATTGTACGTGGGAATGATATCGATTTGCCTAACACTACAGTCTACAATGTATGTCTTTATATGTACATCCACAAACAATACATATGTGTGTATATATATATATATATATATATATATATATATATATATATATATATATATATATTTCATTGTATTGATGAATAATTAGTCCTATATAGTAATAAAAGGTTTTATACATGACGGATGAGTTTACATGTATAGTGATTACGAATGTTCAAAATATAAAATAACCCCAAGGGGTAATAAATTTTAAAAAATTTATCATTTTTTTTTATTTTTTAAATATAGTTAATCTTTATGGTTTATTTTTAAAAAAGACAAAAAACTACTCCTCACATTTTACAATCGTTTCATAAATATTATTGATGTAATTAACTATATATTATTTTAACACTTTTAATATATATAATTTATACTAATAGAATAAAAAAATACATAATGAAGTAAATATTAATTAATTTATATAGAAAAATATAATGACATGTACCAAATTAAAAAATTATTTAAACTTTTAAAAAAACTTTAAATTATAAGAATCAAATTAAAAATTAACTAAAATTATAACGAGTGAAATGATAATTTTTCTTATATATATATATATATATATATATATATATATATATATATATATATATATATATATCATTATGAGCATATTGAAAACTAGAGACACAAGAAATAAAAGCCAAGCGACTAGTCACACTGAGAGGTCATCAAATTGGCCAGGTTATTAATAAGCTTGCAGTCCTTATCTTGCAAGCTGTTTGATATTTTTGTCCTGGTTTTCGCACCATGTATATTTAACTATGTCATACACATGCATGTACATTTGGTGGATGCTAATCTCTTTTCACAGTCCTATACTATGGCCTTAGACTAAAATATTTTTTTAGTTTTTTATTAATTACAAAATTATTATTTGAATATTTTATTTATTAAAATATTTAAAATAACCTTACTAATTAAATAATATTACACTTGACCCCTCTTTGTTAAAAGAAAGTATCAGATTTAATACTTTAAATATATAGTCTATGATTTAATAATGAAACTAAAATTAGTAATTTTTTTAATTGTAAAAGATCAAGTGTAACATTTTTTTAAATAGCAAGACATTATTTTAAATATTTTAATCAATAAAAAAATAAAATAACAATTTTATAATAAGCAAAATGCCAAAAAAAAAAAATTTCTACAGCGTTCGTATCCTTGTGCCCTATTCCAGCATGTGTACGTGTGGCACGTGTTCCTTCTACATCTATAAATATTGATCCGTGCAAACAATTTTCCTTAATCAAATTTACATCCTCCATCTTCTCAATTAATTACCACTAAGACAGCCTTTCCCTTTATGTTCACTTTAGCCTCTCTTCAAAGCTCTCTTGAGATGCATTTTGAGAATGAATCTTCTTCATCTTCTTTCTCCTCCTCCTCCTCCTCTTCCTCCTCTTCTTCTTCCTCATCTCCAAGCATAACACCTAACCCTCGTTCTCCTCCATCACAGGTTGCATCTCGCAAGAGGAAAGCAGGGAGAAAGAAGTTTCAGGAGACTCGACACCCGCTTTTTTGGGGTGTCCGCCGAAGGAACGGTGAAAAGTGGGTTTGTGAAGTCCGGGAACCCAACAAGAAGTCGAGGATTTGGCTGGGGACTTACCCTACTCCTGAAATGGCGGCTAGGGCACATGACGTCGCTGCCCTAGCTCTCCGAGGCGGCTCAGCCGCTCTCAACTTCCCAGACTCGGCTTCACTTCTTCCGGCCGTCACCTCATGCTCAGCCGATGACATCAGAGCCATCGCGGCTAAAGCTGCCGAGGCTTTGAGACCAACGGTCTCTTCTTCTTCCTTAATGTCCTCGTCCTCCCATGATCAAAGCATTACAGTAGTAGAAGAGAAAAAAGGCAATAATGATGAGTCTAGATGGTTGTTCTTGGATGAAGAGGCATTGTATAATATGCCAGGTCTGTTAGGTCATATGGCCGAGGGTTTGCTTCTTAGCCCTCCTTCCATGTTGGATTGGGATGATGACTTTACTAATTGCCTAATAGACCTGACTTTATGGAGAGACGACTAATTATAAAGCTCATTTACAATATTTTTGAATACGTAGGAGTCAAAAATAAAAATGAAAAAAAAAGAAGCAAATACCTAGCTATGGCGGTGACCTTTAACAATTCAAATCATCTCTTCAAATACCAAGTCAATTATGTATAACCCTTCAGAATTTAAACTCATCTATCAGTTTTTCGTTAACCTGAAATGCAAAGTCTGAGATAACTTTTTTACTATAATGGGGTTAACAAAAAATAAAAAATAAAAAATGGAAGGATTTAAATCCTTGAGTATATTTATTTTATGCTTTAAAAATTACTAGTTTACTTTTTATTATGAATCGTGGGACAAATATTAATGACGTATGTATGTATGAGCTTCAAAGTAGATAGGTCATTTTATCGGAAAATCTATAATAATAAAATGTGGGCCATCAAATAAAAATTTAATGATTCAAATTCAAAAATAAAAAACTTAAAAGATCATGCGCAAACGATCCGGATTGAAGCTTGCGCAACGTGCACATGGACACGATCACTACTACTAGTACAATTTAGGAATGTACTCTCACTGAGATGCATTGATATTTTCATTAAAAATTTTAAAAAATTGTTGCATTTGACAATGTCTGCAAATTAATCTGAGTCAGTAGCCTGATTATTTCTGTACTTTGTAAGGTGCGTAATGCGCAAGAATTGTTTGAACTTTTGAAGTCTCAGGTGCATGCTTCGCGGGCCGGTGTTCTTCTTTATCATATAAAAATAGCTTCTTTTGAGAATAGAGAGAGAGAGAGAGAGAGCTGTATCACCTATTCTTTGATCAAATGTGAAGGTATATGAATTTAATTAGCAATCTGATCATCGCGTTTCAAGGTGGCTTTCACAATGTCGTACACCTTAATCATTGGTTCTATTTGCTTGATAGTGGATTAATTTTTTTCTCTAATGTTCATCACAGAAGAATAATTTATCATTTTTTTATTATCAAAATATTTAAAACCTATTTTAGAGTGTCGCATTTTAGTATAATTTTATTTGTCATTATCTTAAGAGTGACAATCGTATGTTGAGAATATCACTTGCTCTTCCTTATCAAATACAGCCTAGCTATAATAAAATATTATTGGCTTTCTTTAGCGAATGAGATGTCTTATAAGTGGTTCACTAATCTTATCGATCAATATGTCAATGGGTAAAAAATAGGGTAACATAGAAGAATTAATCAATTCTAGATGCATGCATTCAAATTCGTACTATTCCGAAGAAAATTAAGTTCATTAAAAGGTCAGTATGGATATTGATTCGAGCACGATCCAAATGACTGTGGCTTTTCACAACATGTCTATATCCAGTTTGTATAATGCAAGTAAATAATTATAATTAGCTGAATCTGGACTGGCCTAAGTAAAAGTAATTAGCTGAATCTGGACTGGTCTAACTTTGATGGGCTTGAGAATGTAAGCTGAATGGTGTGCTATTCTTTTAGAACAAGATCATCCATCCATTAATTACCCTAATTGGTTCGACAAAGTGAAGCCATATTATTTTAGAATCTTTAAATATAGTTAAGATTGTCAAACTTGCAATTCTAGGTAGACTCATGACAGGGATGTAGATTTATAAGAGTTTACCTTTATTAATAAATTGAAAAAAATCTATATGTGGGGGACTAAATTGATAAAAAATTCTATGAGTGATTCAATTGAGAAGTATTTTATTTGAGGGACCAAAATGAGAAATAAATTTTATAAGTAATCAAATTAATAAATAACCTACTAGTGAGAGACTAAAAAAGATTTTATTCATTTAGCCAAAATAAAATTCAGACTATAAAAAAATATGAATGACATTATTAATAATGATGTTATTTGTGAAAAAAAATATTGAAAAATATCCATATGAGGGACTAAATTGAAAAAAAATTCTATGAATGACTGAATTAAAATAATATCTTCCCTGTGAGGGATTAAAATGAAAAATAAATTTTATAAGTAATTAACTTTAAAAAATACCCTATAAGTTAGGGACAAAAAAAAGTTTTACTCATTTTGACCAAATTAAAATTAAGACTTGTTTATATATAACTTTTGTCATTCCTATATTAAACATTCTTATATATAACTTTTGCACGTTGGTGGAGTGCATTTTGAAGGAGAACTTTGTCTTAACTCACCCAACTTAGTAATAACTCATCGATTAGACTGAGTTCAAGTGAGTTACTCATGAGTTAGTACAAGTAAAAATTGAGATTGAGTTTGACATCAAATTAACTCAATTTTTTATATGTAAAAACATTAACTCCACGAGTTAACAAGTTAACAACCATAGATATAACATTATTTTCCAATTTTTGGAAAAGGCTGAAAGAAGGAAAGGAAGATGAGTCGTTTAATCAAATTTAAAAGTGACCAATATTCCTTTTACTGGAAAGCGAACACACTAAATGAGTGAGCACATATATATATATATATATATATATATATATATATATATATATATATGTATGGCTAAAGAACAATTGGATAGTCAATTTGTTCATTATAAACTAAGTAGCCCTAATAGGAACTGTGGACCATGGGTCAGCGGATGGAACAAAGCTAGGTTTGCAAGCATATATATATATATATATATATATATATATATATATATATATATTTTAGAGGTAAAATTTAGAGAAAATTAATTAATTGATCCCTAGAGTTTATATCAATTTTTAAATTAGTCGCTGTACTTTATTTTTTAAAATCATTCCTTACACTTTTCAACAATTACATGTTGGTTCTTGTCATTACATTTACATTTAACATCCTTAAACATATGCTGACGTGGCTTACCCCTGGTGACATGACACAACCACTTGGATGAGAAAAATGTCACATAAGCTTTTATGGATAATTAAATATTATAGATGAACTTGATTTTAAAAAATCATTTTTTACTATAAAAAGCTCAAATTTAAGTTGATGATTAGAAGGAAAAATTACAGTTAAATTTTAAAAGACTCAGATCAAATTTTATTACTTTGTGACTTTGCCTTGAGACTCATTCATCGTGTATGTATTCTCATGGTCTTAGGGCATGGCTCTTTAAAGTGAAAAGATATGATTCCTGAGACCTTTAGAATTGTTTCAAAATTTAAAATCTTATATAAAAACGTATGGTTCTTAATTGTAATTTTCTCTTATTAAAATTTTTTATTATTAAAAAATAAAGCCTCGGGAGTGCATATAGTAAGACAACAGGAGATGAGGTCACATGAGCTTAGCTGGTTAACTCGTCAACTTTTTGGAAAATTATTTTATTCTCTTATAAAATAGAGTTAATTACAAAATCTGTATGCAAACTCCAAAATGTAATAAAAGGTATACTTTCTTAAACTTTGAACCAAAATAAAATGATAAATTCACTACAAAACATTTGACTTATAGTTGTGACTTTTACATCACCACAAAGTTACGTTAATACTCGGTGTCAAAACTTTCCTTTTGATTAAGTTAAGAGAGATCACCAATAAAAAAATTTTCAGCGGTGATTATGGAGTTTTAAAATTTTTAATTGCAAATGTTATTTTATGATCTTAAAAATATGACCATAAATAAATTCTTCAAATTTTTATAATATCATTGCTGCAAATTAGTTTCAGAAGTTATATAATAATATAATATACTTTAAAACAAATAAACCTAATTATTGACAATTATATATTATTATTATAGTTATTAATATACTTTAAAACCAACAAAATGAATTATTACTATATAAACAAATAAACCTAATTATTGACAATTATATACACTCACACACACACACGTTAATTAACACTTATTATGGTTCTACATACGATATTCCCTAATTTCAGCAAATATCCCTTGTTCTCTTGAAGCGTTGGCTTTGATGGCAGCAGCCAGAACTTGCAAATCATTGTAAGTTACTTAAAAATTTTACTCCATATCCGATGAACCTGATTATGCACGAAATAACTTTTTAAGGAGCCCAAAATTCAATCTTGTGTCTTTAGGTATTTTCAAATTATATATTTTTCTCCTAATCTTAAGAGAAGAATATTTCCGATAGGTTTACTTAGGTCCCGATTCTGCCAATGAGGAAATGATCAAAGATTTTTTAAATCATTTAAACATCCCTTCCTTGAATTCTTCTGAACATCAGCACATATTACAGCTTCCTTTCGCTAATCAAGAAATTAAGACAGCTGCTTTTGATCTTTGTGCCCAAGGTGCTCCTAGTCCAATACTTTTGGGATACAATGGGATCAGATATAATTGAAATGGTTCAGTGATATTTGCTTCGCAATATAAATAAAACTTATATCATCTTGATCCCACTATGAAAAAAAAAAAAGTTTTTACGACGGTTTTTTAATGATTTTTGTGCGGGTTTTGACCATTGCAAAAGGGATTCCAAGACAATTGACAAAAATTTTGTAGAAACTACCATCAGAAATGAAACGACGACATTTTTCGCTAATCCTTGTAGAAGTTGTCGCAATGGCATGTTCTTGTGACAATCAAGAAATTCTCGTTGAAGTCATTGCAAAAATATTTTATTGTGAGGGTGAAAAAAAGTGTTGCAATATTATGATTTTGTGATTGTCGCAATCACATACTACTACAACGGTAAAAAAAAGTGTTGCAATGTCATGGTTTTGCGATGATTTTTTTTATTGTCCCAATCACATGTCACTGAGATTGTCAATAAAAAGTGTTGTAATGGTCATATATAAGATATGACAGTAGTTTAAATCGCCAATGATACTTTCTTTTTAAATATTTTGCTTTAATTTTTTGTATCAACTTTTTAAAACCAATATCCTATAAATATGATAAATTTATCACCAATCACAACAACACAATTTGATAATCAAGTGAAGCAAACAAGGCCTATTAGATAATCAACTCTAAACATAATTAGATTTAAAGTCTAACATGAAACCATGAAACCATAATCCACACTAAACATAATTAGATACTAAATAATTACAAAGTCTAACAACAAACAATACTCAAGTTTCAACATAAAAAAGAAGTCATCCTAACTAGCTAATTTTCCTATTAGAAGGACTTGGCAAATGATTTGAAGGCGGGCTTGCACTGCCATGATCACTAGCTACCTAAAAAGTGGACATAAAATATCATAAACTATAAATTGAACAAAGATAAAAGAATAAAAACATTACAACATATGACTTATACAAAATAAAAAGCTTACAAAAATACCTAACGTGATATGCATGTGAGATATGGTGGCAAATCTCCTTGGACAATTATGAGGAGAAAAGACATAAGTACACTTGTTCGTTGTTGTTATGCTAACACCTCAACAAGTTGAGCTCTTTGATATGCATCTTGTCTGTCTTTTTGCCGTCTCTGCCCTAAGTGTTGCAACTTCATTCTACTGCTCACGGTAGGAAGGCTAAGGTGGCGAAATCCCACCAGCACAACATCCAAATACTTAGGAAGGGCAAACACTCATTCCCATTCTTTGAACTCACCCATAATGCTTTTGAGTCCTCAAAGCTAGTGGTAATAAGTCATACATCAAAATTTCTTGCATATAAGAGTCAAATGCCTCAAACTCAACTATCTTTTCCTACATATTGATTTAAAGTAAAAGAAAAATTAATCATTTTAATATTAAACCATTTGGAATGAATCAGAAATCAATAATATAATGTCATAAAGTCCATGAACGTACACCAACAACTTGAGCATCCTCATTTATAAACAATCCATCAGCCCTCTTATGCACTATAGTCTAAATCTCTCCTTAGGAAATTAAACCCTCACACTTTTCCTTCTACTTGTATTTACCATAATGTAACATCTTAAATAATCGTACAATATTTAAGTGTAATAATTTTTACTAATATAAACTCATCATCTCAGTTTTTTTTTTACGCAAGACTCTTTGATCCACTAGTGTGTGGAATTATTTGCTTCCTTCTATTTTCCTTATTTTTTACAATAGTGACCTTGTATTTGACTAAAGCATATTAATTAGATTATTAGAAATTGATACTAAGACAAACTAATAAAGGAAAAATGTATAGTTTTATTGCACCATAGTTTTTTAGTTGAGTCGATAATCAACAAATGATATCCATTGCTTCCTTTGAATGCCCTTTGGAGGCCATGGCAATTAACTCATCTCTCATTTTAGTTCCATCATCTATGTGTGTAAATAACTGAGGGCAAAAATCTTTTCACTTGCATCCTAAGGGCTCAAGAATATTTTTCTTATGAACTTCCTCAGCAATAACTTTGCATGCAAGATATATATATATATATATATATATATATGATATAAAAATCATTAAAGGAATTATTAAATTCATATATAAATTAGATAGCAAATGTATTATTACCTATATTTATGTTGTTTTTGTGTTCAAGAAGAACTAACTTCCACTTTTGGTATATGGGTAACATCCATCATTAGTTCAAAAGACGATGGAGTCAGACCTTTAACTTTGTCCATCATCTCATTGTCATTATGAACCTCAAATGCTTCATGGATCATGTCTTATATAAGATTAACCCTAAAAATTCTTTCTTCACTAACTTGTGACAATGACAAAGATTGTACAGGAGGTAAACTTCTACCTTTTTCCGCATGCCTTACCCATAAAGTATACCCTTGGAGAAATGGTTTAACAATCAAGTGGTTACACATAACTTCTTTACTTTGCCATTTCTTAAACTTACATGTTAGACAATAGCATATTATTTTACCATCAACACTCCCATTAGTAAGTGAAAAATCTAAAAATCCATTAAGTCCCTTTAAGAATTCATTAAGTCCCTTTAAGAATTCAGGAGTATTTCGGGGTTTGGCAGTCTAAGACCTATCCATTTCTGAAAAAGCAAAATCAATAAGGCTATCACTAAAAGACCATAATGTTTTCAACATAAACCATATCTATGATACACAACCGATGACATTCCAAACAAAACCAAATGATATTTTAGCATCATCCTCTCTACTTTACAAGCCACTAAATCCATGTTAATCACACCAGTATGTTGTCTTGAATTAATCCAAATAATCAAAACTTGAGTCAAATACTATTTCTCTTATTTCAACTTTTTCAAATCATGATAGATATAATTGTAACATGCTATGGAAATTACAACCCAACAAACAATTTACAATTATTCTAACATCAGGAAAACATACATAACATTGGTAATTCATAATCGAAATGGAAAACCAACAAGCACATCCAATTTCAATTTGAACAATTAGAATAACCAAACAAACAGCTCATGAATATTCTCAGTAAGTTATTAATTACTTTTAACATTACACATTGCAAGTTATACTTCCATTTAATATTATATTTGATAACTTTTACTATTCTCTACTGTAGAACTCTCCTCAAGTTTTTTTTTTAATCTAAAAAATAAATTATTGAATACAGTATACTACGCTCTTGTGAACTGAGAAAGATATAATGTGAAACAAATTAAAAAAAAAAGTGTAATTATTTTTATCAAGAAAATGAGCAAGAAGTAAATTAAAAAGAAATATCATAAAGTTGATGATCTTACATATATATGTTGCACCATCAATAAACTTAAAAATTTAATAGTAATGACTAAATTAAAAGGAAATACTAAATATTCAAAGGTTGTCCATTGAATTTTGTATTTATTTCATGAAACATCAATTTTTTTTACATTATCCCAATCAAATTGTAAGCATTGGTTGCTTATTCACAAAAATTACTCTTAAAAACCTCACGTTCTATCCTATGAGGATTCAGCCAAGCTATAAGGTGACTTGTCATAGTGCATGATGAAGACATATGAAGGAAACAAGAGAGGAGTGGTTAAAATGGAAGAAGTTATTTGTGTGATAAGAAAATTTCAACTGAAATGATGAAAGATTGAATCCAGTGGCTGAGAATATTGACAAGGTAGTCTACTATATTCATTAATCAACTTGATCAGTAATCTTACAATTCACTTTATAGGTTTGATAATTAACCTAATCAACAATCCTACAATTCACCTAAACCCAACTCTAATTTTGTTAATCTTAAATATAAAAAATTTAGCCTAACTCAACATATGAAATCTAATTAAAATCCCATTCACTTTACCATGTCTCAACCAAGTCCTAATGTTACTACTACTAACAATCTCAACATAACTTCTTGGTTTCCATATTTAAGTGCCAACAATCATATTGTTACTCCTTATGGGACAAATCTAATGAGAAATAAAGAATATCCATACAACAATATTAGAAAACAAAACAAAAAAAATTAATTTTTAAACAAAACCACCCAAAGAATAAAAAATTTTAAAAATAAATAACTCATCAAGAAGGAGTTGCCAATAATGAGAAAAGGTGGCTAAACGATGAATGAATGAGAGAACACTTGAGATTGAGGAACAGACAAGAGAAACAAACAGACAACTCACGAATAGTGGCCAATCAACAAGTACAGATCTAAAGAATGGCCGGCGGGCTGAGAATGGTGAACAACTAACAAGCTAAGGCTCTAAGTGCGGTTGTGCATGTTTTAAGGTGATAATTAGTAACGACCATTATTAAGGCAACTTTCATAACCATTTTACTCAAACTGTCATAAAGTTTAACCTACACAATGGTCCAGACAACCCAGTGGACCTCATGTCGAGGTCTAATGACTTTTTAGATACGACAATCCATATTAGATTGTTATAAGGTCCAACTTTCAGGACCATGCGAGCCTTTATTGAGGTCCATACCATTCATAGACCTTATGATAGGTCCTGTCTTCACAGCAATCCTTACTAGGCCGTCGTGAAGACCATGAGTGGACTATATGCCAAAGTCTACTTTATTTGAGGACCTTACAATGGTCTATATAGACCATTGTAAGGTCCAGTCTTCATGATGATCCTAACTAGGTCATCGTGAAGACCATAAGTAGACCTCATGTGAAGGCCCACTTCATTTGAAGACCTTACAATGGTCCTATATAGACTGTTGTAAGGTCTAAGCTTTACAATAGCCACAACCTAATCGTTGTGAAGATGAACCAGTGGACTCACTCAAGTTCCATTGCTTTGGGAACTTCACAATTGTTATAATGACTCTATCTTAACGACGGTCATTTTGACCATCATTGATGTTAGAACCTACGATAGTCAGGGTAGACTATTGTAAGACTTTGGTTGCAATGACCACTTTTTTTTAGTGTCCCAAATACTAATCACACTCAATCAGTCAAAGACTTTTGGCCTATAAGTCTTTGCAATTTCTTATACCCAATACTAGCGAAGGTATTATGTAATAGATTAAAATTAATTTTAGAACAACATATTCTCCTAATTAAGGTGTTTTTATCAAGGGAAGGTTGATCATTGATAACATTCTAATTACCTATGAAATTTTGCAACAAATTTATTGTACGAAGAGAGCAAAAGTTAATAAGTGTGCTTTAAAATTGGATATTATAAAGGCAATTGAATGTTTATCTTGCATGATAAGAAATGTGTGTTGCAACTACAGTTTTTTTCACATTTAGTTACAGTTTCAATTGCTGCTTAATGTATTACTTGTGGTTCGAGCAATTACAACTAAAGCCACAATGTTTAATTAACTCTAATTAGAATGGGATTTCTAATCAATTGGGTCTAGCTAATTATGCAATGCATTTCATCAGTCAATTATCAAGTGATCATTAATTATGGGTTTACCTCTCTAATTTATCCTCATAAAGACACTAGACATGGGAATCCACTTTCTCCCTATATATTCATCATTTATCAAAACGTCTTATCCTATATAGCCACTACTGTAAAAAAGGAGAGAAAATGGAAAGGAATCAAAATTGGTTAATTTATGAAAGCAATATCCCACCTGATGTATACTATTGATATAGTCTTTTTTTTTTAAGCCCGTGCAGAATCCTACTAACAATAAAAGGTATTTGGGATAAATTTACTTCTCTCTTTGGCCTAGAATTTAATAGAAATAATTTGATAATGGTTTTTAGCCCTAATTCCTCATATTTATCTAATTCATGTCAGGAATCTTTGGAATTATATATGAAAGTAAGTTAGGAAAATATCTTAGCACATAGGTGGGGAATGAAAAGAATAAAGTTGTTCAACACTTAATTGAAAAGATTGACAGAAACTTGCAATCTTGGAAATCCTCCTTATTGTCATAGGTAGGTAGACTGACTCTTACTAAATCTTTACTTAACTCATGCCTAGTAGATGAACTATCTTGTTTTAAGCTACTAAAAAAGTACTACAAAATGGTTAACTCTAGAATTGCAAACCTTTTCTAGGTTTTATGGATCAGAGTCCTTGTATTCACATGCTAAGTTGGGATAAAATTTGTAGTGGTAAAGTCATTGGTAGACTAGGAATCAGGAATACAAGTGCTTTTAATCAAGCCCTTCTTGCCAAGCAAATATGGAGAATCGTTGATATGAACACATCTTTTATAACTTGGCAATGTTATACCAATTATTTTAATCATCAATAGTTGAGTATTCTTGTAAAGAAATCTAATTCCTTATAAATGTCTAAGGGAATTAGCAAGACTCAAAGGATCATTACCAGGCAATTAAAATGGAAAATAGGTTTAGGTCATCTAATCCTAATTAACCATAATCTCTGGTGGCAAATGCAGCCATGTATGTCTTATACTTTTAGTAGAGTTTTAGACCTTATTCCACATGACAATGTAACATGGAATTTACAATAAAAATGCTTTATGCTAAATTTCATTTAAACCTTTCATAACCATTTGTATCTCAGACAAGCTCATATAAGTAGGTAAAAGAAATGACTTCTGTATAGTCAAGGATGGATATAGGAATTTAATGACAGAGATATTAGAGTCAACTATGTTGTAGTAGTAAGCACTTACAAAATGGAAAATTATCTGGTCAATCAACCTTCCCGCCCAAGATCTTGATCTTGTCATGGAATTTGATCTCTAAAGCTATTCTAGTTAGTGAGATACTTGTTAATCATCATGTTCCCATGATATCAGAGTGTTTATCTTTACGGGGCCTTAAATGAATCCCTTAGACATCTCTTTCTCTTATACCTCATTTGCTATAAGCCTTTAGTTTACATCTTTATTTGGGCTTCGAGTTAACCTATTCAAAACACATGATTTAACTACCTAGTATAAAGCTTGGTTCTTAATGGATAAAAAGCATTTGTGCCAACTAAAATATACTTTAAAATAAATTTTAGTAATTCCTTGTGTAATTTGGTATTATAGGAATCAATTGGTACACAATAACAAGCTCCCAAATGCAGCAAAGGCCATGCAACAAATTAAACACATCTTATTCTCCTTAGGATCTAACTATTTTGTAGCAGACAATAGGATAAACCTAAGACTACATGATCAAGTTCCATATGTTAGAAGTTATGCTCCTTCTCAGAATTAGTGGTCTATTATTGCTAGTTTTTGGAAAATTAGGGGTAGGATAGAAAAAACCAACATTTTGTTTCCTTCAAATACTCAATGGATCAATCATTTAGAAACAACAATGGAAAAATCCTAACTATAGCAAGTAGCTCCTTATTCTCATAGCCATCAGACATGCCTTAAGTTGGATCCTCACATTGGAAGTAGATTTTAAATTTGCCTTTATGAGAATTCAAATCCTTTTTATGGACTCTTATCTATACAAGATAGTTAGTCAGAGATATGATTAAGATTTTCATCTTCACGTTGCAGGAATAGACATTCATAATCTTTTAAGCTAGTACGCAAGCTTCTCTATAGGTCTAATTAAGGAATAGATGAAAGATCATTGGAAAAGGAAGTTTCTGAAAAAGATATGCTAATTGTTTTATCTATGTCACTAAACTTGTTCCTAACCTAATTTTATACAATATAGGACTTTATATATTCTCATTCACTCACACTTGCCTAACATTTTTAAACCATACTTTAATTCTTCTATTTTTCTACTTTTTCCCTAATTTTGGTTATTCATATACATCATATATAAATAATAACACACCCATGGGTACACTAGCAATTTATCTAAAGTATACTTACTTTCAAGCAACTTCCCATTTTCTTTCTTTCTTACTATTATTTTGTATTTAAATAGGGTGAGGGGAGAAATTCTTACTACAAGTAATGACAAATAATTAAGCACATATTCAAAGGGGTGGAGAGAGATACATTCAAGCATAGGAAATTTGGTATATATTTATTACATTCTCAAGATGAGCTTGTTTTATTTATTTTAAAATTATGAACACAAAATTCACCTAAATGTTTATAGTTGCTCCACCTCAGTGTGCACATACCATTATGGAAATTTAACAAATAAATATGAAAGAATAAAGAAATCTATATCACATAGAAAGGGTTTTTTCTAATTTGACTCACAACCAACCAGATAGTATTGTTCACTCTTCCCAAAACAACAAAATTGAATTTGTTTATTCATTCATCAGAAAGTAAAAAAAAAAGCTCCAAATTCTTCACCCATCCCGATATATATAATAGTTTTACTGAACCCAAACTATTTATAAGATTACTTAAGACTTAAAGAATAAATTCTATAAAGTTGAAATGAATTCAAGATACATCAAATCATTATCTAAAAGTCCCTTCTAAAATAAATCCAACGAAGACAATTAATAGAAACAAACAATATTGTAAAGGGTTCTATAACTACATAATATTTTCTCATTCAATATTAAACATTAAGAAAATTACTCAAATGGATTCTTGGTCTCCTATTGGGCTTGTCTTAACTTTGACCCATTAAGCTTAATTAACTAAAAATAGAGGCCCAAACCTTGGCCCTTTTAAGCACGTACTTTATGATATCTTTATTAATCTAAATCATATTATCATGATCAATGTTATGCCCAATTTCACAAATTACCTTTGGCAAAATAATTGAAGAGGACGTATAAATATTCATTTGTTCAAACAAATTAAAAGCTTATTTAATTAAACACTTTGGGCCCATTAAGGTAAATCTATGTTGGGATCACTACATGAGTTCTACATAGGTCTAATATTTATGGAAATAGGCCTTTTACTATGGCCTATTATAATTGGCCTAAACGATTGCTCCAAAGCCCATTTAGTATTATTTTAAGAATGCTCATTCAGTTCAATTTCCTTATTAAAAGCCCACTTCAAATGGTCCATAATTACTATCCTATCCACACACCTAAGACACCTTCCAAAGCTAGGTTTAATGCTTCAACCACATGCTTCCTTCATAATAGGGAGTTTTACATCCCATAATGAAACTGGTGCCTACAACCTATCTCACTAACCTTGTACAAAGTGCCTTATGATGACTATAGGTTACTTTTTTCTCTCTTCTACTAGCCAATCTTCTTGATAGTTTACTTGTCTTATCATGCTTAAGGTTACTTTTTCATTAAAAACTTATTATAGCATGAACCTCTCTTGGATTATGTCTAGCTTTAATTATCTTTTAATCCCCTATTTTATATTACTATTTACAACTTAGTCCCTTATTTCAACATGAGTAATTAAATCCCTTTATTACACGTTTCTCCAAGAAGTGTGTTGGGAGGGACAAATTTAATTTTGTAAACTCATTAATTAATTCAATATTCAGCTCACTTATAGGTTTATCTAATCCATTAAAGTTTACCTACTTGTCTATACCAATTAGTGAAACAAGAACATACCTTTTAAAACTTTCTCCATGCACATGCTACTCTAAGGTCCTTAGCCATTAAACAAGTGCTTGAACTAATTTCTCATTATTACATAGGAATCTACTTAATGCCATAAATCTCTACTAGATTTGGCCAAACACAAGCCATCTTGAGCTAATTAATCATACTTAATCCTAAGAGCTTCCACTTGTCTTGGCTAAAGACAATGACAGTTAGGAAAACATCTTTGATTAATTATGAAAACTAAGGATTTTAGTCTTAAATTATCTTGAATACACTAAATCCATCTTCCCTCATGATAAAAGTAAACCACAATAAAGTTTTTTAACAAGATAAAGAAACCATCTTCAAAATAGTTATAGGTCCATTTATTTAGTTAATCAAGAAAACAAAGTTTAAGCTCTAATTAAGTTCCTATATAATTAAAGTTTATTTTCCCTAATAATGGAATTTAAAATCAACTTTTTAATATTTAAATTATACAAGGTAATTAAAGAAAAAAAGCATTACTTAAGTACACATGGTTTCCATTGTTTAGCAACAACACATATTAAGAGTCAACATTATATATCACTCCACTTCATCATGAGTCTATAGCCAAAGAGGTTAGAAAACTTGGGTTCTTCTCCATACCTTTCTCGGCCAACAACCAAAATACTCAAAAGTGGGCAACTTACAACCTTCTTTAAGTACACGTGCTTACATATTGGGAAAATAACAAAATGGTGCCCTTGATCTTACAAATGTCATTCCTATACTACTTCCATGCCCATGGCTTAAAGTATCAAAAACAAAAAAAGAAGAAATACATTAGATATGTGATAACCCATTCGGGAAGTATATCGAATCACTCAAGTAATATATAAGTAATAGAGTATCATCCCATGAGAATTTTGGTTACCAATTACTAAATTTACTAATTTGACACTATTTAGACTATTAAAAGTTAGGATTAAAGGAAATGTAATGAAAAGAACATGAAGCATTCACCTAATGGAGGAAGTTTATGTTGAACAACCTCCATGTTTTGAAAATCATAATTACTCAAATTACGTATATAAATTGAGAAAAGCTCTATAAGATTTACAACAATCACCAAGAGCTTGGTATGAAGGACTAAGCATCTTTTTGAAATACGTTTGTGAAAGGAAGCCTTATTTTTAAATTACACTTTTTATTGGGCTTTCACTAAAAACAAAAAAAAAGACAGAGTTATGTCTTTATTGTGGTCTCTTTTGATCTCTTGTATATGTTAATTATATTTATTTTCTTCAAAATTTTCGAGATGTTTGGAATAATTCATAAATCTTGTCTTTGCAAAATTTCTTTTTAAAAGGGGAAAGAAATTAAAAATACTAATGATGATTACCTTTTATGCTTAGCTTTGAATGCCTATATAATGCTTTTCATGTGGATCATTTAAAGGAGAACTAATCTAAATGTCATCCATATGGCTTTCAGTTTTTGCAAAAAGAAATAAGATTTCTGAAAGAATGATTTTTTATTCAAAATAAGAAAAATGAGTAATAAAATATATTTTTTTCAATGTTGATAATATGCATTGTTTGAGGGGGAGTATAGCCAATAATTAAGTTTATATATATTTGGGCTTACTTTTCATGACATCAAAGGATTTGGTTTGCTAGCCCATAGTCTTGTCATATCAAAAGAAGAAGATGATATCCCTCTTTTATCAATCCATGGTAGAAGTTAACATTTCTTATTTCTTTATCTATTCTATATATGGAAAATGTTTGTGACATCTTGCATATAGAAAACATTATCAAATGTGTTGGCATTGTGTATATTTGAAAAGATTGCAAGTATTGCAAGATTGATGAGATATATATTGAGTTATACATTTGAAAATATATATCATAACTTGCATAATTCTAATCATGATGGTAGAATGATAAGTTTTGATTACACCTACCCTATACCAAATTGACATCATTATATGATTTACGTGAATGATAAAGGAATATGTGCTTAAAATTTTATATATATTGTTTTCCATAAACATTTTTGTTGATGTCAAATAAAGGGAGAAAGGGAGAAGAAAAATATTTGCTTGTGCTTATTACATTGCATACATAATTATTATACATATTTTCTTTTGGTGATTTGTCATCATCAAAAAAGGGTAGATTGTTAACCCAAAGGTTCAATGTTATAAGTTTTGATAATGACAAATATGTAATAAATGAGTTAGACATATAAGTATCAACATGTGCTTAATTGATTAATCATTAACAGGTAATACTTTATACTTAAATCATCCCTTACATGAGATATATTTGTTTATATTGTATCCAATAGGCTGTAATATTATAGACTCAAAATTGGATATATATATATATATATTTATAAGAATCTCATATGCATGGTAACAAATGTTTTTATTCTACTAATTGTTATTAAAATATGCATAGGAGGATATATGAATTTGACTAAGTATTTAGCTTGTAAGTTAGACTACTTATCATGGGCTTATTATTATTTTGTAAAATTCATTTGGACGTACATTTATTGGCCTAATACATTTTAGTCCTCAAAATATAAGTTTCAGTTAAAAAGATAAGATAAATATGGATTTTAATGGAGTTATTTTTTTGACCTTGGATCACTATCTTTATTATATATCACAAATTAGAAAGAATTTTGAAATGAAACTTGTTGTATATGAAAATATACTTAAATCACCAGTTGGTAAGAACTTTGAAATGAAGCTTATTTCATATGAAACTATACTCACACAGCTTTCCATTTGTATATCACATGATTAAAATTGATTTAAAACAAAGGAGTTATGAGCATCTCAATTTATGGTTGTGTATATTAATTTGTTATTTAACATTTAGTCACTATTTTGACAATATCTCAACAATGAGATAGAATTTTGTAATGAAACTTATCAGAATAGCAAATAGACTTATCAAAATTTTTGGGAATATATAATTTGTTTAAAATGAAGTTGAAATGAATGAGATATGACTATATAAAGATGCAATTACATAATAGAGGATGACCATGAAGTCAACAAATAAAGTTACATACTTCCAACAATCAAGTTGTACAAATTTAAATTTCTCTTTAGCTATAAATAGTTCTTTTGCTTTTTGGGGCTACAAATATATGTCTCAAGAGCTTATAAATTACAAGAAACAAAATATAAGAGCTCATAAATTACAAGAAACAAAATGTTAGAATGTGCTCTTTAACTTGTTTTATCTTTTAGAGTGAAACAAACATATTGAGCTATCTTTATTATTTGAATTTTGAGAGCTTCATTTTATATATGTACTTATTGAGAGAGTCTCTTAGGCAATATCATTCTTCTGCAATCTTTGTAAGAAAAGGGTGGTGTATCCCTTGGGAGAAAAAACAAGAGTGTGGAATCTCTTGGAGTGATTTTCTTCTAGGAAGAGAGGTGTTCTTTGGTTCTAGAGTGACAAACAACTTTAGCTTGAGTTAGATATTGTAGAGGCTCACAAGTACCCAATTAAACTTGTGGAATTAGTGAAGAAATCTCAAGACGTTGCTTGGGGACTGGATGTAGGCTTGGATTAAAGCCAAACCAGGATAAGTTTGGAGTTTGCTTTCTCTACCCTTATACTTTTTATATTTTGAATTGTCATATTTATACTTTACTTCTGTTGTTGATATTTCACTTGAAGTATTGTGATCACTTCAAGTAATCTAATTGTTAAAGTGATTGTATGATTATTCTAACTTACATGAGAACAAGATTTTGATTTAAGTAAATAACATATTGTTGAATGCTCTATTATTAGGAAAGAAATTTGTTATCTTCATACTCTAAGGATTTACATTAAATCTCCCTTGATTGATATAATTGTAGTTTTTGCTTTATACACTTCCAAGCATCTTTCATAACAAGTCTTTTGCAAAGCAATTTTGAAAAGAAATGAATTTATTGTAAACATCCAGTTCACCTCTCTCTTGGGTGTTGGTTGTCTTGCTCAAACAATTTTTTGTCTTTTTTTCAACAACAAGAACAATCAAAACTATAAAGGAACACAAATATTAGAAAAGTCTAAGGATCCAATTTCACATTATATTCCAATGAACCCTAGAAAGAGTTATATTAGCCATGCAAAACTATGTATGATTTGTATGGAAAAGTAAGGTTTTGGGATGAAATTTTTTCATACACACACACACACACATATATATATATAAGGGTTTTGTAAAATTGATTCTAAAACATGATTTGGAGTCATTTGAAGTGCTTTTATGGTCTGTCTTGGTCCTCTCATGGTAAGAGAGGTAGATTTCTCATTAGTTTCCTAACCCTTCAAATATGCCAAGTTGTAGAAATTGGGGTTTATGGAAGAA
Source organism: Delonix regia (assembly GCA_037074485.1). NCBI lineage: Eukaryota > Viridiplantae > Streptophyta > Magnoliopsida > Fabales > Fabaceae > Delonix > Delonix regia. The sequence continues at coordinate 10,269,520 of CM073455.1, forward strand.
AACTTAATAACTAATTTAAAAGGAACTTTATGGTGATTAAAAGAAGTAATTTATGGCTTCTCTTGGTTCAAATAAGTTGAATATAGTTAGTTTCATGAAATAAACCATTCATAGGGCATTAGGCCAAATTTTTGAAAATGAAGAAGCTAAAGGGGCTGCACTATTTTTATGAATTTTACTATGATATGTAAAATGAAAATGAAATCCTTAGAACCCCTATGATCCATATTTAAGAAGGTATTATTAAGGAAAAGTGAATAAAAGAGATTACTTATGTAGAATGATAAAGTCATGAATAAAGAATGAGTAATAAATAGGTTTAGAAGATATATATATATATATATATATATATGTATGTATGTATGTATGTATGTGAGAGCTATCAAGAATTAAATTTAGAGAAAAGATATTGTCATTGTATGGGAAATCAAGAAAGGAATTAGCTTGAAGTAGACTATTCCCCAGATGCTATGTGTGTGCTAATGCTTAGTGATGACATACTTGATAAAGTTTCATGCTTTATATTGCTACAAGTTGATCTATGATACTCACATGAAGCCTTAGTGGATCATAATTGATGTCATGTGTGATGGTATATAGGGTTTAACATGATATAGTCATGACCCAAACTTAAAGGTGTCAACTCTAGTATGATTCCATGATGTATATAACAAGATTCCAAATGTCAAAGATGTATTGTTATGTAAATTTGAATATATGGGACACGTAATAGTTAGCTATTGATTTTGATAAGTCTTTAACTTCTAGAATAACACCTACATAAGAAAGAATAAGGATATCTTGATATTATCCTACGGAGCGTTAGGCATGCTTTATGTAAAGTGAACTTGTATGTGTATAAACTCTCACGTGCATGAAAAAATGACCAACCAAGAGTTTCAGTAAATTTTAATATGTGATATAAGGCTTTTTGAAGCATAAGTATAATGGATGAGGTTAAACTCAATTTGGTATGTTGAAACATATTTGATTAAATTTTAGTTTTAAGAAAGTGTAATTTCAAGGGACAAGATAAAGTGTGAAAAATTAAGTAGATGGAGTGAAAATTAAGATTTTTCTTCAGTTGAATCTTAATATATCAGAGTTAATACGTATCAAATTTCATTAAATTTTGATTAAGATAGCTTCCTATTTTGCATGCTTAAAGTATGAAGAATTATGCAGAATTGTTTTTGATATACATGAGGTTTAATGACACTTAAGAGACTAAATGGATGAATTTTAGGCTAAAATTTTATTTTCAAGCCCTAAGGTACTAATGAAGTATTTTGGAAAGTTTTATGTCATTTGGATTCTATTTAAGTGGGTTTTCCACCAAATATTAGTAACAAAATTATGATTCTGCATAATTCCATACAACCACGTTCATGAATTTATTTGAGCATATAAATGAATGAATTTTGAACTGAAATTTGGTGAGAAATTAGTTATTATGTTATTATAGTTGCCTAAAAATTTTCACAATTTTTGGAACTTCCTTGAATAATTCATATAATTATGAATTTCCAAAGTTGGCAAATTTACTATATGAACAATACCGCACAATTAGAATTTATCTTTCCTATTTAGCTACCTTCCCACCAAGTTTTCTTCATTTTTATCACTTGATTGACTTCAATTTCTTGTGTGCACTTGGAAAAATTGCTTACATGATGTTATGTATTAAGGCATGACACTTCATCGTTGGCCATTATGGGAGTGTCGACATCAATAGGCTTTAATCATCATTTTCAGAGGAAGATTAAAGTAACAACACCTCTTCCCTTTATAGGAAGTCACTTTTGGCATTTTCCTTGGAATTTTAAGTGTAAGCATCATTCGTGGTAGAAGATATGGTTCAATAGTGGTGGAATGTTGCTGGTATCATTGGCAATGAGATAATGTTCCTAGAAGATCCATGTTGTCATCGGTATAAGTGATTGACAGTGGAGGAAAGGGAGGAGCGAGCACTGCTAAAAGACACAATGGTGTGAATGAAGTGTGAGGGGCCGATACAAAGCAATAAGCATGAGAGTGAGAGAGAGGCGAGAAGCTCAAGGCTTTAATTCACACTTTTAGGGCACCTTTACTTCTAACTAGAGAGAGAGAGAGAAACGAGTGAGAACCAGGAAGATAAGCAACTTTTAAGTTTTCAAATCTCAGAGAAGCATCCTCGATAAATGTGGAGTTGCATAGTGGTTAGAGAGAAGGTTCCATAAATGACATATGGACGGAGGGAAAACACATCTTTAACTAATTTAACTTGTGGGATAATAATTTTGCATATACCACTGTGTTTTGGGCCTTTTGAAGGATATGACATTTTAGGCCTCAGTTAATTTAGTCAACTAGAAAATTATACAATTAACTAAAAGTATCAAACAATCAAAATAATGACCAATTCAAATGGACAAATAGACAATCAGGCATAAGATGTTTGGAGAACAAATAATAAAGGCAAAAACAAAGAAATCAAGGAAAAATAGTTAATTGAAATTTTTAAAGTTTACTATATTTTAATGGTAAGCTAAAATTAAAGTTAACTTAATATTTTTATCATTAACTATAAAATGATCAAAGAGACTTATTTTTTTATAAACTTAATTATGCATATTTCATAGTGAAAATACTTAAACCTGTCTTTATGTAAAGGTTTAATGAAGATGTCAACAAGCTTATACTTAATTCACATAAGCTACCTCTATATTTCCTTATTGTGCATAGTCTCAGATAAAATGGTGTTGAATCTCAATGTGTTTTAATCTAAAATGATGAAATTGATTCTTTGTGAGGCATTTTACACTAATATGTTGTCATTGAATATAGGAATCTAGGATATAAACTGTGTGAATGTAACATCTTCCAAGAGCCATATATTCTGCCTCAACAGTGGATAGTGCTGTTGAATTTTGCTTCTTGCTAAACCAAGAGACTAAATCCCTACCAAGTAATTGGCAAGTGCCACTAGTGTTCTTTCTATACTATTCATCATCTACAAAGTCAACATCTGTGTATCCAAATAGTTCATGACTATTAGTTTTAAGATACCATAAATATAATCTTAAGTTCCCACTAAGTATCTAAAGATTCTTTTAATGGAAAAAGTGATATTCCTTTGGACTAACTTGGTATCATGCATATTTACAAAATTATTTATTATATTAGGGTGGAAAATAGTAAAATAAAGAAAAGAACCAATCATACCTTGATATACCTTTTGGTCAAATTCTTTAATGAAAGTCTTTACCATTTTCATCTTTGTCTAAGTAGGTTAAAAGATTCATAAGAGTCCCCATAGGAATTTGTACTGTCAAATCTAAACTTTTAAAGCAACTACTTTGTATGTTTAGCTTGATCGATGAAGTTCCTTGAGTTAGTTTGTGTCACACCTAAAATGTGACCGCAAGGCACGGAAAAAAGGAAGAATTTTCATTTTTGCTTAAAAACAAAAACCAAAATTTAAAAGTCTCCACCAAAATTTTTAAAGGAAAACCTTAGAAAATTGATTAAATTGATAAGATGGTCTGCAAACCAAAAATCAAGTATGGGAGTTAGTTGTGCATGAGAAAGGTGTTAGACACCCCACAACACTCATTCTTAAGAATGATTACCCAACACATATGGTCTTAATTTAAATTTGAATTACTCTTATCAATCACGCACCAAAAAAGGAAAATAATAAAGAAATTAAGAAAATAAAATAAAGGAAGAAAAATAAAATATTTATAAAGGCGGATTTGACCTAGGATCAGGGTCTAAGGCCTACGTACCTTGTAATAGATATCAAAGTTCATGTAGTTCAACCAAAAAAATATGTGGTACCTATTTTGTGGTTTTTATTTTTGTGAAAAGAACAAGATAATTGAAATCAAATAGGTTTTGTGAATAAAATAGCAATAAAATTTGGTTTATGTGTTTTAGTATACAAAATCAATTTAATATCACTTGATTGCTCCCTTCATTTTTTTTTCCTTTTTAATTTTGTTTATTTTTGGATTTTGACCTTAAATTTGAAATTTAAATGAAATTATAATAGGAAAGGATTTTTAGGATTTTTGAATTCATTCATTATTTCTTTTTTTTTTTTTTGGAATTTTTAAGTTTGGAATTTTATTTCGAAATTGAAGTGAAAATGTTTTAAGAATTTTTTAATTTATGTTTTTGGATTTTTGAAATGACAATGTCCTTATTTCAATTTGAAAGAGACAAGATTATATAGGGGAAGTACTTTTGGATTTTTTATCACAAATAATGGGCAAAGTAAACCTTTCTTTTTTTTAATTCTAGAATTGTTTCTTCTTGGTATTTTTGAAAACTACTATTAACTTACAAGACCTGAGGAGACTAAGGATCACACGCGGCCTCTCCTTAATTCTCATATTGAGGAGATTAACGATCTCACGCGGCGATCTAGAAATAAAAATAAAACAATTATAAAATAAAAATAAGATAAAATATTACAAACACTTTTGCTAGCTACTTGACATTATCATTGAACAACATTTCTTTTCCTATTTTTTATGTTTTATTATTATTATTATTATTATTATTATTATTATTATTGTTATTATATTCAACCTCCTTTTTAACTTTTGGTTTAGAAACCCACTTTCCATAATTTCTAGCATCTTTATCAAAATAATAATAATAAAAAAAACAACCAAAATAATAAAAATAACGTGATGATAAAGCACGAAACTCAATGTTGCCAATCGAAGGAGTCATACTCCCCAATTTAGATGTGCGCATCTTGTGAATATTAAACTAAGAGGTCCAATAATTATGAAGCATATGATATGCATGTGGATGACATTGTTTTCTCTTTCACTTTTATTAAACTAACTCCTTTATTTAGTGGACCTTTCCTTTCATTTAACGGTAACACACATAGGATTTTGACTTCCCATGAGCATGCTACAAAGTATGTAGATATCCCTCATGCAAGCAAATAGATCATGTTTGCACACCTCATGGCAAAACATCATCAAACCAAAAAAGAAAGAATAACAAAAATGTGAATTTGAAATAGCATTGTGAAAAGAGAAAGCAAAATTTAAAAGCCTAATAGTAGCATTGTTTTGTAGCTGATACATTTCTTGCTTTGTGCTAAATCGAAACTAACAAGGATTACCATATAACCTTGGCAGAATTGTGGTATCCACACATTCTTACCCAAATCAACTTCTCACTTAATTTAGATGCCTTTACCCGACACATGCCCCCAAAAAAACAATGTTAAGGCTTGAGGAGATAAACATATAGACTTACCTACTTTCATGTTGCCTTTCTTTCCTGGTCTTTGATCACATGCCTTTATTACACCTTGCTTACTTACTTTCTTTCCTTCATTTATATTCAGTTTTCTCCCACTCACTCTCTTGTATTTCCTACTCTACCTTGTCTTCCACAAGGACGCTTGCTTCCTTCTTATCTCCTCTCAGTTTGTTTTTTTTCATTCTTCTTTATCCACCTTAGGCTTTCTCTCACTCCCTTTCTCTCCCAGACTCTTCAGCTATCTTCTTCTATTCTTCTTTCATCACATGTTCACCCCATCGCCCCAAGTTCCTCATCTTTTTATTATAGCTACACTTTGTTTTTTAGCCTAAAAAATAAAGATCTACCCTTCATGCATGCAACTTCTTGGTCAATCTCCTTGTCTCTTGGCCTTAGCTTCTCACTCACACTTTCTCTTCCTTTCGAATGGCTCTCTTTTTCTCCTCTCCTAGTCCTCCTACTTTCTGCCTCTTATCCTCCGTTTTATGGACATGAGAATAGAGCCTTAAAGGTTGCATTCTCCTCTTCCTCAAGTTCCCCTATGCTTTTGCATTTTGGGTCCTTCTTCAAGTGCCTGAGGTCCCTTCCCCTCTATATGAGTCTCCACTCATCATCATCTCCCTCTACTCGAGAGCTCTTTCCCATCCCATGCCCTTATTCTGTTTTCCTCCAACATGCATGCGTGAGAATGGCCAGCCTTTCCCTAATGAGGTATGGGCCTTGCATTTTATAATGGTTTTGATTCCTTCTATAGTGTGGGTGCAACGTATGTGTATATATGGGTCTTACAATTTTAATAATTTTTTACATTTGCTTTTTTCCTTTCATGATTTTATTTTGTTTTTTCCTTGTTTCTAATCTTTATTTTGTTCTTCATATTTGATTTTTATTTTGTTTTCCCCATTCTTAGTTTTTATTTTGTTCATCTTATTTTTTTATTTTTACTTGTTTTGTCACATTTTTCATTTTTATTTTGTTTTTCATATTTTTTATTTTTTTTTACTTTGTTTATTTTATTTCTTTATGTTTGTTTTGTTTATCTCTTTTCTTTTTCATATTTGATTTTCATTTTATGACTCACCCATTTTACATTTATTTAATTAATGAATTAATCAATTGATTAATTAATCACCATTAATTTTTATTCTCAATTTATTTTGGGATGCGGTGTTCACAGTTTGCTTGATTTGTAACCTAAGGAAGAAAGTCATCTTTTCCATCATGCTAATCTCAAATTCACTTTACATTAACATTGAAAAAGCCTTGCATAAATTGCCATTAGTTTTTAAAAATATATATATCATCAACATAAATTTGTACAAGTATAACATCTTTGTTTACTTTTCTAATGAATAGTGCTTTGTCAACATTCCCTCTTTTAAAACCACTGGAAGTGAGAAAATTACTTAGCCTTTTATACCAAGTACTAAGAGTTTGCTTTAAGCCATAAAGAGCTTTAGAGAGTTTATATACATAGTTAGGCAATCTGTCATCTTTAAAACCAGGAGGTTGTTTGACATATACTTTTTCATTTATAAAGTCATTCAAGAAAGCTCACTTGACATTCATTTGATACAATTTAAAATTCATGAAAGAACCATAAGCAAGCAACATTCTAATAGATTCTAATCTAGCTACGAGAGCATAGGTTTCATCATAGTCTATACCTTCTTGTTAAATATACCTGTCGTAACCGACCTTTCAGCGAGAAGAGTAAAAAGAGTTTAAATTGATTCCCAAAAACCAATCTTAAAAATAAATTTATTTGGAGCCGTCACCAAAATTTTTAACGAAAAACTTTGGGAAACCAATTTGAAACAAAAATAAAATGGCAATATGGCCTGTGAAATCAGAGATAAGTTCGGAAGTCTATTTGTACGTGGGGAAAGTGTTAGGCACCCCACAACACCCATCCATATGGACGGTTACCTTAAACCAATCAGCTGAAATAGAATATGACTTTTAAATTCATCTCAATTACCCTTTTTATCGACATGCATGCCCATTAAACAAAGGAGACAAAACAGTAAGAATGAAAGCAAACAGATAGATATGTACAAAGGGCGGACTTGACCTATGATAAGAGCCTAGGGCCTACGTACCCCATGATAGGGATCAAAGTCCACGTAGTTCGACTAAATGACATGTTTATTGGTTGATGATTTGTAAATTTTATGATGAGTACAAGAGGGTTTCAATTAAACGGGTTTTCGTAAACAAAACGTAACTGGGATTTGATTCGTGTGTTTTAATTTACGACAACCTGATTAATCTAACCATCTTAACTTCTTCATTTTTCTCTCTTTTTAATTTTTTTTTGGAATTTTAATCTTTATTTTGAAAATAAAATGAAATGTTTATAAAGAACAAATTCGATCACGTAAAGAAAAGAAATTATTTAATTAAGACATTTATTTTTGTAATATTATTATTATTGTCATTATTATTTCATAACAAATATGTGCTGATTTTGGGAATCCAAGGAGATTAAGGATATCACATAACCTCTATTTGTTAGTTTTTAGTATCTGAGGAGACTTATAGCCTCACATGGTGACCCTTAAAAAAAATAATAATTATTATTTTGCAGTTTACGAATTATTTGATTTCATCACTATTTATTTATATTTTATTTATTTATTTAAGAAATTATGTATTGACTTCTGAAGCTTAAGGAGACTGAGAATTTCACATGGCCTCTTCTTAAGTGCTTAAGGAGATTAGTGTTCTCACGCAGCACTATTGAAAATTAATATGAGATAATAATAGTAATGGTGATAAAAATAAGACAAAATTAAATAAATGAATATACAAACGAATAAAATAAATAAATAAAACATCAAGAAATGAAAGAATGTGCCTTCCTGCAGCCAACATTCATGTAGCTAATGTACGTAACCTCATGCACCGCCACGGCCTCCTCATGTGGCTCCAAGTCTAATCGGAAATGGTGAGATCGAATGACGCCTAGTGCCACCAAAATCTCCGGCACCACTCCCAATTCGATGCAATTCTTTTAAGGCATGGCCACTAGGATAATTCCAGTATGACGCCATGAAAGTTGTGATAGAGCATCCTATGCTGATTGAAATTAATCCCAACAAAATGAGGAAAAGCAAGTTCCAAAAGGGCTTTTTCTTATTGTTGTAGCTTGTGGGGAAGCTTAGAATAAATCAAAATAAAGGAAAGAACTAGGAAGATAAAAGACCAAACCCTTCTATCCACAACGATACTAAGCTACCAGTGAAAGAAGATATGCAGCAAGCAATGAATGAGGAAGTGCTGAGGTGAAGTACCAGTGGAAATCATGTGTGCCCCATTCAGAACTCATGCATTCATATAGCCATATGCACGTAGGTAGATGAAGTAGAACAAGTAGCAGCACCAGTGTAGGAGTCACTTCCAAAGTCCCCTTGAAACATATCTTCAAACAGCTACTGCAACTCCTCAAAGCTCTCCTACCCATTTTCATTTAGTTTTGTTTGGCTTATCATTGCTGCCATTTCGTTCAAAAATTCACCCATTCCATTGTTGTCGTCATCATCACTATCATAGACTCTTATGTCATACAGGAACATTTTGTTCGCGTGAGATAAAACAGAATATGCTTGCTAAATTGCCTAAGATTCCTTCTTCACTTCTTCCACAAACTTTGAATTCCCTGACACTGAACAACGATCTGGGTGCCATTTCATTACGAGTTTTTTATAGGCATTTCTGAGCTCTGATTCTGTGTACCCCTTATTCAACCCTATAACTGTGTAGAAGTCAATGCCCTTCCTTTCTCTACTCGCCATTGTTGTTACCAATGAAGATGAAAATAAAAATCCAAACTTTCGCAAACAGGAGCTCTGTCCAAATAATGAATCCTTCAGCCTCTTTAATCCTCTGATGTGCATCAGATCTATCAGGCTTGTGATCAATGGACAAAAGGACAGCTGAACCAGCTCTGGAAGCAACTACTCTGGAATCACCAACATTGGTAACAATAATTCAGTCCCCCAACAAAATAGCTGTTGATGCAGTAGACCCAGCATCCTTATGATAACCCTTTTCTTTTTTAAGGTAATCAACATCTATCTGTTTAAATGCTTCAACGATAGTTGTCTTTGGGTCTTTGATAAAGTCAAGATGGCTACTAATATTCTTGAAGATATTTTTTTTCAAGTATTCAGCAGTCCGTGAACCTCCATGACCAACAAAAACATAAATAAAAAAAAAAAAAAAAGCAACCATTTGACTGTCAACCTCTGACATACTTATCTCATTGAAATCCTCCATTGAAGTCCTTTTACCCCTGAAATTGGAATATTTATAGCTGAAACTTCCATTTCGACCTCCTGAGAGACAGCTGATGCCACCACTGCTAAAGAAAGAATTGGGATCCTTAGAGGAGATTACGATGTTCAGAGCTGGTGGTGGAGCGGGCTTATCAGCATCATTGAAAGGCGAAGAGAAGGAAGAGCGGTATGATGAATCTTTGTCATTGGAAGGCACAGAAGCTGTGGTTGAGTTAGAAGAGTCAGCCATGATGTTGCTCTAGCCACCTTATTCTCTTTCTTTGTCTTGACAGCAGGTGTAGCACCACCAACAAGAGCACCTCCCGCAGGAGCTGCAGTAACAGCAACCGCACCCCTACCACCAGGCATAAAACTAACCTCTCCCTTCTAGCAACGATTAGCTCGGTGATATCTTTGCCCTTAACTTCAGACAAGAGCAACTAAATCTTTTCATCATCAACCTCATTTCCAACTGAGCCAAGGATGTCTCTCAGATCGTCGGCTGATGGGGTTTTGTTCCTTTCCAAGGCGGCCAGCATTTTTACTAGAATGATAAGAGACTACTTTATTGCTCTGTTCAATGCATGCGGAAACAAGGGCTTTTTGTTTTCATTCTTCCTTGTATTTTGATTGCTTCTGATAGAGAAAAGCTCTCACATTCTCTTCTTTCTCTTTCTGGTTTGCCATGTCTTCTCCATCTCACCTTTCCTTCCTTCATCAGCTTTTTCTCCTCCTCTTGGTTCGTCGTTTCTCTCGGCCTACTCCTTCTCTGCTTCGTCCCCCATTCTCGGTTCCAGCTCCCTTCCTTTACTCCTGTCTCAGTCTCCTCTTCTCGACCCCTTAACTATTGTGCAGGTCCTGGTGGTGTGTGGAGTTACACTGCGTTTGTCTGCTTGGTCAGAAATGAAGTGGAAGGCTTTTAAGGAGAAACGAAATGAGCCTCAGTCTGTGAGTAGAGAGAGAGAGAGAAAGCGCGAAACTTGAAGCACCGCCAGATGAGTTGGGTCCTCGTCAAAGCAGATGGGAAAGAAGCTTTAAAGGATTCCCAAAGGGTAGAGCAGAGAATATTGGCTTTGGCTGGGGTTAGAAACCAGAAACCGTGGCTTTTTTTTTTGGTTCAGGGATTGCTCCTCCAAAAAGAAAGATAGCGTGGAAAGTTTCAAAAAGTTTTATAAAGGGTCAATGAATAATAGAGTGAAGGCTTCGCTATAGGAAGAGCACTGACGAGAGAGAGAGGGTTCAAAGATAGTGGGTAGACATCCCAATTCCCTCTTCCTCGTGGGCTTCTCTCTCTTCTTAGTCTCGCAATTCTCCCACAAAAGAAGAAGCCTGAGAAGGGTGAGAGGGTTAGGGTATGGTCTGGAGGGTGGAACCAGCCAGCCCATCTCTCTCAGTCTCTCCCCTTTTATCTCTTTCTCTGCCACCGTTCTCAGTTCAGCGAACCCAGTAAAAGAAAGCTTCCCCCTAAACTGATCCCCGAAATCCTCCTCATTCTCTGTCCTCTCCTTTCTTTTCACTGTCTCCCTCTTTTCTTTTCACAACCGCCCACACAGTTTTCTCTTCCTATGCAAGTTGCCATTTTATTATATATATATATATATATATATATATATATATTATTACCATTATTATTAGTTAACTTTTATTTTATTATTTTATTATTTTTAATTTTTTCTTATATCTTCTTTTTACCTTTTATAATTTTTCCTTAATTTATTATAATTAGCTAATTTTATTTTTAAATTTTGAGTTTATTTAATTGTCTCCCATTATTTATCTTTAATTTCAACTCGTCCCCAATTAAATGTCATTTGAAGCTTTATCATTTTAAAATTCTTTTATTTGCTTAATTATTAATTAATTGGTGTATCAATTAATTAAATAATTAAGTAATTAAGGATGGGGTGTTCACAATACCCTTGGGCCACAAACTAAACATTGTTTCATTTCACTTTAGCTTACTCATCCAACTTATTTTTAAATACCCATTTTGTTCCAATGATAGAAGAATCATTGGGTTTCTCAGCAAGCATCCATACTTCATTTCTTTTGAATTGATTTAGCTCTTCTTGCATATCTAGGATCTATCCTTCATCACTTAATACTTCAACTATTCATTTTGGTTTAATTTGGGATAGAAGTGCTAAGTTATTTTCTTGCCTAAATGATGATATGGTTCGCAAACCTTCATTAAGATCTCCAAAGATGAACTACATGGGAAAAGTTGTTAAATGTTTCCATTCCCTTGGGAGTCTTTATTCTATTCTGGAATTTTCAAATTGACTAGGGGAATTATGGGTGAAGAATCGAGTTGACTATTTTTATTTTCCAATTGACTGTAATTTTGATTAGTAACATTATTCTCGTTTTTCCTTGGTTTGGACTTAGTTTCCAAAAGCCTCAGACTTTAATGAGGTGCAGAGACAAGTGTAGTTTCATCATCATCATCATCATCATCTATGTACATATTTTTTAAAAATCTTATTAGTATCTCAAATACTACATGCATATATTATTCTACTACTACTGTATACTTATTATAAACTTTATATGCTTTACTAAAAGAAGAATAACCCAGAAATATACCTTCATCATTGTGAGCATTAAACTTACTAAGATGATCCATACCATTGTTATGAATGAAATACTTATAACCAAAAGTACAAAAATAACTAGCGTTAGGCCTTCTTCCTTTCCATAACTCATAAGGTGTTTTCTTAAGAATAAGTCTTTTTAAGCAACGATTTAAAATGTAACAAGTAGTGTTTATAACCTTAACCTAAAAATATTAATAAGATCATTATCAAGAAGCATGATTCTTTCCATATCTTGTAATGTTCTATTCTTCCTTTCTACCATACCAGTTTATTGAGGAGTTCTATGATAAGAGAAATTATGGTTAAATTCATACTTATTGCATTAATTTTTTAAAAGTTTGTTTTCAAATTTACTACCATGACTACGCATAATACTTTACATTAAATATCTTTGTTCCTTTTAAACTTACTTGCAAAATATTTCAAAGAATTTAAAAGTTTTATTCCCATAGCTTAGAAAGTTTACTCAAGTATATCTTAAGTAGTTATTAATGATAACAAATGCCTAACCCTTGCCTCTAAGGCTTTGAGTTTAAGTTGGTACAAATAAGTCCATAAGTAACAATTGGAATGGCCTAGAAGTTAAAACACATTCTTTTGGTCTAAAAGAAGACTTAGTTTGCTTACCAAGTTGACATACATAAAAAATGTGATCTTTTTCAAAATTTAATTAAGAAGACATTTAACAAAGTCAAGTTTAAAAAGTTTTGAAATAAGATGCATGTTGGCATGGCCAAGTCTTTTATACCACACCTAAGAATCATTACAAATGCATGAAAGACATGTATCTTACCAATGCCAACTATTTTACTTTTACCATTGTTTCCAAAAGTCATAAAACTTCTTGGAGATGGATATAAATATGAACATGTAAAGATCTCTAATCATATGCCTTTAAGCAGCCATTATCCAAGTACTATTGATTTCTAAAGATTCCTCCATTGAAACAAATCTACTAAATATTCACTTTGTTTTAGGTACCCAAACTTCTTTAGATCCTTTCTTATTAGTGATGGCAAACTAAAGTGCCCTTAGGGATTCAAAATAATCTTGCTTTCATGTTTCTTATATTTATAGCAAGCATGACTTTTTCCTTGACAATATAAACAAATAACATTGGAAAATGTAACAAATAAATTTTTATACAATTTTACATTTTTTTTTATCATAACTAAGATCAATTTTATTAAAGATACATTTCTATTTACTCAAAATCAGATTTTAAGTTTTCTTCTCCTTTAATAAAATTTGTTAAATCTCTAGTTAAAGTGGAGACTTTAAGTTCTAAATCTTTATTTTCATTCAAGACTTCTTCATGTTCTATTTTCAAATGTTAAGAATTTTTCTCAAGCTCTTGTTTAGTTTGTTCCAATTCTCTATACATGAAAAACAGTTTTTCAAAATCATTAAACATTTTATTTAAATTATTTTGCAATTTTTCTTTAGAAAGTTCAATAATTTCCTCATCTTTAGCTATGGCCATCAAACATAAATTAGTCATCTCTTGTTCCAGCTCCTCCTCATTTTCATCTTCATCATCACTTGAAGTGATAAGTGCTCTTATTCTATCAGACACTTAGCAGAATTTCTTCTTCAAGGAAGGACAATTAGATCGTATATGGCCCTTTCTTTCATATTTGTAGCATGTTACAACATTCTTCCCATGTTCTTCTTTTCTAAACTCCTTTCTTTGGATATTTCTTTTATACTTTAGGAGCTTTCCCTTTTGTTCAAAAATTATTGTAGCTCTTAATACCATGTTTCTTTCTCTTTTGAGTTGATATCGTTTAACATGGTTGTTTTGATAAGTTATAAGAATTACTTTTAACTCATCATTGGTTAGCTCTATGAATTTTGAGCTACTCTCAATGTTATCAACTTTGACTTTGGATTTCTAAATTTTAGAAAGACATCTTAGCACTCTCTTCAGTATTTCATAGTTAGTGTAAGATTGTCCAAGCAATTTTAGTTAACCCATTATTTTAGAAGCAATTGAACATGGCTTCCATATCCTCATTCTCCTTCATTTCAAATAGCTCAAATTCATATCATAGTGTGCTTATCTTGGAGTATTTCACATTTGATGTTTCTTCATGTGTTCCTTTAAGTTTGTCCTGCATCTCCTTTGTCATTTCAAATGTTGATATCTTGTTGTATTTTTCATCATTGACAACAAAATAGAGAATATATATTGTTCTAGCATTTGCTTGAATTAGCTTGATGTCATCATCATCCCACTCATGTTCAGGTTTAAGTTTTCCATCACTTGTTTTGGGAAACTTTATCCCTTCAACAATGACCTTTCACACTAGATAATTAATAGCTTGTATGAAGATTTTTCATTCTTCTTGTGTGTATAATGGTTTCCATTGAAATAGGGTGGCTTTATAGTCTAGTGTCCTTTACTTAAATAAGCTCCCTCAAAGAAGTCATTTTCTGCAAAACAAAAAATATTTTCTCTAAGTTGTAAAGCACAAGCCAAGTGAGATCAAAGCTCTAATATCAATTGCCAATGCACCTAAAGGAGGTGAGTAGATGATTGAAAAATCTTATCCTTTTAAACTCTAGTTGAAAAAAATTGAAAAAATAATTAATTGTGTTTAAACTACAATTAACTGAAATTTTGTAGAAGCAAGTTTAGAGGTTATAACATAAATCAATCAACTATATATTTTATAGTACATTAAATTGCCCGAGAATAAGAGATTTTAAGAAAATACTTAATTAGAAAAATTATAGTTAACTGAAAGGCATAAACCTGAAAAGCAAAGATAAGGATCAGAAAAACAAACTAAAAAGTTTATCCTAATCCAACCAAATCAGTTCTTACGTCTAGTTCCCTTAACTCTTTCAAGAGATTTGTCACTAAATCAACAACTTTTACAACCACCAAGAGTTTTCTAGTGCTTACTTTTAAACACAAGGTTTTTAAGTTAACCTCATACTTATTTAAAATATCTCACTCTCAACACACTCTTCATCTCACTCATAGAGATAGATATTCATAGTAAAGAAATGATCAACATTTTTGAACCCTTATAAAAATGGGTTTACAAGATAAATGCTTGAAGATGCTCTCAAAAGCAAATAGACCATAAACTTGGCTCAAAGATGATGAAACTACTCAAATATGGCATAGATCAATGTTTTGCTTCAAGTTACAGCACTTCTATATATAGTCCTTTTCAAAATATAGATGTTTGAGGTAGTAGAGGCTGCAAATGTTCACCTTCATGGAGTTGGTTAGATCTTAATTCTTTGTCTTCCATAAAGGTTGCAATTTCAGCTTCAGAGAAGAAGATCTTTCGAAGGAATGGAGGCTTTATAAATAGCCGTTGTTGTCAACATCTGAAGGAGAGAAGAAAAATGATGCTAACGTGATGAAAAGGAGGCTATCAAAGTTGAGCCACTTTTTCCCCTTGTTTCCAGGTATCCATCACGTGTTGCACTTTCAAGTTGAGCTCTAATGAGCCGGCAAAGTGGCTTTAAATTTAAAGGGTATTGGGTTGTCAATAATTCCAGCTTTAAAGCGGACTGCTTCAAACAATATGGGCTCATGAAATTTAAGATCAAGGTAATTGGGAGTTTTGTCAAGTTTGAGTTTTATCATGTGATCAAACTGGGTTTGGGCCTATTATTGGGCCAACAGTATCTTCTTAACATGATATTTCCAAACAAAAGTAAACAAGCAATCCATGATTGAAAACATGATTCCACGTGTTGTGCTTTCCCTTCACCCTGTAACAAAATTTAAATGATCTAAGAGATAAACAGCCCATGGATCAGAGTAAAAAAGA
Organism: Delonix regia; assembly: GCA_037074485.1. Classification (NCBI taxonomy): domain Eukaryota; kingdom Viridiplantae; phylum Streptophyta; class Magnoliopsida; order Fabales; family Fabaceae; genus Delonix; species Delonix regia. The sequence continues at coordinate 10,285,468 of CM073455.1, forward strand.
TACTTCATTGATAGAATGACTGCATAAAGCATATATACTCTTCATTCTGACAATAGTCCACATCCATTATTCTGTTCTTTATAAGCCATGTATGCCCTGTATATAAATCACCCAGCACCAGCAAGATAGCCACATACAGTTATATTTTGTTCCTTTTTCTTGCATAATGATCAAATTGTTTAGGATTAGCCACTTCTATCATGTTGAACTTTAGAAGACAACTAATATATAAATGGTTCACTTGCACCTAGTGTAACAAAAAACTAAACAATTTAGTGTGTTTAGTTTGGCAGCCATAAGCAGCAAGTGAGAAGAAACTTGCAATGTACAACATACAGAAAACTTTATAAGGGTGAAAGAACGTTGTTCTTTTCAGGTCCCACATAAGGGAAAATCAAAAGATCGAAACTTTATTTTGCTCCAGTGTCCAGCATTGCCATTTGTCCGCAATATAACTTAGTGCGTGTTGAGTCCAATACTCTCATTAATGTGGGTCATTTGGCGTTCTCAAATTACAGACAAGATCCCTGCTTCCTACTATTTTGAATATTTGTGTTTTGGATGTATAGAAAAGCTTTCATATATTGTATTGGAGGAAATTGACTTATTTGGACTGTTTGTCTAAATTGAGATTGTCCTATTTGACTCCATCAAAAGTTTTTTCTTTGAATAAAATTTTGAATATTAACTTAAAATATTCTTAATATATTTCGCAAGTATATATTAGTGTATACGAGATCCAATTAATCGCATGTCCACTCCTCTTCTCAGTCTTTTCTCTTATGTCTCAATGGTAGGGACCAGCAAGTAAATTTATTGTTACTTTAGAGAATTTTTTAACATGAATTGGTCTATAAATTAAATACATCTAGATGAATATATAGAGACATGCCAATATATAATTAGAGCGGACCGTAATAAAAATATAGCCCATATATTTTTATTTAATTAATTTTGATATTATTATGTTTAATACGCAAATCTATTGAATAATTATTCGTAAGACAATGACGTATCTTGCCTTCATAGGATGTACTTATGAGTTCCGAAGACAAACACGGAGAGAGAGAGAGAGAGACATGGTGAATACTAAATACGCATTAGCTCATTCTTGTTAGATCTAATCATAATTTATCGTCTATCTAGTCTAATAAATTTGGCTCTAAAAAAATAAAGACTAAACCTAAAAATGTTCTATTAAAAATATTTGATTTATAAAACAAATTAAGTTTGAATTTTTTTAAAGTTTAGTTCAAGCTTAAAAAACACAAATGAATACTTTTTTAATAATTAAAAAATTATTATTTAAAAAAACTTAGTATAATATGATATTTTGATAAGCAAATGAAAATTAATACTTTTTATTTAAAAAATTTATGTCAATACAATAAATCATTTTTGATTAAAACATTTTAATATATAATTTTATATGTAATAATAACAATTATTTATGTTATTTATTTCAAATATTAAATAATAAATTAATTTAATCATTATTTAAAAAGTCCAATTGGTTCAATCCAAAAAATATAAATAAAATTTCAAATAAGAAAGCTTGATTAAAATGTGGCTTAGGTTCTTTTAACCTAAATTCAAATCTAATTTTTAAAATCATAACCCAATTAGGTCTAGTTCGTATATGTGACTTTGAGAAAAAAGATTAACAGGTGATTCAACAAATGTTATTAAGTAAAATATACAAATGATTCATTAATAACAATACAAATCTTACTCAAAAGGCAAAAAAAAAAAACAATACAAATCTAATAATTCAAAAATTAAATGAAGTAATTTTTAAACTGCATACAATTATAAATTTTAATTTAATAATTTAAACTTTTTAAACTTTAGAATTAAATAGGTCAAAATCAATGTTTATTCTCATAATTGTCAAACTCACGAGTTTATTATTTGTATTTACGAGTTTACGATTGTACATAAAAAAAAGAGTCAACTCATTGTAAACTTTGATTTAATACAAATTCGGGTAAACTTGCGAGTTGATTTATCGAGTCTACCAAGCTTACGATTTTAACGTGTCAACTAACTTGTAAAGTTAGTAACATAATAATTTAAACTCAAGACTAAATAAGATATAAACAACTTTTTTCCTATAAAACTTTTACAATTTATTTTATTACAAGTTTGAATGTGCATAAAAAATAATAAAATTACATTTAATATATACTTATTAAATAAAATAAAATAAATATTATTTAATTAGTTATATTGAATAATTATTTATGTATGGTCATCTTAAAATATTCATGTTAAGTATTACAAATTATGAAATATAAATAATTTTTGTTTGATTAAGTATAATTTGAATTATATTTGAATAATTTTTTAATAGATATAATATTTAAACTATAAAATTACATATTTAAATAATTATTTATTAAATTGAGACAAACTCTTATAATTTTACGTTATGAATTTACGTTACGAATTTACCTTTCTCTTATAAGTTTTCCTAAACTTACGAATTTAACTTTATTCATCTTTGTTGGTACACAAATTTTTTACAATTAAATAAAAGATGTTATATATTTTTTTTAACTTTAAATAATAATATGCAATCTGAAATGGTCATTTTTTAATTTAAAATATTACAGCAAAAGATTCGAAATCGTTTAAAATATAACTCTGTAACAATTACGGATCCGTGGGTTTGTAGGCTTGGTTTCTGGTTGACGACAACATGTTTTCACTTACACTTCAAAGCATATACGTCAGAAGCCTTCAATAAATGATGCCAAAACCCATACATGTCTGATGCTATGAAGGTGGGAAAAAAAAAATGTGTTATTTGCCTTGCCTTCAAGTAAGAACCTACCCTACAACTGCAACCTACCCTACCTTCACAGGTTATTGCAGGGAATCTATTCTCTAAGTTTAGTCGTGTATAGTACTGCATAGAATATAATTAAAAATCAATTAGCTAAAATGTTTAATGTTAAAAATTACTTTTAAAATAAGAAGCTATTATTTTTCTATATCATGCCATTTTTTGGGTTCAATTATACCTATTTATTTCTCCAAACTGTTATCTTCACTCTTCCCTCCTCACTCTGTCTGAGAAATTCCAAGGCCCAACTCTTTATACCAATACCGTATACTTTAAAAAAAAAAAAAAGATTGGGTAAATTATATAATTTTTTTATGAGGTATTCAAATTAATTACTTGCTCATTTCTTTATTTTTAAAAAATCTAAATTTTTTTTCTACAACTCAAAATATGTGTTATACTGAATTTGTGCATAACAAAAATAAGTTACTCCTATACTTATTTTGGCCAAACTATCCTTGCACTTATTACTAGTATATTATAATAAATATTTAATATATGTTTGAACAATATATAATAGTTACTTATATAAATTTAGAATAAATTAAATTTATAATTTTCAACAAAAAATATATAACATCAACTATCTAAGAGTATTTTGATAATCTTTTAACTTCAATGAAAGCTTGTGTATGTTTCTATAATAAAAAAATGTTGTGTAATTCGGATGCCATTTAAATGAGTGAAAAATCAATTATCTTAGGGAATTCTTTGAAAATAATTCTATTGTTTACTTTATCAGAATCAATTGTTTAATCAGTATAAATTTTACTTCAATTTCTTAAAGAAAAATTTTACTGAAACTATATATGACAAATAATTTCATAGTTACTTTAATCTATGGTTATAAGTTTTTAATACCCTATTTCACTTACCAGTAATAAACATCATTCTCAAAATTCAATATAGGCGACGTTTGGATCCAACTGAGAAAAAAAAAATGTTATTAAACAAATAAGTAGAAATTTTTTTTTTCAAAATTTAGAGACAAGTTTCCAAAATTACATCTTTCCCCACAAAACATAAGAAACATTAAAGTACTCTTTGAAACAATTAAATTGTCGTTGCTAATAAGTGATGCCTCTTTACCAATTTATTGTCCCAAAAGATAGTAAGGTGAAAGTACCATAGTAAATCAGCAAGTATTACTGATATTACCTGTCATGCAGTTCCAGAAGATGAAAAAACAGCAGAATTCAACACAGAAAACACTTCTACTTGAACTCTGCAGGTAAGGTTGTATCTCTATATATCTAGAAAGAATGTTAAAATGTAATCTCTTGGAAGGGAGTAAATGCTCGAGCCAATTATTGTACCTTTTGATTAAACGTATCGTCAAATGATTGAAATCTGATAAGATGTAATCAACAGAAATTTCAAAGAAAAAAATAATTAAGACAATTCTATTATTTCGAAGGCATCTTGTCCGATAATGGCTGATTAAGACAGATTACCAATTGGTCCTTACTAAGCTTTTCAACACAATTATGTGACATAACATTTTACTTACCAGCTCTAATGTCTTATTTTCTACCATAAAACATGTAGTGGAGAACGTGATTTGGTGAAAAAGAAAAAGCAAAAAAAAAAAAAAAAGGACTTTGAAATCATTGATGATGCTAGTTAACTGGGATTGAATCAGAAAATGTGTGGTCACTGGTTTATGGAAGATGGTTTTGTGCTGATATCGAACAGATTGCAAAAAGTACATAGAAACCATAAAACCCTTGCCCCTCTAACCTAGCCTAGCTATAAGTATATAGCATGTCCAAATGATATTCCTTAGTGGTGCACATGGCAAGGACATGGAGGAAAAAGTCCATAAACTCCCACTACTTTTCTGCAAATCTCACGAAAGTAATGAAAATGTCGCAGGCTGATGAAGACAGAAAAAAGAAAAGGACAATATACTTTAAAAGTACTATTTGGTCCTTAAATCTTACCTCTAAGTAATTAAGTTTTTTCAGTGTTATTAACCAACCAGGGACTAGATCATGTAATTTAGAGAATGAATAATTTAAGTGTGCATGTTTTAGGATCTAAAAGGTACATTTACTCAAAAAAGGAGGCCTGCCATCATAGTGTTTTTCTGAGCAGAGGCCAACCCATAACCCAAACCTCTAGGGGACAACGACAACAAGGACCCCATTCATGTGCTGCGACAATGGCACAAGACAAACTTATACTGTGGGGTAGACACAAGGGGTTCCCCACTGGTGGGTCTATACCTTAAAGAACTTGTACCTTTCCTAAGTGATTTAGCTGTGGATGCTGTCCCCTTAGATTTCTGGTAAATAAAAACCGCCAACTGAAATACTGATACAGATACAAAATACCACTCAGCAAAATATGTACTGTCTCAGTGTAATTTAAAGTGTCACGGTGCATCTGATATGACAATGGACAGATAGGGACTGTGAAGGTTGACACGCAAATTGTGCACATTAGAGGTGTCTTATGCATTATATATTGGGGTAGCAGTGACAGGTTTTGGTTCACATGTGAAGGTAGCCATGGGAGAGTTCAAGCATTTTGTGATTGTTAAGTTCAAGGACGATGTTGCAGTTGAAGAGCTCATCAAAAGGATGGAGAAGATGGTCTCTGAAATTGATGCTGTTAAACACTTTGAATGGTAAGCGTTTGCTCTGTTTCAAGATACATGATCATGCTCTTCTCTGCATATCTTTGCTTGGTCACCTTGTAAATTGCAGTAGGAAACAGGCAAGAAGCCTTTTTCCCTTTGATTCTGTTTAGCACAGTTATCAATTTTTCAGATCCTTCAGTCTTAGAGATGATTCCGGCACTAAAACTCATTAATTGTTTAACATGATTCTAATATGCTTTCTTACTGTCACGTACTATTTGTCAAGTACTAGAGGTATATGAATAGTTTTATTATACAGGGGACAAGACATTGAAAGCCAAGAAGTGCTAAGACAGGGATTCACTCATGCCTTCTTGATGACATTCAACAAGAAGGAAGACTTTGTTGCTTTTCAAGGTCACCCAAATCATGTGGAATTCTCTGTGACATTTTCAGCTGCTATTGACAAGATTGTGCTTCTGGATTTCCCAGCAACACTTGTGAAGCCACAACCAGCATAGCATGATCCTCAAGATATTCAAGCAATAAAGATTATATCTTCAAAAAACTATTTTAGCATATGCATAATTATGGGGTTGTACTTCCTTGTTCCTACCAGTTCTCAAGCAATTTCAACTTGTAATATCACTTCTGAATCATAAGGTCTTTTATTCTCCCTTCTGATTAATAGATCTAGGACTTGGTATTTGGTAATAAGCACTTTTTGCTTTTTTGACTTTGCTGCCGGATCAGCTGAACGATTCTGAGCGACAACTGTTGCTGTGTTAGGAGACTTTATGGATAGAATAACATCACTAACCTGAAAAAGAAGGTAACAGGAAAAGTAACTTTAGGAGACAGGTAATGAGAATCAATGGTGGTGAGGGAAATTGAATTATGCATCGATCAGAGATAAATCATAAACAATCGTTTGAACAGTGAAAGCCACAGAAGAAAAGAAACAGGAATCTTATAGCCAAAAGTAACGTTCCATTTCGAAAGACCATGGCAAAATCACATAAAGTAAATCGAACTTTCAAATCTAGCTGCAGATTTCTCAGAGCAATATATATATACATACATATATATATATATATATATATATATAATCATTTTGCTTCCATTTATGTATTCTTATTAAATTTAGAATAGCGGCAAATTAAGGTATGAAATTTTAAACTCATTATAGGAAATTAAGGGAATTGATTTGTGAACCTCTAATCAATATGTTGTGAGCTTATAACATAGTTACTAGTAAGTTATTGCTTATTTTAAATGTAGAATAGAATATAGATTAAGTACATTTTCGATAAGAAACGAAAGAAGGTTGTGTTATATTAAAATGACATAAGGTCTTTTTATTAAAACATATAAAAGACATCTACATGAATGAGGGTAGAGTTCTTTCTATTACCTGATTTAATGTCTGTCAAATATTAGTCCATATTTTAATCTAAGTTTATTATAAACAATAATTATTTATATATAAGTTGAAAACTTAAAATTGTAGGACTACTGATCCGAAGAGATCTAAACTTAGATACGTGTTCTTATTATAACAATGTCAAATACAAAAGTTTGTTGGGATACATATATACATATATATATATATATGTTAAATTGGTCTATTATGTGTCATCTTCCACTCCATGCATAATTTGAACCAACTCGAGCCATTTATATGGTATGCATAATACACTAGTAAAAGTTTTATAAACAATAATTATTTATATATAGGTTGAAAACTTATAATTATAGGACTACTGATCCGAAGAGATCTAAACTTAGATCTGTGTTCTTGTTATAACAATGTCAAGTACAAAAGTTTGTCGGATACATATATACATATATATATATATATATATATGTTAAATTGGTCTATTATGTGTCATCTTCCACTCCATGCATAATTTAAACTGACTCGAGCCATTTATATGGTATGCATCTAAATTAACTTTATTTATTATCTATTTATATTAATTTTATTAGTTGAAGTTATACATATTTAAAGTGTCAAAATAGTTGCTATGTCAACAAAATTTAATAATACACTAGTAAAAGTTTTATAATATAGACTAAACTATAAAGACTCAATTATATATTTTTAAAATATGGGGATCAAATTGAAAATTAAGTAAAACAATAGGGATTAAAAGAAAATTTACGCAAAGAAAAAAAATCAATCTAGAGACATCTTGCGGCCAACTTGAAAATCATTAGGAGGCAGTGGATTCTGGAGGCCCCTGCTCAGTCTTCCTCCCCACTACTTTGATCCTAAAGGAATTACCCCCAAAAAGTTGAGATTTCAATAGAGAGAAGTGCAGAAAATGAAGAGATTCAGTATTCTTCATTCTGTTCTCTTGTTCAATCTCATGTTAGTTACTTCTTTAGCTCAACAGAGTCATACTAACTACTGTGGAGAGATCAGAAACCAAACATCATCTTCATCATCGTCATCATCTCTATTGGATACCATGACCCTGTGCAGATCGCAGAAGCTTTACTTCAGAACATCTCTGGGCCTTTTTGAAGTCACCTCAGTAGATTATAATACTAGAACACTAACAATCTCACACTCTTCATGTTCTTCTTCGTCTTCTTCTTCTCTCCAATTTGTTTCTCCTCTGGCTGTCACTGCTGGTTTTTCTTCCCCTCCAGAAACTAATTCGCTTCTTCTCTTCAATTGCTCAACCAAAAGAAGAAACAGACCCCCCATTTCACCATTTATGCAGAATTGCAGAGGAGTATGCTCACATAGGCCACATGAATGTTTAGTTCTTAATGATCTTCACAAAATTGACAAGGGTTTTCATCCTAGGCATCTGAACTGCTCAAATTACATGTGGGTTCATAGGAGTTCTTCAGATGTTGGCAGTCATGGAGGATATAAGTTGGGTACGAGGATTTCTATTGACATTCCAGATCATGTTCCAGATCTGTGTAAAGAGTGTGAGAAGCCTAATGGGAACTGTGGGGCTGGCTTGAGGTGTTTATGCCACGCCAAAGAGTGCAGTAAGTGGTTTTGATCTCTTCATATGTTTCAAAAAAAATAAACTGTTAGTTTTTTTTTTTTTATTTACATTTTTCTTTTTCCTGTCTTGTTTCTCTGTGGAAAATATGTAATAATGGCTTGGTGATTTTGATGATGTTTTTTGCAGAAGACAAAGTCCTATCCAAGGGTGGGTCCATAAACTGCATTGGTAACATCCTCTTTTCTCTGCTTAGTGTACTAGTTTTTTTATGGAAATCTAATCAATCAGAAGAATGTTGAATTCTTATTAGGTCAGGGAGTCGCTAAGACGAAATGAGAAATTTTACATATTCTAGTTGTGCAAGTTCAATATGAGTGTATGTGTATGCATTATGAATATCTTAGTTTATCTATGGAGAACATTCTTATGTGTTTTCAAGTATTACATGTTAATTAGAATTAATGTAAATAGATTTGAAGAGATATCATTTATACGTGGTATTTCAAAGTAAGCAAGCAAGCTGAGAATTCAAAGCGCAAGATTACAGATTGACATCCCAAGTCTATTTAGCAATTGCTGAGCTTTCTACTGTCATCATGTAAACTTAAAATGGCAAGAATAATTTGTCTAGAATAAACATGGAGCCAAAATGAAAATAGTCAAATGCTATCATCACAAGACAAAATAGTTACACCTAACCTAACCCCGACTCAATCATATCGATTTAAATTGAATTAAAATAATAAAAAAATTCAAATTATAGCAAATTGAGTCACAGGTTCATATTCAACTCAACTTGGATATTACTTTTATTTTTTTTCAATTTTTTTATTTTATTTATAATAACTATTTTAAATATTAATTATTTTCAAATTTTAATTAATATTTATTTCAAATCTTAATTTTTTTATTTTTATTAATAAAAATTTTGTTTTAATGAAATAAAAATATTTAAAAAATAATGAATTAACCAATCAAAACCTGATATAAATGACCAATCACTTATCCAACCAAATTTAATCTAAAATCAAGTTAGATCTTAAATCCTACAAAAGCTTGAAACTTAACAAAATCTTGGTGTGCACTCCTAGCTGCAGACAGAATAATAATAATAAATAATATTTTATTAATATTAAATTAATAAAAATTATTTTTTATTCATAAACAGTAACTATAAAACCTCTCGTTATTGGAGAGAATCCACAAACATTAATGAAATCAAATCTGAGTTAATCATCTTATTTAAATTTATGTACACCGTAAAAATTCTTTTTTAAAATATTTAAATTGCCGCCCATTTTCTCCTATTTTATTGTATTTTATTTTTCGATTGAGATTGATAATGACGGGTTTTGTCAACCTCAATCCAACACACCAAGAGTTGGTTGAGGGAGGATGCAGAACAGGTTGTGGATTGCAGGATAATTAAAGAACTAATTTCATATAATTTTTGGACGCCAGTTGGATTGCAAGAAGCGTTGGCTAGAATTACACCAGAATAAACTATTATCTCCAAACACTGTTAATTTGTTCATCATTTCAAACATTTTTTAAGACCAAAACGAAAAGACCCCTCCCAAATTCAATGTATGGGATTCTGATTCCGACATTGTTGAAGAACATTTATTGGTATTGTATTCATATGGATTACAGAAAGTTCCAGAACAAGATGGAGCAGTACATACGAATGTACTCTTGAGTGAGATATATTTTTATATACTTATTTTTACATTGACAATTTTAAAAAAAAAGAAATGAGTACCATTTTTAGTGATTTATTCTAATATTTAATATTCAGACGATGTTGAAGCGTAGTTTTCAAAGATTCATTAATATATAAATATATAAATGAATGAGAGCACATATTCTCGATTTTAGTGAATCCAAATGATTCTACACACGACCTTGTGATTCCTTCTCCATATTATAAGATAACACGAGCTCAATTACAAAGTGTCAAAGCAGTGCAATTATGTGACGTAGAGGCATATAATTAGCCCCAACACTCAACGTGTCAGCATTACAATATAGCCTCTCATTTTCTGGGTTCATAATTAATCCCATTATTTTTTTCAACTCAATCATATATAAACCTAACTCGTATAGATTTTTTCTTGTACTCAATGCCTTAGACTCTACTTTTAGACAAAAGCTATATGTGTATGATTAGCTTCACAAATACAACGAATCTGGAAAACCCCTATAGACTTAATCGTCGCCCACCGTATTCTTAGGAACATGTTCGAGTTTGAAACTAATATTGTCCACCAAACACAGCCTAACATGCAACCCCAATAAAGCACTGTTCTAAGATGATAAACCTAGCTAGCTCTTTCAACCTTGTAATCGCCTTTAATTAGTTGTACAGCATTATGGAAAAAGCAGAAGATATTTGTTGCCTTATCTATGCATGTTTGAGGAGATTAAATGTACAGGCTCAATTTAATGGTTAAGAGAAACTTCTAGAAAATAAGATCTTAGACAGGAGTTTTTTAACACTAATCAGTTATGCAATTGTTGAGAATATAACTATATAAAGATCAAGAAATTTAGTTTCATGGAAAGATAACGTATTTCGTGTTTGGAATATAAATTAATTTTTTTAACTCAAAAAAAAAAAAAAAAACGGAGTCTGTAATCGTTAATATACAATGATACTTTTAGCAAAATAATAGAATTTAAGGACTAATGAATTATTAAATAAATTAAATTTCATTTTATTTTTATACTCACAAATTTGTGTTAGCAGCACCTTTAGGGTTATATAAGATTGCTTTAACAATATAAACTAGATTTATCCATCAGGATTTTAGTCCTATTAGACACCCATATATAATAAGATTATATATTTCTAATTTCTCGATTACACCATCCCATATGAAACTAATAAGACACAGTTCTCACATCAAAGACTATATTTTTTTTTGTAATTAAAAACATTTACATTTGGAAAAATAATAATGACACAAGAGCTATAATATGTACGTGACCCATTTTAGATGCAAATTTGGCTTGATTCTTTTTCTCTCTCTGAATGTAATGTACATTATAATTTATAAAAAAAGAATGCTCCACTATAACATGGTAAAATTTTTAAAGGATTGTTGGCGATGATATTTTCACCATTGGAAGAGAAAATGGGCGATTAAAGATTATATTTTAGGAGAGAAGCAAAGGATTGGAGGGACCATGGAGTCATAAAAACATGTCAAGGGATCTAAGGACATGGAATAGACCATCATGGGCAATATAGGACACCACCACCATGTCCAGTAAAGACAAGTTGAATATTTCAAAAATGTTGAAGCTTGTTCTCAATGATTTTGATACCAGAAGTACCAAAAGTGACCACTTGACGTTTCAGAGCCAAAATGCTCTGTAAATTGCTTCACTCTATAGCAGTGCTTAAACTGCCACAAGAAGCATGGCATACGGTAATAATATCATACCATGTCGTCTTCTTGTCTTCACCACAGAGGTTCATAATCATAAAAATGAAAAGATAAAAAAAAAAAAAATTCTTCTGCTAAAGATTACTATGAGGGTAATATGGTTAAGATGATGCTGATAGTTCATGAGATACATCTTCTTCAGTCATATCCCTGTCTTGCACGATTGGGCATTCAAAAAAATTGAAACATTTTTAATAATTTGGGCATTTTCTTCTTCATTTCCCTCTCTAGGAAGGAAGAAACGCAGAGAAACAGAGGGCTTAAAAAAGAGCCCATTGTTCTGTTGTTGCTCGAATTATTATTATTTTTTTCTATTTACTATGATAAAAAAGAATTGAGTGTGAATCCTTGCAGGAAGAAAGGAGATCAGAGTTAATATCAAAGAAGAGAAAAAAAAAAAAACAAAGAATAAGAAATTAGATTTTCTATAGAAAATAAAGAAGATGCCAATGTTGGCCCTTATGTGGTGGTCTTACAGGCATATATCAACAAGGAGAATTCAACTCTATCTTTCTCTTTCTGAGCATTCTTCTCCTCCAACCACAATCTGCTATCCAACGCACTCCTAGTTCTGAACATGAACACTGCACACCCAGAAGAAGAAGAACTGAAAAACCAATCATGAACATCCCAAAGCAAATCCACAAGCAACCCATCAAGGAAAATCGTCTGGTTTCCCCTGAAATTCCATTGCAGCCTCTTCACTCTTATCACCGTTCTCTTATCAATACAAACCGTTAGAACTGGACACTTCACATTCTTCAGCCCTTCGTTTTCTCCACTGCATCTAATCACAATCTCGTGAGAATCCCCAGTTTCGCAGAACTGAGCCTTCGTTGTGTAAAGGGTATTTCCGGAACAATGCTCTCGACGAGAAATCAGTGAGAATTTGGCCATGGGAGTGCTGCTTTTAAACTTCTTAGTCACAATTTCTTCAGCCATCTCACCGAGAACTAGAGCTATTTCTGAATCAACGAGGATTAGAAGATAATACCCATCAAGAGGCTCAGGGGCAGAATCGTACTTAGCATTTGAAAGATCCCAGAAAAATTCGATCTTCGAGTCTTCGGATTCCAGAAATTTGCTGCCTTTTTTCTTCCTGAAGAACCTCGAATTGGTGTTGAGCCTGAAAATTGCTGTTGTGGGGTCATCATCGTTGACGTTTATTGCGAGTCCTTGATTGGAGTGGTTTTTAATCCAAGTAATTGTGATTAAAAGCTGCTTTTGAGTGGAGAGGGTGATTTTGTAGACGCAGGAGACTGAGTTTTGGATCGACGGTGTGAGACTGGGAGAAATACAAGCGTTGTTTGAGTAGCTAGAACATGAAGGATAATAATGTGACACATTGACTGCGTTCTCGCTGAAACAAGAGATTACGTCTCTCATTTTTGCAGAGACTCTTGGCAAAGATCGAAACTTTTGAAGAAATCCACAAGGAAAAAAGATAAAAAGAAAAAACCCCCTTTTGTTTGATTTGGAGATTCTATAAAGAAAACAGAAGATTCAAGGATGGAGGTTATCGCTGCAATTGAGGTGTTTTAGATTTTCTGAAATAGAAGCTCAGAGGTAGGAGGGAAATGAGAAATCTGGTTTTCTGACACGTCCATTGCCATTTAATATGACACGCTCTCCGTCTCTCTCTCATCTTTTTTTTTTTTTTTTTATATAAACTCTCTCTCACCTTTATATTAACACGAATCTCAAGGGAAGGCAGAGAATGGAACATTGAAGCGGAAACCTAGGTGATGTTTTTTTTTTTTTTTAAAGTGTGATCTGCGAGTTATTACAAGGATTTAAAAAATGAAAAAGAAGAAAGGAAAAGGATGTACTAAAAAAACAGTAGGTCCTGGTTTATATTTATTAGTTTTGGATTCTATGAAGTAAAAAATGTATTTATATTTAAACAAAATAATACAAAAAATGAAAATGAGTATAATTTACGATAAAATCTTTGGTGCAATTAAAATTTTAAATACATTAATACAAACAGTTATAATGTAAGAATATAATTATAATTTTACTATTTTTATGTTAATATTATTATAATTATATCCTTACATCACAATTAAATGTATTGGTACACTTAAAATTGTAAATGCACCAAAGATGGCACCATAATTTACTTGTCTCTATTATATTCACCTGTAACGAATTAATTTGGTATGTATTTTAGCACAATTAGTGACATGGTCATTGTAATAACTAAAAGAAAAATAATAATATATAATAATAAAAAAATAAAATAAATTAATAATTTATTTTATTTTAAAAGTTAAGGAAGGAAAAAAAGTTTACTTGCGATAGGGACAAAATTCACATGACAATGGAATTCTCAAACAAGAAATTCAAGAAGTATTAAATATAGATGCAAATGAATGGTTGGACATGTAGCAAGAAATAATCTCCCCGCAGTGGTGGTTCCACCAACAGAACCAATCAAAGCTAGAGATACCCGAGATGGTGATGAAAGAGGTAGCAATGAAAGAATCTTAACTCACTTTATTAAGTTTAACCCTCATACTTTCACATATGTTGATAGCTCAAAAGATCCATAGCTATTTTTGGAGGAGATTAAGAGTATAAGTTTCACATTAGATTGTCCAAGTAGGAAGTTTGTGACTTTAGTAGCATTTCAATTACAAGATATCGCTAGATCATGGTTTGAGTCATTTCGGAGAAGTCAATCAGCAGAGTTGCCTCTTTTGGAATGGAAGGAGTTCAAAGAGATTTTTATGGATTAATTTTTACCTATGAGTGCCAAGGATGCCCAAGCAAGAGAGTTTGAAAGCTTATGACAAGTTTTAGACATGTTAGTGGATGAATATGCAATCTAATTTTTGCAAGTTGCCAAGTATGCATCAAATTTAGTTCCCATAGATAAAGACAAAATTAAGAGGTTCATCATGGGATTATTAAGACCATTATTCAAAGTGATGGCGACTCATATCAATCACCTCTCCTCTTTTTTAGAAGTTCATGACTGTGCTAGAATGATAGAAATAAGGGATCAAGAAGATATTATTTTGCAGAAATAGAGAAAGAGAATAGATAAGAGTACACATTCAAGCGAATATTCCTCAAATGGTTCATTTAGTTAGGGGACCCAGACCACTTAGTCAACTCAGACCCTCCCAATCTGGTATAAGTTCACAGACACCTTCAACTGTTAGTACAGAGCGCTAAAGAGGTACTCACAGAGTATATAGTCATTACTCAAACTACTAGGGCCCCATGTTCACTCAGTGAGAGATCACATGCTAGAGTGTGCTATAAAGAAACTGGTGCTTACTATCGTTGTGGTTAAGTTATGCACTTGGTGCAGGATTGTCCTCAGCCACCTCAGAGTTTGAGTCAGGGGCCAATACGAACCACAGGGTCTGCATTTGGAAAGAATAGATCTAGGGGAAATGTTTTTATTTCTAGTAGTGGAGGTGGTAGTGGACCTTCTTCTAGTAGGGGTCAGACATCTACAGGTAGAGGCCAAGCTTGGGTATGTGCTTTGAATAAGCAGGATGCTCAAGCGTCAAACGTCGTGATCACAGGTACACTTACTATTTGTTTTCATATAGCTCATGTATTATTTGATTCTGGCTCTACGCATTCCTTTGTGTCTCCATATTACACTAAGTATAAGGGCAAAAGCCCTACTTTGATGGAGAATTCCCTTGTGGTAGCAGCACCATTGGGAGAATCAATGGTAATTGATAAGGTGTGTAAATCTTATAAGATAGCTATAGAAAATCGTGAGATGGTGGTGGATTTGATAATCCTAGCCATGACTAATTTTGATGTCATTTTAGGAATGGACTGGTTAGCATCCAGTTATGTAACCTTGGATTGCCACCTCAAGTTGATGAAGTGTGCTTTTCTTGGAGAATCACCATTCCTTATCTAGGGAGATCACAGTGAGGCTCCCAATAATTTACTTTCAGCTATCAAGGGTAAAAGGTTATTAGTAAAGGGTGTTAATGTTATCTAGCTTTTGTTCAAGACTTAGAGGCAACGGTTATGTATGTAAGTCAAGGTCCATTGGTCAATGAATTTGCATATGTGTTTCCTAATGAATTACCTAGGTGACCTCCAGATCAGGAAATTGAATTTAGTATCAATATGTTTCCAGGCACTCAACCTCTATCTATTCCTTCTTACAAGATGGCACTAATTGGACTTAGAAAATTGAAGAACCAACTGCAGGATTCATTAGACAAAAGCTTTATTCACCCAAGTTCATCTCTGTGGGGAGCACCAATTTTGTTTGTGAAAAAGAAATATGGGTCTTTTAGACTGTGTGTGGATTACAGACAATTAAATAAAGTAAGAGTACGCAACAAGTACCTTATCCCCCAGATAGATGATCTTTTTATCAATTACAAGATGCTCAGTGTTTCTTTAAAATTAACCTACGGTTTAGGTAGCATCAATTAAAAATTAGGGCTGAAGATATCCCTAAGACTGTTTTTAGAACTCGTTATGGTCACTATGAATTTTTAATGATGTCTTTCGGCTTGACTAATGCTCCAGTTGCTTTCATGGATTTGATGAATAGCATTTTTAAACCTTTCCTTGATCAATTCGTCATTGTCTTCATTGATGATATATTGGTGTACTCTAAGAGTCAGGGAGAACACGAACAACACTTACATATGGTGCTTTAAGTGCTAAGAGAGGATAATTTGTATGCCAAATTCTCAAAGTGCCAATTTGGTTGGATAAAGTGGCCTTCTTGGGTCATGTGGTTTCTAAAGAAAGGGTCCAAGTTACTCTTAGTAAAGTTGAGGTCGTGCAAAAGTGGCATCGGTCCACTACTGTTACGAAAATTCAGAGTTTCTTGGGATTAATTGGTTATTATTGTCGGTTTGTGATGGACTTCTCCAAGCTGGCTACCCCATTGACAAAGTTGACTTAAAAGAATGTAAAGTTTCAATGGACAGATAATTGTAAGGATAACTTCTTGAAGTTAAAGAGTTATTTAACTTTAACGCCTGTTTTAGCCTTACCATTAGGCTTAGGTGGTTATGCAGTTTATTATGATGCTTCTAAGGTAGGTTTGGGTTGTGTTTTAATGCAGCATGACCAAGTTATTGCCTATGCATCAAGGCAGTTAAGGAAACATGAACTGAACTATCCGACACGACTTTAAAATGGCTACAGTGGTGTTTGCCCTTAAGATTTTGTACCATTATCTTTATGGTGAGACTTATGAGATTTATACAGACCATAAGAGTCTTAAATACATTTTTGAATAGAAAGATTTTAATCTAAGCTAGAGGAGGTGGATGGAATAATTAAAAGACTATGACTGCACCATATTATATCATTCAGGTAAGGCCAATGTGCAAGCAGATGCTTTAAGTAGAAAATCTATGGAAATGTTTTGCTCACATTGTTGAGACAAGAAGACCATTGATTGGAGAACTTTATTGACTAACAAAGAATATGGTAAGGTTTGAAGCTAAGAATTCAGGATTGTTACTTACACATGTACAATTGCACTCTTCTTTGAACGAGAAAGTGAAAAAGACTCAAGGTGAAGAAGGACAACTGCAAAGGATAATTGAATAAGTAAAAAATGGGCAATATAGTGTATTTACCCTTGATGTAGATGGAGCACTGTGGTATAACCGGTGATTATGTGTTTTGAATAATGATGAATTGAAGAAAGAAATCATATAAGAAGCACACCAAACCCCTTATACCATTTATTTGGGGTCAATAAAGATGTACCAATATTTAAAGCAACTGTACTAATAGGAAGGAATGAAAAAGGAAATGGTAGAATTCATTTCTCAGTGTTTAGTATGCCAACAAGTTAAAGCTGAACATGAAAGGCTAGTTAAATTACACTAGTAGATAATAATCCCAGAATAGAAGTGGGAAAGAATTACCATGGACTTTGTCACTGGTTTACCACAGACATTTAAAGGTTTTGACTCTATATGGGTGATTGTGGATCGATTGATGAAGTCTGTGCACTTTTTACTAATAGAGACAACTTATAGCGTGGTTAAATATGCTCAGCTTTACTTAAATAAAATTGTGAAACTTCATAGTGTGCCCATGTCAATCATGTTTTTATCAAGGACCTCAATTTACCTCTCAGTTCTGGAAAGCATTTCAAGATGCCCTAGGTACTCGATTAGATCTTAGTACTACTTTTCATCCTTAAATAGATGGGCAATCTGAGAACACAATTCAGATATTAGAAGATATGTTAAAGTCCTGCATTTTAGATTTTGGAGGTAATTAGGATTCTTATTCACCCTTGGCAGAATTTGCATGTAAAATAGTTATTAAGCTAGTATCCAAATGGCACCTTTTGAGGCATTGTATGGTAGTTGATGTCACTCTCCCATTGGTTGGTTTAAAGTTAATGAAGCAAAGGTGTTAGGGCCTGAACTAGTCCAAGATGCAATGGACAAGATCAAATTAATTTAGGAAAGTCTACTAGCTACTCAGAGTAGGCAGAAAGCTTATGTGGATAACAGAGGAATTTAGAATTTTCAGTAGGGGACCAGGAATTTCTTCATGTGTCTCTTATGAAAGGGGTGATGAGATTTGGAAAGAAAGGGAATTTAAGTCCCAAGTATATTGGGTCATTTGAAATTTTAGAAAGGATTCGCGCGGTGGCATATCGCTTAGCTCTATCTCTTAAATTTGCTAAAGTGCACCCTATGTTCCACGTATCCATGCTTAGAAAATATTTACAAGACCCATTTCATATGTTAAAGACTCAAGACATCAAGTTGGATGCCAGGTTAACTTATGAAGAAGTTCCCATGGCAATTTTAGATCGGTAAGTTAAGAAGCTTCATTCAAAGGAGATTGTATCAGTGAAGTTCTTATGGAGTAATCATTCCCAAAAGGAAGCGTCATGGGAAGTTGAAGATGATATACATGTCAAATACCCCTATCTGTTTCAAAGGTAAGGTATGTAGGTGTTTTAGTTTAGGGACCAAATTTCTTAAAGAGGGAGGAATGTAATACCCAAAACATAATAATAATAATAATAATAATAATAATAATAATAATAATAATAATAATAATAATAATAATAATAATAATAATAATAATAATAAAATAATAATTTATTTTATTTTAAGAGTTGAAGAAGGGAGAAAAATTTACTTGAGATAGGGATAAGATTAATATGATAATGGAAGACTCAAAAAGGAACTTCAATAAGTACTAAACGTAGATGCAGATAAAATTTTATCTAAGATAGTAACTAATGTGAGTACTTAAACCTTATCATGTGCATTTCTAACACTTATAACTAAAAAAAGTATGGAAAATATACATCTCCTAAGGAAAAATTTTAATCTGATAATGCAAAATACTCCCACTTAAATTACCAAGTATTATAAGTGGATTATTCTTCTTCGGACAAACTCAGCTTCTCATCATTTTCTCCTACCACCGTTCATCACTGTGCAAGTCCATCCTCCACACTTGTGACCACTTCTGGCTACCATTCAACCTCGCCGATGAATGTCCAACATCCCAACATCCTCACCGATGTCACAATGTCCTCCACCAGTCACCAATTCATTGGAAAACATAGCTCCTCTGACAGTGAATGATGGTGCATTTTCCAACTTGAATTAAATGAAATTATGTGCGTTTTTTTCCAATTTAGCTTAGGAATTCGAGTCCTCTATGCATTTTGGCTAGTACTCTGTCTTAATCCTCAATCAATTTGGTTAAAATAGCCTTGGATTGAAGAACTCTAACTTGCAATAGTGTTCACTAAAAAAAAAGACAAATTTGAACTCAATCTAGGGTGATTGCTTCAAATTGAGTTGGAACTTCGTATCATAGGTAAATTTTGCATCATTCTCCCTTGAAATCATAGATCAATTATGAGTTTTAGCTACCAGATTGAAAAACCCCAAATTTTATGTGTATATGTAATCTTGCAATAAGGTGAAAATTCCAATTTTTGGGCTTCTCAAAATTATTATGCATCTAGGAAGTGATTTAGGACCATTGGAAGTTTTAATTTGAAATATAAGTTGAATTACTAATTTCCTTATTTTTCCTAGATTTTTCATAGAGAAAAATGGAGGAAATTTGAATGGGAGGCCTTATAGGACTTGATTAAATAGCATTGAACAATAATGAAAATTAAATGAAGGATTTTTGGAACTTAATTGGATAATATCTATGGCGACATTGGTGTTGATGGTGGGTTATTGAAATTTTATTAAGTGCATAATGAATTAGATTAATAAAATTATAGAGCATAAGTATTTTTGGGGTATTGTCAAAGAATGTGAGCTAAAAAATTGATTTATTAAGATTTTGAGGTAAGAGAGGCAAGTGAAATTGAAAAAGTGATGGGTTAAAGGTGAATGAAGTACTAGATAAATAGGTAGATAAATAGGTAGGTAGAAGGTATAAATAGTTAAAATTATTCATGAATATTAAAGGTTAAAAGCATTTTATTTAATGTTATAGGTGGCTAAGGCAATTGTTAACAAGAGGGGTTGATAACAAGGTTAGGAAGAGGTTGATATAATCTTCTTCAGGTAAGTAGATATTACTAACTATACTTATTTTCTGTCTTCCAAAATTTTTCCTTTGTAAATTAGTATTTCTATATGCTCTAATGCCCTGGGGACGAACTTTCTAAGATAAACTGTCTCTTCTTGAGAATTGTTCTAATTTCTTTAAAATTCTATTAAATTTTATTATAAAGTTTCAGTTACAAGTATTGAATTCTATACAAGGCTTAAAATACTGTCGAGTTTCTGAAACTTCTTGATGAAGGTGAATTGTATTTCATTCTTAAAATATTTGGAATAAACTTGTTATACCGAACAATGTTGTCTGTATTTGATTTTCTGGGAATATGGAGCTTTACTATTTAAGTATATTAGTAATGATTTCATGGTTATGAATAAAGTTGTTTTTTTTTTCTAGAAATTTTATCTCATACAGAACCATGTAGTTAACGGCAATAGGTGTTAGCCATGGTGCTCCATGAACTGTATTATTGTACTGAGACATTTATGTCATACCACTAACTATATGTGAGTCATTTTGCTCACCACTGCGACTGTACTATACTGTACTATTACCACCAACAAATGTTACTGTATAATTGTTGATCTACTGATTGGTTCTATGGAATGTTTTTCACTGCAATGTTGTGAAAATTCAGAGTGCATAAATATTATTAATTTTCTATTTTGTAAAATGATTATAAAATATTCCACCATTCTCGTTTGTTCCCTCTGTGGTGTATTTAGGGGTATTTACTCACTGAATGATTGTCACTCACCTTTATTTATCTATATTTTTCATATAGCAGTTTCGAGCTTGGACCTTCCTTCACAGTATAGCACCGAGTTAGATTCCTTTCGGTGAGCCCTACATTAGGCAAAAGTATTCTTTTACTGTAATTAATATATATATTGAACTCTAGTGGCTCCATATGTTACAGACAAGGTTTTGTAAGTTATATATATACTGCTTGACTAAGAATTGTCATGAAACCAAAGCTCTCTATATTTTGATTTGTGTGACTGTCTATAGAAATTTCAAGAAGTTCATATTTTGAGAGAGATTTTGTCGAAATTTCTGCACATAGGTCACATAGTATATCAGATATGTAACTTTACTTCCTATGAATTATGTATGGTAAGTGACTGTTGTGACTACATATTCTCTATATGTCAGTTTAGGATTATTTTTGTTCAAGATATATGATTTTTTGTTAGTTCACATAGATGAGTTATGCCTCACCCTGGTGCCAATCACACTTCTAGTCTGGAGTGTGTCAATCATGTCTGCTTTGAATATTTTACCTTGGGGTTTAGAAATATCATTATGAGATATAATTAAGGAGAAATTAGTCTCACTAATTAATTAGGCTCATGGAAAATGGAAACCGAACTAAATTGAAAAGGGACCTTGTTATTTTTCTTTCCTTTTCCTTTTGGAGAAATTGTTGTCCCGATTACAGTTTATCTAATTTCAACGCTTTTTTTTTTTAAATTTCGTTCGTTAATAACAATAATTTCAGTTTTGTCATAAGTTTCTTTGATGTTTCTTGCGTTTTTACTGTAATATACGCTCCTGAAATATGTAAATTGGTCCAGTTTGTTAAACGTAATTGTACAAAAATAAAGTATCCGAAAAATATAAACTTTTATACTTAATATCCATCCATATTGTAGTTAAGATTAGAGAAATTACACTATTTTTTCAATTTAACTGAATTATATTTAATTCTCATGTAATTTATATTCTATCAAAAAATTAAGTTTTCATGTAATATGTGTTTTTCAAAATAAAATTAATTATTTGTTCGTCATATTAAAAATTAAATTGCAATATCATATTAAAATTTAAAATTAATTTAATTAAATTTTATTGTTACATTACAAATATGTTTACGGAATTTAACTTTTTCAAAAGAAAATAACTTGAAGAGTAAACTTCAAATATTAATGTATCGCATTAATACGAGAATTATAATTTTTTAAATAAAATAAGTATTAGATATAATTTAAAGGGTTTTACTCAAAGAAAAAAAAAGATATAATTTAAAGGAAATATAGTGTATTTCACTCTTAAAACTAACGACAGTTCCAACAAAAAGAAAACTGAAAATTATTTAATTGAAGCGTTAATTAAATATAAATTACTTTCGTTTATTATACAAAATAATTTATTCCTTGAAAAGCTTACCAATTACAAATTTATGGCTATCAATGCCTGAGCACCATCTTTTGTAAGTGAACTAGTGAAGTGATTGAGTTGATAGTTTGGGAGCGAAGTGAGATTGGGACATCGTAGTTTTAAACTTTCCTTAACTTTGTTTTTTTTTTTAATTAATTAATAGAATCGCTTATTTTTAACTTCCCATTTCATACCTTACTACCACTTTGGCTCACTTCTTCAAAACTCAAAATCAAATCCTTAATTTTCATATTTCTAATTTTTCCTCCTCTCACATGCAAATTATCCATCTAAAAAACAAAATATAAACATATTATTCAATTTCTTTTTTATTCCACTCACCACACTTCAAACACAATGTATATATATAACAGAAGAGCCTCTCAAAAAGATTGATATGAATAATGAGGAATTTGAGTTGGGATTGTGAAATTGGGGGTCTCAATGTAAGAAAGGGGACCATTGAAGCAAAAATGAGACGAGAGAGACTCTCTGATTTTGTTCCTGGTGCCAAACATAACTTTAATCCTTTTTTGTGATAACCAACGACATAAAAAGGACCAGTAGGGAAACTATGAATAATGTGACAGTGAATATTGGCCCCCACAAAATAAATCTGGCCTCTACACCCACCAACCCCTACTCCCAAAATATTTTTTTTAATTTACATGACACTAATTTTATCTTTATAAAATTATTATACTCTGATCTAAAATTCAGAATAATAGTATTTAATATGAATAGAAGGAATTGTGACTATTTTAATTAGTTCTGGTACACTTAACATCTTTTTAATTCATAATATCATGTGGTTGCAGTTGGGATGGAAGAGCATTAAAACCAGCCATGCAAGCCCATGAATTATTAAAGCTTAGGTCAACACTTCCATCAATACTCTCTCTCTCTCCCTCTGAATTTTTCTGGAATTAAACTAGAACACAGTGAAGTTGTGAAGTCTGAGGTAACATAAAAATGGAAGTTGCATGACAGCTTTCAAAGGGAGAGGAACAGTTATCACAACCTGTGGCATTATTTGAAGTTGGAAGTGAGAATTTAAGTATATATATATATATATATAGGTCATGCCAAGTACAGATGTGAGCGAAGGAACATCATATCAGTTCAAGGTCTTGTGGTTGTGATTAAGCTGTAATGCCACATTCATAAGAATGTAATGAGAGGAAAGAAGAATCTGCAAGTGGAGGAATCTGTCATACGCAACATGAAACAGCAGACCAGGGCCACCCTCACTTTCTTTCTTTATCGCACAAACAAGACTGAGGACATCATTTCTAGGCCATGGACCCAACAAGTTCTCATGCTCACTTCCAGTTATTTTCACGTCAATTCAGTCTCTTAAAAGTACAAATACGAAAATAATTTTTCTTTAGAATATATATTCAACATGTGTTCTTATGTATGTTTATGTATAATTGACTTGATATACTGAATATGTTTATAACTTTTTACTTGAACCTCTTCATTATTATCAAGTACATATATATAGTGCTAAATATGAATCAAAGGTTGGACGATTCTTTGTTTGTATCTGCATCTAACAACTACACTCTTGAAGAGTTACAAACTTAGGTAGAAGCAAGAGCTAAGGTGGACCAGCTTTATGGTGAATTAAGTTAGCGAGGTGGGATATTGGTGTGAGATTGGTGCATATAGTACGTGAAAATTAATGGATGATTAAGAAAAATGAAAAAGAAGAAAGGTGAATGTGCATGCATGATTCTTTTCAATATCCACACTTGGAAAAGGGCATGCTCGCTTTTCTTGCTCTTTAACATCTTGCCTCTAATAAAGTAGAATAATCAGATTCCTTCCTAATTATAATGATACTCTCTGCAAATCCTAATTACAAACTTTACTGCAATATGCAGCTCCCTTAATGGCAGAACTTACTCAGCATGCCCACTAAACAGGCAAAGGTCTAAAGGGCAAAGAATTGGTGTAGAGGGAAATCAATTACCCAAGTGCCATTTCTTCAGGTTTTTCCACAAAAAATATAAAAAGAAATTCCAAAAATTTTAATTTTTCAGAAAGGAATAATCTTTCATGAACTAAGTTTTCATTAATTTTGGATCACTTATAATTTTTTAAAATTTTATATGATTAATTTTTAATAACTTAGACACAATATAAACATAACCTACTAAAATAATAAAACCCACAATGTGTTTGGGAGTTCCAAACACATTGTGTCTTGTCCTTCTAAATTAATAATGTTAATTTGTTAGAAAAATAAGAAAAATTTCATTGTGGTCCTTTACTTTTGAATTTAACATCATTTTAGTTATTCATAAATTGAAAATCTTAAAATAATTTTGTACGAATTTAAAGTCTTAAAATTGTATTTTACAAATTGAAAGTCTCAATTCTCAAATCTCTACTTTTCAATATCTAACTAAAAATAATCCCTCTCCAACTTTATGGTGGTGTATTATTTGTTTAGTTGTTATTTAAGAAAGGATTCTATACTTTCAATCAAATCTTAAAAAAAAATAAAGGATCATTTTAAAACTTTGAATTTATAGAGATCCAAAATGAGACTAAATTCAAAATTAAACCATTTTGAGACTTCTAATTTGTGAGAAACTAAAATGAAATTGAATTCAAAAGTAAAAGATCAAAATAGTATTTTTCTCCTCCAAAATTAAAAAGATCAAACTTTATTTTCACTAGCTAGCATTTAATAATTACGTGAAGTCTTATCTAATTTTGAATTGTTTCATCTCTACAGGTAATTCTACCCTTATCATAGGGCTCCACTTTTGGAAAGTTCCTTCCTACTAACCCCCATATAATGGTGGTAAAAGAAAGTAAGGGCAGTAGAGATAGGGACTGAGGAATGAATGAAATCCATATCTGCTATGATTAACTGATGATCCGTATAATGTTTGTCACTAACTTTGAAGTTGCTTTGTGTCTGACTTCATTCGCTTTATATATTCTCTTTTTTTTCTCATTGTTCGAAGTATAGCTAAAGAAACTGGCAGGATCCCACTGTTTTCTTCTTTCTCATTGCATGCTAAACCATATTAGTTGCCGTGTAAGATTCCAATGGGTGATCGATAACACACCAAAACACAACGTGAGGGTGACAATTCAAAAGAGAGAAGAAAAAGAAAGAGAGGAATCCATCTGAAAAGGGGATTCTTATGTGTAGCTAATACCAAGAAATTCCCTCCAACCAAACACTCATGAGGCAACTCTCAGTGGTAATTTTTGCATAAATTCCATTAATTGAGCCTCTTTTGACAGAAGCAGTACCCAGCAGATAGAATGTGCCCTCCTTCTTGAAACTTCGGGGAAACTAGTGGCTAGTGGGAATACTGAGAATAGATCACTTGTGCCAGCTCATAAATTATACCCTTTTCAGGTCTTCTAGGGGATTTCCTTTGGCGAAAAAATTAAAAAAGTAAAAAAGGTCTCTTAGGGAATTTCAAGTATTATATAAATTTGTTCAATAAGCAATATTGAATACTGCATGCTAACCAACTTGCAGCTGAGAATGATAACGAGACTCCCCCTCTAACCTTTACAGTCAAATATTCAAAAAGATGGATGAAATCATAGTAGGACTATGGGTACTCTGAGACTGCTAAATATATTGATCAATTAATTAATGAGTTTGGCTCATTGATATTAGAATTATTTTTTATGTTCAAAAGATTCATGTTTAAATTTTAATCCCAGCTAAATTAGTAACAAAAGAGAATGGTAAATATGCTATTTTTTCAAGTTTAAAATAAGATCATCCGTTTTCATCACTGAATTATGTTTAGTTCTTTTTTTTTTTTAAGTGGGAGACAAGTATAATGTTTACAAAATAAAACTAGATAATTAGAGAGGTAGAATTATTTTAATTTGGGTGACTATATACAATTTTTTTCTAATTTAATTTTTGAAGTCACGTTTAACTCTAGATATTATTGTATTTACGAAAATTGAATTTTATAACGTTTATCATCCACAAGTCTCTTTTCTTTTTAAATTTATGTTTGTTCGAATATCAATGACAATAGTGTTGCATATAAAATTAATATAGGGAAAAGCTATTTCCTTGACTACATTATAATGCACTGAAAATTATGCAATTATGGTTTTAGTTTAAACTCTCTCTTTGTTTTTTAGTTATTGAAGTAAGAAAGTACAATTTTATTAATGAATTTTAAGTCTTAAATGTAGCATTTAATGAGGATAGCATTTGTATATGGCTGAGGGGTTCAGCTGCGCGTAGCAAACAAACTGTTGCACTTCAATTATTTATTCTATTTAACATTAAAATAAAAAATCTCAGCGTAAACCTACCCAAAATACTAACTTAAGAAACACCATTAAATGATTGTATGTACCTCAATGTAAAGAATAAATAAAGTTGACAAGCGAAGTAAACGAATTTTCTACTTTTAGTTATAATGCTAAGCAATTTTCTTTATATATATATAGTTTGTGTTCTACGCTAGAATATTACCAACATGATTCTAATTTTCAGCTCTGACTTCTGACATGTGAAAATGGTAAGCAGAATCATCACCATTAACCAGCTGCAAATAAAAAGGCAAGTTAGAACCTTTTTTTTTTTTTGTGAAATTTAGATTTAATGGATTGTTTGGTTACATTTAGCAATCCCATACCATATCATGACAATAATTTAGGTTCTATGTAGTAATGGCACTATAATTGTATTGTGCCCAAGAAAAAATTTTTAGGCCAATTGATTTAAAATAAATAATTTAAATCAATCATTAAAAAACATATAAACATCAGTTTTAAAAATATTAAATGAAATAAATAATAAATAGGTATGTAAGCAAGTATAATTTTCAATGAAAATTACTTCTAATAAACTTACATATTTATGTTTTTTGATCAATTACATCCACCCAAGAATCTCATGCGGCCCAGCAACAAAGAATATCATTTATCTTATTGTCTTTTTTTCGGCACAGGTCCTATACTCAACAAAATATTTCATTTTTTCCCCTCTCAAAAAAATCTCAATTGTGATCCATATGAAGTGGGTCTTCATCACACTCCCACCAGATTTAATTAGTAATTAAAAGGAAAATGACCTATCATCTGCTTGAGCATGTGTAATTCCAGTCTTCTAAGCCAATCTCCTCAACGGAAAAGCAATATAGTAAGCGAATCTTTATGTCAAAGACAATTAAGAAACTGTTTAGTCTTAGATGGGATGTTGCTTCCTGGAAGTTTGGTGAAGAAGCTCATCATCATGTGAACGGAAACTTGGATTTAATGGAAAATGACGCTTAAAACTCTGCTGTACCTTTATTTCCCCAATTTCGCTCATCACATTCACACAAGATAATGCCGGCAACATCAACCAATTTCGTGTGATTGGATGGAGCCTATAATCAATTCAAACACACAGTTCTATAAACTAAAAGAGTTGCCAATTCATGGATGATGTCATCAGAGATTTCTAGAATTCCAATATAAGTTCGTCTACCAATTGGAAATGAGAATACATACATGCACAATGTCTAGTAATTTACCGTCAAACAATCACAAGAAGGAAGATTTCTATGGTACTATTGGGTGGCCAAGTTCTGTCTTACATCGTCCTACCTCTTCAAGCTTCAACCCTTGTACTGAATAACTGGTCTTTCTCATTTGGGTATCTAATTAGAAAAACAAAACAGAATCGGAAAGGGTATGCAATTTTATTATTATTTTGTTATCGTTATAATGAAAATGTGATTATCCAAGGCTGTCCAAACAGACAGAGATCACAAAAGAACTTCACCTGCCAAGTGCACCTCCTGTTCCTAATTTCAAATAAATTTCGGTCTGAAAATTAATAAATGGAGCGACAGCTAGAAATGCATAGAAAACAAAGACATATTAGCTAATGTTATTCACATCATCCAGCAACTTTGGCCCTATGTAGACTTCGTAATTAGTCCTTTTCTCCCACCTCCTGTCCTTAGTATTTTCCTTTCACAGCAAGACAAAGCGAAAGGGAGAAAAATGAAAGGAAGGAAAGAAAGAAACTACCCCAAATCCCACTGATAATGCATGTTTATCGTACTATTACCGCAACTGCTATAGACAAACAATTGTATTAGTGAAAATTAGGCTGAGTTTCTATAACCTAATTCAAAGCAGGTCACTACAAGCACTGCTACTGGCACAAATGTTCTAGTGCACTCACGGCTTCCTTCAACTTTATCTAACTCCACTAAATTACTTTCCGGTTCTATGGAGCAAGTTCGCAATTGTGCACAGCTCTCACTCCAAAGGTTGTATAAGAAGCATTGTTCAATTCACTAATGCCACTGCTACTTAGGGCATGGCTTAGCAAAAATTTCAGAAACACAACTCAAAAATTCCAATCAGAAAAGCTTAAAGACAAACCCTACGTGTCTTATGTTCCAATGCTAAGCTAAAGGTTTAATTCTCCTGAAATGTATCCTTCCCCACCATAGAATAAGAACTTATACATGATTAAATGACGTCATAGAGTCAGAAATGCTTAACCCTCCGCCCAAAAGAAAGAAACAAGCCCAACATGGTTGCCATATCTGATTAATGACAACTGTAGTTAGCTGCAATGTTGCAATCAGGCATTCTGCTTTCTTGTGCTTCATAGTCACCATGACATAAGAACATCAGGCAATATTAGCTGTTATGATGTCATATATTCAAGATTATTATTAAAAAAATTTGGCCAAAATAAAACCTTATTACGAAGGTATATGACCGAGAGTAAGGTCAATGAACAGGATAACATGACCATCCCGTAATAAACAATATTTGAAAATTTAATGTGCATGTCTCATGAAATACAACTGACTAATTGATGAATCAGCTCATTCCAAAGTAATAGAATAGCTTGACAACAACTGCCACATAAGTTAGACGCAGGAATTATCCATATCTACCATCTATTTCTGCCAGCACTCCAATGATACAAAGCCAGCACATTGCCACCCAACTCGCATACTTGCTTGGGTTTTTTATTTTAAGTTGACAAAAACAAAAGATTCCAGCCCCAGCAAGGTAATACAAGAATTAAGACATTGGAAAGAAGGAATAAGCACTGGATCAACAAATGTTTTCCTAACATTAACTAACAGTCCTTAGGTCACACATAGATGAGTGACTTCTGGTATTTTTTTACACCAAAATTTTCCATTTATAGCACTTACTAATTGTGCCAGTGTTACCCTGAGTTACATAAGGAACACAATAACAGTAGAATAGGCAGATGCCACAAAATAATAATTTTCTGCTCTTTTTATTCTCTTGGTCCAAGAAAAGCATTCTCCCATTTATATGTGATTATCAAATGGTTCTCGTGATATTATTTCGAAGACAATATAAAACATCATTTCACTTATCAAAGTTACAAACATATGTCAGAGTTGCAGAACTAGAAGACAATCAAAACCTCACTACTCAGAGTATCAAACCTGCTCAGCTCTTCGTCTAGAAATTTAATTTCTGAATTCTCAAAAAAGGCGAGGAATACTTGGTCATTCAAGAATTTATAAGAGAACTCTTCATCTCCACATCACTCACTATTAGATGGGACTGAGATAGTTAGCGAATCTCCCTGTCATCAAAGACAAACAAAATTGTCATGACTCATGAGCTTAACTTCTTCTGATGCCAAAAACCATAGCTCAATAAATAAAGATAAGCTTACAGTTCTACATTACAATAATTACATATTTTTATTTATTTTTATGACAAAAAATGTATCATGGACTATTCACATTGGCCCTCAAGCTTTAGATTCA
Organism: Delonix regia; assembly: GCA_037074485.1. Taxonomy (NCBI): domain Eukaryota; kingdom Viridiplantae; phylum Streptophyta; class Magnoliopsida; order Fabales; family Fabaceae; genus Delonix; species Delonix regia. The sequence continues at coordinate 10,315,788 of CM073455.1, forward strand.
TCTCTGCAAATAACTTCTCAGACACTCATAAGTCATCAGCTTAATCTCATAATTCTATTTTTGTAATGCGGACAATGCTATTTACCCAGAGACAGGAAAATGTTAAAAGAATCTCATCAAAGACGAAGTCTCCCTTTACATTCCACCGTAGAATCCCTCAATCCATATCCTCCCTAGTTCTCCGTAAGAGAACTAAGCACATTGGATATCCGGCTCCTACCTAGAATTCTTCAAGGTCATGGGCGAAAACAAATTAAAACGGGCACACAGCATCATCATATTGTCGAACTCAGCGATGGTAGTCCAGTATATTGCCAAATATTGCTAAACCACTCGACAATTTAGATGGACAAAATGCTTCTGATCTAACTGATTTCATTGCAAAGTGCAATATATAATCAACTACTTAGAGTAAAAAAGAAAGAAACCTTCGCTGGAGGAGCTGGCATCGTCAGGAAGCTTGGAGACAAGATAAGCGGAAGCAATCGCGCTATGAACGGGTTTAAACGAGCTCAATTCTCTTCGCAGCAACCTAAGCAAGGATTTAAAATGGACAACTTCAAAACTAAAATCAACATCATATAAGTTAAAACGACCATTGTACACTTAAAATTTGAAGCGGAAAGTATGAATCACGAGCATCAGAAGGACTAGAGAGTACCTTAGGGGAGAAGGGTGGACAATGGAAGGGCGCAGAGGAGAGCAATTCGAGTTTCGAAATGAACCAGCCAGAGAGGGTCTCCTTGGTGCCAAACTCGTCGAAGCCCTGCATAAGGTGCGTATAATCGTTCGACTTCCAGCCATAGAAGCCATTGAAGCTGCCATTTTCCCTCGCTCTCTCTCTCTCTTCTCGAATCGGACCCTAAAACCTCTGTAAAACCCGCGTCTCCAAATCAGATTCCATTGAGATTGCGTTATACTAGACTGGGCCAACCCGGTCCAACCTAGCCTCGTACCCAAACAATGGCTGTGACTTCATTAAACGGCCCACGATATTTTGGTGAGAATTCATTTATGTTTTGCTTAATTGTGACACTGATTTATATTCGAACTCAAATATTTTATATCTAGAGACAATTTTAGGTTCTACATAGGAAACTAATTTATCGGTGCATGCATTGTACATGACTTTAAAAAAATTAGTCTGTTTTATTATATGTTAATACATTTTAAATTAATAGAATTTATAAGTGTTAGAAAAAAAATAAATTTAATAATATATTATAATATAAAATAAGCATAATAAATTGAAAAAAGGGTATAAAATTAATTTTGTAAAATTGGTAACAGAGAAGTAACGATAATGAGTTCATTGGCACCACTATAAATGATTTTCTTTATTGTATCCAATAACTATCATTGTTACTTTTATAAAATTAATGAAATCATATTTAACTCTTTATTTTTAAGTAATGTATAATAATGAATGATTCAAATTATTAAATAAATTATTTATTATTTTCTCTTACTTTAATTTTGAACCATATCAAGTTATATATATAGTCTCTTATTAAGAAATTGAATAGGAAATCAATTATTATGATTGTTGCCTATAAAAAATGTTCAAACTACAAAGAATTCTTAATTGAAGAGATGATTAATTAATTCATTAATTTTTTCGTTTATTTAAAAAAAATTTCAAACTTTGAAGGATTCTTAATTTAAGATATGATTAATTAATTACTTAATTCTCAATTTTTGAAGAATTTTCAATTTAAGAGATAGTTAATTATTTATTTATTTATTTATTTATTTCATTATTTTTCTCATTAGTTCCAAAAAATTTACACATGTCAAAGATTTTTTGATGAATGTATGAAAAAACTATAGAATCATCGTACCAAAAAAATGAAAGTTTGGTCTAAAAAAACTTTTTATTAATCAAACAAAATTCTCATATATATATATATATATAGCCATATGTTTTACTAGATGTTTCTTCCCACACAATGCTTCACTTCATCGGTGCATATTAACTAGTGAACTTTCCTCTCATCTCTCAAGTTTCAAAACGCGTGAGTATATATTTAAGTACAAATACGATGCAATACATATTTTATGATATTATAAAATATATAATATGTTAATATAATTTAAAGTGTCAATTAATGCATGTAATACAATTTATTTATAAAATATTGATATTTAGTGCTAGTAGAAATGCAAAGTATATATTAATTATAAAACAAAAATAATCTAAACATGGCTTATTAGTTTCAAATTTATTTTACTGATTAACTATCAGCCTAAAAAGGTTAAAACCAGTTACATGACAGATAGTTATAGGCCATGGATTTTTATTTTTTTTTTTTCACTTCAACCATATTGATGATTAATTAACCAAAATATATTAAATATAAATTACTTTTAGAGTGCCTTTCGAAGAAGGTAAATTTAGAAGTTAGAACTTATCATGACTTGGTACAACAGTCATTACATCAATATTTATCTGCATATTAAGTTTGTTTAATCTTATCATTTTTTTTTTTCTAATAAAAGAGAGGATATACTCATTCTAACAAATCACAAAATTTTCGTCTTTCAGTTCTAAGGTTTACCTGTTGTACATAAACCTCGTCGTATTATTCAACGAGGAATCACAAATTGAAGAATAATTTACAATGGGTTCTTTTTCTTCGTGGGCTAAACTTATCCTTTTCAGCTTGGCTTTGCTAGGCTTATGCTCTGCCATGGAGGTATCATATGATGCAAATGCTCTCATCATTAATGGAGAAAGACGCCTCATTTTCTCAGGAGCAGTTCACTATCCACGAAGCACAGTGGAAATGTGGCCAGACATTATCCAAAAGGCCAAGGATGGAGGTCTTGATGCCATTGAAACTTACACCTTCTGGAATCGCCATGAACCTGTTCGACGAAAGTATGACTTCTCAGGAAACTTGGATTTTGTCAAATTTTTCAAGCTCATTGAACAAGCTGGACTGTATGCCATTCTAAGGATTGGTCCTTATGCTTGTGCAGAATGGAACTATGGAGGCTTCCCACTGTGGTTGCACAAAATGCCAGGGATTGAACTAAGAACCGATAACCAGATTTTCAAAAATGAAATGCAAATTTTCACTTCAAAAATTGTGAACATGGCCAAAGAAGCTAAGCTCTTTGCATCACAAGGAGGACCCATTATTCTTGCACAGATTGAGAATGAGTATGGAAATATCATGTGGGGTTATGGAGATGCAGGGAAGGCGTATGTGAAGTGATGTGCTCAAATGGCTCTAGCACAAAATATTGGTGTCCCCTGGATCATGTGTCAACAGAATGACGCTCCTAATGGTGTCATCAATACTTGCAATGGGTACTATTGTGAAAATTTTCAACCCAATAACCCAAGAAGCCCAAAAATGTTCACTGAAAATTGGATTGGATGGTTTCAAAAATGGGGTGAAAGGAACCCACATCGGAGCTCTGAAGATGTAGCTTTCTCAGTGGCTCGTTTTTTTCAAAACGGTGGGGTGCTCAATAATTACTACATGTACCATGAAGGAACAAACTTTGGACGAAATGCAGGAGGTTATATCACAACATCTTACGATTATGATGCACCAATTGATGAGTATGGAAATTTGAATCAACCAAAATGGGGCCATCTTAAGCAACTTCATGCAGCAATAAAATTAGGGGAAACGATTCTCACTAATGGCACAAGAACAGAAAAAGATTTCGGCAATTCAGTCACATTGACCACATACACAAGTAATGCCACAGGGGGAAGATTTTGCTTCTTAAGCAGTACCAATGAAAGCCAAGACTCACATGTAGACTTACAAGATGGTAGTGGCAAGTACTTTGTACCTGCTTGGTCCGTGACTATTCTCAATAATTGTAATAAAGAAGTTTTCAATACTGCTAAGGTTAATATTCAAACTTCAGTTATGGTAAAGAAAAAAGATGATAAAGCATCATTTACTCAACTCACATGGGCATGGAGACCAGAGGCCATGAAAGACACCCTAAAAGGAAAGGGAAAATTCTTCTTGAGCAGAAAGACTGAACTTCAGATGTCAGTGACTACTTGTGGTACATGACTACTGTTGACATTAATGACACTTCCACTTGGGAAAATGCAACCCTTCTCGTGGACACTATGGGTCATGATCTTCACAGTTTTGTTAACAAGAAAATCGTAGGATCTGAATTCAGTCAATGGGGGAACAAATTCACTTTTGAGACACCTGTTTCTTTGAAGTTGGGAACTAACATTATAACATTGCTTAGTGCAACAGTTGGGCTTGCAAATTATGGTGTCAAGTTTGATTTGATAAAGACAGGTATAGCAGGTGGTCCAGTTCAATTAATTGGTAAGAACAATGTCACTATAGACTTGTCAAACAGTTCATGGTCTTACAAAATTGGCTTGAAAGGTGAGGCTAAACATCTTCATCACCGGTCGTGGAACACTGGTTTAACTAAGAATCCTCCTGTTGGAAGAAGAATGACTTGGTATAAGGCCCAATTTAAAACCCCTACTGGGACAGATCCTGTGGTAGTAGACTTGCAAGGTATGGGTAAAGGACAGGCTTGGGTAAACGGGCAAAGCATTGGTCGTTATCGGCCATCTTTGATCACTAGTTCTGAAGGATGTAGTGAGAAATGTGATTACAGAGGACCATACAAGAAGGAAAATTGTAACTTCAACTGTGGTTACCCATCACAGAGATGGTACCATGTGCCAAGGTCATTCTTGAACGATCAGGAAAACACATTGGTTTTGTTTGAAGAAATAGGTGGGAATCCTCAGAATGTATCCTTCCAAACTATTACGATAGGAACCATTTGTGCTTATGCTTATGAAGGTGCCACATTAGAGCTGTCATGCCAAGGTGGGAAGATCATGTCAGAAATTCAATTTGCTAACTTTGGAGACCCACAAGGAAACTGTGGATCTTTCCAAAAAGGTTCATGGGAAGCTACAAATAGCAAAAATGTAGTGGAAGCTGCGTGCATTGGAAAGGAGAGATGTGTGTTACCTGTGACAAGACAAACATTTGGTGCAAGTGATATTGGAAACAATACTACGACAAGTAGACTTGTTGTGCAAGCTATATGCTAAGTTATTAAGTTTTAGCTCGGCAATTGAGGGCGTTTATAATGTCAAGAGATGACCTTGTAGAATATGAACTTAGTTTGATAACAATAATAGTATATAAATAAAAGAGTGATTTGTCCACTCTATAATATTTAGTAATATTATCATTATTATCAATTTCCAGAAAGTCAAATCATTTCTGTAAATGTTATTGATGATTTTGTTTATAGTAATAAGTCTAATTAAATTGATAAAATATTGTTCTTGTTTAGTAGTTTATTCTGTCATTATTAGAGTTCATGATCAATCTGAATTCATGGTATTAATACTTCAAACAAAAATGTATTAAGTTAATTTCAAACATAAAATAATGAATTTTGTTGCGAGAACTACAATTTTGGAAACTTTGATGCCATGACCCAATAATAATATATTTCGTAGCATATCTCACTTTCTCTCTCTAGCAAGTTATCAATTTTGGTTTGAGGTTTGAAATATTGAAAATTTCATTTGCACATTAAAATGGTGATAACCATGCAAACAATTTAATTGAATATTAAATTTTATTAAAAAAATAAATTGTCTTTTAAATTCCTTATTTGCTTAATGGTACAAAATCTTACTTTTACTTTGAATGAAATATATTGATAGCAAAATTTAATTTTTATATAAAAATTTTTAATCATAAATCATGTTTATACAAAATCAGGTGTCACCAAAATAAAATTTGCAAAATAACATTGATTCATAATCAAGTTTGCTATAACAAAAAATAAATAAATCCACACAATTCTAATCCAAACACAAGTTAATTTTGTACCTTAAAGAGCTACATTGAAGGAGGCAAGGGCGGAGGGAGGGGAGACCTGAGGGTGCCATGGACACCTAACCTCTAGCTTCCATATGTATTCCGTATATATGTGTATATAACAAATCTCTTTGGACCAATAGTCCTACAATTCTGGGTTTCCAACCTATATACAGATTTTCATTAATTACAAAAATATTATTCTAAATTATGGAATAATTTTTTGACCAAAACTAAACTGGGCCATGGAAGGAACTCTGCCCTCTTTCATATAGAGGTCTTTTCTAGTGCTTCAAATGCACAAACCTTCCCCCTTCAGTTTAGCTCAGCACAACCTTCCTTCGTTTCCTATAGGAGGTATACTTATTCCATAATTTATTCTAATATTAAAGTAATTAATGATATGCCGATAATCAAATTATAAGATCCTACTTATTCAATAATAATTTCATAAAATAATCCCCTTAATTCCCCTATATGAGATTTAGAAATCTATACTTTATTATGCTTCTTCTAATCTTTAATTAATGATGAGGATAAACAAATAATAGTATAGGAGACTTGATAATGATCTCAAGGATATATACAAACAATGGATTTTCTTCCTTGAAATATTTAGATACAAAGATTTACAAGGACTAGAAACTATCAAACTAAGGAAGGCAGAACACTTAATGGCTCACAAAGAACTCAAATATTCAATATCTTTTATGTGTAATTATATACTCTTATATAGACAATGTATTCCTTCTTTTTCTGTTATAGATATTTGGTAGATTCCTTCTTATCCTTTCTTTGAGTGTCTATCTTGAATACTTGTCTTTCCATGTTGGCCTTTAGTCTTGTCCTTTCTTGCCATTATTGTCCTTATTTGCTATTATTATCTTTGCTCTTGTCTCATCTTCCACTTGGTCAATGGTCTTTTCTTGTCATTATTGTTTTTCTTTAGTCTTGTCTTGTCCTTAATCTTATCTTTAGGCTTTATCCTTGTTGGTCATAATTGTCTTCCTTCTTAACTTTTTGGTTGAAGTCATTATTGTTGTCCTTTTTTCTAAGCCTTTTTTTTGTTGATTTTATCTTTGTGTCACTTTGTCTTTTTCTTTTCTCTCTCCTCTTTCTTCTTTTTCTTTTTCTTCTTTTCTTGTTTATTCTCCAAGCTTATCTAAAGAGGTCTTTGGCTCATCATAGTCTATCTCAACTTTTTCTTTCCTTGCAATATTTACAATCATGACTTGTATACTCAGATAATTGCTAGCATATTTTTCTATTTGTCTTTTCTGAATTTTCATACTATTTGATTTTATTTTTTCGTACCATAGTGAAAATTGCTTGCTTTGCCAATTATTTTTTCCAATCGAATATATACATGTTGTTAGGCTTGTGAAGTAGGTCCATTAGACTTTGTTACTAGTGATCGTCCTATTCATCTTTGAGAAAATAATGTTGACTTCTTGGACTCTAATTCTTGAGATAATGTATGGGAAGTCTTCTTATGAAATGTCTTCTTTTTCACCTTGTTCAAATTTAAGCGGTTTCTTGGTGGTTCCGAACTTGATCAAATTAATTGGCGGATAAAATTTTTTAGGGATTATCTCTGCTATTGTTGAATAACATCATATATAAACTCTATATTGAGTTACTATTCTAAAATAATGTTTGGTAGCTTCTTGGATGGCTTTGAGTAATTGGCTAATTTCATTCATATTAGTGGAAGGATAAATGGACTGTACTAACCCATAACTATACAAAGTTTACTAATTCTATGTTGGTGCCTAGGTAGATTATGGCTTTATTGAAAGCAAAATGGGAGATATATTTGATGGTGGCGGTAAGGATTTTCATATGGTTTAATTTAATAATAAGAAATCTAAAATATTGGAATTGTTCTAGAATTTTGGGATTAATAGATTAATGTGGCATTGATGTAAAGGCTTAAGTTTTATTTGGTGTGGAAGGAGTAATGAGTTGTTAGTCATTTTGAGTTGAGCTAGATTCTTGGTTTCTTTTTTGGATTTTTTTCTTAAGCTTTCAGTATTTTTGGAAAATGGGATATTTAGTTTTTGGTAGTGGATTGGTTTGGGTTTGAGATGGGTTATTAGGAATTATTGGTCTTTCCATTTGGGCAAATCGTCTCTCCAAGTCATTTACATGGGTAATTGTGCTACCACAAATTGACTCATATTACTTATAGAGTTTGGGAGATTATTGATATGACTATTCGTCTGAGCCTGCAATATCCTCATATTCATTTCCAAAATATTTATCTTCATAATTACTTGCTCCATACTCATATCAGTTCTAGTGGTCTCCTTTATTGGGCTGTTATTTGTCTTTTTTTAATTCGGCTCCATCCCTACTCAAATAATCAGTAATTAAATTATTTTTTCCTTTAATATATTTAACTTCATAATCATAATGAGCTAGATCTGATTGCCATTTGGTTAAGATTTTATTTGAGAGTTTTATTGTTCTTATATCCTTATCTAACCAATGTTCTACTTGAGTATTATCTATTCTTATAATAAAATGAGAATTTACTATTAGTAGTTCAAATTTTTCTACTGTTTTTACTATTGCTAAAAATTCTTTTTAATTAGAATGATATCTACTTTATCTTTCATTCAGTTTTCCACTTGCATATCTAATAATTATTTCTATCCCTTCTTCATTTTTGTGATATAGTGTTACTCCCCATTAATTTTCTAAGGCATCAACATAAATTATCTATTTTATTAGCTTTTTAGTTGGTATTGTCAATTTTGGTAAATTCTTGCATAGTTTTTTAATTTTCTCTATTATCTTTTTTTTTTTTTTCATTCCATTGCCATTTAGTTTTTTCTCTTACTAATTTTGATATTTTTGCAGTATATTTAAATAAATGTAGAATAAAGTTTTTAGCTTGGTTTACTATTCCTAGAAATGATTGAAGTTCTTTCTTCGTAGTTATTTTAGGAAATTCTTCTGCTTTCTTACTTATATATTCTTCTAATTCTATTTTATCTTTGGTAATATAATGCCTTAAAAATCCTATTCTAGTTTTTCATAGTTCTATTTTCTTATGTGATATATTTAATCATTTGGTTTCTATTAAATCCATAAATTGTAATAAATGATTTTCATGTTCTTCTTCAATATTTGAAAATATTACTATGTCATCAATATATATAATTGCAAAATCTCTAATTGGTATTAATAATTTCATAACATATTCTTAAAATATACTATCACTATTATGAAATCCTATTGGTAATACATTTCATTCATATAATCCTTCTGAAGTAATAAATGTTGTATATTTTTTACTATTCTTTTCTAACTTTATTTAAAAAAACTTGATTTACAATCAAATTTGCTAAATATTTGTTTTCTTTTATTATATTAAATAATAATTCTATTTTTAGTATTAGATATCTATTTCTTATTGCTATTTCATTTAATTTTTTATAATTGATAACTATCCTAGATTTTGTTCTTTTTTCTTCACTATATTTCATTACTATCATAGCTAGACTGTAATAATTTGATCTACTTTCTCTTATTAAGTCATATTTTTCATATCACTGATATGCATTATGAATTTTTTTTTTTATCTTTTTCAGTCCAAGGATAAGGTTTACTAGTTATTTCTTTACTATAATCTAATAATTTTATTTTAGCTATTGTTTCAATTTTTCCTTATATATTAATGGATTGTCATCATAAATTTCTATTAATCTTTGTTCTATAGTTTTTACTTCCATATTTGTTATCGTTAGTTTTATTTCTTTTATTTCTATAAGCCTAGCATTTGGTACAAATTGTATTTCATTATCAAATCTCTTTTTCTTAAATATTGTATATGTCCTATTATATGGATTAAATATCCTAATTGCCTAAACTTCATGTTTACATGGTGTTATTAATACTAAGGCATTATGAGCAAAATGTAATGGCATATATTGTTCTAAGAAATTCATTCATAATATTATGTCTAGGGTGGATTCATATATTGATATGATATTAGTATTTTTAATTTATACTCTCCTATTTGTACTGGGATATTTTTTGCCAATAATTCTATAATATGGAGTTCCATTCCTGCACTACTCATTCTAGTAGATTTGTCTTTTTTTCATAATTTTAATGGTAATATATTATATTTTGTCGATGTCATATTTGCTTCTGTATCTACCATGATGTTTTCTAAATTGATATTTTTCATAATTGAATTTTAGCAATATGTAGTAGAACTTCATTTATATCAACCTTACTTTTTCTAATATTACTATCTGGTGATCTATATTTATTAATATTCTATTTTCTTGAATTCTATAAGGTTTTACTTGTTCAAAGAAATCTTGTGTTAATATTAATTTATGTGTTTGGGGATTACCTATTTCAGTTTATACCCTTAATTTTAACTTTATTATATCTCTTGTCGTATCCGATCCTTTAGCGAAAAGAATAAAAAAAAAGACGTGAATTGATTCCCAAAACAAAATCTTGAAAATCGATTAAATAGAGTCACCACCAAAATTATTTTAAAGGAAAACTTTGGAAAATCATTTTAAAACAAAAAGAAAAGGCAAGATAGTCTACGAAAACAAAGATGAGTTCGGGAGTTCATTTGAGTGTGGGGAAGGTGTTAGGCACCCCACAACACCCGTCCATAAAGACAGTTACTCTAAACTAATCAAGTGAAATTAATGTGATATACCCTTAAATTTATCTCAATTGCTCTTTCTAACACACGTGCACATTAAACAAAGAAGACAAAAACACCAATAATAAAAACAAACAAATGGATATTTACAAATGGTGATGAGAGCCTAAGGCCTACGTACTCAACAATGGGGATCAAAGTCCACATAGTTGGACCAAAAAGGTACATAGTGATTTTTTTTTTAAGTTTTGAAAACATGATTTATTTATGCTTTATTTGAAAAAGAGGAATATATTATTTTATTTATTTCTAAATTTTGATTATTTGAAAGACACACGTAATGGACTGTTGGAACTCAAAACTTATTTAAAACATAAATGATTGAGAATGGCTATTGAAACCCAACATTATTTTAACCGTGTGCAACCAATATCGGGATATGCCTATGGAGTTATTGGATCTTATACGGCCTCACTGGTGAATCATTAGTTACTCATAGAGATGTTGGTTTCACACAGCAACACTGATATTAAGAAAAATATATATGTCTGTAAAATATGCCTATGGAGTCGTTGGACTTCATATGGCAAGAGAACTAACAAAGGGAATCTAAGGAGACATTGGACTTTATATGGCACATTTTCGAAAATATTAATCATTGGTGTTTAGTGTACATGGGTGTTTAGTCAATCATCCATGGGTGTGGTGTGTGTTAGTGTCAAGTAAAATATTCATAGGTGTGGTGTGTGTTGGTGTCCAATTACATATTCAATACATGGTGATCACAAAGGACTAAGAATACATTAATTACAATTAAGCTCCAAGAAATCTTAACCTTACTAGTCTTTCAATATATCATTCTTGCTTGTGTGTCCCTTATACCTTGATTTGAATGCCTCTTAGCCATGATTCTCAAGTTTAAGACTCACCATAATCCAATATCATTTGGACAACCAATAGATCACATATTAAGCATCACCAATATTGAGCAACTTAAAGGTTAATCATATTACAATAACAATGGCACTGTAAGAGACACAATTAAGCCCAAGGTTTCACACCAAAGTAAACCCCATATGACACCATCATATTAGCTAAAATGGATAGTCATGCACACCATCTTAAGAGACGAAATTTAACTCAAAATGGAACAAGAATGAATTCCACTGCTCTATTTTCTCTTATTGCTAAGTTAGGTATGAAAATCAATAGAAAAGTGCTATATCTAAAAATTAAAACCCAATACCAATTTATACTATAAACTAGACATACATAGGGTTTACATATTCAAAAATCAGCTTAAGATACTTTTTAGATCAATATCAGAAAATTCACAAAGTTGACTACACTTAAACTGTCTGGTCACAGAGTTATGAGTGCAAAGTTGTACAAATGGTTTATCAACATGTCACTAAAATTTCCATCACAATATTGGCATACCAAAACACATATATACCAAATTTTAGAACAAAATTATGTTTATAAACTTCCCAAAAAATTCAACAATTTAACCCAAGGTAGAATTCGCTGAAGCAGAACATGTTTAGGACAAGCACTAAATTTCACCACTTATCTACTACCAATTAAAGATAAAAAAATCAGTGGAAAAATCTTCAAGACTCTACACATATGAAATAACTTTGACACAAAATTCAAGGTAAAATGGAATCATATGAAATACCAAAAAATTCATAAATTTCACTAAACCTATGTTGTCCAGTCACAGAGTTACGTGCACAAAGTTATACAAATGGCATATCAACCAGTCATTTTAAATCCCAAAATAACTCAACCACAATTTTAACATAACAAAAGATGTGTATCAAATTTCAACTCAAAATGACGTATATAAACTTCTCAAAAAATTCAACAACATAACCCATGGTAAAATTTGCTAAAACAATACATGTTCATGACAAGCACAAAATCTCACCACTTATCTACTATCAATCCAAGATAAAAATTGGTAGAAAAATTCATAAATTCATCAAATATCTAAACATATGGAATAACTTTGACACCAAATATCAAGGTAAAATAGCATATATGAGGTACCAGAAAATTCACAAAGTCCACACGAACTATATTGAACCTAAAAATGGATATGTACAATGAACAAAGCTATTCATCAATCCTCTTGAGATTTAAAAAAAAAAAAAACCACTACCACATCAACACCTCCATGTAACTAATTGAAACCTAACCCATGATAATTTCATCCAAAAAAAAAATTGAAACAAAGAGAGCCAAATTGAAGAGAAGTTATGAAGAATTACCTAGATTTCTCCCTTAACCTCTTTCCTCCTTCCTTACCTCCTTCACTCTAATATTTCTTAACCTCTCAAAACCTCTCTTTCTCACCTTGTTTCCCTCTCTTCCCTCTTCCTCTCCTTTATTTATAGGGAAAACTCAATCTCTCTTCTCATTCTTTTTCCTATCATCCACCACTTTTAAGTCATCATTGTCTCTCCTTTTCTCACTTTTTAACCACTTTTCCTCTTATTTTATTCTATATGTTCCCTTATTTCTTTTTTTTATTCTTTTAATTTCATCATTTCATCCTCTTTCCACCCAACTAATTTCTCATATGTCCCTCATTATTATTTTTTCAACTTAGTTAAAATGAGTTATTCTCTCCATACATCATCTTCTCACATGTACTCTCCTAATTTTTGGACTTTTCTTTTTGATTTGAAGACAAGTTGATTTTTTTTTTTTAATTTTCTCCCCTTTTTAAATCCTCTTATTAAAATATCCCTATTCAAAATTTTATGTCTTTTCTTTCATTTTTTTTATTTTTTTAGAATTCATGTTTTATATTATTGCTTTCTTTTATTTATTAAAAAAACTTTGATATTTTCAAATTTTTCTCTTCTTGTTTTAATCATTGTTATTTTCCATTTCATGACTTTTTTATTTTTATTCTGTTTTTTTATTTTTGATTTTGTGATTTTTCCCTTCCACATTTATTTAATTAATGAATTAATCAATTAATCATCAAATTTTATTCTTAATTAGTTTTATTTTTGGGATGTGGTGTTCACATCTCTTTTATTGAATTTGATTATTGTCTTAGTTTTTGTTCCTTCCTTTCATTTTCTATATTATTATCTGTATACTCTAATTGTATTATACTCTTTTCATAATTTGGATCTATTAAAGCTATTATTTTCTTCCACGCTCCTTCTTGTTTTAATTCTAGTAGTACATAATATTCATTTTTATCTATTAAATTTGAGGTGATAGGTATTTTAACTAATCTATTTCTTTGATAACTTTCTTGACTTCTTGATCTCAAAATTCCTTGTCCAAATATTGGTCTAGAATTTATATTTATATTTATATTTATATCTGTTGGTGTATTTATCATAATTTTCTTCTTCATAAATTATTATTATATTTTATTCTTCTAAGACTTTCATACGGTCTTATTCTCTAGTATTATCTAATTTTAATTGTAGCTGTCTTAGAATTGTTATTTTTGTTTGATCTAATTTTAATTCTTCTAATATTGGTATAAAATTCTTTTTTATAGTAATTTTTCCTTAATTTCTTTTATAAATTTTGTGTTCGTTGGAAAACACTAATCTTATCATTCCTATTATACTTATTATTCTATTTCCTAGTGACATCTGTATTCCTTTTAGTTTATGATAAATTACTAATATTTTATTTATATTTATTTCTACTCTTGATATTGCAAAATTTGTATTAACTGTAAATTTTAATTTTTGGTATATTAAATTCCTATTTAATGCTCCTAAAATACTATTTGGTACGTTATATATTATTTTATTATCAGTTGTTAGCAATTCAATTAGTGTATCTATTCCTGATTTAAAATAAGCCTTTATTAATAACTGTACTCTTGGTATATAAATTTCAGTTATTTCATCTTTTATAGATGATTTTTCTATTTCTTGTTCTATCAATATTTTATTTATTAAGGATATTCTTACGACTCCTTCTGTTTGAGTTGCTTCTATTAGGTGTTTTTTTTATAATACTACACAAGCATAATTTTTTTTTTTCTTTAGGTTTTATTATTTTTCCTATTTTTGTCATAATTCCTTATTGTTTTAAATCTTGAGGAGTTAAATCTAATTCTTTATTTCTTATTCTATCATATTTTTTTGACTAAATTGCATTTTTCTGTCTACTATACCTTCTTTTGCATTTATAAATTCTTCATATTGTTCATATTCTTGTTCCTGCTCTTGATTTTCTAGTTGATTCCTACTTGATTTTCGAAGCATCATATTAATTTCATTTTCTTCTATATAATCATATTTTGTATTTTCTGAACTACTTTCTAAACTACTTTCTGTTTCAATAGTTATTTTATATATTTTTAAATATGAATTATTTATTTTATTTTTTGATGTTTTGTTATATTCTATTGGTTTTAAACTAAATTTTCAACTATTTCCATTATGTCATGGCTTTCTTATTTTTCGGTTTAGTTCACTCAGTAGATATATGTCCTAGCTGTCCACAATTATAACATTGACATTTTTTTGAATTTTTCTTATAATATATTTTTCTTCCTTTCTTAAAGTATTTCCTAAGTTTGTAATGGCTTTTAAATTTATTTTTTGAATATCTTTTAAATTTGTTTTTTACATGGTTTTGATGTATATATATGTGTGTGTATTAGTATATAATTTTTAATAAACTAATGTTACAATTTAATTAATAGTTTAAATACTATCATGCTAATATAATATATTTTGTAGAGAAAAATATAGTTTTAGTTCTTCAGTTTTAGTCAAAGTATTAATTTGATCTTCTAACAATTAATAAACTCAAAATGATCATCTACAGACCAAAAAAAAATTGAATTACTTCTTTTGGAGGACCAAATTAATATTTGAAGAATTTCTATTTTTAAAGAGTTTTATTTTTGGAGAACCATTTTAATACTTTTTATATTTAAAAACTAAATTGATATCATGGCAAAAAAAAATACTATAATTATATTTTTCTCATGTTTTATATTTTAAATAATAAAATCATATTAATTATCACTTAATCTTTATAAATAATGATTTGCTTTAATGATTTAATAAGTATTTGTGAATAATAAAATTAAAAGTAACAAAATTCTAATAACATATCATACCAAAGTTTTTTTTTCTTGAAAAAGACCTTATATTTACACTTTGATAGGTTTATTGAAAGAGTTATATCAACATTTTCTCTTAATCTTTTTTTCCATTTTTTCACTTTATTTGATATTTATTCTTTATAATTTTTCTATGAAACTTTTTTATTTTGTTTTTTTTCTCAATATTTACTCTTTATGGTTACATTGTTTGTAATTTTTTAAATTATTCTCAATTATTGATCCGGTAAATTGTCATTCATATTATAGTAATAATAATAATATATTATTGTCATCTTCATCATCAAATTATTAAATGGCTTTCTATATTTTTTTTATAATTATATAATTCATAAAAAAAAATTAGTCAATAAGATATATCGTATAATATAAAACTCATTTAAAATTAATATAATATTTTACATATATATATATATATATCCCAAATATAAATTTTTAAAAAATATATCATATTATAATTTATAATCTGGGCCACCCTTTAAAAAAAATTCTCCCTCCACCCCTGGAAGGAGGAAAGTCGTGCTCTCCCCTCTTACATTGATACAAATATGGAAACTTCCATTTCTAATGCTATATTGATCCATCAGCTTCAATTCTAAATAATTATAACCAAAATCTGAGAATCTGCATCAAAGTCATAAAGAAAATATCGTTAGTTTTTCCTCTTTGAATTCGAATACAGTCCCATATTTCTAATCTACAGATAAAAAGTCACTAATTACATATTTTATATTATTCTTTGTATAAAAATTATCGGTTGTCAAGAGGATCCCAATAAATCCTAATTTCCTAACAAAATTCATATACATATAAATCATCATACGTTCATAGTTGTGTAGATAGCAATTTCAAATCTCATACACACAAGTACGTAATTATTTCATTATTTTTAGTGACTAAGGAAATATACCAAAATCAAATATAAAATTAGAGAAAAAAATATCATTTTGGTCCCCACATTCTAACCTTTTTTCAATTTGATCATCTATATATGCCTTGTCTCAAAATAGTTCTCCACATTTTTAAACTAGTTTATTTGCCTACACATTACACAAGTTTTAGAGAAAATTAGTTTGTTTTACTTTATGTCAATACATTTCAAATATAAGTGTCGGTAAAAAAAATTAAATTTAATAATATATTATAATATAAAAAAACATAATAAATTAAAAAAAGTCTATAAAAATAGCTACATAAGATTGGTGAGAGAGAAATGTTAACAATAAACTCGTTGAAAGGGTACTATGATAAATCTTTCAACCATGTATTTTTTTTCTTATTTTAATGTTAGATTATATCAAGTTATATTTATAATTTTTATTAAAAAATTTAAAATACAGTTAATTAATTAATTCATTATTTTTCATGTTGACTCCAAAAAATATTCAAATTTAAAAGAATTATTGATTTAAGAAATGGTTAATTAATTTATTAATCTTTTCATTTACTCTAAAAAATTCTTAGACTTCAAAGAATAATTTATTAATGTTCTCTTTCACTCTAAAAAATTTTTGATTTGATATGTAGTTAATTAATTCATTCATTAATTACTTTATTATTTTTCTCATTAATAACAAATAATTTATACAAATTAATTATTTCATTATTTTCATTGTTGATTACTAAAAATTTGTACACTTTAAAAAAAATTTTATACATATATGAAAAATGTGAAAAATCATTACATAAAAAATTAGAGATTTAATTAACAAAACTTTCCCATCGATTAAACAAAATTTTACATTAAATGAAATACACTTTACTTATATATAATAAATAACAAATAATATATATTTATCGATATCAACGAGTTTCTTGCCATGGACTCCAAAGCCTCAAATTTTACACTTGAATGAGAGGGGAAAAAAAAAACATTTCCGGTTAAAAAGATTTGTAACTCTTCCACTATTGTGCAAATGTTTAAGATTAATATAAGAAAAATTAAAATGATATCATATGTATGATGTATTATAATGGAGTCGCACGTAAAGAATGGCATAGAGGAAAATATAATGATGTATTCGGATGCCTTTTCTTCTGATAAATATTCATAGATTCTATATTAATAATATTTTTAAAAATAATTTTTTTTTATGTTGTTCATTTCCTACAGCTAGATTTATAAAATATAAAGTAAATTCATAATTTAGTTCCTATAAAATCATTTTCATTTTAATTTGATCCTGAAAAATTATACATTTTAATTCAGTTTTCTAACTATAAAATTTTTCAATTTATTCCTCCAAACATTTTTCTCCGATCACAATAATCTCTAGAAGAGAGTCACAAATATTATGAAAAAAGATAATTTTGATTGGATGAAAATATTTAAAGAACTAAATCATAAGACTTTATTCCTAAATAATAAAATTAACAAGAAAGTGATATTTATTCTAAAGGAGAGCAGATCCGCTCATGTTTCGGCGCCAACATGAGGGGATCATCTTGCTCTCATCTGAGCCCTCCATGTCATCCAGTGGTAGATATTGTGCCACATCATTGCTGCGGTAAATGTTTTTTTTCGCCCATTCTCATTGAACGCTGCGTTTTGGGGTTGTTAAAAAGTTTGTCTTTACCATAGAAACCATGCATTACCAATAAGCACCTCAAGGCATCGTGGCAAGAAGACATCACACCCAACCTTTTTTTTTTTTCTTTTCCTGTTATTTTGCAGTATACAATCCCATCTTCATTGTATGCTTGGTCGAATCGTTGATTTTTTTGCTGCTATTTTGTCGTGAACAACACCCATTGTCAATTTATAATGAGCAATTCTTTTAGGTGTCTTCAAAACTTGAATGCTTGACGAAATTGGTGATTTGAGCTCTCTGTAAAAGAATTACGTTCCTGAATTTGTAAGTAATGGGGTTTGGTGTCGTTTGCTTTGATGATTTCGCGGCTCCCAAGTAAGGGTGAATATTGACTAAGTCAATCTAATAAATTTAGTTTGGTTTTAGTTATATCGAACTGAGTTATGATTGAGGTAAATAAAAAAATTTACAAATTTTACTAAGCGAGGTCCTATGGGTAATATAAGACCCGGCTCGATATTTATTTTAAATTTTTAAAATAAAAATTTATAATATATTTTTTATTTGATTTAAAAAAAATTTAAAATATCAATTTTTTTTAACTTTTTATTATTTTTCATTTCAAATCTTAAAATTTTTTTAATTCTATTTTATTTCCTTTCAAATTTTTTTTAAATTATTTTCACAAAATATATTTAAGAAAAAAAAACCAACCCAAAACCAGTGTAACCTAGCCTAATTCAATCAATAGCTGGGTCGAGCTAGGTCTAAAATCTTAAAAAATAATCCAACATAAAATCAAAACGGCTCTTAGGTCGACAAAAAACCTAGTTCAACTTGCTCATACTCACCCCTACCCTAAAGTTAAGCTAGTTGGTTTTGAAATAAAATGGAAACCCAAAACGAAGAGAAGTGGATACAGGATTCTCATCTGATCTCTTCCACAACGTTTAAGAGAATAGCCCTTTATTTCTCTTTCCTTGTTGAGGAATATACCCAGAAAAAAAAATTATGAATATGGGGGACCATCAAAGATCTGTAGTAATAGGCCAATCCCTTTACTGGACATTGGCTCAAATAAGTTCTCTATTTGATAACTTTCAAGTCCTTGCCAAGACTCAGATGCCCCTGGTAGCATGCAGAGTTCAGCGTTAGAGAAGAGAAAGAAATAACAATGGCAGATGGGATGGTTTACTGCAAAATAGCAGGAAAAAAAAATGCATAGTGTGATGTCTGCCTTGAGGTGCTTATTGGTAATGACTGATTTCTATGCTAAAGGCAAACTTTTTATTTTCAACAACCCCAAAACGCAGCGTTTAACGAGAATGGGAGAAAAACAATTGCAGCAGCAATGACGTAGCACAATATCTACCACTAGATGACATGAATGGCTCAGATGAGGGAAACACGATCCCCTCATGTTGGCGCCGAAACACGAGCAAATCTGCTCTCATTTTGAAGATTAAATTGAAATACTTGACCTTTTTAAAGAGTAATCATTTTCGAAGGATTAAATCATTAACGTATTCTAAACTATA
Organism: Delonix regia; assembly: GCA_037074485.1. Classification (NCBI taxonomy): domain Eukaryota; kingdom Viridiplantae; phylum Streptophyta; class Magnoliopsida; order Fabales; family Fabaceae; genus Delonix; species Delonix regia. Next base: position 10,335,479 of record CM073455.1, read on the forward strand.
ATGGAAACGTTGAACCAGATTAATGACTTGTAATCGTGCATAAAGAAAATTAAATATTACCAGCAGTTCTCTAATTTGAATAAAACAGGAACACAGCCATTAATCAAGATGTCAGTCTCCAGCACCAATGTATTCAATGCTCTCAAAACAGAATTTACAGGTCAAGGATCGGTGTTTATCTACACACACCCTATAATATATATATATATATATATATTACAGTTTAGGCATCACGAACCTCGGAAACTTTACAATTCAAGTAAATATTAGAATCAAAAGCATAGTTAGAACTCTTCATTATCCTCTGTTGTTCTTGTAATAGGTATGGACCATCTTCCCAAATGTGCAGTATAATTTATGCACCTGATAACGCCCCTTCCCTTGGGCCCATCAGGGAAGTCAAGGACACTCACGCTCCCTGCATCAAGATGAAATGATCCCAGCCATTCTTTTGTCACATTTAGGCAGTGCCCCATCAGAGCAATGTGGATGGCAGGATGACCAACTACAACCATGACTTCTGATGATGATGATTCATCAGATAGTTCATCTAACAGAGATTGCCAGGCCTTTCCAGACTGATCCCATAATGTTGTTCTCACCCCATCCTCAATCTTATTTAACCAGCCAGGTTGATTAGACGGAAAATTTGATATATCCTGCAACAATTAGACAGGCAGAATCAAAACATAGTGATATAGGAATGAATGAAGATAAGAAGATTGTAAACCATGATAAGAAGCAATTCTTAGCACCAAATGATTTCCAAAACCTTCAGCTAGTTTATATGCTTCATAGTATATTGACCCATATTTTGAAGTGCATAATTTTCTTTCACATTTCAGTACCGTTTAGCTTCTTCCTCTATGTTGAATTGGCAACTTCTGCTGACCATTGTTTTGTCAAAATCAAGCCAACCAAACAAATACAATACTCCAATAACTAGTACTCATTCCTTAAGTAGTCAACAAATGATGTTTAAATGCCCGCATATGCACATGCACTCACACACATCTAAACAACAAGTTCTTGCCTTGGATTGCTGAAAAATTGTTTCAACATCCAGCTCCCCCATCTGCTTCATCTCAACATAGCGTGGCACACAGTCAGCACCTAAGCAATCAGCTGCTTCTTGTACCTAAAGCCATGTCTAGAATTTCAATAAAAGGGGAACTGCTGTAGAAGAAAGGGAGGGAGAGGCAGAACTTTGAGGATAAGACGGAGAGAGAGACTGGGAGAGGAAGAAACAAAGGGAAAGGGTGAAACAGAGAAAGAGGAAGAAAAGAGAGAGAAGACAAATGCTGAAACTTAATTCCATTGCCAAACTGAGTAAATTGTCTACAATCAAAGGTTTATAAAGGAAACTAAATATACATGCTTTAAACAATAAAGGAAATAAGCGTATTTCTAGTTTAAGCTTTAATTGACACCTTAATCCCTGATTGACAAATAATTACCCATATCATCATTGAACATATCACTAATGACATTCTTTTCCCATTCTTCATGATGAACATAAATAAAAAGGAAAATAATACCACAATTTCAAGTTCAGAAATACTATTTGATTATTATTTCCAAATTAGAGCCTCTCAGAAGAAAATGAAAATAATATTCGTAATATAATTAAGCAAATAAGATCAGAAATTACGAGAATTCTGTAATTAACTGCAAATTGCCAATTAAGTGCTTACTTGGGAGATGGCATTGGCTGTCCCAATACAGGCTTTGTTAGGGCTGCTAATTATGGAATTCACCTTCAAATCAAGAAGCAGCTCTGCAGACTTCTGGGACTGTTATTTAGGCCAAAGGTCAGATCAGATAACTTTTACCTAATTATTTCTAAAAACTGGATGCAGTACCTGTATAACACCAAGCATGTTCAACTGTTGATCACCAGCTAAAAGAAAACCATCCTGTTCAACACAAGGGTAATAATTTAGAAAACCCAACAAGTCCAAATGCAAATTCAGATAAATCTTGAAGGAGCTTTCTAGCCTGATGCAAATTCTTTTTTAGTTAAATAATAGTGTCTTTGAATAAGAACAAAAAAGCAGTGAATGGAACTGTATTCAATAAGAACATCATTTAGATATGCAACTATAACTTTCTTAAGCTTACAGTTTTATCCTTACTTTGAAACATATTTTCCACTCAAAAACAATATCAACCTTGGCACCAAATGTTAGATCGAGTGATGAGAGCACTTGAAAATCCTTTTTAAGTAGTTGCTTAATACCTCTGTACTGCCCTGTGTATATCCATGACAAACAAGTATGATCCGCTTACTTGTTTCTCTGCCACCAGATTTCCCACCAGAAAGAGGTGAACCAGGGGTCTGCACCAAATGTTCAATTTTAATTAAAGGAACCTGCGCAGCCTATACATTCTTAAACTTATAAATTACACATATCTATTGCAATTTTACAAGAAGTGGCAACAATAACTTCATTTGAAAGTGAAGAAATTCAGATCAGCTGAATGAGCTGATAATTTTAACATCAGTCAAGAAGAAAAACAAAGCCAATTCCATGTTCAGACTCAGCTGGCCTTAGATGCAAAATTTATATATTATTTTCCAGTAAATGTACTAGATACCTGATTTAAGCGATTAAGGCAAATATGTGGAGATCCACCCTCAGATCTTGGGATGAAATCAAGCACACTCACCCCACAATTGCTCTGAAGTAAAATTCTGAAGTACTCAGTCCCTAAACCTGATTGATACCAATGGTAGATGGGGTAAGTACTTTCATATCGGCAATATTCTTATCTTTTAGCGTTAAAATTCCTTGCGGGAGAAAAATGTACCAATTGCCGTTGCAACAAGAGCCTGATTAACAGCGTTGTGAGCAACCACAAGAATAGACCTGCTGTCATGAGCTAAGATTTTAGACCAGCAGCCCCTAGCACGTTCCCATAGCTCTCTCACTGGATAATGACCATCCACGTTGAAATTTGCAGCATCTACTTGCCATTGGCGATAAACTGGGCCAAATCTTTCTTTCCCCTCATGCTTTAAGAGACCCTATATATTAAATAATATAAAGCAATGAGATCAGTGACAGCAAGCCATAAGCTTGAAATTGGCATAAACCAAGGGATAAATATAAAGCTGATCATACTTGAAATGAATATAAATCGATTTCCCTCAATTCATATTCTGGAATTATCGGCTGTTGACGAGCTCCCCAGATTATTTCAGCCGTTTTCTTTGATCGCGCCAAAGGACTTGAGAAACATCCCACGTTAGCCATGAGACATAGATAAAAAATAGAGCAAACACTAATGAACAACTTAAAGACAAAGGTTTTAAGTATAAGTCTGTGTAACTACGCTAAATTTGTTTTTTTAAAAAAAAAAAATGGAATCCCAAAATAGCATCATCCTTTCAAGTTGGAGTTTCTTCAGTACCCTGAACCATTTCAAACATTGGAAGAAGTAATAATAAATTCATGGAAACCAAACCTGGTGAAGCAAACATCGAACTTGTCATCCATGAGCATTTGACGCGAAGTCTCGGCCTGAGCCTCACCCTTCTTCGTAAGAACCGAGAAATCGGAGCTACCTTGAATCCTGCCTTCGGCATTCCAGGTGCTCTGGCCATGCCTGACCAACACGACTCTCTTGGCAACCTTGATGGGAGGCAATGGGACCGAAGCGTAGAGCTCCGAACTCAACTCCCTGTCCTGGGAGGGGCTAAAGGGCTTCTCAATCTCCTGCACGCTGGAAGAGCATCGAAGAGTGAGAAAAGTGTTAGGGTTTGGTGTGGTGCGAGTAGGGAAAAAGCTAGAATATCTATGATTATGGAGAACTGAGAGGGAAGAAGGTGCTACTAGTATCATCGGGGTTTATTGGTTTCGCGCTAAGTGTGGATTCTACGTTTTGATTTTTATTTTTCAATATATGGTTTCCGTTGCTGCTATCGTTCTGGGTGGAGGGAGATGGTATGGGAAAGACACGTGTTACAAATGCAAGAATCCTCTCATCTTGGTTCATCTCAAACAATAAAAATCAGGGTACGGATAAGTGTTTAAGTGAATAATTATGTTTAAATTTTTAATCAATATTTTTAAATCATTTAGAAAATGTCTTACCTTTTCTTTCTTTTTTTTATCTACCTTTTTATTTTTTTGAATTTCATGAAATATATATATATAATGTAGGTAAAGCCTTACTTGAATAATTAATGCCCATCTTTTCTCTTGCTTATAATATCTCTATTAAACTCAAAATTGTTTATCTATTTTCAGATTTTTTAATCTAATAACAATTATATAATATGGGCTCTTATGTATAAGTTCAGGACTAAAAGGAAAAAGTAATTAGAAATCTAAAACGATGACAAAACAAAAAGGGACACTACAGAGTTTGAAGTAGCGCCATAGCTTAAAAACAATAATATGAGATAAATATTGTTTATAATTTATAAATATTATTCCAATGTTCAAGTGAAAATACGAGAAATATGATATTTAAAACTTGAAATTAAATTCCTAAATTTTTGAAAAGAAAGAATAACTTATTTGATTAACAAACCCCCTAAATTTTGATATTTGTGTAGATATTCTCTCTAAATTTTAAAAGTCTGTTTTGTTGTTAAAATTAATATAATGGGAATAGAAATGTGAACAAAAATATTAAAATGTTTTGGTTGGGAAGGAATGAGAATAAACATGTCTTTCTTTATTTCGTTTGATTAGTAGATTACACATTGGAATCAATTAGATAGTATACATATTTTATCATATTATCCCTTATCATAAAATTAAATTAGAAAAAGGCAGACATTTCTTCAAATTATTAATTAACAATATAATTATATATTAATATATATTTAATTAATAATATAATAATTTTAATAATTAATATAATAATATATATTTAATAAATTAATAATAATACATTAAAATAATAATTTAATAATAATAATAGATTAAATAAATAGTAATTATTTAATCATAAATAATAATAATAAATTAGGATTTTCATATATCACAGAAATATTTTTGTCCAAAAATTATTATAAATCAGGACACTTTGATAAATAGAGAACAAATTCCTTAGGGAATGAAAATGAAAACTCGATCTATCAATCAAATATAGAAGACACTCTCATTCCCATTCTCATTTTCATTATCTCGCCTTGATTTTAACACCAAATGCCCTAAGTTATGTACAAGTAATAATATTATATTTCGCACTTCCATTACTGAAATAACATCTAACTAACAACAAAAGGTTACTCGCACAAAATATTTGGAGGGGTGAGTTATGAACTTTTGGAAATTAAAAAATATTAATACATGACCAAAAATTTAAAAAATTCAGTATATTTGAAGTTATTCAATATTAGGTGGGATATATTTTTATTATTAATTTATTTTCCATACCTTATTTCGTGCACTTAAACAATAACATACTAATGATTCCAAAAAGAAAAACAAAAGATAACCAGTACCAAAAATCATTTGAAATTTTCTTAATTCTACGACTTATGAGCCAGAGAGATAGCCACTACACGAAGAAAAAAAGAAATGGGCTAAAGGCCCAAACCACATTGAATGGGCTGGGCTCCATTGACAGACAAAATAGAAACGTTTCACTATGGAAAGGCATTATGATAACATGCTCATATGCTTTTCTCTTTCCTCTTTTTTTTTTTTTTTACCATTTTTAATCAAAGGATTACATGTACAAATCAAATTAATTTTTTTATACCAAAACCATAACCAATGTATGGGTGTATATAATGGTAATTCTTTTATTATTTCTCCATTATTTTTGTGTTTATTTATTCATTTTAAGTGACCTAACAATGAAGAATTTCAACTTTATACAGAGTTATGCAGTTTTTAACAATATTCAATCATGAATATAGCTAGATTGAGCAACGAACCCGATTATATTGAAGCACCATATTATTAAGATTACTATTTATGTTTAAAACAATTGAGGTTAAAATTGAGATTAAACCTTTTTTTTAAAGTTTTGTTAAAATTGCTCAAAATTTTCCTTACTTTTAGAATATTACAAACTTCTCCAGTAACAAATAATTTGCTTTACACTGTCGTCCAATTATAATTTTTTAATTAAAATACTTTCTATTACCTTATAGACATACTTTTTTATCTTAAAAAAATTTTAAATAAAAATAGTCCTTTATATTTGTCATATCTCAAAATAATTTTTTATATTTTTTAATGTTAACAAAATTAGTTTTTTCATCAGTTTAGTTTGAAGGTTATTTGCTAATGGAAATACTAATATTTTTAAAGTTACAAATATAAAAAATATATATTTTAAAATAAAACAAATGTAGAGAACCAAATCAAAATAATAGAAAAATATAAGAGATCAAAATAATACTTTTCTCTTCGATCAAAACATTGGGTACCTTTTTGTTTTAAATGAAACTCTCGTATATATTAAAAATAGAAAAGATGGCTGTGTAATTTTAACAAAATTTAAGGAAGATTGTTGCAATTCACTCTAAAATAAATATAACTAAAATACCTGGCTAGGAGTTAAAATCATAATTTGTTAGTTTATTAAAAGATAGCAGTTTTCAAACATTAACATAAGTAGTGTGTATTTTCTGGAAGGGGGAAACTCGAGAAGAAAGGAAAGATATGAAAAGAAAGAGTAAGGAAGAGGTTGACTGGAGAGATAGAAGTGGTGGGGTGGGTAGGGTAAGAATGAAGAAGTCGTTATAAGAGGAAGGAAGTGACAAGCACGGCGTCGTGCTCAAACGGCTAGTTGGTACTAGGTGTTGGGGTTATATACGCAAGGCCGCTCCCTAACCTAACCCCTCCGAAACTAGCCGTTACTTTCACCATTATGATTCCTTCCCAGCTTGCATTTTTTATTTTCATTATTATTATTATTTCTTTTTAGTTTTTCTAGACTTTATCAATGCGTTAGTGAGTGGGCTCCACCTCCAGGACTTCATTGTAATTTTTGTCGCTTGCTACGCTCATGATTCTTCATCCAGTATAGACTTTAAAGAATATCCCCCTCGCCGCCCAGTTATCTTTATACCTTGCATGTGTGTGTGTGTGTGTTTTTTTTTTAAAAAAAAATTTATAAGTTTGATGTTGGTCTAAAAACTATTGTAATCTTTCTTTTGATTTTTTTTTAAAAATAAATTATTCTTTCTTAATTTGATTTTTTATGAATAAAATCTCATAATTAAGTTTTTAAATTGAAAAAAAAAATACTATTTTGATCCTTGACATATTAGTTGAGTATCAATATAGTCCCTCACTAATACTCAATTTTAATTTAATATCTCATTTATGAGTCTAGTCTCAATTTGGTCTATCACTAATTTTCAGTTGCAATTCAGTCTCTCATTTATGAGTTTAATATCAATTTGGTCTTCATTAATATGAAAATAAATACATTTAGTTCCTCATTCTCAACTAAGTTTAAGCTAAATATGTTAATATTCATATTAGTTAAAAATCAAATTGAGACTAAACTCATAAGTAAAGGACTAAATTAAAATTAAAAATTAATAAATGACTACATTAAAATTAAATTCATAAGTGAGGGACCAATGTATTTCATTGAGAGGAATTGAGGAAGTGTAGGAATGTAACTAAATTGGATTAATGTTATTTTTAGATGACTAAAGTAATGTAAGATTGCTTTTTTAAAGATCAAGTTAAAGTATTTTATACTTTAAAGACCAAATGAAAAGTGTAATCTTTTAGAAACTAAATCACTAATTCATTTTTTATAAATAAAAATATATTGAATTTAAAATTTTAAATATATAATATTGGCAGAAGAGATTTTATTCTATAGTTGTTAAGTTTAAAAACCTATATAATTTTATTACTAAATATTAATTATTTTTTAAATATGTCACCGACTTATCTCTTTAAGAATTTCAAAGTTTGGTGAAAGTCTTTCATAGTTTGATAACAACTTTAAGAATTTCAAAGTTTTGTAAAAATATTTCAAAAGTTGGTAGTAATTTGTCAAAGTTGGTAACCATCCTTAGAAAATATGCATGGAATAAATCTCTATAATTGTTAAATTAATACTTTGCTAGTATTATAAATAGGAGAGATGTAATAATGGGAATATGTGGCAAGGTGAGAAGTTGTATAAGTGTATGAGAAGATGTGTGGAGATAAGTTTAGAGTGTGTTTTTTATAGTTATTATAATTTTGTGGAAAGCAATAAAAAAGTTCTTTCAATTAAAGTCTTTGTTTTTGCTCTTATATTCTACTAGTGGTATCAGAACCAGGTTGAAAGTCCATTTATAATATGGTTCGGTCTTAGTTTGAGTCTAGCCAACCGAGCCTCCAAGCTAGGAGGTTCCTTTGTTTGAATGAGATATAAGATCATCGTACAAAGAGATTATACTAATATACAATCAAGGACTATGAAAAAACTCCATCAAAAATTAAGGAAACCTAGTGTAAGTGCAAGTCACTGTAAAAATCACTATGGTTGATATGTCAATGAATACATGCTCAATTGAGAAGTTAAATTATGATAACCATCACATTTGGAGCACTGTAGTTAAGCTCTATTTAGGAGGTTAGAATCTTTGAGTTCTTATTGACAGAGATGAAGCAATTCCACTATCAAATTCAAATGAATTGAAGAAATAACAAGTAAGAACTAGAAAGACTCTTTACATATTACTTTTCACAAAAGCGATAGAGAGACAATAAATGTTATCATTGTGGTAGAAAAGGTCACTTTGCTAGAAACTGCAGAACACCTTGCAAAGAAGGAAATGCTATAAATGAACACTATAGTGAAGAAGAATGAGACTTTCAAGCATCATTTGCAGCCATAGAAGAATCATAAAAGATTGCATTGACTTGCATTAAAGAACCATAGGAAGATGTGGCGCTAGTAACGACAAGCAACAAATCTGTTAATTATGAAGAAGATTGGATTGTTGATTCTTGATGTTCTAACCATAGGACAAGAAATAAAGAGAAGCTATCAACAATATTTGAATATAAAGGAGGTCAAGTTATTGTAATAGCAAACAATTCGAGATTGCCAATAGCCCATGTTGGCAGTATGAAAATCAACCCCAGCCACAATACAAAGAAAGTACATCTACAAAATGTCTACCATGTATTTAGAATAAAGAAAAACCTCTTATCAGTGTCATAACTTGCATTAAAAGACAAGTATGTGGTGTTTGGGCCAAAGGATGTCAAGGTATATAGAAGTTTGGATTGCACCAATTATAAAAGGTAAGCGTATAGAGGTTTTCTACGTAATGTCAACACAGACAATATACGTAGATAAGACAATAAGAAATGAGACAACAGATTTTTGGCATGTAAGGCTTGGCCACGTCAGTCTGAAGTTAATAATGAATAAGGAAATGCTTTTAGGACTTCTACAGCTTAAAGTTCAAGATAGTATAGTTTGTGCGGGATGTTATACAATAAGGCACATTACTTACCACATGAAGAGTCTAATTTCAGAGTTGAGAAGCCATTTGAATTAGTGCACTTAGATGTTTTTGGACTAGTAAAGCAAGCTTCTATTAGTGGATATCAGTACATAATCACATTCCTTGACGACTACTCAAGGTACATATAGGTAGATTTTATGAGGAAAAGAAAAATAGTCAAAAGCATTATCTAGATTCAAGTTGTTCAAAGAGAAAAATGAAAGGAAAGTTAGGCATAAAATTTTGTGCCTACATACCAACAACGGAGGAGAATATACATAAGAGGAATTTAATGAGTATCAACAGCAGAATAAAATATGGCGACAACTGACATGCCAAGGAACACCTCAACAAAATAGGGTTATAGAAAGAAAGAATCAACACTTGGTAGAAATTTTTTAAAATATGTTGTATGCTAAGAATATATTGCCACAGTTCTAGATGGAATGCATGAAGACCATCATTCATATTATCAATAGGCTAGGATAATCGAAACTTGATTTTATGTCTCTTTACGAAAAGCTCTAGAATATTAAACCCACAATAAGTCACTTCCAAGTGTTTGATTATGTGTGTTATGTTTTCACTCCTAACCATCAGCATAATAAGTTTGACAATAAGGTATTTCGGTGGATATTCGTGGGTTATGATAATCAACGAAAATGTTGGAAATGCTATGATCTAACCCCTAACAGATGTTATACATCTCGCAATATAGTATTGTATGAAAAGGCATCTAGTACCAAAGAATGAAGGAAACTATGGAATAAGAGATCGAAACATTAAAACAGAACTATACATGGAAGTTGGTGCTAAAACATAAAGATGTTCAAACCATTTCCTGCAAATGGATGTCTAAAGTAAAGATTAGTCCTGAAGGATCAGTTGAAAGATATAAAACTCGGTTAGTGGCACGTGATTTTTCCTAGAGATACGGATTTGACTATAAAAAAATGTTTAGGTCAGTGGCTAAAATTACTATTGTACGAGTATTGTTGGCGCTTGTTGCAAGAAAGTCTTGGAAGTTGAGGCAGATAGATGTAAAGAATGCATTTCTACATGAGGATTGGATCGAGAAATCTATATGAATCAGTCAAGAGGATGTAAGAGCAAAGCACACCCTAATTTTGTATGCAAGTTGAAGAAAGCATTGTATGGGGTTAAACAAGTACCAATAGCATGGTATGAAAAAATTGTTGAATTCCTATTACAGAGTGGATATTTAATGGCACCAATAGATTCAAACTTGTTCGTAAGAGTTCGCAAAGACAAAATGACAACAGTCTTAGTGTATGTAGATGATTTGATCATCATTGGAAATGATGAAATTGAAATTCATCAAATTAAAGTTAATCTAATAGTATGCTTTTAAATGAAAAATCTTTGATAACTGCGGCATTTTTTGGGACTTGAAATTGAGTGTAGTGGAAAATTATTATTTTTATGTCAGCATAAGTATGCTAGAGATCTTTTACAAAAGTTTGAAATGCTTGATTGTAAACCTATCTCAACTTTGATGGAAGCAAATACAATATTTTGCTCAACTGAGGGAAATAATTTAAAAGATATCACCATGTATAGACAATTAATGGGAAGTCTGATATATTTAGCAATGACTTATCTAGAAATTTCTCACATAGTTGGAGTAATGAGTCGGTTTATGCAAAATCCTTGAAAACCACATTTGAAAGCAGTGCGATGCATTTTGAGGTATGTCAAAGGTGTACTAAATTATGACATATTTTATAAGAAAGGACATTCATATAAGTTAAAAGGATATTGTGATGTTGATTATGTTGATTATCATGACAAACATCATTCAACTACTAGATACACATTTGGTTTGGGATCAAAAGTAATATCTTGGTGCAATAAAAGACAATCTACAATAGCTTTATCAAGTATAGAATCCTAATACAGAGCAACAACAACATCAGCACAAGAACACACGTGGTTGATATAGTTTCTAAGAGATTTAAATCAATTAGTAAAGTATATAGTAGAATTATATTGTAACAACATATCAGTAATTCACTTAGCAGAGAATCTTGTTTTCCATGCCAAGACAAAGCATGTGGATGTACATTATCATTACATATGAGAAAATGTGCTACAAGGAGAAATTGACCTAAAGTATATTTACACGAATCATCAAGTATTGATATACTTACCAAATGTTTAAATAAAGTCAAATTTGAAGAATTTCAAAAGCAACTTTGAATAATTTCAAGAATAACAATACAAAGATTAGTTAGTGACAGGGAGTATTAAATATGCCACCAATTTATTTATTTAAGAATTTTAAAGTTTGGTGACAACTTTAAGAATTTCAAAATTTCGTGAAATATTTTAAAAGTTGGAGGTAAGTTGTCAAAAATTGCTAATAATTTGTCAATAGTTGATAACCATCTTTAGAAAATATGCATGAAAAAAAAATATAGAATTGTTAAATTAATGGTCTGCTAATATTATAAATAGGGGATGTTGTATGAGTATGTGAAAAGTGAAAAGAGGTGTAAAAATAAGTTTAAAGTGAAATGTGTCTTTAGTTATTATTATAATTTTGTTGAAAGCAATAAAAAAAGTTATTTTAATTAAAGTCCATATCCTTATCTCTTATATTCTATAGTATTCGCACAATTAGTTCAAGCATTATATATATATATATATATATATATATATATATATATATTTCAAGTGATCCCATAATTAAATTAATATATAGTTTTATAATTTGTTTTTTCTTTATAGGTATCATTATCCAGAAATGCAGGTGTTTGATATGAGAGAATATATTTTATAAAAATAAAAATAAAAATGAAGATAAGAATGAAATATAAAGTGACCACTCTAATTATGTACGATATAATATATAAAATAAATAATAGGTAAATTTTTTTGTACACTTATAATTTTGAATGCAATTGTGCATCCAGTTATGATATAGGGACATAATTATAATAATAATAATAACGGTGCATTAGTGTCCTTAAAATTGTGAGTATACCAAAGATAATATGTAAATAATATTATCTTAATTATATGTTTGATAGGAGGAAGATCATCATAATAATTTGGGTGTAAAAAATATTAAACTGTTTAACTTTTTAAATTTAATCTATACCATAAAAAATTACAATATTTTTTACTTTTGATTTGCGAAAATGTGTTTAAGTATTTTGAAAAATTATTGTAATATTGTTAATCAAACGAGTTATCAATTCAGATTAATGTAACATTGTGATTGATTCGGTTATTGGTCAAGATGTATAAAATATGCTCTCTAGTTTCACTGTTTCATTGAAATTCTGTTAAGCAACGCAAAGGGTTCAGATAGGTTTGCTTCTTTTTTTTTAAAGTTATCATATATGAATTTTAAACACTAACCACACTAAAAATGATGAATAAACAACAAATGATCCATATTTGATTATATATTCGCTAGCCATTTATTTATGAACTAACATCTTATTCTAAAAAATTTCTAAAATAGAATTCCAGTATTTGGGATTTTAAATGGTGAATTTAATAAAATTTGAACCCTTAAATAAAAATTAAATGATTGAGATTTTAAAATATTATAAAAAAAATTGTTTAATATTTATTAAAGTCTAGGCCATTAAATAAAAATTTAATGACCCAACTCTCTTTAAATGTAGAGATTAACTCCAAATAATTTAAAATGCTAATATGAAATTTAAAAAAACAGTTTTTTCTTTGTTGTTAACCCAAAAAAAAAAAGTTACACGCACTTTCTCTAAATTTTATTAAAATTATACAAACTTCTTTTTTAATTCTTAAATATACAATTTACTTCATTTTAAATACTTTATTACAATATCTTTCATTGACTTATATATATATCATTAGTGATTTTTAAATTGATAGAAGGTATTTTAATTAAAAAAATTAAGATTGAATAAAATATAATATCATTTTTTATTTTTGAAGTGGTACGTAGAATCTTACTATTTTTTTTTTTTAAATACCGTTTAATGAAACTAAAAGATATGCAAGTGGCTTAATGGGTCCCTCCCAAATGGACCTGTTTGTCCGTGTGCCAAAGTAGATTTGGAATTGTGCATTGGGGATAAAGCTTTAAGACGACTTAGTAAATGACGGTGGAAATGGGCAAATCACAATCAGTCTTTTTTATATTATTATTATTAAAAAATAAAATAAAAATGTAGAAGCATGGATGCATAAAGTATCAAAGCCAACCAATTCATTAAACTACCAATAATTTTGCCCCACTTAACATTAACAAACAAAAGAACAAATACAAAGAAAAAGGCTCTTTTTATAGTGATAAAGTAAAGCATAACCCTTTCAAGTTCTTTGCTGAATATTATGCATATTTTATCCTTTCAAAATCTTTCTTTTTCAATTTTTACTTAACAAAAAGTTGAAAAGATAAAATCATGTTCTTTTTTTGAAAAGAGAATGTCCAGAATGCTAGCTTCATTTAAACTAACTTAGCAGTCAAAGGTGCAAGACATATGGTTATACTTATGAGAAAATTATTTTTTATTTCTTTCATTTATCATAAAATTATTATTTTAATCACATATTTATTAAAATGTTTAAAAATAGACATTCATTCATTAAAAAAAAATCACACTTCATTTCTTATTTTTTACAAAATTATCAAATATAATCGTTTTATTAATCCTTAAATTTATAATTTAAGGGGTTAAATTTAATATTTTTAAAAAGATAATAAATTAAGTGTGATATTTTTCAATTAATGAGGGACTAAAATGATAATTTTTTTATAAGTAATTGACCCAAAAAGTATTTTGCTCTTATACTTATTATTTTGATTATTATGATAATTAAAAGAAATCAGCGAAGTTGTTATATGAACGGAGATAAAACGCATGGAATTAAGCAAAATGATTAGTGTCGTTTTCAAGGCATCCAAAGTCACCCTTTTCACATATTTAATTGTTTTAAGCCAAAGCGTTTTAATTAGGCGTTTTATGCCGTTGGCTTTATTGAACAGAAAACTAGGTCGCACTGTCATTATCTTGGAAAAAATTCATCGATTACAGGTCATGGAATCTATATTATCTCTTTGCTTCTGAATTTCCTTCTCTCAAGTCCTATCAATAAAAATAAAATAAAATAAAATTCGAAAATAAATCTCTATACCTGCATGCTAATATTTGTAAAGCTCTATCCTTTTTGTGTAGCTCTCTTCTTTCAAGGTTTTTTCAGTTTCAGTAATTCACTTAAAGCCAGCGACAATAGAATTAAAAAGGTGGTTATGCAAGCGACCCTTCAACTAAAACCTTCTGCTATAATTTAAGGGTAGGGTAGGGTAGGGATTGACCATAAAAATTTCTTTATTCTTTATATATATATATATATATATATATATATATATATATAAAGATAAACCAATCTCTCTTTTCATGCTTAAATTACTCAATTTTTTCTTTTAAAACATACATAAACTTTTATTATAATAAAAGTGTCAAAATACCTTTAATGGTAATATGGAATTTTTTCATAAGAATATGAATTATTATAAGATATATTTCCTTTTTGAAAAAAATAAGAGTACTTTATATTATTTGAGAATATAGCTCAACCGTTTCAATCGGGGAATACATGAATTATATTCATGAGAAAGAAAGTGACCATTTATCTAATATTTGTGCAATAATCTAGCGACCTAACTAGGACTATGCTTTCAGTCAATGAAGGAGTTGTTTCCACTTTCCTCTCTTTTACCGTGCGAGAGATGCCTCCAAATTTTCCACATTCCTTTCCTGTTAGAGTAAATCATTGATTTGATCCCTTCTTTATTTCTATCTTCAATTTAGTCACTCCCTTATTAAAATATTATAACTTTTAATTTATTATGAGTTTGAACATCAATATAATTATTCCAAATTATTAAAAATAAATTAAAAATTAAATTTAATAAGAGCCTAAATTAAATTAGATTAATATATTAATGACCAAAATAATATATATATTTTGCGCATGTTTTACCATATATTCATTTCTACGAATTTAACCACACCCCTAAATATAAGCCGAGTCACAGGTTCAGTTTTTACCAACAACCTTGCATTTATTGTTTTTTACAACTATTTCTTAAAATTAGAGACAGAACTCAGAACTTTTATCATATTTTAAAAGTTCAGCATTTATACATATAGTCATGAAATTTTGTTTGACTTATAATTATATAATAAATTAATTAAAAGAGAACATCCAAATTATAACTATGTTTGGAGAAGATGAGTGAAAAAAAATGGCTTCTTTCGCGACGACTGGAGCCTGGGTCATACTTACACTCACTGTCTATTATTGAGTAACTTCCATTAAAAGTTAGGTTGCATGAAAAAAAATAAAATATTTAAGTCATACTAATTACAATTTCAATTTTTGTTATTTTTAAAGTTTAGATAACAATAAATCAACTTCAATCAATTTTAAGTCTGTTTTGTACACATCGTATGATTAATTAATGTCATTTATAAATGTTTGTTCTTTTTTATCTTTGGGGGCATTTGTTTTTTGGGAAATTTTTACTTGTAAGATGAGTTTTACAAACTCACTGAGTTAGAAGAAAATCTGAAAAATGTTAAAACATACAGTGTGACACTGATTATTTAATTTACAAAAAAAACTGTAAAGCATATTAAAATGTTTATTTAATTACCCCTGATATCGCTCCGTTTAGCCAGGAGGATTACGGATCTTCTTATTTTGTTTTTTATTTGTCGGATAATCCAAAATTAAATTTGGTGACATCACCACTTGGCGCACCGATTATTTCGGGAGAGCAGAAGAGGAGGAAGAAGATGAAGGAGAAGAAATTAATAATACTTACGCGGCTTTAGGCTTTATTAGCTTATCCACCACTATTCTCTCTTTTGAGTTCTCTGTTGTTTCTCTTCTTTGGCATTTCTCACTTCCTCACACAAATCCATTTTAACTCTTTGCTTCTTTCCTCTCTCTGCTCTCACTCACTTTCACACCGTACCTTACTTAGCTTTCTTTCTCACAAACTTCTGTTCCTCAGACCCGAGACGCTACTTCTCTAAAAACTTCTGTAAAACCCTAGAGTTTCTTCACTTCACTTCTTTGTTCTGTGCATTGCTGCAACAACCGACCCAACCCTTCAGATCTAGAGCTATCTGAGTTATGTGTCTGTAGTTTGATGCAAAATGTCAAATTCCGATCCCAAAACCCGACAGCGTCCGGGTCCATGGCCTCCGGCGCCTGATTCTTCCACAATGCCACCTTCTTCCTGGGCGAAGAGGACTGGATTTAAGCCCAAGTTCTCCGGTGAGACCAATGCTAGCGATTCTGGTCAGATAAGCTTGCCGCCCAGGCCAAGAGAGCCGGAGGCTAAGCCGGATCTTGAAGCGGCTCGAGTTCGGGCGGCGCCGGCTGTGAATGGTGAGGCTGAGGCGGAGAAGGTTCCGCCTTTGTTGGCTAAGGATCAGACAGTGAAGAAGCGCAGGGACTCTGATGGTGTGCCCAAGAGTTCGGTCCCTAGTACTAATGGGCAGGCAACAGCGGCACCTGCGGCCCCAGGGGAACAGCCTTCGCAGCCGCGAAGAACGACGAGGCATGAGGAAGTGATTGATGTGTTGCCGCAGACCGTGGATGACGACGGGTTTGTGTCTAGGCATTCACATATGAAGTATGAGCTCAGAGTCTCTCCTGGTCTGGGTAAGTTTCACTCCCTTTAAGGGAAAACGGGTTCTGCTCTTTGTAAGTTGTTACCCTAAGATTACAACATTCGATATATATATATATATATACTGATGATCTTGAATGGGTACTGTAGTTCCCATTGGTCTATACGGTATCCAGCATTACATTTCGATATTAGGTTCGCTGATTCTCATTCCACTCGTCATAGTTCCTGCGATGGGAGGCACTCATGTGAGTGATTGCTATTGCTAATAACTTAATTTGGTATTTTTTTTTTGGTTACTTCTTCTTTGTAGCCAATTTTATTATGTGGATTGTGTTATCTGAGTTTCGTGTACGTAGGAGGATACTTCTATGGTGGTGTCAACGGTGCTCTTCACGTCAGGAGTGACTACACTCTTGCATACAAATTTTGGGTCTAGGTTGCCCTTGATACAGGGCCCGTCTTTTGTTTATCTGGCTCCGGCTCTCGCGATTATCAATTCTCCAGAGTTTCAAGGATTAAATGGAAATGTAAGTATCTCTTCTGGTTGCTTCCCGTTGTTAAATAATACCACTTATTTAGTAGCCTATGCCATGCTTCTCTCTTTTAAAGTCGTCCAAGTTTGTGAGATTTTCTGTCTTGGTTGATTCACAATATTCCATCCTAATTTACAGAAATTCAAGCATATAATGAAGGAGCTACAGGGAGCTATAATTATTGGATCTGCTTTCCAAGCGTTTCTTGGATATACTGGGCTTATGTCACTATTAGTAAGGTTTGACTTTGGAACTACTGCGCATTTATTGATCCTTTTACTACTATAATGTTTTATCACCAAAAAGCATAACTGTTGTGGACGGGGGCAATCTGCAAAGGTTGATGAATTCAAGTGGTAGTATCAATCAGGATAAGAGGGTGGGTTGAAAAAAATGATGGGGATAAAGGCAATGGGGAAAGACATATTTTGCATATGGAGGGTTTAATTCACTTCTGAATGGGGATATATGTAGTTGGCATAAATAATTTGCATTTTCTTCTTCTGAACAGATTAAGTTACTTTAATTGTTCATTAAAATTTAACTCGTTAAAAAAATTTACTTTTACAGTATTTATAGTCATTTTGAAAGCAAGCAATTGTGCTTGCATATTTTATTATTAATTGTACTATCATTATAAATACCCACAGTTATTTTTTCTAGAGCAAGTATAACTCCTAGTTAGCAACCGTCAATTCACACCTAAGAAGTCTACAGCAACCTTCTGTGGAAAAATATTATGTTTCGAAAGGGTTACGCATAGCTTGCTTGATAGTAGTTTCTCTGTGCAGTTTGTTTTTAATGTTTCCTTCTGTCCCTTATGTGTATTGCCCTATTTGTTTTTATCTGGTTTAACTTCATTATGTTCTATAGAGTATTGACCCTATAATTTAGGAACCAAATTGGAATAGATTGGTTCAGTGCTATTATAGTACAGAGCTAGTTTTTGCATTGCTTCTAGTAGTCTGTGTAAAGCAACAATTGTTTATTAATCTCTGCCTAGAAGAAAGAATCAACCGTGTGGATTGGATTCAAAAATTGTTATTCAAACTTCAAACAATTTGTTGTGAGATAAGTCTATCTAAAGTTTTCTTCCTTACAATTGTCTGGATGAAAACTTGCTCCAATAATTTGCCTTGGGTGGATCTAATGGTGCCCTTTTTTTTTTGAAAGAACTTTACAAGTGTGGCTGGGGAATAAGTTCATGATTCCAATTTCACTTGGCATTTTCTTTTGCACTATCAACCTGTCAAGTACCATAAGCATATATCCTTATCCTTTCTTCATAATTAAAAACACTTAACCTTTGGTCTGAACCCAAAAATTTCCCTTTGTTTCTAACTCTATTCAGTGTAGCTGATAATGAGCTGTATCTGATATGACTTTCCATTTCAGGTTGATAAATCCTGTGGTTGTAGCTCCAACTATTGCTGCAGTTGGACTTTCATTTTACAGTTATGGTTTTCCATTAGTTGGTACATGTGTTGAGATTGGCGCTGTGCAGATATTAGTGCTTATCATATTTTCTCTTGTAAGTATGTTCACTGTACTTTGAGCAGCATTTGAAAATGCCTAACCAGGTTTAAGGTTTGCTTTTGCTCTGTGCTAAAATACTTAATTAACTCTTTCTTACTTTCTGCAGTATCTTCGTAAGATATCTGTCCTTGGTCACCGCATATTTTTAATATATGCAGTAAGTTTAAAATTGCTCTTGATTATCCGCATAATTAGCTGTGGTTCCTAATAATATGCTTTAATTATGACAGTTTTTTCTTCACTTAACTGCCAGGTTCCTTTGGGTCTGGCAATTACATGGGCAGCTGCTTTCTTACTCACTGAAGCTGGAGCCTATAGCTACAAAGGGTGTGATATAAACATACCTGCCTCAAATATGATATCAGAGCACTGCAGAAAACATGTTTCAAGGATGAAGCATTGTCGAGTTGATACTTCTCGTGCATTGAAATCATCCCCTTGGTTTAGATTTCCTTATCCGCTTCAATGGGGTACTCCTGTCTTCCACTGGAAAATGGCTCTTGTAATGTGTGTGGTTTCCTTAATCTCATCAGTAGATTCGGTTAGTTCATTGTCTTTTTCTATTGTATTTATATATCATGGTTTCTGATACATGTTTGGGCCTTCTTGACATCTATAGAATGTGAAGCACTTTTCTCTTCTTAAGTTCAGTTTGAGCTTTTGATGGTTAATTATGATATAGGACTACCATATATATCTAAAATTAACATGATGGTTTAAATGCTGAAGGATCTTGCTCATGATATTAACCTGAATGCTCCAGTCATTGTTTTTTTAACTGTAACCTTGACAATGAAGGTTATTAAACTTTTTAAGAGTCAAAAAGGCGCTTAGGTAGAGATTAAGTTTACCAAATCCAAAGTTAAAACCAATTGTCTTTATCTGATCAAGTTCTTTTTGTGATATTTTGTTCTCATTTTAAACGCTGAATGACTACTGTATTTTGAAGATGTATAATGTCTAGGATAGTCAAATAATAGAATGTACTGATCCACGAGAAATCAACAATTAATCTATCATTACCTAATCTCTGTATTCTTGTTATCCTTTTGCCTTGAACCTCTTAGGTTGGCTCATACCATGCATCTTCATTATTGGTAGCATCCCGACCTCCAACTCCTGGAGTTCTTAGTAGAGGAATTGGTTTGGAAGGTCTTTCTAGTGTCCTGGCTGGTCTCTGGGGAACTGGAACTGGGTCTGCAACATTAACTGAAAATGTTCACACAATTGCTGTGACTAAAATGGGAAGTCGCAGGGCAGTTGAACTCGGTGCATGTGTTCTGATAGTGTTGTCTCTTGTGGGTAAGTTTCTATCATATTTTTGTTCTCACTTTTATTGGTCTCAGACTCTTGAATTGCTTGCCTAGTATACACAAGTAATTTGTAAGGGACGGATGTGAGTATTGATGACTAAGCTTTTCATGAAAGTACATATATTTTGAGTCATTGGTGATCAAAAATAAAATCTATTATGGTTGTATCATTGATGTTTCTTTTCACGAATTTTTACTGTTGTATTTGTCCTGCATTTGCTTTGGCTTACCTGTTTTTTCCTATGATTATAGTCTGTAGCAACTATACCAATTTGTTTTCATAAGATGATTATACTTTTACGACTATAAAGAATGCATACAGTGGAGCTATCATTTTATTAATTTCAATGTGACATCCAAGTAAATTGCTTGTTCTATTTGAAGTCTTGTCTCTAGAGAAGCTCACTATATTGGACTCTAATCGCCATTGTAATTCTTAGTTAATCAATAGTGTGGTTTTCTGCCCAAATTGCTTAGAAGAAGCTTTTAGATGACATTTTATATGTATATCCTAAATGATATCGAATAAGATGTTGATGTAAAAATTTATGGGTTATTATGTATATTTAGCTTACAGGTAATGTGAGCATTGTGTAGGAATTTAAGAGTCTCGAAATGAGTGAGGCAAATTGGATATAGTGTCCTAGACAGACATAATCCTAGTTCAGAGTCTAGATTATGTAAGACATACTGATGGTTTAGTACTATGACTTTGTAATCTCATTTAAAGAACGATTAAGACACTTAGCACTATCTTGTGTGTTTTGACCATTGGGCCTTATCAAATGCTTCAGAGTCTTGGTGAAAGTTGGTCTTTAACAATACGAAATGTAAGCTAGGAAATATGAATATTGTATTTTGAAAATTTCATTCTGATGTAAGCAAAACAAACCCTCTAGTTGATAATTTAAGAAAGTTGCTGTTAAATATTGATGCACAAATTAATTTTGATTTTCAGAGAACTACTTAAAATTCCTGAAGAAGCTGCAATATATGTGCTTGGGTTATGCAGATAGAAAAACTTGGATATAATTGAATCATGTATATGGTGGTAAAAAAATTTTACAAACTGGGATTAGGCTGCTGTTAAAGCATCTGAATGTTGCTACACTGGTTTACACAAATGAATTTATAATATTTGTGTCTTTGATATTCTGTGGATCTTTTCTATAATATAAATTGTCAGTGGCTCAATTATACACATTTACGAATTAATTTGCATTCTAAATTGCATACTGTTACATTACTCAAGAAAATTGCAGTCACTAATTTGAAATTTTGGTACTGACCCCTTGCCTATTTACTGCTAGATGGTTGAGCATTATTTTAAGTCTCTTCCTGGCCATCTTATGACTTAAATAACTCTTGACTAGTATATATAATGACTTGAAATAAATTGTAAAAGTCATTACCTTGTCATCAAAATCTGAATCCCACACTCTGTCATCTTTTACTTTAACTGGTTTGTTTGGTCTTATGATGACGGGACATATCTATCACGAAAGTGGTATATTTTTTTGTCAGAGATTACTCACCCAATGGATTTGTATGGCATAGAAAATAGTACATTAACACATTGATGAATTGCATTGAAATCTAAATAGATTGTTAATTTCTTGTACTGATTATCAGCTTATTAGCTTTTCTTTCTGGGACATAATAGTAAACTATAGGACCATCAGGAGATGCAGTATTGTTGCTTCCTAAATTCTGGGTTGTCTGGTTTCCCTTGTGATGCTTATTTTAAATTTTCTTAATCCACTTTTCTGAGGAAGTATTTTTCATCGCAAATTAATTTTAATTTTGTCATGATTATGATATAACAGGTAAGGTTGGAGGATTCCTTGCTTCAATTCCAGATGTCATGGTTGCTGGTCTCCTCTGTTTTATGTGGGCAATGCTTACAGCATTAGGTTTGTCAAATCTACGCTATAGTGAGGCTGGAAGCTCTCGCAATATCATCATAGTTGGGTTATCATTGTTTTTCTCTCTTTCCATACCTGCCTACTTTCAACAATATGGCATATCTCCAAATTCCAACCTGTCTGTGCCGAGTTATTTTCAACCCTATGTTGTGGCTTCTCATGGGCCTTTCCACACCAAATATGGAGGGGTACGTCTCTGTGTCCTACTTCTGTGAATCTTATGTGTTTAATTTTGATGGTACCAAATTCTATTACTTCGTGACCAAATTTAGTTACTTTGGAGTAGCCATTTTGGAAGATGAAAAGTAATTTAAAGCCCTCTCCTATCAGCAACAGTGTGGCTTACTGAACATCATTGCTTATCTATTTCTATGATATAGTGGAAGAAAGTAGAAGCCAAACTCGATGATATATGTAGTTGCGTACAATTCTTTGGAGATTGATAGCTTTCCTTGTCATTTTGCCAACAAAAACTACTTACTCTAATCCTTCTTACGGACGACACTTTTGTATTGTGCTTTGGCATGTCAGAATATTCTATATAACACTTGGTTTATCATTTTTTCTACAGTTGAATTATGCCCTGAACACGCTTTTTTCACTACATATGGTGGTAGCATTTCTTGTGGCTGTTATTCTGGATAATACTGTACCTGGCAGTCATCAGGAACGTGGGGTTTACGTTTGGTCGGAACCTGAGGCTGCTAGAAGGGAGCCTGCTGTCACTAAAGACTACGAGTTGCCCTTTAGAGTTGGCCGGGTTTTCAGATGGGTGAAATGGGTGGGGCTATGAAGGACCAGGTTTTTGTTGGCTGACCATCATTACATGCTCTAGTCCCAGTAGTCTGAGGGAGCACCATGTTAGATTCAAATGTGGTCTTTTTTGTTCTCAATGAAGGATCGCAAGCAGTCTGGAAACATCTCATACATGATGAGACATATATTGGTGATAGGGTCTTGTTATAGGGATATTTTGTGTACATTGGTGATCCCGAGGGATCTATTTGTGTTGTAATTTATTAGATTAACCATGTATGTAGTTTTGATTCATTCAAAATGTCCAGGTGGATTCTTTTTCTTGCTTTTTCAAAAGAGGGCCTTGACAAATCATCCTGGTTATGTATATATACATTATATATTTTTCATTTTTGGGGGGCTTTGATTCAACTTCATCCTCAAGATGTTTTTATTAGCAGGACTACTCTCTGTCAGTTGTTTCATTACGTTCACTACCTGGTTTATATAGTTTAGTGTATTAATGGTTCAGATCAAATCCGGTTTTTATTCTCTTTTTCCTGTCAGCGCTCTTTATTTATATGGGCTAAAATGATATTTGTAAGAGGGACTCTGACTGCTTTTGACCCCAAGTTTTACCATGTAACTATCTAGTATTATTGGTAATTAGTATAATAAATTATTTTTGATTAATTTTATTAGTTAAAGATTATTTATTATGGGTAATAAATGATCTTTAATCAAATACTCTAAAGGCACTCATTAACAAAATCTATAATTTATTTAGATAAGAGTTGGTATGATGGCTTGAACATATGCATCTCCCTTTGTCACGGCATATAGTATGCTCTTGCATAGAGTTCTCTCACAACGTTTTAATTATTTGTTATTTTATTGTCTTTGGTACTTTAGGACTTTTTTTTTATTTTTCACTTATTATAAAAATATCATTATGGTATCTTACTTATTGAATGTCCAAAATAATTTTTTAATTATTAAAAAATGTCATATTTAATATTTTATTTTTCAAAAAATAACTAAATTTAGTCTTTTTTTAAACTTTAAATCCTTAATTTAAATAACTAAATTTGGTAAATTTTTAAAAAGTGAAAAATTAAATGTAATATTTTTCAGTAAATAAGAAATTTTTTAAATATTTTAATAAGTTAGGGACCAAAATAATAATTTTGTGATAAGTGATGAATCAAAAAGATATTTTACTCTAGACAAATATTATTTTGGTCTCTAATTTATCATTGAATTGTTTTAGTGTTTTACTCATTTTATTTTTTAAAATGATTCTTGACTAATTGAAAATTATCAACTTTTGGTCCGTCTGTATTTTATATTTCATTGTTGTATATAATCACTCGAGTCGAATTCTATTAACTCACAAGAAGAGACAAACAATAACAATTTTTAATTAATAAGCAACAGTTTTAAAAAATATAATAAGCAATGGACCAGAATCATAATTGAATAATAATTCAAGAATTAAAATACAATTTTTCTTCTGGATAATAATATAAAAGACAGCTGGATACTTAGATTAACATATTTGGTCTGACAAGCATAACATGAATATACGAACAGTATATTAGTAAAACCAACCCATGTGAGATCATAATATTCTAATAACATGGGACACAAAGGAAAACGATCACCTTTTACTTTTTTGGTGTTGAGAATAACAAGTCACATTGAATATGACTTTCAGAATCAAAATGATAATGTGCCAAATGTGATCTCATCAATTGTTGGTAGAACATGCCGATGCAGATCAAAGTTGTTAAAAAAATTAATACAGCAAATAAATAGGTGCTCGTTCTACTTACTGGTCAGATGCAACACGTGCTACTTAACACTCAAAGTTTGAGTCTTAGGAAGATTTTTTTAATATCTATACGAAATCAAACCAACAACTCATCAACAAATAACGGATTCATATGGTTGGATCATCAGATAACAATAACATGATGTCTTTTGTAGGTTGTCTTAATCATGCTTGTTTCCAAAAGTGTAGATCCAAAACTCTTAAAATGACAGACACCAATGCAGTGAAGCTGAGAGAGAAAGAAAAAGAGAGTAGAAATGACCATAACATATAGAGTCTTATTTTCGAGAACAAATATAAGGATTCAACAGTTTAGATTAATATTAGTAATCGTGTACAATAAAAAAATTTAAATTTTAACCATATGTTGTTTAAGATTTTGATCTAATGATTTAAATTTAAAAAATTGTGCGATCCAACGACCAATAATTCTCTTTTAAAAGTAGTTAAAAATACAAGCAAATATAAACATATAAATTTGGTAGATTAATGAAGGGGCATAACTCTAGCTAACTTATTCATTTATTGACCCTGTGTTATAACTCACTCATCTCTTTTAAGTATAATTTTTAAATGTTTATTAAGAATTTCTCTTATAATGATATGATGTATCTAAGTTTTTTTTTTTTTTGACAGATTCACTGAAATTGATTAATCCTTCTTTAAAAATATCTCCATGCATACATTATTTATATTAAATGACTTTATCATATATACTTAAGAAATTTTACCTTAGTCTAATCTTTTGTTTAAATGCCTAATTCATTGGGATTCAATCACATAACTTAATTAGGATGATTTGGCATGGAATGACTCAAATTAAGTTGATTAATGAAGGAGTTAAATGAGGCATGGAAGAAAGAGTCGGTCAACATTTTCAAAAATAATCGTATTTTTGTGGCTTTGAAGTTTCAGACTGGGTTGTTGTTGTTTGAGTCAAGAAAGAAAGGGTTTTAACTCCTATTAATCTTAATCATGCTGCGACCTTCCTTCGACTTTCTGTTAGCTTTACTTTAATTGTTTGTCCATAAAATAAAATAAAATAAAGACTTGGTAGTGATCACGTGCACAAAATGGTCTGGTCAGCAAATTGGCACGAGACCCACGTGCAAGTTTAGCAGTCACACCCCCACCATCCGTCCAACTCTTCACCCTCACTATATACACACTCAAGAGAAATGAAGAATAATTGATATATTATCACGAGTAAATTATTTATTTAAAAATAGGTCGGACTTTGGTTACAAAAAAGAAAACTTGAGCTCATTTTTCAATTAAAATTTTTATTTGGATTCACATTCATTTCAAGTCACCCATACTAAGTTTTATCAAGTTTTGACTGAAATAAACAATATGATTAATTATTATTATTGTTGTTGTTTGTATAATTGCATATAGAGGGGATATAAATACAAATTTAGGTTTTTCAAATAGGGTCCACTTTTAAAACGTGCCCAAATCCAACTCATTTTAAGAAATAGACTTTTTTCAATATAACTTTCTTTTTCATTGAAATTTTATTTTTTTCAACTCATATCTAATATTTTAATCCAAGCCTATTATGATTAACTTTATAAGTCATAATCAGATTAAGAAAAAACTGAAAAACTCATCAATGTGAAAAGCTATGTGTAGGTGTCGCGTACACTCAACCTGTATTTACGCGAATAAACACAGACAATTAAATTAAACTTATTATAAAAATGAGATTAATTTTCAAAATGTTAAATCACTTATAAGCTTTATTTGTTCAACATATAAATTACTTTTCATCCAGTCCAATGACCTATATTTAAGAGCTGCGAATATTTAGATTTGTTTACGAAAAATAAAATAAAATATTCATAAAAAGTTGTGATCTTATTAATGCTTTTCAAAACAAAACTATATATATATATATATATAATTTACATATATTTCAAATCTAGTCTCCTTAATACGTTGTTCATCCTAAAAGAGCATAACTATTGTGTCAATGATACAACTTCACTACGATATTAAATAGAAATTTAAAACTATGAAGATGAATCACACAATTTTAAATCTTTATAAATTATACATTAACATAACTGTGGTTTATTTGGTTTAAAATGCAACTTTTCAGTCAACAAAAGACACTGAGAATTAATTAAACAAAAAGAAAGAGCACTGAGAAGGCGAAAATTACAAGTATTTGACCTTTCTAACATTACCATTTGAAATACTTCCCGTCACGAATGTGGACTACACGCGCCGTACTATAGACGTTGGCCGAGCGTCGGCAATATTTGTCTTATTTTTGGATTCATGTATAATTTGAATCTCACATTATTTTAATCTTTAAGATGTAAAAAGCTAGTTCAAGACCTAAGCTTAAAATTTAAAGAAAAAGAAAAGAAGAAAAATTAAAACTTGTGTGATTAAGGTGTCTGTGTTTGTGAGGAAGATCCGATAGGAGAGCATGTGTATGGTGTAAAGTGGTGCCTTGGTTATGCCATTATACGCTATGTACGAGGAAGATCATTGCTTCAGCTTTGCTTATATCATCTTTTAACTTTCCTTCAAGGCATCAATTTAATTAACTTCACATGATAAAGCTTAAACTTCTTAATCTTCATTTGTTTCTTTCCACGTGTTTCTACTAAGGTTATCAAACTTGCGAGTTTAGACAAATTTTAAAAGGAGTGTAGATTCGTATCATAAACTCATAATGTAAAATTATAAAAGTTTACTTTTATTAATAAATAATTATTTAAATATATAATTATATAATTAAAATACAATATATAACATGAGATTTATTCAAATACTAATTATATTTAAAATTATTAAAAAAATGAATGGAGTATACCATTAAAAGCTAAAAATTAAAAAAATAAATTGAGTGTAAATTTGTTATCCTTAAAAAAAATAGTATGAGAGGTAATTTTACATGCTTATTTTAGATATCCAATTACATTATTGATATTAAAAATATATATTTAATACAATTTTAACAATATATATGTTTTATCTTTTATTATGCATGATATTATATAAAAATTATACAGTTCAAAATAACGTATGATGACTCATGAGAAAAAGATCTTAACATTTATAATAAAAGATATTAACAAAAAGTACTAGATTTTAATTTATTTATTTTTATGTTCTTGATTATCCTAAAATGAGATCTAAATCAAAATTTTATATAAAAAGTTATTCCATGCTAATCTTTCAAAATAGCTAATTGGATAAGAGATTAATATAAAAACATGTTGGTCACTAGTGTTTTTTGTCAAAAATGAATTGGAGGAAATGTTATATATAATAATTGCCTATAGCGACTACATTAGTTGAGGTGGCAAAGGTGTTGGAGTTAAAGACAGATTCCTAATTCAAGATTTGGAAATGAACTTTTTTGCAAAATACATGACTCAAATGAGAGTTAAAGACAGGTTTTTAGTTCAAGATTTGGAGATGGACTTTATTTTGCAAAATACATAACGCAAAGGGCAATTCTTTAAGGCGAGTTGAGCAAGTCTACATGATTTAAAAGTGATTTCAACCAATTCAAGATATGAATTAACTTGAAATTGATAGGTAGAAATATTGATTCAGTAAGTTTACGAGTAATCTCGTGAGTTTGACAACCCTTGTATATATATATATATATATATATATATATATAATAGATGAAACTAATTTGTTTTATTATATATTAATAAATTTTTAAATAATTGTATTTCTAGATGTACAAAATAGCTGTCATTATTGTTATTTTAAAAAAGCTTAGAATATAAAAAAATTAATAGTACCACATTCGGTTATACTTCTTATTTTGAGTAATATATAATAATGAATTATATAAATTAGTAAATAAATTATTCAAATATATATCATTTTCTTTAGTTTCAATTATAGACAATATCAAGTTATAGTTATAATATTTTATTAAGAAATTTAAAAGATTATTAATTAATTAATTAATTAATTAATCTATTATATTTCATGCTAACCCTAAAAAGATCTAACTTTAAGGAAATTTTAATTTAAGAAATGATTAACTAATTTATAAATTTTCTCTTTCAATCTAAAGAATTCTTAAATTTTAAAGAATTTTATATTTAAAAATAATTAATTTATTATAATTTTTGTTGATTAAAAAAATTATACACTTTAAAAAAAATTATGTATGTATGAAAAAAATAAATAAATAAAATATATATATATATATATATATATATATAGATATTAGATTACACGAATATTAATGGATAAATATTTTTCTGAAACTTGATTATGTTTTCAGGTTATAAACGTTAAAACAGTTGGAACACTCACAACAATGAGTGGATGTGAAATATGATAGCTATGGCGAAGGAATAGACAGATTTGTGGTTCGGAAATTTCTAGAATATAATATTATCTTCACCTACTTTGCGTCATTCCGTGAGCCCTACTCAAAGGTTAAAAATATCTTACATTTTAAAAGTAAATATAAATTATAGTCAAATTACTATGAAATCGGCCATGAAAAGTTGTTGGGTTATATATAAATAATTTTTTAATTTTTAACAATTGACCATCAAATTATCCCTTTATTAGTTAGTCCATAATTTAATAATAAAAGTATAATACATAAGAGATTATTTATATATTAATTAAAATCCAGGAATTATATGCATTAAACCTAAGAATTTAAGGTAATAACTGAAAAAAGGATAAAGTTTGGTATTCTATTTAACTAGTTTATTTGCAGGTGTGTTGTATGGGTTTAAGAGAAAATTAACTTATTTTATTATATGTCAATGTGTTTTAAAATAATGATATTTGTAAGTGTTAGTAAAAAATTAAATTTAGTAATATATTGTAATATTAAAAAATATATAATAAATCAGATAAAGTCCATAAAAATAATTATGTGAGATTAGTAAAAGAAAAATGATAACAACAGATTCATAGAAAGAGTACCATCATAAACTATTTATATTTTCTCTTACTTTCATTTTGGACCATATTAATTATATTTATAGTGTCTTATTAAAAAAATTAATTTAATTAATTAATTTATTATTTTTCTTTGATTCCAAAAAATGTATGAATTTCAATAAATTTTGAAATTAATAGGTAGTTAATGTTCATGCTAAAAAAATTTCAGGCTTCAAAATATAATTTATTAATTTTATTGTTTACTTTAAAAAATTCTCACAATTTAAAAAATTATTAGTTTTAGAGGTAATTAATTAATTACTTTATTATTTTTGTATTAACTATGTAGAATTTATGTATTTAAAAAAATCTTAATAAATGTATAAAGAAGATGAAAAGTAATTGTATGAAAGGTTAAAAATCAATAAAAAAATTTTATCAATCAAACACAACTACACGTTAAAGAGAACTTATTTTAATTATATATAACAAATATGATGTATCACTATTTCATTAGTCAATTGAGAACTTACTAATAGTAAATTTTATGTACATAAATTTCATAAATTAAGAGATTTATTGTCCATTTTTAAAAGTCAAGAAATTATTTGTACATGATCTAAAACTCATAATGTTAAAAATTTAACAATCAAATATGTAAGAGTCCAAATGCATAACAAATCTTCTTTAAATGTACCAAACTCATTTAAAAAGGATTAGATTCTATATATAATTGATTTTTTTACAATTCAATAATTGGGGCGCCTATCGCCAAATTGTACAATTTATTTAATGTAGTCTATGAAATTAAGTTTTTAATTTTCACTTGTTTTAATAATTACAAATTACTAATTTTAATTTCTCAAATTTAAATACAACTATATATATATGTATATATATATATATAAATGTGTGTGTACATTTTATTAATTTTCTTAGTCAATATAAGTACAAAGAGTATGGTTCACAACGCTTTTTGATCAAAACAAAAGAGAAACATGCCTTAAGGTTTATTTTATTTTACTTTTTGGTGAGAATAAATAAATCAAGTTCATTGATTTATGCTTTCTATGATTATATAATCATATTTACTGCCATTGATATAATATAAGAAAAAAAACTAGCAATAGAATATTACATATAAGAGAAATTAATTAAAAGATGAAACAAATTAAAAAAAAAAAACAGCGAATAGAATGAAACTCAGTTGGATCCACTTTTAAAAAACAGCCCTTTTAAGATTATAAAATATATATTCAGTCTTTAATTTTTTATAAAAGTATTAATTTAATTATTTATAAATTATTTGTATTAAATCAGTCCCTTATAATTTTAATTTTGTGTAATGCTATTCAAGCAAATTGCAATTTTGTGTTTAGGAGTTTAATTAAACCGAATTATATTTTCAGCTATACTTTTTTCCTTTTATGAAATTTTCAGCTATACTTTTAACATTGATATTGATTTAAATATAATTGAATTTGGTTGAAGTGGGATCCAACGCTTTTATTTAGTTACTCAGAAACCATCAAAGACTGCAAAGATGAATTGAAGGAGGCAATATTTATTGGGGCTTTCGGTACGTACAACTTAAATTTAATTACTTTGAAATAAAAGAAAATCAAATTAAAAAAAAAAAAAAAAAAAAGAGGAAGAAGGAGTTAGTCAAACTAATACACACTAATTGAATTTTTTTTTTTTTTGTTTAAACCGTAGGATTAAGGATAAAATCACATAATACAAATAATATTTAAACAGCTCAAATACTTTATTTATACACACTCGTATATGCTAAAATTCATCTTACGTAAGGTTTAAAAATATTTACAAAATATTTCAAAACACGCAATCAGACACTCTCACACTCAAATTTTAACCAGCTCATTTGTATTAAATGTTTTTTTACCAAATATTGAATGACAAAATCGGCTAACTCACATAGTATTTAAATAATCTAAATATCTTATTTATATATACTTACCCATGTTGAAACTCATGACTAATTAAATTCTAATACAATCATTTAATTTGTTTTTTTATGATAGAGACTCCCCTTCAGTGGAGTGTAAGAGTCACTTTAATTAAGATTGACAATGTTTCCAAGAACATGCATACTTATATATATGTTATAATATGAAATAAAAATCTGGAATATGTATTTTTTTAATAAAATACCCGATTTTAATATTTATTGATTGATTAGATTTTGAAAGTCTCATTTTATTGTGGATTATAATTGAAAAAAAAGTAAATTGGAAAAAGAATGAAACATCACATCAAACAAAATTATTTATGAAACAAACTCATTTTAGTAGATAAAAAAATTCTAAAATTTTTAAACTATAGGAAAGATGGGTATAAAGATTACTAGATAGATAGGGTTGTATTAAAAACAAAATTAAAGACCACATTTCAGCGCACCGAGAGCCTGATTTATATAAAAAGAAATTGTGACATCAACTATACTAATTTGAGGATCCTTTAAAACATTTTTTTTTTTCAATTTTAAATAAAATTTGAAAAAAAATTAAAAAATAAAGAAGGAACAAAAGCAATAAAAGGCTCTTTGAATTTGGATAGGCCTACTTCATCGTGTGGCTGGCTGTGAGGGGAGGACCACCATGATGAAGGCATGTCTGCCTCAAAAGTACTATTTTCAAATTTAAATAATGGCCCCACCCCTTGCAACTATTGTTTTCAAATCTATATAATGCCACGTAAATTATTTAATTTTTATAGTTTATTCAAAATTTTAATTTCACTCTTATAAAATTTTTGAAGTAGTTCTTATAATTTCTGAACGTTCAAAATTTAAAGTATGAAAGGATATATGATAGAATGACTCATTTAGAATGAATTACTATTTAAAATTATTTTTCACAATAGAATGAAACAATGAAGAAGAGATTTTAATATTTTTTATTTATCATCCAAAACTTCTATTATCTTCCAATTTAATTGATTTAGAATGGTCTATAATAAACAAGGAATACTATTACTATCAGTAACATTTTTCTTTCTTCACTAAACAGAACATAGTCTAGCATATACCTTTTTATTAGGCATACTGCAGGTCTATTTCAACATAAAGATCTCTTATTTATTAGTTAAATTATTATAATACATTTTAAAATTAAATTTTAATTTTAATTTGATCATTTACTTATAAGTATAATTTTAGTTTAGTCTTTTACTAATTTTTAATCTAAATTAAGATTAAATTCAAAAATAAAGAACCCAAAATAATGTGCATCTATTATACTCTGTTTCTTTAACATCTTGATTTTTCTCATAATATTTTAAAAATTAGAACTCACAAAATTTAATTATCTCCGAAAACAAAATTGATTGTAGTAATTTTATTAAGACAAAAATCTAACACTTTCCTCTAAATTTAAAGCATGCACGATAGGCTTACTGTAAAAAAGTAATGTAAAATAAGGGAGTCATGTGAGCATTGAGAAAAATATCAAATTAATCATTTATTTTTATACTTTAAGATAATTTAGTTTTTTAATAAATAA
Organism: Delonix regia; assembly: GCA_037074485.1. Lineage (NCBI taxonomy): Eukaryota > Viridiplantae > Streptophyta > Magnoliopsida > Fabales > Fabaceae > Delonix > Delonix regia. The sequence goes on from CM073455.1 coordinate 10,368,877, forward strand.
TTGTAATAAATTAGTCTCTTAAAAATTTTTGTATACAAAATTATACTCTCATTAATACAAAGAGAGAGATTAATTTTGTACAAATTTAAATTTATGATATACTAATTCTATATAAATTTAAATTTGTGAATAATTAAATTATTATAAAATATAAAAATGAGAGAGTAAATATGTATTTTACTATATAAGGTTTAATTATATCGAGTATGATAATATCCCAATCAGCTAGATTTTTATTAGATTTATTAAAGTAAATGTCATTAACTGTCAATAATTACCTCTCGATGAAGTAATTCAGTTAAAACTCTGAATAATTACCTCTTGATGAAGTAATTAAGTTAACTTCAAAAGCTAGTGATGCACACTTTGCTTTCCATTTGTGGCTAATTAACTTGAGCTCCTTCCACGTTTCTCAACACAACTTTCAAACCACACTGATTGTGAAAGATTTAGATTTTGTAATTTCTTAGATTTAAAATTTTAGACCAGGCGTTGTTAAATTATAAAATTTTTAACTTTAATTTAAATCATCACATTGCCTATTTTTTTAATATTAAGTATTGAATTCATATTTTTTTTTGGAAAATATAAGACTCTAATATATGTTAATATAGTTTTTAATGGCGATATGCGTAGGTAATTTGGTATTATCTCACGAAATTTTTTTTTAAATTCTTTTAGTCTCAATATAAATAATTGGCGTTGTATTACATTATAATTAATTAAAATGCGTGCAAATTTACTCAAATATTTTATTGCAATACTAAGTTATTATCAATCTTGTTATTAACTTTCACCTTGAACATTTTTTAATTAGTTAAAGTAATTTGCAAAAGGTCAATTTAACCGTAACTATGTCATCCCTTCTTACTATTCTTTTAAAAAAAAAAAAAAAAACTCTTATTGGTCTATTATGGAGGTTGAACTTCAAATGATTTGGTCAAAGTACATGTATATGTTATAATGTCAACAAACTTAGGAAATTCAGAAATTTATATAATTAGATGGCCATTATATAACAAGAGAGAACGAGTCTACTTGCGCTGCTTTGAATTGACCATGACTCAAATGTTTTTTTTTTTTTTTTTAGAGAAAATGCATTTTTTGTAGTTCTTAAATACTTGCATCATTTTAGTTTATGGATCTTGAAAACATTTTATTTTGTTTTTTAAAAGATATGTGTTGTAATTGTCTGTTAATTCCTTAAATACACGATTAAGTCCTTGGACAATACTGACTATATTATTTGTTAATAATTGTTAGAATATTATATAATATATAAGATTTAAATTTGTTAAGATATTATATAGAGTCTACTCATAAGGGTTGTTCATTAAATAAGGGTAAAATAGTAATTATAAGAATTACTACTGAACCCTAACCCTATCTAGCATTTTATAAATAGGACTAGACTATTATACGATAAAATAAGAAAAAAACTTATTAAAAAGAAAGACTTGAGATGCTCTGAGTGGAATACCTATAAATATTTTACAGTTGCATTCGATAAGGAGTTTAAGTTGTGAAAACCTGAGATACACCTAATACATTGGAAATATCTCATTCGATCAGTAATTTTAATTAGAGTTCAATAAACTTCCACAATTAAGAGAAGTATATAAATCTTTTACTTTAAATTTATGAATGTTTTTATTTTTATTCCCTTCGGTAAGCATAAGTTGAAGGAAAGTAATAGGTAACAATTAAGTGAAATTGTTTTAAAGATTAAATAGAATAATTTTTATACTTCAGTATCCAAATACTTGAAGCAGCTATTTTAATTAATCAAAAAATAATAATCAAAGCATGTATCTCCTAAAAACCGAAATAATGTTCTCCTTTTTTCTCTGTTTTTTTTCAATATCATTGATATTGGTATTTATTTAGTTAAGTAACAAGTTAGCAAAGAATCATCATAAAAGATGCTAAATTAAAATAATTTTTTTCTTTTTCTTGTGAATGCAATTGAGATTAGAAATAATTTTAGAAGTCATGTTAATTTCACCAAAAAAAAAATCCTTGTTATAAGAACTCTAAATTTGTAACTTGAAAGATAATCTACAATAAAAGAAGTATCACGTGTCTGTTTTTTTTTCTCAAATTAGGATTTTGAAATAAAAAATTACAAATATTATTTACTGTGGTATTTTTTAAATATAAAATTTTATATGAATATTGTTAAATATGAAGAAATTGTTCATAAGATATATTCAAAATATGATTTGTAAAAACAGAAATATGACCATAAACTAAGCAGAAAAGGCAACCAAAAAAAAAAAAAGGCGACGAAGAAGCAAGATCTCCCAATTTATTGGTTTGGATCTGTCAGTACAACTATGCCCCACACTCACACAATCTTTGGACAAATTTCCAAAGATTTGGAAGGCACATGGGACTTACATAGTTGGATTAATAAAATGTTGTCAATTTAATTTTGATTAGATTTACTTAATGACTGTACAGTAAAATATTAAAATTTCTTATAGTTCTTTATAATTTTCAACTTCTTTTTTTAATTTGAAATCTAGTTTCTATAGTTTTATTTTACTTTTTACCCAAAAAGAAGAGATAAAGTATAAAGTGTAAGTATTGTAATATGAAAAACTTTTTTAACAATAATTTTTTTTTTTTTAAAATAACAAGCTTTTTTGCAGTTTTCAATAGACAAGAAACCAGTGTTTTCAAATAACGTGTGATAGCAAATAATTAACCTTCTCTTTTTGGTAACGAACGAGATAATCTGTTTATTGAAAAACTAGATATTAGACATAATCTAGCGAATGTTCATTAATTACAAAAAAATTTTTTAAATTAAACAATCAAAATAATAGAGTAATAGAGTTTCATAGCGAACTATATGGTTTTAATGGGCCAAAAAAAAAAAAAGTGAGGAAGCATTTCCTCTTAGAAAAAAAATAATAAGATGTGAAATTAATAAATTTAAAAAATTTTAAATTCAAACATAAATATTTCGTAATTAAATTATCCTCTTTTAACACAATTTGTCCAATATGGATACTATTAACGATAATAAATTATTAGATATGATTTGATTGTGAATGCCATAAATAATTCAATAATTTCGCTTTGTATCAGTAAATTATTAATATAAATTTATTGAGTTTTGCTTGATATTCATGGTAGTAGAGTCTTAGCAAATTTAATTATGGGTGAGGCTAATACATTATTCTATGAGAATCGTACTATATAATAATAATATATAATTTAATTTCTAAATAACACAATTATCTTGAATAACTATACAGATGTCCTGAATTAAAAAATTATATATATATATATATATATCGTATTTTAAGTGGAGAATAATATAATAAAAGTATAAGAACTTGCATATAAATTTTTTCTTATAAATATAACTGAGCTAATAAGCATTTATAAGTCATTGTTTAATTAGCCATTAAAAAGGGAAACCTTAATTTAATCATATTTAATAAATTATTAATTCTGGAAAATCAAATTAGGTCAGATATCATAATAAACGAATTATCAAACGTATGTTCGATTTTACGACCTGTACACTATACCAAATACACTGGTCATATGAAATAACGGATATAATGTAGGGGCCAATTATTCCCCTAAATTGACAATTTAATTATGTAAGATGCTGTGAATCTAACCTCTGACGGCTTCACCTAATATTTTCCTCTACTAAGTATTCCGGTGTAAATTATAGAAGTATTTCTTTTATTTTTTTTATTTTTTATTTTGCTGTATCGAAGTACTAAGGAAATCATACTAATAAAGAACTTTCTTTAACCATTGCGCCCTCTCTCCTCAAAATTAGTTTTATGTTTAAAACAAATAAAAACACGTAAATTTTTTTTTTTATATCATCAAAAAGTGGAAGTATATATTATTGAATGTCAACTTAAAATAATTTATTTTATTCTTAATATATACAAGTGTTGTTGATGAACTCATAGTTGTATTTCTAGTCCGACAACTTGCACTCTTTTATTTTTCCTATTTTTTGAATAAACCAAAAAAAAATACTAGCTGTAAATTTATCAATACGTTCTTGTACCCACTTTACTTTTTATATAGCCGGAAATTAATTTTTGAGATGTTAGTATTAAATAAAAATAAGGGAAATAAGTTAAGACATTCAAAAAGAAATTTGAGGTGATGAACAAAATCTAAAAAATATTATAATTAGTAAAAAAAATTATTTTATATTAACATACAATTAACAGATTTTAATGTATGTATTTTTTTTTGAAAATGCACTAAAAACTGTTTTATAAGATTAAATTTTGAAATATTAATCTTGATTTATTTTTACAGGATGTAAAAAAAAAAAAAAAAATACCCAGAGCATGTGATTAGAAAAAAATAGGTGAATAAAAAATGGATGATTTAATAGTGACACAGTAAGTACGAAAAGCGTAACGATCATGGGAATCCAGCGTGTAAGAGAGAGAGGGAAGAGAGAGAGAGGGGGTAGGTGTGAGATAGAACGAACCACCTCCCCCCGCACACACCATCCTTTCTTCTTCAAACACTCCGTGTGCCTCGACCTCACATCCCTTCTCATATTTATATCCCTCTTTCCCCCTCCCTTTCTTCTCTCAGCTTGACGTTCCCTTCTCCACAAGAGAACACCAAGCTACCCTCTCCCTTTCTTCTTCTTCTTCTTTTTCTTCTTCTCATTTTCTATTTTCATACCCATTTCTGTCTTCTTCTTTTCTCTACGCTCCTCGAAATGCAGTCTCTTTCTCCTCACCCTTCCCATTCTCTCAACTACCTCTTACACGCCCGCCCCTCCGCAACTCGGGTGGCTCCGACCCGAATTGCTGTCAAATGTGCTTATGGCTTCGAAGCCTCCGGGTTTCAACACGGCTTCGGCTCCACCCGAGCCGACTGGCAGAGCTCCTGTGCTATCTTAGCTAGTAAGGTCTCCCAGGAGCAATCCTCCAACGACGCCAACAACGGCAGCACCGCCGATCATATCGCTGCCGTCAACGGCCACAAGGCCGCCGTGACGGATCTCAACCTTGTCCACATCGGTGATTTAGAAGGTAGCGACAATAACAAGCCCATACCGCCGAAGCCTCTCAGTATTTCGGACCTCTCTCCGGCTCCGATGCACGGGTCACAGCTGCGCGTGGCATACCAGGGCGTTCCTGGAGCGTACTCTGAAGCGGCCGCCGGCAAGGCCTACCCGAATTGCGAAGCTATTCCTTGCGACCAATTCGAGGTGGCTTTCCAGGCCGTACAGCTCTGGATCGCCGATCGAGCTGTTCTCCCCGTGGAGAACTCGCTCGGTGGTTCGATCCACCGGAACTACGACCTCCTCCTCCGCCACCAGCTCCACATCGTCGGCGAGGTCCAACTTCCCGTGCACCACTGCCTGCTTGCGCTCCCCGGGGTTCGGAAAGAGTATCTAACCCGCGTTATCTCGCATCCGCAGGCCCTCGCGCAGTGCGAGCACACGCTAACCAAACTCGGCCTCAACGTGGCACGCGAGGCCGTGGACGACACTGCCGGCGCGGCGGAGTTCGTCGCCGCCAACAACCTGCGCGACACGGCGGCAATCGCGAGCGCACGCGCGGCGGAGCTCTACGGATTGCAGGTTTTAGCAGACGGGATCCACGACGACCCTAGTAACGTGACCCGATTCGTGATGCTGGCCCGGGAACCCATAATCCCGCGTACGGACAGGCCGTTCAAAACGAGCATAGTGTTCGCGCACGATAAGGGGACGTCGGTGCTGTTCAAGGTGCTATCAGCGTTCGCGTTCAGGAACATAAGCCTGACGAAGATCGAGTCAAGACCTCACCGGAGCCGTCCGATTAGGGTGGTGGACGACGAGAATGTGGGGACCGCGAAGCACTTCGAGTACATGTTCTACGTCGATTTTGAAGCTTCAATGGCGGAGGTTAGGGCACAGAATGCCCTAGCAGAGGTTCAGGAGTTCACTTCTTTCTTGAGGGTTTTGGGAAGCTATCCTATGGACATGACTCCGTGGAGCCCCTCTTCGTCTTGCCCTAGGGGAGATTAGCAAAATCTTTCTCACACTCCCCAAAAAAAAAAATTGATATTGAATATAAAATGTTTCATATATTCTGAAACTTTGTGAAGGTTAAAACAAAATAGATTATTTCAATTCTCTTTTGTATATTTAAATTTGTGACCCTATTTATCATGTCTCTCAAATTTTCTTAAGTTGGGTTAAATTCATTAATTTGTGGAGTGAATTGAGAAATTCAAGTTTTAGGTCCATGAAAGGAATCAAAATCATAGAGAGAGAGGATATGCCAAAAGGGGGTTGGTGGGCTATGAACACTTTGCCCTGTACATAGAGATAGAGGGTAAGATGGGTAGATTTGAGTCAAAATATGGTAGGTAGCTACCATGCTGAAAATTGAGTGGAAGAAGCAAATGGTCCCATTCAGTGTTTTTGGTGTGTATGTTCAAATATTTTATGATTGGGACATGAAAGAGAGTGTTCTTATTCTTATACTCAGTCATGTATTTTGTGACCAAAACGTGTATATACATGATACTGAGTTTTATGTTTTAAACTAAGGCTTTGTGTTAGTCTTGTGTTATTCTTTTATTTCTTTTAATATTGTCGTTTGTTAATGACACCGCTTCTCTTCTTCACAAAAAGTAGTTGCATTAAGGAGCAATAGCATATTCAGTGGAGGTAAGAAGTTCAATTTAGGTTTGGTCTAAATTTCAAACTACATTTGTTGATTGCTCTGATTATTTTATGTCATCACATTAGATTATTCTATCAATTTGGTCACTAGAATCTATCCCAAGAAAAAATTGATCTCTATTTTATCCCATTTGAAGATATAGAGATGAAAACAAAGACATAAAATTAGAAGACAAGTATATATTTTACTCTGCTTTCTTAATTTGTCCAACTTCATTATTTGCATTAAACTTTTAAACACCATTCTATATGCATCTCTTTCTTCATTGTTTGAAGTGTAATTTCACCAAATTGATACTCATCATTGATATTCCAAAGTTTTAATTCAGAAAAGACACAGAACTTTTTAATGATCTAAAGAATTCGTGGATAACCAGCATTGCTTGAATACTATAATCATACTCCTTCATATCAAAACAGATTCTGACTTTTATGAAAGTTACACACACAAAATAGACACTCTTGTAATACAGATGTTAACTCTCACCTATATTCAGTGTATATAAATGTAGAAATAATGGCACTTATCGGAGTGATTATTTCCAGCAGCCTCTACTAGGAACTTCACTTTAGAGTTACATATATTTTTAGGGATATTCTTTGAAATTATACTCTTAAAATGATGAACATGTGAATCTCAAACCTGCCTCCTTTTTCTTCTTTTTGTCACATAAAACCAAACACCACTTTATTGGTGCTATGAATATTTTAATGGAGGAATTTCACAGTTTCAAGATAAAAAAGGCTTAAGGAAGAAGATTAATTTTCTCACCAACCCAAATACAGAGTGTCCGCAATTCAAAAATGATTGCTGAAGCCAAACAAACAGAGCAAGTCAACACTCGAAAATGCACAAATTAAGACTTTGTCTTCTATGGGTTTGGTCTAATTTGTTTCTTGCTTGCCTTTGCACCAACCTTTTTTTAACTTTTTTTTCTTTTATATCCTTTAATTTGAAATTTTTTTTTATTATTTTAATCCTTCTTTTTACCACTGAAAACCACTCCAAAACTAAGTGATGGCGTATCATTTTGTTGCGAGCCAATCCTCCCCTGCACAGGAAAGGATATATGTGGCAAAACCTTTTTTTTTTTTTCAACAGAATAATTTTTAAAAGTAAATTATTAATTTTTAAAAAAAATGTAAATAATTTTTATATATAATATTAATTTTCAAAATTATAATATATAAAATTAATAAAAAAGAACATGATCCTTTCCTATTCCCGTATGAACGGAAGAGAATCTTGATTCCATTTGGTTACATTTACTTATGTTATTAACTCTACTTTTGAATTTTCACATGGAAGTTTAAAGTTTTTTTCTTTTATTATGCACTTTCCATGAACTGAGTTATCTTTTTATAAATAAGTTAGATTATTATACGATGAATAATTTAATTTAAGAAAAAGATTTGAGACGCTCTGAGTGGAATACTTGTGAATATTCTGTAGTTGTATTCGAGAGAAGATTTAAGCTGTGAAAACCTGAGATATATCCAATATATTATAGGTATCTCATTCGATTAAAATTTTAGTCAAAGTTCGATAAACTTTCGTAATTAAGAGATTTATGTAAGACTCATACTATGAATTTATGAACGTATTTATGTTCATTTATCTACTTCATTGGTATAAGAGCTAGTACACTGATTTTATTATTATTTACATATTTTATTGAAATTTAAAATTTTTGTTGGGTTAAATTAATTAGAGTTTTAAAAAAAATTGATTGAATTTGTTTGCACTGTTGCATCTTCTTCTTCGAAAGCTTCAAAGTATTTGTTGGACTTCGACATTACAAATTGTAAATTATTTTGGATGTGTGGTAATTAGAGAAATGAAATAATAATATATTATCTTTTTGCTTAATATATTGATTTAAAACTGTTCAAATTTTTAGACCACATATGTAGTTTATTATTCTCTGCCTAAATGCATAAAAGAAAGTGTATGGGCCCACATAGATCCCACGCACTCTCCCTCTTTCTCACCTTTTTTTTTTTTTTTTAATCTTATTTTCCATGTATTTGATGTATTCATCCCCTGAAATATAAAGCATTCTGATTAACATACATGCCAGTAATTTTAATTTATAGTATGTAACTATATTTTCAGTTTTTTTTTTATGGCTTCATATATCTTCGTTTTAAAAAAATAATATCAAGTATCTTCATGCAGGCATAAACCGAATGTGTATGTTATAATAATATTCGCATATAAAATTTATGCGAAAGAATAATGTTACAATAATTTTCGCATATAAATTTGTTCCTCACATATTTTCATTTATAATTTGATCTTTTATTTATTAATCTGTTACTATTTTTATGTTCTTTAATAGTTTAAATAATTTGAATATTAACATATTTAGTCTAAGTTATTAAAAAAACTAAAGTAAAACTGAATTAATAAATGAAGAACTAAATTTAAAATAAAAATTAACAAGGAATCAAATTAAAAATAAATAAACTAAAAATCAAAATATTTTTTTACTCAAAAGAAAAATTATAATGATAAAGATGATGGGGCGTTTGACGAATATACTAAATATGTTTTAAAATAATATTAAGGTGATGATTAAGCGAGCATAATAACGTAATCAAGCATACAAGGGAAGATAATTATATTATATGTCACAGAGAGAGAGAGAGAGAGAGAGAGAGAGAGAGAAGAGGGTTTGGTGAGGAAGGGAGGGGTATGAAAATGAATGGTGTTGTAGTGTGGTAGGTAGGTAGGTAGATAACTAGATATTGTGTTTTTCTTATTAATTAAGTTTTTTTTTTTCCTAAAAACTTAAAAAGTATGCTTTTTTTTTTTTTTTTGTATTTGTTGTTTGACCATTACCTCGTAAATTAAATTTAAAATTATCATGCATTAATTAATTTAATTTTCATCAATAGATCAAATCTAAGGGTTTTTTCTCACATGCACTGTGATCCTAGATTGACCTATATTTTGCATTATTTATTTTATTATTATTACTTAAGGTTTTGAAATTTTTCAGTATATATAAAATTAAAATTTTAAACATAATGGTCACAAAGTAAGTCTTTTCGAATTTAGATTCGTACTATTTATATTTGAGATATAAGTCATTAAATTTTCATTCAATAATTTAAATTTTTAACAAATATTAAATAATATTTATGAATTTTTTAAAATTTAAATTATTAAATTTTTATCTAATAATCTAAATTTTATTAACTTTATTATGTTTTTAAATACAAGAAATCCATTTCCAGTCCTTTCTCCACTAATTACACCTTTTATCCCATTTTTGTCTGTTAGGCGGTGTGATGGGATGTTTCTATGATATGTTTGTATTTTTTTAATATTTTCTTAATTTTTTTTTTTTAAATTTTGGGCCTTTTCTCAATTATGTATGTATGTCGGCTTTTGCGTTTTGCTAAATCTTCCATCTCACGCCCATTCACCTAACCCTTTCCCTCTTTTTCTTCTTATCATTGCTCTCTCTTCTTCTTTTTTTTGTTAATATAATTTATGTTTTAAAATGGTCCCACAAATATTAAGTATGTCAAAATAGTCTTTTTAAGTTTACAATCACCTTATAAAAACATTATTAAAATGAAATTATGTAACTAAATTAATACTGTCAATTTTAATATTGATGTAATAATTATGTTTTGTTTATATAATTTAAATAATAAATTGAGATGGTACAAATCTTGAATCTCTAGTCCTTACATATAAGCAACTCAATTTGGTGTACAATTAATCTCATGGTATGGACAAAGACATGTATAAAGTTAAAAGATAAAATTATTATTTTAACCCCAGTTTTTAGTTAAATTTTTTTATTTACCCCAATGATGATGCTTGTATAAATGATGGCGTCATTTGATGAGGTAATGTTGTGAATTAAGCGGGAAGTTTCAGTTGTAGAAAAAATTGTCTGAAATTGCATCACGATGTGGTCTTTTTGTGAAGTCTTGGTCACGCTCGAAGGTTACATGTGATTCCAATATGTGGAAGAAAAAAACATCGTGGAAACTTGTTGCGGTAGACCTAAGATTTAATTTTAAAGAAATTAAAAGTTTTGGATCAAATATTTAAATTTTAAAAAAAATTTTACAATTCAAAAGGATGAAAGAATCAAATAAAAAATATAATAGAATTATATATAAATATTAAAAATTTAATAGTACTCACAGTTATAACTTTAAAAAACTCATCCGATATAGTAAATTTGATTCATAGAAAAATAAAGTATAAATTATAAAAAAAATTAATTAAAAAAAATCGATTAATAAAATGAGGAGACTCCAACTACTTTTAAGTTTAATCTACACAAAGACAATATCTTCATGGCTTTCACACTACACCATTTCAACTTACATATAACTTCCTCCTGGTTCATGTGCTACATATATATAATTTTTTTTTTTATTTAGCTTGGATGTTAAGTTTTATTTTTGGGAAATTTTTATCAAAGATTTTGTAAATTTCAGATATGTTTCTTGGAATATTATATTTCAATAAATATGAATGATGTACAAGTCTAAAGTAACATTGAAATTAATTTTGTCAGAAAATAGTTCAAACGAATTTATTTGTCATAGTATTAAAGTTAAGTTATCTTTTAATTTTAAAATTTCAGAAAGTTACTTATAAGCAATCTTTTTAATACTTTTTAAAGTAAAATACTTTTTGGGTCATTTATTTATTATAAAATTATTAATTTGGTACCTTACTGTAATACCTCAAATAATTTTTCACTTATTTAAAAATGTCAACTTGGTCACCTATTAAAAAATATTAAATATAATATTTTAACTTTAAAGATTAAGATTTAGTTAAGGGACTAAATTTAATATTTTTTTAAAAAATTGAGATTCAAATATAACATTTTTTTAATAAATAAAGGACATTTTAAATATTATAAATGAACAAAAAAAATAAAAACTTTTTTTTATATTAAGTAAAAGACAAAAAAAATAATATTTTTGTGAACTTCATTATTCTTGATATGAGATGAAATTTAAGCAGGCAAGTGCTGGAGACCTGAAGGTGGGTCCCATAAAAATGATGATAATTTCCCAATCCAAACAAAGTTAAGGTGGTTGCAAAGAAACCTCTTTGAAAATACAGAAGCAACAAAATGCCCATAACCACCCATTATTTAAAAAATAATTAAAGAAATAAAGAATATATAAGGAAAAACCAAATACCAATTTGACTTGACTCACTGATAAGAATTGTGTAGTCATTTAATGTAATGTTGTGTGGCTTTAAATTTTTCCAATGTCCTTATGTCAGGGATTAATTAGGCTAAAAAATTATGTGGAAACACGTAATGTTTTAATGGCCCTTTTATCTAAACTCGTACGTTTCTAAAGTGAGTTTTATGTGAGATTGAAAAAGAATCTTGTGTGGGGCATTAGTGCTACAATTCTTAATAACATCAAAGTAATCTAATTACTTAATGACTCTAATTTGATGCGAACTTTTGTGACGCTTAAGGTCCCATCTCCTAAGGATGAGACTTCAAGTCTCAAATCAAAGAATAATGTATGACATTTCTTATCATTTGAATGATACTCGGCACTTAAATGTTCGGTAAAAAGGGCAAAAAAAAAAAAAAGGTGTTAAACTGAGGAAGGACTTAGGCCCACATTATATGGGCCAGAAAGCCTCTTGGGATCCAGCCCATTTTTCTGGACATGGAAGATCAAAGCCCATAGCAACTCCGTATAGAAAGAGAATGATCATTCTCTTTCTAGTATGAAACATGAAATATTCAAGTCAGCTCTGTTTTGCCTCAGTTTGAAAATTTTATTTTAGTTTAACACAGTCATTAAAATTTTAAAAATTTTTCGTTATAATTCTCAATATTTTAAAAAGGGTTCCATATCATGATTTGCTCTTAACAATGTTAATTCTACTGATAAAAATAATTTATGTGAATCACATGTGTTTAATGACAAAAGGAAAAAGAAAAAGAAAGCTCAAATCCAACTCAATGTGTTGTTTAACCCATTAAATTACATGTGATATCACATTAAACATTTTTATTAGTGAAGTTCACAAGGTTCAGAAAATTGAACATTTTTATTATTATTCTCACCCAACCTTTTTTCAAACTCCAAGAATTATATTGAATCAAAATAATTTTTTACCAGAAGCAAACAATAAGAAGAACTACTGAATTTGCGTTGTCTATCATTCTGAATTCTTTATAGTTTGGCCAGAATAATAATAATAATAATAATATGTATAGACGAGAAAATAGATGGAAAGAAAAAATAAACCTAATACACATTCCTTATCACATTTTCTTTTTTCTCTAAGTTTTTTTCGATTAAACATGTGCAATTTCTGCCCATACTATTAAAAAACATAATGTTGAGTGTGTGAGGTGTATTTCAAAATAATCAATTTTACATTGTTTAATTGAGATTTGCCTATTATTTCTTAAGTTCCATATCGCTTATAATAATTAGCCATTTATTTTTAAACCCTTATAGAAATAGTTTATTTATGTTCTTGAATTTTATTTTAAAAGAATCTATTTAATCTTGAAGTAAATTTGCAAAATATTTTTAATAACAATATTTTTCAATGTTATTCAGGTTAAATTTTTTTTTCAATTTAGTCCCTATTTTATTTCATTTTAGCCCCTAGTTCCACAATCTTAAGGAATATTCTGAAAAAAAAAGAAGAAGAAAAAAAAAAAACCCACACAGCAGACGACCTTCCTTGGTGCTTCACATGGCAGACCCAAGTAGGCTGGACATACTTCTCTCGTCTCCTCACAACTCTTTTTTCCTTCAAGCCCTTGTACTCCATCCTTTAACTCGGTGCAAGGCAGGTCCTTAGCATTTCACCATTTTCTGAAAACCCCAAAATTTTGAAACTTTTCAGTTTTGTCACTGTCAGAACAACTCTAAAAAACTAGCCAAAAATCATGCTTCCAAAGCTAAAAATCAATGGATAAGGGTCGAAAATGCTTCTCCTAACATTATTTTCATAAAAAAAAAAAATTGATTAAAACTTACCAAATCCGTTGAAAAAGTCACTGTTTTTTGCCTCGTGAAAACCCATCGGAAAACTGCACCACCAACGGCCAACGGAGCTTGACGCCAGGTGAAAAGTGACGGCAAGGAGGTGAGGAGTAAAACCCACCTAAAATATGATAGAAAAAGGTACTCACCAGAGCTCTGACGAGCTTTGAAGCTTCGGTCCCTCCATGACGAAAAGTTGTGCTTCTCACCAGAAACATGACGGTACTTGGCCAGTGACAGGCCGACAACTCTTAAGGGGTAGGGCACAACTCCGACGAGGCAGAAGTCAACTCCAATGTATCGTAAAAATTTTGAGCTCTACTGTTGCTTCACTTGGTCAAGCTGCCAGGGAGAAAGAGTAAAGCCAGGGGTGTTTTGGTCTTTTCACACTGGAAGGGGACATGTGTTAGCTCCTAAAAAAACAAGGAAGTTAGGGAAGTCAAGTCTCAAATCTGTGACCTCTTGAATAAGCACATGGAGCCTGATACTGAGCTAGCCTTAATCTCATTGTAAGGTTCCATTTGACAAAATAATATACCTTAGCTAATTTTTTTATTGCACAATTTCTTTGCTTTAATTTTTCATTAATTTAGGTGATTACATGAAATTTGAAGATTTCTTATTCCTCTTGCATTATTAGACCTCAAGAAGAGGAATTATAGTTATTGGTAGTTGTCATTTTGAGTCACTTAAGGAAATTTTCTCTAATTTTTCTTAAGTTCCATTATTGTGAGAGGAAGCTTGATGAAGGAAAGTTCAACAGAAGTGGCTGTTATCATTGAATAATTAGTTTAGATATGATCGGTATAATATTTAAGCTATTGAATGATATTGAACAACTTAATAGCTATGTGGAATAAATTAATTGACCTGTTTAGGCATATTTATTTTTCAAAGTTGTATGTAAATAATAGTGTTGGAAAGTGTCTTTAATGTTGTATATACGTTAAGAACTTCAATATCTATGTTAGAGATAACTCCATTAATAGGAAGTGAAAGTGGTGAACTAGCAAGTTTGGCAATCATAAACTTGGAGTATTTGTATGACTACATTGTTAGACTTAAAGGCAATTAAATTCTCATTTGGTGGACATTATTAGAACTAATGGCATAAGGACATTACCAAGACCTTGGAATGCTTCTAGTGCAAAATATTGATGTTAGTTATTAGTAAAAGAATTAAAACTATAAACTTGTGGATCATTTGAGTTCTCGAGCATATTCTAAGTGTATATACATATATGTTCTAGTTATGACAATTAAAATTTTTAAGGGGAATTACCTTTAGAATTTACCCAAGTTAAAATGTTTCTTGGCATGATAGGCTAATTGTGTATCTTTTGTTTTTAGGGTACAAAAGTTACATTCTGTCTAGCTAGTAAGGAGGTGAGTTATGTGTGCTTGGGTCAGGTGAGTAAAAGAATTAAAACTATAAACTTTTGGACCATTTAGGTTCTCGAGCATATTCTAAGTGTATATGCATGTATATGGTAGTTATGACAATTAAAATTTTTAAGGAGAATTGCCTTTAGATTTATCCAAGTTAAGATGCTTCTTGGCATGATAGGCTAATTGTGTATCTTTTGTTTTAAGGATCACAAAAGTTACACTCTGTCCAGCCAGTAAGGAGGTGAATTGTGTGTGCTTGGGTCAGGTGAGTAGATAACGGTAATTACGTGTATTTTTGGATTAACATAGTTTCCTTGTAAAAAACAATTATTATTGAATATCTAAATGTCTTAGGACAGACTTCTTGGAATTAGAAAAATTAATCATTTTTGTATTCTTTGAGTATTTGTAAGCTTTAGATATGATAAATTCTATTTTTTGATTGTGTATTTCTATAGTACTTAAATTCTATTTTTGTGGACAATTCTAATTATGCATTTATGAATTATTCTAATTCTATATTTTAGAATTTCTTTGATTATGTAATTTCTAAATGTTCTAAAACATCTGGTTCTTTAAACAAGTTTATCTATATTTGGAATTAGCAAGTAGTTGATTAATTTCTTTCTTTTACTTTTCCAAAAAGTACTTTGATTCTGTATTTATGAAGTATTCTGATTCTGTAATTTCAAATTACTTGATTCTATTTCTGAATAAATTTGAGTTTAGATTCTCTGAACTACTCTGATATTTAGATAATCTGAATGCTTTGGATTAATGAAATACTCTAAGTTTGAGAAAATATTTTGATCTTGGTTTTTGAAATACTTTGCTTCCATATCTATAAAATGAGCTAATTATAGATTTATGTCCTTATTTGAGATTTTGAACTACTTTTATATGTCTCTGTGAAAAAGTATGATTTTGAGTTTTTTTTTTGAAATTCTAATTTTTTGATTATGTTTTCAGGGAATGCATCCAAAACAAGACCCTGTAAGTAACGATAGTAGACATTAGTCATAATGCATTATGATTTGTACTCTGATACGACTGGGCTTGTTACTAACATTATGATATTTTGTCTGATGCTTAAGTCCATTATTCTGATTATTTTGAGCTTGAAGCTCATGACTGATATCTAATATGTTCTGATTATACTAAGCTTGAGCTAGTTATGTTATTCTAGACTTTTGATGGTTCAGTTAGATAATCCTGAGCATTTTGTTTTACTTTGCATATTTCTGAGCATTCAGTTTTAATTGGATATTTTCGAGCATTCAATTTTGATTTGGATATTTTTGAGCATTCAGTTTTGATTTGGAAATTTTCAAGCACTTGTTTTAATTGGGATATTTCTGAGCATTCAGTTTGATTTGGATATTAAAAAACATTTTGTTTTGATTTAGATACTATTATCTCATAAATAAATTGAGTCATTTTTATTCAAAATTTGTTTACATTTTTGTTCAGGGTTTCATGTGAAGATTAACAATGTTTTCCTCATTTTGGTAATGTTTATATTAATTGTTAAAGTGTTCAAATTTCAAGATAATAAATAGTTAATGAAAAATTCTATTGTATCTAGTATATCCCTTCCTTTACGTAATTATTATTATTTGCTCATTGAGTTTTTACTCACTCACTATTATTTTACCATTTGAGATAATAGCGCTGATCTAGGTCATCCACCTTTAGGGTAAGAGTGTAACGAGTGCCTTCTTTTTTACTTAGCCTTGCATTGTTCATAAGTGCAAAAACATCTTATTTTGTTGCATAACCTAAATTTGTCTTTTAGTGGCTTCGATGTACATAAGCAATGATCTCACTCTGTTATTTCATTTTGTTGACTGTTGATATGTATTGGTTGTTGAGAGCGAAACTTTCTTTCTTGTTGTATATTAGATTTCTCGTTGTAGGCAACTCGAAATATCCATATTTCAAAGGAAACTTTGCCAAAATTCCTACACTATATTAAAACTAATTCTTATAGTATATATGTATATATTCTGTATTAGTTCCACTCATTTATAAATTCTATTTGTTCAAATGTAGTCTGATTTTTAAGAGGTGTCCAATAGGCTTACGAGGGTGAGAATTATCTCGTTCCCTAAGCCGATCACGTCTTTGTTCATAGGGGTTGTGTCATTTTAGAAAAAGAAGGGAATTGTTTTTTGTGGGAAGTAAAGTCAGTATGATGCTCAATGTAAGAAGAGAGCAAGTAATAACAATCCTCTAAGCCAAATGCAAATTTAGTCCACAAAGATCATAACATTGATGTGGTCATTGCTAATGGGTGGTAGACTTTGGGCCTACTAGGCATATTTGTACAAACAAATATGTTTTTACCTCCTACATTTTAGTAGGGGATGGAAAAGAACATTGGTATCTTGATAATTCCAAAACTACTCGTGTTCTTGGAAAAAGTAAGGCTTTACTCAAATTTTCAACTGGCAATACCTTGACTCTTAATAACGTTTCATGTGCCTAACATAAGAGTAAATTCAATTTTCTATGACTTTGTTGGGAGAGCATGGGGTTAAAGTGTCATTTGAATATGATAAGATTGAAATGACATAATAATATTTTTGTGGGTAAATGCTATTTTAATAAAGGATTCTTTTGTATTTTATGTTTCTTACATTTAAATTTGATATAACTAATGAGATATTTGAGAGGTATCATGAACTATACTATTATGTATAGTGGATTTTCCACTGTATTAGAAGGATACAGTGATGCTAATTAAATTTCAAATTCATACGAGATAAAATTCACTAGTGGTTATGTGTTCACCCTTGGTGGTGGTGTAGCAACTTGGAGATCGGCTAAACAAACTATTATAGTGAGATCCACTATGGAGTCAGAGTTTGTTGCTCTGGAATTAGCTAATAATAAGGCTAAATGGTTAAGAAACTTCTTGGCTATTATAGCGTTAGGAGTAAAAACAACTCTTTTTGTGTCAACACACTTTAATTGCCAAGCGACAATAACCATTGCTAAGAATAAAACTTTTAATCATAAAAGTAGACATATTCTTTTAAGACATGATATGGTCAAGCAGCTGCTGAAAGATAATGTGATATCAATCGATTATGTGAGATCAAAGATGAATTTAGTAGATCCTTTAACAAAACATTTGGCAAGGAAGTTAATCCTTAAAATATTAAGGGGAATAAGACTTAAGCTACTTTGAAATTAACAATGAAGATAACCAACCTTTGTGATTAGAGATCCAATGAAGAAGGATCATATGGGTAATAACAAATCAACTATCAATTTTGTTGCCACTATTAATTATTATCCTTTCCTATGGTGTGAGAAAATGTCAAAATGTATTGAATGGGAGGATGATCACAAAGCTCTTAATGATTTTTATATCCTTTATAGGTGGTTTATTCATTGAGATACACTTGATGAAATCACCTATATGAGTATGGAGTGGGGTCGCTCCTATGAAATCTTGGCAAAATCTCTAGAGCATTTATGAACTATCAGTCGCGCACATAACCGATTAACGTGCAAAACTATGATAACAACAACGATTATGGGAGGTGTAATATGACTGATAAAATCTTTAACTTGCAAAAGAGTTTTTGGTTCATAGAAATTATAAACTTCACTATAACTCTAAAAGTTATGTCTTATTAGTTTAAGTCTGGTTCATAGTGCAAAAACATGAGATTCGAAATAATTATACTCATGTATGTAACTCAGTTTTTTTTCTTGCAACCTAAAAATTTTCTTTTCTTATGATTATTTTGAAATATATGGGGGGTTGTTGGGTGCATGAGGTGTATGTCAAAATAATCAGTCTCACATTGTTTAATTGTAATTTGTCTATTATTTTCTCAGTCTTACATCGGCTAAAAGAATTAGCCACTTGTTTTCAAATCCCTATAAATAGAGCTCATCTATTGGGATTACATTACACTGAACAATTTTTTCTCTTGTTAGTTTTGTTCTTGAGTTTTATCTCAAAAGAGTCCATTTAATCCTGGGAAAAATTAGTGTATAGTGAAATATTCTTTAAGGACAGTGTTCTTCTACGTGACTCAGACTAAGTTTTTCTTTCAATTTGGTCCTTATTTTATTTCATTTTAATCCCTAGTTCTAACAAGTAATGCATATATTGTGAATGAATCAATGAAGTTAAAGTTCGCAAAGCCACTGGGAGGAAAAGGGTTTAGTGCTAAATCACTAATTAATTAATCGATATTTGTTACCAAAAGTTTCTCCAAATATGTTGCAAAACCAAACCCCAGAGGTATCATAGAACCACCGAAATTAATCTTTGAAAAAAAAAAAAAAAGGAAAGAAAAAGAAGTAATATCAATCATTCATGATAATTGCACCAATTCTCTCCGAGGTCCAGGTAAAAGTATATGTACTAAGTACCAGAAAAAGCCACTAGATAGCACAAAAGAATACGACCTTTGAAAAGACGAAGGTGACATTCAATTATCACTTTATTGCATGCAATATAAAACCCCATGTGCCTCCACGTTAGTCGCAAAGCTGTAACACCTTTCAGAATTCAGACCCCTCCTCTCTCTCTCTCTCTCTCTCTCTATCTACATATAAAACTCTTGTACTACATTAATAGCCATTGACAACGATCTTAGCGACACTTTGTGATGAAGCTAAACAATATATATAAGGCTTTAAGTGAGGAGCTATACATCTAATGGAATGCACAGAAAGTGGAGAAGAAAAGTGAGCATTATATAGCACCCTTCAGCGTCCTAAACGGAGGAAAAGAGGAAAGCACAAAGTGGTGGGGGAGAAGGCACTTTAGATTCGCTTTACTTGCAGTTTTGGTACATTTATATATGATTTCGCATCGAAGTCTGTAAAAGCTAGCAAAAGCAAAAGTAAGCTCTTCACAAAAGGCTTGCTTCTCCATATTTATCTATTAAAGTTTTAATGTTTTTACCTCATATTGTAATATCATAGAATTCTACTGTTTATACTGAATCAGCGTAAGCTAAACCTATCAGTATTGACCCATTAAAACGAGGGAAACACTACATCTAAGAACGGTGCAATTTAACATATTTATTACGAAATGTTTAAAATCTTAAAATTATTTAAAAGAACTCTAAAATAATCAAGTTTTATTTATTCTAAAAAAAAAAAATCTTGTTCTGAAGCAAGACAGTACTAGTTCGGGTATATATGGCCCATTTATTTATTCTCCACCACTACTTTTTCTTTTTGATTCTTGGCTTTTACGAGGGATTTGAGATTCCGAGTCAGGTCTTGTGTAATGGGGTTCTATATAAGGTTGCTATGCCTTGGAAAATTAGGATTTAGGGTCAAAGGACACAGGCCTTTATTGGGGTGGGTTCTTTTTATTGTTTCAACTTTAACCTATGCTTCTAAGTTCCAAGCTCGACTAATCAACGATTTGGTTTTGTTTGATAAATATAGTAGTAAATGAACAATTAGTATTAATTAATGCACAGAACATTTTATTATTTTAGGAAATTTCGTTCACTGCTTGGAACAATGATTATATATATATATATATATATATATATATATATATATATCATCTTTCAGAATTTTCTAGAGGAAGTAAATTTCACAATCTTGTTTTGAGGCACAAAAGCAAAATTATAGGTTACATAAACATGAAATTACAACCCTTAAATTATTCTTCTACCCTTGCTGGCCGGGGTTGTTATATAAACATCAAAGAAAAGAAATTTTTTTTTTTTTTTAAAAAAAGATAAAGGGTGTGGCAAAATCCTCTTATCCTTTTACTTTGGGTGAAGAGCCAATAATAGGGATTATGTGTCCAAAAGAAAGTGACAGATGATTCTACGCATAAGAAAGAGGAGATTTTTGTTATAAAGAGTTTTTTTTTTTTAAAAAAAAAATCGGTTTCTTAAATTAATGGATAAAATTATTTACATATAAATATAAATATTTAAAAAAATTCAAATGTCACTGCGACATTTGGCAGATACCCAACATTTGAAAAGCGTTATACATTTTTAAATTTTTAGTGTCTTCTATTTGTTACACTTATTTTCCCACTAGAAAATTATTAAACCAATTAAAATATATAAATTGTACAAATAATGTTGCTTATTCTAAAACAAAGATGTCCCGGGAGGAAAAACTTGGCTCCATAGTTTCAGAAGTGTTGGAAACAAGATCAACTACACCGTTTCATACTTGTTTCATAAAGCCGTTGCTTAAACTTGTAAATTTATTCAGCTATATTGCAACGGTGAAAAGTGTTGCCTATAATAAAACGCAACGGTTTCCTCAGTGTTGCAATCCGAATTGTTGCTAGTGCCACAAAATGTTTTACATTAACTTAATTTACCTAATGTTGTTTAAATTTTATGTACCTAAATAATAATAATAATAATAGTAATAGAAATGGCAGAAATAGAGAGATCTAATTATTAAACTCGTACAGCATGTAGACAAATGCTGATGTGTCTGACTGCACGCATGAGCTGCCATAAATTCCAAAAAATTTGCAGACTGATGAGTCAACATGACTTGTCCATTATGCTACAACTCCATTACGGCATTATCCTTCCCAAACACCAACCAAACACATCAAAATTAAATATTATGAAAAAAATGTTAATGCGTAAGTTTAATAATTAATTATAAAATATCTTAATTTGAAAAAATTTGAAATCAAATTTTACTTTTAAATCATCATGAATAGAGAGTCTAAAATTTCTTTATTATTTGTTTGAGTGTTAAATCTCCAAGTTATATACTCATGGATTTTTACAAAAATAATTTTAAATTTTAAAGTCTCTAATAATAAATAAGTTAAAATTAGCAGATCAAATGTATTTTTTTTAAAATAAAAAACTTATATACATGTATTTATATTTTTGTTGCATTTTTTTAATTAACATATAATAAAATTTTAATTTTTTAATTATATTATAATACAAGTATGATTATTGTAACTAATTGTATAATTTTTTGATAAAATAAAAATATTATTATTAGTGAATTAAATATTTTTTACTTTTAAAATTAAAAAATAACATAATAAAGATGTAAGAAAGTATATATAAATTTAATCTTTTTTAAATGTAAACTTCATTCGTTGGCTAACCTTTAACACTTTCGAAGACTTTTCATTTTACCTCTTCAAACACGTTTGACAAAACAACTAATTCCATCCATAGCTTTAAAGCTTTTTTTTTTTTTCTTTTTGGTGCAATCTTACACAGGAAAACATCATCATCCTAAAAGAAAAATCTCAATCATATAATTAACAAACCCAGAAAGAAGGAATTAAAGAAAGCACCACCTTATCAGGATTTGAAGGAATTAATGAACTTCATTAGATTTGCAATCATACGTGTAAGCGAACTAAACTCAGTTTTGCGAAGTTGGCAGACACAGCATTAGAATAATCCAACTCAGTTCCCAAACAGAATTGCTTGACCTGATAAATAAATCTCCACACCGAATCCCAACCTCACACCCATGTCTTCTCCTTTAATTTCAGTTGTTTATGTCTGAAGCAAGACACAGCATAAGATTCAAATCTTCCAAAAGAGAAGCAAAATCTATGCTTCAATCAAGGTATCATTTTATTACAAACAAACGACAAAACCAGACCTGCAAACTCATTATTCCAAAGTGGACAATCAGCTTCTCCATTTTCCATAAATCTTTGCATTATATATATATATTACTCACAAACCGAATCTACCATTATTTTTTTTTTTCAATCTTTTAAACATGCAGTTTCATAGCCTTTAATGGATCACTATCAGTAATTAAAAATTTCAGCTCTTCGGAATGAAGCTTCCCAAAACGTGCTTGCGCACATCGCATGGTTAATAACTTAATATTAGTGCTCAATAATAATAATAATAATAATATGCTTTTGTTCCTTGCAGTACAGATGGAAGCATATATGAATGTTGTGGATGAATCCCAGAGCTAGGTAGAATTTAATAAGTTTCACTATACTATATTATCTATAGAGTATTTTCATAAATGATTCAAACTTAACAATGAAATTATTACTTACATTATATATATATATATATATATATATTTGGTAATATAAATTTCATGATTTATTTAGTGTAGTTAGAACAAATTTTGTCATAATTGTGACATTTTGATATGCGTAATTAATTAATTAATGAGTTCAACTAAATTTAAACAAAAATGCTTAATAAATTTATATAGAATGTGCTAATAAAAAATGCTTAACAAGAAAAGGGGGACGTGTATAATAATTGGACTAAACTAAATTACGAATGGGTGGGTTTGCCACTGACTATTTGCTGACAAGTGGGAAGCAACTAAAACATGGATGGAGTCAATTTAAGAGTGAAAGGTTATTTATTGTGACATTTAATTTTTTATAAATTAATTGTGATAAATTATATTATTAAAAATTTAAATTTTTATAAAATTAGTTCCTATATTTAGATTAATGAGATACTAATTTTATATAAAATAAAACTTTTGAGAGATCGATTTTTATGATTAATTTGTGAGGAATCAAACAAATTTAATACTGTTCTCGTTAATTTAAAGATTTTTTTTATATAGGGTTTGAATTTTTTTAAAAAAATTAAGTTTGTTTGCACTCCTAAATTATTTTGAAACTTGCAAATATATATTGTCATAAAAAAATCGTTTTATATAAATTTTCGTAATTTTGAATGATCAAAATTTCAATCATTTAATAAATTAATCAAAATTTTTACATAAAGAAACTCTACACATAATTGTAAAAAATCAAGATTCTTAATATTTTATTTCAATTATTTTTTTAATAAATTTTAGAGAGAGTAAGAGAGAAAGAAACGAATGAAAAAAAAAAAATTACATCGTCACTTTTTGTATCCCTCTCAATTAACAAAATAATTTTTTCAAATGAGATTCACATAAGTGTTGTGTTTGGGAAATGGTTAGATCTTTTTTCATGGGGTTAACGAGGCAGATCAAAAGGGACCAGAGGCCACGTGTAAGGGGAACATGTGTGGTTGGGCAACAGCTGTGACTGTGTCCAAAAGGTTGACTTGTTTCTACTGTCAACCACTATTTCCATTTCATCGTCTTTTGGACTCAGCTTCTGCTTGGACCACCCCATCCTCTGACACTCACTATACCTTCATCCTCTATCCCCTTTCACCTCTACCGACCACAACACCAAGTAGTAAAACTACACTCACATTTTCCGATAATGCGAGTGTTTTTTTTTTTTTATAATTTTTCTGTCGTTCTGAAATATTTGTGTATCTTCATCAATATTTATTTGTAACTACCTGCTTTTTGCTAGTACCTTTCATGTGACTCCAACTTTGCCTTCCTTCCATGTATTTATGTATTCACTTTCTCCTCTCTTTCAACTGCATCTTCCAAACACTCCCTTCTCTCTCTCTCTCTCTCTCTGCAAAACATGAAGCCCAGTTTTCATTCTGCTGCTCTACTCCTTTTCCTTCTCTTCCTCTTATCCTCCTCCTCTAGCTTTTCTGCTCGTTTATTCACTACCCAACAAGGTATAAGCGAAGTTTTTAGCTTCTATGTTCGGTTATATATGTAACTATCTGCCTCTTGAGAGTTATATTGTAAATCTGGATTCTGCAGAGCCAAATACAAAGCTGGTTAAAGTCACGAGAGAAAACTCAGTCTCAGAGCTTTATGACAGTGATTCTGCTACAGTATGCTACTATGCTTCTTCTTTTCTCCACTTTGTGACTAAATTAAACTGTTTTATCTAATTACAATTATTTATGTGTGGGATTAATATTATAGAAGCTGATGGGGATGGAGGATTGCGATAGTGGAGATGAGGAATGCTTCAAGAGAAGGATGACTATGGAGGCTCACCTGGACTACATCTACACCCAGCAGCATAAGCATTGATGGCTTAAGCTTAAGCTTAGTATAAACCATCGGAAGATTCGTCTCTTCTGTTAAGTACTAGCTCAAATTAATAAACTAGCTATGGATATGCATATGCTTCTATTGCTTGCTTAAAGTGGCATGAAGTGTCATATTCTGTATGATATAGATACAATGTAACTGCCGAAGATAGAGTATTGGTGAAAATCTGATCTGTTTGATGATGTTTGTCATCAGTACCATGTGAAGAATGTATGTCCATTTCGCAGGTCTTGAGAATATACATATGGTTTCGAGGTTTGAATTTAGAAGAGAAAAATACATTCGCCATATACGTACAAGTTAATGTAGAGATTAAATAATCCTAAGGCAAGTAATTAAACGTGCTTAATAAATTTAGTTATAAAGAGATCTCTCTTTCTAACTTCGTCAGGTAAAATCATGCAGAGACACTTCACGTGCAAGAGAATCTGCTTACAGAAACTGTCACATGCGCTTAGGCTAGTTCTGCCGAATCATTTGCTTCATTCAGGCTTCAGCAGGTAAAAAGCATTGTTCTGCAAATAAATAAGATTAGTGATCGAAACTTACCAGAAAAATATCTGGAAAATATAACAAGAATGACGAGTACAGTGCAAGCAAAATTTAGTCTGGCCAATTAGTCTGAGTTGTCAGCCACTTAATGATTTTAAAATTTGTATTAATAAAAATATTTTATCATTGTACAAAAGCATATTTCTATTGGAACTCTACTGCCATCATAAGTGCCCCCCGGGCGCGTTTTGGCTCCTTTCAATAAAATATCAATGTCATGAGTATAAATTTAACCCAAAAAATTATTTTAAAAGACTAATCTATTAAATAAAATAACTCTTATATGCTCATTCTCTTTAAAAAAACTTGATATAAGACTTATAACAGTAACTAATCTTTTGATATAAATTCTCCCTTTAAACCTATTCTTATAACAATAATTAATTTTTTGAGATAAACTCACACTGTACTTATGTTTGTAACTAGTGACATTAAAGATTTGACTTTAAAGGAGATAAAAGTTTTTAAATTAAAAATTTGAATTAAATAAAGCAAATTCTTACAATTCAATAAGGGCAAATTATTATAAATTAAAAGATTAAATGAAGAATATAATATAAAATTATATATAAAAATTAAAATTTTAAAAATTTAATATGATTCATTACCCCTAGCCTCTTTCAATGGATCCTTGCTTGTAACAAGCTCGTTGTATCTTTTCGAGGTTCTTAAACTAATGATCTGAAACAAGGATGTTAGATAGAATTATGGCCTAATTTTATTGGAGACTGTGAAAAGAATAAGTGTATGTTTAGATTGACTTTGATTTAAAGTGATTTTGAATCAACTTCATGTTTAAAATTAATTTTGATTAAATATAATTTAATATTATCATGATTTATATTAAAAAAATTTTGGTTTTAAAAATTAAATTTTATTATCTATACAATGTATTTAAAACAACTAATTTTTAACTCTGTGTTAACTTTAATTCGATTTGGAGAATAAAATTGATTTTTTAAAAAATCAAACATCAAATTAAATAATAATATTTATAAGAAAAACGCTTGTTTATACGTGCAAATAAGTTTTCCAAAATGACTATTCGTAGTTTGGAACCATGCACAAGAACAAGAAGCCATTCTGCAGAATATATTTTGTAAAAAGAAAAAAGAAAAGAGTACTGCGTCTCGTAAATTGTTTCAAGGATTCCCGACATGTTGCTTTCACATGCAAAAACTCAATCAATTGAGCATTAACTTAATTAAAACTTTGGGGTTGGCGACATATCAATGTTTTTAAAATATAGAAATGAGAAGCTGTGCTATATCAAACATACTTCTAAAAGATCCGTCGTCGTCCAAGTGTGAAAATGATCGAGATGCATTGGATAGGACTTTGAGATGTTTTGCTCTAATATTCAACCAACTGAAAGAAATGATTATTGGATTTGGACTTATGGACTTGACAAGTTTCAGAGTGGGCTCTCGAGGCTTTCCTAGGGCCATTGATATGTCGGGCCCACACCAATTCCTTAATGGGCTTTCCTCCACTACACCGCCCACTGTCTCAACTGAACACGACGTTTGATCATATTCATAGGACGGAACAAAGTCAAAGGAATCTCACAACCGTCACGCATTTTCAGGGGTCGTTGGCTTTTCTATAAAGCTCTCAATCTCTACACTCACGAGTGTGAACTTTTCATCGTAATTCTAGCGTCGAACATTACAAACGAAAAATTCTTGACAGACACATCACTTTTTCGACAATATTTATATGTAATTGTTGTCAAATTCTTTATTTCGTAGGGGCATATGCCTATGGATTTATTCCCTATAACTTGTATCTATTCAGCAACAGGAATAACAACATTGCTGATGACGGTTGGTTCAGGTTCTCATCACTGTCTCTTTTAGTTAACTGGAAGCCAACCCTTTGGTTCATTCCGTATGTATATCTATATATCTTCAAAAATCCTTTCATAACGAAGTTTCAGTCCAAGATCCATTCGTTACTTCAAGTTAAAAATCCTCAAATTTTCAAATGTATTGTCTTGTTCTTCCCCCTGGTTTTGTTGTGTAAGTTAGTTACCTAGTAAAAATTTACAACTTTCCCTGTGGTGTCATTAAACTAGCATTTCCAATTAGTATACTAAAGATTTGTTGAGGAAGGGGTTACGTAATTGCAAGCCATACACTTGGCAAAGAAGCATAAAAGAGCATCTCAGGAAAAAATAGACAAAGCATGAATTATGTTTCGCCACGACTCCTATGACATGGCAAACAATGTGCCACGTCAGCCACCGTCGTAGCTCCGAAAAAATATTATAAAAAAAAAAATGGAACCGAAGGGCAAAGGGTAAATTATGATGAGTCAAGCTCCTTAACTCCTTAGCCATAGCTCTGGTTTGTCCCTGTGACTCGCATCTCTCTCTCTCTCTCTCTCTCTCTCTTCTATCACTGTGCTTTGATCGTGGTGCTCCTCCAATGGGTCCAGTAGGGGGCAACTTGTAACGGTGGACAACGCCTTTCTTTTCGTGCTTCGATTATGGCTTCCAACCAGGTAAGCAATTCCTGCTCCAGCCATGGGTATTCCAAGTCTCAAACGTGCTTCTTCAAGATTCTGCGTGTAATTTCATCCATCCCACCCTCTCAACAACCTCATCTGAGTCCAGCACACCATCCCTCCCACTCTTCTCCAAGCAGCAGAGGGGCTGATGTTGATTTGAATCTCAGATTCCGCTCCGTATCCGAGAATGCAGAACTCAAATCCTCCGCCACCAATTCCTCCGCGATTGAAAATACCAAAGCCGGAGACAAGACCGTGGAAGTTTCACAAGTTACAGATTCCGAGGAGAAGAAACTCGAAGAACAGATCGGCGATGATCCAGAGGGGAAGGAACTCAAGGAACAGGGTGAAACGGTGCCGTTGGGAGGGAAAACACAAGGCAGTTATAATAATTGCCTGGATTTGCTGATCGACGCCGCGAAACTAGTGTTTGAGGAACCGAGTGGAGGAAGAGGACTCGGTTCCGAGTTGAGAACTCGGAGAAGGAATGGAGGAAAGTACTCGAAGCAGAATTGGGTGGTCGTGGATATATGTGACGAAATGAACGACACGTCGCCTGTGGTGAGGTCGAAGAGAGGGAGGAGCCAGGCGTTGCCGTTTAGGTTCAGAGACTCGGTGGTGGAGCCGTTGAAACGCACGGGGGGTCGTACACAGCGACCGTCAACCAACACCACAAGAGCTTCTGGGAAACGACTGGTTGAGCCGTGAGCTATAACGTAAAACGGCATAGCGTCTTAGTCAAGGTTTTGGAATTGAAATGGCTATGGTTGCCAGCGTAGGCGTAGAATTTGTGAAGGTGGTAGTGTCTGGCAACGATGTTGTTGTATGTAATTTCGGAAGAAGATATAAAAATATTAATTACATATATATATATATATATATTTTATTTTTGTGTGTGTGTGTTTTGGTTCAGATGAAGTGAAGAAATAAATAGATTCCATTGATAAAGGCTGCGAATGCTTTAAGAAAAAGCTATTGACTGGGTAGTGGGTAGATAGATCAGTATCCAATTGAAGCTGTTGGTTTCACGTTTACCCCTATTTTGTAGTTTTCTTTCAGTATGTCTTATTATGATTCGTGAACTTGAGATTCGAGGCTAAGATTCTTACCAATAGAAGTTCCCTGTTGGCATTAATGTTTCGATATTTAAGTTCAACAGTAAACCATGTGAGTATTTATCAGTTTAGCGTTTAAAAAGAAAATTTTTGAAGTTTAATTCTTCATAAAATTATCTTTTTTGCTTTCTCATAAATAACATTATTGTTAATAATCTTTTCATAATTATGAAACAAACATATTTTTAAAATATTATTAATGATAGCTTTGATTTTAGGTATTAAAAAGACATTATCAAAAACATAATTATATAAGAGATTACATTTGAAAATATCTCATCTATAAAATACTCAAATATAATTTTGGTATAAAGTTAAAGCTCTAAATGTCATTAATGTTTTCTTCGTAATCGGGAAGCTGGGAACTAGGAGAAAGGAATAGCAAAAAGGCCAAACTTAATAAAGAGGTCCGGCCAGATATTGGTGAAGCAATTATAACGGCATATATGAAATAACAAGGTTGAATAGTTGGCACTGTACCCACCGTACTGCTCCTTAGAAAAAATAATAATAAAATTAAAATTAAGGTTGAAATTTTTTTAAAAAAAAATGCAAGAATGAACTATTAATATTACCATCTATAGCCACATATTTTAACGCAGTTATGTACCAAGAAAAAAAAAAAAGATTATGAAATTAGGTTGCAATCCGCACTGTAGAGAACAGAGAAAATGTGACATCTTGGGTATACATATAGGAATTTGCCTTGTGAGAAGCGAATACCATATTGTATGGATATATTCTCGTGATTGTTTTAGGTTTTATATTAATACGAAGTGAAAGTGAGTAAGTATATGATATATTAATATATGACTAAAAATACTACACGTGTTAGACAATTTAATCTGGTTGTGTAATTGAGTAAGCACTTGGGTAATTAATAATGTGGGAATGGAAAATAATTAATAAAACGAATGGGATAGCTTACATCACGCATCTTTGAGTAATGAATTTCGAATGGCTCCATTTCTGCTCTCTTTTTCTCTCAAAAAATATTTTTAAAATAATAAGAACAATAAAATAAGAATCATCCATAAAGTTGAATAAAATGGTAGAGTTTGACTTTCTGGACTCCCAAAAGATCAATGGCAGGAGAGACTAAAGAGGGTCCTTGGTTGGTGATGTTATCTGCTTTTCCACTATGTATAAATGCTTTTGGTTTTTCTGCCACAACTCCATTAACGCCCGTTTGATTATTAAAATTAAAATAAAAGAAATGAAAATGAGTATAAAAATGAAAGTGAAAAGTAACGAAAATAACTATTATTATGTTTGATTAGATATGTAAAATAGAAAAATAATGTTTCCTATACAACGTTTAGTTGACATGAAAATTCTGGAATGTTAAATGGTAATGCATGCAAATGAGGAATCAGATTAGGGCGAGTGCGTTATTTTTTTCGTTTATTAGTGTAGGCATTTTAGGTAAAAAATTATCATTCTTGGGTGTAAGGAATAAAAATAAATAAATGAACATATTCATAAATTTAGAGTAGGAGTTTTACACAGATCTTCTTATTGCGGAAGCTAATCGAACTCTGGTGGGATCACTGATCGAATAAGATACCTACAGTGTATTGGATGTATCTCAGGTTTTCACAGTCTAAATCTCTTCTCGAATACGACTACAGAATACTCACAGGTATTTCACTTAGAGCGTCTCAATTCTCTTTTTATAATGAGTTATCTATCATATAATAGTTTAACCCTTATTTATAAAAGATTAGTTAGAGTTAAGATTTAGTAATAATTCTTATAATTACTATTTTGCCCTTATTTAATGAGCACCCCTTATGGGTGGACTCTATATAATATCTTAACATATTTAAACCCTAGATATTATACGATATTCTAACATTTCCCACTCACATAATAGAAGTGCTCATACGTTCTAAACCCAAGAAACATATTTCCGATAAATCAATAGAACATTTTCTCTTTATAATATGTAGTCGTTCATACAGGGGAAGTAGGTTGTGCGACAAGCATACTATAGAGCATCAATGTTATACATTAGTTATGAATATATAGCTTTTCGTCGAAAACGCACCTATATGTAGATCATAAAGTATACATGCACCTTAAATTATAAGAATCACATTCAGATATATCTCAATGATCTCATCTATCATAATTTATTGTATTCACAATCATGACACACAAGTCATAATTGGTATATCGGTGAATACAGAATAATGAGATTCTCTTTATGATATTCCTCTTCTCATGATCCTATTAACATAAATTTAGTTCGTTTTTCTAGACATGTCCCGCTAAACTGAATCATTACTCATAGTCCTTACACAACACATTAAAATAACAAACATCAAGCTGCATCTCAAGTACCTGATCAAAGTCCAATGGTACAAATATAGAGGCAGCATAAAGGCTTAAGGGTCTCACATAATCATGAGTTGAGATCGCACGTATGTTAACCCATACGGTCAGCATTTGCACACATGGTATAAAATATGTGCTACAACATTCCTCCTTTTCCTGTGTAGTATATGTCTATTTCACAAATAATGGTATACAGATGATATTTTAGACACCACAAGTCTAAAATTGAGTTCATAAATCTACACAATGTCTTGAATTCACATCTGACAACTAAGGTAGACTATAAATGATGAACTTATTTCATCAAATCAATTTTAATGACCTTATGTCATCAATCAAGTGACTTAAATGATTTTAAGTATAATTACTTTTAATATTATCCTCATGATAATTTCTCTTAAAATTTTGTCTCATCTCCAATGTCACAAAAACATTGAGGCAGTTACCTGTGTAAGACGGTTAACTCTTTTGTCTACCTGACATATTCAATAATAAATAAGAATGTACACAACATTCAAATAAAGATATGTAAGCATAGAAATCAAACTTTATTAATTATAAAAAAATATTAAAATATCTTTGTATGTGAACAATAGGAACAATTAAAAATATTAATGAAGTATGCTAAATTTTACGCAATCCTAAAGACCTAACGTGTCTCACAAACACATATCTAGAAATAGGCTTAGTCAGCGGATTTGCTAGTATCTCATGCGTAGACACATACTTTATGTTCACAGTCTTGCGTGTAACCATGCCCTTCGCATAGTGATACTTGATATTTATGTGTTTGGTTTTGCAATGGTACTTTTGATCCTTGGTGTATGTAATTGCAACCTCACTATCACAATACACTAACACTGGTTTAATGTTTTTTGTTTTGTACAACAATTGATCTAAGAACTTTTTTAACCAAACAGCCTCTTGCGCTGCTAAAGATAGGGCCACGAACTCTGCCTCTATCGTAGACAAGGATACACAAGATTGTTTCTTAGTACTCCATAATATGGATCCATCACTGAGTAAGAAAATGTATCATGAAGTAGACTTTCGCTCATCTAAGTCCTCTTCATGATCAGCATCAATATATCTTACCAATCGTAGATCTCTACCGCCTTGGTAGCAAAGCGCATAATTAATAGCCCCTTCAGATATCTTAAGATCCTTTTTATGATATCTACTGACCAAGCTAATTGCTTGACAGCTATCAAGTCTAATACACATCATAGCATACATTAGACAATCGATTGCATTCTTGTATGGAGTTCGCTTCATATGAGATCTTTCCATGGCAGTCTTAAGACACATTTTGACACATAAAGTTCGACTTGTGCTGATAGGATTGTCAACAGGGTAACAATTTTCCATACTAAAACGTTCTAAAATCTTTTTGATGTAATTCTCTTGTGAGAGATACAAGAGTTTCTTAGAACAATTCCTTGAAATCTTAACTCCAAGAATGTATGCAGCTTTACCCATATCCTTTATCTCAAGCTAGATGACAACTAGGTCTTTACCTCGTTGATCGGCTCCATATCATTTCTAGCTATGAGTATATCATCAACATATAATTTTATAATCACATACTTGTCCTTAAATCTTTTGGTATATACACAATTATATTCACTCATCATAGTGAAACCACTAGAGATGATTGCATTGTGAAAATAAATATACCACTGCCTTGAAGATTGCGTAAGGCCATAAATAGACTTCAAAAGTTTACAAACTTTTTCTTCTTGGCCCTCTTTAATGAAACCCTCATATTGTTCCATATAAATTTTTTCATTTAATTCTCCATTAAGAAAGGCAATATTTACATCCATATGATGTAATTCAAGATCTAAACAAGCTACTATAGATAGAAGTATGCAAACAGATGTAAATCATACAGCAAGAGAAAAAGTCTCCTCATAGTCAATTCCTTCCTACTATGTATATCACCTTACTACTAGTCAAGCCTTAAATTTTTCAATCGTGTCATCAGCTCTTTTCTTTATTTTGAGAATCCACTTGTTCTTAATAGCTTTGTGTCCCTTTGGAAGATCAACAAATTTTCAAACATTGTTGACTCTCATAGACTCCATTTCCTCTTCCATAGCTTTAGTTCATTTATCCTTAGAAGGGGATAAGATAACCTTTTTTAAATTTCTCAGCTCATCATCATTTTGTAAGAGCATTGTAAAAAGTTTACCACCTTCAATCTCATATCATTGGCGAAGAGTCTTTTTACCTGAACCACGTCTCAGTTATGATTCATTGAATCTTGCTTCATTGTTTCCATTTAGATCAATATTGCTTCCACTCAAATCTAGAATGTTGGTCTCACTCCTACTTGGAATGAGATCTATTTGGTCACTCCCATTTGGAGCAATTGGGTCAGGAACACTTTCATTCGCATCAAATGATGAAGAAGGTTGCTGATGAGAAACTAATTCATCATTCATCTGCTATAATCCTCCCACTGAAATGAAGTGGTCCTAAAGTGTTCGGATCCTCTATCTCAAATAAGTATAGGTCTTGACCTACCTCACCCTTATTAGGATATTCATTCTCTAAGAATGTGACATCTCTATATTCGAATTCAGTCACGCTCTCACTGTCTTGTTGACCTATAAACACATAACCTTTTGAGGTTTCTGAGTATCTAATAAAGATACTTTTCTTTTCTTTTGGGTCCAATTTGCCATATTTGTGAGAGAAATCATATGTATAGGTAGCACATTCCCAATGTTTCATAACACTTAAGTCAAGCTTTGGCCCAGTCCATAACTCATATGGTGTGATTGTAACTGATTTCATAAGCACACGGTTAAGTACGTAGGTTACAGACATCAATGCATTACCCTAATAGGTGATTGGCAAATTAGCCTGTGCCATCATGGACCTAACCATCTTAAGGAGCGTTTTATTCCTTCTTTTCATAACACCATTTTGTTATGGAGTACTTGGAATAGTCAACTGATGAACTATCCCTTTCTTATCACATAATTCATTGAATTGAACTGACAAATATTCTCGACCTCTATCGATTCGAAGAGCCTTAATCTTCTTATCTAATTGATTCTTAACTAAGTTCATATAATTTTTAAAGCAGCTTAATGCTTCTGACTTATAAGAAATCAAATAAACATAACCAAAACAAGTATAATCCTCAATGAATATGCTAAAATAATTCACTCCGTGCCTGACCCTGGCATTCATAGGCCCACAAATGTCAGAATAAACTAACTATAGTGGAAAATTGGCTCTAGTTGCTTTACTGAAGGGTTTTCTTGCAGATTTTTCTACTAGACATGATTCATAAGTAAACAAATCCACTCGTTCAATGCCAGGAAGCAAACCCTCTTTTACTAACCATTGCATTCCCTGTTGGCCTATAGAACCAATCTGATATGCCATATATTTACATCGTGATTATAATCATGCATAAAGACAAACATAAAAAAACTAACATTATTATTAGTGTAAGATTCGTCATCCAAATTCATAGAAATAAAACCTCTAGTTACTAAAACCATAAAAAACTGAGTTATAACCCAATTTAACATAATTGTCATGGAAATACAAATCATAGTCTAGTATAAGTAAAACCAAAACTGAGATTCCAATGAATTTGAGGCGTATAAAGGACATTATATAAGATCAAGTCTTGACCACCACGCAGGACCAACTTGCATGTTCCAATCCCTTTGACAACAACTTTAGTGTTGTTGCCAACAATGCTTCATAGGGAACTCGCCAGAAGTCAACAAAGGCATTAAAGTCCCTTGCTATATGGTCCATGACTCCTGAGTTTACAATCTACACATAACAAGATTCAATAAGCATAATGGAGTTAGAAACATAAAGTTCACTAGCATAAGCAGTTTAAGTTACCTTTTTGAAAGGCTCAGGGCAATCACTCATATAGTGTCCCTTCTTTTGGTAATTGAAACACTTAACTTTTGTCATATTCACCTTTTGTTGCTTCTTTTGCCTTACTGATTAGTCTTTGGCTTTTTCTTAGATTGAGCTGGTTTTTTGTTCTTTCCCCAGCTCTTTCTTTTTGAACCACATCTTTCACCTGAAGTTGTCATGTGCAACTCAGGTATCAGCTTAGCTGATTCAAGCCTTTCTTCCTCGAGTTCGAGGTGTCTTTGGACATCTTACAGAGTTGTGATTCTGTCATTGTAAATATGATGCATCTTCATATGCTCCCACAAACTAGGCAAAGAGCGAATGACAGTTTGGATCAGTTGCTTGTCTGGTAAGACATTTCCAACATCTTTTAGCTCAATGATCATATTTGACATCAGCCTCAGATGTTTCCTTATTGAATGTTTTGGGCATTTTTTATATGAGTCAAATTTGATCATTAGAGAACGCAATTTGGATATGGACGTAATTTCGAACCTCGTTCTCAGAGCATTCCAAAGCCCTATACCGCTTTGATGGTCATTGAACTCCTTTAAGATGTCTTCATCTATAGTGTTCAGCAACGTAATGCGAGCAGTGCAGGTCTTTTTCTTCCAAGCGTTATAAGTTTCACGGTCCCACCTATGCTGGGCTGTGTTTCCAACTTTTGTCTCTTCGATGACATTATTGATAGTCTTAAAAGTCTCTTGCTCTTCCAGGAGATACTGAACTTTCGTACTCTAAATCTCATAATTGTCACAATTTAGCTTCAACCCTTTGTTGAGCTTAGCAACAATATTTTTGGAAATTGTTGTCATTCTTTACATAAAATGAAAGACAAACTTGATTAAAAAAAACACATAAGTTTTAATGTTCACCATGCTTACAAATTATGATACTAAGTATCTATGATTAAGTTATTAATCCATGCATAACCCGGAGTCGAAAGAGCACGAAGTGCCAATTATCATCCTAATATTGTATGCAAGGTGTAAATCAACGAAATCAAAACATAACTAAGTGTCCTAATCATGTTACAAATAAATTGTAAATCATGATTTTTCAAAATGGTAAACAAATTAACATTTGTTAACTAACATGTTAAATTAATCAACACATTAATAGATTAATTATGTAATGCTAAAGTATTTCATTCATTAATAAACATGTTAAACTAATTAACATATTTAATTTATGCATTTAATGCTTTAACAAATAACGGATCCAGTACGTGGCATTATTAGACCAAGAACATAGATCTAAAATAGATCTATTAGGACCAATAGCCTGTAGTTCTGGGTTTTCAACCGATATATGGATCCAAAGTGTAAAGGCTTACGCATGTTAAATAAATTAATACAATTAAATGCATAATGTTAAGCTAATTAACATTATATATCTAAATTTTCTATGGGAAGAAAATTGACAAAAAAAAATGTTAAAATAATTAACATAATAACAAGTAATCATATATTAATTGAAAATTTATTGGGATATCAAAAATTAATTGCATTTATTTGGAGTTAAAATATAAATACACAATTTATATTTTTAAACATATCTAGATGTTCATTAATTAGGGATTAGACCTTTAATAA
Source organism: Delonix regia (assembly GCA_037074485.1). Classification (NCBI taxonomy): domain Eukaryota; kingdom Viridiplantae; phylum Streptophyta; class Magnoliopsida; order Fabales; family Fabaceae; genus Delonix; species Delonix regia. Next base: position 10,405,893 of record CM073455.1, read on the forward strand.
TTATTTTTGGATGGGTCACATGCCTAATTAAAAGAACAAGGCCAAACTCTTAAAGAACAAATAGTAAAAAAAACTCTTTTAAAGGCCCAATTTTTCTTCAAAATTTTGAAGGCCCAAAACAATTTTAGCAATAAGCCTAGATCAAATCTTATAAGCATATTAAAAAAAAAATTAGGATTTCAGATCAAAAAAAAAAATTGGGTTTCTAAAATTTTTTTTTTAATTTTCAAAATTTTAAAATTTTTTTCAAATTTTCTAAATTTTCGAATAAAGCATCAAAATTGCAAAAGAAGTTTCCTTCCTCTTCCTTCTTCCCTGCCACCACCGCTGGTTGCCCTATTGCTGCTCGTCGGTTGCCCACTCTTGGGCGTCAGTGACACAGCGATGGCTTGTTGGCTAGTCGTGGGCCTACAACATCCATTGCCGCCGTCGAAGGAGTGCCATGTTTGCTGCACATCTGTGGCTCGTCCTTCTCGTCTCTGTCGACTGCCTTTGGCTAGCAGGAGAGGCGATATGGTCGCTGGCGGCAACAAGGACTGTTAAACCAAGACACAAGGTGAGGTTTTGTCTTTTTTTAGCAGTAAAGAAGACAGTTAGCTTGGAAGGTGCCGGCAACGTGGTCGTCGGCTACAAAGGGTCAGCCGATGGGAGGTTGTGTAGTCGCCGGTGGCAATGAAAATGTTTTAGAATGTTGAAGGAGATTGGCTATACTTTAAAGAAGAATAAGCAACAATTCGAAAAAAAAATTCAATCAATTTTTTTTAACCCTAATTAAAATAGCCCAAAAGCAAATCTTAGATCCTAATAAAATATGTAAATGATCAGAAAACTAGCCTAAAACTCTGATACCAATGAAGGGAATAAAATAAATAAATGAGCACATTCATAAATTCAGAGTATGAGTCTTACATAGATTTCCTAATTGAAGAAGCTGATCGAACTCTGGTTGGGATCACTAATCAAATGAGATACCCACAATGTATTAGGTGTATTTCGGGTTTTCACAGCCTAAATTTCCTCTCGAATATGACTGCATAATACTCACAGGTATTTCACTTAGAGCGTCTCAAGTCTTTCTTTATAATGAGTTATCTATCGTATAATAGTTTAACTCATATTTATATAAGGCTAACTAAGGTTAAGGTTTAGTAGTAATTCTTATAATTATTATTTTACCTTTATTTAATGAGCGCAGACTTTGTATAATATCATAATAAATTTAAATCCTAAATATTATACGATATTCTAACACTGGACAATGTCACAATCTTGAGCTCTTCTAATAGAATCTATGTTTCTTTATTTGAGATTAACTTAAAAACTATAAAAATAGAATTTGACGTAAGATTGACACAACTAAACATGACTCTCATTCTAAAAATATAGTAACTCCGACCAAACATGAACTCTCTTAATACTTTGGTTATGTAAAGTTGAATTATGTGAAACATTCATATGTCATATTATAGTTGAAGAATTTAATAATAAATACTTAATTATATTAACTTTTTTAATTAAAAAACTAAGATTAACAGGTTAGTTTAATGGTATATAATCATGACATATGATTCACGTATTTGAATTTCAATTTTATTCGTCTGACCTGAAATTTGTCTTTGACAAAACTATGAATATTAATTAGCGGAGGTTATCTAAACTAATTCAAACATCATTCTTAATAATCCAAAAAAAAAAAAAAAAAAAAAAGGTTACAATCACTCTAAAATTAAGTTCGTTTAACTGGAATTACTTCGCATAGCTATATTCTAAGTTTCATGTAGACCTACTAGTTCACATATATGTATCATTTGCAATCAATTGGATAATATAACTAGCAAGAGATTAAATGATATAATAACACTCAAAATGTGGATTTATAATCGTCTCAAAACACCACTTCTTTTACTAGAAGTCAATGATTGATGGAATATTGGGACAAAATCCGAATACGAGTTTGTGTGTGTGTGTGTGTATATATATATATATATATTACCGCAAGAACATATCAATGTTTAATAAAAACTACTTTGTAATTAAAACATATAAATGGTACGAATATAAAACATCTTATAATATAACTCAATTCACTTAACAGAACGCTATTAATGGTTTAATAAGAAAATACTTGATCACTGCAAATAATCTAAATATTATAAATATAAATGCATTTTGGAATTTAATTTAATTAACTTGAGGTAGGCTATTATTGATGATTAATTAAACATTATTTAATTACTAAAAATTATAAATGACTCAAATAAAAATATAACTCATTATGCTGTATCTAGTTTAGTGGTATAAATCTAAATACACTATAAAATATTACAAAATGCAGGGAATTCAGTTTGCATTTATGTCCAAGGTTTTTAAACTCGCAAGATTAGGCAAACTCGTAAGAGAAAGATAAATTTATATCGTAAACTCGTAAGAGTTTATTTTAATTAATAAATAATTATCAAATTATTGAAATATAACTCAAATTATACTTAATCAAATAAAAGCTATTCATATTTTATAATTTGTAATATTTAACATGAATATTTTAAAGTAATAATAAATAATTATTCCATATAAATAATTAAATAATATTTATTTTATTTTTTTAATAAGTATATATTAAATATAATTTTATTATTTTTTATACATATTCAAACTTGTGATAAAATAAATTATAAAGACTTTATAGGAAATAAGTTTGTCTATAACTTATTTAGTTTTAAATTTAAATTATTATGTTGCTGACTTTACAGACTAGTAAACACGTTAAAATCATAAAATTAATAGACTTGTCAAATCAACTCACAAGTTTATTCAAATTTGTAGTAAATTTGAGTTTACATTGAATTAACTAATTTTTTTTATGTACAATCGTAAACTCGATTAATAAACTCCCGAGTTTAACAATTATGTTTTATGTCTATATGCTCTTTTTAAGTTCAATATTTTCCCTGATTTTTTGTTATGAGACTTCCACAGAAGCTGTTCACTCAGAGGAACTGTGTGATATTATTCTTCACTTGTATTGGTTTGATTGCATTAGCAATTTGGCTGTTTCTTTGTCCCAAAAATATGTCATTATAATTTCATTTTTTATTGATTTAATACAAAAATTAACGTGTATATACCTTTTTAAAGGTCATGAGCGGATAATTTAGTTCGTATCTATATGAAATGATAAACTGTTCATTACTTAGTTGGGTATCCCAAAATATGAAACCAAAACAGAGTTCAAACGACAATTAATGAAAGTGCCGTTCAAGGACGGAAGCCGCAGGTAAGGTGTGCATGTGTCGTATGATGTGGAGCTTGGTAAGCACCAAAATGTGCAAACGAAACCCTCTTTGCTACCTACTGTCGAGTCTCTCGCTTTGAGAGTGTCGTTGAGTCTACTTGGTTGGTCGCACTCACCTTATCTTCTTCTACTTCTTCTTCTTAAGCGGCCACTGCCACCGCCGGGAAATGGCTAACGGAGACTCTGCCAATAATGCCACTGAGTCTCAACGGGAAGAAGTCAAGAGAAATGAGCAACAAGAAGACTCAAATGCGTCCTTATCCTCTTCCGAAGACTCTGACCGTGATTCGGACTCGGACTCGGACTCGGACTCGTATGACTCTTCCGACGAAGGAGATTATGAGGAAGGAGATGAAGTTCGCGACGCTCTGGCCTACCGGCGATCCCGCGAGGAACTGGCCGAATCGGAGAACACTCCTGAGGCGAACTTCGAGCTGTTCTCGGATGTTCTCGATAGTAAGCGATTGAAGAGGATACACGAAGAGGAGGACCGAGAGATTTTGGAACAGGGTGACCCTTTTGATTTTCCCAAAGACCCAGAGAATTGGAGGGAAGAAGATTTGGGGGAGCTTTGGGCGGATGGTCCTTTGGAAATTGAAGGCACGGGTTGGGACCCGGTTTGGGCAGATGAGGATGCTTGGGAGTATGTGCGGGATGAGATTGCTGCTGGAAGGAAACCACCCATTGCGCCATTTTATGTGCCATTTCGGAAGTATAATCCGGCGATACCCGATAACCATTTTGATATATCCACCCCCAAGGCCGTAATTGAAGAATTGGATAGGATTGAGGAATTCCTCAGATGGGTCAGCTACATTTTCGCTGATGGAGGCTCGTATGTATAATTCTCCTCTGTAATTTATCAATTACTGAGTACGTTTTGGTACATGAGTGCATCCAGAAGTTATTAAGTGAATGTACGTCTACCGTTTGTTATATGATGAATGTATTGTTGATAAAGCAGATTATCATCATGGGACGTTAACACTTTCCTTGTGTGTTAATTCATATTGCTCAATTTTTGTTTTCGTTTCAAATCTGTTTAAACGGTGAGCAAAATACTTTTGCTGGTACGTTGAATGTGATGATATCCATACGCGAATGCTATCAATTAATTTAAATTTTTTTTTTTTATTTGGGTTGCTGTTAGCAGTATGGCACTGTCAGAGAGTTTCTAGGATTGACGAATTTTTCTAGTGGCTGAGTTTTCTACTCATGTGACATTAGTATCACTATATGATATTTGGTTCTTGCTACATTATATTTTCCTATAGTGAACTGGATGGGAGGTGACTATGTGATCAGAGGTGCAGTATTGCTAACAAACTCAAAAAAATTTTTGTGCTTCTCCATTAATTTCTAATTATTCCTTGTTCATAATATTAGAGTTGTGTTCATTAGTGTTTCTCAGATTCACTGATTATATCATTACCTCTGTTGCTGTTTTGATACTTCCCGACTTTCAAATTTGTTGACCCAGAATACTCTTCTTCTTCAAGGTATGAAGGCACTGTTTGGGACGACAATGCCCATGGAAAAGGTGTATATGTTTCTCCACAGGGACTGGTCAGGTTTGTCTTTATTCCATTATGCCTATTGATCCATGCTGTATGTTAAACATCCTAGGTGTTGATGTCAGTGGCAGACAAAGTTGTATGAGTGCATATGTAGTGAGAAGCAGTTGGCCATCCTGTTGGGAAGAGTGCTTCCAAACTCCTGGGTTACTGTAAAGACATAGTTAGTCTATAGCTTTTATTGGCAATAACCGATTTTACAAAATTTGTTATGCATAATGAGATGCATTGAATATTTATCTTTTTTGAAGGTATATTGCATCTTTCTTTCATATTATATCATCCATAGCGTAAGGCTCTTTGCTAGTATATGTTACCAGTGTTTGTTTCAGCATCCACTAGTTTCCCCGTTGGATGTATCAGAGCTCATTATCTAATATCTATTCATTTGGAAAATTATCCTACTGCCTTTTTATATTTTAATATTTAACAATGCATTTTCTTTATATAGGTATGAAGGTGAATGGCTTCAAAATGACATGGAGGGTCATGGTGTAATTGAAGTTGATATACCTGACATTGAACCTGTGCCTGGTTCCAAGTATGTAACTTATCTGGCATCTACACACGTTGATAAGTCTTAGAATGTATCACAGATTAAATGTAAGCATTCAATTTCTTGTAAACAAATTGCCTGCTTTTACCCATGTCCTTAGGCTTGAAGAGAAGATGCGTGCTGAAGGGAAGATAATATCGAGGGATTATATGTCCCCCGAAGACAGAGAATGGCTTGAGATGGATATTGAAGATAGTTATAATCTTGCTGATGGAGCCTACGAAATTCCTTTTTATGAGAATGATGAGTGGGTCAAACAATTTGGAAGAAAACCGTAAGTTTAATCAGTGAGCTTTGTTGTCTTTTTCCTATTAGGAATTACTTTCCTTTACTGTTTTTAGAAAGTGAGATGTTGCAACTCCTCACTAGGCATCACACTTCTCTGTGTACTCTCCCTCTGGGTCGTTTATACTGGTTTACAAAAGGTTCATCTTTTTATGCTAGGGAGAAAGGTCGTTATCGGTATGCTGGTCAGTGGAAGCATGGGAGAATGCATGGATGTGGTGTATATGAAGTTAATGAGCGTACCGTATATGTAGGTGCCTGATATAGACTACACATTTACTCAACTTATTAAGTCCAATCTACCTTTTTTTTTTCTTTTTGGCCATGGGAGGGATATTATGAATTTTAGGATGCAAAATAAGTTCAAATATCATATAATGTGCTTCTTGGAAAATGTTATAGTTTCCTAATGCTTGTTGCATGTTTTTACTTGCTAGTTTACATAATCATGTGCATGCAGGGAAGATTCTACTTTGGAGAATTGTTAGATGATTCTGAGGGCTGCGATGATGAAACTTCAGCGGTATTGGATAACCCGCCATTGTTTAATTTCTTTCAGCTCAGCAAGGGAAATATACTAGCTGCTGTGCTAATAATTCTCCTACATTCTGTGCTTTCAGCTGCATGCTGGTATAGCAGAAGTGGCTGCTGCAAAGGCTCGCATGTTTGTGAACAAGCCCGATGGAAGTATGTTTAAAATCTGCAAAACTTATCTTATACTGAAAGCCTTCTATATATTTTTTCCTTCCTTCCTCTATTGGTTAGGTTGCTAATAGTTTTTGTACTTCTATTAAATTTGTAGAGGTCTTTCTGTTTTTCTGAGTTTCCTAGAAGTTATTTAAGTTTGAACATTCATAGAATCATATTGTTTTTTGGTGGTTTCTTCCAGATTTTGACAGTGTTTATCATTTTCTCTTAAAGTTTTTCCATGTCATCTGTTTATGCTTAGAACAGAAAAGAATTAACAGAGGGTTTATACATTACCCTATTAAAGGATTACAACCGTGATCTTACCTCTCTGGAAATCCTTATACATCCCAAGCATAAGCTAATAAGCACACTAAAGGTATACAAAACGCCTTTGGCTTTAAAAACTTGTATTTGGTTCACATTGTCCACAGAGGTACAGACCATGCTTTCCCGGAACAGTTAGGTACACATATTGCTCTTATTCTTTCCTCATTTCTGACTTGACTGATAAATAGACCAACTGATCAATTGGAACTTCACACCACAAATACATATGGTTGCTATGAATTATAAGTGCGAATTAATGAGTCATTTTGATGGATCCATGGACATTGGGCTTGGGTCTATGGGAAGTTATTACAGAAAGAATAATGGGATCTGATGAGGTGTCACAAGGGATGGAACCCAAATACAATGCTGAAAATGAAGTAGTATTTCTAACAATCAAGTGGAATTCCAACTTTGGAGATGATCAGAGAAGTGGAATCCACAGATACAAGGAAACATACAAAACAGTGTAAACAACCAAAACAGAAAGAAAACACTCCACTGGCATTCAAGAGGCCAGTGTCTCTCCCAAGCCAATGCCAAATCTTGCATGCCCTTCACTGTACTCTCAAACTGCTCTAATATACTCCTCCAACACCCTTAATCCATGTGATGTGACTAGTTAGTTACAACTTTCTCTCCCTTTTCCATCCCATGTGACACCTCATCAGATCCCATTATTCTTTCTGTTATAACTTCCCATAGACCCAAGCCCAATGTCCATAGATCCATCACATTTATTTAAAAGACAATTCCATCTTGTTGGCTTTATGCAGTCAAAAATTTGTATCTTCTTGTCTGACAGCTCGTTGGGTTATTATTTGTTACTAATTATTCAATGTTTTGTCTGCACAGTGGTTAGAGAAGAGAGAGGTCCATATAATGATCCTCAGCACCCTTACTTCTATGAAGAAGAAGATGTGTGGATGGCACCGGGCTTCATCAACCAGTTCTACGAAGTAAGTCTCACAGGCAACATTTAATCTTGCTTACATTGCATATTTTCATTTTATGCTAGAAAATGAGACATGACATGATTCTATGGCAGGTCCCTGATTACTGGAAAACTTATGTGCATGAAGTAGATCAGGAAAGGGAAATGTGGTTGAACTCTTTCTATAAAGCTCCACTTAGGATACCCATGCCAGCTGAACTTGAGTACTGGTGGTCAAATTGTAATGATTCTCTCTCTCTGTGAACGAGTGTGTAGTATGCATATATTATGCTTTTCATCCATCTATTTTCAATGCCCCTTTTTCTAACTAGTTATGCTTTCATCTGAATTTTGCTATCTATCGACCAAGAACTATAATTTCCTTTAATTCATCCTTCAATTGCTTGATCAGACGAGACACCTGAATTTATCCTGGTTAACAAGGAACCGGAGCCTGATCCTGAAGATCCATCAAAGCTTATATATACTGAGGATCCTCTCATCCTCCACACGCCAACTGGACATCTGATCAATTATGTTGAGGATGAGGAAAATGGAATACGTTTGTTTTGGCAACCACCTTTAAAAAGGGATGAGGATGTGGACCCAAAGAAGGCTCACTTCCTCCCCCTGGGTTATGATGAGTTTTTTGGACGAGAAAAAATGGGCAAAAGGGAGGGCATAATGATGCGCCTTGTACTGGCAGTGGAAAATGCTTTCAAGCCATTATTTGATAAACTAGAGAAATGGACTGAAGAGCAGAAGAAAAATAGCGAAATGAAAAAGAAGGCATTAGAGAAAGAACTTGAACTAATAGAAGCTGAGTTGCGTCTGGAAGAAGCAGTTGCAGATTTGGATGAGCTGTTAAGGAGAAGAGAGAAAGAAGAGGAAAAGATGGTGGAAATGGGTTTGCCAGATGAAGAAGATACTGCTGCTGTAACAAATAAAGATGGAGAAGCTCCCTTAGCGGAGGAGGGAGTGGAAGAGGGAGAGGAAGAAGATGAAGATGAAGATGAGGATGACATTGCACAATCAAGCTTCGGGTCCATTGAGCAGGAAACAACAACAGATGGCCAGAAGGGCAGCAAACCTGGGAAATCACCATTTTCTACATCCTCACTTTCTTTCGCGTCCAGTAGCCTTGTCTCTGGGGTGTGTTATGATTTCCTACAATTCATCTGATGCATGATTTTATAGAAATGTTTATCTGATTCAATTAAGCTAATCTTAGAGCAGAGCTGCCTTGTCTGAAACTAGTGCCTTTCTTTGTTGGCCTTGCAGGTTCCATTCAAGTTACTAGGTCCCTTAGCCTTGTTCAAGAAGGGTAAATCAAAATCAGAATCAGTTCCTCCCATGCGTGTTGACGGCTTCAGTAATGTGAGAATATTTGATTCAGTTAGTTTTCGTCCTGTGATTGGCCAGAAGAAGAGCTTGAAGGCTATTGGCCAAACAAATGGGAGAGTCAAGGTAAAAAGCCATTCAGATGGGAAATCATGTCTGGTGCATTCACTGTCTCAGACTCAGTGTCATTCACTGGCTTCTTCAAATTCTAAAAACAACATACAAGAGCCCAGAACGAAGGGCGACATGTGGTTGCATGCAGCACCAGAGAGGGATTTAGACTGTGTTTTGTCTTTGCATACACCAATGCATGATTTGAAGCATATAGAGAGACTCTGTGTCGAGAAATGGGATCGTTTGGATCCAAATATGCCAAGAGAGGTTCAGATGGGAAATCAACTGGAAGGAGAAAAGGAAAGATAAACGAGAAAGTAATGAGAGTGATTCCTTAATTTTTTCAGAGGCTGTCTTTTATTTTTTTACTTGAAATGGTTGAGAGATTGAAAAATGAGAACTCCTGTAATATTTATGCCCGTCACAATCCGAAAAGAATTTTCCATTAGAATTGTTGTATATTGTTTGCATTTTCATTTTCACTGGGTTTTACTTGCATTTCATCTCCATAAACATCATCTAAGAGGTAGCTGTAAAGGAGAAACAACAGTTTAATCATGGTTTTTCTCTTTCCCTACTCTGAGTAGTTATTGTGAATGATACTGATAGCCATTTTTAGAATTTTCAACAGCTCCAAATTCAAAAGGAGATGCTATCCCCATAACATCATTTTGGCAAGTAGCTTATCCATAGAATTGACCAGATTTATATTCCGCTATGAAAGTATATAATTAATAAACTTCCCTTCAGCGAGTGATATTGATAATCATTTTTAGAATTTTATACAGCTTGAAATACAAAAGAGATGCTTTCCCCATTAACATCATTTTGGTAAGTAGCTTATCCATAGCTGTAGGGTAGGAATGTCCGACACAAAGGTCCTATGGTCCCGACAAAGCACACCGTTGACAAGGTCAGCTATGGCACAAACCATCTAACACCCATGTTTTAGGCACGATGCTGGATGTTCAAGGAAAACGACATTTTGCAGTGACCCAAAACAACATAAAATTAATGAAAAAGAAAAGAATTCCATAATATGTTTGTATTCATAATTCAATAGCGAATAAATATTGGGGAAAGGGAAAAATATTTAATAATACAAGCCCTTCCAAATTCAACAACAGTGTTCTCCTATGCGACGGAAATTTTAACAAAAAAATTGATTAATAAATTCTGCCCACTTGCAACAATACATCACATTACATCATCAAACGATTGCTTTGATTCCTGTGTTTACGTGTCGTGAGGGCGATTTTCAAATAGCTGACTTTACTTCTTCGAAGTCATTAATAATGAATTTAAAGAGGGTTTAGTTTGTTCTCTCTCTCACATATCATTTCAAAAATCCAAACCCTGCCAAACCCCTTCTTCAATCTTTCTTTGTAAAATTCAGTAAAATGTGGAACCTTCACTTTCTTGATTTCATTTGCCGTTTTACTCCAGGAATCTAGTTATTTACTTTTTAAAATTAGATACTATTACTTGGGAATCTTATTCTTAGGGAATTTAGTTTATACACGGCATGTTTTGATGGTAAAAATAAGGAATAAAGGGAAATAATGTAACAAAAAATTATTGGATTATTTCATTTGCAATTTCTATATCTTTATTATCAAGTTTCAGAATTAAAATATAAAAAATGTATAATATTTTACAATAATATGACAAGTATGTGGTTTAATTGAACAACAATATACTTATTTGCAAAAATTATACAGTTTTCATATTTTATTTGGAGAATTCAATACTAAAGATATATAATTTTTTCTTTTAAATATTTTCAAAGAAATAAAATAGATTTAAATTTAACCAAGAGTCAAATTTAAGAGAGTGGTTGGATAGGTAGTAAAGAATAAAATGGATAGGATAAAGTAAACTATTATTTTATATATATATATATATATATATATATATATATATATATAGAGGCATGTTTAGATTGAGAAAAATGAAGGGTAATAATGTAAAATTATTATCTTGATACATTTTTTTAAGAAAAAGTAATTATTTTGGTCCATTTTCTTCTACTTTAGAGTCAATGTAGTTCCTCACAAATTTAATATATGTTTGAATTAGTGTTGGGTAAAAGTAATTTTAAGTCAACTTAATTTTTAAAATTAATTTTGGTCCACCATAATTTTGTATTACTGTGATTTATCTTTGAAAGCTTTTAATTTAAAATTTGATTTTTGTTATCTATATAGTTCATTAAACATAAAAATAATTATTTTTTACTTTTGTGCAAACGGAATTTAGAGGACAAAATTGATTTTGAAAAAAAATTAAACCTCAAACTAAACAACAATAATTGCAAGGCAAACTCCAGTTTAAGTGTGCAAACAAGTTTTTAAATCTTTCAAACACTAAATCAAACACAAACTTAGAGTACCGTACTGGTTCTTAAAAAATTCAACAATAATAAAATATAAGCTTTCCTTAAATCAATTATAACCTTTTCAAAGGACTATTTTGATTAATTTTAAATTTCTAAGAGGTCATTTTAACATTTTAAATTTTTAAATGACCAAATTAACATTGAGACAAACTGCGAAGAACTAAAATTTTTATTTTCTCTTTTTCAACTTTAATGTAAATACATATTTTCCCCCAATTTTCATAGATTTTTTTTCAATTTTAAATCTGTTCGTAGACAAAAAAAATGGATTTAAATTTAACCCAAAAAAAAGGTCAAAATTTAAGTTTTACTGCCTTTTCTTCCATTCCATTATTTTTCATCTAAATACTCTTAAGTCAACTCTCTCTCTTCTGAAAAGTGTCATCCATTTTGAAATTAAGATTCATTGCACAAATAATCTAATATTTGTAAAACATACTCGAAAATTTTTACTTCGAGTATTAGCTATTATTTAATTATTATTTAAAAAAAAAGCACAATGACAAAAGAAAATATTCTTAAGATACTCGTTAAAGACTGCATGGTAAATCATCGTAAATCATTAAATCAAAATAATTTAAAATAATTATATAATATTAATATATTTGACAGTTCACAATGCACAATATTATACAACACTTTATCCAAACTTAAATGAGATTTAAATAAAATGTTATACAACATCATATGCTAGTCGTTATTAACCATTGAATCAAAATAATTTATGTGAATCATATGATATTATTACATATCTAACCACTTATAATATAATTGTATCAGACTTGATCCAAACTCAAATAAATTTAAAGAATTTTTGACTGTTTAGACTTTGACCAAAGGTTTCCATAAAAAGTTGCATCAATATTCATTTTAAGAAATGAATTTAAAAGAGGTCAAATTATCTTGCTCTTGAAAGGAAAAGAAGAACTAAAATATGTATGGTGACAATGAGTTAAAAGAGTAAAAAAATTGAAGGATTTGAATTCCGTCACCGGAAATTTGGTAAACCCCTTTGAAAAGTTCAATATTAATGATTCGGACGTGACAGAATCCGGACTTCCTGATCCAAAAAAATGAACGGCCCAAAAGTAATTGAACAGTGTTAGTGGATGCGTGTGAGAGTGATACGTTGGATGACAAAGGGAGGTAGACTGTCGCGTGTCTGGCTTTGTTTTTAATAGGCACATTTCCCATCTCAAATATCCAATCTTGGCTTTTAAATCATATCTTTATTTTTTTTTTCAATAAAGTACAATATAAATTTTCAAATAAATTTTTGAGTAAATTAAATGGATCTCTTTCAAGTTTTAAGAAAATTATACGATTTTTTTATATTTAAATATATATATAAGCTTCTTTTGAAATAAAAAGTTGTCACACATGTCTAATCTTTTTTATTAATCTAAATACATATTTTTGACTTTTGAAAGATCTAAAATGGAGGATATTTTAGTAAATTTGGACAGACTTTTAATTTCAGCAAAGATTCATGTATAATTTTAAAATAGAGCAAAAATCCATATAACATTAGAAAAATTCAAGGGAGGGTAGTGTAATTTATTTTAATTTTTTTAAATATTCAATGGCGTAGTATTGAGTTATGAGAAATATTTATTTTAATATTTTTATAAAAAAATAATACCTATAACATGAAAATTATAGTCAAATTTTGTTTGAAAATAAAAAAATATTTTTGAATTAAAAATAAATGTCAAGAGAGACTGTATGTGTTTGATTTAATATTTAAAAAAAATTTAAAAATCCATTTATATACCTAAATATAGATTTATCTTGTAAATATTATTATTTAATTTAGCGTTTAATTTTTTTAAATCAATTTTTTCTTTTAAATCTATATTTGCATAGAAGCAAAAAATAATTAATTTTGTATTGAATGATATATATAAATGAAAAAAATTAATTTTTAAATAAAAATTTTTAAATATAAATCACAATCAATTAAAATTAACTTTAAAAAATAAATTAATTCAAAATTCCTTTATATATCAAGGTCACCGAAAAGTCAATGACAATCCAAAATAAATACATCCCCACGCCTACGTGGCAGGTACCACCAAAACCCTTCCCCTATTTGCACTTACCTATGTACGCCAACCCCCACCAATAATTCCAAGGTGCTTCAGTGTCAGTTGGGCAGTGAATTTTGACTGTTAGATTATATGTTAACTCCTGGATTTATGTAATTTTAATGAGAAAATTATTAAATTGGGTTTTTATTTTTTATATTTTATAATAATTTATTATATTATAAATTAATGATGACAATTTAATCTTTTAAAAATTTTATTTTATATAAAATTAATTTTTTATTAATCTAAAAAAAAATTACTTTAGTATAAATTTAAATTTGAGATTGACTAATTTGTTAAAATTAATTTATGATCAATTAACAATTTTATACTTTTCTTAATTTTTAATCTACATCACGGCATCTGCATAATTGAAGCTGATAAGCTATATATAATTTGGACTCCTAAAATTCATATAAGTTCAGATCTCATGCATTTAAAAACTAAATGCCTAGATATAAGGAAGATGAGAGAAAAGATTGGACGGTTCCTATCATTCAAGAGATTTCATATTTTTCCTCTTATTTTTTATTTTTTTTCCCCGTTAAATTTAAGTGTGTTTAGTTTCATATTTAAAAATTTTGTTTAACTACAGAAAATAAATTTTTCTGTATGAATAAAATAATATTATTTAATTTGGCATTAAACTTTTATTCTCATATTACTTTGTCCAACAGTCATAATTTGTATATAAATAAAACAAAAAAATTATTTTTACATTAAATAAACTATATTAATAACAAAATTTACTTTTTAAATAAAATTTTGGACTACATATTTAATTGCACCAAACTTCTTTTTAGGATCTGCTAAACTATATATAATTGGGGCTCCTAAAATTCTCATAAATTCATATCTCATGCTGTCATGCATTTAAAAACTGAATGCATAGAGATAAGAGAGAGGATGAGATTGGATAATTCATATCGTTAAAGATATTTCCTTTTATGTAATTATCTTTGTTCTCGTTAAATTTAAGTGTATTGATCTGACATTTAAAAAATTTTTAAAAAGTTTGTTAGATACTAAAATTAAATATTTTTATAAATAAAATAGTATTGAACTTGATTACTTTATCCTTGTGCATAAATTAAAAAAATTACTTTTATATTAAATAAACTATATTAATGATAGAATTTATTTTTAAATAAAAATTAATATCAGGCAGCACCAAAATTAAATTTACAAATTAGGGTAGTTTAAAATCTACCACTTTAATCCAAGAACAATTAAATAACTGCGCTTATTTACCAACCGAATTAAATATAATTTAATATGGAACCCTTATCCCTTTGTCTTCTTCTTGGAACCCGTCCAGTGTCTCTCAATCATTCATCTTCTCCTTGTTTGCTTGTCTAGTTGATGCCTTCCCTGCATCCTACAAAAATAGGCTCTCGTCTCAATCATTATTTCATGGCCCAGCCGCCTTGCTACTCAAAGTTCCTTCTTCATTAATCACGTTTGCTTAATTTGATTCTTGTTAGATTACAATTACAAGCGAAGTATATTATTTTTTGAATTTGATAATTGAAAATTCGGGTTTAAAATGTGAAAAATGTAAGACGAGAGATTACATGTAGTTGGAAAATTTTTTATTTTTTTATGAAAAAAATATTCTTTTAATTTTTTATTTATTACAAAATTATTATTTTGATCATTTACTAATTAAAATACTTAAAATATTCTTCCACTCATTTAATAATATCATACTTAGTTATTTACTTTTTAAAAAATTGTCAAATTTAATCACTCTACTAAACTCTAAATACTAAATATAATTAATTAAATTTAATATTTAAAAAAAATAAAAAATTAATTATGATATTATCTAATAAATAGAAGATTATTTTGAGCATTTTAATTAGTGAAATATCAAAATAACAATTTTATAATAATTAAAGGACTACAAATGTACTTTATCCTTTTTTATTATTAGATCTAAATCATTAGATTTTAATCTAATAATTTAAATATTTAAGTAAATTAAATATTATGTAATAATAAATTTAAAATATTAGATGAAAGTTCAATAATTTAAATACTAACTAGAAATAAATTGAGAGATCTCTTAATGATTCGCAAGATCGAGTTGGATATTTTATCCTTCCTCATCCGTACCATCAATTACTTAACAAAATAAATCAATTATTAATTATAATATACTATCATTTCTTGATTTGTTTTGTTTTATATTGTATAACAGAATAAAATATGTACAAAGAATAAAATTTAATAAGACATATATATATATATATATATATTTTATAAAGTATTTACAAAAAATCAAACCATGACTTCTCTGGTTAAGATGATCCTTGTCTCTTCTCTGAATTATTTTATAAAAGCTTTTTTTTTTTCTCATTTTCTTGCAAAAATCTCCAAATTTAAAATCATATTGAAATCACAAACAACATTCTAGCAAAAATACAATAAAGAGTAAAATTCATTAATTTCCTTATATATAGATATAATATTTCGCTCTATGTACCTCTAATTAACTTAATTACTCCCTTTCATTCTGAAAGTTCAAATCACAAACTATATTACAATATTATTAATTGAGAGAATAAAATGTTGCGTTATTATCTTATGCTAATTAAAAATTAATGAGAATAAAACTCAGGATTGTGGAAATCTCATATTTTCAGATGGCATAAACTAGGATGATATTGACACCTTAATTACAGGTATATTAAATATTGGTATTTTAATCAATCACCCAAAGATGCTTTAAGAGCTAAACGAGGAACATGGTTAGTTCTCTATTATAATTATAAGATATGACAGTACTAAAGAATTATTTTTGGCGGTGGATGGCGTTATGATTCTAAAAACAATAATTAATTTAAGTTGATGATACAATAATTGTTAAAGAGAAAGACGTAGGCAATTTAAGCTGAGTGCGTCATTATACCATTTTTATTTTGAAAATCCAGTTGAGTTGAGATAAATAGTAATATTCTAAATCAATCAAAACAGCCAATAATGCCACTAAAATAGCGTCATTCTTAATATATATATGCTTAGTAATAATATTAATTTGGGCGATAATACATGCTTCCAAGTCACGGCACTCTTATCCTCTATTTTGTCTCTTAACTAAACAACTTCTCAAATAACTTGAACCCATTCTTTTCTTTCTAATTACTTCTTTTGATATTTACCTTCAATTATTCTGATAAGATGAGCCAAATCTTGATAACTTCTTAATATATAGTAAATAAACCCCAGTTAAACGGTTGGCTTTATTTATTTTAATTATTTGAAAGGGGAATATACTCTTTATCTGTAATCATTATTCAAATGTCACTAAAGGTGTTTTATTATGTTTTGACTACACGATAAGAAGTTTTTACAATTTTTTTTTATCATGTATAGTTTATTGTAACTGAAGCCAAACTAAAAATTTATGTACTTTTTAAATAACAAGAAATTAAAAAAAATTCTAGTATTTTCTTAGATCAATTATTTCAAACATATTTTGGGACTGAGATTTTTAATTACTAAACATATTTAAAACAATTTAAAATGTCTTATATGAATATCTAAGAGAGTTTTTAAATATTATTTTAATAGTCGCATGGATCTCGCTAGTGGGGACGATCAACGCACGTGTGAGTTTATTGAAATTCAAAATTTTGAAGTTTGAAAATACTTTTATTTAACTGTAACAACAGAAAGATAATAATATTTAATCAATAATAATAAACAGGAGCACTTTATAAATTTAATCAAGTTAAGGTTAGTTGAATATTGATGATTGGAGATTGATGGTGAATCGCGGCGGTTATAAAGTACATCAGGTTTCACCGTCTCCAGTATCCACCACAATACACGTCCAATCAAAAGAGCACCTCCACTTTCCAGCATCGCATCCGTTAACGCACAATCAATCCACTGCAACCACGTGTCGATCTCTAATAGGCTTCTCTCACACCCCCAATCTGACTGTTCAACCTTGTAAAACCAACCCTCCACTCCACACTTTTGTGCCTAATCCTCCGTATCAGTAATAACTATAAATCTCCTCCCAAAAACTTTCGCAGAGCCACCTTCCTCCTTCTTCTTCTTCGTCTTCCTATTCGTTCGTCTCTCCTCCATTGAATACTGTTCTAGCCTTCTGGTTATGATAGCTTGCGGGCGCCGTCAATTTCGGAGCCGGAGCTCTTCTTCAGCTGTCGGCTTCCCTCGCCTCCGATTTGTTCGATACCGCCGGTTGATGTGACCTGAACCGACCCGCTCAATTTCCCCCTCTGTTTTCAACGTTCGCTCTTTTTATTGTCTGCTATTCTAATTTCTCAATGAGTGCCTCCAAAAACCACCGTACCGGCCAGATTGAGTCTCACCGGAGAGGAAGGTTAGGTGATAAATCGTCTTCGTTTCACGGCCAGTGCGCGGCAGCGACGATGCCCTCTCAACTTCGCCGACCAAAGACCGAGCCGGACCTCGCCTCGCACAGAAGGCATGGCGGATTGCCGATTGAGAGCGGCGTGCCGCGGCAACCTCCGAAACTGCTGCTTCACGTTACTGTCCTAGGGAACCTGGGACCGGTTAAGGTCGTGATGACGCCGGAATCAACGGTGGACGATTTGTTGGTGGCGTCGGTCCGGCAGTACCAGAAAGAAGGTCGCCGGCCGTTCTTGGCCACCACCGACCCTTCCGCCTTTGACCTCCATTATTCCCAGTTCAGCTTAGAAAGTGAGCCTCTCGATTCGAACCGAATCTGTCTCTCACTGAATTTTTTAATCATTAAAAAATAACCGTCCACTTAATTTAATTATTCCGGTTTTATTACTGTTTGCATACTCACGCGTGAAGGATGACGTGATACAAATTAGTTCCTTATGGTTTTGGTGCGGTGTCTGTACAGGTCTGGATAGGGAGGAGAAGGTGATCAAGCTTGGGTCGAGGAATTTCCTGCTATGCCCGAGAAAGTCGACGGCGGGCGTGGAGGGTGGCGCCGCCGGGGAAAGCGGAAGCGTGACGAACCCGTTAGGATATTGTTCGAAGCAGGCGGACAAAGTTGGGAAGAGTGGGTTAGGTTGGCTGAAATTCTTGGATTTTATGCTGTGATTGCTTTTTAGATCTAGTTTGCTTCCACTGCGAGCAACCTATTTGAATCGCATATTTTTCTTTCCTTCCTAATAGTCGGTTTACATTGTACATAATATGCATAGTTCCCAAATTAGGCCGTTTTAGATTTGTGATTTTTTGTTCTTCATATTTGTCTTCTGCTTTTTTTTTCCCCCATGGCAAATATTTGATATAAAATGCGTCTTTCTGTAAATTCCTCAAAGAGATTGAAAGGGATAGAGAAAAATTTGGGTAGAAATAAAACATACAAGCTCCATGTGCAACATCTTTTTTTCATATCACTATTTCTTAAAAAATGACGTGCACATTCAAGCGGGAAGAAATAAACGTGTAAAAAAATTTGATATAACATGTTTCACCTTTGTACCAAAATCCGAACGGAGTGCACACGGATTTGGTGACCTTTATCTTTCATCTAGAAGGGCACAGAGGATGGAAAATACATCAAAGTCCCTTCACTTATAATTGTTTGTTTTGAACAACCGCATTTGCCTACAGCGATTTGTAATACTAACTAGCAATATTTCAAAATTATAATTTTAGATATAATTAAAAAAGAGAATTAAAATCGTAACATAAAATTATAAGAATTTATTTAAATTTATTATTAAATAATTATTTAACAAAATTATGTCATAAAATCACATAACATTTCATAAATAAGTATATAATAATATATATATTATATATTTATTTATATTATTATATTTTATATATTACATATTTCTTATTTTATTAACATATAATTTTCAATAAACTCCATAATTCAAAGTCTATAATTCATAATACAATAATACTCTTCTTTGTTTTAATATTATCATCACTATAAAATAAAAATAGTTGCAAAGTTTTTTTTATTTAAATTTAGAGTTTTTCTATACTAATATATTTATTAGGTTGCGCTTCTTAAATTCTATGTCGAACAAAAAAAAAATACTAGGATCACCTTGAGCTGAAAGTACTAAAATTGCTAGAATCATATGATTTTACGATTCTATACCATTCAATACCAATTTTAATAGAGTTTGTATTGATTTTAATTTTTTATTTGATTTAATTCAAAATTATTATTTAATATCATAAAATTAGCAATTTTAACATTTTAAATCGCAATTTTGACAACAATACTAAATAGAATTTAATCTCTTCAAATCACTGGTTATTATATATCTTACCACTTATCCTCGCCAGCTTCAACTCTAGTTTATTGCATTGGGCCGAAAATAATTTAATTTTTCTTATAAGTGCGCAACAAAGTTGAACGGGGAATAGATTCTCTCATTTAATATGCGTATGTGAGCTGTGAGCGTACACGGTGCCTCATAATAAAAGATTAATGACATTTTATTATTGGTAGTATTTTTTATGTAGTTATAATTTTGAATTCTGAATTTTGAATATAGTACATTTAATTATAATATAAAAATATAATTATATTGTTATTTTTTTAAATTAATAATATTATAATTATATCGTTGTATTATATTTGATGTACTATTTCATTTAAAATTATGAATGCATTCAATATTTTGTTTTAATTTTAATGTTTTACTTTAGTTTTCTCAATTTTTTTTTGGTTTCTTCTTGGTATGTAATTTAATAATAATTTTAAACATAAATTTAAGTATAGTTCAACTTTTTGTTTTTTAAAAAATTATAAATATTTTGGAAATAAAAAATTGTATAATTATTTTGATCAAAATACATTTATATTTAATATTCATATAGTATAATAATCATTAAATATGCATTTGACTAATATAAATTAATTATTTTTTCAGGTAAAAGTGAAGGAGTTTATAGTTTTCAACCCAAAATAAATATGATTGAAATGAAAGCATGATAATTATATTTCCAATAAGTTATATCTTTTAGTAAAAGAAATCAATTTTATCCTTGAGAATATTTTGGTCATACGACAGTTTCTATAAATTTTTATGTATAATTCGTGACAAAGAGAAAAAGTTGTGTAATTTGAATATTTATGAAAGGAAAGTAAATAATTAAAATAGTCATAAGAATAAAAGACATAAAAAATTACATTTACATTATCATATCTAATTTTTTTAAAAAATAATGTTGGATTTCTAATATATTAGTCATATTACAGTAAGTCCATATTATTATCATAATCTACATTTAAAAATTTTAACTCTGTAAAGTTATTAAAATATTTTTTTATCATTTAAAACTCTTTTTACCTCCTCTTCGTATTACTCGTCTAATCAATTTATCTATGACATTCACATTTTCTCCACTGTTTCCTTCTTCACCTACTAATTAATAAAGATCAAGAGCATTAATTAGTGTACCAATCATCAACTTATACAAATGCACATATCATTCGGTTTTCTTCGCGTACTTCTTGTTCCTCTGGGCTACATTCCAGGTTTCAATTATAGGAACAGACACCATTCCTGAAATGGTGAAATCCCATATGCTGTATTAAAAGTAAATATAATTAAAAAATTATATAATTATATGTAAAAACTATATATTTGTTATGATGTTATCAAAAATTCACACACTTATCATATTTTAATGGAAGACTACATGTGAATGAATTGACAAGAAAAGATGAAGAAGAGGGTGATAAGGAAAAAGGGTATTTTAACAATTTACGTAGTCAAAATTTTTGAATTTAAATAGTTAAAGGCGAACCTATTATAACACAATCTGGATTTTGTGCATTTGAAATTTAGTACATCTTGTGCATTTGCACTGTTTTATCTTATTTTTTATTTTGTCAAATAGATATTAATTTTTATAAAAGAAAAATTACATTCAAAATAATTAAATGCGCTAAATTTCAAATGCAGCGAATCTAAATAAATTATAATAGGATAGTATGATGAGTCAATTACGATTCTTTTAAATTAGGGGTACGTTGTAATGGAGATAAATATTAGGATCATTTAAATAAAAATGGCTATCTCATTAATATTTTAGCATCAATTTAACTAACTCTATTAATCACGATTTCATATTAGGTGAAAAATTAATATTTCAAGATAATAAAATACAATTTTAGAAATAAGAGAGATACTAAATAAATATTAATCGGATCTCCGAAAAGTCCTGAACTTATTAATGTTTTTCTGTTGATGGAAGGCCTGAATTTACAGCCAATGGAAACCTTTTCCATGGCTTGGAAGGCCCAATCGTGTGCTTTTACAGAAAAAATGAATAAATACATAAATATACATTTTCACAATATCCAAAACAAAACCATTTTGACAAAAAACAAAAAAAAGAGACAAATGAATAAAATGATTTTGAAAAATATTTGAAAAAAAAAAGAAGAAGAAGGAAGAAGCATAAAAAACCCTAGTAGGCGGCAATACAATTATAAAGGTGAAAAGCCTTCACATCATCTTTCTAATTGTGCATACGCACGCAGTGTCAGGTTTCTTTCGGTCTTAAAACCCTATTTGGCTTGTGGTTCCTTGTTACTGCAATGGAGTTCTGGGGTATGACTCACTCTATTCTTACTTCTTTTTTTTTTTTTTTAATTTTTATTTTCGGAAATGCTTATTTGAAATGTTTGATCATTCAGTGTATCTCCGTGGATGATTGTTCTTATATTCTTCGGCCCTGCTTTTGATGCTTCCTTCTCTATCTGTTTATTCATTTTTGTTTCTTCTAAATTTCTAAGTGGTTCTTCTTCATTCCCTTTTTGTTCTTTCTGGGTACGAAATGAGAGTCTTCAGTTTTTTGGTTGTCCGACGCAGTGTCATACCCCTGTACCGATTCTCCACCAACACGTGTCAACATCTTTTCACTTCAGGTGTTTTTTAGCAAAATGCGGTTCCTTCTTCGGGGTAGTTTATTTGATGTATTTTTCTTGAATTTATTTGACGTGTTTTCTGTTTACCATGAGTGTAAGTATGAAGGCTATTGGTCTGAGGTAGGTTATTAATTTAAAATAACAAATCCCCTGTCCTGGGATAAATTTTGGTTATACGATGCCTCTGTTTGTGTTCCCTTTTGGCTATGTTGCGAGTTTTATGGAGAGAGGAGTGGAGTTGTCATTGAATGGATTAGGGTTGACGGGAATGGAGTGGAAAGAGGGAGAGTTAATGGATTAGGCTCTGTGTTTGAATGTTTAATGAGGAAAGGGTGGAAGTCCTCTTCCATCCATTGACATTGTTTATAAGTTGCAGTGGTATCTAATGTACCTTATTCCCTATTTGGACAATAGGTGTTGAGGTCAAGGCCGGGGTGCCTGTTGAAGTAAATCCGGAAGATTTGGGTAAATGCATACACCTTTCTCAGGTGAGGAATTCTTTATGTAATTCTATTTGCCAGTTTTACTAAATTGTTATATTAATTTTTGCCGCAAAATCTCTAATGTCTCTTTGCAGGCTGCTCTTGGAGAGGCAAAGCATAAAGCAAGTGAACCTGTGGTCCTTCATCTGAAGTTTGGTGACCAGAAGGTTATTATAGGAACCCTTTCCCAGGAGAAATTCCCTCAAGTATCTTTTGATTTGGTTCTAGAGAAAAAGTTTGAGCTCTCTCACAATTGGAAAAATGGAAGTGTTTATTTCTGTGGATACAAAGCAGAATTAGCAGGATATCCTAAACAGTTATTTCAATTTGTTGTTAGCAAATTTTTACATTTATATTGTGTATATTGTGCTTTTCTACCATATTGTGGGTGATTGTATGCATGGGCTAAAGCTTATTTAAAGAATCTTAATTGCTTTATGTTCGCAATTTGCTTCATCTTTCATTTTTCCTTGACTTTTGATCTGTTGCTGGCTGCACGGACCTTGATGATGACCTAACCGGTGAGGGTTAAGCATTTTTTCTAAAATTTTTTTTTTGGTTTGGAGTAAGTTGGTTGCTTACACTTGCTTTTTCATCTGACTTGCACAGACAGTGCGGATGATGTGGATTTCCCGATGATGACCAAAGATAATGGTAATCTGAAATTCTTGTTAGTTGTGCATGTCACTTAAACAAGATTTTTTTAAGGTAATAGGTGACTAACATATATCTTTGTGTAGCTAAAACTGATATAAAGCCCGAAGTAGCAAAGCCTGCTGCTTCTAAAAGTAATGATGTTAAGCTTGGTGAATCGAAAAAGCAAGTCAAGGTTGTGGATCCAAAGGAAGATGAGGATGAATCTGAAGATGATGACGACGATGAATTTGATGATGAAGATGATAGTTCTGATGAGGTATTTATTTTCGTACTTTAGTGTAGATTATTCTTCTGGATGGTTCCTTTACTGAGAGTGAAGGCAGTTTGTATTGATAGGTTATAGGTTGGATTTTGGACTATCCAATGTGCAGAAAATGATGAATTAAGATAGTGTTGTGAAAGTTCTTCTTGGGGAAGTTATATGTTAGTTGTAGTTACACATTCTTTTTTTTGAAACAAGTTAAACATTGTTAGTTGGGGTTTAAAGACAAGAATGTTATACGTGCTTTATTTTTCAAGGGAAGGGATATTCTATTTAAGCTTTACGTATTTGCACAATTGATTACTGTAGGATATGTTGGTTGGTGATATTGACAGTGATGACGAGAGCGAGAGTGATGAAGATGATGAGGAAACCCCTCCAAAGAAGGTAATAGTTGTGCAGTTACATATGATCTCTTCGGTTTTTTCATTTGCAAGACATCTGAAAGCTTGTTACCTGGAATTTTGTCCTGAAGGCTGATCAGGGTAAGAAGAGACGTAATGAGTCTGCATCGAAAACTCCTGTTCCTGCCAAGAAAGCTAAATCTTCTACCCCTCAAAAAACTGGTGAGGCTTCCTTGGTACACTTTGCTCCTTGATATATTTTTGGCATTTTATTGAGTTTTTATACATTTTGATTATATTCTATTAAATTTTATGGATGTCAGGAACTTTTAAACCCAGGATAGATTAAAATTTAGAAGTTGCTAAATCAGCCAATATCACCCATTCATTGCTTAAACATTCTTCCCCTAACCCCCCTCTCTCTACATATATTGCTTGCATTTCAACTCAGCATGATGAAGGACAATGAGGAAATTGGGGTTCATCTAGTTTTGGATAAATGGATGTGATACTTACTGGTATAACAAAGTACCTCCTGTCATAACTTTATTATTGCTTGTTTTCATGCTTTATCTGAAAGATGGTCGAGAGAAGAAAAAAAATGAACAGAAATTTCATTCAGGTGTTCAGGCGGGCATCTCATGTCCCTATAGAAAGGCCAATTTGCTTAGGCTTGGCTTTTGGTGCTTACATTGGAGTGGAGTGATTGATAGAGTGTGGGGTGGGATGGAGTGGAATAGGAAGAGGTGAAGGTTCCATTTTATCGTTTTGATGTTTGATGTGGGAAGTGATCGTAGTATGCTTTCTATTCTTTGGAAGTTAGCAAGTTACAATGGTAATTACTAATAGATGTGGTGGGGTGCGAAATTTCCAATATTAATTCTCTCTTACTTCTCAATCCAAAGTGCTAAGAGTAATTTGAGCAATAATGGGGAGGCAAATGGCAGACCATCCCAAGCCCCACAATTTTTTCTTCACGGCAAGGAGGGGGGGTGGGGGGTTGAGGGGAATGGGCTCTGGGGTGGGAAGGAATGGTTTGGGAACTAACTCCGTCCTCTTATTATAAAATATTCAAACAATGGCTTAAGAAAATTTCCCCCCCACTCATCGTAATTAATAAGCCCATGGGATGGATATCACTGCTTTAAAGTAGTAGAGTATTATTTTATACAAAGCAGTATTGGTGATGTTTTGTTTGCAATTGTTTATTGGATATGAAGAAAGGTAATATCTCGGGTTTGAATTTGTCTTGTAGATGGTAAGAAAGGTGGCCATCCAGCAACACCTCATCCTCTAAAGAAGGGTGGAAAGAGTCCTAAAAGTGACACCAAGGTCCAGTCTCCCAAATCTGGTGGACAGTTCACTTGTAAATCATGTAGCAAGTACGGTTTCGATTTTTAACTCCTCCAAAGCATAGTTTTGTGGGGTTGGATTATGGATTAATCTTCTGTTGTTTAATTTGTAGGTCTTTCACATCAGAAGGTGGTCTGCAACAACATTCAAAGGCTAAGCATGGTGGTCAGTGATGCCAAATATTTGCTGCTACAAAGTCATCTTGCATTCATTAGGTGTTTAGATGTTACTGTGAGCGTGGTGAGGACATTAGGGCTATCATCCTTACTATTTTGGCATAATCGTAAAATATTGGTAAGGTTAAGGTGTGTAAACATTTGAATGTTGTCTGACGTCGCTGATCCCCTAAATATTAATGTTCAAAAATTTTGAGTCCAATTATTAGTTACGACTGAAAATATTTATATCCCTGATCAACGGCAAATGACGCTACTAGGAAATTTTACTGGAATATTTTGCTAGATCTTCAATTTTATGTGATTTTAACCATGAATTCTGAAGGATTATTTTACAAATATCTCCGGTCTAATTTGCTCTTAAAAAAATTGCAGTTTTTAATATTATATATATATATATATTTAAAAAAATTATTGTTTATGTTGAAGTTTTGGTTTGTTTCAGCTTTATAAGATATTTGTCTTTGAAAAGATAGTATGGTTTTAATATTTTTAACCACATGAAACTAGAAGAAAATGAATGCTGAAACTAAATTGATACAAAAGTGGCGGTATGTAAGTGGATGGTCAGACTATTCACTCTATTTCCCCGTTTATATTTATTTGTTTATAAATTCAAATTTTATGATATCAAAATATTATGATCAGATTTTGATAATTGAAGAAGCATTTTATCAAGTTCCCACAATCTAACTTTTATTATATCTCGGTTAAAACTTGAAAATATAATGGCCGTGTCGCACTCAGCGCCCTCGAAATGCCCCATTACATGTACTCAGGCGACTTACTTTTCCCTCGGCCAAAAGAAGAGAAAAGTTACTTACTTTTCGTCGAACATTTAACGCTTGTTCATCATCAAGGGGTGCTGTAATTTTTGGAAATGTATTCTTGCATTAATAGAAAATTGTACCAATTGTAATTACGTCCTAACTTGAAGAGCCACCGTCTCTCTTCTTCCTCACTTTTCCCCTAGAAAGCTAGGGCATGCCTCCTTGTATCTGACGTGAATGTTTGAGCCATTTAACTTTGTTGGTTTGCGAAAAACCAAAGCGCTTGAGGTTGTGTTAATTCAAATCAAACCTTTTTCAATTATGTATAATTAGAATCGACAAATTTTAACACAGTTATGATACGAGTTCAATTATAAAGATGGTAATGATGGATTTTTAAACAGAGAGTTCGAATGGAAAATTGAACGAAAGTATAAAAATCAAAAGCCTAATTTACTCCAAAGTGTATCACATAATTTAACTATTGGTGTTACAGTGACTGTCAGAGACTTGTCGCAGAACTCTAATTTTCTTATTCCTAGAGACGTGTGCAATTAGATTGGGGAACTTGTATTGAGTTATGTGCATTTTTTAAATTAATAATCAAAGTAATTTGGATGAAAGTTTTATTATAAAAAACATATAATATTTTTGGTATTTCATGTACTCGACTCTCACTTTTCTATGAATAGATTGGAAGAGACTTATAATGAGATATGTGCATCTTTTTTAAAGAATAAACAACCTAAATAAAATAAAATGATGCCACAAAAATAAAAAATAGAAATGTTAGATGGAAAATTTATTTTATGAAAATAAGAAAATTAATATATAAATATTGTATTTCGTGTACTTCATTCTCCTCGAATTTTTTTTTTATCAATAAAGTTAATTTTCCATACTATATGCATTTCTTAGGAAAATGACATTATTTTATAGTCATATATAAAACAAAATCATAGTTTGGTGTCGTGTTAATGTTTAATATCAATTTTATTGACATTGACAATAACTCTCATGTTATTCAAATTTGTGTTTATATATTTAAAAGACAAATTGGAGAGTAGATTTCTATATCACATAATAAGATGTCGAGAATGTTAGTTGTAACAAGAAAAAAATCAAGTATCATTTAACTGAACTTTTAAAAAATTACAATAATTTACTCTATATTTTCAAATTCAAATATTCCTTCATTGCTATCCTCATGCCTACGATGTAGATAAAGATAGGGAAAATTCAATATTTGATCCTATACTTTCACTTCATTTCAATTTGGTCCCTGGGTTTTTTTTTTTTTCAATAAGCTCCTCACTCTTTGCTACCTTTAACAATCATTCCTGTCGTGTGCCTCTGTTATTGTGCTGTCGTTAAAATTGGGGTAAAAGCAGCAAAAGATGGTGCTGAATCGACCACGATCAATCTCTTTGTACAGTTTGTAGTAGTTTTTGAGTTACTCGCTCATTCTCTGGTTCAGTATGGCCGTACTTTGATTTCTTGGAGGAGTTTGTTTCAGGTGGTGCAACTTTATGGACGAAGTGAAAGAGGAAGAAAGAGAGAGAGAGAGACAATGGAAGCGAAATATGCTATGGATTTTGGCCATTTGCTAGTTTACCTTCCACCCAAACCTCCGTTTTCCCCCTTTTCCCACGTTATTGTAACGGAGATATGCAACAGGGATGAATTCTTAAATAGTGACAAAGTGTGAGAAGTTGATTGAAGGAAAAGAAGTTTCAAGGACCAAATTGTAAATTGAATGAAAGTGTATGAAACAAATGTCTCCTAAAGATATATCCAAGCTGAACTCGATAGAATTTTACAGTTTAAATTATACTTAACATCTAAATTTATATGCCCAAATATTTTAAGGTATTTTATTTTATTTTTATTTTTATATGAATTTACTATGGAACTTTTTTCCAAAGTTCTTTAGCATCAATTTATTTCATTTAAGTTATTTAATAAAAAAGGAGTAAAACGTTATTTTGATATCTCAATTATTAAATGATTTTCAATGTGATCTCTCAGTTATTTATTTATTTTTAATTTAGTCCCCTATTAACTTTTATTCTATATTTAGTCATTTATTTATCAATATATTCTCAATTTAATCTTAACTTATTAATTCATTCTTAGTTTATTTTTTCATTTATCAATCTATTCTTAATTTGAAAAGGCATTAAATATATTAATGCTCATATTAGTGAAAAACAAAAAGTAATAATATTTTGATGAGGAATTAAATTAAAAATAAAAATTAATATGAGAGTAAATTGAGAATAAATTAATAAATAAAAAAATAAATTAAAAATAAAAATTTCTAAAAAAAAAAAAACCAACAAGTGTAGAATCAAAATAGTGCTCTACTCTTAATTACAAAAAGATGCAGGGATTTTAATATAAGTCTCGCCCATCTTATTGAAATAAAGGAATATTAATGAAGTAAGAATTGGAAACTTGTTGATCATTTACCACTTTAGTTATTTATTTAGAAGCAAAATAGTTGTTATAATAATTTATTTAAGAAAGAATGGAGGTAATATCTTGGATACATTCACAATTTTAAATGTATTAATATACTCAATTATAATATAAAAATATAATTGTAATAATATTAACAAAAAATAATATTATTATAATTATATCCTTACATTATAACTGATATATTGTTACATTTAAAATTGTGCGGGGACTGAATATTTTATTTTAAAAAAATATATAATTCCTTATATGGATATACATCATGCTACAAATCCTTGGAGGAGCTGGGTTGGTTAGTCGTTTCGTTCACAGATTGCGCATCAATAACAAATTTTGTTACTTAGTTGGCTTGATTATATTAAACTTGATCAAAAAATAAAGGAAAAAAATTTGCTTAAAAATAGTTGATGTAATTAATTACTTAAAAAAGACTTTAAATTTTATAATTATCATGAAGGACCTATTCTCATTTTTGACTTTTCAATAGACAAAATTAGTCCGAAACTTATAGATATATTACTACAATGATTTTAATTATTTACAAATTACATTTCCTCTAATTATTGAATGTTTTTGTATTTCTTATAATGTGATTTTTATTTTTGATTAGTTGGATTAACAAGTAATTTATATAGTTATTACTACCATGATTTGCATGACTTACATATCACATTCACCCTAATTACTGAATATTTTGCATTTCTTGCCAGTTAAGTTTTTTCTTAACTTATTAGACTAATAAGTAATTTATAAACTTATTACTACCATAGTTTGAATATCACAAATCATGTTTGCCCTAATTATTAAATGTTTTCACATTTCTTTTCATGTAAGTTTTATTCCTAACTAGTTGTACTAACAAATATATTATAGATCTATTATCATCATTATTTGTGTTACTTACAAATCGCATTTGTCTTAGTTACCAAATGTTTTTACATTTTTTATCACATAATTTTTATTCTTAACTAATTAGACTAACAAGTAACTTATAGATTTATTACAACTATGATTTGTGTATCCATAAGTTACTTGTTAGTCCAACTAATTAACAATAAAATTAGATGATAAGAAATGCATAATCATTCGATAACTTGAGGCAAACATAATTTATAAATAACATAACCCCTAATAGTAATTCAAATTCACTTTTAAGTCTAGTTTTAATTAAATCTCATACTAATTTATAATCTTAATTTAATCTCTCACTTATAAATCTAGTTTTAATTTAATCCCTCACATATATAAATATTAACATATTTGATTTACATTTAGCTGAGAATTAAAAACTAAATATATAAACTTTAAGAAAAACCTTATATAAAGTTCCTTATATTTTTACTATACCATTTTTTAATTATAACATGACTAGTGTTTACTCGTCTAATAATATCATGTCTATGATTATTACAGTTAATTGTTTTATTTTAAATTAAATTATACATTACTATTAATTGATTTTACACTTGTTATAGCATAAAAAGGATATAAAAAAATTGCATATAAATTCAATCCTAAATTTTATTACTGAGATCTTAGAGAAAATTTAAATTTAGACTAAACTTGTAAGTAAGAAACTAAATTCAAACTTAAAATCTGTTACATCCCTAATTATGGAAGTGTGACTGCCATGGAGAACAAAGTAAACCCCATCTCTGTGAATCAGAAAAGTCAAACAACCTAATCAGTTTAATGACAAAACTACCAAATGACAATTTCTACATTATGCCAATCCACAAGCAAAATATTTATTGTGGAGCTTTCGTATAAAAATTTCAACAGAGCTTCCTCTAAAATATAAAAGTTCTAAATTTTCCATAACTCAAACTTGTAAATTAGAAGGTAAGACAGCTCTGTTCTCATAATTTAAAACAAACAAAATTTCTTGGATATTCCATACAGTAATTAATTCCTTTCTTGTGACAATAAGAGCATCTAGATTACAATGTAATACAGTAAATAACAATCAAATAGTGTCTCCCTTGTGAACGATACAAGGTTCACCAACTTGTCTTTAATTGACTCTACATTGTAGAGAGAGTTCCAGGTTAGCACTACTCCTTGAATAAATGGAGAAGACAAGAATGAGTGACAACACTCACTAAGTAAATAATACTACCTATGTCGAAAAGAGACAAGGCAAAGGCTCCAAATTTAACCATAACATCCATATAGAATAAGAATCAATATTGATTATTCATAATATGGATAAAACATCGTCAGTGAAAACTTATGAAATGAAAATATAATCAAATCACCATTTATAAATCAAATAAAAAAATGAAAATGATTTAACATAGCATAATAGGGAGCATCTAAACAAAACCATAACAATATATAAATGTTGAGCACACAACTATCGAAGGGTAAATCACCATAGATATAAACCATATAGCTCACAAAAATTAGAAATCTTATACGCAAAGCACAAAAATAAAAAATACTAAAAGCAGAGCACACAGCTTGCGAAGGGTAAATCACCACAGATATAAAGTACGTAACTCACAAAAATTGGAAATATCAAATGCAAATCACACAACTCGCGAAGAGTAAATCATCACAGATATAAAGCATGTAACTCATAGAATTCAAAAATATCATATACAAATGACATAGCTCATGAAGGGTAAATCACCATAGACATAGAGCATGCAACTCACAGAAATTAATACAAATCCACGTGTGGTGACTGACACACGGGGCTAGTATCTTCCATACTAGTTGGGGTTCAAAATCATAGTAATTTATCAATTCGAAATTGGAGTATTTCAAAAACATAAATCAAAGTATTTGATGTATCCAAAATCAAAATTTATCATCAATTTAGTGACAAGTATTTTCTAAATCTAGAGTTTCTAGAATATCCAAAACTGAAGTGGTTCAAAAAAAATCTAGAATCAAATTTATTCAGAAAAACAGAATCAGAGTAGTTCAACATTCTAATTTGAAAAAAAATTCATAAATTTTGAATCACCAAAACTTTAGAAATATAAAACCAAAGTCTTCAAAAGTATGGAATCAGAATCCTTCACAAATGCAAATTAGAGTACTTCATACAAACCAAGTTTTTAGAATACCCAAAATCAAAATAACTCAAAGAATCTAAAACTAAATTTATTTCAAATTTAGAATTAGGCTAATTCAAAATATCATTATCAATGTAAATCAAAATCCAAATTATGTAGAGATGTAAATCTTAATTATAAAGTCAAACCAAATACCAAAAGGAGTTACACATCACATTACTTGAACGTTGTGAAAGGATTTAGATAAATTTTTAAAAAGAAATAGTGTATCTGAGGATACCTGTTCCTTATAGGAGCTGAGTGAACAAATCTCATGAATTCACAAATAAAGGTATTAAGATACTAGAGACCAGCATAGTTAACAGTATTTACTCACTTGATAGACTAACATCATAGTTTAACTCTTACTGTCTCTTTCATGAAAATTCTTAATTGAAGAAGGAATCTTTAATACCTTATAATAAAAAAGTAAAGAAACTTTATAACCTTAATTCTCAAAATAATGCCCTTAAATAAAGTTATTTACTTCCCAAAACCCAATTCGCACTCATTTCTTATCTATTGGTCTCTTTTGACATTTAAGGTTCATTTTTCTAAAGAATATAATTAACACAGTTTACTTGCCAAACCAAGCTTGATACCAATTAGTTCCAAGCATAGCTTAATAGGTAAATCAACTCTAATTTATATGAATTTTGGTATGAACGTTCCTCCTTGTGCCACTAACATGCCAATATAATTTCATTTAGAGATTCATTCATTTGCATTTTCAAAATTGACATTTTAGAGCAATACCCTAAGCTGCCACTCTATGTCAGTTCATAATTTGTTTGCATCTATAACCAATCAATTTTCTAAGATGTTGCTGACCAAATTTCAATTGAATCAGAGGTTAATTACTGAGTCATTCAATCAATTTTCTAAGACAGTGTAAAACACCTCTCACTATAGCTTTAGAGTGACAATTTTCCCTAAACATACTCGTATAAGTACTAAACATATTTTATTGCAGTCACTATAGTTCTTCCTTGTTCCACTAGTTACAGAGCTACATTCTTTTAGCCCTTGAAAAGTTACTTTCCATTTTGATGCATTATTTTCACTTTAGGTGTTTATATACAAAATTTACCATAATCTTAAGCCTAACATTATATGTTTTCTGAGCAATTGCTTTTGGTTCTGTTTTTGTATTGACTCCTTTCCATTTTCTTCCTTCTTCAAAAGTCCATGCTTATTCCCTTAATGGAAGCTATCAAAATTTGTTAACCCTTAAAGCCTTTAATTAAGTAATCTTCACGATGCTAGTCTTAACCCCTTATAAGAATCACCTAATGGTCAAATATTAAGGTCCACATACCTTCCCATGAAGGATTTTAAATGCTAAAGATTAGCATCAATAGATAAAAACTCTCAATCTTTAAGATTAAAATAAATTTCCTCGTGAGCCATCATATATCTTAAAATGAATTATCCTCCATAGCCAAGAGTTGCCTAACTTCATCAAATGGCTTGAGGAGATTATGTTATCCTAATTCAAAAATTTAATCATCAAATTTTTTTAAAAAAAATTTATCCAATGTCATTAAATCATTCCTAATATAGTTTTCATTCATCTTTCTCCCCCAACCACAAAGAAAGTTCAAGGAAAATCGAGGAAAACCACCAAATCAACTTAACATGTTTAGTTTCTATAGCTTCCTTTCTTGCCATAAACTTTTGTTTTAATTACCTTTTGACAGCCTACTTTGACATATTCTTTTATCTCGTTCTTCTCTTTTAAACCCCTTAAGTTACCCATCACATGCTTAGAATTTATTTATTAAACTCCTAAATACAATGATAGAATTACATATTTTATATATATGTTCATTATAGCACTTGTCATATTTTGCGCTTCTTTTTCTTTTTCTCTAAATTGAACCATCTTTATATAATTTGGTTACAAGTACATATTAATCCTTTCTTCTAAAAATTTTTACTTCAAACATCCCAAGAACAACCCTTAATTTCTTACACCTAATAGAATTCCTCAAATGCAGAACCAAAATACATTAAAGCTATAACAAAATCTGCAACATAGCTATATAATTTTAAACTTGAAATTTTTAAGCTCAGAGATACATACCTTCTCTGAACCTTTCTTTCTTTGTCTACCTTATCCCAACTAGACTCTACTTCTTATTCAGACCTAAATTGAGTAGCAACCTCCAAACTTCCAACACAAACTTCTGCAACCTTGCTCCACAGCTTAATGTCAACTTACCCCAAGATCTTCTCCCACACTTTTCCCTCAGTTTTGGTCATCTTTGAAGAATTTCACTACTACAACTTGTAAATATAGAGGCTAAAGGAAAATAAGAGGAAAGACAATAGCTCTGAACAAAATTGAAGATGGAGAACATAAAAAATATCAGCTCCCCTCTCACTTGCAGAGCACACTCCACAAAAAAATGGAAGGATGGAGATTCTCCTAAAAACGGAGATGCAAGGGAGTTTAAGGATACTTAGAATGAAGACAAATGATTGCAACTTTGTAATTTTTCAATATATGCAAAAAGATAAAGGAAAGGATAGAAGGTAGCCTAGGGAGATTCGAACTTTGGACTTAAAGGGAAGCATGATGTGTCTTAGACACTTTCATTATGCTCCATCTCAAGTTCAGTGTACACACCATTTTTTTTCTTATCATTCTTGTCCCATTTATATATTCTCTTATTCTTTTTTAATAAATTAATTTTATTTTAAAATTTTCTTCTTCTTCCTTTTTTTTTTTCTTTTTACACTTTGGCTATTGTTCCCTTTTTTCATCACATTTTCTTGCTCAAACTAGCTTTCCCAGACCTCAATGCCATTGTTTACAAAAAATCTTAAAGTGTTACAAAATTAATAAAGAACCAAATAGAATTTGAACTCGTAAGTGAAAAACCAAATTGAAACTAAAAAATAATAAAAGATTATATTAAAACCTAGTTGATAAGAGAGAGACCAAAATAATATTTTACTTAATTTTTTTAAAGATAATATGAATCCAATCCCGCCTGATAAATCACAAGTCAATGACGGGCCTAGGTCTTCAAACAATAGATGGGGGCATGTTTATGAGAAGAAAATGGATGAGAAAAGTCCTACCTTAAAGAAGGTTGGGCAAACAAACCAACTCAGCCATATGGCAATTGAGTAATGGGCAAGAGGAGTATTTCCTTGGAGGGTAGTAGGCGTGAAGGGTTGGACAGAAGCCATTGAGGAGAGACCCAACCTCTCAAAAGTTATGGATTGGGGGTTACTGTTTCTTTTGTGTTACTATTATAGCTTTCTCAAAGAAGGAATTCCCATTCCTAGGAATTTTCCTCTCTGTTTTATAAATAATACACTATTTCATTTAGAAACTCCCCTTAGTTCCTATCAATTTTGATATCAAAGCCTTGATCAAGGCATGATGGGTACCAAAATGGATTTAAGAGTTAACGGATTAGAAAACACGGTGTCTAACATATGTGACAAGATGACTATAATGAATATGGTTCTTATGGAGCTTTGTGACAAACTCATTAAGCTTAATACACAAGTTCTAGAAAGAAAACATGATAAGGGAATATTGGGTCATGACTGGTCTGGGTATGCTAAGTGCAATGCTGAAGAAGAGTCATTTAAAGGTGCAAGTGACTGAAGCAATGTGAAGGCTAATAAGTTTCACCGAATGGAAATGCCAATATTTTTCGATGATGACCCAATTAATTGGCTCTTCAAAATAAAGTATTACTTTTCAATTAACTAGTTTTCTAAATTTGAGAAACTCAATTCAATCACCATAAACTTGAAGGGACGTGCTCTAAATTGGTTTTAGTGGCTTGAATCTAGAGTCGCTATTTGATCTTGGAGTGACTCTAAGCGTAAAGTGGTAGCTCATTTTCATAATAACTAATATGATGATGCCTATGAGATGCTAACGGTGTTGAAGCAAGATGAATCAATGGTGAAATATCATGACAAGTTTAAGGAGTTGTTAGCTCCGCTACATGTTGTTCCTATTGTCGTGCATATAGGAATGTATAAGAATGGACTAAATGATGAAGTTAAGGTAGAGGTTCACATGTTGCAACCATACACTCTTATTCAACTCATGGATCTTTCCTTTCAAATTGATGGAAAGAATTTAGCTATGACAAGTAGTTATGATCGGAAGGATTCAAGGAACTAGAGAACATGGACGTCTTCCAAGTGAATGTCAACTCCTCATTCGTATTCTAAGTTAAGTGAAGTTGGCAAGGTGTAGTTGAGCATAACAAAGGTGAAATCTGTAGAACTTAAAGGAGGAGAAACTGTTGAAAGTACCAGTAGTCATGTCACTCCTATCACTGTTACTACTAGTAATTATGGGTCTTCTAAGAAAATGACAGATGCTAAGATCAATAGGAGGTGTTTATTGGGTCTTTGCTTTAAATGTGATGATAAGTACAATCCCTTCCACTGTTATAAGAATAAAAAATTGCAAATGATGTTTATGGAAGAAGATAAAGAGAATAAGCCAGAATTGGAGACTAAAGTTCATAAGATTAAGGAAGAAAGGGATAAGTCTGCTATTATCATAGAGTTGTCTTTACACTCAATTATGGGTGTCACTAGTTCAAAGACTATGAAGCTCGTGGGGGCCATTAATAGGATAAGGTTCTAGTTCTTATTAATAGTAGGGCAACTCATAATTTCATTGTTATGGAAATGGTGTAGTAGTTACAATTAGAAGTATTTCCCACCAAGCAGTATTCTATTACAGTAGTCGATGGCCAAAAGAGTTATAACAATGGTGTTTGTAAGGATGTTCAGCTACTGCTTCAAGAATTATCTATTCCTTAGTCTTTTTATCATTTCCTACTAGATGGCATGGACATGGATTTAGGCATTGCTTGGCTTGAGTCATTGGGCAAGGTTCATATAAATTAGGGTCAATTATTAATGAATGTTAGGTATAAGGATCAGTGGGTAAGTTTGCATGGTGACCCAACTTCGGTTTATTCACAAGTGGCTTTTAACATTATTTCTAAGGTTGTTCGCAAATAGGGTGAAGCATATTTATTAGAGTATAAAGCATTATATCATGATGATTCCTAGAATCCACCAATTCTTATTGGGATTTAATAGCTTCTTGATGAATTCAATTTTATAAGTGAGCCCTAATCTATTCTGCCACAACACATAGCTCATAATCATGTCATCATGTTACAACCTGATACAAAGCCACGTAATATTCACTCGTATCGTTATGCTCACTCACAAAAGGCTAAGATTGAGCGATTAGTGCAGGAAATGCTTAAGGCCGGTATCATTCAACTTAGTACATGTCCTTTTTCAAGCCCCATCGTTTTAATGAAGAAAAAAGATGGTGGTTGGCACTTTTATATGCACTATTAGGCGTTAAATAAGCTCATTATTCCTGGTAAGTTCCTCATTCCTTCCATTGACGAGTTGTTGGATGAATTGTATTGTGCTTTGATTTTCTCTAAGTTAGACTTAAAGCCAATCTATCACCAAATACAGATTAAGCAAGGTGACAAGCACAATACTGCTTTTCGTACTTATGAAGGACATTATGAGTTTTTTGTCATGCCTTTTAGTTCGACAAATGCTCCTCAACCTTTCAGTCCCTCATGAGCAATATTTTTTACTCCTACTTGCAAAAATTTATCTTGGTTTTCTTAGATGATATACTGATTTACAACAGTTTTATTTTAGACCATTTAAAGCATCTTCAAGTGGCATTTCAGTTATTAGCAAAACAAAAACTTGTCATTAATAAAAAGAAGTGTGTTTTTGCTCAAGAACAATTAGAGTATTTGGGTTATATTATATTTGTTAGAGGAGTGGCTGCTGACCCCATTAAAATGGACGCTATGATTAAATGGCCTAAACCTCGAAACCTAAAGGAATTAAGGGGTTTTTTGGGACTTACAGGTTACTATCGCCATTTTGTCAGAAACTATAGCAAGGTAGCAACTTCACTAACTTAGTTACTTAAGAAAGATTCCTTCCTATTGTTTAATTAAGCTTAAACAACATTTGATAAGTTACCATGAGTTCAGTCTCCATTCTTGCTATGCCAGATTTTTCATTACCTTTAGAGGTCGAGACTGACACTTTCGAAGTTGGTGTAAGCACTGTGTTGATGTGAAAAGCGCATCTAATTGCATACTTCAATCAGATTTTGTCCAAGAAAGCTCAGCTTGCTTCTGTCTGTGAACATAAACTGATGGTTATTTTCTTTGCTATAAAAAAGTGGTAGCATTACTTGTGTGGGCATTCATTTGTTACTAAGACAGATCAAAACGCCCTTAAATACCAACTAAAATAGCATATTATTGGCCTTGATCAATAGAAATGGGTGAGCAAATTAATGGGCTATCAGTTTGAAATAAATTATAAACCAAGTGCCTTTAACAAGGTGGTTGATGCGTTGTCTCGCAAGAATGTTTGATTTAGAACATCATACTTTTTCTTTGTGGCAGTCTAAGGAATTAGAAGCCCTAGATCAATTGATACAACACGATGACAAGCTTAAAGACATCTTGGATAGTGTATTGAGTGGCACAGATCCACTTGATGGGTGTACAGTGAAGAAAGGACTACTGTTTTTCAAAACTGATTAGTTATTCCTCGAAGTTCATCCCTAACAATCATTTAATACTAGGGCATCATGCTTCCCTTCTTAAGGGACACTCAAGGTATTTATGCACTTATAAGCACCTAAGTACAGTAGTTTATTGGCCAGGCATGAAGCACTATGTTTAAACTTTTATGGCTCAACTTGTCAACGTAATAAAAATTTGTCCTTATCTCCTAGTGGACTCCTTCAACCATTGCCAATTCATCATAAGGTTTGAGAGGATATTAGTATTGACTTCATCACTAGGCTACCTAAGGCTAATGGATTTGACACCATTTTGGTTGTTGTTGATCGCTTCACAAAGTATAATCACTTCATCCGACTTGCTCATCCCTTTAGGAGATTGTTGAGATTTTCGTTCGAGAATTGGTGAAGCTTCATTGTTTCC
Organism: Delonix regia; assembly: GCA_037074485.1. Lineage (NCBI taxonomy): Eukaryota > Viridiplantae > Streptophyta > Magnoliopsida > Fabales > Fabaceae > Delonix > Delonix regia. The sequence goes on from CM073455.1 coordinate 10,444,969, forward strand.
CAAAGTCTATAGTATCTAACCAGGATAAGGTCTTTATTAGTCATTTCTAGAATGAGCTTTTTAAGATGTCTAGGACAACATTAAAGTATAGCTCAGGCCAAATAGAGGTGGTGAATCATAGCTAAGAGACTTATCTTTGATGTTTTGCCGGCAAAACTCCTAAGCAGTGGAGCAAATGGCTCCCTTAGGCTGAATTTTGGCTGAATACATCCTTTAATAAGTCCATTAGCATGACCTCTTTTCAAGCCCTTTATGGCAAGGACCCTCCTGCAATTTTCAACTGGGATGATCAAGCTTCAGGGGTCGAAGACTTTGGCAATAAGTTTAAAGAAATGAGTTGCTGCCTTGCAGCAACTATAAGAAAATTTGTCCAAGTCTCAACAACTAATGAAGAACCAAGTAAATAAGTATCGTAGGGATGTGAATTTTGTGGTTGGTGATCAAGTTTATCTAAAGTTTCGTCCTTACAGATTTCTTAAGCTTTCTCATAAGCTCAATGATAAGCTTGCCCTATGCTTCTATGGACCTTATACTATCATTGAGAAGATTGGCAAGGTGGCATATCGACTTCAGCTTCCCTAAGACACTAGGATTCACCTCGTATTCCATGTGTCCCAGCCGAAGAAAGTCCTTAGCGCTTGGTATTCCTACATCTCAAACCCCGTTCTTTTTTGTTTTTTTACCAAGGATCTTGAGCTCCAAGTACAGCCCGAGGCAGTAGTGCAAGCATGCCATTTGGTCAATGATACAGTGAAGGTGCTCATTAAGTGGAAGAGTTTAGCAGATTTGAAAAACACCTGGGAAGATAGCTCCATTATTCAGCAACAATTTTCCTCTTTCCACCTTGGGGACAAAGTGCAGCTTGCAGGGGAGGAAAATGATGGGCCTGGGGTTTCTGACAATAAATGGGGCGTGTTTATGAGAAAGAAGGGTGAGAAAAAGCCAACCTCAAAGGAGGTTAGGCAATTTGAGGTAGGCAGACTAACTCTAACTCACCCGCATTTGAATAATGCGTTGGAGGAGTATTTCCTTGGGAGGCAACGTTCGAAACGTGTAGGAAGGAAATCGTTGAGAAGAGACCCAGCGAAAGCTATGGATTCAGTTACGGTTTCTACTGTGCTACTGTTATGGCTTTTTCTAAGAAGAAATCCCCGTTTCTGGGCATTTTCCTCTCTGTTTCATAAATAATATACTGTTCCATTCAGAAATTCCCCTTGCTTACCATCAGTCAACAATTTTCTGCCTGATCCTTAACCCAGCTCAGGAACATCACAGGGAATAAAATTAAAAAAAACCTAAAAAGTGATGGGATTTTGAGGCATCCTTCTCTGATAATCAGAAAATTTTGAGGGTATTCATAAGCGGTTAGTAAAAATGCAACTAGCATGTTCGAACCGACATTCTGAAACAATTTACAAGCCCAACAACGGAGAGTTCGAAGTTCAAAAGCCGGTCTCGAATTAACACCTACGGATTCAACCTAATACACGCTACAAACAGAAACAGAAGTCCCCCTGTAGCTGTGACTGCAACAGATGGCCTCATCGACAAGTACATCCTAACATAGTTACTCGCGGTTGAAAGTGCTTTTGTAGATATCTCCAAAATAATAACCTGAAAGATTCCGTTAAATCATATGCAGCCAGAGTGCTCCCCCAGAACCTGTACACAAATTCCATGGTAAACTGCAATTAAATCAATGCTTCGGTCCGGAGAAGCAGGGATACCTAAACCTGCAAAACTCAACATAACGTAAGACAATATGACTAATTAATCTTTTCTTTGAAAGAAAAAACTAAAGGGTAAACAGATCTGGTAGAGATTAAAACCCCATACAGAACCATTGAAATTTTGGTCGTTCACTAGTCTTCATCAGTGTCCCTGACTGTAAAACAATGCATGCATGCACCAAGTGCAAATCAGAGCTTCAAACATACAAACAAATGTAAATAATAAATGACCAGTTAAAAAAAGGCCCTATTTCTCGCAGTTAATGGTCTAAATACAAAACAGTTCCTTTGTCAAGAACAAGAAGCCTTTTTTATTTTTTCAAGGCATAAATTATAAAACCAGGATGCTCTAAGACCAATGTGCAGTAGGAGAAGGACAAGGGAATAAGGCAACAAGCGCTGCATTGAAAAAATTGACAACAATGGCATAAGGGAATAATAGTTGTGAAAGAAAGATATGGCTGGTATATTTTTGCCAATCTTGGGTACTGAGTTCGAAATTTTATAGGAACAACAGAAGGGAGAACAATAAACGTTTTTACTGGTCACTTTCATTTAAGCATCCATTACACAATGGCGACACGGCCGGGCTCCCTATTTCTAATGCATTCTATTACTAATGATAGCCTATTGATGACGTGTTTAGAAAGGGGCTCAAAATCATGAAACATTATTGGGAAACCTGCCATGCATCATGTATGCAGAAAAAAAGGAAAAAAAAAATCCCATATAGTATGGTTTTAAAGGAAAACAAACGAAGGAAACACATTCCATATCACAACTGTTCACCTGCACCACCTGCACAGTGGAAAATGGGTAATAAGCTTTATTTTGAGGGCAGTCTAGACTGAAAAGTAAACTTACAAATTGCTCACTCTTTAGGCGCCCAAGCCCATTGAGTGCCGGCTTTGATCTAGGCCTATAGGAATATCAAAACATAGGCAAACTTGCAAAGGATAGAGAGAGAACACAAACCAGAATAGCATAAACAAAAATCAGTATCCATATCCTGCCTCATGCGGAGGTTGCTGTTGCTGCTGATACTCATTACTATTCTGCAGGGATCCATCGTAGCCAATGCTACCATTGTTTTCCTCAGTATTAACCTTATGTGCATGTTCTTGCCCTTCCCTCTCCCTGTTCCATTGCTCAATTCTGGCACGTCTCTCCTCACTGCCTTCTCTGACTGGACTGCGGTTCTTCCTTCCTCCAGGACTTCGACTTCGTCCTCTCCGATGTCTAGGGCTGATACTCCTGTGTTTCCTGCTTCGACTTTCATAATAATGGTCTCTGTCATCATGCCTTCTGCTATGACTACGATGAGAGCGCTCCTCATAGCTTCGATGCCTGTAAGGACTCCTGCTTCTACTTCTGCTTTTACTTCTACTGTGCCTTCTGTGGTACCTCCCAAACAATTGGTGCCTCAACTCCCTGCAGAGAACAAGTAACAGAAAAAATAAAGAGACTCTAAGTTGGATGCCGAAAAGGAAAAAGTGATGTTATTGCTCATAACATGAAAATCAAAGAGAAAACTTTACCTGCTAATTCTCTTCAAATGCATAAAGTTGCAATAGCCACCACGGTTGCAGGTATTCTCCTCATACTGCCTGCAGGTGGCCTCACGGAAGTCTGTTACGGGAGAGAAATCAACAATAATTGGCCGACCTGCACACAACAATAGATGTTCAAACCGATATAGGTTTTAGATGCTTCACCATCAATATTCAGCAGATAAAGGCACACAAATTGATTTCACATATAGGAAAACATGTACGCTAATAATTACTATTGGATGATCATTACAATTGAGGCAAGCATTAAAACTTGCTGACCAATTATATGGAAAGCAGAACAAACCTAAACAAGATAAAAACGGAAATACGGTAACTGACCGGCATAAAATCTTCCGGTAAGGTTCCTAAGCGCATTTGCAGCATACTCTTCCTCTCTGAACTGAACGTACACATTGCCCACCTGCCAGAATATATAGAGGAATTTAGCTCATTTGCATCAATTTATCTAACCTAATATTTTTCTTAAAGGATGATCTGCACTTAATACTACACTTCTGGATATATGGAAAGCAGGACCGAAAAATTTGAGTATAGCTAGAGTATTGAAGTAAAAAAAGAATTCGTACCATGTGGTCGGCGAGGTTATCACAAACATTAAGGCTTTCAATATCTCCATACTTGCTTAGTTCCTCAAACAAATCTTCATAGAATTCCTGCATTCAGGACATTAAAGCCAAAATAACATCCATTCAGAATGCTAAAACCCAATTCAACGGAGAAGAGATAGATAGAAAGAAAAAGGCGGGGGAGGAACCTCAAAATGGTCCTGAATCTTGCGGGGATCGATGGGCTGACCCTGAGCGTCGACGCCAGGAGTAATCATATCGGGGCGCTGGTACATGTTGGAGAGCAAGAGAGTAGGGCTGATGCTGGGCTTGGTGTGGAGTCTGGAGCATCGATCTCCATGCCGGCAAGCTCCGATCTTGAAGTAGAAAGGGCAATTCACCCTGTCTTTCTCAGTCCCAAATATGGATGCCAAGTGCTCCGCCATCGTAAACCCTACCTATTCGTTCCAACGCGCAGAACAAGATCGAGAGGACTCAAACAAGAACAGGACAACTGAAGAAAAGGAAGATCCGCACAGAGTTCTTGGTTTACATATTGCTTTACCTTGGGCTAGGCTTCCTTCTACTTCTAGATGGTTCTGTCAAATCAAGAAACAGTACTATTTTAGTTAAATAGCTCTTCTAACATTGCAAATCATCGTTGGGCTGGTTTGCCCGAGAGGTTAAGGGGGAAGACTTAAGATCTTCTGCACACAAGTGCGCGTGGGTTCGAACCCCACAGCCAGCAATTTTTTCATCCTGACCTTTATGTTTTGGGCTTTACCTGTTAAAGCCCACCTTTTTGTGCTTTGGATTACTGGTTTTGGGCCAGGTTTTATGTTTACCACTTTGTCCATTAAAGAAACAAAAGCCCAGTCCAAAAGTAAGATTAAAGCAACAGAAGTATTACCGAAGCAAATCGACTGCTGTAATTAGATTTACAGCTGCCAATGCCGTAATTTAATCACAGTCGTCCACTCCATCTGACGTCTACGAAGCAGCCACACGTTTTTTTTTTTTTTTCGTAAATGACCCTTTGATGCTTGATGCACCTGGTCAACCACATGCGTTTAGGTTCGGCTGTGCGTCTTCTTCCTCCCGAAAAACACATACTCAATGCATTAAGAACGAAGCCTCGGAAATATTAAAGCCTTACTCAATGCATTATGTGGATTTCAAATGTTTCTGGTTTGAATGCAATAGTGTTATTATACCTTGATCTATTAGAGAACAATATGCAGAGATTTTGAATGATCTAACATAGCATTTCTTTGCCATATCATGGAGGACATTTGAATTTGTGTTACAGCTTTTGTTATTTGATGCTTCACCTTTTCTTACCTTTTTTTAGCTACTTCAGGATAGGTGTGAACCTATAGATGAATTTGGTATGCACTTAAAGTTGTCTACATATTGGAGGATGATATAGTCATACACTGTAAACTCTTCATACAAACAAACCTTTCACATCTGCCTCATTTGGCATTAGGGAAAAAGCACACTTCTATTCTTTTTTTAATAAAAACTTTCACATTTATCTGAAGCATGTTAAACTATATCAGGACTTCTAAAGCAACCAAACCAGGGGCATCTGAGAGATTTGTATTAAGCAATGAAGCAACGTGAACCAGCTTTAGTGTCCTTGGATCCCATTGTGACAAAGTTCGGAAGAAACCAAGAGGTATTGTTCTTATACTTGTTTCTGTAGGATACCAGCAGAACTGTTTTGTTTAGAAAATTCATTTGTTTCTCCTTGTTATTATTATCTTGAGAAAGAGAGAGGGAGAGGATTTTTACTGTACCGTTGACCTTCTAAGCTGTATGAATTAATCAAAATATGGAATTTTGTTGCCCTTGGAAATTTAGTATGACAGCCAATGGTAAGGTTTAAGAGACAGGTGTAAATTTATGCATAAGCAATTATCTAGAAAATAGTATCCTGTCATCTCATTATAATTCAATTTTCCAGAAATTTCTGAAATTCTGGCCCTTTCTAGTTTTGAACACCATCCAGTATCTTAAAAATTATTGTTAACATACATTTCGAAGCACTGATCTTCTTGACAAGTTCAGTATTGCCTTGAGTATGATATTGGGTCGCCTGACCTTGAAAGGAACCTGAAGGAAGATCAGTAGCATTGACCATTCTACTAAGTACTAAGGTGAAGCATAGTTATCTTTACTGTTCTAATCTATATTTTTTGGTTCAAATAGCCGTCATTGTTACTCTATAGGCTTAACTGTCTTTATTCTTCTCTTTTAAATTTCTCTCAAGTAAGATTTGCTGCCGTACAGGTGAGAGAAAGTTTCATTGAATCCAGTGAAGTCAAGATTATGCAAGTTACCTGCTTCAGGAGATAATTCCTCATCAATTGGTTATATCAAACTAACATCTTTCAACCAAAAGGCATCTAGTAACTAGTAAATTTGCCAAACAATGAAGGAAGATCAGCAGCACTATACAAATTGCAAGATGCTGTAAATTACAGACATGCAGTAAAGTACAGACAGTGGAAGCAAATTGTACCATCAATAATCCTGTGTATTTTGCCATTATAATTTGAACTTGTATTTTGTCCAGGAAATTGTACAGACATAGGAGTAGTCGTTGTATCTTTGTACTGATGATGGTTTCAAGCGTGTAATGTAGATCAAACAAATATTCAGCATCATTGTACTTCAGTTTTCATAAGTAATACAAAAGAGTTCAATGTCCTTCTTGACCACTTCATTTTGCAAAAGCACTGTCTGGACTTTGAATTGATTGTATTGGAGTGTTAAGAGAAGCCTAGGTTATAGATCCAAGAAACAACTGTATAAGCATAATAACAAAACCAAAATTAGATTGAAATGAATGTTGCTCCATTATGTCTTTCCAGACAATGCTGCACAAGAGAGAGAATGAAAAAACCCAACAACATAGGTTAAATATTATAGAAGATTTTCTATAATAAAAATAAAATAAAATTGGTTCCATACACTAACACGTTAGAATTTTTTATTATATCCCAACCTGTAAAATATTAAAAGTGAATGCATATTCTCTTCACTTTACTGACGCAAAAGATTATACACTCTAAATGCAAAGTAATGCTTAGATTAAAAAACACTGATGATATTTATAATTTTGTTTCAACAATGTATTTATTTTATACTCATACTATTCATTACATCTAATATTTCTCCCATTAATAATTATTTTAAGAGAAGAAATCATAATCAGTATCCAGGGTTATCATTCATTTCCCAGCTTTCATGAGTAAATTATCCTAATCAATATCCAAGAATAAATGACAATCAGTGAATCATTTTTGGTTCATTTCCCAGCTCCAGAATAAAAATAAATAATGATCAGTATCCAAGATGAAAGAGTGGTTCCATTCAGCTCCAGAATAAAAATAAATAATCTATATCAATATTTTTTTCATAAAGTGGTTCCATTTTTTTTTTCCTGAAAGAGTTGGTTCCATTCAATATCACATGGCCGAAAAATTTTGGAGTTCTTTTGACAAAATGCTAGCCAAGAGTGTGTGGTTAAAATAACAGCATTCAAATAAAAACCTCCAAAGCAAGAATCAACGTCCAAACCGGACTCCTTCTTCCTTCTTCTTCTTAACGTCCAAACCGTCCCTCCTTCTTCCTTTTTTCTATGCTCCCATGATTCCTCTTTCCACTGCTCTTGCCCCATGTGAGAAAAGGGAGGAGTTGGGGCCAAAACAGAGACCAAATCGCGTAGTTGAAGAAATCTGCCACTGTTGCGTTTAAGTCTGACAATCTTGGAGCAATTCTATCGCCAAAACGCTCGCCGTTTGATGCTGGGAATTGCCAACGTTATATCCAAAACGCACTGTGCCTTTAACCTCTGGAAAAAGATAAAAAGAGGAAAGCCTGTAACGCACCGCTTCACATGAGTGAAACGGTGCGTTCCGGTCTTCGGTGCAACGTGGGAATCCAAATTTTTGGCATTTAAAAATTTAAATTTATTGTATTTTAAAATTTTTGAATTATTAAATTTTTATTAAATAATTTAAATTTTAATATATATTAAATAAATTTTAATAATTTTTTAAAAAAATAAACTATTAAATTTTTATCAAATGATTCAAATTTTATTAAATTTATTTACATTTCAAATTTTAAATTTATCAAATTTAAATCTGCTGTTTCCTCAATGGTGGATAGAGCGGACGGTTGTAAGTTACAGCATTGGCAGCTGTAAATCTAATTACAGAAGTTGATTTGCTTCGTGAAGCCTAGGGTGCAGGTACTGGATACTGTGCAGTTTTTTTTTTTTCTTTTTTGTTTGGGCTTTTGCCTCTATAGGTTTTACCGAAAATTGTTTTTATATGCAATTGTGTTGTTGTTATAAGTAAGTACAAGCTTTTGAGAGTTAATAATTAGAAAAGGATCATACAGGTATCGAACATAAGTATAGGTCCCGTCCCACGTAAGTCTAGATGAGATATCAGTTGAATCAAATTATTGGATGTTTTATATGCAATTTTGCACTAACTTCTATTTCTAATTCTTCATCAGCCAAAGAAAAGGAGTATGGTGGAGGGAAATTATAGTCAATATATGTTAATTCCATGTAATATTATTCAACTATCTTTCTTGTCATATTAAGAATTAAAATTAAAGCCTCACATATGTAATGTGAAATTTTCATTTTATTGACAGTGATGATATTTTCCAAATAAGAAAAGTATTGAGTGCAAACCAAATTTTAAGAAATATTAGTATCATCCACTCTAGAAAAGTATATATAATGTGATGATAAAGAACAAATAAATTAACTATGATAAGGTCAAAATGCTTATGGCTCAATAGTACAGCCTCATTCTATGAGCTTAAGATTTGATACAGTATTTAGACAGAAATGTTGATAGCCGCTTATGATACGCTCCGTTTTATCTTACGGTAGTCCTTCCAAGAAAACACTTTGAAAATATGTAATTCATACAAACGAGGGACTCATGGGCACTAACACAGTATTAGCTTCTCAAAGCATAAGACAGAAACTAAAGGGAGTAAAAAAGAAAGGGAAAGGTTACCATAATGACACTTGAGCTTCAAGCAACCAAAATGACCATTCATAATTATTACCATCACAAATTACACATGATTGGGCACAAGGCATGCAAAGGAACAATGAAGTGTCCCCAAAAGATTACTTTGCTTTCTCTTTTGTGAAAGCTGAAGAAAAAAGCGTACTTTGCTGCCAAAAAGAACATTGTGCAGCGAGGTTGTGATAAAGTCATAATTGAACCTTTTTGCACTCTTAACATTTGGCATGGTAATACTGGTTCGTTGACTCATATTCCACAGATGGTAAATCATGTTTGACAGTTTGGTTCTGAGTATATGACAACAATGCAATGACAAACAGCTTATGTGTAAAACTAACTGCATGTGATCTCTTCTCCTTGGGTTTGTTTTATTGGGTATGGAAGCTGTGAACTAGGACATAAAAGATATATCTTTTGCTTTTTCCTGACAAGGTCAGGTCTATGGTATAAAATAAGGATAAAGAAAAGGACCATTGTGTAGGGACTTATCTACTCAAAACTTCAAGTTCAATTTGAATTCAACAGGATAACAGAGAGTTGTTGATATCCTATATTTTATTTGTTTGTGATATATTGCTAATATATATAAGGAAGTTCTTTCATTTATTAATATTTTAATTGAGTCCAATCGTTAGAAACTCAGGTAATTGGTAGTTGAATCTTTTCTGAGAGTTTTCGTGAAAATTAATATTGTCACAGGAGCAACACAAAAATGATCTATATAATTTATTCCTTTTACCAAATTGCGAAGCTCAAATTTACCTATATTGTCCTGCAGATTTTGGGGCTCACACTAATCAAAGCAAAACTTACGAAGAGGACTCACGAAATCACTACAAAATCTCACAGACCAACCTATGCAAACAAAACAACATTATCTACTTAACTTGAGACTCTATCGAAGCACAATTTGGAAAATCTTCTTCCTTGCCTCGAGCATATGTAATGTTTTCTTAAAACAATATAACAGCACTTTCTGCCTGTGATATCTCTAAATCTTCTTGACTCTGATTGCCTAGAATTTAAGGGAAGAACTTCTCTTGCCCAGAACTAGCTGATGATTTGGTACATAGACCTGTTGCTAGAAGAAATCACCCCTCTATGCATTTTGTAGAGGAGAAACTAGAAAAGTATATGGATAAAATACTAAGACTTAAAAGCTTGAGATGCTTGTGACTCTTACGAGCTTCAAACAATGGTGCCAACATAGCCAAATCCTACAATGGAAAAGGTTATGGTCTGAAGGAAGAGGTACACAAAGTAGTTGTTCTTCCCATGCACAAAATCATAGCATCCACAAAGGAAGAGGAACACCGCAAATCCCAGCTCTAATAAATGAAACCTGTTCATGGTAAACAATAAGCAAAAACAGTACACAGTTAGCAGGGTGAATGCATATTGAATTCATATTTTGGTTTCAAAAGATATTATCTGCATTAATTTGATCATTTAATGTTTAAATATCATGTTCTAGTCTCAAAAGAATGTTTTGTTTTCAATATTATTCTCATGTGAGCCCATTAATAAGTAATTAATGAAATTAGGTAATGTGACATAACGTGAAGCTGATGTGATTATCAAGTATTCAGTTGTTACTAAAACATGTCATAACAGAATAATAGCTATTCAGAGTGATATAGTACTCTATTATGACTGTTCCATTGATAGCTAAATACTTAATGACCAAATCAGCTTCGCATTAAGTTGCTGACACTAGTCTTTGATAATGAGCTTAACATGAGGACAACCTTAGAAACAGAATACTGAGGGACCAAATTGATAAAGGAAAATGTATCATTGAAAGACCAAACTATTTATGTAAGAACATGCTGAAAATTTGACCTTTCAGCAAATTTGAGTCGAGGTTTTTTGGTAGCTTTGGCGACATTTGTCTTGTTCTTAAGAGCATCTGCTTTGTTCTTGTTATTGACAGAGTCTCCAAGTTTTTCAGTGACAACCCACTCATTAGCTCTTCCAGCTTCTAACAGACCTATGAAAGTTGCCTTGGTACGATGCAAAGACATGACATTCTCAAAGAGGATCCAGTAGAACAATAGGTGAATGGACCTGCCAGAGTTCAATATTTAATTTGTTGAACAAAAGGACTGAAATTAAGATAGGATTTGGCAAGTAATTAGGAGAAAGTAATTATGAGACCTTGGAGTTCCCACTGAGTTGAGGATGGTGATGATAGAAGGAATGTAAACAGCTCCCCATATCGGAACATGAACCTCAGGGACCAAAATTGTGAGGGGAAGCACCACACAGTAGAAGAAGAAGGTCACCATGTGGGCTATGATTTTACGCACGAAGAAGAAGCTGTATATCACATACACTTTCTTCCAAAACTTTACTTTCTGCAGAATGAAATGTTTACCAAAAAGAAAAATCAGAATATGCGATAAATTAAACAGCAAGTATCTTCAATTTTAATCCCCTTTTCCTTCTCCCTCCCAACAGTATCATATTACTGAAAAGGCTAACCTTGTTCCTTACAATCTCCATCACCATTTTGCGGAAGAGATTAGCAGGACCACATGACCACCGATGCTGCTGGAAGCGGAATGCTCTTAAGGTACTGGGAAGCTCACTTTTCGCCTACACGTTTGCGTTTAATAGACTCAAGTGAATTTGACTCTTCAAATGTTTGCGTATGATAAATTCAAGTGAATTTGAATTTGAACTTAGTAGGAAATTACCTGGAGATCACCTAGGTAGAGAAATTTCCAGCCTCTAAGGCTAGCACGAACAGCAAGATCCATGTCCTCCACTGTTGTTCTGTCTTTCCAGCCTCCTGCCTCATTGATAGCGGCAATTCTCCAAACACCTGCTGTCCCTGCATTTACAATTCCGGAACAGAATTGTCTTATTACTATCCATTTCATAGACATACATTGCAAGCAGCCAAACGTTAACATTGGTTAAGAATGTTGTAATTGAAGTCACAGAAATGCCTGCCAGTTAGTACGTGTTGAACAGTGAGGAAGCCATGAGAATTACCATTGAAACCAAAAAAAGCATGGGTCGCCGACCCAACTTCTTGCTCCACTGTGAAATGGTAATCCAGAGACATCTCTTGCATCCTTGTCAATAAACATTCATCCGCATTCACTGTCAAAAAAAAAAAACCACTCAGTTTGCATCTTTTTGTTTAATCTACATTTGTATATTATAATTAAAAAGCATATATTTATCATGTTGTACTAAGATAACAATATAAAAAAAAAAAAACCGCCTATTGAGATTTTTCCAACCGGTAAGCGCAAATTGAAGTTTATGATGACTCAAACAGTAAAATGCCACGCCATATTGATGCATGATATATGAGAGTAGAGGGATAGGTGAAGTGTCGGCAAAACAAGGGTGAGGTCCACCATTAAATATATTTTTTTTTTGGGGTCTGACTACCCGATCCTGAAAGCACGTGGGACGTGGGGTTGGATAATCCAAATGACAATTTTACCCCGTAAACTAGGTCGCTGCAAAAGCCGTTTAGTCCGTACAGTAATTGGCTCGGTCACTAGGCAAATCATGTATCGTATTCTCTTTAACTTGAAATGACTCAACTACCCCGAACCACCCTCAATTTCTGCCGCTTAGTCCCAGGAATATGACACGTCGACAGCGACAACGGCTATAACCAATTGACCATCTCACCCCGATGACGATGACAAGGACAATTGCGTCATTTTACTAAATTTGAGGAACAAAGATCCCAGCCAAAGTAAATGTCCACTTTAACCCAAAAATGCCAACGACCAGAAAAAACATCTCTAGAAAGGAATTAATGAATAATTAAATATTACATAAAAACATCTTAATTATGAGAGAAAAAATTAAAAAATGAAGGGTATGTTTGGTTGGTAGAAAAGATGGAAAAGAGAATAAAAATAGATTTTGAAAGAATGAAATTTTAAGCTTACGTACTAATTTTAGTATAATATTAAAACAAAGAAGGATAATAAAAATAAGGATAAATTAAATTAACAATATATTCTTATTAAAAAAATAAAATATTAATTAATCAATTATTATATCCTTATAAAAAATTAATTATTAATTTTTAAAATTATTAAAAATTAATGTTATAAAAATTATTATTTAAATTTTTATTAAAAATGAATTATTATTAAAAAATATCACAAATTAATTATTGTTATAATAATATTTTTTAATTTTAAATTTTGTAATATAATAATAATAATAATAATAATAATTCTCTTAGAAGATCAAAGGAGAGAAACAAAGAGGCAATTTTGTCAAAAATTGGAAAGCTTCACAATCCCATTACCTAACTATATAATCCACGTTCCCTTATAAGGAAGAAAATTACCAAAAAAATCTATTTTCACTAAAATCATACCGAACATAAAATTCTCTCCCGTCAACTCTCTTCAGCCAAACATGTCAGAAGTATAACACCCCACTCAAGAAAGTAAGGGGTACATTTGTACTTTTATTATGTGGAGTCCATAAGCTGCGAAAGAAACGAGCTTCGCAATTAGGGTGGCTGTGGCGGGCTCAACAGTGGTCCCCACCCGTGATTGATGGTTTCGTTTTCGTGGACCTTCCATGCAGTCAGGTCAGCCCATGAGAAGGGAAAAAAGTTACACTAAGGAGAGCGAATATGAACAAAAATTACCCGACGATGGTTGAGAAAAACAAAACCCCCAAACACTATTACCACCGACACAGTTAAATTTACAAATCAGGCCAAAGTTGTGAGCGTGAATAAATAGCCTGATGATGTAACAAGTAAAAATTTACTGGGCTTTGCTTAGCTTACCGAATCTCCAGCGAGCTTGAACCAGAGCGATATCGGGGTTGCCATCCAAGAAGGGAATGGCTCGCCGGAGAAAGTCCGGTTCCGGCCGGAAATCGGCGTCGAAAATGGCCACGTACTCGCAGTGTTTCACGTAGCTTCGCTTCAGCCCTTCTTTCAGTGCACCTGCTTTGTATCCTGTTCTGTTCTCTCTGATCTGATACGTTATGTTTATTCCTTTGCTTGCCCATCTCTGACACTCTTGCTCCACCATTTGCTGTATAATTCAAGATTGATTATTTGAGCAAAATCCAAATCACGAATGCAGTAATTCCATGCGTTGAAATTGTCAATTTGGGGAAATTTGCATTGATGAAAATTATTAGTGAGACTACAACAATGCTGAAAAACCATACAGCATCTCAAGGGAAAGTCTTTCGTTATTGTGTTGGCACTGGAAACCATCACTTGGAATGGCAAAACATTCATCAGACTACATTGAAAGATCATTTGTTTTCGTTTTCAAAACATTTGACTGAAGTACCTTGACGGAGGGGTCTGTAGAATCATCGAGGACTTGGATCACGAGACGGTCCGAAGGCCATGAAAGTCCACAAGCTGCTCCAATGGAGACCTTATAAACCTAACCCAGAAACCACCCAATGCATAAGCCGACAAAAGAAATTCAAAGTTTTCTCCTTTCGGAGAAACCCAACAAAACAAGAAAAAGAAAAGGCAGTGAATCTCATTAATTCTGACCTCTCTTTCATTGAACATTGGGATTTGGACGAGAACAACGGGGAAATTGGAAGAGCCCAGTTCGAGGTCATCCTGAATAGGCTCGAATTTGTAACGCTGTTCTGGTTTTTTCCAGAAGAGCTTAACGAGGATGATGACGACTCCCATGTACAGCCTCTCTATGAAGAGCATAAGCGACATGGCTAAGCAAATGTAGACTCCGAGGTTGAGGAGGGGCACTATCAATGGCGATTTGATGACGTCCCATATGAGCTTAATCTGTCCGGCGATGTCGTAACTCACACCCTGGATTGAGTCTGGTATGAAGAATTTGGGTTCGGCTTCAACCATTTTTGATGAATTGGGTCGGTGCTATATCACAAGAAAACAAAAGTAAGAAAATTGCAGAGAGTAGATGATGAAGGCCACCTCTCTCTCAAAAGAGGTACGTTACGTTTCTACTATAACTGCCTCCCAATGCTTCTCTTTTCTATCAGGAAGCAGAGACGGGGCATAGCAGAGGAGGCAGAGTGAGAAAAGGGGCAGGAGATGGAGAGAGAATTAGGGATTAATTTATAGTCAAATTTTTGGTGATCATTCTTTATTTCCATATTTATTATATTATAATTTTTTTTGGGTTGTCCAAAAGGACTTTAGTATCACTCACAAATTTTTCCCATATAACTTCTTTTCTTTTGCTTTTTAATGCAAGGAGGATTCAGTCATTATTAAAATATTGTAAGGTTATGGTTAGGTATTATTACTATAATTACATTCATTAATTATATAAAAATTAAATTAATTTTGAAGGAATATTAGTTATCAATTAAATTATTTTAAGTAACTATTTAATGAAGTATTATAATATATTTTATAATTAATTACGTAATAACTAAAAATATACTACTCTCAAAACATACAAATAAACTCACCCCTCTTACGAAATTAAGTATGCTTGATTTCAATAAAATCCTTTAGTTATTTAATTTGAGATTTTTCAATTAATATATTATGTATAAAGAAATTTTCTAAAAGACCAATCATATAATGTTGAATTATTAAAAGAAATTAGTTAAAATTACATTCAATTTTCTAAATAAAATCTTCATTTTTAAAGATCCGATTACTAACTAAACCCTGAAAGTTAAATCAAAGTTTTAGTCATTACTATCATAATCATTAGTTTCTAGGCCCTAAAGAAAAAGATATGGCCCTTCCCCCAGTGAACAGTCCCACACTGTCCCAGCGAGAATGCTTGGGTGGTTTTATCTATTCGGCTTCACATGATGGGGGAAGTTGAAGTATTTTTTTTATTAATTTAATAAAAAAGAAAAATATCCAAAGAGTTGAGATAATCACTGGCTGTAGTTTTTGTCAGTATATTAGCCATTGGATGGATATATATGTCCAAAGAAATGATGATGGTTGTGTGAAAAGTAAAAGTGAGAGAAGAGAAGAGAACTATCCTCACTTTGAGTTAAATACAAGTGACGAAGTATCATAAGCTATGAACACTCCCTTAGGTAATAGAAATTGTGTGAGGTATCCACACTTTAATTTAATAGTAATTTGATGGCTTACAAATTTGAAATGATAAAATAATTTTTTAGGGCTTTATTAATAAATTTTAAAAAATTATTATTTTTCTGCTTCAAAAACATTAAGATAGACTGTTTTTCACTAGCTCCAAAATTAGAAACACGCATGGAATTAGTTTTTATTTTTTCACCATTGTTAAATGTAAATTATTTTTGAAGTTTTTTGGATCAAATTTGTATTATATTCACAATTTTTTAAATTTTAATACTTCAAAAATACTTTACACTTTGTAAACTTATAATAATAATAAAAAATTAATTTCATGTATACATTTAGTTTCCATATCAATAAAAAAAAAAATTGATCCTAACATTTTTTCAACAAGAGTATAATAAAATGATTTATTTAATTTATTAATAAATTTTTAAATAACTATTTTATCACACTAAGTTAACCAACACCAAATTATGGTGAAGTTAAAATTTGGGAGAGCGAAAGGATAGTTTTACCTGAAATTGTGCTTATAATATTGTTGCCTCATTTATTAATGACTTATTACTTGTACGCTATGGCGCATTGAAAGTGATTATGAGCTTCCTATTTATGGAGAATCTGAATCCTCCGATGGGCAATTAAGAAGAAGACTGAGTGTGATCGAGAAGTTACGTAATTATAATGCAGGGATATAAATGAAAAGCTGATTTTGACAATAATGTTAACCATAATTAATTTGGGTTTTATTGGGAGTAAAGTTATTTCCTTAACTTTCACATTAATGCCGATTCGCAGTAATCGCGCGTTTCAAGACAAGAAGAACAAAAATCTCCCAGTTGTCTTAATCTCACTTTTTTGTAAATAAAATAAAAATCCATTTTGTTAGGAGTTGTTTGAAATTATACATGATTCTAAATTACAAAAAATTCACTTGACCCAATATATGATTTTGGAAAATAATATTGGATTAAAAATGGCTTGTTTAGAAATATATATATTTTATAAAATAGAATGGGCATGAAATTTTTTTTAAAACACATCTTAAAGGCTTGGATCGATATTTGTTTAAAAAAATAAATTGAATTTTAAAAAATTTTATTTAAAAAGTGAAGTATCAAAATTAAAAACATTTCAATTTTATGGGCATTAGATAGCAATTCAATATTGAAATTGACTTAATTTTACTTTTATATGACTGTACAAAAAATCATAGTAAAAAGTGACATTTTGGTATGAAATTATAACTAATGTACTTTGTTCAAATGATTCATACCAATGTAATTATTGGTCTAATTTGCACTAAGAATTTTATTGCATACATCACATGAATAATAAAAATCGATTAATTACATTTTTTATTTGAAATATTAACTAAATTTCATTATGACTTGAAAAGTCTGTTTAATTGTTAATTTTGATCAATAAATAAATAAATATAGACATAAAGACTAAAGCTCAATTTAAAGTAAGAGTTTAGACCTCTTGATTTAATTACCAACATTCAGCCCATTTAATAGTTTAAATTCTCACATATTTTGATAAAAATATGAAATTATATTTAATAAAATATATATCATTTCATAAAAATTTAATAACTCAAATTTATATGACATTAACATGATCATATATAGTCATATTTTTTATTTATAAATTTAAACCAGTAAATTTTTATTTAACACTTTATCTTTATCAAACATAAAAAATTCAGATTGTATTCTTAAACTATTCAGATCCATTATAAATATTCGATCATCTATTTAAAATCAAACTCTTTTAAGTTTTGTTTTAAATTAATGCTGAAGCAATTACGACATTGATGACAAGCTTCTCTCTCGCCGTACTAAAATTTACATTCTTTGTCCATTACGGTTGACATCTGATAGACAATGTGGCAATACAACTTTTTTTTTTTGTGTTATCACTCTTCTACTATGTTCTAAATTTATGGCAATAATGAAAATTTAATAGATGGTTATGAACAAGATGCATGTGACATTTATGTGTTTTTCTTTATTTTATTTGCATATATTTCAATTTAGATATATTTTGATGGGATTATGAAATCATATTCAATTACAATCTACTGTTGAATAAAAATTTAATAGTTCAGATTTATATTAAATTAATATAATCACTCGCAATTATATTTTTTATATATAAATTTAGATCATTGAATCTTTATCTAATAATCTATTATTATTGAATATGACCCCATATTTCTAATATAATATGAAGAATTTGAATTGTAAATATTTACACATATTTTAAATTTTTGCAGTCGAATTTTGAAACAGAAATTATAAAAACATAAGACAATTTCAAACATTCAATCATGTAATGTTAAAATGTACAAAATTTATTTAGTATTTTTATGAACAATTGACCCAACAAAAAATGCTTAAAAATTATAGTTAAGTCTTGTGTAAAGAAAATGAGCATGTAATAAGGGATATTTAAGACTGATAAATGTGGTTTTCGTAAAAACAACATGTCTTCTACATTACATTTAATTTAAAAATTAATGCGGAACTTAATGCCAACGAGACAAATGAGATGAATAAATATTTTTAAGATGAAATAAATGCATTAATTACATAGTCAATTAATGCTTTAAACTTTTGTTTTTGGAAGTAATGCTTTAAACATTAAATACTTCCTTAAGATTTAAAAAAAAAATACATAAAATAAAGTGCAATTAGAGAAAACTTTTTTATGTATTTTCATTGCATGCAAGACAAATGACAAAAAAAAAAAAAAAAGAATAAAGAAGAGTCTTGCATTTATCTGCTCTCGAAGATTCTCAATATATACACTCTCATCTTTAAAAATTTATATTATTTTAAAACTTCGCTTGCAAATAGTTTTGTGCTGAGTAATGATTTCATGTTTTTGAAAACATTTTTTAATTACATTGTAATTAATTTTAAATGTACATCAGCATCCGTAAAATTTTATAAACTAATTATTCTAAACATTACAACATATAAAATTTTTAATAAAATATTATTTAATATTTAAAAATTAATTACATCATAACTAAAAAATTAATATTCTTAAGAACATAATATTATTATTCTTTTTTCCTTTGCGCTTGGACTTCTTTCTTTAAGAAAAAATTACATTTGTGTCAAAAGTCAAAAATTGAAAAGCACATATACTTTTAAGTAGGAAACGTATTTATTCAATATGATACTATTGCAATACACATATATAGATATTAAAATTTTTTTTAATAAGATATGTTTCAAAATGTACTAAAATAATATCAAATTGGTACTTTGATAATTTTTTTATTAGTTGTAATATTATTTATATTTTATCTTTCATTTTAGCATTATTTTTTATTATATTTTACATAATCTTTCTTCATCATTAATTTTATTTATTAAAATATATATATATACATATATAAATATATCCATATCTATATCTTAAAATTTTTAAAATTAACGTATTTTACATATTATATCATATTTAATACTCATATCCATATGAATGTTTCGTAGCTCAAAAGTAAATTATGTAAACTCCGTTTGCCAATTTTATTGACTAGAAAATATTTCTTTGTATACATTAGGAAAAAAAGAAAATCAAAGTCGTTGAGTGTCAATTGATGCAATCACTCCGCATGTAATGCCTGAGGATGAGGTAATTTCAGTGCAATGCGATATTATTGGTCAAAAGTAATTTCACAAAACTTTTCATTACCCGTAATATCAAATTAAGGATAAATTTATTTAATTGAATTTTCTTGGCTGATTAGGAATATTGTGCACACCCTTAACGGACGCTACTTGTCTACTTATGTGTACAATGTTTCTTCGCTTTCAAATATCTAATCCTGTCCTGTCGATTTGGTGTTACCACAATTGACTCAACATTTCGTTGCGGATCCAGTGATCTCAGATCAAATACCACCATAAAGCACAAAATAAATTGACTTTCTACCTTCCAAAGTCATTAATTATTTGTAAATAATATCATTATATATATTTTCCATCCACTTTAATTCATAAAAAGATATTTGAAATGTTTTTTATACAATAATTAATTTTATGGTCAATTAATCACTATATTATACATTATAAATATTGTTGATTTCTCCTTTATTTAAACTATTATTTTGCATGATACCAATGTCAGTCTTTTCATTCCTTTATTTTCACAACTGAATCGATCATTAAATCAGGATAAGAAGTAAATCACAATTTAATGTTTCATATATGTATTACAATTAATTTAATACGTATATTATAAACTAAATATAAATATTACTTAATGCAGACGATAATAAATTTATATGAAATTGGCTGAGAAAAGTCCTTAAACATTATAGATATTTATCAGACAATATTAAAACTCATTATATACAAAATAATCAAAATATTACTTTTACCTGTTATTGATTTACTAATTTTTCCATCAAACTAGCCAAAGTAATCCTTATTTTAACCCAATTTAATTTATATGGACGTGATTATAATGCCTTAAATTTAATCCTTCCACCAACTATAATATAGAAGGTTGACTAGATAACTCCAAATGTTTGTCATCTCGCATAACTTAAGTTTGACAATCATAAAATTAAAAAAAAAAAAAAAAACAAAGAAGGTAAAATGTATCATCAATGATGAATATAATTAGAATGATTATAGGGTGGGTAATGAACAAATTCAAAACTCAATTCGGTATTAGAGATGAGCATTACATTAACCTGGTGAACAAAGACTGATTTGATCGCATTAGTTCGATTTATAATTATGTTAAATGAAAAAAGATTTGTAAATTTTATCAAGTCGGCCTAATATTTATTTTAAATTTTTTATAATTTTTATAATATATTTTTAATTTGATTTTTAAAATATCAATTCTTTTTAACTTTTTATTATTTTTTATTTGAAATTTTAAAATTTTTTAATTCTATTTTATTTCCTTTCAAATTTTTTTTTATTTTTTGTTTAAACAAATTATTTTTACAAAATAATTTATATTTTATTATTTTTTTAAAATAAATCCACCCAACTTGGTCAATAATTGGGGCGAATTGAGTCTATGGTCAAAATTAAAAAATTTAATATAAAATCGAATCAAATTTCAAGTTGGTAAAAAACTCTATTCGTGCTCATTTCTATTTGATATGATTATGAGACTTGACTTAGTTTAGTTAATTTATAAATATTTAATTTAAATTCAGTCTAATCTTGATATGGTTAAATTAAATCAGATTAACCAGATTATATCAACCTTATAAAATAATTATCAACCAAGTATCATTTTTTTTGTTTGAAGGTGGGTTATCCTTTGTCACATCAAAGATGCCTTATTGGTTCATGAAGAGAAAAAAATGAAACACTAGGGTATGGTATAATCTGGGGCTATATGACACAGAACAAGTGAGACAGATGAGGTAGGGACAACCACGTGTTGGAACTCAGAGCAATACTTTATGATACCACATTCTTTATTATTGAGATAAAAGACCAACATGTGCAAGAAAAGGCAGGTTGCTCCATTAATGACTTGTTCTACACATCCCTTCATTACAGGCCGTCTCAGTACTAATACAACTAAAAGATGCATATATTGTTTAAAGCTTTTATGGTCAGTGATTATATAGTAAAAACTCAAAGTAGTTCTGAATAATAAATAGTATTGTTATTTATATTGTTAGTATTATATAATCTAATTTCAAATATGACTAGATTAGTCTTTAAATTGTAAAAATATTTATTGATTTATTGAATTATAATTGGCAATAATAGTCTTATGAGAGTACATTAAATATTTTCAAGAATTATCATGACAAAAAGCGGGAACAGGTAGAACATATATACGATCTTAATTTGGGGATAAATTAGTGAAAATCCTAAAATAGAATTATATTTGGATTGACTATAAAAACATTGCATGATGCCGTTTAATTACTGAAATCACCCTATAAATGTTATTAATTATTTCTCTAAATAATCCTAATGTGTGTTTTTTCTTGCTCAATGTGTCTTTCCTTTTGTTGGAGAAGAGGTGGCTAAAATTGTCTTCCACGCACCCTATATCTAGCTATTTATATTCTCTTTTGATTTCTAATACTATAGTGTAGCTTTTGGTCAACCCAATTAGGGGTAAGAGTAATTACCTCGAAGTTTGAAGTCAATTTTATAGAATGGGGCGAGTTTTAAGCCTAGAGCCTTGTGTAAACTAACTTACACTCCCACTTAAGGAAACTCCTTTTTAGTTCTTCGATGAGCATTTTTACTTTGGTCTAATCTTTCCTTTTCTTGTATTCTTTTAGAAAAGCATGATCGTAGTGGCTTGTTGCTAAATTTAATTATCAGGATTTTATATTTTTCTTCCGTGTTTGAGAGTTGACATTTTGTTTTAAAAAAACGAAATAGTTTTTAGATAAATATATATATATATATATAACTACCGCGAGTTTATTATTTAAGTTTATGAATTTATTATTGTAAATAAATAAAATATCAACTCAACGTAGATAATTTTTTTTTATGAAATTATTACAATTTATTTTATTATATGTTTAAATATGTATAAAAAATTATAAAATTATTTTTAAGATGTATTTATTAAAAAAATAAAATAAATATTATTTAATTAGCTATATTAAATAATTATTTATATATAATTATCTTAAAATATTCATGTTGAATATTAAAAATTATAAAATATAAATAATTTTTATTTAATTAAGTATAATTTGAATTACATTTAAATAATTTTTTAATATATATAATACTTAAATTATAAAATTACATATTTTGATAACTATTTACTATTCAAGATAAATTTTTATTATTTTACATTATAAATTTACATTATAAATTTATCTTCTTATTATAAATTTAACCATCTGAATATACATGCAATTTTTAGAAAGTACTAACGAAGAACATAACTAATTAGAGGCAGTCATAAAGTTGCCATTATATATTTTTAGCGTCGGTTTTCCCAACTGCCGCTGAAACTGCCACTCGTCAATTTTGAACTATATATAAATACATATTTGATACATTTAAACTATTGTAGGCGATCATTTTTAGGTGTTTTGGTTACACTGAAAATTTTGATTCTTTTTCATTTACGCGTAATTTACCATCAAAATGTATCCAAACTTAGACAAGTATAATCTTGAAGGGTTTGAGATGTTCTTCACTAGATAATCTGTCATTCGATTGATTTTTGTCCAAGTTCTTTTTCTTTTTTTTTTCAATGATACTGATTACATATAATTAACAATCAATATAAGAACTATGGTTGTGGATCGAGATATTCTTGAGATTGGTTCTTTAAAGATATTTTTATTTATTTTCATCGTTATAACTATATATCCATTTAACTTTTATCTTATCTTTACATTAAAAAAAAAAAAGTATAATCTTGAGGGGGAAAGCACTTTTATTTAGTCTTTTCAAAAGACAAATCCGTAGGTCAAAAGCTAGAAGGTTTAAATCTTAATTTATTCAAATAACCATTAGGATAAAGTAATGTTTCGCAAGACTTTCACTTGTAACTAGTTTTGCAGAAAAATCATTATATTATTCTGTGAGCCTTAAGTCAAGGGAAGTTACGGCGAACTAATTAATCATGTGAATCATTAGTGAGGGGCATGAGATTTAGGGCTCTTGAATAATTATTCTTTTTTAATTAATGGGAATTTAATGAACAATTAAGAACTTTCACATTTAACAAGCCCTTGATTTAGGAATTATCCTTTAAGACATCATGTATATTATTAATTACTTGTTCGGAATATGCCAGGAAACAAAATAGAAAAGTTTTATAATAAACTTTAATTTTTGCCTAAAAATTACTAAATCTCTAATGTAGCCTATCATAATAGTGTAACTTTCTCAATTAAACTTGTTGAATGATTATTATCCCTTCTTCTGTTAAAATTTTGGTACTAGATTTTTAACTTGATTCTTCTAATAGACGAAAATAATTAAAATAATATAAAGAAATTAAATTGAGAAAGTTACATCTTAAAGGAATATATAGAAAAATATTTATAGTCTCCCTCTCATTATAAAATTATCATTTGATCTCTCATTTATTGTAATATTAAAAATAATTCCTTACTTATTAAAATATATTACATTTAATTTTTTTTATTTTTTTAAAAATATTGAATTTAGTCTATGTACTAAATCTTAAATTTTAAATTCAATAATATATTTTTTAAAAAAATAAGATATCATTTTTTGACACTAAGATAATTGAGTGATAAATAAGAAATCAAATAAAATATGATTTTTCTCGCTTAAGAGTAAACTGAGTTAACTTTATGCATAACTATGTCTGCATATATAATCCTTTAGCCTCCGATTGGTTGGCAAAAGATGCTCACAAGTGAAAAGATTACATATGACATACCCCACAGTGACGTGAGAACATACCCTACCTTCTTTGTTCTTAGCTTTCTTGTTTTCTCTTTTCCTAAAGCTGGCCTGTTTTTTTCTAAGAGGAAAATAAAGGTATGGATATAACACACCCACACTTGGCTTTCCGAAATTAAAAGAAAAAGAAGAAGAAAAAGAAAAAGTAGGTCAAGGAATAGGTACGAATTAATACATAGATCATGTTTTTCTTGGAATGAGGCACCCAAAGTTAGATCCCAATAAAAGATTATAAAGAACATAATTAATTATACCCAGTTTGATTCTTTATATGTTTTAAGTAAATCCTACAACAAACATGTCTTTTGGTTTTTTTTCTAAATTACAACAGACAGGTTTTGTAATAGTGTTATCCATCTTTTAGACACCACTTTTAATTTGTACATCTTTTGATAATTTAATATAATGATATTAATTGATAAATCGATAGTTCTATAGTATCAAACTCAATTTTTTTTAAAATTTTTTCCCTCAAATTATAATTAGTGAGGATGCTAAAAATGCATTTGCTACTTTCTTATCGCAAATCTGTAATTCTTTGACATCATCAAAAAAGTTTAAGAACAATATAAGAACGTTGGCAGCCAATGGACAAGTTCGATCTCCTTAAAAAAAAAAAAAAAAAAAAGTATGAAAGTGCATACAAATCAATTGCTTTCAAACAAGAAGAGAGACTTTGACAAGTCTAGAGAAGGGGTGTGACAATTTCTCCATATACTACGCAATCTTTTATGCTATTTGGATTGAAAGTGAGATTCCCTGTTATCTCGAGCAGTGCTTGGAACTTACCTCTCAAAATATGGATACCTAGAAACAAAATGGGGTTTGCGTTAAAGATGAAGTTGATTCACTCTCACTCATCGCCACCGTTAAACTTGATCGCATGTTTTGATAAATTTGACTAAAATTTTTTTTTTAAATATTTGATTAAAAGAGTCTAATTTGTAAATTAAGTTAATTTTGAATTTTTTTAAATTTAATTCAAGCCTGAATTTTTTTAATAAAATAAATTTATTATTTAAACAAAAATTAATGTAACATGACATTTTTATAAATAAATAAAAATTAATATATTTTATTTAAAAAATTTATGTCAATACATTAATTTATTTGTATTTATAACTTTTCTATATATAATCTTACATATAATAACAATAATTATTTGTATTATGTATCTCAAATTTTAAATAAAAATTGACTTAATTATGACTTAAAAAAATTTATTTAGATCATAAATTAAGTACAAAAAGTATGAATAAAAATTCAAATAAAAGAATTTATTAAAATATAGATTCAGACATTTTATTGAAACTAAATTCAAGCCTAACTTTTGTGAGCTCAACCTGATGATTAGATTTAGTTACGTGCTCTTTAATTTTCAAGATACAATTTACATACTATTATATTATTTTGAAATTTATAATAATTAATACCGTATTATTATCCATGAAATTTAAAAATACAGGATTTTATGACTGAAAATGTTATCAGTCGGTGAAAACATGCATGAGATATATAGAAAATTTTTTTCGGGGCCATAGAATATAATAAAAGAAAAACATTTTGAAAAATTAATCAATTGATGAAGTTTGCATCAATTTTAAATTTAGTCTCTATAAATTTTTCTTTTTTTTTTTGGTTTTTTGTTCACTGCACTTTTTCTCCGTCTGAACTTGAGTCCTATATGGTCAAGACATGGCAAACGGAACTGCCAACTTGGCAACCCCAACACGTGAACAATGGAGATTAAATTTTTAAAATTATAAATTGTAAATTAAAAAATTTAAAGAATGAGATTAGAATTAAATAAAACTAATATAAACTTACATTGAATGAAAATAATAGATTAGACAGATTAGACAATATAATTTAGAAGATCTCACGGTCTTTAATTTTTTGGGTGGTAGTAGTCATTGAATGCTATTTTCATTGACTTTATTATAATGAAACCTTGATAATAATATTCAAAGAGGTGATAGCCATGTTTAATTAATCAACTGTCGCCGATGACTTAGGTAGCGATTATTATCAAAGCAGTTGATAATAATTACTAATTTTTTTATTATTATTATTTAAAGGACTCTGCTTTGGGACCATGACATATTGTTCTGGACATTTTTATAATGTATTTTCATAGTCATAAGAGAAGGTTATCCACAATTTAAAAAAAAAAAAAATCCCTAAATATTTTAATAATCTTTCATAATAAATATTTTAAATTTAGATTAAAATATTTTTTTTAGTATTTCACTTATCACAAATTTATCATTTTAGTTTATTACTTAATAAAATATCCAACATGATCCCTTACTCATTAGAAATGTCACTCTTGATTCTTCATCTTTTAAAAAAAAAATACTAAATTAACAATAATATAATAAATGAAAGATTAAAAAATATATTTTTCTCTTTAAATTTATCATGTAACATAAGGGGAAATTCACTGCCCTCACACATCACCTTTTCTTATACACGACAATTTAAAAAGGGAAATATTATATTATTCTCAAAAATTGCCTACCATAAAGACCCACTTAGCCACCCTTCTTGACTCTAACTCAACCCACAAATTTTTAAAAATCTATCTTCACCAATTTGCCAAATATAGGCCCAATACTGCAATTTCTTATCTATTCATTTTTATTATTTGTCTTTTATTTTCCCAAAGCTTAAAAGCCCACTTTTATGGTCGCATTGTAATGTGTATTACGCATAGACGAATTTGTGGAACGTTGTCTTTGGTTTTCCTTCCTTTGAACAATTCTGATCGCATATGCAAACATTTTGGTTGACAATATATGACTAACTTGTATTATATACCGAAGCACGAATTTGCCATAGCAAGATAAATTTATATACAAATAAATATATAATTAAAACTAATAATACTTACAAAATGAAAGTAATCATGTGGAAACAAATCTCCATCAAGTTTTCGACATCAACAAATATCTTTTACTAACAAATCATAAGAAATTATTAAACATTTTCTTTGTATAAGAAATTTTGGAGTGCTTCTCAATGGTTGGTTATTACTATTGTTATCAAATATCAGTATATACAAATGAATAATGGACTTGATAGACATAAAAATGAATTAAGGGATCAATTATTATAAATTAAAGATTTCATTAACATAAATGTATATGTTTTTAATTGTCATCTCAAATCCAAATGAATTAAATCATTAATACGCATACTATAAATGAGAAACTAAGCAACAACAAAAAACATATTCTTAGAAGGTAAATTTTCAACAGTGTAAGGCACTGCTTACTAACATTTTAAGAAGGTAATTGTTTAAATATAATAAATTTGAGAATATTCAAGAGCCCATCAAGAATGATACTTGCTTTCTACGTAAAGCAGATACCCAGCATCATTTTCATGGATATATAAGCTTCCATCTTGGAACACTTTCCAGATCTCCAAGGGACTGACCGTGAGTCTCGTGTAAACTAGTAGAATAAAGAATATAAATATATTCAGAGAGTTTTAACTATGAGACTTACAATAATTTTTTAATTATAGAAGTTTATTAATTTTTATTTGAGATTACAGATCAAATGAAATATTCATAGTGTATTGAGTGTATTTTAGGTTTTCACACCTTACATCTTCTTTCAAATATGACTGTAAAATACTCACAAATATTCTACTCAAAGCGTCTCAAATCTCATTCTCTAATAAGTTATTCTTTTATATACTAGTTTAACTCTATATATAGAATGTTAGTTAGAATTATAATTTAGTAATAATTTTTAAAATTATTATTTTACTCTTTTTTTAATGAATACCTCTTATAAATATATACAGTATAATATTTTAACAAATTTATTTTTTAAATATTAAACGATATTCTAATTTCAGTAATTATTCTTTTGACCGCAATTTATGACCAATGCGCCAATGTAACAAAAGAAATAATTAAAGACGGAACGACAATGACTATGAATGGATGTGAGACAGCGGCTACGAATGCCACCAAAAGAAATAACGCTACCCAGTGTGAATGCCTAAATTTATCGACTTGATGGAGGAAACTGTCGGCAAAAGAACATGCATATCAACGGAAAATGGGAGGATGCGTGCAGCAAGTGTAAACTATATGAATATAAAGTCTTTGAATTAAAGATTTAATATGAAGGGAAATCGTCATAGAATTATTATAAATTAAGGAATCAAATTCAATAAGATAAAATCTTTGATATATTAATAATTTTAAATATATCAATATACTTAATTATAATATTATTATTTTTGAATTGATATTATTATAATTATATTTTTATATTATAACTAAATGTAATAGTATACTTAAAATTATGTATATATACAAAATGACACTATTAAAAAATATAATAAAATTATATATAAAAATTAAAATTTTAAAAATTTAGGGAAAGAGATCACCTTTCACATTTCTTTAGGATCCATCCTCGGCTCTCAATTCTCATACTAATATAAATTATATATATGTATAGTCCTTTTGCAAATATTTAAATATGAAATATAATTCAAAAAAATAAATTAAAATGTATAGTTTAGCCTTCTTAACTAATATATATCTATATATATATATATATGTATAGTATTTTTCTTAAAAAATATAAATGTAATTTATGTTCCAACACAATAAGTTAAAATATTTATATGTGGAAAGTTATAAAACCTTTCATTACTTCTTAACTTAATAAAAATAATATTGATATGTACTTTAGTTTAGTTCGTGTCGAGTAACAGGTTAGATTAATTATACTTTCGAATCGGGAGATGGTGGTGGGGAACTGGTAATCATTGAACTGTTTCTCTCATGTTCGTTTGGTCTGACACTTATCTGTTTCCAAGATAGAGCATTGATCAAACAGAATTGGGCCGAAGGAATATAGGTAGAGGCCCATTTGCAACGCACGAAAACAAAATTAGCATATCCAATTGTAAAGCCACTTGATGTCTTGATGTTTGGGTCTTCATTTTCAAAATCTCCTCTATATCACAGTATGACAAGCACAAAACCAGGATTCAATATTGCAAATCTTCACGAGGATTCTCAATATGATTTTTCGGGCAATTGGACAGTCGAACCAGTCAAACGATGAAGCGCCCACCTTCATCTTTTTCCATTATTTTCATCCAAGTTTATAACGAATTTGCAATAATTGGCTATGTTGATATATATATATATATATATATATGTTATATATATTTAACGGACCTTAAATTTCTCATATTTTAAAAACATAAACGACTATATTCTTGATATATGACATGATAGTTATTAAATGCAAAATAACATTTTGTCAATAATAATATATTCATTACTATAATCATATTCATTGATTACACAAAAATTAAATCAATTATTAAATGAATTGATATCTTAAGTAATTATTCAATAAACTATTATGTAATGTTTAATAATTAATTATATCATAATTACAAAATATAATGTTATCATATATATGAATTAGGTATTTACAGAATTTCTATTTCTTTTCAAAATTGCTTTATAAAAATCCTTATTATGAATTAGGATTGAAAGAGTATCATATAAAATAACAATTGTATGAATTAATGGATACTTAATGTAAATGTTTAGGGTTTATATATATCAAAACATCAAGTGTAATATCAACAATAAATGCAGAGTATAAATATGATAATTCAGAATATAACAAGTATGGTGATAGAGAAAGCAAACTTAGTGATTTATCTTGGTTCAACTCTAATTCAAGCCTACATCTAGTCTCTAAGAAACCTATTGGGATGTTTTACTATCTCAAAAATCAATTACAATAACAACAAGGAGAGAACATCTCCCTCAATCTCAAATTCTAGGAAGAACCTCTTCCTTACACTTAAACAGGGGAGCCTACTTTTTAACCCAATCATTCTCTTGCTTGATTTCCTTAAAGAATTTCCTTGAGCTTCTCTCTCATAAGAAATGAATACAAATAAATAACATACCTTAAAGAAGTAGATATACAAAATGAAGTTTTAAGAACTCAAATAATAAAGAATTTGCAAGTTTGGCTCAATAATGTTTGTTTCTCTCTAAAAAATGATATAACAAGTTAAAGATCACACTCTAATATTTAGTATTACTCAAAAATATGCTTGGAAGGTCATATATATAAATCAATATGAGATATAGTCGTTACATAATCAAAAAATTTTGTTATTTACTTTTGAAAACACTTTTGGGAAGTAACTAGTCGACTATTGGAGGCCTCCCAATCAACTGTTTTTCAAAATATGATTGTTGCTTTAAGTATAGGACTGACAAATCAACTATTGAGGCTTACCAGTTTACTGCCCACTTTTTATATTGTACCAGTTGACTTGCCACAGGTGATTGGTCAACTGGTCACTTACAATGATGCAATCCTAACTTCAAATGGTCATAATTTTCTCATTTTAAGTCCATAACCTATTGTTGGAAAACTCTTTAAGTCTATTTTTCAATTAAATAAGTTTTATATAAAAAATCAATATATTTTTTGAGATATAGTTAAAATAATGACCAAATTTCATAATATAGTTTTATGCAGAATGTATATCTCATCACTCAAATTTATAAGGTCATAACTTTTTATTTGAACTATATTTTAAGTGAATGACCTATCATTGAAAATCTCTTTTAAGTATATTTTCTAATGAAATAAGTTTCATAACAAAATACTATATGATTTGTCATATATAAATAAAATAGTAACTAAAGGTAAAAAATTATTTTAAGTAAAATCTATATCTCACAATCTTTTAACTCCAAACTTATATTTTGAGAATCAAAATATCTTGAGCTAATAAATGCAAATTCAAATCATTGAATTTTCACAAAATAATACTTAGCCTATGATAATTATACCTATCAATATATTGGCTATCTTGATGTATCTAAACTTTAAATCCTTAACTTCTTAGTTGCTTAGAGTATCTTTCATTCTTGCTATCATTGTGTGAAGCATGATATTGATTTTTCATTATTTTTACTTCAATATCCACTATTCTTTATTTGGATCATCTTATAGATAATAGATATTTAATTTGCAAATCAAATAGTTAGTCCAAATAGTTAATCAATTAAGCACATATTAATATTATATTTATAACTCATATTTTTCATATATTTGTCATCATCAAAACAATATCAACAATATATATATATATATATATGATAATATATAAATAAAATGATATATAATAATAAATAATTGGTCATTTTATTTAAAATAATGAGTATTGCTAACGGTTACAACCACCACTATAAGCTTTGGTAATTTAATTCTAATAAGAAAATTGAGCATAATATGGTTGCGCTGTAAATTAAGTGAAAAATAATTGCGATTCATGTCGCTACAACTAATTTTCCTTCGTTTTCACCTGCCGTTTAAACCACAGCAAAAGGTCACATTTACACATAGCTAATGGATTTAGCCTACGCTTGGTCTAGCTGCAACTGACTGAACCGTAGGTATTCCATTTAGTAACGGATGAAATTGTTGCTAATGCTAATTCCAAACTGCTAATAAGCTGCATGTTTTTTTTATAATAATTATTAAATTTAATCTCTCCACTAACTTTAAATCTTAAATCTAGAAGATTAAATTTTGTCTTTATTTAAAAAGTGAAAAACTAATGTAATATTTTTTAATAAATAAAATATTATAATAAATAACTAAAAAAATATTTTTACTCATTTTTAAATAAAAAACAATCAACTTTCTATTCCTAACTCTTCTTTTTCTTTCCCTTTTCCTATAATTCAACCTAAATCCATCAAAATAGAAAGTCAATATAAAATCTAAACAATTATAATGCTGCAGAGTTATGAAATGAACCACTTCATTACTATCATTACAATCATCATCAACAGACCTATTTATCTATTTGTATTTAAAATTTATTTATATTTTATAGAAAGTTAGCAAATGAGATGCATCATATGAGACTCACTTATAATTTGTATTTCTTTGTATACATATTTTATATTATTGTGTTGCACACGTAATTGAATGATAATATAATATATTATTTTGTATAAAAAAATATAGTAAATATAATATTTTTTTTTACTAAACATATAATATGTTATAATTTATTAATGGCCCCTAGAATTTTTTTTCTCACTCTGCCCTGCGTATCTTGTGTATCACCCTTAATTCAACATGTTCACTGGTACATATTTTCCACCGAATCTAAAATTTTAAACCATATATGGATGGTATTCACATATTTTAATGTGTCCTTTTCTTTTTTGTTTATTTTTGTGCACCATCTATGTATGTTATATGTATTATCTTTTCTCATTATTTTATATAATCTTTTCTTTTTTTGCCTATTTTTGTGCACATATTATATAATTAATTTATATCATAAATGGTATTCACATATTTTAATATTACACTTCCATCTTCCATACACTCATACTTTTTAACTTTTATGATTACATACATAAATCTTCATCTATTTTACTATGCTCTTGAATTTTAAAGTTTTTATAATCATGTCTTCATAATTTAAATAATTCATAAGATTGTTATACATTCAAATAAAAATAAAATACTCACATAATTTTACTAATTTGGACTACATTTTGGTAAAATTATGAGGGTTTAATTACAAATTTTCTACATATAAAACCTACAATGAAAATTAACCAAAACTTTATAAAGATAGTACATTAGCTGAACTAAAAATATACTCACATAATCTTAATAGTTAACTACATTTAATATTGGAAAATTAAGAACATTTAATTACAAATTTTCTAAATCTAAGTATTGCTTTGCAAATTAAATGAATTTTTTGAATCTAGAAGTAGAAAGTTTGCCTCAACTGGCTGTGTAGGTGGTTGTTGTATCATGTTGATGGCTTATTTTTGCCATCAATGTGATAAGAAAAAGATGAAATAAGTCACGTTGATGGCAAAAACATGATTGCCATAATTTTTTTTTAAAATTTAAGCATATAGATAAAAAAGAATGACAATGGCATATCTGAGTTATTAAATTTTACTGTTAACACAGTACAGTCAAAAAAACTGCCAACCTTCTCCTAAACATGTTCACACAAACACACACACACACACACACATATATATATATATATATAGTTCATATGTGTTAATTAAGTTTTAGAAGAAAAAGTTATAATTTGGCCCCTTAAGAAAATTACAATTTAACCTCAATTATTTTTTAAATGAGAAAAATATTTTTTTGGCCCTTTACTTACCATAAAATTATCATCTTAGTCCTTCACTTATTAAAATGCTCAAAATGGTCACACTTGCTCTTCCACGTTTTAAAAAATTACTAAATTTGGGGTCCGTTTGGTTGCTAAAATCAAGGCAAGAGAATGAGAATGAGAATTCCCATGTTTGGTTGACAGATAAGGTCTTCATTCCTATTCCCTAGAGAACCTGCTCTCCTTAATGTAAGAAAGAGTTTTCTCTCTAACTAAAATTATGGAATAAGATTGGTCTCTTGTAAATGAAAATATATTTGACAAAAGTGTCATCACTTATAATAATTTTCGAACAAAGATACTTTTATGATACATCAAAACCCTAATTTATTATTATTTATTATTATTAATTTATTAAATATATATTATTATATTAATTATTAAATATTTCTTAATATATAATTATATTATTAATTAATAATTTGAGAAAATGTCGACCTTTTTTTTTTTTAATTTCATGATTAAGGATAATATAACAAAATATGCACATTATTTAATTAATTCACATGTGTAATCTACTAACCAAATGAAGTAAATGAAGACATGCCTATTTTTATTTATTCCTAACCAAACAACATTTTAATATTCTCATTCCAACTCTCACTCCCATGACTATTCTCATTCTCATTCTTATTTTTATTGTATCACTTATAGTAATCAAACGAACCCTTAGTCTTTCTACCAAATTCTAAACTCTAAATTCAATGAAATTAATTTGGTATTTGTTTGAAAAATGAGAAATCAATGTAACATTTTTCATTAAATGAGAGGTCATTTCAAGTATTTCAACAAGTAAAGAATCAAAAATATATTTTACTAATTTTTAAATAAAAAACAATCAACTTTCTATTCCTAACTTTTTGTTTTCTTCCCCTCTTCCTAAAATCTAACCTAAATCCATAAAAGTCAATATAAAATTTAAACAATATAATTCCTTATAATTATGATACGAACCACTTCATTACTATCATTATCAATAGACCTATTTATCTATTTGTATTTGAAATTTATTTATATTTTATAAAAAGTTAGCGAATGAGATGTATCATAGAAAACTCATTTATAATTTATATTTCTTTTTATACGTGTTTTATATTATTATGTTGTACAAGTAATTGAAGCAATTATTAATGATAATATATTATTTTTATATAAAAAAATATATAATAAATATAATTTTTTTATTAAATATATAATATATATTATAATTTATTAATGGCTCCTAGAAATTTTTTTGTCACTCTGCCCTCAACTTGTATGTCAATATCACCATTAATTCAACATGTTGACTAGTACATATTTTCCACCAGCTGAAGCTAAAATTTTAAACCAGGCTGCCAACACACGGTGAATGAGGTAGGGTCATTATGGTCATCTTCCCTATGTTCTTAATGCGGCTGAGATCGCAAGTTAGTCTTCGACTTTTGTTTTGTTTTTTTCAATTGGTTTATGTTCCGTTAAAAATAAGATTAAAAAAGGACAAAATGAATCTTATTTTTATCATCAATGTGATTAAAAAAAAACGAAATAAATCACGTTGACAGTGAAAACGTGACTTCATAATTTAAAACAAACAAAAATTTA
The DNA here is from genome assembly GCA_037074485.1 of Delonix regia. NCBI lineage: Eukaryota > Viridiplantae > Streptophyta > Magnoliopsida > Fabales > Fabaceae > Delonix > Delonix regia. The sequence continues at coordinate 10,480,164 of CM073455.1, forward strand.
AGCATTTAGACCAAAAAAAAAAATGACAATAGCATATCTGAGTTGTTAAATTTTACTGTTAACATAGTACAGTGGAAAAACGGTCAACCTTCCCCCAAACAAGCTGCTATATATATATATATTTCGTATGTGTTATCAAGTTTTGGGAGAAAAAGTTATAATTTGGCCTCTCAAGAAAATTATAATTTTCCTGGATTACTTATCAGATAAAATAATGCTCCCCACATTCTCCTTCGCTATATATTATATACATAGAATATGTGTAATTTAGTTTTTGGAGAAAAAATTATAACTTAACTAATATTATTTTTTAAATGAGAAAAATATCTTTTTAATTTTTTACTAATTACAAAATCATTATTTTAGTCTCTCACTTACTAAAATGATTAAAATGGTTACACTTGTTTTTTCACATTTTAAAAAATTACTAAATTTAGTCTCTCTACTAAATTTTAAAATTTAAATTCAATAGACTAAATTTAATATTTATTTAAAAATAAAAAATTAATGTGATATTTTTTAATAAGTGACAGACCATTTCAAGTATTTCAATGAAAAAAAGATCAAAAATATATTTTATTTATTTTTAAATAAGAAACAATCAACTTTCTATTCCTAACTTTTTTTTTTCTTCCCCTCTTCCTAAATCCATAAAAATAGAAAGCCAATACAAAATCTAAACAATATAATCCCACATAATTATGATACGAACCACTTCATTCCTATCATTATCAATAGACCTATTTATCTATTTGTATTTGAAATTTATTTATATTTTATAAAAAGTTAGCAAATGAGATGCATCATATAGGACTCATCTATAATTTGTATTTCTTTTTATATGAGTTTTATATTATTATGTTGTAGAAGTAATTGAAGTAATTATTAATGATAATATAATATATTATTTTTATATAAAAATATATAAAGTAAATATACTTTTTTAACTAAATATATAATATATTATAATTTATTAATGGCCCCTAGGCCTGCGCAACTGGTATGTCACCATTGATTCAACATGTTGACTAGTACATATTTTCCACCAGCCGAATCTAAAATTTTAAACCAGGTTGCCAACACACAGTGAACGAGGTAGGGTCATTATGGTCATCTTCCTCTACCATTCTCTCTATGTTCTTAATACGGCTGATATCACAACCTAAGCAAGTTGGTCTTCGATTTTTGTTTTTGTTTTTTGGCACGTGGAGACCAAAAAATTGACTCTATATCATCATCCCCGAGTTGAATTGCGAACAATATCCAATTGATTCGGCTCTATATATTATTGTCTGGTCGTAGTCTTGGGCTGCCCTTGCTTACAGATTCAGAAACAGAGAAGAAGAAGAAGAAGAGGATGGGTTCGCTGCTTCCGACCTCAACCCTCGTCCATGAAGCAGAGAATCCAGGAGCTTCTCAACTCCTTCATCAACCCCAAAATGATGTTGATGCAGGCGCTCTCTTCGTCCTTAAGTCCAAGGGTACTTATTTATCTTTCTTTCTTACTGTTCAACGTTTCTGATTTGTGTTCCGATCTTCCAACTTTCCTTCTCAAGTACTTCTTCGAAATATGCTGCTTAACTTTCTAATCTGAAATTGTTTGTACATCGGAATGATGTTCTGTTTTTCTTTTAAAATAATTTTTGTGCTGCTGTTTGTCTTTCAAATCTTCCAAACTCAAGGTAGATGTGAAACGATATTTAACGAAATTTTGGAAAAGTTGAAGCCTCTTTGAACCAAAATGGGGCTTAGTTTGGTATTTAATTTTTTAAAATTTAATTTTGTTGTTCAAGCTTTCATTTCTATGAACATAAATATTTGGTTTTATAATTGATGAATTATATTAATAACAAAATTTATTATTTAAATAAAAAAATTATTTTTACTTAAAGTCAAATTTATCCCCTCTAATTTCTTCAACAATCACTTTACATCAAGTCGTGGAATTAATAATATATATATATTGTGTTGAATAAAAAAAAGATGAAAGAGACTGGGCATTAATTGTAATATACTGTCAATCTCATTTAGTTTGGTATTTAATTTTTTAATTTAAACTTTTTATTTATTTTTATAATTGATAAATTATATTAATTAAAAAATTTATTATTTAAATAAAAATTTTATTTTTACTTAAAGTTAAATTTATCCCCTCTAATTTCTTCAACGATCATTTCAGATCAAGTCGTAGAATTAAGAATATATATATATATATATATATATATATTGCTTTAAATAAAAAAAGATGAAAGAGACTGAGCATTCATTGTAATATACTGTCAATCTCATTTAGTTTGGTATTTAATTTTTTTTTATTTAAGCTTTCATTTATTTTTATAATTGATGAATTATATTAATAACAAAATTTATTATTTAAATAAAAAAAATTATTTTTACTTCAAGTCAAATTTATGCCCCCTAATTTCTTCAACGATCATTTCGGATCAAGTCGTGGGGTTGAGAATATATATATATATATATATATATATATATATATTATGTTGAATAAAGAAAGATAAAAGAAGACTGGGCATTGATCGTAGGATCGTGGGTGCACTGTGGTTATCACCTAACAACGTCAATAGTTGCTCCTCCACTGCTGAGTCTGCCATATGCATTCACCTTCCTGGGATGGACAGCTGGCATCATCTGCTTGGTTGTTGGAGCTGTGGTTACTTTCTATTCCTACAATTTGATATCTCTGGTTCTGGAACATCATGCTCAGCAAGGTCGTCGCCAGCTCCGATTCAGAGACATGGCTCGCGACATCCTAGGTATTCCCTCTTCTCCTTCTTCCTCCTCAACGCTCCGTTTTGGTCTTATTACTATATTATTAATATTTAATTATTTCCACCCACACAATTATTGGAGATAATGTATAGATTCCAATTGGGTCGGCTGGTCCCACTAACCGCGCTTTTCTTTCCGTAAGCTTCAAATACTCTTTTCTTTTACTCCCTATTTTGTTTTGGCTGAAGATTCTTGATGTCATGCGTGAATACATTAATCATTACTAAAAAGTATTGTTTTAGTTTTTATTCATTACTAAATTATTATTTTAATTTTTTATTTATTTTATTTAAATATCATTTTTCAAAAATGATAAATATTAATAAGTGAAAGATTATTTTAATAAATAAAATAAGTTCTAGGTTAAATAACAATTTAATAATAAGTTAAAACTAAAATAATATTATATTATTTCATTTTATTAATTTACTATATACCTATCAGTTTTCCATGTGAAAAGTTAAACGAATGTTTCATTTTAATCCCTAAAAAATTTAATAATAATTCACCATATTAGTTATACATATTCCTTAACATTAAAATGAGTTTTTAATTTCTTTAACTTGATCATTGTAATTTTATTTCATTATTAATATTGCTGACATTTGTCTTATTCACTTGCACATGTTGAATGTTGAATTTGACGCCCTGCTCTGTGTAGAGCGGATCCCTGCTCTATAACTTTTAATACTTTATAAAAGATTCATTATAAAACTTGTTGATATTTTAGTAAATCTTGTTGAAAAGGATGAAATAAATTGTAAATTATTAGAAATTATTTATTTTTATTTTTATTTTAATAATGCATCATTCTCAATAAAAAAAATATAAAATATGTCTTAGGATATTTTTGTTAAAAATTATATTTATTCAAATTAAATTATTTTTAAACATTCATTTAAATTTTTAAATTTAAAGACTATTAAATTTAGTGCTAACAGATAGGATCGGCCTTGTCCTTTGTACCGCACACATTGAAGTAATCCATAGTTATGGTGGGACCAAGATTGTCTGCATTTGAGATGATGAGTAGTTGGTACATTTATTTATCTTCATCTCATTACTCTTTTTAATTTCAGATAACATTATTTTTTGAATAAAAAGAAATGGGTCATATCAACACAACTGCGCCCCAACTGCACACTACAGGAATGAAGACAATCTATTTCCAATAGATAAGGAACTTATTGGAGGGGACACCATAACGGAAATTGATTGTCTTCATTATTTCTTATTTGCTACTCATTGTCCTAATGTCCCGGCAGATTTAATGACCAATTCTATTATCAATGCTGTACGTTTATAATCAGTGATTACATATTCGCCACGTGTACCCCTAAAACTGAAGTCATCTGGTGCTGGCAGTGTTGGGCCCCACCTTATAGCGAAATCCACGATGTAAAGCCCATTTCAAATGGCTCGTACCTCCACAAATGATGGCCTGGAAACTTTTATTGATAGCGCTTACTAAGCTCTAGGTCCAATTGAAACGGGCCTATCAAATGGCCCAATTAAGGCCTAGTTCTAATATATATTTACTATGGCAGGGCCAGGATGGGGTCGGTATTTTGTGGGGCCTATTCAATTCGTAGTCTGCTACGGCGCCGTAGTGGCCTGTACTCTTCTTGGAGGACAGTGCATGAAGGTAATTACCTCAAAAATCCTCAAATATCCTCGTACGGAATATATATATATATGTTAAAAGAACATAAATTTATTAATAATTGAATGAAATCAACTAGAGAATCTATTCTTGTACATACTGACTAACACAGAGCTTTGATTGTACCCTGAATCTTCTGAGCATTTTCCAATGCAGGCAATATACCTGGTGTCAAACCCATTTGGGAGTATGAAGCTCTATGAGTTCGTGATAATATTTGGATGCTTCATGCTAATTTTAGCTCAAATCCCATCATTTCACTCGTTGAGGCACATTAACATGGTGTCTTTGGTTCTGTGCTTAGCCTACAGTGTTTGTGCTACTGCTGGTTCCATCTATATTGGTATTTCCACTCTCTTCTTTCCCCCCTAGTCTACCACATTTTCTCGCAATTAAATGTCTAAACTTTCCCAAAATCGGTACAGGAAACTCCTCCGAAGGCCCAGAAAAGGATTATTCTCTGAAAGGGGATGCAGAGAATCGTGTATTTGGAATCTTCAATGCCGTTGCCATCATTGCCACCACATATGGAAACGGAATAATACCAGAAATCCAGGTTTCAATTGAATCCCTCTTCATTATTACGCTTTTTGAATGAAAATATTCATTATGTGGGTGTGTTATTCTTGGGTCACAGGCAACATTAGCACCACCTGTAAAAGGAAAGATGTTCAAGGGACTCTGTGTTTGCTACACTGTACTTACAGTAACTTTCTTCAGCGTTGCCATCTCTGGTTACTGGGCATTTGGCAACGAAGCTGCTGGCCTCGTTTTAACCAACTTCGTGGACAACGGGAGGCCATTGGTGCCCAGGTGGTTTATTTATATGACCAACGGTTTCACCATAGCCCAACTATCAGCTGTTGGTGTGGTAAGAATTTCAATCCCTATCTTCTGTATTATCTATATATACTTATAACTCTCTCGAGAATATGTAGTTAACTTTTCAATGCAAATTATTACACTTATTTTTTGAAAATTAGTGAGTGTATAAATTAGTTTTTGAAAATACCAAATTCATAATATATTACTTCTTCCGTCAAGTTATTCAAATATATTAGGAATTAACTCATGTATTCATTAATTTTGTTAAGATTAAGCTAAATAGGCTTAGCAATGCAAAGAATGAATTGTTGATTTACCCATTTTTTTTGTTTTTTTAATGGATTCAGAGGTAACGCTTCTCTGCTACCTGATGTAGTTTTTCTTTAATATTAAGTGTTGTTTCCTATAATGACAGAATTTTTATCTCCCGAGTATTTCTGGTTTTTTCAGTTTCCTCACAGCCGTAGTTTCATTTTTAAAAACCATAGCATATCAAACATTTTAAATAAGTCTGACTTATAAAAAATAAATACATCAAGCCAGTAAAGAAACATATCAAATACGTTTTTTCAATAGGACCCACCAATCTTTTGCATGGGAGAACAAGTATGAATATTAAATTGCAGCATTTGGTGTGAGTGCAGGTTTACTTGCAGCCTACAAATGAAGTGCTGGAGCAAGCATTCGGGGATCCAAAAAGCCCGGAGTTCTCCATCCGCAACGTGATCCCCAGAGTGATTTCTCGCTCATTAGCTATGGCTATGGCAACAGTTATAGCTGCAATGATTCCATTTTTTGCAGACATAAACTCACTGATCGGTGCTTTTGGATTTATGCCTCTTGACTTCATCTTGCCTGTGGTTTTCTTCAACCTGACATTTAAGCCATCCAAGCGAAGCCCCATTTTCTGGTTGAATGTAACTATTGCTTTAGTTTTCTCTGCTTTGGGAGCTATAGCAACTATTTCAGCAGTCAGGCAAATTGCCATTGATGCTAAAGATTACAGATTGTTTGCTAATCTATGATCAATCACATTCCCCCAATGCCATCAAGCCTGTTAAGTAGCTATTCTTTACCTTCTATCTTCAATGTCAAAGTTTCCTCTCCCATAGCTCTCTCATTTGTGGGTTCAACATATTAGCCATTGTTATCTACACTGCTTTCTGAAGTATATAAAGCAATAACAATGAAATTACAGACAGCAAATAGAGCAATGTTTCAGTCTGCCACAAGACAAACAACAATGGCCATTAATACTAGTTTTCCTGTTATCTAACCCATACAGAAGTATTAAAAAAATATTATAATCTTTTGAAGACCTAATATTTTATAAGGTTAAAAGTTAGAATTAAATGATACTAAAAGTATTAAGAGTGATACAAAAGTTTTAGGAATATATAATTAACAATGACTCCAATTCTTAAAAATGAAAATAAAATTTTTAACAAATCTTTAGAGTAAATAACAAAATGAGTCAGATCACAACCTTATGAACATCAGGTACGGAGAAGCAAATAACAAACTCTGCATAAAAACATATATACAAGGTAGTAAGGCACAATTTGAGAAGATACAAACACAGATTTTTTTTTTTTTTCCGAGGGTAGAAGCAGACATCGTTGGTTTATATTGTCATTGACAATCAATAACTCATGTTACAAGTCTCATCCATTGAGATCTGCAACCAGATGGGACACTAGATTCCTCTTCAATAATAAGAAGCCCAAATTATCATCTCTACAAGAACATATATGACAATAAATTCATGCAAAAATAAAAACAACCACAAGTACCCTAATTATCAGTCACTGAGAATTTTCTGCCAGCTGAGTAAACCAGATTAGAAAAAATTCACTTCTACTGTTAGCCACTGCATAAAGATACCCCTAACATACGAAAGAGAAAGGAAAAAAAATGCAAGCTTGAAAGTGACTGTTTTATGCGGCTTCATATCTGAGGGACACTGTTATTAAGATCTCCGAATGTCATTTGGTCTGTCATGGGCTGCAGGACCTGGCAGTCTAGGCCAACACCATTTAAGGAGGCAGAGTGCATGTTCTGATGATTCTCGGGAAAGAAGTTATCTGGTAATCCATTAGCTGTCGCAGAAGTGATAATGTTTGGTAATCCACTAGATCTTCCAGGCATGACATTGTCTTGTAACCCGTTAGATGTTGGCATCAGTCCAGAAGTTGGCGAAGGGAAACCCGGTTCAGCTTCTATCATTTTAGGAACTTGTAAGGGAGGCCTCATTGAACCTGGACCATCAGGCATATTGGCAGCAATAGCAGATGCAGGTGAAAGCCTTCTTTTAATTTCATTACTGATATTTTGCTTGAAACTGCCCACAATTAGCTGATGAACCAAAAGAATGAAGTGTAAGTTCAAGCACATGACTATAAGTGCAAGGAATCAATTACTAATACTGTCATCAGCATCATTATGCTTGAACAATAATAAGACACAGTATTTAAGGTGTTTATTAACAGGTTCTTAAATTAAAATGTCACACAAGTGAATATTTTATATAGGCCAGCACCATATGATTGGTTGTTTCGGAAAAAACCTTTCATTATGTTTTTATTGAAGAACCCGATGCCAAAAACTAAGGAACTTTTACCTAAATTTTGTCTACATGTAATTCTTGTCTCGTAACACCTAGAAGCAGATCAGACTAAAGTACCACCTATCGTCCTATAGTCCAAAAATCAAAATTGACAAAACCAGGAAGAGAAGCCATTTCAATGCATCATTTGAAGCAGCTCTATGGAAGCATCACTACTAGCAACTGACTGCTCAAAGTCTTCCAAACTTCATAGAGGAACAGTCAAGTTTATACAAGTAGCAAATAACTTGGAATAGTTCTTCCCATCAAGACATCTTCCATACACACTACATTCGCTACTCTAACATGTAAATCCTGATCTCTAAAGATGCTTTGAAACCTTTCTATACTTCAAAATAAAATAGACTATTTTAGTGTCAGGAGAATAATTAAACAAAATCTTACTTGAATAGGGGCAGCCGCTATCAGCGGACCCTCAACAGCACCTCCAAAGACCCTCCCATCAGGTTTAGCCAGTGATATACTCATGATGAGACTTTTCTGATGTGCACGACCAACAACGTCGCCTAAGGTATATGATCCAGATAAAGATAGTATCTCAAAGCAACCCTGCATGTGGGAACATCATAAGAACCATTGAAAAGAAAAAAAAAAAAAGAACCAGAGGTGAAATAGCTGGTCTAACACCATAACATTCCTATTTAGCTGCATTCAATTTCAGACCATCATCACTGATCTTGGAAGAAAAATTGGGTCAATGGCCCATTTAACTTTTTTTTTTTTTAACTTATTCCACAAGGGTAAGCAACTATTTCCGGCATTACAGTAAGAGGTGTCCACAGGCTTTGGTCAAAATTAAATCCCCTTTATAGGAGGTTTAAGTGCACAATCCCTCGCATTAGTAATATGTATTTAGGATTTTACCTCAAAGTGCTCTATGAAGGAATCAAACTTCAGTTGAAAAAGAGATATACTATTCCTTCTTATTAACTACGCAAACCCTCTACGGTGAGGCAAACTAGCCTCTCATAGTAAACATATAAAGTTAAACAAAAATCAAAAAGCATTAAGCAAGCAGAAAGATTCAAAGAAAGTGAAAGTGTACATGAGAATGTTACCTGATATCTCAAAGTACCACTGGAAGATTTAGGTTGGCAAATGGTGACATTGGATACAGCACCAGTAGCAGAAAGTATGCAAAGAGCTCGAGGGCCTCTGTGAGAAAACGATAATATCCTGGCGACCACATCCTGCAAATAACCAAAAGCAGAATTCCTCGTTCATAGTATAGACATCAAGTAAAGGTGAAAATGAAACTCGAGCAATTATTTTACACGTGATATTACCTCTCCAGTATTCACAGTCACTACATGAGGGGTGAAGCTTCCCCCAGCTGTGTCTGAAACAATTCCACCTTCAGCCAAACAAGTTTCATGCGTCAGAACATATTAAAATTCTCCAAACCAGCTTAAAGTTACTTTAAATTCTAAAAGAAAAGGTTTCCACCACATGTGTATATGAGCATATATATATATATATATATATATATAAGTTACTTTCTGTTGATGAATAAAAAAGAATATATATATATATATATATATATTATTCATCAGTTTCGAGTGTGTGACCAATCTCATGCACTAGGTGCTGAATTACTAGATGCTTAAGTCTAAGATTACATGAGGGAGATTGATTGGCCCATCAGGACATAACTAGGCGAGATATGTCTTACCATAAAATTATAAAGCATTTTATGAAAAAGAAAGCTTCTCAGTTTTAAAGTACCTTTTGAGAAGCTAAATTTTCTTCTAGCCGAAAAAAAGGGATAAGAAGCGGTTTTTTATTAAAAGAAAAAATAAAACCACTATCAAATCAGGCACTTATACTCCATTGTGGGATATACGTACTGTAAGCAGTGGAGTCAAGCTAAATTTTCAACTCAGACAAAGAAAACAAACAGAATCATTCGAGCAGACGAGAATATCATCAATCAAAACGACGTTATTATTCGTAGGTATTACAGCATTACATACACCTAGAAAGATAAGTATATATAAACTCACCCATGGAAGCCAAAAGCTGCAATTTTCCGGAGCCACGTGGCCTTCCTCTGCCTCGCTTAGCTGAGCTTTGTAACGGGGGAGTCGAAAAGCCCGAAGGCGCCGACGCTGGAGACAGAAGGTTCCCACCAACACCGTTCTTTCGAGGCCTTCCCCTTCTCCTCTTCAACACCCCTTCCGAACCGAAAGGCTCGGGTTTTCCTCCTCCGAAGGAGTTATCGACTCCGACAGCTCCCATTACAACTGGCACGGTGTTGATGTCCGCCGTCCTCGCCGGACTCATGGGTGGGTGGTTCTGTGGGGAGTTCAAAGACTGAACGACTGTACAATTTTGGTCCTCCATGACAGTGAAAGACACCCCCTTTGAGAATATCCCAAAAAAGGTATCAACTTTGGACGGCAAAAGAAAAACCCAGAGTGAGAGAGAGAGAGAAGGAGGGGGGGCCTATGCCCTCTGTCTCTTTTGCTTGTGGAGGAAGACGAACGAAGGAAGAAAGGACGAAGAGGAGTTTGAACGCGCAGTACTGTGTAAAAGGCGCCAGAAGAAAGATCTGTCTTCTAGTCTCCTTTTAGCAGAAACTGTCCATCACTCTCTTATTTTAAGAAATTGGGATTGGGATTTTCTGAACCTCTTTTCAGTGATGGTGAAAGGAATTGATGGACTCGTATAATTTTTCTCTTGTTTTTTTATTTTTATATAGAACTGTTGGTTTGTCTGTATGCCAAGAATACCCTTCCAATTGTCCAATAAGGGAGAAAATATGAGGTAAAAAAGGAGAAAAGTAAAAATATTGACTAATTATTTATTATAATTTTTTAGTGCATCTGATCAGACTGATCTGTTATTTATTTTGAGTAAATTTGGTGAAAAAAGTATCTCTTCGATTACGAAATTTAACTAAATCTTGAAATTTATTTGGCAATAAAAAATTTGTGCTATTGGCAATTAAAATCTTAATTGCCTATACTCAATTCGTTAATTTGTTTGAAATATTTTAAGAGATTATTATTTCCAATTAGAATTGACCAAATAAAAATAAGATATTCAATATTAATATTTTCATTATTATTTATTTTTATTGGAGGAAAATTATTCCCCCTAGCGTGAATTATAGGAAACTATGATAAATTCTTCGTCCTATGCAATTCAAATTATATATAATATGTATGTAACCCTAGAACAGAAAGAAAAAAAATTTATAAAACAATTTAACACTAATTTTTGTGGGAAAATTTTCTAAACGTATTTTTGTTTAGCTGATAAATATTTAAAATCCTTCATATAAAAAAACTGTAATAAATTATTGAATAATCAGCTTGCATCTAATGCTTATTGACTTATAATAATAACAATAATAATATGATTAATAAACAGTCTCCATTTCAAATTTCAACAAATATTGGAGCCTAAACAGAAATGCCCATGCCATGCAAATTTTCGTGAGCACAATATCTTTATCACTGATTAGCATGGAAAACATAAAATTAAATTTAGAATATTCTTGTTTTTAAAAGCAGATTATCATCTTTAATTTATTTTTTATTCGGAGGGAGATATATAAAAGATTGCAATTCCTGAAAAGATATTATATAACTGTAATAGAGATTATAAATTAAAAAATATTAATTTCTTGCTGTAAATTACTGCATTAAATATAGCTATTTAACTTTGTAACATATTTATTATTATTTTCACATGTAGAAAAAAACAGAAAAGGTAAATGTTAAACTGTGTATTCAGAATAATATGCCTAGCAAAAAGGCAAATTATGTGTACTTTCCTATTCCCAATCCCCACAGCGAAAAATGCAAGTAAGCAACTTATTTTAATCAAGCAATAAGTTTCCGAATAATAATTTCACCAAAATAAAATATTTCGAGAAAAATAATTGGTATAAATTAAAATGTGGTTGGGTACTTTTCCTCAATGAAACTCTATTTGGCGGTTCTGTTTGACCGTTATATTTGGCCATGTGCCCATGGCATGGAGATAAACACTGGAGGAGGGCCCATTCATCCTAGCGTCGAACTTGAGAAAACCTTGGAAGTTTGAATCAGAAAATTGTGTACACAGTACCTCAAAAGTAAATTCCAATTTTTTTCTCACATGTTTAAATAAATTCCACTTTTTTCCTCACATGTTTAAATCATGCCCTTTTTTAAATTATTTTTCTCATTGTATATATATATATATATATATAGAATTAAAATATGATCAAACTATCTTTAAATAATATTAATTTTTATTTAAAACATAATCTATGAAATAATATTTTTATATTGGTCAAAATTGATATTTAAAAAATCAATGCAGTGCATCCTTTAATTTTAAAATAGAGAAAAATTTACATAATTTAGATATCATCCAAAGGGAGAATATAATCTACTCTTCAAAATATAATTCATTCAATAAAACACTTTGAATTACAATTTTAATTTGCTCTTACTTGAATTACAATTCAAGAACCTACACATAATGATGCATATTGTTGAAATTTTGTTGTATCATGTGAATATCAAAATTAGAGAAATTTTAAAATCATGTGAGGAAAGTGAACAAATAACTTCAGATAAAATATATCACAAATTAACCTTGATGCAGAGCGTATTTGGATTTTTTTTTTAGTTTTTCCATTTTGGTTCTTGTTATATTAAAAAAATAATTACAAAGAGAACGAAATCCATGTGAATTTGGGTCTCATTTAAGCGTGTAAAACCCAATCAAGTATCCTAATTATTATGTATCCATCTCTCTCAAATATAACAAAAATATGAGACAAAAGAAAAGGAGATGATCCAAATGAATGGGAAGCAAGTACACGTTTAGGTTACTAGCAACTTACAAGATCAGAGATTGCTAAGCTTCTTTTTGCCTATAAATAAGGATAAATAAACGATAAATGTCATCACAGCTCAAATTCAAAAAGGCATCACCATCTTCCATTTTTCAAAGCATAAGTCATGGTTTCAAATTTCCTTGATCAATTCTTCATACTTTTACCACACCCACCAACCATAATCCCTAAACCACATAGTACGCATAGGAAGTGAAAACTCCATCGATAGAAGTAGGGAAACTAAAATAAAAATGATGCCAAACCAAACAACGCTTCTAGATTGATAACTATAGTTGCATTACATAAAAATTTTGGTAGATATTACGAGTGAGCATTACATGCAGCTGATTCTCTAAAGCTGTCCATGGTCAAATGCCTCAATCTATGTACAATAAATTTATCACACGTGAACCTAGACTCTAACTATTCCCACGTTGATATCAATTGGCCCCGACCTAACCAATAAAAAAAAATGTTCATCTAATTTGCACCATCCCCTTGTTTTTATTTCTTTTTGGGTTGAACACCACCTTAAAATAGTCTGATTCGAGCATGAAAGCCATTAATCAAGACCTCCGCCAGACTTCATGTGCATATACAAGTTGCCAACGCAAAAAGAACTTCTGGCTCAGATACACCTCCATGCTTCAATTCACTCCATCTTGCTCTTGAGAGCTCTAAGGACCAAGAGGAAACTACCTAGTGCAAAATGGCAAAAGGTGCACAGTGCTCCTAATGACAAACAAACATGCTTGTACAGTTTTAAGGATCTAAGTAAAGAGCATCTTCAACTCCTCAATTCGTGCAGATCGAACTTCTTGATCAGTCAAGGCACCAGAAATCATTCGCTGTTTGCGTGCCTGCACAGCTTCCATTCTTTCCTCAACTGTTCTCTGCAATTTTAAATATACAAGCAAGTGCCACAGTCAAGTTGGCGAGTTGATCAGGGCTGAATTTCCCGCATCATTTGGCAATACACATCAAACAAATGCTGAGTCACATGTATGTATCTTGCTTCAATGGTAGATCAATGACCTCTTAGCCATCAAACTCATAAAGTAACTAAGCAAGCACCACCCTAACCCCACTAAATTTTAGCATTTCAATTAAATTAATAGATTAAAGATCATATATTAAATCAGAAGAGAGGGAGGGGGAGGTCCAGCTCAGTTAGCGGGATAGCTACCAGTGCCTCACTGGTTCACAACCAGATTACCTTAACCCTGTGTGCTCCAACCCAGTGAAAAAACTATATGATACTAAAACCACATGATATATAAGCATCAGTTTCCAAAAATGGGGATATTGAGTGTACCTTCACAATAAACCGTTTAATGGCCACATTCTTTGTTTGTCCTATGCGATGAATGCGCATAACAGCTTGCTCCTCTACAGCAGGATTCCACCATGGATCCTGTTCAAACGTTCATATAAGCAAATTGCCCATATTTACCCAAAAAAATTTTATACGTCAACCATAGCATGTCAGATATCAATTCATATATATTCATTGATCATAACACATATCATTCCGGTCCCAACTTTCAAATCCTATTTATATGCTATAACTCACTCCCACATAGGATTGATTGCTCCCTATACCGTGTAGAGTTCAATTTTTTTTCCTTTTTTAATATAGGAGGAGATCAAGCTTGCAACCCTTTATCTAAACACCAATCTAACCAACCAACCTAAGTTGACCTCAGGTTGCAGCATTCAAATTTATTTTAATTATTCTTTAATAGCTAATTAATGTGTGATATACAAAATGACTGTAAATCTAGAAAACGAGTAAAATATTAGCAAAATCAAGTACAGTTTAAAGCTCATATCAGATCTATCAAACCAACTGGATTATGAGGTCACTGGAGCAGAAATCTAGCTCCCTATGCTATAAACCGATCACAATATATAAGCCTTTCCTTAAATATTAATGTGATAAACATGTTTAGTTCTTTGATTAAATTATCCTGAATGAAGACTACGAACAAGATAATATAGTATTTATGGAAGTTTTAAACTACACTTTATGTGTGACTAGCAGAAAAAGTATATTAAGCAAACAACTCAAAATTGTCTAATAGTGGATAATGATAACTAATTTTCAAATGTTGAAGAACATATAAATAAGAATATACTCATTTGATCATTAAGTTTTATTCAGTCACAAATTCACCTCGCCGTTTCAAATTCAGCAAGGTGGAAAATTCCAAAAAGTCTATTAGAAAAAGGGGAAGGGGGAAGGGGAAGCACAATCACTCATCTGAAATCATGTTACATCTAGAGTCAAATCTCAAAAATTCTTTTACTCAATCAAAATTTTAATGCCACAGTTGTAGCTAGAAAAATACCACAGTTTAAGCATCAGGAACAAGTATGCACATACCATGACAAAAGCATTTGAAGCTGCAGTTAGATTAATACCCACTCCACCAGCTTTTAGTGACATCAACAACACCTGGCAAGAAGCAAGTTTCAATGCTTATAAGCAGCCAGTCCATTAAACCATTCCACTAAATTCTCTACGTCACAGACCAAAAGAAAAAAGACAGAGGAAACAAGTCACCAACCAGGATATCACTGTCATCTGAGAATTGTCTAATTACTTTTTCGCGCTGCTGCTGATTCAAAGTCCCGTCAAGACGAACAAATGGAATGTTATTCCTGGACAGAAACAAAATTACAAAGATATTTAACTCTGACACCATAATAAGAAACTTCTTTGGTATCATTCTATGTACCATGGACACTTCAAAAAATGTTATTAGACATGACACAACACTTAAATTACATATAGACACTACAAATTTTGTCATGTCAACGGCCATGTTTAGTAGGAATCAATGAAAATCATCAAAAAGTAAATACAGGCCCGGTCACATCATTAAGGGATGTCAGTGGCAGAAAAAGATGAATAAACTCATCATGACATTAAATCATAATGTGTTGAGAAAGAAACAATTGAAAGATGCCATAACATCTTAAACAGATTGCAGCAATCCTTGAAGCTGACATTGACTTAAAAGATCATTACTACAATACAAGTCATTAAAAGAAAAATGTCCAGACTTGGAGAATAGCTCTTTTGAAGAATGCACATTAACTCAGATTCTCTAGCACCAAAACATATTTCCTTCAGCATGGTTCAATAAGCAAGGAGTCTTACCTAGTAAAGGGAATCTGCAAGAGGTCTAGAAAAGCAGTCCACTGGCTGAAGACAATGCTCTTAGAGCCTGATGAGCGAAGATTTTCAAGTTCACGCAAAAGGACAGCTACCTTGCATGACTCCACCCAGTTCTTCTCAATATCAATCTGAAACCGACTTTCTGTGGGGACAGTTAGAAGGTCCTGTCTGCTGATTGTTTTCCTGTAACAGGAACAATAATTGTTTAGTATACATGATAGCCAAGATTCATTTGAAAATGATTGCAATTAGAACAAACCTTAAATTTTATTGTATTTAAACAAAAGAAATCCAAAATCATAACAGTTTGACCTGATGATAGTATGATACCTACAAACAGGGCATAAACCAGAAGTAGAATTCCGCCAACTAGCCAGGAGGCACTCCCGGCATAAGCGGTGAGCACAAGGTGTCAATACTGCATCTTCAAATGCTTCAAGACATATTGGACATTCTCCCGGTTCCCCCTTACGTAGCTCTTCCACAACTTGTTGAACATAAGCCCGTGAAGGTGCATCTTTTACTTCCCCTTCTGAAGCATTATAGCTTCCTTTGAGGAAACGTTTAGCTAGTTTGTTTAGATCAGAAAACTCTTGAGTATCACCCCGGCTAGATTGATCGGAAATGGCCCAAAACACAAGTCAAAGTTAAAAATGAAGAGCATTGTTGATAGCAAACAAACAATCACATTCACCCACAATATCAAAACATTTTATAGTTGCATGTTAGATAGATCTAAAGTTCAAATAACCACCATCCTTCTTGAGGTACAGAAGACCCATTATAATCTTCTAGGATCTAACCTGCTAAGTTACCAATTAACCCCTTTTTACTGACTTAATCTGGAATATTTGATTGAAAATTGACTCAAATACAGTATTTCTATACAATCTAGCTCCCATCATCTAGCCAAAATTCAGCAGTTTGATAAGTGCCAAAATTTTCTGTATTGTTTTTGGTCTCTCTAATTTTCAAATATAAAACTTCAACCGCAAAAATAGCATTTCAGACTTCAGAGTCACAATATTGGTGAAAAATTTTAGCCTCCTATTGAAGATTTTCTATACTTTCTGTGCAAAGCAAAAATTAACCAAACCTTTACCTGAGCCCATGTCCCTTATTTAAACTACCAGCAGAAGTTTATTAAAACTGTCAACTACATATATAAAAAGTTAAGACACAATACCTCATTACAAGAAATGGATGATCACAACATTGCCGAAGACGTAAAAGCAACTCCAATATGGAAGCATAATTATGAAGAACACGTCCTTGTTCAACAAATTGATCAAACTTGACCTACACCAACATGTTGGTACCATTTTTCAATACCAAAATAAAACAGTAAAAATAGTAATTACACGGTTTAAGACTATAAATACCTTAGATCTTTTGAATAGTGCCTCATAAAAGTCCCTTTCAACTTCTGTGAGTTCACAATATATTATCTGTACGTCAGCTGGAGGAAGAACTAGAATGGGCCTGCAGATAATAATAAGTTATAGGAGTCCAAATATCAAAATAGCACAAGTCATTGACCTGTTTACTGACTTGCCCTCTCGATCTGTGCTATGTTTGGTTCTCCTCAACATGATTGGCTTCAAGATGGATTGAACCAACTTCAGCCCTCTCTCTTCACCTTCCTCAAATGGTTTCTGAATGAGTTTGTTCCACCTGGACCATAAAAAATAAATCCTCCCAGTCCAGCATTTTAGCCACATATAACCACTTGGAGTAACAATCAAAGTGAAAGAAAAAAAAAAAAAGTAGCTTGAACTTATAAAAAGATGGATCCCCAGCCAACAAGTGCTTCAAATTAGATGACAAATTGGCAATGCTCACTTAGAATACCCAAAATTCAAGACATTTAGTTTAATTTTCAGATGGAAGTACTTCAGTTACTTTACAGGAAATCTTAACCAGGACACATAATACCTGTAGAAAACCTTATTTAATCTAATTAATCATAAAGCTTCAACTCTTCAGTCTTCATCATTAGATGCCAGTACCACCATTAACCAAGATAAGTTTGAATAGAAAACCTCAAGGGAGAAACTAATTGTCTTAAGTACACAAGTTTGACAATATTATAACCTAAGGTTTTTGATGCATAAGTATTCTGTCTTAGTTATCATTGTTTCAATCCTCAGAAGGAAATATTTGAAAACAACATTCAGAGCATCTTCCACAAAATGTTAAATGTTTTATATGCCGTTAGGCATAGGAAATCAACATATCAGCTAAAGTTTATCTGCATCCAAATCTTTCCAAAAACAGGTTTGGCAAATTGTAAGAAAATAACAAAAAGGAGAGAACAGGGGAAAAAACTTGGAAAATAAAGATAAATTGCATATGTCTAACATTAAGAAAAAGGCAATTTACCAGGCCCAATGACCCCAGGGCTCTATTCTCAGAAATCGAAGAAGACTGTAAATATCCTCAAGGTTGTTCTGTAATAGAAAAATTCCATGTCAGGAAGTATAAAAACAACATCTGCAGTCAAACTGAGCCAGAAATTAGGCCAGCAAATATTCAAGACAGATGAAAGTATATGACTTCGGATAAAAAAAAAGTAGAGCCTGATATTCAAGACAGACGAAAGTACATTACTACAACTCAAAGCATGTAAGTACAAACTTATGCAAAATGCCATCAGTTACCATACCAGGAAACTATACACATATTTTAACCAGACAAATAAAAGGTGGACAGCCATAATGTGTGCACCTCAGTGGGATTATTCAAATTTAATTCAATTTTAAAATTTCATAAGTTTATCTTCAGCACTAATCAAAGATTTCTAGTATAACACATTACTGGATCACATGGCAGTCAAGGAATTCCAGCTTCCTTTCAAAAGGACGAAATCAAATTGCCATATTATCCCGCTCAATATATTAAGTAAATGCATATCAGCCACCAAATTGGATTTTGGGGACGACCAGTGATACAAAATTTTAAAGTACCTCCAAGGTTTATGATGAACAAAAATATATGCTTACAAAGATACCGAATATCTAAAGCTCTCCCCATTCCTTATGGTTTGAATTAAGTGAATAACAAATGAAAAAAATATATATGAAAGGTAAAATTTAGAAATTAGAATAAAATTGCTCATTCCTGGTAAATTAATAAGTAAATTTAGGCACAAACATCCGCAAGAAAAACTTTTAAACCATGAGATAGGACATAATTGGGATATCTCACCTGAATAGGAGTGCCAGTAAGACACCAACGTCTGTCAGCAACTAAAGCAGTAGCTGCCAAAGAAATTTGGCTCTTGGAAGATTTTATAGTATGTGCCTCGTCAAGAACCACCCTAAACCATCGAATGGAGAATAGTCCACCATTATCCTCGGCATTCTATAGATAAGGCAGATATAAATATGCACTGGTTAATAATTTTATGTTAATGCAGAAAAGAGGCTGACAACTTTCAGACTAAACATGTTTTCATCTACCTCACTGGAAAATTCAGAGGCTAAGATTCCATATGTAGTAATTACAACATCACTCTGAGCTAGAGTTCTTGCATCTTTTGGTCTACTCTGTCCATAATGAACATAACAAGACAGAGATCCAGGCTGCACATGAGTTTCAATCTCTGCCTGAAGACATAATTAATTGTTCAGAATGGTAATGACACCACATATTAAAGCTAGTTACTCATGGTACCAAATTTTAATTAAATAAAAATGCAATGACCCACTAAGCTACATAATATGCAAGTAAAAACTGAAAATTCAATTAAATCACCTTCCACTGTCCGAGAAGAGTCATGGGACATATTATCAGACTGCCACCACTTGTTAGAGTGTTCCTTTGCTTCATCAGTTTCTCAAAACCTGAAAATTTTGTTGCCTTCTTAGGTACATTTGAAGAGTTTTGCACTGTGTCATTAACTTCACCACCTTCGTTGTAGGGCTGAGCCATAGGTTGACTACTTGAAGATCCACCCCTTCCTGAATGAGCAAGGAGGAGGGCTATGGTCATAATGGTCTTTCCAAGCCCCATGGCATCTGCCAAAATCTTCCAAATTACAATAAATAAATATGTTGCAAAAGTTGAGCAAATAAATGAAAGCCACAAAATAGTCCATGATTAACTAATCAAGGAACATACTCCTCCTCTGGCCATCTGAAGTGTGCTTGGAAATTCTACTGCAGCTTCACCAGAAAAAACATTCAAATAAACAACCAGCTCCCTCCTACAAAGCATGATCACAAAGAATCCATCAGAGCCAATCTACACACACAAATATATATTCGTCAACACGATAGGCATACTTGTCTGCCAGGTGATATGACTCCCAACATGGATGAAGGGTTGTTGCTGCCTCATCCATATGCTGTCCCTTCTCCAGCTGGATCATCCAATGAAGAGCTTGCTTTTGATAGGGCCGCAGTTCACACTGAAGACTACCTGGGGGATCCATTTCCTGAAAAAACATTCAGGTGACTACAACTTCTAATTTCCTAAAAGCATAATGAAGGTTTAAAAATTGCATAATACTCAAAGAATGGAGCACCTCTAGCTCTGAGCAGGTTCCAACACCAACAATGTTGTCAAGATCAATTTCAGATACTGAATCCACATTGTCGACCTCATTATCATCCACAGAAGGATCCTTGGATTTGATGTGCAGTAATGTAGCCTTAAGAGAAGAGTTCTCCTGTAAAAGATAGGAACATCCTAAAATGTTGGCCGACAAAACCATAAAACAGATATAAATAGGTTTGTTACCTTTTGGTTGAAAGGACGCTTCTTTGAGTAAAAATCACCAGGAGTGAACTCTGCCTAAAAATCATGTAATCATATAAGTCAATATTCCAGTAAAATTTTATTTGTACTCAGATGCATTACTTTTTATGATACAGAAGCCAACTCCACGCTTATATATTAACTATGCAAAGGAACCTAGGTAAAGATTCAGACAACAAAGGATCAGCAACTACCTTTTTAAAAGGGTTCAAGCCTAGCAACCTAAACAAGGTTGGAAGAGGATGAAACACTGACTCATCAGCGGAATTTGTGGCATCCTTAAGAGAAACCTGGTGATGTTGACGAAACATTGAACTGTTGATGAATACACTGAAATAAAAAACAAGATCCAGTAATTATTCACTATCATATATAATAACTGCGTACCATCAAAAGGTAAATCTTTTAGCATGGTTTGGAATTGCATGCCTGCGGCAATGTAGCGTTTTTGCACTGAGCATACCTGACTGACAAAAGAATGGTGTCCATAATGCCCAAATTAGTGGGAGCAAATTTGCAATGCCCATCAATCCTAACCTTCTTATCCCGTACAAGGGGCAAGAGACACCGAGCCCATTCATTTGGTATTCTACCAATCTGCAAGAACACAGTCAATTAAAAAGTTCTACATATACAAACTCAACCCATATTTATTTTTTAAAAAAAAAACTTATACATTTTACAGTCTTGTGTGTTACCTCTCCCGTCTCTTTGGTATAGAATCGTACTATCTCCGAACAAGTTGCTGCTGCCTGTCGTCCCCGTCCAAAACCCTTACCTGGGGACGGCGTAGTTGACCCTGTCTTCAGCGGAAACTTGAACAACACTTGATCACCAGGATTGATAGTCCTCCCTTTACAGGTCGATAGCCCTGCCATTTCACCACAACCCAGGAACCACCAATCACTTCCGGTTGAATACGAACGCCGTCCCACACCGTCAACAGTACAACCACCTGAGTTAGAAGCTGAGTCAGCCACATTTGCTTCCGACACAGAAGAGCAATTCTTGTCCTCTGCACCAGTTGGCTTGGACTTCGAGATGACACTTCCACCTCCAGTTCCAGTATCAGAGCTTGAACTTCGATGCGAAATTTGGGAATTCCTCTCAGTGCCTGCACTCAACCTCTCTTGAAATTTAAAATTGGGGGTATCAAAAATAATGTTAATGGCAGCCGTGGCGTCGTTGTTGGCCAAGTGCAGGGCTCTAATGATGTCCATATCGGTATATTCGGAACCAACGATGGATCGAACGGTGGATAATTGTTGGTCTGTAACCTTATTCTTCCCCATTTTGCAGAGCCCTAACCCTAACTTGATTCTAAGCGTTCCAAAAACTGAGTGTGAGAAAACCAGGTGAGTGATGAGGCTTGTGGAGCACAGAGGCTGAACGAATAGGCGAGGTATTCAAAATGAGAAATCCCTCAATGACGGCGAAGCAAGTCTTGTATATGGCGGGAATCCGCATGAGACGTATGCGATGGGTTGCCTTATGGCTTATGGCTTCCCGCCATCTCCAGTGCGCCTCAGAAACGCCGCGTTTTGCTGGGGCACCAAAACAGATTTCTTTTTTTTTTTTTTTTTATTGCGATCAAATGAACCAATAATATGTTTTGACCTTAATTAAATTAAGATTTTTATTAGTAATTTTAAAAGTGTACTCTTGCGCAAATCAGATCCCATCGTTTTTCACTACACTCCAAAGGAGTAAAAAAAAGAAGAATGGTCTTTATCACCGTTTATTAAATTTAAAATTTTTTAAATTCTAAAATTAAATGAACCACTCTCAACTTGCTAAGTAGCAAGTTAGGATTTTTAATTAATTTTCGCTTGATATTATATTGACACAAATTTAGCACCATTATGCTTTAAGAAAACGATCGAGTTTAATTTCGGCATCATATGAGGTTTGTAGTATTAATTACATAACATCAGGATTTTGGTAGAGTATTACACATCACAACTTGATATAATGTTATAAATGAAAGACCACAGGTAATCTTCTGCAATTGAAGATTCATGCTTTTAGAAAAAGCCAGATATATGAAAGCCCACCTTTTTTTTTTGGTTTTCACACTTCTTCGATTCATTTTTATTTTTTTCTTAATATACGGTGTATTGATTGTACATAACCAAATTAATGCTATATCATGGCACTTTATTAATCCCATACAAAATGTCATTTAGATTTGTCATTAAGCTTTCTAACGAGACGATTAGGTATGGGAGAAAAATACTGATAAAATTTGAAAAAGTGCGAAACATGTTATAAATTAATTGATTGTGTGAATATTTATAAATTTTTAAGAGTGATCCTTTAATTTCACATTCCCAATAATTCTCAAATTATTGTTAATTACGTTGATTAATATATAATTATATCAATGTAACTTGTAAATCTCCTTTATGCCTATAAATATGACTATATATTGAGGATCATGTACAAAATAAGTGAACGTGAATACTTCTCTCTCATTTCTCATTTCAATTTTTTCTCTTATTCTCTTTTTTATTTTTAATTAGTTTTATAGCATGTTATCAACACGATATTGCTCTAAGTTCATAGTTCAAATCGAATTTGTTCATTTATTATTTTATTTGAGGTAATCTCTTTATACTTCTATTTTATTAAAATATTATGTTGTTGAAATGATCATATAATGGTTGAATTCATTTTAGAATTTAGTTTTATAAATATTATGTATTATACATGTTGGCAAAAAAATTTTCTTATGATTTTTTCCTGTATACATGGTCATGCATCCTTCTGATAATACTTATTGAAAAATTATTAAAAAATTATTTTGGTGGATAATCAATCCATTAGAAATTCTTGTCATCACAAGGTAAGAAGGTAAGAATCTTTGTTTTTGCTCTATATTATTTATAGATTCAATATATTTATCTATATTTGTAATATGATTATTAATTTGATATTGGAAATCAAAATGCTACATATGATTGAATGACCAGTAGCCCAATCATTTTTTGTTATTTTAAAGCCAACAAATTTATCTTTAAATAGATAATGCTCATAAAAGATGTTTATTATCTTTTGATAACTAGTGAGGAAGCAAAGTAATTATAAATTTTATTTACTATAGCTCTAACGATTATGTATTTCATGTCACCAAATTATATTAAAAACTCTCAATTTCAACATATTTATGAACAATATTAACCATTTATGACCTATGAACCAAAACGGTGTTAAAAGTAACCCACCATAGATATTAATATAAACTTTTTTTGATGGCTAATGGTTACAATTTATAATATGACTATAAGTTATATGAAAAGTTCAAAATTTATTTTGAAGCCTAAAAGGCTATAAAAGGTTTAATGGAGATATTGTTATTATAATATATTTTATTATGACAATTTATGTAGTTTATGAAAATTTTATCTTAATTACACTTCTCACATATTATTTAAGTTATTAGTCATGCATAAACAATGAATTAATTATAATAAATTTATATTGATTAAAAAGTCAAATGCAACTTATTGTCTACTTATAATAAATACTTATATGTAACACTTAAAAAAAAATTACCTTAGTTGCACATTTGTTACACTTGTATTAAGAAAAGTGTGTATTTTTATTACTTGTTTATGTGTTATTTTATTTCTTACTAACATCAAATGTGTTTAAAAGAATGTGAGCAATATGGGAACAATTTTAAAATAATGATACATTTTTTGAATTTATTTATATTTGTTTTATATAATATTGCATAGTATGGATATCGATAATGAAAGTTCAGTATGTATATTCCCTGAAGTGAATAATGTATTATATCATGAGACTATCTATAACTTATGCAACATCAATTTCCAAAAGCAAATTGGTACATAGGTTTTTGTTTGCATATTCTATATAGTGAATATGAAGCAACAAATAACAAATTTATATTTTTCTTAAATTTTGAAGCAAGAACACCATATATCACACATAAATGTTTATTGAAGAAAATGTCAATCTTTCATTATATTTGACTATAAATGACAATACAATAAAGATTTGTCATATTTTCCACCTTAAGTGGAATAATGAAAAACATTAATGAAATTTCACATGAATATGAGATGCTATCAAAGTTTGTGGACATAAGCAAGTAGACACAAGTATTATATGTCAAATTTTTTGGTATTTGTGAATACCAAAATGGAAGGAAAGAACATTATTATAGCAAAATTGAAATTGTAATATATGATATTAAAATCAAATGTTCAAATCACAAACTTAATTTAATCCTATTACGGTGGATTTGTGTTTCTGTGATAGAATTGATTCACCCAAGCATAATCTAATGCTTAAGTTCAATCATAAAGGAGAAATTATCACTCTACTTAAAAAATCTAATAGTAATCATCAAAGTACAATAAAAGCACAATTTATTATACAAATAAAGTTTCAATTTAGATTCAAATGAAATCTATTAAAAAATTTAATTCATAATAAATGATTGCGAAAAACATGTATGGAGATAAGATATAGATTTTCCCCCAAAGATGATATCATACAAATTTGATGAAATCGTATGAGAAAATGAATCAGAAATTCATAGATGTTTAGCATGACCGGTTAAGCTATCTCGAGTCAATGATGTGAAAAAAATTGAAAATTTTCATGATTTATTACTCAAGAACCTAAAGCTTTTTCCTTTATTGAAATTTTCTATATTACTTGTTTTAAGGGCAAATTAGTCATTTGACCATTACCAGTCATTGTTGCAATTATATCTCTTATATATATAAAATATATTTGATTGATAATGAGCTCATTCATTCAATATTGAGTATTGAAATATTATAAATAGATGCATTTTTAGAATGTGTATATCATTATTATCAACTTACAACCTAAAGTTTGCAAGAATATGTATGCACAAATTTAAGATTATACAATGAGGAAATTTTTCATTGATAGTATTGGTGAAGTTATATCACAATTGATGATTAAAAGTTTACTCATATACTTGTTGAGAAGTTTAAATTGCCCATGTTTTCATACTTTTATAGTATAATAGAATATTTATTTGATGCCTTCAATTATTCTTTTAGACCAATTCTTATATAAACACAAAGCTCTATAATTATTTTCAGAGCATATTATATGCATCAAGCCAACAAGTTATATTTGAAAATTTTTCCTAATAAAATTGAGTTTTTGGGTTATGTGCCAAAATATTACCTATCTCCACCACAATGCTAAAAAAATGAGTCTTCATTTGATGTTAAAAGAAATTGTTAGGATGAATATCCAACAAAGATATATTTATGGCATTGTTTGACCATTATTATTTGGTTATCTCAAAATTATGGGAAGAAAATAGGCAATTAAAGTAAAATATTATGTAGCATGCATTAGTATTTTGTTTTGTGATCCTCACATACCATAAGTGAATATAAAAAGGTTCACTGGAAAGTGAACAAATAATCTGGTAGATGAATTTGTTAACCCAAATGGAATGATAGAAGTGCTTATCAACTGCAAATGCTTTAATTATATTGATGATTAGTTTTATGAAAATTTTGAAAAATAAAAAGGAGCAAATAATTAAAATGGTCAAATCAATGAGGCATGTATTATTGAAGAGATCTTAACATAACTAAATCTCTATAAGAGATTCAGGTACCTGAAAATAGTAATATGAAGATATCTCAATAACTTATGTCATTACAAGAAAATATAAAACTTGAAAATAAATAGTTGTTGACAACATAGTAATATAATGCATATTATTATGGGATTAAGTGAGGATTATAAATTATTGAGAAGTACTGATATAAAAATATTTGGCCAAAGTAGAAGGACGCATTAACATTAATATGTAAAAGTTAATTAGACTTACAGTTTAAACACTTGAAGGTGTAAAGCTAGTGGGGTACAAATGATATCATGAGAAAATAAATAAGAATGATATATAATAAATTATTGCACAAAGTTTTTAGAAAACCTGGCATTTGATTATGGGAATATATTTTTTTGTGGTGGATATGATTACTTGGTCTGACACTACATAAATTATATATTATGCGTCTGATAAATGTGATCACAAGTTACTTATAAGGATTATTACATGATATTATGTAGATGAAAATCCTTGAAGGATTTGAGATGCCTAAAGCATGAAATTCAATCTTTTGATATATTTATGAAAGGCATTTGTAAATGCAAAAAGTAAATTTTTTGAAAGAAAAACATAAATGACTACATTTAACCATGCTTTTTCATCAATTGAAAATAAACTTTACATAGATGAAAGACATCCATTGAGCACCCCAATGGTTGTGGGATTTTTTTTATATAAATAAATATTCATTACAATATCAAAAAGATGATAAAGAATTAATTAATAGTGTTATTAATATTAGTTTTTTTTTTTGTTCAAATTTTCTAGATCTTTACTAATTGACTATACAAATGCAGATATTTGTTTGATATATATAAAGCTAAATCTCAAACAAGTTATATATATGTGTGTGGGGGGGGGGTGGAATATAGCTATGTCATAAAGCTTTAGGAAAATAAATTTTAGCTACTATTTCGTTATGTCATATTGAATTAATACATGAGATAGTTCGAGTATATGAATGGCCTAAGTCAGTGACCCAACATATCCAAAAGATGTGTGATTTTTTTTACAAAAATGTTTTCAACTATACTATACAAAGACAATGCAGCTTGTAGAGATCAATTAAAAAGAGTGTATATTAAAGGAGATAAGACAACAAATTTCAACAAAAATTCTTATTTACTGATGATTTTCAGAAGAATGACAATGTGCAATAGATTCATGCATGTGACAATCTAGCATATTTGTTCACTATGACATCACCAACAATCATATTTGAGAAGTTGGTCAACAGTTTTAGAAAGCGACGATTCGAAGACATTAAATGATACTGTCATAAGGGAGAGTAAAAGATGCATTGTACTCTTTTTCCTTAATCAATATTTTATCCCACTGGGTTTTCCTTGATAAGGTTTTTTAACGAGGCAGGTTACAATAAGCGTCATAAATATTGTATACTCTTTTTACTTCACTAGGTTTTTATCCCATTGGATTTTTCCTATTAATATTTTAATGAGGCGCATTATATGTTAATGGACTTCCAATGGGGAATGTTATAAATTAATTGATTGTGTGAATGTCTATAAACTTCAAAGAGTGATCATTTAGTTTCATATTCCCAATAACTCCCAAATTATTGCCAATTATGCTAATTAATGTATAATTATGCTAATGTAACCTATAGGTCTACCTATAAGCCTATAAATAGAACTATACACTGAGGATCAAGTACAAAAGAAATGAATGAGAATACTCCTCTCATTTATCATCTCAATTTCCTTTCTTATTATCTCATTTATTTTTCATTAGTTTCATAACAAAACATAACTTTTTAACTAACAAATTTTAATTGATGAAAACAAAAAAAGTATATTTTTTGCCACATTTTGCATTAAAGCGTTCAACTTATAAAATTTTATGACAAATTTGTTTTCAGGTTTGAGATCTCATTTGTTATTAATGAACTATGCTAATTTATGCAAACAATATCTTGAACACACTGGAAATTTGTCAAACATATTTAAGATATTTGAGTGGCTTATTGGCATTTAACCTTATCTTACATGAATCAAATAGCTTGAATATTATCGCATTTTGTTTTGCTGACATAACTGTTAATTTGAAAACTCAATAAGTGCTTTAGGCATTTACGTCTTTATATTAAAAAAATATAGTTTTTCGATCCCCTTGAGTCCAAAAAAGCAACAAGTGGGAACTTGAAGATATAGGAGACACATTTAGAAAACAATTAGTTAGCCAAGCCTAAAAAATAAAATAAGTTCACTGTATTGATTCAATTAATAAAAATTTTCTTCACCCATTTATTATTTTCATTTGTTCTCTTCTTAATATGAATATTAGTTAAGAAAAGAAAATTAAATTTGGTTTAAAATTAGGTAGTAAAAAATATATCTAAGCAAAGGTAGAGAAAGGGAGGCTAGTGTACGTCATGACCTCCCAATGATAATTAAATTTTGGGACATAAAATTGTGATTTAGTTGTATTATTATTTTTTAGATCAACATAGGTAAATTAGTTTTGAAAGAAAAAATTATAATCTAGCTTCTATTACTTGTTCAAATCAATATGTATAAATAAATATTTGAAAGAGAAAATTGTAATTTAGCACTAACTATTTTTCAGATAAAATAAAATTAATTTTCTATTTACAACTCTTCTTTTTTCTTCTCCTTTTTTTTTTCCAATGTGCAGCTTAAATGAATGAAAATAAAAAGTACAAATTTGAAATTTGAACAATATAATCTTAAGGATTATGATATGAATCACTCTTCTCCACACCTCCATTACCATTAGGATTTAAGAAGAAGACGATAAAAGATAAGAGATTGGGAAAGTACTCGCTGGTGTTGCTACTTAAGGTGATAGTTTATTTTTAGTTCTTAACACTGCATATGCTAGAGATGAATCTAGAAGCGAATAAATAACCCTTGTTCTTAGATTTGTTGACGAGTGTTTTATGGATGCAGTATATGTGAGAGATGTCATCGTAATTACTCTTAAACATGTTGTGTATGTGTAATGGCATAATCAAGAATATGAAGAAAGGAGGTTAAAAATCAAATAATCAAAGGAAAAAATGATTTTCAGCCATGAAACTATTGAACAGTTTTTTCAACCATAAAACTCATTAGAACAAGGCTTTAAACTAAGATGGATGATGATTTTCTTGCAAATTACATGATTATTTACGTTGTAAAAGAGATTACTACAAATTTTACCACATATGTAATAATTGATGACTTTTACGCCATAAAACGTCATTAGACACAACTTAAAAGGTGAAAATACATTTGTTTTATATATTTAATTATTGGTGAATTTTTTCTTTGATTACCCCCTTCTTTATATTCCTAACTATGCCACTGTATGTAAGCATATCTTTTACATTACAATCAATTGTGCTTATAATCTATAAAATATTTTTTAAAGAAGTAATTTTATCATCAAATACAAATAATATTAGTACTCAAGAAGCCAAAATTTTAAACTTAAAACTCTTGCTAAGCTACTCATATATTACATCATTATATTATATATATTAATTTATTATTAATAATAAATTTTAACAATTACATGTAGATACTATAAATAAGTTCCATAATTTAAAAAATAGCCATGCAAGAATTTTCACAAATTCACTATTTTAGTTACAAGCATGCCATATTTATTACTTTCATACTATTTTGAATCATAATTTTCATTCCTTCACAATTTAATTCCTATTGCTCTTTTCTTTCTCATTCCTTTCAAAATTGTTTTCACATACAAAATCGACCCTTATGATTAAACACATAGTTCCAAGGGAGACATGCAATAGTTGAATGAATGAACATCTCATTTCACCAATGTCCATGCCTACAATTGGTAAGTAAGTGCATTTTTTCAACATAGACTTCCAATCCAATTTATGCGTCCCTATGCTTACAATGTCTTGTATGGTGCACCTAATTTAATTGTAGATGAAAGATAAAATACAATGATATAAATTAAGATATAGTAACATTATAAATAAATACTCAATTAGCTTAATTCGCATTGACAATGAAAAAAAAAGATCAAACATAAACACACAGATAATAATTATAATTTTCATATTATCTTAAAGAAAGTTTCAATTATAAGAAAAATATGGTGTACAAAAATTGCCAATTGTACCATCTAACAATTATTTTTAATAGTATTCCATACCCATTAAGATTTCCCAGTGCCTCATGAAAGAAATAAAAAATAGATTATATGCCTTTCCTCTATGAGAGGTATTCATAGAATTAAGTATACAATCTTGATAATTGATATTGGTATGCGAGTTGGGATGGTGCCAGGATTGGATGGTGATGCTGAAGGTGATTATCACCTTATACTTGATTGGGATGATGGAGAAATAAAGAAGAGGTATGACTTTGTTTTGATTAGCAAACTCTATACACACAAAGCTATCAATAAAACAACAATGTAGAATTTGATTATAATTGGAATGCGAGAGGCAATCTAGTCGTTACTAATGCTGGGGTAAATACATTAATCTTTACATTCAATAAAAGCGTCGACTATGATAGAATCCAACGCGATGGTCCTTGGACTATTATAGGATATCTTCTGAATATTAGAATTTTGTTTCTCTGTTATCGATGGAAGAGGTGGAGTTAAGCATATGTTTGTTTTGGGCTCAAATTCATGGTCTTTTTAAAGAGGGAGTGACAAAGAACAATGTCATAGAATGAGAGGAAGAATTTATCGAGTTGTGGTGCTTGAAGATCCAAGTAATAACAGCGGTATTACAAGAAGCTGCATTAGAGTTCGTGCATAAATTAACCTTAATAAAAGTCTTGTTGTTAGGTTATGGATTCCACGCCCATGTTTATCAAAGGTTTAGGTATCATTAAAGTACGAGAAGTTACAACACCTGTGTTATGCCTACGACAAAATTGGGCATGACATGAAGATATGTTCAGATGAACATATCATGTCCACTGTAAACCCACAGGAACCGAAGTATAGACCTTTTCTAAGTGCCTTACCAGTGAGGGTGATATCAGAGATTATTAGTTTAGCTGATAAGGCACCAACAAATGAGATCAATTACAAATCACTAATAGTGTGTGGTATCCATTGAAGAAATAGAATAGTGAGGAACTAGGATTCAAGTGAGGCATTTCCACGTGGAATAACAATTAAAGGCATTTATGAGGGAGAAACTAATAGTGATAGCTATGAAACATCTAGAAAATCGAAAGATAGGTGAGACATGGCAAACATGCAACAACAACCAACTAGAGGTAAAAACAATCCTCACATTTCAAATTAGTCAATAAGCCATTCTGAAGGTAAGTGGGCTATACCTTAAAATAATGATCAAGGCCCAATCATACATCTTGGGCTTTATTTTGCAAATAAAAGGTAAAAAAGGAAACTGGATTATGGGTACATGTTTTCTCAAAGGCCTCATATAAAATATGTGAAGTATCTATATAGGGTTCTAGTGAGACATATGGCTAAGGCAACATACACAAAAATCAAAATTTAATTAACCATGAGGCTCTAAATGTCCATGGTTTCCAAGGAGAAAAGATAAACTACTTTGCTGAATTCCCTTATGAGGGAAAGAGTGAGACTTGTGGTGCAGATATTACTCCTAAAACTGTGTATCAATACAAAATGAAAATGGTTAAGGAGTTGCAAAAGATAAACCTCAAAAGAAGTGCATAAGGAGATGTCATTTACCTAAAATAGAAATGCTTGAGATTGGATGGTAGTGTTGATGCAAATTGATGCAATGATTACACGCAAGTGTATGTGGTTAACAAGTAATATAATGATAAGTAGAGTGTTGATCCCTCAAAGACTTAGTCTCAATTGCTACTGATTATTTATTCTTAAACCTCTTTACTAATTAGAACTATATTAACCAAGTGTAAGTAAAAGTTCAAATATTGATTGATTAACTCTATCTAATGAACCTAGGATTTCAACCCTTACCACATGTAAGATTCCTTTCTTTTACTGTTAATACTTCATATCACTTAATAGTTGAATTGTTAACCCAAGAATCTCAATGCCTATATGTTTTTGTCAAATTCATATAGTCTTGGTTAAATTCCCTAATTCCTTATATGTTTATAGAAATTAGTACAGATATTATCTCATAAGATCTATACCTAATTTTGGTTATCAAAGACAATCAAGTACTTTTGTCATGACTATAAATTGCACTAGGGCAAATAGTGATTATATGCATCCAATCTTAAAATTTAAGTTTTATTGTCAGGTTGACCTAAATTCTAAACTCTATTTTAAGATGGTCAAGCTTAGAAAGAAATGTGTACAAGATGAATATAAACAATCATCATTAAGTCTGAAACAAAACCTTAACATAAAAGTAATCTTAGCAAGGGTTTCAGTAAAAATCATAAAAACAACCTACTAGCCAATCATTGACATAAGTTCATAATAAAAATGATGAAAATAAAATAAAACAAAATAAAAAGAGGGAAGAGGGAAAAGTTTAGAAGAGGCATAACTCTAAACGAGCAACCTACTCTTTAGTATAACCTTTTCCTACGTGACTTGAAACCTGACTTGGATGTCTCTCATTCACCACACAAAGCTAGTATTAGTATAATTTTTAGAAATCATAAAGTAAATGTACTTGAAATGTATGGAGTGCCCTGTAAGGCCTTTTATGCACCAATGGCAGAAGCACTGGTATTTTGACAAGTCGTAATGATGGTTGTAGATTTAACAGTCATAGAAGCTGTCTTAGAATCTTATAATAAGAATTTGACTGATGCAATGATAGGTTGCTTTACTTTCTCGGACTAAAGATGCTATTCTCTAATGGATGATATCAGGAAAATGAGGTTGAGGTCAAATGGATTTAGCTTTACATGGATTAGTATGAGTGTTGACAAAGTTGTTGATTGGCCAGCCAAGTCTTCTATAAAAGGAGTGTACCCTGATGATTGGGGGTTATCCCCACACTTCCTCTTACTAACATCATCCCAGTGGATGCGGGGTTATGCAGAAGTGGCATTAGCTGATACAACCTGGTGTGAGAATGGAAGTTGCTTGTGTCATCTCTTTTTTTATGTCTTAGTTCATTTAAATAGTTTTATTTGCTATTAATTTGTTTTTCTTGGTTTTCTTCTGTTATTTTATTTGAACTTTTGTTGTTATTGACAAAAAAAAAAAAAATGTTAACTGTGATGTCTTTGTTATATACAATTGCATGACTATTGGTGTTCGTTTGACACACTCTATAAAGAATGGATTATTAAAATTTATATAATGTGGTTCACAATTGTCATGTATTTGGTGGATACATTAGATTATATAAATTTATATAGTCAGCTTCATTAGAAGCACACTTAATACAACTTAACATTGTATTGTTAACTCTGTCCCTCTTAGTTTGATTATGTATAATTGTATTAATAATAGATTAAAAATATTTTAATTTATAGTATTCACTCTAACCTTACACAAATAAGATATTTCTCAATTTGATATCTCACTGTCTTCTCAATTTAGTCCCTCGCATGTGGTTATTTCTCCATTTGGTTTCTCATAAATAAAATTATTATTAATAATATTCTCAAAATATAAGTTAATTTAAAAAATATGAAATCATATAAATTTTTCTTAATTCGTTCCCTTGCATAATATTTTTCAATTTGATTCCTATTGGAAATTGAGCCTTGCAAAATAGGTTGAGCCATAATAACCTAGACTCAAATTAATTAATAAAATAAATAAGATTATATATTTTAGTTTCTAAAAGAAATTCAAAATTTGAAAATTTAAATTTTTGAAAAATCTAAATTGGATTGTTAGTATCCTGAAGGATCATAACTGACAGTCATTAATAAAATAAAATAAATAAAAGAAAGAAAGGATAGCTTAATGCATGTATAGGAAAACCATTGCACTATCAACCCCACTCTTAAGTGTTTAAATATAAGGGAATAATATGAAAGTTTTTTTAAGAAAGAAGAGAGGAGAGAGAACATATAACAAAGAAAAAGTTTTTCTCTAAGATAGAGTTATATTTGATAAAAGTTGTCTTTATTGTGAATCAAAGGTAGTTCGGATGTGATTACAACCCAAATTGTGTAGGGGTGATCCAAATCATGATTCAACTTTACATACAAGTAAGTATACTCATTATTTCCTTCAAATCCTTATATAATTATTTTTTTAATTCAATCTCTTACATATGTATATTTTTTAATTTGATATCTCACAAATAATATTGTTATCAATATTATATTGAAAAATAAATTAATTTTAAAAATATGAACACATAGACTTTTTCTAATTTGGTCTTTCGTATTTAATATATTTTTCAATTTATTCTCTTATAAAATTGTCCCCTCAATTTAGTCATTCACAAAATTGTCTTTTCAATGTACTATCTCACATATGAACATTTATTTGTTTAGTATTTTACAAATAAAATTGTTATCAATAATATCATATCAAAATAAGTTAATTAAAAAATATGAGCAAAATTATTATTAATGATTTTATTTGTGTGAGATCAAATTGAAAGACATTCATATGTAAAAGACTAAATTGAAAAATATCTTATTTGTAATGTTCAAAAATGAAAAAAAAAATATATGAGAAATCAAATTAAGAAATACTGATCAAAATTAGGTTTTACTTATTTATTTTTTCCAAAGTTTAGTTTCTCCATTCCACTTTAATTATGTATTGATATATTACTATTAACTGTAGGAAAAAAAAAGATATATTGCTATTAGTATAAATCTATATAAGTGAAAAAATAAAATTTTTCTGAGAGCATTTTGATGACTATGATTTTTTAAAATAAAAGACATTTTTATCAAAATAATTAATTTTTATTCTATCCAACGTTATATAGCATTCAACCAAAAATATAATATAATTATCATATTCAATACAACTTTTTATATTGTGTAACACAACATAATATTAAATTTTATCCTATCAAATTTTATAGAATATGCTAAATGGGTCTAAGCATGTTACGCTAAAAAATTCAAATTTTATTTGACAAATTAGCGGGAAATTTCAATTAAGCGAATGACCGTTCCCGCCAAAATTCTCCCTAATTATTCCTTTTGATTCCAGTTCAACCTTTTGGAGACGCTAACAAATAAAAACTTCCCCTGCGATGCCAAAAAAAAAAAAAAAAAAACCTCCACTGCATTGTCCGGATCCTTAAACCATCCGAGTTGACCAGCCCATATTTTCCTTTACCGAATCAACTCATCATCCCGCTTTAACCGCCATCCTTTATTTGTTTTTTACTTTTTTTTTCATTGATATATGTATATATTTAAAAGTTAATGACAATATCACGTTCGAAGGTGAAAGCATCATAGTACAAGGTTTTAACAAAAATATTTATTATTCAGATAGAAAAAATGGTTCCAAAAGGAACGAGGGACAAAATTTATTCAACCAACTATTTTTTTTTTTTGTAGATAAACCAAAAAAAAAAAATGGATGCGTAGAATGGTGGTATTTTATATAAGAGAAGGGTTTCATTTAGGAGCACTCTTTTCATTCTATTATAAATATTGTTCTAACAATAGGATGCAAAATTCATACCTATAAATGGTACTTTTTACACAAATTGACTAAACTCGTTTTGGAGAACAAGAAGTAACTATTTGGACATCTCATTTTATATTTTTCATTCATGAACCAATTATTTATCTAAATTTGTAGGAGTGTAGCAAGTGAAGTAGTTTCTCAAAACCTTAAAAAATGACGGATGAGATAAGTTTACATTTAAGTATATAATTTATATGTTTAAGGTGCCAAATTCTTTAAATTACCCATTGGATTAGCATAACATCATAATTAGATGTATTACACATGACATAGGTAGACATTCTAATTAAGAATTGGAATCTAAACATTATCCTTTCCAAATTTGAAATAGTCAAATAGAAATATGGTCGAAACATTGTTTTTTTAGAGTGTGCTTATTTAACTGTTTATTTTGTCACTATATATACTTATTTTGTCATTAACTCATTCGATGTTTTGACACTTGTAAGTATCAACCCTCATATTTGGTTTTACAACTTTGTGAAGGCCTATGTTTCCCATAATAGTTATAAGGCCTAGTCCTTACAACTCCCTTTGTGAGGAGGCAGTCTTTTCTTCCAAAGTTACTGGCAGCTAAGTTTTTTAGAGAGAGTTGTCTTGCATTTCTAGCTATTTGTCTACCTAACTTGTGCAGACTTTCGGTATAATTATCCTTAATCATTTTTGTTAAAGGCTCTTTAAGCCTTTCATGATGAAAGTATGGTATGAGTATGTGCATAATATGTGCATAATACTATAAGTAATTTATAGCATATCGCTTTCTCTTCTCCTTCACCATCCAATCCCATGGTTTCTAATAGACTTGATCATTAGATTGTGTTTTTATTAGGTTTGAATTTAGGTAAAAAAAACAAAAAAATTCAAACCTATATTTTATTTGTATGTTTAAATTTTAATTTTTATTTATATTTTTAAGTCAAATATATCGAACTAATAAATTTTTTATAAAATTATAGTTAAATTAATTTATTACTTAAAATTTAAAATAAATAATTGTTATTATTACATATAAAATTATATATAAATAAATTATAAATATAAATAATTAGTATAAATAATTTAAATAAGAGATATTAATTTATACTATTTATTAAAATGTCATATTATATTTTAAGTTTTTATTTAAATAATAAGTTTTTACTTATTAAAAAAATATTATTTGAACCTTTTAGGTTTGAGTTAAATTTTAAAAAGTTATGATTTAATTTGTTTTACAAATTAAACTTTTTTAATCAAATTTTTTATTTAGGTTTTAAATTTTTTTTTTGTACCAAACTTATCAAATCATATAAATTTTTTTTTTAAAAGCATAACGATACCTAGTTGACAAAGAATGGAATGCACTGAGTTAGGAACCCTTTTTATTTGCCAATTGAAATATTGGTTTACTTCTATTGTTGAAAAATTTGATAATCATTTTAATTTGACGATAGAACATAATAAGACATTTATATTTAAAGGATTGTCATTTAAGTAAAATAAAATATTCAATAATTTTGATTCAACCATTTTTTCGGTCTAAATTTTTTAATCTTTTAAATTCCATGATAATTTGTTTGAATAATAGTTTCAAATTTTATATTCAAAAGTAAAATAGTAAGATCAATTCCTCAACTATTGAATTAATATTTAAAGTTATGAAATACTTGTTTATATTAGTATTTCATAGTCACTTCTGTTACTTTCATCAATTAGATATAATTCTAATCAAGTTGTCATTATATTTTATACATAAGCTTGTATAATTTTAAACTTTCAAAAATTGACAAAATTTAAGTCAACTATTGGATATCTAATTATGCACTCATTAAATCAAATATTAATTAATATAAAAATGACGTTTGGTATGATTTTGGTTATTTTTGTATTGAAATTTATAATAATTGATACTTTAATTTAAAATTAGATCTTGATAATAATTATATAAATGAAAGTTTATATTATTGGTATAAACTTTTGTTGAAATTACTAGACTACCGATTCCGTGGGAACAATAACTCGGACACGATGAGACTCGTCGTGAGACTAATACAACTCGGGAGCAGAGTAATGGAGATTGCTTTGTCATCTCTCTTCCACCCTGCATTTACAGAGGAGAGAAAATGAGAGATGCACATGAGAGATAAGAGATTATATGGTGTCTGAAAACTACTTTTTTTTTTTTTTTTTTTTCATTTTGGTATAACTACACTACTCCCTCCATTTATTTCTAAATACAACTCTTCTCTCTCCGCTAGGGTTGTGCCTGCCATTTCTTCCTCTACTTTCTCTAATCTTCGAAGCAGTGGAATCTTCATCTTCAATGGCGGGTTTCAAATCCTAATTAAGTACGCTGTCATATCCTCTCTCCGTACTCTTATTTGACTCCTATTTTACGAGAAAGCGTTCCGAAATCTATATTCATTTATCGAACTGTTGTCTACTCTCGTTTGTGTTTGGACTTCGACGTTGACTCTTTTTATCATCAACATTTTATTTTATTTTTCTGGATGATTCTGCAGGAGCTGAAGAAACCCTAGCTTTGTATCTAGGATGAAGTTTGGGTGGTAAGTTTCTGAAATTATCAAGCGCCCAAGGGTTAGTTTAATTTGGTTGTGTTTAGACGATGGAACCCCCTGTTGGCAGATCGAGGGGTCGACCGAGGAAACGGAGGAGAAAAGAGGATGAAATTGGGACCGATGATGGGAGATCGATTCCTGATTTGAAAAGGCAAGCTGTTGGGACAAGAGCAATAGCACTGGTTGGACGACATGTACTTAAAGAGTTCAAGGGAAGTGGGAATTTTCTTGGGAAAGTTGTGTATTACGCGTGTGGTTTATATAGAGTCAATTATGAGGATGGTGATTCTGAGGATTTAGATAGCAGCGAGATTCGTGGAATACTTCTTAACGACTGTGATTTTGACGATGATTTGACTAAAAGGAGGAATGATTTAGATGAATTGGTGTTGAAGAATAGTGCGAAGATAACACATGTTGCTGAGAAGAGTTCTGCCGACTTGAACAAAGATGTGTGTGGGTTTGAGGCCCCTGTATCAAGTGAATTGCCTGATGGGTTGCTGATGGAACACGACGAGGTAGAAGTTGAAGGGGATGCTGATTCATCAGGTGACTCAATTGCGGGCTTAAAGGATGCGGATTCTGTGTCTGATGCCGAGACGCCATTTCTACCTCCATTGCAGTTGCCACCGTCTTCAGGAACTATTGGGGTGCCAGAGCCATATGTGTCTCATCTTTTTGCTGTCTATGGATTTTTACGGTCATTCAGCATTCGTCTGTTTTTAAGTCCGTTTTCTTTGGATGATTTTGTTGGTTCTCTTAACTGCCAAGTTTCGAATACTTTGTTTGATGCCATTCATGTTTCACTGATGCGTGCATTGAGGCGTCATCTTGAAACCCTTTCATCTGAGGGCTCAGAGCATGCATCAAAATGCATGAGGTGATTATATCTCTTGTTACATTTGGACCTGATAATCTTTTTTTCTCTGTTCATTGGATTGACTGCTGCAGTGTTATTTGTAGATATAAATACCCAGTTTCTAGACATTGCATGTACAAGTAATTTATTATGCTTGTGTTGCCGAGAAACACAACTTTGGGTATAATTTTCATTTTTTTAAATTTGGGAGGGGAGTTTTGGGTAGGTTGCCACTGACTAAAGCGCTGAGGCAACTTATTGTTATTTATTTATTTCAATCCATTTCAAAGCAACTGAATGTGGGATTGTTTCAATATATTGACTGATGTTCTTAAAGGCCATAGACTTTCTTCCCCTTATCTAATTGTAACATTCATATATGCCTGGCTGTGCTTACGATCACAGCATCTAGCATTTGTACTTCCTATTTACTCTTAACCTTAGATACAAGGTTCATGTTACTTTAATAATGTACTTGCAGGTGCAATGATTGGGGCTTGCTTGACACTTTGACTTGGCCTGTTTTTGTGATTCAGTATTTAGCAATCAATGGATACATAAAAGGATCCGAATGGAAAGGATTCAATGGCGAGATTTTTAATGGCGAGTATTATTTGTTACCTATGAGTAGGAAGTTGATTGTACTACAAATTCTCTGTGATGATGTTTTGGAGTCTGAGGAACTGAAGGCTGAAATGAGCATTCGTGAAGAATTAGAAGTTGGGATAGAGTGTGATGAAGATATCCTTGCAGAAGAAAATTGGCCAAGAAGAGTCCATCCACGAAACGCCAAAACTTCTGCTTGCAAGGATAAAGAAGCTACAAAGTTTGTTTTAGAATCAAATGCTGTGAAGCTATCTGGTAACTCTGTTTTAGATTTCAGAGACACTGGAAGGACTGAGGATGCTGATGTTGATAGAAATGGAGATGAATGCCGCCTCTGTGGCATGGATGGGACCTTGCTTTGTTGTGATGGATGTCCATCTGCATATCACTCTAGGTGTATTGGAGTGATGAAAATGTTCATACCAGAAGGGCCTTGGTATTGTCCAGAGTGCAAAATTAATATGAATGGACCAACAGTTGTAAAGGGAACATCACTTAGAGGTGCTGAATTATTTGGAATTGATCTGTATGGACAAGTCTTCATGGGTACTTGCAACCACTTACTGGTGTATGTTCAATATCTTTTTAATGTTCTTATCACCTCTATCATTTGTTGTGCTGGATCAGTGCTGTTGCTAAATTATAATGTGTGGAATTTATAGTCCAGTTTTTCTTCTTGCTTCAGACTCAAATTTGTGCTTTGGTTTTCCAATTTTTTATTCTTTACTGTCATTTTCAATATAAATGCTCTGCAATTTCTGAGCTATTGTCCTCATTTTTTCTGATGGATTTTTGCAGGCTCACTGTCGGCAGTGAACTTTGTCTCAGGTATTACAACCAGAATGACATTTCAAAAGTTCTCCAAGTGCTTTATGCATCTGTAGAGCATAGACCTCTATACTATGGAATTTGCATGCCTATATTACAATATTGGAATATTCCAGAAAGTATCTTGCCTGTTTCTGTTACAACTGGGGCAGTTCTTAAGTCATCCAATACAGATGGAGATGCAAAGTTCTCTAGTTTATCACAGACTTCTTTAGGTGAAAAAGAGAATACAGCTGCTAATTTGGTGAAGGCAGAGTACCCTGAAACCGCTGGGAGTGCAATTCATGGTGATAATATGGTTCCATCTCTTGATGTCTCTTTGGTTAGAGAGACTAGTGCTCTTGAAAGCAGCATTGACGCTAGAACTAAGGAGTGCCTTACCATGAATACTATATATCCTGAGGAAACTAGGATGGACTCTGTCATCTTTGGTAGTCCTGATAGTCATCAGCGTGTTCTTTCTGAGATGACCTACCGAAGTTCTGTTGATAAATCAATGGCAGTAACTCCTGCTAAGTGGACCTTGGTAAACAGTCTTGGGCATGCAAATGATAAGCAGTTGCCTATAAATCTATACTTGCAAATTAAAGAAGGCAACCAAGTTAGTTCTGCAAAGGTTGAACACATTTCAGCCAAGGATTTTGCATACTTAGGCTTTTCTTATAAGCCTCAGTCATACATTAATCACTATATGCATGGTGATTTTGCTGCATCTGCTGCTGCTAAATTGGCTATTCTTTCTTCAGAGGATTCTAGATCAGAGGGTCATGTGTCTGATAATTTGAGGAAAGTTACATCTGGAAGCACTTATTTGCAAGCAAAAGCATTCTCACTAACAGCTTCACGCTTCTTTTGGCCAAGTTCTGAAAAGAAGCTTGTGGAGGTTCCAAGAGAGAGGTGTGGTTGGTGCCTTTCTTGTAAAGCTCCAGTCTCAAGCAAGAGAGGATGCATGCTAAATCATGCTGCCCTAAGTGCCACCAAAAGTGCTATAAAAGTCCTTGCTGGTCTTCCCGCTGTAAGGAGTGGAGAGGGAATTCTTCCTAGCATTGCAACATACATTATATATATGGAGGAAAGTTTACGTGGTTTAATAGTTGGGCCCTTTCTAAGTGCAAATTACAGAATACAATGGCGTAAACAAGTTGAACA
The DNA here is from genome assembly GCA_037074485.1 of Delonix regia. Taxonomy (NCBI): domain Eukaryota; kingdom Viridiplantae; phylum Streptophyta; class Magnoliopsida; order Fabales; family Fabaceae; genus Delonix; species Delonix regia. Next base: position 10,522,055 of record CM073455.1, read on the forward strand.
GGCTAAAACATTTAGTGCTATAAAGCCCCTTTTGCTTGAAGTGAGTGATCATCATGTTATTAATTTGTTTTAATGTTATATTTATCTTAATCAAATTGTAAATTTTTAGTCATTATACTTAGTAATGTGTGCATTATGTTCTTTAAGAAGATGTACTCTGGCATTTGGTAAGTTATTTGTTTTTTTATGTTCCCCTGATTAAACATGATAGTGTATTAGAGATCAAAGTCTCATTACACACCTAAATAGATCTTGTGCTATACATGCAAGTTTGTGAATGCGTTTATTTTCAACTTCATAGCTTGCTTGTGCATGCAATATGTCCAAGTTTGTGAATGTGTTATATATCTTTCATTAAGTCACTGATTAAGAATTTCTTTTTTTTTCTTTCAGCTTGAGGAAAACATTCGCATAGTATCTTTCACTGGTGATTGGGTTAAGCTGATGGATGATTGGTTGCTTGAATCTTCTATAATTCAAGGTACTGCAAGTTTCCTTGGAACAATACAGACACGTGCAACAAGTGGAAGGCGTTACAAGAAACAGTCAGCTATTGATGAAGTTATTGCTGATGGTTGCCATGAAAACAACTTTGACTGGTGGTATGGTGGGAAATTCACCAAGTTTTTATTTCTGAAAGCAGTTTTGCCAAAATCTATGGTCAGAAAAGCAGCTCGCCAAGGTAATATATTTTTTATTACATATGATTTTAGTGTACAACTATTTTCCATTTTCTCCAATTGGTAATATATGTTGGAGAGAACCAAAGTACATGTACTAATGTGTGTGAACAACAGGTGGGTTGAGGAAAATTTCTGGTATTTCCTATGTTGATGGCTGTGAAATTCCTAAAAGAAGCAGGCAGATAGTTTGGAGAGCTGCAGTTCAAATGAGTAGGAATGCATCACAGCTCGCACTTCAGGTCTTCTTGTTTACTGTATTAGCTTATCCTTGCATTAGGAAATTTTATTTTTCTGTCAGAATAGTGAAATTGCCAAGTCTGTTAACTTGATATTTTTTTATGGTTTGCATCAGGTCAGATACCTAGATTTTCATCTTAGATGGAGTGATCTGATTTGTCCTGAACAAAACCTCCTAGATGGGAAAGGTCAAGAGACTGAATCTTCTGCTTTCAGAAATGCTAATATCTGTGATAAAAAAGAAGTTGGGGGAAAACTTTTGTATGGAATTGCTTTTGGCAACCAAAAGCATCTTCCTTCTCGTATTATGAAAAATGTTATTGAAATAGAGCAAGATCCGGAAGGAAAGGAAAAATATTGGTTTTCTGAATCACGCATTCCTTTATATTTGGTAAAGGAGTATGAAGAAGATACGGAAAATGTGCTACCTCATAAAGAGAACTTGAATTTGGCATCTCAGCTGCAAATGAGGCGGTTGAAAGCTGCGTGCAAGGATATATTTTTGTACCTCACCTGCAAGAGAGATAACTTGAATATATTCTCATGTGCTGTGTGTCAGCAAGATGTTTTAATCGGGTAATTACCTTAACCTGGTTCCTCTGTCATTCACATTCTTTATGACCCCTTCCCCTGATGTCTCTTTTATACCTATTCTGCCTAGTTGACATTCTTTCTCTGCTGTGACTTCAGGAATGCTCTCAAGTGCAGTGCATGTCAAGGTACCATGGATGATCTATTGTCCTTTCTCTCATTATGTTATGCTGCCCTAACTTTTTAAGATACTATTGGAATGCTTATAAAATAAGTCATGTGTATGCTTTATATAATACAAAAACGTAAACACATACTTTCTATATGTTTATTATTGAAAACTGGGATGTGTCAGGATGTGCTTTATGATTTTTCTTTTTGGTTTCTGTTTGTTTTTTAGTCTGTATTTTTAAAAAGAATTATTCTATTCAATATGTATCTTTAATATTTTGTTCCAAATGGCTATTAGGTTATTGTCATGAAGGCTGTTCTATAAGTTCAACATCCTCTACAAACAAAGGAGTTGAGTTCTTGACCACATGCAAGCAATGTTGTTACACCAAATTGCTTACTCAGAAAGAGACCAGTCATGAATCTCCAACCAGTCCTTTACTCTTGCGAGGACAAGAACATAGCTCTTTGACTGTTTTGAAGGGGTCAGGACCCAAATGTTATGATCAAACCTTGAAATCTACCAGGATCAAGGATAATTGTCCTGACTTGAAACAAGGTGCTTCTGATTCTTCTTTGCCAACAAAAAGCCGTCGCAGAAATTGTTCTTGGGGTATTATATGGAATAAGAAGAATGTTGATGATACAGGCATTGATTTTAGGCATAAAAACATACTTTTAAAAGGAGGTGCAGGTGCATCTGAATTGAAACCTGTTTGTCACTTGTGCCGTAAGCCATATAGGTCTGATCTGATGTATATATGCTGTGAGACATGCAAAAGTAAGTAGTCTCTGGCAATTAAGTGATTAATTTTTGAAATTGCTTAAACACTTCTACTCATGTGTTCTCTGTATGTGGTTTTCACAGATTGGTATCATGCTGATGCCGTTGAACTTGAAGAGTCAAAAATTTTAGATGTGTTGGGTTTCAAGTGTTGCAAGTGTCGCAGGATAAAATCTCCTGTGTGTCCTTACTCTGATGCAAAGCCCAAGATGCAGGAGGGCACTAAGAAATACCCAAGAGCTTCGAAGAAAGATCATTCTGGCACAGATGATTGTGGGATTATTTTTGAATTGAAAGGGTGTGAGCCTGCTACTCCCAATTTTCCCACCAGGGCTGGATTGAGACAAGACAATGACCCTCTGCTTTTCTCTCTTTCAAGTGCTGAGCTGGTAACTGAACCTAATACGGAAGTGGATGTTGAGAGGAATGCAGTCTCTGGTCCAGGGCTTCAGAAACTACCGGTGAGAAGACATGTTAAGCATGAGGGGGATGGTGATGAATTTGGAAGTATACTTTCACAGGCTGAATTTTTAGCACAAAATGGAGCAAGTAATCTGTCAGCTGCAGAGAAGGCATCATCCCCTTCTGTGGAATATGACCCTGCTGTTTGCCTGGACAGCAATCTGCTGAATGACTGTGGAAATGTGAATTACGATTTCATGGAGTTTGAACCCCATACCTACTTCTCTGTAACAGAATTGCTGCAGCCAGATGATAGTCAGTTTGATGGAGTTGATATATCATCTGGGGACTTGTCTGGATACTTGGAAAATTCTTGCACTGTGAATGGTGTTCCTGAAGAATCTGGAGCTGTTAGTTTAGTTGATAAATTGGAACCTGCAACTTACTTACAAGGCAGTGTTTATCATTGTTGCCAATGCTCACAGATGGAACCAGCCCCTGATCTCTATTGTGAGATTTGTGGGCTTTGGATTCACAGCGAATGTTCACCCTGGGTTGAATCACCGTCTAGTTTAGGAAGCTGGAGGTGTGGTAATTGTCGGGAATTGCAGTAGCTGGTTTATGTTGACATGTACTGTTAATTTGTGATGATGTTCTCTTCAGCGGAGGTGCTTGCAAGATGAAACTGATGGTCAATTTTAGCAATAATCATGCAGGCTGGCTCAGTGAATGATGATTTAAATGGTTACATGTATCTCACCATGAAAGCGTTGAATGTCAAACTTGGACAGGACTTTTGTGAGGTATCAGAGGTTAATTGGCTTCTCCATCTTTGCTATGGTTTACTTGGTGATACATATGTTGCTGTTTCCCCACTGATTTGGTCATTAGTGGACCAAATTGTTTTCGTTGAGTAGTTCGGCACGACCTTCAATCGGCAATCAGGTCAGGTTGATGCTATGGAACGATGGTATATAACATGACTGAGTTGTTCCCCAGTCATTTGTGGGTTTGTTTTCTCATTTCACAATTCACAGAAAATTTACTCTGATATTGAGGTAAGCAGGTTTTTAATGGTGCTTATCTGATTTAAAATTTTGTATAGAAAAAAACTCGCATTTTTAGGAGTTCAGTTAAAGTTAGAAGCTCCTCTTCTCAAGGCTTATGGTGTATTAGCCTTTGTTCGTAGATTGCAATTACGTCATGGATCACCTGAAACTCACCTTTAGCGATAAGTGAGACACTAAGGATCATGGTTTGAGGATTAATGACATAGAATATTGTGATGGCTCTGCAAGTAAACGTTTTGTTCACATCAACAGGTTCCAACCATGGCTCTACGAAAATTGTATACTTGTACCACATCGCATTATCTTTTACATTATTCATGGACGACTTTATCGGCGGAATTAACTCTGATGCCATTATGATTCAGTTTCTTACACATCATACCAAAGTGTTTGGCCATAAATATATTTATACTCCCGATGCTATTATTGCAGCTATAATTTTAATATATGAAATCAAAACTGTTACAATTGGTTACATGCTATCAAGTATGTAGCAATCCAGTGCGACTGGGCCGGATGAACATAGAAGAAAACTGAACCCTCCCAAATAATATAAAATCTCGCTCAGGGGCAATCACTTTGTGAAGAAAGATTCCAAACGCCGACCGACTCAATTCCCCATTTAAACATTAGGCTGGAAACAAACAAGCTCACTCTCAATTCCGCCAGCCGATCCATCATGCTTTTTTAATCCACCCATCTAGCTTGACTGACAACATATGGGTGGGTGGGTCTGTAAATCAGATCTACAAGTGTGTAATGAACATCTTCATGAATCAATCACCTTTATATTCTCATAGAAGAGCAGCAAGCATCGCCCCAGGATCTGTCAATGCTGCAGGTGCATTGGCAGGTTGAGCCACTTGGGATTTTGGTGGTGCTTGTGTTGGTCCACGGCTGCTTGTCGGTATACTAACTAATTGTTCTTTGATGAACTCTTTCAACCTGCATACCAATACCAGATGTCAGATTCATTTGTAGAGTCTGGAATTTATTGACAGCACACTGAAAATTAAATCACGTACTCAAATGTTAGTGAAGGGTCCCCTGAGGCAACTGTCATTCGCAATTGGGTTCTGTCAGCTGGATCCGTTTCAATTCGTATCTGGGCGTCATTTCAGTGATAAACAAACTATATCCCACAAATTCAATAAAAATCATGTATCATATTCATAATTTGAACTGCAATGTCATTCTCTAAATTTTATTACGCCAAGCAGGAGAAAGTCCTTTCCCCTACCCCATCCCTGTCCGAACATGGAAGCACCATCTTTTGAATATGAAAATCCAACAACCAAAATTCAAAGTACAGGAAAATAATAATTTCTGATCCTGACGTAACTAAAAATTGCCTTCTTTTTCAATTTTTCATTTATTTCAGATCATGTCAGAATTCAAAATTATACCCTTCATAGGAACTAAAATGCAAGATATGATTGGACATGTTTGCTTACTAAACAGAGCATGGCCTTCGTAGTTTCTGAATAGAATGTTGTGCTTGCAACAAGATTGTTTGGATTGGGGTCCTAAAGCAAAGAGATGGCATAAAAAATAATAAACAAATAGAAGATATAAAACAACTAACAGGAAGAGAGAGAGAGAGAGAGATAATTATGCATCATACAAGCCCTGGGCAAACTGCCAAACGGTAACTATTGAACAAATTTGCCATTTCGAGTAGTGGAAGTGGTCTAACACCTCTAACCTGCAAAATCAATCAGAAAGTTGAGTCTACGACCACAAGGCCAGAAGGACCAGCCAACCAGTGCGTGACAGATATTTACTGATGTTGACTTGAGATTCTGAAATCACATAAAATAGGCAAACAGACAAATTTTACCTAACACTTCGTTCAGTGCAAATAAATACAGAACACATACCACTTCTTGCAGCTTCAAAGGTGGTCCAGAGAGCGATCTCCATTGTGGGAAAAATTCTTCAGCAGACACAGTTATAGGATGGAGAAATTTATTTAGGACAACTGGGAGGCGAAGTTTGACATTGACCTAGGAAAGGACACAAATATGCAGTTACACATGTTAACTAGCGTTTTATAGCTTTTGCACGTTAAAATCCTCCATTTAACATAGTAAACCATCTTTCCCCAAACTAAGAAATGACTTTTAAGCTCTCATCATTATGATCATATTTGCATAATTTCAATTTCATTAGTATTGAGGAGCATGTTGTTAAAAACAGAACACATATTCCAGACATATAAAATTGCCATGCGTTTGTACGGACAGTTTTTTTTTTTTCGGGGGTCAGTGTACAGATAATTTAGATGTGAAACTTCCCACTATCCAATAGAGCTAGATTGTGAAAGCAACAGGCTGGACTTGTTGAGAAACATCTTGAAAAAATTTAATGCAAGAGATATGGAGTTGTCAACTTCCATTTTTTCTTTCTTAATCGGTTAGTGCATGATCAGATTTGTCAGGAGTTGAACACAGTAGCAGGAAGGACTATCAATGACTTGTAAATTAAGGAACATTAACCACAATTTTTAAATTTATGTACCATATTGTTACCAAACTTGTAGGATAAGTCAAGCACAGCTACATCCCTGCTTGGGTGGAAATTAATGACTTCAAGTGGGCATTGGACCTATGCCACCAGAAGACAAGGAGAAATGTAAACAAATCAAACAAAATTAGAAAGAAATAAAATCAGATACAATGGCTTTACCTGTGCCCGAGGAGGTATAGTTTCTGGAACTAGTGAGAGCTCCATCTTCAAATGAGAGGGAGGCAATATTATAGCTTGGACAGAGACAAGCGGAGAAGTATTTTTGTTCCCTAAGAATAGAATAAATCGCCCATGATGACCTCTCCATTCTGCTTTGACACCAATCTGTTCATATATACAAAAACAAAAAAACAAATAATAATAATAACAATAACTTGAAAATTTGCAAAAACATTAACCTTGAAATTCAGTTGAAAACGAAGAGAAGTTGCTTTAAGTAAATTGCAAGTATATATGATTAAAGTTAAACAAAAAACTAGAGAGAATTGTATAAAAATGAAGATATAACCTGAATAAAAGGATCCTCAAATAGAATGCCACTATCCTTCAAGCACAGAGCACGAAACCTTTCTTCTATATTTCCAATGGGCTGCACACAAGAGGGTTGCAATTCATCTTCCAATAATAACATCTGATTGGTGTCAAGTTGTAAAATGCCATGCTACATGGTCTATCCTAAAAATGTATTTATTCAAGAAAAGCAATTGTTTTGGTTGGAAGATTAACAAAGTGATTCAGCCAAAATTCTCATTATTTGCATAAGAAAAAGATAAACAAAAATAAATAAATAAATAAAATAGGATATAAATATGAGGCTCTAATGACTGGTAATTTCAGAACACAAAATTTAGTAGTAACATTCCATTAACACATTGGGTGAAATGAAAGACCTCACTACTAATTTTGGTATTAAAATTATAAAAAGTACCTGCACAGAATTGACCTGCTCTTCAGCAGGTACTATGGCCCTGGCTTCAGCTTCAATACCTTCCAATCCAGAATATGAGCTTGGCTGAGGGTGCACAGTGCTACTGGGGGGGCCTTCAATAGCCAATGGACTCAAGAGATCACCAAGTAAATCTGCTGAAGGAGGTTGAGAATCTACTTTAGTTAAGGTTCCATTTTCCTGGGATAATATTTGATTGGCTGCATTATGATCCTGTTTAAAAAATTTGTCAGTATTACATTGAGAAGTAATGGGCAGAAACAATTATTATGTCAACAAAGATACTGCAAGAAATTCTAATGTTAACAAATAAGATACTATACATAAAGAAAAACACAAAAAAGCATAGGGCTGAATGTGGGAACTAACTAAATCACTGCCTGTGCTGGAGATGGGCATCTTTGGAAGACTGAGCTCGCTGAGAGGTGGAGTTCCATTAACAGGATGTTGGTCTGTTACAACCAAGGCATTTGATGTCTGAGATTGCTGCTGGGCTCGCAACTTAATGGCACTTTGTTCAGCAGTATCAATTTCAGTACATTCAGCCTTTTTGATCAATGCAGACTGAATTTGAAGGAAAGTGCTATTAACCCATCAATTATTAATCAATACTATTGATGATATATGTCAAAGACAATTGATCAAACATGGCTACAAGCTACTAATTTGCCTCTGAATTAATGTAGCAAACATACCTTCCGTTCAGGGAATTTAGGCATTTCAGCCAATATATCCATTAGGGCATCACCTTTTCCACTCAACGCAATATATTCAACAGCTCGTTGCTGTATCTCAACTTCAATACAGCTCTCATATCTAAAACAAGAGAAGATGGGTTAGAACCAAAGGCATCATGATAACTCATAGACGTCTCCATGATAAACAAATTGCAGAGGAAAATCTCACTTTTTAAATATTGCCCATATCTGATTCTGTAGTTCAGGGTCTGGTGGTTGAGTGTGCATCAGGATTTTCGCATATGTTGATAGAAGAATAGGAATAGTAGAAGTCCTGAAAATAAAGCAAGTCTCATAAGATATCTTAGGTTAAATGGAACAAGTCCAAGAATAAATTGTGAGCTTTTCTGATTCCCCTTACGATACAGCAGGAAGCTTCTCATGAATAATGCTAAATATTTCCATTGGACTACAACCTGGCCGTCTTGCCAGAAGGTGTCCAAATTCTCCAAGTAGATATGCACTGACCTGTAACAGTGTATTCATAAAAACAGATAATAAACCAATATTTGAATCAAATCAGACATCCTGCTTTTACATGACAAATAAATTGAGCAGTGTGAATGAACCAAAATTGTTGAAAGCATAAATTAACAAATTGTTATTCATAAACATTCACAACACGTCTCTACAAATTATAAAATTCAGACCTCAATGGGCCCCCATGACAGTGATCAAATTATTTACTTCCCCAGCACTGATCTTTCTCTTAAATAATTTCAGTACCAGAAAATTTTGAACTAATTATAAAGAAAAGTATTCTAAAAGGTGAGTGCGCTAAAGTGTATTCTCAATGGATGAAAAGCCAATGCCAAATCAAGAATTTGTGTGCAAAGCTTTGATATTTTTGTTTCCTGTGATCACAAGAGACTCTTGATCTTGGGCATTCTTGAAATTTGAGGTGGCAGATATCAGACTGTTTTGTTTACTTATTCTGGCTTCCTCAAGAGAAAAAAAATATATGCATATAATGTCTAGTTTCCTCATATTCTGCCTTCCTCAGGAAACCTGTTACAGTCATCATACTCTCATGGGTGAATGATTCCCATGCACGGCTGTTATCAGTGAATCACACATGAACAGAGTAATCACATCTACACCCACTGATAGTGCTCAAAGCCATTGAAAATTACTAAATAGTTGTCAAAATACACAAACCTTAACCATTGTCTCATGTATGGCAGGTTTGTCAAGATACTCACGAGCCTTTACTGCTGCATAGGGCTGGTCAAACACAAAAGCTTGGCTGAATGATGTGCCTATAAAGGAAGCAGTTAAGCTGTTGCTAGAAACTGCAAAATCACCTGAAGGTCTTCATTGTTTGTAACAAATTGCACCACACGAAACCAGATATCATCGCTAATAAAATCTCCAGCCTTGTCAATCAGTTGAAGAATTACATCAACATACCTTCACAGAACAAAGACGGTATGATATCAACATACATAACAGCAACAATAAACCACTTCATTATCAGTAACTTCAATTGTGAGAAAAATACAGTTTTTGGTCCCTTACTTTTGACCTTGAGATCAAATTGGTCCCTCAACAATGAAACCCTCCAAAAATCAATTTGGTCCTCCAAAAAGGCCAAGTCACTTCACTCTTTTATCTTTGGAGGACCAAATTAGTATTTCAGCCAAAAGTGAGGGGCCAAAATTGTATTTTTAACCTTCTATTGTACTATACAGATCTATTTTATCATACAATGCATTCACACATTTGCCAAAAGAAAAAAGTAGTACCAATAATGGAGTATGGGCTAATAGATGATTTGTTATTTATTTGTAATTTAGTTATTAGAGTTAAACTTAGATATATTATTTGTAATTTATGTATTTAAGATAAACCAATTAACATTATCTTGAATTCAAAGAGATACAACTTTTTGGTCTCTCATTACATAATTACCATTTTGGTCTCTCTCTCATTGAAATGCCTAAAATAGTCTCCCACTAATTAGAAAATGTCACATTTGGTCCTGTACATTTCAAAAAATGACCAAATTTAATTCTTTGGATTTAGGATTGAGGCTTCAGTAGAGGGACTAAATGTGATAATTTTCTAAAAAGTGGGAGACCAAGTGCAACATTTTCCAATGAGTGAAGGACCATTTTGGGTATTTCAATAAGTGAAGGAGCAACATGACAATTTTATAATAAGTAAGAGACCAAAATGGTATTTTTCTCCAAATTAAATATTTTGTTAGGCTTTTAGTTATCCTTTTTGTTAGACTTTAATTTAGTATTTCCTTGGTTATTTTGTTTTGTAATGGGCCCCTGAATAAAACCCCAGTTTTCGGTATTTTAGTTTCCTATTTTGTAATGGGCCTTTTATTGGAGCCCTAGTTTTATTATTGTGTCAGGGCCCTATGGTTTATGTTACATAGCAAACTATTTTGATTTGATTAATAAGAGCTTTCAGTATTAACCTAGGATTTCCTCCTCCTCTCTCTCAACGTCTCCCTTTGTTTCCCCACCTTTTTCTTCTTCCCTCTCTGGTGTTCTACATCAACCAGTCATGTCATAAATTTTGCTATAAGCAACAATAGATTTAGGTCATCTCTAATGTTTTAATCTCTGGCATATTGACTTTTTCATAAATTTTACTATAGGGTTTGCCTGTTTGGGAGAGATATTGGTTTTGTTTAAACTATAAAAGTTGTCCTAGAGTGAAGGAGCCCAGCATACGAATTGCAAAATTAAGCTAACTGAGGATGTGTTTTATATATATATATATATACATATCACAGTAAAACAGGGTGGCTCCCTCTGTGTAGAGACTGAGGAAGGTAACAACTGTGAGATAAAACTTCAGTAAACACTAGAATAGCAAAAGAAAGAAATAACAGAAAGGAGCCAAGCCAATGCCAATTCTTGCTTGCCTCTACCCCAAGTCTCCCTCTCCTTATATCATGATGCTCCACTCTTCTCTCTCTTCCCAACTGACTCAAGCTTATTGTATCAAGGTGTTAGTTAGTTACAGCCATCCCTTCTAGCACCCCTTTTCTCACTCTCTCTGATAGACCTTCCCATAACTAAGCCTATAATGCCTGGGCCCATCAGAGAGTAAGAGCAATACACATTGGAATTTTCATTTTATAAAGAAGATTGATTTAAGGCTATTACTATGGATGCAACCACAGGTGGGAGTGGTTCAGAAGCCACATGCACATGAGTCACAAAATCATAACTGATTTACAGCAAGTTTACTCTATAATGATTTTCCCTTGTGATAATGAAAAAAATCCCAGGTTGGTCTATCTAGCAATTTGGACATATTGCATTACCATGAAAGATCAGGAGCAAACTTCTCAGCAAGAATAGCCGCTTTTAGGGACAATTCCTCGCGCATTGCAAATTCTGCTGTTTTGAGATACTACAAAACAGTTGAAAATCCAGAGTAATGATGATGCAATTCATATGTAATCAACTGGTTCATCTCCTTTTCTCTACTTTATGGTGTTTTGTTCTTTTTTTTTTTTTTTTGGGGCAGGGGCGGGGTGTGAAGGGATTACAATTTGATTTCCAAGATCCCAAGAACCAGTCTGAATCAAGCTCCATACCTGCAGTAGTTCCTCAACTATATCCTTTGCATTTGAAACATCGCACATGCCATAAAGCAGATCAAGAGCTCGCCTCCGGATACTGAATATAAAGTTACATCAGTGAGAAATACTAGTAAAAATATGACATTAAGGGCAAAGGAACAAGCTCTGTATATCACTCGTAATTTCACAAAAGCACCATAATTTCTTAACTGACGTTTCAGCAACACATGATAATATTACAACAAAAGCAAGGACACACAAAAGAGAAGTCCACATATCTACAAAAATCTCAGACAGCATAGGTTGCTAATCAAGTGACAGGTGGGATCATGCCCAATGAGAGCTGGCAGCCTAATGCAATGTGTGGTCAGCCCAAAATGTGGCAACAAGCTCTTCAGCTAAAAATAAAAGGAAAATGCAACAGCAGTAGACAATTCCTTTATGGATGGTAATGGATTATCATAGATCCTTCAGTATTATGGGACAGAAATTGGGTAGCTCAATGCATATAAGGTACATCACTTGAGAACTTTAAATCATTAAAACTATAGGGATAATTAATTATTAGAGTCACTGTAAATTGGATTTGTCACAAACGATTAATTGTCAGCACACAGAAGGACACATTAACCTGATGTCAGGATCCTTCAAAGAGGTAACAATCTGAGCCTGATGTCTCTTAATGATATCTTGCACATCTGTAACCATCAGCATCCTAGTCATATTTTCCTGGACCAGAATAGAATGCGTTACAAACCACCACATTGCATTCATGGCAGTCAATGTAAGCCTTCTGAACTATGATACAGAGAGATCTACTACTGAATGTTTAATATGTTTAATTAAAATTATTTGCGCCCAACACCCCCCCCCTTCTCCCAAGCCAACAAAAAAAAGAATAAAGACAAGGGTAAAAGCAGCAGTTTTTTGCCAGAACTCACCAAGCCAAGATATCGAATGTTTGGTTCACGGACAGCAATAAATTTTCCAAGAAGAGCCACACATTGAGACATCATCTCTTTTTCAGCATCAAGATGCATAACCTGTGATTGGGCAATTAGAATAAAGAATATAACAAAAACGCTTCAATGAAAATACTCCTTGGTGCAAGTGTACAAAAAATAATTAAAACAATTGCAGTAGTAAGGGCAGGCACAGTGCCCAATAAATGCACTGTACCGGTGTGCCAGCAGATATACACAGATAGATACAGGACACCCACACCAAACATGGAAGGGGTGCCAATGAAAATACTAGGACATAACATTTCATTCTTTTAATTGTCTCTTTAGTGTGCAGTTATTATGTGCCAGTATATGTAAAGAATGATGCAGAGGACAGTCCTGCATCCATGTGGGAGCATTTGTAGCTCTACTTGGTAACATGGGTGCATTTGACCATAATTGCACCTATTCATACAAATTTGTGGATGTGGAAATAAATCAGGTATATGTATCCTTAATGTAATAAATAACATATTATTTTCTGCAGCCGAAACTTCCAAGAAGCACAGAGACATGCTACAAGACCAGAAAATCATGTCTAAACCTATGAAGCATGACTTTTGGCTAGTTCCACCAACAAATTCATAATCAAAGAATTAGCATTCACAGAGAGTCATCTACAGGGAGATTTTTTTTGTCATTAGATAAAGACTTGCAATGAACATACCAAAGCCAAGGCTTCAAAAAGAACAGCATGTGATGCGTTGTTTTTGTTCACATTTTTCACAACATCAGTACCCATCAGTATCCTTTGTAAAACCTGGAATAATTAATTTAAACCTCACTAAGATTCATAATTTACATAAAGCATTTGAATATAATATTGAAATATTACGGGCCTCAAACAATATTCGTCTGGTATTTGGATCTTCGATGGTGGGAAAGTACTGAAGAGCCCTCATAGTTTTAACCTATGTTAAACAAAAACCTGGTAAGCATTAAGGTGAACTTGCTGGATAAGATAAAAACACTTACAAATAACATGAAGTTAAACATTTACAATTGATGGACCATTAGTATTCTAACCTTTAAAATTAAAGCAAAAATGTGATTACCATTAAAAGCACTTTGTTTATGGAGATGAACTTAATTTGCCAATTAAAATCTTATTCAAGTTTATGATATTAACCATCAAATACTCCCATCACCCAAAAGATTACATGGTAAAGCAAGCAACATTAAAAAAGATCATGACTAGTACTACCTAAGTTTAAGCAGAAAGCTAATTTCTTTTCGAGTAAAATATTGGATAGCTTAGTTCCTTTACATGTTATCTAGAATGACCACCAAATAGTACAAAATGGATAAACATAATTAACAAGGAAAAATTAAATAAAATATACTACCTCAACTGTGCTTTTATTTCTCATTAATAACACAAATATTTGGGAGAATAGTGATATCTACAAACCTGAAGCCAGGGAGATGGGATACCGTAGTAAGTGTATTCTTGTGGAACATCTTGGTTTCTAGCAAGGCGCTCTAAAATTTTGACACATTTAGGAAGACAGCTCCAATATGTGTCATGGTTGTTTGATACCAATGCAACAAAAAGACTCATAGAAGATGTCAAAACACCAAGGTCTCGTTCATCCAAAAGTTGTGCCATACGATCCATCCTTAAAATTATGGTAAAAGACACTTATAATTGAAGGACAAAATTATAGGAAAAACATTGTATTAACAGCAATGTGACACATACCATCCATCTACATTGACAACATCAGGATTTTTCCTATACAAGCGCAGCAAACATAAAGCAGCTTTTTTCCTCACAAGTGGTCTGCAGCTACTAGATATCTATATCACAAAATCCAGTAACATCAATCATTTTCCACTCATGCCCTCTATTTATATTAATGCATAGTTTCTTACCAGCAACTTCTGTACGTCAGGAGCTAAGGACTCGGCAAATTCTCTCCCACCAATATTTCCAACCTATTGATTAAAAGACTTAACAATGTGGCAGTGAATTAAAGGTTGACAAGGTAAAAGAATAATTGATGTACAGAGAGACCAAAAAGTGATACTAATGGGACAAAATCCATAAAATCTGATTTACAAAAGATATTCAAATGAATACTACAGCTTATATTGTATAGCATAAAAAAAATTTGGACAATAAGTGAATACATGTATTATGCAACAATCTGAGACCAAATTTAGTAAACATCAATATATAATCATTTACAAATCATCTGAAACTATATTGAATTAGAACAATAGAAAAATTTGCTTGCAAGGCAAGGTAAGGCATTCAGACAATTATAGCACCAAAAAATGCTTCCAATATTCATATAAATATTAATAAAATTTTGAATCAGTCATCAAATAAAGCACTTCCAATTTCAACTTTCAAGTAATGCAATGGAAACAGTGATGTGAACCATAGTAATCAAATTGTGATACAAATCGCGAATCGGAAATCATATTTTTGAATTGTGAATCGTATAACATATCGAATCATAATATTCAGTAACAAGTAAAAAATAACTTGAAATATAAAATATGACATATATAATATGCATAAAATACTCAAAATAAATTTCCGAGAGTTTTACTAATCATATGATTTGTTAGTAATTAATTCTTGAAATAAATTCAAATAATATCTTCTTTGCTTTCTTTATAAAAAACATAGATTATGCTTACAACAATACAATACTATCATACCAATTCATTGATTTTTCACATTTTTGAATTGTAAAGTCATACTATTCTACCATATTGTCTTGAATCGCATTATTCATAATTGATTTAGCGATTTATTCATATTGTTAACTTTGTGACTCATTGCGAATCGTAAGATTCAATTTGTGAATCGTATGATTTATAACTACTTTTGATTCAGCCAGCAATTCATATCGTTGGCTTTATAACTCGTTTCGAGTCATAAGATTCGAATCGTGAATCATAAGATTTTGATTACTATGATGTGAACCATTTATGAAGCACTTAATAATGTTGTGCAGAGAGATGTATGATCAGCATACATACAGCATATATGTCAAACCAACAAAGTTATACTTAGAATGAAATATGCAAAAAGGGGCAGGGGAAATTCAATGAAAGTAACTTAACATATGACTCTATTTCATCTGATACACTTGCATGGGGTTTTCTCCACAATTTTCCTCCAAAAGATAGGAAGCTAGTAAAACTTTTGAACTTTCGAAACATACTTAATGCACAAATTAGCATCTGAACTCTGAAGCACACAAAATTTAAGAAATAGTGTCAGTTGTGAAGCCCCTAAATTATGCATTTTTGAACCATCATGGCAAAGATAAGATACATAAAGTGTGAATATTTTGACACTTAAGAAAACATATATCAATTGCAAGTCTAGATCCCCCTGTAAAAGCTCCTTCTGTCACATGCATTAACAAAGGATGGTAATACCATAATATACAAAGAGAAATGTTCTCCACCAAGGGCGAAGCTTTTGCCAAGGTTCTTTCTTAGTGTTTTAATTTAAGATATTTAGAGAAAACGCCAATGGTATAATTAAATGACATTTAATCAGAACAAGAGAGTAGGTCATGAAAAAGGTTAAGAGTTTTCACATTACCATACCATAGTCAATGCCAGGCACTGGAAAGTTTCATTACGGCCAATAATATCATTGCGAACAGTATTTATTGCTAATCTCAGGAAGTCATGGTTCTCATTGAGCAAACATGATGTCACAATGTACCCAACCTGCAGTTATAGTTAGCCAAATTAGAATTTCTTTTATACCTCCCATAAATTTCCTCTGCTAGGTAAACATGTAAATTAGCAGAAAAGACACCTTACAACAATAGAATAAACTAAAATTTAGCATCAAATCATTATAAATTGTCAAAGAAGCAATATTACCTGTTTTTCTGGATACTTTGGAGCAGATATCAGAGACACTGCTTCCATGTGACCAAAATCCACATCATATCCCAGCATATAGATGTAAAGCATTTTCCAAACATATTTTTTTTTCTCATATGGTGTCAAGCCCTGAAGAAAGGAAGGTGAAAGATAAATTAAACCAAAAAGAAAATTGCTGAGGCATCATGTTGAGCAGCAATTCTGAAAGATGGGTAATTCATGGGCAGACTCTTTCAATGTTTGCAACCAAAAACATAAGATAAAACAGAAGCAATTTTACTTGCAAATACTGAAAAATTCTTCATAAAATTTGGCAGCTAATAGTTCCCTTCTCCAGCCCACAACAGAAGTAGAAAGGAAAGTGTTTAGCAATCAGCATTCAGATGAAATTAAAAAAAATTGAATAATTTCTTTCCTGTATCACATAACTATAATGTCTCAATTCAGAGGTATATAACGAAATATTGTCCAAAGAAAATTCTATAAAAGTCAAGTAGAACATATAACAGACAAAAGAACCAGCTTAAGTGCTAATTGTTATGATTGTATGGGAGAAAAAAAAAGGCAAAATGTAAACAGCATGAGGACTAGATGGGGATGGACGATAGCCAAACCAACAAAAAGCAGTGCAACCTGGGGCTAAGGATATGTTTGGATGGATGGTCAGGGAGGGAGTGGCAAGAAATGGAATGACTAAACTAGAATGAATGCTTGTTTAAGTGTTCTTTTTGGGTATGGAATGGAAGGGCAAATCCAAAACTCCATTTTTACTATCCCTTCAAATTGGGAGTTAAATATGAAATGGAATGGCTTAAAAATTTAAGTACAATTATACCCTCATAAGTTTAATAGAAATTACAATTATATCCATGCAAATTATAAAACACAAAACCCTATTGCATTTCCTTCTTCCTGCACAGCATTGCACAATGGTTCCTTCTACTGGTGGTTACCGTGGTTTGACTGAAGAATATGCACAGAAGCTTCTTCCTTTCCTCAAGTTCTCTTTCTCTCTCCCTACCTATTGCATATTTCATTTCAAATGGAGTACACAATTAATTTTTATCATCATAATTTTCAATAAATATATAATTTTCACTTTTTGACATTGCATACTTAAATCTAATTTTTAGATATATCATATTTTTAGTAAAAAATTAATAATAAAAATGCAAGAAATTCCTTCTAACCCTATTTTTTTTTCATGAATTCATCGCTAAAATAAAACAAACACAAAAAAATCTCTCTTCGTTACAACCCTATATCATGAATTTGACAATGCAAATATTATTAATGATGTGTTTATTTTATGAGGGAAATATTAGAAAAAAATAGTTCATGATTCATTCTATTGTACTTCCAAACAAAAGTTGAAGGAGCTTCTCCATTTCCTCATTAAAACCCCCAAACAACATAGTAACTCTAGTCATTCCATCCTCTCTTAAACTCCCAAACATAGCCCGCTATGTCTGGGAATTTTGGTAAGGATGGAATGAAATGACTATTAATGAAAAAGAATGAAGCATAAGAAGTAGAATGGTAAGATATGTGTCAGTCCATTGTTTGGAAGTTTAATAAAGAGAGGAGGATCATTAATGGAATGGAATGACTTACATACTATTTTTACAATATTATCCTTATAAATATAATGCTATTATAGTAAGCTTTTAACCAAAGGCGGTATCATAGTAATTGCACCACTTGACTTTTTCATTCCATCCTTGATCATCCATCTAAACATACCCTAAAGAAATTCTTCAGACTGAGCAATTCAACAAAACTAGGAACAATGTTTTAAAGATCAAACAATACTAGAAACAGGCTCAAATCTCATTGGAGGTGATACAAAAACCTCAGTGACAAGAGTACAGTTTCCCACCAACATATTATTATTAGTTTACTAGTTAGCTAAAGAAAATCTAAGTGGCATGGCAATCAATGGACATCAATGTCTGAAACAAAATGATGTTCAGGTTTAATCTTATAAATCCAGTAGACTTACAAGCAAGGCAAACACGGAAATGAGTTTCATCTTATGTAAATTTCAACAAACCATAATAAGGATGATAAAGCAAGACCATGGCCGTCCTCCAGGTTATAAAATGAAATCAACTCCAAGAAATATGTACTCAAAGAGGCAAATAAGCAAATAACCAAATAAAGTAGTCGTGTGACCACAACCCTGATAATAAAAGAAACTAATAATATCTTTCAGATCAGTTCCTTAAAGAAAATCCAATAACCAATTGCCACAGGAAGTCTATCACATAGGTAAAATTCACAATATTACATTTCAAATTTAAAGATCCGTTGAAATTATTAAAAAGAAAAATTAATATAGGGTGCAATAAGCAACATTTGCTGATACAAAAGAATTTCTAACCATTTCTTCTTGGGGAAAGAGATTAAGTTCTTCAGAGTGTGCACTGTCCAGTTCACATTCATTGTCTGCCACAGAATGGCCACAAGAAGTGAACACAAATAGTAATTGTCACCAATGAAAATGTCTTTAATCTACTGAAAGTGAAATTCACAGCTCAGGAGAACTAAAATATTTAATATATCATTTGGTTTACACCAAATTCTCACTAACCTGGCAATTAGTCCATGAAAAAAAATTCTATGAATCCCCAATATCAATATAAAATCAAGTGCCGTTGAAGATTATGAGTTTACAACTATTTTCATGACTTTGCAAAGAAAACTTTGAACCAAATTTCTAGCGGACTTAACAAGATCCCAAATTCAAGTTATGGGCTCACCAACACAGTAAATAGAACTACAGTCAACACTAAGTATACAAATAGCAAAGCACAACTTATTAAATTACTTGATCCTCGGCACACTAAATTAAACTGCATTCTGCAGCCAAAGGAACAGAAGTTGAATAAAATAACCAAATAGTTCCAAGCACGGGCTTAATTTGTACAATTAACAGGCACTTGACATTAGGAACCAACAGATATTTACTGTTCAAGTCATACTCACTCTAACACTGATCAAACTTAATAGTCTAATTATATACAAGAATAGTAAAAAGGCCTTAAAGAACGATGCTTACAATCTATGTATATCAATTATGATCAACATGACTCAGGAGTCGGGATATATCTTTATACAAACTTTTGAAGGGCTGATCCTAATACTATCAATTGATCCTGTTATTTTTACGTTCCTATGGCCCCAACGTAATAATACACCCGTAAAAGACAATTCACAATGAGCTTGTTAACTTGCAAAGGCAGAACACAATATTATTTTTGAACGTGAGAGCAACAGATGAAATATTAATAAACTCCCAGTTGAGTAGAAAGCTTAGTAACTAATGTGAATAAGAATGAGGTTTACAATTTAAGCTGTGCAGATTATCTAAAATTAAAAAAAAAAAAATGTGTTGAAAGAACCTAGTATAATAAGGCTTAGGAGCAAAGGAATTCGCACCCCCGCTTCCCCCCCCCCCCCCTAAAAATCAACCCCCAAAACCAGTGGCCATTACCAACCCGAGCCGAGTTCAAAAATTTCGAAAATTTAAGTTTCATTCCTCTGTTGCTCATTCACAGAAGTCAAACACCCAAATGTCTTCGGAAAACATACAATTCAAGCAATGAAACACAATGAACGAAAAGCCAACTTGAAGCATTATAAAGAAATTGTCTTCGGGGAACAAACGAGCCCAAAATGTGAGTCTGCAGGACAAACCCTAACCTTTTCATTTTTGAAGCGGGTTCGGATGTTCCCAAGCTCCTTGTCAACCCGTAGCCTCTCCTGTTCTTTGTTTTGACAATTGCGGATGTCACTGATGAAGACAGAGAGACCTCTCATACCTGACAACGCCATCTCTGCTAAGATCCAGCCGGAGAGAGCGACCCTCTGCAGCTACCGAATCTTAGATCCCCCACGCAAAAATGGATCCAATACAATATGAATTAACGTGAATCTTTGAAGAATATCGGCTCCAATTGGAAAACGGAAACGCGCTAAGTTAGAGAGAGAGTACAGGTATTTTTGATCTAGAGCGAGAAACAGCTCAGAGAGAGAATGTGTACTAAGAACAATCGAAACGCTGTCGGATCGTGCTGGAACCTGGAACTACCTTTATTTACCTTTATGACTGTCATCAATTGCATCATTTCACTTTCCACCGTGTTACTTTTCCCTCTCACCTTCACGTACATAACTTCTTATTTATTTTTTCCTTCACCTTCTCACTTTAACTGCTAAGATTTATTTTTTTTGGGGTCTCTTTCTAATTTCTATGGAGTTCAAGTCAATGATATCTTAGGTGGGTCAAAAATAAAAAGTCACTTTATTTTCCTTCTTCTCTCCCCCTTCTTCATTCAACATGTCATTAGAGCATAAGTTTAAATTTAGTTCATAAGTCATAACTACCCCCACAGTGAATGAATAATAATAAATTGAATGGTGACTGGTACAAAGCACAGAATCTTCATTTGTTTCTAAATATATAATAATCATAGAATTATCCAAAATAATATAAGAAAAGTGTGAAAAATTATATATATATTTTTACGGTATAATATCCTTTTAAGTCTTAAATTAAGGTAAGTCTATAATAGAAGACTCAATTATGTATGAGGTAGAGGCAGGAAATCTTGTAATAAAAAATGAACACAATTGCATTTAAAAATGAACCATGCATACAGCCGTTTATAAATTGGCGACCAAAAAAGGCTTGAAAAAGAAATTAATGTAACTTTAAATGAAGGATCTAAAAATAGTAAATAACAATAAACAAAACCATTAATTATTACAAATAAAATGGTAGTTGTAATGCAGATTTCTAATGAAGTTTCTATATGTTTCGTTTGGATTTTCCTCGTCATCTATGCTTTAATTTTTTTTTTCTTTAACAACTTAACACGATCCTATTGTGGAGCCATGGTCTTCAAAAACATTTTCGGTTATCTGGTGACTTAATGATAAGTTTTTGTTAATTATATTTTTTTTATGAACAATAAATCTACTCAAAACATCACATACGCAAAACAAAACCCTTGCAATCAATATCTTCACAAATATTGTAAAAAAAAAAAATCTTCATAAACAATGACTCGTTCAAAACCATGAGGATAACTATTTAAAATAAGTCAATAATTACATATACATATATAAAAGAAGCATTCAAAAGTAGCAAAAAATCTTTGAATACAACACAAAAAAATAGAGCTAAGAGTATAAAGTAAAATAAAATAATTGAAGTATAAATATAAATAAATAAATATATTTTTATTAGTGGATAAATAATAAAAATGTAATCAGAGTGTAATCCCTTATTTATAATCGTAATGATAATTTTTTAATCGATGTAACTATGTTTAATATCAATTAATAGCATAGCCAATGATGTAAGATTTGGAGCCAATGGGAGCAGAAAAAAAAAATGTTCCAAATTTGTATACTTTATTTAAAAAATTATTTTTTAACATTATATATTTTTAAATAAAGTTATTTCCGTTAAACTTTTGAATTCAATTAAATGAGATTAACTTATTAACAATATTATTATTTTATTTTAAAAATAATTTAAAAGCAAGTTTAAATGTAAATGAATATTGTGTCAAATATTACTCTACTTAGTACTTGTGTAATGAGTAATAAAGATACACTAAAAAATATATCATTATTTAATAATATTATAATAATTCAATAAACAATTGGAAAAAGCATTTTATCTATCATTGCAAAAATTTTATAGTATGTTTAGGAACAATTTTTTAAGGCCTTGCTAAAATAATATATTGACATATTTGAACTTAATTATGTTGTATCCAATTATTATAAAACTACTTATTAAGTGTATACATATATTAAATATAAAATTATACATGATGCATATGTAAGTTTAATGGATTCAAATTAAATAAAATATTACATGATTCAATCATATAAAATGTGTATAATTTCATATTTTCAATGAATTCAAAAATATTAAATAAGTATAGGAATAAAATTATAACTTAATAATTTGAGGAGTGCATGTGACAACCTTCAAATACATGTAGCTTTCCACTAGCGTACCTTAACACTGATTTTAAAATATATATATTAGAATAAACAAAAAATGAACTAAATTAAACTAAGCAATAAAACAAAGATGATAATGCTAGGATTAACTATTGAATCTTTTTTAAAAAAACCTATCACAACAAACAAAATTCAGAATATTTCTTAAATGCCAAAAGATGAAGACGTCGCCTGAGAGATTCGAACTCTCGCGGGGAAACCCCATGTACTTAGCAGGCACACGCCTTAACCACTCGGCCAAAGCGACGTTGTTGAAATGCTCCTTAATTTTTAATTACTAAGAATTAAAAAGTAATTTCTAGCACTTACAGATGTATCATTAATTGAATGAACGCAGCCATTTTGAAGACCGAGAACAAAATTATACTCTATTCCTCAATTTTTGTGAAATCACCTCCAAAAAGTTTATTTTACCAACTTTTTGTGGAATGAAGGAGAACAAACTAAGTCTTTTCTTTTTTGTTTTAATATTATAATGATTCTTTTCAAACTTAAGAATAAATAAAAGTAGTACTTTATTATTTACTCAACCAAAAAAGTAGTACTTTATTATACTAAGGATCAGTTATTTTTAAATACTTTAAGGAATTACTCTTTATTATTTTTGAATTTTTAGAAAGTCATTTTATTTCTATAAATTGGTATAGCATCAAAATGCTCATTTTCGCATGGAAGGATGTCCAAAGTGTCCAAAATAATACTTATGCAACTCGCTACCTTGGTTTTCAATTCCATATGATACGTCCGTATAGTTCAAAGACAACAGTCAAATTTTGAACTTGGAACACAACTTACAACATTCCATAAAATGCGTGTATCATTAGTTTAATTCTTTATGCAACTTCATGTATTCATATTTTAATTTTATTTATGAACCAAGATTTGTTTGAATTGTTAACTTACACATTTTCTTTCATTTATATTTTAAATAACCCTCAAACATTAGTTTTTATGTTTGTTAACTTACTCTATAACTCCTTTTTATATTTTCTTAACTCTCAAAATCTCTAATTGTAAAATTATTTCTAATTTATAAATTAATTTTTTTAAAATTATTGAAAAATTAAAAAAAAATAGAAGGATATGTTGATAAATCTAAAATAAATTTTGGGTTCACAAATAAAAAAAATTAAAAAAAAATTAAAATTAAATATAAATATAACAAATTATATTACATTGCCATACAATTAACATCATTTTTATATGTTATTACTTATTACCACATATGCAACCACGTCAATGAGCCATTATAAAGTTTACTAAATTATTATGGTTAGAAATTTAGAAAGTATTATTTGAAAACTTGAACTGACTTAATGTTCTAACCACCGAATAGGTAATATAAGCATCAAAATTAAATTGATCTATAATTTATAATTGAATCATTTTTATAAATAATCCATATTTAATTATTTAACCCAATAATTAAACCAAATTCATGATCCAAGGTAATTGAACTGGTTAATTTTTGCAATAAATAAATTTAAACTATTTTATATACATTAATAAGAAATATTTATAAGTTTAAAGTATAAATTAATTTATCAAAACAACACATATTTTGAGTATTATATTTTATAATTATATCAATAGTAAGTGTATAACCTCGTCAAACTTTGCATAAAAAGTAATTGAGTTAATTATTATTAGTTTCTTTTTTGTACAAGGAATTGAAATTATAATTATAATTTTAATTTCAATTATATTATAATTGGAATTGAGTTGAAATCTTAAAATTCATGTTTGGGTCACATAAATAATTAAAATATGAAATTATAATTCCATATTGAATTTCAATTTTATAAGTGATAAGTAATATAAAAAAAATATTAGCATGAATATATATATATATATATATATATATATACACACACTAGATAAAATGTTTAAACTAGATAAAATGTTTTTTTTTTTAATAGTGATTGTAACATCATATCATTTAGCATGTAATAATTATATTTTCAAAAAATTATTTGATTCAAATTTAACATGTATGTGTGCAAATAACCTTTTATGAGTATGAATATATGTACATGTATTATGTTATGTTACAAGAACACATGCTTACATGTGTATAGTATGATTTTGTGTTGTGATATGATATTGTGTTTATGTATATATAAACATATACATAAATACAATATAATATTATAAGTGTACGATGTCATGTTGCATACTTAAACTTGCATGTGTGTATACATGCACAATATAATGTCATTATGCATGTCCAATATTGTGTCTATGCACTCATGTGTAAGTGCATATGTATGTATATGTGCAGAGACATATTTATGCGTACAATGTCACTGTGTTGCATAAATATATATGTGTATTTAATTTTGTATTTTTGTTATTTATAAGTATATATAAAATGTTTATATTGTTAGTATAAGTGTATGTATGATATTGTATCAAGTAAATGTGTATTACATCTTTTAAATTTTTACATATTATTATATGTTTGTGTATGTAATATTATGTTATATATTTTTGTGAATACGTGAGATATCATAGATCAACATTATATAAAGACATAAACATTGCATATCATATTATTTTAATTATTTACTTTTATTTTATTTAAATTAAATTTAAGTAATGATTATTTTTAAAATATTAATTTTACATTCTAAATCTTATTTTTTATTTACGGTATTTTTATTTTGAATATTTTTTATTTAATTTTCTTTTTAAAATGATTTTTGTTATATTTTTTTAATTAAAAAAATATAATACAGCATATTTCGATATGATTCAATCAAATCCTTATCAGATTTCAAGTCTTGAAAAAGTGGCCACTTATTTAAGAAAATATATTGTGTTAGGAGTAAAAGAATTATACTTCAATTTTGAATTTTGGAATTGTAATTTTTAAAATTAAGGATGAGAATTGAAAATAACATTTTATTAATTATTTTTCAATCATATGAAATTGGTACATATGTAATTCTAAAAAATAACTAAACAAAAGAATTAGAATTGTTAGGTCAAATTTTAATTTCATATCCTAATTTCAAATTCAATTTTGGGAAAATTAGTCAATTAGTCCCTATAATTTACATTAAGTTTTAAATTGGTACATATGTAATTCTAAAAAATAACTAAACAAAAGAATTAGAATTGTTAGGTCAAATTTTAATTTCATATCCTAATTTCAAATTCAATTTTGGGAAAATTAGTCAATTAGTCCCTATAATTTACATTAAGTTTTAAATTGGTCCTTATGTTTTTTTTTTTTCAAAATAACTCCTCATACTTTCTAAAAAGTTTTACATTAGTCCTTGCCGTTACACTAACATTTAACACCGTTTAATATCTATTGACGTAGCATTTGACATCTACCGACATGGCATATATCCATTTGGATGATTAAAGAATTTAAGTTTCCAGCATAGCGTTCAATTCCCTTCACCATGCTTCGTCACGTAATCTATAAGCACCGCATCTTCTTAAAGACCACCTCACTCTGTCATAGCCGCAGCTCCCCAGTACCCTCCCCACCATCACCTCCTCCGTCATAGTCGGTGGGTTTGTCTCTACAAAACAGCTCAAAACCAAAGGGAACCTCGTACTGATGAGGTTGTTGGGATTTTATCTGGAAAGGATGGGAAATATGAGGACAGTCATTGTTGCACTTGAAAGCAAAGGAATTTGCATTGAGGGTCTGAATAGAATTTTGGAAGATGGAAACCCAGAAAAGGATGAAGAAGATGAATGCACCCATCAATTTTCAGTTTCAGAATGCCAAAAAAAAAAAAAAAAGGCAAGATTGAGGGATTCAGGAGACTTAGAATTTGAGAGTGAGTCTTGTTCCAAGTTGTCAAAAGATGGGTTAGGAAAAAGAAGAAATTTCAGTATTGTAGAATGGACTTGGCATTCAAGAATTTGGTTTCTTGCAGGCTTTAACAAATTCTGAGTGGTCATAGACTTTAGGTGGGGCACATAATCATCAATTCATGGAAAGGAATGGCAGGAAGATGATAGCGAATTTGTTACCAATTACAATTAACGCAAGTTTTTAAAGGAATGGCAGCAATGTTACTTTCGGTTATTGACTTGTTTCAGAAAATTTTTCCATGGCGGACAAGGTGACGGTCGCAAGAGTAATTTCGGTAAATCCTCTCTGTGGCATTTTTTTTCATTTAATAAGATGTGCCATCTCAGCAATTGTAAGCTACGTCAGCAGATGTCAATCGGTGTTAACTTCAAGTCTAACGACAAGGACTAAAATGCAATTTTTAAAAATTATATGAGTAATTAAAAAATAAAATATAAGGATCAATTTAAAAATTAATATAAACTATAAAAACTAATTAATTAATTTTTTCTTAAATTTTTTATGTCAAAGAGGGCCTCAATAATTGTTTTGTTATGGTTTTGAAAGTTATAATTTTTTTTTAAAACACAATAAAAGTATATTTTATTCATGTCTCTTGAGATATGTAACATCAGCGCCTGTGGCCTAATGGATAAGGCGCCTGACTTCTAATCAGGCGATTGTGGGTTCGAGTCCCACCGGGCGTGAAAGTTCAAAACTTTTTCTTTTTATTTTCAACACATCATTCTCCCTCCAAAATTGGAGAAACGTATTATTTTCATTTCTAATTTCTATTTAGATTTTTTATCATTTACTCATTTTATTTTTCTAAAATAACCACCTATTTATCAAAAATTATTTAGTCTCTTATTTAAGGAGATCAAAGTAATAATTCATAAACTAAATTAACTTCCTCGAAAAAGAAGGATCGAACTGTAGTCTAAATTAAATGCGTCGAAGTGAAACCAACGTTGCTGCATCTTGTTTTGAATAGTAAATACCAACATAGCACATTATAATAGCATTTGCTCATTCTTCAAATGTACTTACTAAAACAGATACTACGAAATTTTTCACATTTTTACTGGATTATAGAAGATGTGAACCAAAGTGATTTTTCACCATGCGGGAGGGGACCAAAAGACACCAGCATTTAGTGGGAACACCAAGCCAGTATTCAGTCTCCAGTTACAAGGGGGAAAGTAATTAAACTAATACATTTTTCTTCAGTGTTTTTGAGTGGTACATAGGATGAGTGGGCATCTTACTAAAGAACCAAATAATGCAACAAAGGCCGTCCATAAAATAAACTACCGACAAATAATACAGAAAACATATGCCTGAAGGGACAGACAAAATGATACAACTGAACCTGGGAAGATAAAATAGAGGCAAGACTGGCGGACCCCTAAAACACAAAAACATCTTTCCCTGTGTAGTAGGCCCCCAAAAAGTCTAGGAGCATCTGTATTAGAACTACACATACTGCCATCTCTATGTTTTCTCCAATTACTTGGAATGGCTATTGGCTAGAGAAACCAAGGAGAGATAATATTTTGACGTATAAGTAAATCAACCACTAAGGCAAGAGCAGGCAGTAGCAGTACAACATCACCGTATGTAAACTTAACTTGCAACTGGTTTTGCAATGACTTTCTTAATGGCTTCAGCATATGTCCTATGCTGGTACGTGAGGGTTGATTCAAGAAGGTCCCAAAGCGAGGTCTTAGGATTCCAGCCTAACAGAGAGGCAACGATCCATTAGCTCAGGTATAGTGACACAATAATGTTAAAAGGTCAAAGGACGAGAGCAAATGCGTAAAACCTACCAAGCTGCCTGTTGATTATGGTCATATCAGGAATTCTCTTGTCGCTATCGTCATATCCCTCGCCATAAAACTCTTTGGAGCTCACATCAATAGTAGGCTTTTCCAGAGGCTGTTCTCCACTTACCTTTGAGTAGACCTGCAGAATATACAAAAATTGAGTCCCAAGCAACATGACTTGATTCTAACAGTATGGTCAAATAATCAAACTCAATCCATTCACCTGAGTCATCATTTCAGCAAGCTGCTTTACTGTGACCTCATTGTTTGGGTTACCCACATTAAATATATGCCCGTTGGCCCTGGCAGGATTTTCCTGTTTAGAGTTCACAGCATTTAGTAGACCAATCAACAACAATCATAATATACATTCAAAAGTAATCCATAATAAGTCTCCTTAAAAGACTGGAGACGGAAGCCTACAATCATCAACAAGACAGCTTCAATAGCATCCTTGATGTAAACAAAAGTTCTCTGGGACTGGCCACCATCCACAAGCTTGAGTGGTTCCCGACGAAGGAGATTCTACCAATAACAAATACAAATGAAAATTTATAAGATATTTGATAAAAATTGGGTAATATGTCAGCAAGCTTTGCTGAAAATTATGTCAAAAGGTGACTGACATTGCTAAAGCATGCAAGAACCCGAGGAACACCCTCACTTGGACCATCAACGCCAGGAATAAAATCCATTCTTGGTCCGATCCAGTTAAAAGGTCTCACAATTGTAAACTCCAGGCCATTTTCAGCACCCTCAGCTGTCAATTTTTATAAGTCAGTGAGACAAGTCAAAAATTGAAGAAAAGATAAGGCAATAAGAAAAGGTCAGTCCACCATAAATCAGCCTCTCGATCAATTGCTTCGCACAGGCATAGGACCATCTCTGCTTTTCAATTGGGCCAAATATGCATGGAGAGGCATCTTCTTTAAGAACATAGTATGCAGGATCCTATCGTATGATGAGAACAAAAAAGGTTCAGCTCATGGCACGCGAAGAAAGTTATGTCAAAGGAATAAAATTAGGTCACATGACATTCACAGAAAAGATTAAGGTGACAGCTCTTTAGCATCGAACACCTCACTTACACCAACAACCAAAATGTATCACAAGTCCCAATTCTACCCCACCAAAACACTCCTCGCTTCCATTACACAAGAAAAAGGAATTGAGTACGTGAGAGAATCAACGACATATGAAGCTATATGACCATGAAGAAGCACATGACGAAATTGTAAAAATTCCCAACGATCTTTAACAAACAAGCTATATGCAAGTTTATAAAGTAAAAATCACACATCAACCAAGATTCTAATATCGATGCTTCAGAACACATCAACCCTCGCAGACAACATTTTTCATTATTATTCTACCAAGAATATCTTTACTTGTAAAAAGAATCAGTCTTCCGCGTAGCATCTCTGAAACTAATGATCTCAACATCTGCCCCGCTCCCGAGGAAAAGACCTTAAATAAAATATATTCGCAATTACAAATTCAATTTAGGCAGATGTCATTGTGATTTAATTCAATCAGAAAACTTCATGTGCTTAAACCGTACGTGATGTGAGACTACCATAGACAGTTTCCTTGTAGTGGATGCAAGTGATCAAATGGTTCAGATTATATAAATGCGAAACTATCATTGATAATAATGCATAGATCTGGGATAACTTCATTTGAGGAAACGGCAAATCAAAAGGGATGAAAAGGGAAACGAATATGAAGATGAACGTTTACCTGACGAAGTGGACTATCTTTCGGGAGAAAGCTTCCAATCGTTTTCCCATAAACTTCACAAGTAGAGAAATGAATGAGACGCTTGTTATTCTCTGAACAGTATTTCACCTGAAACCCAAAAAAGAAACCCGCATCAAATCACACATCCACTTCAATCAATTCTGCCATCATTTCCAAGCAACGGCCACAAAGAATCCATCTTCGTTTATAGAATAGCAACTAGAAAAAGGCGAGAGAGAAGAATGACGTACCACGGGAAGCGCATCAATAAAATTGCTGTAGATAGTGTCTAGAGGGCGGGTATTATAATCCGCGGGAGTACAGATTGCAGCCAAATTTATGGTCTATACAGAAAGAAACCCACAACTTAAGTACAAATCCAAGAAAGCCAACCAAACACCCATATGAGAGGATGAAGAATGGTACCAGATCTGCCATCTTGATGAGGCCCTCGAGCCTCGAATCGTGTTTTATGTTGAGGCGGTGGAACTGGATGCGACCAGCCCATGGGAGCGTGTCAGGCTCCAAGAGGTGCTTGATCTTGTCGTTGTAAACGTCCAGAGCCAGGACCTTGTGCGGCGTCTCCGCCATGAGCTTCTCGCAGAGGTGGGACCCAATGAACCCTCCGGCACCGATCATGCAAATGGTGATTGGCTTAATGGGGTTGCCATCCAGATCTACCCTCGTAGCCGACGCCATTTTCTTGATTGAAGAGTATGTTAGCTACGGACAGTGATACGTATGCTGTGCCGAGAAGAAATGGAGAGAGACTTTCGCGAGGGAAGGAAAGAAAATAGAACCAGGAGGACGAGGGTGAAGTATTTAGTTCAAAGGAGAAAGACTGAAAAGGGAGGGAGAAGATGTTTCCGAGAGGATGTGATTCTCTTGCAGTCGTACATTCATTACATTGAGCGATGGATTCGACTCACCCGAACGTGGGGATTTCGTGACTACTCGCTCTGTCATCCTCCCACGTGTATTGTTGATGTGGCATTATATTTTTTCGTTTTTCACATTATCATAAAATTTTTTTACTTTTGCGTTTTTCAAATAAGTTAATAAAATTTGACTCAAAGTAATGTTCACTAAAATTAAATGTGATAATTTTTAATAAATAAAAATTATTTTAAAAATAAAATAAATGAAAAACTATATAAGGATTAAAAAAATATTTTTGTTTTTTAATATTAAAAAATCATCAAAAAAGTTCCATGGATTATAATGGTATGGTGAATGGGTGATTAAGTAAACATGACAACAACAAAAATCTGGTGATGGAGAAGCAGTTTTATTCTGGTATATGGGAGGATTTCAATAATTCACTATCAAATTCATTTAAAAATTAAAATTTTTTAATTATTTGAAATAACATTTTATTATCTTCATGTTATAAATATTAATACAAATTTAACAAAAAATGGCAACTTAACATAAAGCTAGAGCACTTCAATAATATAACAATTTATTTACGTTAGTTATACCAATTTTATGTTAATTTTTGTTATTTATTTCTGTTAATCATATTAATAAACAAAATATGATAATAATATTAAAAATAAAATATTCTTTGAAATTAAAAAAATAAATCTTTAAATAATGAAATTAAAATATGGAATGTCTAAATTTTAATTCAGTCTAAAAATTGTAACCTTTATTGCAAGTACTTACACTAGTTTTTATCAAATTTATTAAGTATAATCCAGAGTCGTCCAGAACATTAATTTGTTTAATTGAAGATGACAACTTGTAACATAAGACTCAAAAAATAATTGATATGCTTATATTATTTGCCAAAAAAAAAATGAAACAGTATTATCCAGTCATTATAATTATTAATCTAAAAAATAATTATTAAAATTATTTGTTTCTTTATAAGAATCATGTATTATATAAGATATACGGTATAAAAAATTTATTTATATATATAATATCATAATTATAAATTTTCATAACATATGGTTTCAATTTTTACATAAAATAACTACAGATAAATAAATATAAAGATTTAATTTAAACAACCAAAACATGAAAAATTAACGGATAATAGTTATAAAACATATGGCTCCCCATGCTGCATATAGAAAAATGTGGCACTGACGTCAATCACATCGTAGTTACAGCGAGACACGTGATTGTGACAGGGTATCTGTGGATGTGAGCATTGTTGCACTGAGCTGTATATCTCTCATTCTCACGTGATTCATGATTTGTTCCCAAATTAAAATAGTTAATTAAAACTAAATTAAGGGAAAAAAATCTATCATTGCATTTCAAGCGGATACCCAGTTTCGTCACGCGCTTCATTCCGCTCGATAGATTTTTGTCACGATCTTTGCGTCGTGTCCAACATTGCCTTTCCATTTTTTCCACTCTTTTCACAATAACTATTCCTTTTTAAATTTGACCTTTCTAGTTTTACGAGTTTGGCTTCTCAGTTATATATTCCAATGAGTCCCATATCGAACCAATTAAACACCATGACAAACATATAAAGCGCATGCCAGGAGGGTAATTTGTTCTAAACTGGTTTAATGATATAATCTTCCGATATGTGTACATAATATTTTTATTAGAAGAATTACAACCAAAATTAAATCAAGCTCTTTAAGCTCTTCTTTGACCCTGACATTTCTTTGAAAGAAATGACAAGTAAGGTTTTAAGCCTTTTCTTATATAAGGTAAAGAATTTTAATTGAAAAAATGACATTAGGGAGAAGTAAAAAAATTTAATATCGAAACTTGTTTAATATATTAGAAATGTATAAGAAAATATAATTGCAAAATTATTTGATATGATGGAAAGTATAATAAAACGGGAGTAAGAAAGTAATAAAAAAAGTAAAATGCCCTGTGACAGTAGGTGAAAGAGAAAATAAGGACAATTAGGAAATTTTACTTGGCCATTCTCTTCAGTTCCGTACCTTTCCTTGTATCTTCTTATGTAAACACCAGATCCACTAAAATTAGGAGACAATATTCCGTTGAAAACATAACTCTAGCATACCAAACGTTCAGGCTGCCAACACCATCGCAATCTTCCTCTCTCTCTCTCTCTCTCTCTCTCCCTTAGTGAATTGTTCGAAATGAATTCGAACAAGGACCAATTAGGTAAATGTTGAATATCTGGAGTATGGATCGGTCCACTATTTTAAATTAATATATAAGTATGATATATATTATTTTTAAAACAGCTTATTTTTTTTATTTATTTACATGTACTCTCCACATTGCCCTTGCTCAAAAGTTATGACACCATACATGGACAACTGGATAATTGTGGTTTATGGCATGAATAGTCTTAGGGGGAACAGTCACTTCTTTTGGTTAACTTTGTTAATTTTATATGTAAATTTTTATTTTATATTTTTCTTATGCAGCCTCTTAATTATTATAAACTTTTTTTTTTCATTTTGTTAAAATTTATTTCTTTTAATTTAAATATTAAATATTAAAATTTTTTTCTTTTAAAATTAAATCATAAATTGGCCTCTAATCAATTTTGTTTATTTTTTCTGAAATTCAAATTTCATTACTCAAGAAGTAGTAACAGGAAGGTCATGGGGGGAATCCTTGAGGCGGGCGTTAAGATTAAATGCTCTAGCTAAGAGGTGAGCATTTATATTAGTGCGTCTTTTTAACCATCTACAGGTAATATTACCACGTCTAAGGATCAAGTCCATACAATCATCTACTAGCAATCCAAACTCCGTGTTATCCTGATCTTTTGCATTGAGTGCATGTACAACTTTAATAGCATCTACATGAAGTGCTCCTAGACCTAGAAGGTTGTCCCTTATCCATAGTAGAGCATGTTAAAAAGTTCTTGCTTCCATTAGTCTTAGGGATGTTGTGCTTTCATGCCAGCCAGCTTGTATAAATGTACCATCTATTCTTATAAAGATAATGCCAAAACCAGTCTTCTTTTTCTCTTTAAAAGGTGCAGCATTAGTGAAGCCTAGCCACTCCAGTCCTTCATTTGGTGGATCTTGAATGTTGTCTCTTTCTCTTCATGCCCCTAAGTCTAATTGAGGCAGTTGGTTTTTTGCTTCTCTCTAATCATGTAGGTACCGTAAAGCTATACGAGTAACATAAGATGGGGTGTGGCTTGTATTTATCCAAATCCTTCGATTTCTTTCATTCCAAATGTTCGAATATATATTCCTGATCTTTGCTGCTACATCTTGTTGGCCAGTGTCATGGAGATTAGCAATCAACACTCTAAAGTCTTCAGTTCGGAACTAGCCTTCTCCAACCCACGAACAATAGCATTGGTGAATAAAGTTGCATTCAATGAGCACGTGCCTGATGGTCTCCTTTTAGTTACATAAGACACATTTAGGTCAGTTTGGATACCTCTCATGTTCAAGTTTGATTTCACAGAGAGAATTCGTTGGCATAACCTCCGTGTGAATTCTTTTATCTTTAGGGGTATCAATAAGAACCAAATATAGCTCCATTGGAAACTGCTTGCCCTATCAATACCTTTAAAGTTATTTGGGAAGCATAATTTGTAAGCTGACTTTACCGTTAATTTCCTTTTTTGCTATAATGCCACACTCATTTATCAGCTTGTCTTTTCACTCCTAATGGGATCTGTAGAATAATTTCCTTTTCCTCAATAGGTAAGAGGTCTATGATTTTCCCGACATCCCACTTCTCATCAAGCGTAAAAGGTTTTTTACCAAAAAGTTCTCATTCCTTTAAATGTAGAAATGTCCCTCTACTGGTAACTAAGTGTCCCTACATGCTCTTATACTTTCCACGTCATCAATCCTCCATCTCATTCCTCTATTTAACACACCTTGGACAAACATGATACTTCTCCATGTAAAGCTCGAGTTAGATCCTAAATGAGAGTTAAGAAAATCCCCTTGACAAAAGTATTTTGCTTTGAGGACTTTGTAAGAGAGTGAATTGGATGGAGAACTAATCCACCATCCCTACTTTCCCAAAATTGTTAAATTAAAAGAATGGAGATATTGAAAGCCCATTCCTCTGTTTTTTTTACCAGTGCACATACGATCCCATGCCAACCACCTAATTCCTCTAGCTCCATTTGTGCTTTTACCCCACCAAAAGGAGTTTAAAATCCTTTCCAGTTTTTTACATATAAAGGTAGGTATAAGGAAAATGCTCATGTAGTAAGAGAGGATGGCTTGGGCTACTGATTTTATTAAAATTTCCTTCCCTACACGTGGAAAAAACTTGTTTTTCCTATTATGAATCTTCTTCCAGAGCTTATTTCTTAGACATGTGAAAACTGCTCCATTGCTTTTACTTATAAGGGATGACAACCCTAAATATTTCCCACTCTCCAATGGTGAGTGAACCTCTGTCAGGTCGCTGATTACTGATATTGTCTCTGTACTCACATTTCTACTAAAGAAAATTCTCATATTTCTGCTAACGAAAATACCAAATTTCTGGAAGTTTACAACTTGACCATAAGCTTTCTCATAAACCTTGAGGATTGATTTGAGCTTACTGGTTTCTTCATGATTCGCTCTATAGAAGAATAAGGCATTATCAGCGAAGAACAAAAGTCATTTTATATATATATATATATATATATATAATGTCATTTTTTTAATTTAATTTAAAAGCATATAAAGTTATAGTTGAAAGGTTTCATATAGAAGAAATGAGAAAAGAGAAACAAATGAGTGGAGGAGTAGAGTTGATGGGAAAATGAAAAGTAAAGTAATAAGAAGTGAGAAAATAACAAAACAATACCAACAGGGGTTGGTTTGAATACTAAGCGGCTCAATTCCGCTTAATTGATGTTTCAAGTTCGAATTCTTGTGGATGGATGTTGCAAACTCTTGCAGGGAGACTCACCTATCATATCTAGGTATGTGATTCTGGTCGAATCTGCATTGTTTGAAAAATTTCAATCTCATTATTCCTAAATAATGCATATAACTATATAAAAATAAAAACTCAAATGGACATACCCTTTAAAAGCATGTCAATTTAGTAGTTGGTATATATTTCTAAATGGTACACTTCATAATTGTAAATACAGACAGTCATGGCATATTTGAATAAATTTGCTTGACTTATTTTTAAACATATCATGTGTTACACAAGTCATATAAACTAAAGCATTCATGTTTGGGAAACACCAACATTAAAAAAAAAAAAACACACATTTTCCTCATATTTTTACAAGACTAGTAGTATATGCTTTTTTTTATTTTATTTTATAACGAATATGAAAGTTTCAAATTAATTAGACATTGTATTAAAATTAAAATTAAATTTTTTATTCTTAAAATAATTATTAACTATTTGAGTTTATTAAGTAAAATATAGTGTACAGTTAAATCATTAATTTTTTTTTTAAATATGGATTCAGACTGAAATCTTATACATATAAATCTTAAACCCTGATTCCTATACATCTAAATCATTGTGAGAAATATCTTTCATAATATAATGATAAATGACATAAATACATAATTACTATGAATATAAATCTCAAAAGTGAATTCACAAGGGTTCAATTGTTTGACGATAATGAGTGGTTATGAATTCGCACAGCAATCCAAGTTTCTTAATTTGTTTGTCTATATAGACAAAGAAGGCCACTGCTTTAAAGGGCGGTTCTGTAACTGTTCAAGCCAAGCGTACTAAATTCACAGAGAACGCAGAATCAACAGAGAGACAGAGAGATGAATTGGAGAGAGCAAAGAATAATAAGAAGGGGCACTTAAATTTAATTTTTATTTATAATTTCTAATAATACATATATAAGAAATTATATTTAAATTGAAGATTTGTTTGTAATTCCTTGAATATATAAGTAATTACCCTTCCAAGAAAATAAATCTTTATGTTTCAAGTTTTTTTTTTTCTTAATTTGAATTCTACTTTGTAACAATTACTAATTGTCCTTTCTTATGCTACGGACGGACCGACATTTTGTAATTATGGTCAACTGCTCCTCCAAAAAGATATATTTATAGATATTATATATATAGATAATGTTAATGTTTTCTCTAAATTTTGCAGCTCTCTTTTAATTGTTTTAAAGTCTTTACAACATGTTTTTTTACGACATAATTGTCATTAATTGATTAAGAAAGTAAGTTTTATAAAACAAATATAATAAAATAAATTAAAAATTTGAGAACAAATAAAATGAAAGCTTCTTCTCTCCAATTGTCATGCGTTCCCTGTTCAACAATGAAAATTTCACAATGGAATATGCAGAGAGATAAACATGAAAAAATAAAAATAAAAATAAAAATATTTATAAAACTCATTTTCTTTTATTTATACTCACTTGCTCTCCTTTTAATATACAAACATTCTACCAAAGAAAACTAATCATAACAGTTTTTATATTTGCATAAAATACATATTTTCAATTTTTATATATTATTATTACTATTATTATTATTCTGTTCGTTCTTATGTGCTATAAGACCTTTGGACAATTAAATTGGCGTGGTAAAAAAAAACTTGTTTTTGAATGGGAATAAAAACACCGTTGTGCCGGGAGATGCATCCAGAGGAGCACCGGCACAAAATGTCAACCACAAAGTATGGATCACATGATATGGTTACTGAATTTAATTGTATTTCAAATTAACTGTTAAAACTACTTAACACATGTGATATTTGAATAATTTAAATTCATAATTGCTAATTACCAACAAAACTATACCACCAAGTTATATCTTTACCTGCTGAGAATTGTGTCACATTGTTGTATTTCATTTTTTGGCATTCATTTTTTTTTTTTCCAAAACACACACACACACTTATATATACAATTTAAAATTATATACAGTCTTATGTTTATATTTTCATTAATTATCAAGTATTTTTATTAAAATATGAAAATATATAATTTAATTGAAAGACTACATATTTATTTTTTTAAAAATATGCATTTAG
The DNA here is from genome assembly GCA_037074485.1 of Delonix regia. Classification (NCBI taxonomy): domain Eukaryota; kingdom Viridiplantae; phylum Streptophyta; class Magnoliopsida; order Fabales; family Fabaceae; genus Delonix; species Delonix regia. The sequence continues at coordinate 10,559,896 of CM073455.1, forward strand.
TATATTTTAATTAAAAAACATATATTTTTTATTTTTTAAAATACAAGTGAACAAAATTTGAGTTGACTTGATTTTTTAGTCAACTCATGGTTTGGGTTTGGCATTGGACTAATAGATTTAGCGAGATCTAGCTTGTGATTAGGAAGCATTGGCCCCAATTACTTTTTTTTATTAAAATTTATGTTGAATAAATTTGATTTTGAAATTTTGAAAAATAATAGGGGTTTAGATTAATAACAATGACTTATACTCAATTAAAAAGTAACTGTTGTGAAAAGAAAGACCAATTTAAAAAACAATACATTAAAAAAAAAAAAAAGTAGAACTAGCTCGGACATTTAGTTTGGAATACATCATAACTCGAGACTATATCATATAAAAAGGAGTAGAGTTTTGTTAGGTTAATTGAGTGTTTAATTTTTTAAATATTATTTTTGTCCTCCAAATCTTGTCTATACAAAAAAAGGAAGATTATTTTTACATTAAATAAACTATATTGATAATAAAAACTTAATTTTAAGATAAAAATTTATAAATGTAAATTAAATCTCTTGACTTATTGTGAACATAGTCTAACCCAACTTGACATAATTGGGCTAAGTCAAGTTGATTTTGTTAAATTGAGTTATGTTTACTACTAGATAATTAATTAGAAATATTCAAGAAGATGATAGTCAAAGTTGTAGTATGGAGACAGAAGTATGCATTTATATTTTGAATTAATTATTTACACATTATTTTTAAATAAACATGATTGTATCAAATCATAAATAAAAATATGATATAAAAATTTTAATAACTTGAAAGTGGATAAATAAATGTGAATGCAGGTTATATGGAGATACTTATAGTTTTTAATAATTCAGGGGATATGCGCCAATTGGTTCTCATGAGAGAGTATTTATACTTGTTCTTTTTCCTAAACAATTTACATGACCAATAAAGCTAATGTCGAATTACAGATTCTTTGAACAATATTCTAAAGAATTTAAATTCAGTTTTAACAATATTGTCTGAAATAAAGTAAAATTACGAAGTAAAAACATGAAAAGGATTTATGAATTAAATTTTAATCACACTCACAACTTGTTTGCTTTTTGGGACCTACTTTGTTTTGTGGCTTTGAAAAATGAGGAGATTGGGCCCGAGCTCACAGATCACATGTAAAATGTGCCCATTACATATAAGGGTGAAGGACGTGGCTTTGTGAGAAAATGGACCCTACTTTCCCCTTCTGCTCCGACATTGTCCGAGTAAAGAGAAAAACACAGGAAAATTGGACCCACTTCGATTAGGGTTTTACTTCATATAATGTTTGATCGATGATGGATGACCACGAATAAGATGATATGGAGTGAAGTGTCTAATATAATATGTTATCGTGTTTGAAAATTTTTTAATAGTGAAATAGAATAGCAAAGAAGAAGGAATTCTAAAACTTATTTTTTTTAATAAAGTGAACAAATAGTGTTATTATAATGATACCTTATTTGTTAAAAAATTTCTCATAATAATATTTTATTTATAAGGATATTATTGTAAAATTAATATGTAAGTCATTCGATTCTACTAATGACTATTTTCTATTCTATTATTATACTTTTAAATAAGGAATTAATGTATATTTTGTCACTTTATTCATTTTTATTAATAATCATTTCACTTCATCTTCATTGATACTCCCAGACATAATCTAAATGTTATTATTTATTAGAATCATTTGTCATTCAATTCTATCATACAAAAAAATTTTCAAACATAATGACATGCCAAATTAACTATTTCATTCCATGTCATTCCATCTTGACCATCAATTTAAACATAACATTAGAAATTGAAGTAATCAATAGAACTAGAGAAAAAAATATTATTGTCATCCACTTTTAGATTGAATCTTATTTTGGCCATTTTGAAAGTCATAAAATGGTTATTTATTTGTGAACATAATCTCATTTTGGTCCTCGAAAAATTTAAAATCTTAAAATAACCCCCACATTTTAAGTTTTAATTCAAAATGGTCATCTTTTATTTCATTTAGAGAGATATTATGTTGGGTTAGATATTGCAAAGTGAATGACCATTTTGAGACTTTTAATTTATAGAGTATTAAAATAGGACTGAGTTCAAAATTGAAGAATTATTTTGATATATTCTATTTGTGGAGGACTAAAACAAAATTAAACTAAAAAATAGAAGACCAAAATAACATATTTCTCAATACAATTATAAAGTAACCAAAAAATGGTTCAGTACTTGAAAAAATTTGTATCTGGTATAATGGAGAGCGCTGCGAAAAACAGGTCAATTGATTCATTTAATTTTATTTATTTTAATTTAGTTCCTATAATTTGAAAATTTTAATTAATTTTTTTTATAATTTTAAGAATTTTTTACTTTAGTAATCATTAAATAATTTATCAGTGCATGGTAAGATTACATCGACACGACCCATTGTGTAAGATATTAATATTTGGAATATGCATGCATGATTTATATTAACAAAAATGTTAACAAGTAAGTAGTTTGAAGAAATTCAGTCACACGAATGACATGACATGTGATGTTATTTATGTCTAATAATATGGGTGAATTAGTATAAACAATGCATATTCTGAGTGAGTATATAATTGAGTATCCTAGTAAAATTTAATAATATATTGGTAGAAGTTTCATAGTAAAAATCAATTTAAAATTTTTTAGAATAATATAAACTTTTGAATTCTCAGAATTGAATTAAAATTTGAAAGAAAATTCGTGGACGATCAAAATAATTCTTGGAGGTTCTACCCTTTTGAAAATAATTAATTGATTACTGAGTCGCGATAATGTATGAATAATGACAATAGGCGATGTGTGTACCTATCATTACTTGGAGGATAGGAGAATCGTAATGGAAGACATTGACTAAAAAACGAAAAAAAATTTACCCACCAAATCTTACGTATTGCTAAATACCCAATGTCACAAGAAACAGTAACCTGTCGCCCATAAGAAAAGCAATTAAAGAAAAAGGAAAAGAATTTGTACCAAAAAAAAAAGTTACGCTTCTATACCATAAAGGTCCAAGACAACTGAGGAAAAGACATTGGTGTCCATTGACAGACCAGATGAACTGTTAATGCAGATCGTTGTGAATAGTGACCCTAAATAGCCGAAGTAAATAAGGCACACAATACAAAACTGATGAAGGCTCAGTGACCACATTAATTAAAAAAATGACCAAATTCTATTCATTAATTTCTTTATTTTTGAGAAGTGGGCTTGTTGAAGAAGCTAGGACAGCTCAAAACATCACGTGTCAAGACCATGCTAGTTCTGGCTAGTTAGTAACAGTAACCAACGTCCTTCATTAATTATAATGTAAATAATCAACTAAGTAAATCTTCTTTATTTTTAGTTTATGCTGTGAAAGTCACAGTCAATCATGTCAAATATCATACTCTCGATGGGTTATATAGTTTATAATTTAATTAATGGATCATACATTTATTATATTTTGAATAAAAAATTATGCATTTATCATGTTTCAATTAGAAAAAATAATTATTTGTAGTTTTTTCCCCTTAAATTGATCCTTGTTAGCTTCTTTGAGTATGTTTGTTGGGTATCTTTTAATGCAAGAAATCTTAAAAACTTTATTCGAGATTGAGCTTATTTGAGCACAATATTATATTGATGGAAGGAGAAGGGCTATTCTCTCACAAAAGAGAGTGACACTAAGGACAAAGCTTCGAGAGGATGACAGCTAGGAATGTTCATGTGCATGCTGGCCACTGAATCAAGCCTCACCACCCACACTTGTCAATTTTAGTTACACAATAGCTTTCATTTCCTTCACCGAATTCCTCAAAATAATAATAATAATACTAATGCTTACGACGTTGACATTATTATGAGAGTAAATAGAATTTGTATTATACCATTGCCTATGATGGCCCACCTATAAATTTATCCGAATCGCAGCCTTCCCAACCAGTCATAAAGAGTTTCTTTCTCTCTCGTTCTCTCTTGGAAAAAGAAGCAGTTTGGTGAGCAGAAATTGAAAGAATGGGCTATTCAAGTTGTTACTTGAGTTTCTTTCTTCTAGTTGTGGTGCTAGGTGTGAGTAATGGGCAGCCTCTAGTCCCTGCATTGTTCATATTTGGGGACTCTGTAGTTGATGCGGGCAATAATAACCACTTGTACACCATTGTTAAGGCAAACTTCCCTCCTTATGGAAGAGACTTCAAGAATCACAAGCCCACTGGGAGGTTCTGCAATGGAAAGCTTGCCTCTGACTTCACTGGTAATATCTCTTTCTTTTTTATTATTATTATTGTGGCAAGAAAATGCACTTACCATTCTTCAAGTTCAGGTCACTTTTAAGATTTTGATATTTTTGTTTAGTCTATTTTAGCATTGTTGTCTTAAATTTTAGACTTTTTTAAACTGTCATGTAGATTCCTTCTTTTCTTCCATGAGGAAGCAGTTTACTCATTTACAATTCAAGTATTATACTTTAAAAGTTTTTTCTAATCTTAAATTATTGGGCATTTTTGGATTAAAGAATTTTTTCATACAGTTGAAATGACTTGAAGTGCAAAATATGATGAATTTTATTGTAACCTAATGATAATGTGCCATGTAACTAAGATTTGCTTTTTTTTTTTTTATATGCAGCTGAAAACCTTGGATTCACTTCTTACCCTCCTGCTTACCTAAACTTGAAGTCCAAAGGGAAAAACCTCTTGAGTGGAGCCAACTTTGCCTCGGCTGCTTCTGGCTACTATGAATCTACGGCCAAATTATATGTAGCGACAATTATATACCCAACTCTGTTTTTGCTTATTAATACTCATTCTAATAGTAAGTTCTGAAATGTATTTTCATATTTATTTATTTATCTTTTTGGTTGTAGCATGTAATTCCTTTGAGCCACCAGCTAGAGAACTACAAAGAATGTCAGAAGATACTGACGGAAGTAGCAGGACAATCAAATGCTTCATCAATTATATCTGGGGCTGTATATCTTATTAGTGCTGGGAACACTGACTTCATTCAGAATTATTACATCAATCCTTTGCTTTATGAGGTTTATACAGCCGATCAGTTCTCAGACATACTCTTGCATAGCTATTCCAATTTTATTCAGGCATGTCTTTCTCGCCCTTAACTTCTTTCCTCAGTACCATGTCAATCTAAACCAGAAGTCTTAAAATCGGCATGTCTTTCTCACCCTTAAAGTCTCATCTTTACTGAAGAACTATGCCGTTTTTGATTTGCATTTCAAACATTGTTGACAGAATCTGTATGCACTGGGAGCAAGGAAGATTGGGGTGACTACATTACCTCCGATGGGTTGCCTACCAGCAGCCATCACCCTCTTTGGCCATGGCAGCAACGAATGTGTGGACAGGATAAACAATGATGCTGTTAACTTCAATAAGAAGCTAAATACCACATCTCAGAGCTTGCAGAAAAATCTTCCCAACCTCAATTTGGTCGTCCTTGATATCTACCAGCCTCTCCATGACCTGGTCTCTAAGCCTTCCGACAATGGTACGTATAAACAGAAAAATCCTATTTTCCCCAGAAATATATTAATTCTCTATTGATTTTATATACATAAGAAGGTTCTATTCCGATCTCTGAATGAACTTTTCATTCTTTAAAGATAATTTCCTTTAATCTAATTCATCTGTTATCAAAATGCTCACAATGTTGTCTTCTTATCTCACCTCTGTCTAAAATGTAATTCCAAACTTAAAATAGGATTGGTCAAATTTGTCATTAACTGCCTTCTATTATCTGGGTCAAATTTTCACCCAATCATCTCCAACAGACTGTTATTTCAATCTCATAAGATATTTTATTTGTATAGTGTTATAATTGTTGATGAGTTTCCTATGTGCTGCATATAACACAGGGTTCGCTGAAGCAAGAAAGGCTTGCTGTGGGACGGGATTGGTGGAGACCTCTATATTGTGCAATCATGAGTCTCCAGGGACATGTGCTAATGCATCTGAGTATGTATTTTGGGATGGATATCATCCCTCAGAGGCCGCAAACAAGGTCCTGGCCGATGATTTGCTCATTGCTGGCATCTCTCTCATCTCATGAACAAAACACTTCTGGGCTCATTGTCTGCTTGTACTTGATGCTGCTGCTGCTGCTGCTGCGAGAGTTTGAGATTTATATTAAAGGAGCTTTGGAAAGTTTGATGTGGGGTTCTAATTTCTGAAGTCTCTGTAATTGAATATTACTAATAATCATTTGTGTTGGTGTAAGGTATTTTCTTTTGGATGATCAAACATGTTCTGCTTTGTATTTTAACAGTTTGGGCTCCGTTATTCAGTGAATCAAATTTATGTGACAGATCAAGTAATTGAATTGAACTAACCAAACTATATTTGAGAAGCGCAGGAGAATAATATTTGACAATATAACAAGTTTAATAAAATTTAATTAGTATGTTTTGTCGGTGATAAAAGAATAGACATGATTCTATAAAAATATAATATATTTTTATTATATATATATATATATTTATATAAATCAGTTTATTTAAAACACAAAAGCTTGATTAATTAATAATACAGTAATAAATTACGTTAAATGAAATGGACTATAATTGATCAGAGTCTTATAAAATAATAAATCACATTGCATAAATTTACAAAATTTAATCTTACATGGCACATTTTTTTTTTCAAGTGAATGTAAAATTTTTTTACTCTTACATCCATGACCGCATTGTTTAATAAAAAGAAATAAAATAACTTATAGATTATATATAAGTAAAATAAGTTCTTTTTTAATATAAGAATTTAATAAGAAAGCTGGGTTGATTAAACTTGTAGTTTTTCATGTTATTAGTTTTTTCTTTTATAAATTTTTTTTTTGAGATACATAATTTTTTTATAATTAACAAAAAACAAAATAAATTAATTAATTATCTTTTAAATTAAATTTTTTTAAATTTTAGATTTTTTTTGAAGTTAACTAAAATAATAATAAATTTATTAATTAATTGTATATTAAATTTTTTTATTAAAAAGTTATAAATATAATTTGATATAATAAAAAATTAAAATATGATAAAATAATATATAGTTAAATATTTTATGATAGTGTTGCCTATTATTATTATTATTAATAATTGTTTTTCACTAATCTCATATCAAATTATATTACTAACTTTACTTTTTTTTTTGGACACTTATAAATATTATTGATTTAAAATTTATAGCCATCTATTATAACAAATTAATTTTGGTATCATTTTTATTATATTCATAATTTTAAATGTATTAGTGCACTTAATTATGATGTAAAAATATAATTATAAGAATATTAATTAAAAAATAAAAATATTATAATTATATTATTATATTATAAATGTATTAATTTATATAATTTTTTAATCCAATTTTGTAATTAAAAGATAATGCTAAAGAGTATGTGAAAAAATGTACACGGGACGGAGAATGTGGAGAATGTGGAGAAGTGGGAGAAGAACACGATTCAAGCCAACGTCGTTGAGGGGAGCAAACGCGAAGCGGCTTAGAGAGAAAAGAAACACGGCGACATTTTTGTAGCACTTTAGAGCCCCAGTGAGAGAGAGATTGAGATGGATTACACTTTGGCGGCGTTGAAGGTACTATGCGCACAGCTGAAAGACGCCAGGGAAGTCCCGTCCCAGAATGGCTTAACCCTCGGCGGCATCCTCTTCCAACGCGCTTGGTTGCAGGTTTCAATCTTCAGATTTCCCTATTTTCTCCTCTTTTATTACCAAAACACCCCTACCTTTTCTATTTATTCCTAACCACCACCCGCCGCAGGGCGTTTTGGTGTCTGCCTCCGACGATGACGGCGGACATTTGCTTCTAGACGACGGTACAGGTCTCATCGGGCTCTCCCTTAACGGCGAATTTCGTCTCCGGCCATGGAGAGTTGGTAAGGTCTTGTAACTTAATACGCTTCTATTTTCTCAATCCTTGTACATTGTGGCATTTCAGCCTTTTGGGTATCCAAAGCTTTTATCAGCGCATTTTATCATTCAATGTGCAATTTTCTCAACAGTTCAGCTTGCTGTCTTGAACCGACTCTTATGCTTTGAATTTTGCTTTTGTTTGTTCTAGGGATGTATGTAATGGTAGTTGGAGGATACATTGCTCGTACCGGTGAGCTTCCCTTGATTAAGGTACTTTCTTTATTTCCTCCACATTTTTCTGCACTCATCCGCTGACATCTTAGAACCATGAAGTATCCATACATGAATTACCATGTTGCTTCTCTTATACTTGTATAATATATTGACAAAAAATAATTTAAATTGTATTTAGACATTATATATTTTGTTGTGCCATGCAGTCTTTGTCGTGTCTCACATATGTGTTACTAGGCTTTTTGTAAATGAACTTGTCTCCTTCGTAGTTTAACGGGCTAATTATGCTTCCAACCCCTAGGATGTAAGGTAGTCCCAAAATGAGCTGCAAACGATCTCTGCTTTTAGCCTCTTAATAACTTATTCAATGTCCAATGCTGTGATATCAAACGGACAGACACAAACTCCCTCTTTTTCACACCTACGATGGTACACATACTGTAACGGTAGCAAAGTCTAGCACGTCACATTCAAAGCGAAAAAAGAACAAAGATTTCTTCAGAATTAGTTTGAAGGCATAAGTTCCCAAGATTTAAAGGTAGGATAATAAAAATATCAATATGTGCTGTTCAAATTTATGTTAAAACTCAAACTTCTTTTGTCCCAGATGGACTTAATCAAAGGACTTACTGTTGTTTTGGTAAGCTTCAAATCAATAGGGTTGTAATATATTTAGCCCCATTTCAATTGGATCTACCTAGAAGAGGGGAAACCAGTTAGTGAATTATAATTATTTTTTGTATCGATATGCAAATAAAGTGGGTAGTTCATACCGGCTGGTTTTTAGGTCTTCGCCTGAAGAGGTCCTCCATCAACCTGACCAAAGCCACGATTTAGAAGAAGTTCACATTTTTTGCGGTTTACTAGCTGTTTCTACATGGCATTTTGTATCCGGCTATATTCTCAAAATTTGTAAATAAAATGCAGTTGTTATTTTATTTCAACTAAATTGTGATTTGTGAATAAACTTCCTGTTTAAAGGCGTTCATAGTTTCCACTAGAGGGAAAGAATGATGAACCTAATACTTCAAGCCCCATTTCATAGTTGCACTCATTCGTTTGAATGCATCCTTGAAGTGAAATAAAACTAACCATTTCATAGTTGCACTCATTCGTTTGAATGCATCCTTGAAGTGAAATAAAACTATCAATTGGAAGTGAAATGGACTATGATATATTACAGGTTCATAAAATGGTTGACCTTTCATCATTCCCAGACCGAGAGGCAATGTGGTATCTCGAAGTTTTGGAGGTATACAAAATGTTTTATCAGCCTCTTATCGAAGAATTTACATAGTGTCAGTGTATAATTGAAGAAAAAGGGAAATTATGGTTGCCACCTTACATCCGGAAACTTGCTGTCTTCTGGAAAGTTGCCACATGGAAAATTTTCTGAGACAAAGATGCTTTAATATTGTTGTGTTTGTGTTCGTAATTATCTTCCTGTCCTTGTAGTATAATTTTATATGAGAAATTCATTGTAATTGTCCTTTATCATTGTGACTATAATATTTTTGAAGTTTGCAGATTTGTGATACCGATCAATTTTTTTTTTTCTTTATGATTCTCCTAGAAAAGACTTTCTTCCAGATTTGATCATCATCTGGAATATGAAATTGTAAATTATGTGCTCCATTATGGTTTCATCAATTAGGAAAATGGAGATGTTATCCAAAATATTACGAATACTTCTGACTAAAGAACCGGTCGAGGGAAGAGAAATGTGGGCTACATCCTTCTTTCCCTCTGCAGATTTCCTAATCTGCTAATCTGATGAACTTGAAGTTGAAAGTGTTGCAGGCCAAAAAAGGAAAGAGAAACAATGGCGGTCTTTTTTCTTGTGGGGGTTTTTATTGGTGGTGCGAATTGAAAGGGTATAGGGATCCCTCTCTAAGTATGTCATACATCCCTGAAATTCTTGACAGACAATCAAAGTATAGGGTGCAGAAACTTCCACCATCAGTGGTCTCTGAAAGATGGTGCGAAAAATCGAAAATAACTATCAAAATCTCTATCCATTCGCATCAGTGAGGCATAATGCCCAGAGCAGGTAATTACGGAAAGCACCTAGAGATACAGAACTTTTGAAGATTTTCTGAAGCCAGCTATTGCAATTTACAAGAATTACAATGCAAAGACACTCAAATCAATCGGACGGTTAAGAACGCTGCATCAAGAACTGTAGCATTCACATCATCTTCAGGATATAATTTTTTGCAGCAGTGGGTTACCAAATAATATATTTATTCATCGTTATTGGACATAAATTGTACAGACAGATAGTTAAATAAGATTATTCTATCTTATAAATATCAGTGTAAAATGAAAAAAATCTCATACACCGAAGAACAGGACAAGTATGAAACTGTTACCAAATGCACGCTGCGCATGCTGACTACAAATAGAAAAAGAAGTCTTCCTCGCAGAGTGAAAATTCGAGAGGACAAAGACACTGTGTCGCATACGCAGGCAAATTTCAGCCACATATATTCATTGTCGCACATATATATATTTTAAATAGTAAGGGATAAATTAATAACACTATATTGCAATATCCAGAATAAACAATTTTGTAGTTTAGTTTTGATCGTTACAGAGCGAGGCAACCAGTCCTCCAGTCTCCAAAACTCCCATTTCCAATTCGGAACTTCCTGGGACATACATACTTGCATGACCACAACATCCACAGCCACACCACAATATGGCTTTAACTTGGCCTCATCATCTACTATTTCGCTCTCAATCTTCGGTCACAAGCACCAACTACGTCATCTTCTCCGATCTCACCGAATCTCGCTCCGGTGAAACGCCATGGCCAACTTCTTTGACTCTAGTCCGCCAGGGCAACTTCTCCCTGCTGTCTCCGGCTACGTTGGCGGCCAAGGCTTTGACGCCCAGACTTAGATGCTTCAGCAAATCGACAGAGGATAAGCAGTGGACTGAACTGGAAGCTGTCGTTTCAGATTCTGATACTGAGGCCAGAGATGAGGAGAATGAGACTCGCAGCCAGATTTCTGTTGCTACCAATGGTCGGGTTGAGTCTCTGTCGCAGAGAATTGCGACCACCGCGTCTGGTGATTCTGTCTCTTTAGGAATTCGGGAACCAGTTTATGAGGTTTGTTATTGTTACCTCGTTCCATCATTGTATTTATGGTGTTCATTTTTCCATATGATTGTTGTTTATTCTTTTTTTTTTTTTTTTTAAATAAAGGTTGTAGAAGTGATGTCAGATGGGGCGGTGTCGACCAGAAAAATCAACAGGAGACAACTATTAAAGTTGAGCGGTAACTATAATTCTACGATTGAATTTGAAAAGATCCCACAATAGCTAGTTTTAAACCATGTTCTATGTTCTGCTCACATAGAAGTGCTTACCAAAATTGCACGTCTCAAACATTGCTGTTTGATGGTCCATTGCACCCTACCTCATGCTCTTTTCCACTTTTCCATGGTCATGTCCTATGATAGCCTCCCTTCATGGTTATTGAATTCATTACACCTCCTAAGCATATTTTTGTCTTCTTATGTCTATTGTACTGTCTTATGTGTTATGAATTATCAGGTCTTCGTCCTAGAGATATTCGAAGTGTTGATCCATCATTGTTTTTGACAAATTCAATGCCTTCTTTGCTGGTACAGTTTCTTTTATTTTCCTCCATTTCATGCTAAAATGTTGCAATTCTTACTTGATTGGATTCCTTCCGTTAGAGTTCGAAATTGCATTTAGTTATTTAGTTAGCTCTTATATAATGATAATATGAGTTGGGTATTGTGTAATATCTAGCTGGACAGTATAATTACTTATTATTTGATTTATTTTAATAAATGGAGGATGAGAGCTACTTTAAATAACTTTCATGAAGATGTCCACAGAGCTCTCTTCCTATTATTAGTCTACAATTCAAATAGATTGTCCTGGAATATTTAAGTTGCATCACATTAAAGTAGAAATGGAATTTGAACTTTGTTTTATTCACTTTAGTTTCAATTTCTTGTTGTATAGGAGTTTCCAAGAACAATCATTTATATATGTAAGTAAAATGGAAGGCAAGACGTCTGTTCTAAAACTAAAGGTGGTGGAGAGTAAAAAAGTTTATGAAACATCACTTTGAACTTATTATGTAGGTGGGCGGAAAAGCTCTTCTTTCTGTTCCCTGATATGCATTGTTGATAAAAAAATTAATAGTTGAAATTTTTGCTAGTCCTAGAGTGAAATTGTATACAGTCATTTATATATTTATAATATCAAAGATTTTTGGTTCTGGAAAATTAATTCCATCCTTGAGTTTTCTGGCAAAGATGATTATGCAATCTAGTCTATATGATTGACCTGCTATATATAAATTGATTAAGGCAATATTCTGCTTCATGTATCAGGTCCGTGAGTATGCTATTCTGCTAAATCTGGGTTCATTGCGAGCAATAGCAATGCAAGAGCGTGTACTTATTTTTGACTATAATCGGTATAGTTATGTTTTACTTCACTATTATTATTACTATAATAAAGTATCAGAATGAACTAAGCACAGCCTTCTGCATCTGTTTACATTATCAGTAAAGGTGGGAAAGCTTTTCTTGAGTCATTGCTGCCTCGGTTGAACCCTAAGAACAACAATGGTGGACCATCTATGCCATTTGAGCTTGAGGTTAGTCTAAAATTTGCATCTCTCATATGACTTAATAATGCAGAACTGACTCTGATATAGTCTATTGCAATAATGCTATATTGGAGTTGTATTTCAGCTTATTGATGAGTGCCATAATTTTAGCTTCACAAATTAGCACAATTATCATTGTCAAGCATGTTAGAAGAAGCATGGTATATTTGACAAGTAACTGTTTTCCTTTTACTTGGATTTTTGGTTTCATTACTGTATATGAAAGAGAAAGAGTTTTACTTTTAGGGGCAGAAGAGGGAAAGGTTGAGAGGGGAGGGAGAAGGAGAGAATAAATGAGGAAGAATGGGACACTTTAATTCAGCAGATGATGAGATTGCTGCAGGTTGAGTGAAGTTGCAAAAGTTATATCAGATGAGCAGTACTTCAGAAGAATAGGGAATACCACAATCCTAGCCTCATTGGAATAAAGCATAGTTTTGTTTACTTAGTCATTATACTGAGAAAGCAACTAAATGGAATAAACTGTATGAGTATGACATTTTACATTCCTGTAGCTGTCCTACATATATACAAGGTTTTCTGTATTTGGGTACATCTGAAGAGTTTGAATATGAATGCCTGCTATGTGGAATGAAGATTTCATTTTATGGGAGAATCCCTATAATTGGGAGGTAAAATTACTTGACATTAGAGGAGGAAGAAAATGTTTAGGTAGTGAAGATTAAGTAGGTAAAATAATTGAAGAAAATGTTTAGTGTAGTGAAGGGAAAGAATTTGTATTTCACCTTGTTGAATCACATAGACAACATGGATATTTATATACAAATTCTACACCTAGAAATGTGGCTAATAAATACAATAGTTGAACTACTAACTACTAGTTGGACTAATAAATACAAGAGTGAGACTAATAAATATGCTAGTTGACAATATGTGGAGATGCTGCAACACTCTCCCTTAAGTTGGTGAATAGATATTCTGCATTCTCAGCTTGGATATAATGGTTTGAAATGTTGCACTGTTGAGCCCTTTAGTGAAAATGTCTGCTAGCTGGCCTCTTGTTGACACATAAGGAGTACAAATAAGATTACTTTCTAGCTTTTCTTTTGTGAAATGTCTGTCAATTTCAACATGCTTTGTTCTGTCATGTTGCATTGGATTATGAGCAATGCTGATAGCGGATTTATTGTCACAATATAATCTCATAGGTCCAACCCGCTTGATTTTTAAATCATCTAAGATGATCTTTAACCACAATAATTCACAAATTCCAAGTGCCATAGCTCTAAATTCTGCCTCAGCACTAGACATGGCTACCACGTTTTGTTTTTTACTCCTCCAAGTTACTAAATTACCACCTAGGAGAGTACAATAACCTGTAGTAGACGTTTTGTCTATCACTGATCCTGCATAGTCAGCATCTGTATAGACCTTTAGAGTTAATTCCGTGTTCCGCTTGAATAATATCCCATTTCCTGTAGTGCCTTTCAGATAGTGTAGAATCCTGTGAACAGCATGTAAGTGTACTTGTTTGGGATTATGCATAAATTGACTTACCACACTTACTGCATATGCTATGTCAGGTCTGATATGTGAAAGGTAGATAAGTCTTCCCACCAACCTTTGGTACATTTCCTTATCAATAGCAATGTCATCCTTGGCTTCTCCAAGTTTATGATTTGAATCAATCGGTGTATCAGCTGGTTTGCATGCTAGTTTGCCTGTATCTTTTAGGAGATCTGTCATATATTTTTGTTGAGAAATAAAGATACCTTGTTGTGAATATGCTACTTCAATTCCCAAGAAGTACTTTAATTTTCCCAACTCTTTTATCTCAAATTCATTTGATAGATGTCTTTTGAGCTCCTCTTGTTCTATCTTGTCATTTCCGGTGACAATAATATCATCAACATATACCAGCAAGACTGTGACTCCCCCTGAATCCCTATGTTTAATAAACAGAGTATGGTCTCCCTGACTTTGCTTATAGCCAGAGGCTAACATTACTCTGGTGAATCTTCCAAACCAAGCTCTTGGAGATTGCTTCAAACCATATAACGCTTTCTTCAGTTTACACACTTTGTTTGCAGTTTTGTTGTCTCCAAATCCTGGTGGAATATTCATGTAGATTTCCTCATCTAGGTCCCCATGAAGGAAAGCATTCTTCACATCATATTGTTGAAGTGTCCAATTATAAATAGATGCTAATGATAACAGGATTCTCACAGTATTCATTTTGGCAACTGGAGCAAAGGTCTCTTGATAGTCTATGCCATAAGTTTGAGTGTACCCTTTAGCAACCAACCGTGCTTTATATCTCTCTAGTGATCCATCAGCTTTATACTTAACTGAGAAGACCCACTTACACCCTACGGGTTTCTTTCCTTTTGGTAATTGGACCAACTCCCACGTCTTGTTTTTCTCTAATGCTTCCATCTCAATTTTCATGGCTTGCCTCCATTCCTCCTTGGCCAGTGCCTCAGATAAATTATTTGGAATGACAATGGAATTTAAGTTTGCAAGAAAATTTTTGTGAGTTGGATAAAACTTGTTAAATGACACAAAGTGGGAAAGAGGATATAATGGGTGCTTTGTACATTCTCTAGTTCCTTTCCTAATGGCAATGGGAACATCAAGATCATTGTTTAGGGAGCTAGGGTTAGAATTTGTGTTTACCTCAGTTTCAGAACTACCAGACATAGGTGCAGAGAGTTGGGCTTGCATAGGTTCAGGAGCTGGAGCTTCCCTTCTTGTGTACACCTCACATTATCAAGATTAGTGTTATCCTTGATGACCGATTTAGTGGGGGGGCTAACCAAAGTAGGAGTAGGATCATTAGAAGTGTTAGGACTAGATTCAGGACCAGGTGAATTTTTAGAAATGGTAGGGTTGGACTTGGGAAGGTCAAGAAAAGACGAAATATCAAGAAAAGATGCTTCCTTATCTTCCGTACTAGTGTGCTCCCCCTGAAGATAAGGGCTCGGAAAATAAGGAAGATGTTCTGCAAATGTGACATCAACAGAAACAAAGAACTTCTTCGTAACAGGATGATAACATTTGTAACCTTTTTGAGTAGAGGAATATCCCAAGAAGATGCATTTAAGGGCTCTTGGATCTAACTTCCCTGTGTTATGAAGATGTACAAATGCAGTGCAACCAAATATGCGAGGTGTAAGGCCATTGGTAAGTTTTAGATCTGGATAAAATTGAGAGAGAACCTCCATAGGAGTTTTATTGGCTAGAACACGAGAGGGTAATCTGTTTATAGTGTATGTAGCAGTAAGAACAGCTTCCCCCCAAAAAGATTTAGGCATGTTTGCATGAAATAGATAGGCACGAGTCATAGATAAGAGGTGTCCATTTTTCCACTCAGCTATGCCATTTTGCTGAGGAGTATATACACAGGATGATTCATGGTTATGCCTTCCTTTTGGAGGTAGGAAGACAATGTGTGATTGAAGTAATCTCTCGCATTATCAGACCTAAGCCTTTTAATTTTACCCCAAACTGATTTTGAATCATGTTATGGAAATTAGGAAACAGTGTACTCACATCTGACTTATTTTTTAGAAGAAAGATCCAAGAAACCCTAGTGCAGTCATCGATGAAAGAAACAAACTATTTAGCACCAGAGATATTAGGAATAGGAGATGGTCCCCAAATATCACTGTGAATAAGAGTGAAGGGAGAAGAGCTTCTTGTATTACTGATGGGAAAGGACACTCGGTTGTGTTTTGCTGTTTCACAAGTCTCACAATGAAAATTGGCAAGATTAATTTTATTAAACAAAGAAGGAAACATAATGTTCAAAGTTCCAAAGGAAGGGTGACCAAAATGACAGTGGTAAAGCCAAATTTTATTCTCAGGAGATGAGGATCCAGAAAAGGAAGACAAGGAAATGGGAATCTTGATATCATCAGCATTTGTAGGTGGCACTAGATAGTAAAGTCCATCTTGTTCCTTAGCAAGCCCAATCCTCTTCCCTGTATCCTGGTCCTGAAAAATACATGAAGTAGAAAAGAAAGTTACTTGACAATGCAAATCTTGTGTGAGTTTTTGTATGGATATAAGATTTGAGGATAGCTTAGGAACATGAAGTACATTTCTAAGAACAAAGGAGGGAGATATTTGGATATTCCCAAAGCCTGTTACGGTAACAAGTGAACCATTTGCAACCGATATTTTCCTATTGCTAGGGCATGGAGTGTAAGTTTTAAAAGAATAAGAAGCATAGGTCATGTGATCTGTTGCTCCTGAATCAAGGATCCAAGAGTCCTGGATTAATTTATCTGAGACATTTAACCCATAGGAGTGATAGAGATTACCTGAATGAGCTAGAGAGCAAGTACTGGTATTACCCGGAGGCTTCTCTAAGGTCTCCAACAAGTTGCGTAGTCTTTCAACTTCATTTCTGCTGAATCCTTCAAGGCCTGGAGGTTGGGCTTGGTTAGGCTGCATCAAATGGGCTTGCCCTTGAGTTTTTGCTGATCCACTTTTCATATTTTGTCCATGTAATTTCCAGCAATACTCCTTGGTATGTTGCGGTTTTTTGCAATAGGTACACCATAGATTATCACGATCCTGTGCCTTGCCTTTCTTGTCTTCTCTAGGCTGTTCAAGTGTTAGACTTTGATGTCTGCCACCATTAAGGATCATGGCAAACCCTTCAATAGGTGGACAACTAAGCATTACACCTCTCCGAGTCTCCTCAGCCTGAACAATTGAAATAGTGTGATTAAGGAATGGTAGTTTATCTTTTCCAAGAAGTTGAATTCGGACTTGATCAAATTCAACATTGAGTCCTGCAAGAAAATCATAAACACGATCCTTTTCAATAAAATTCTTCAGTATTGTTGCATCTTCACTGCACTTCATTTCAATACACCTGTAATGGTCCATTTCTTGCCAAATGTTTCTCAACATGTTAGCATATTCTGTAACAGATTTATTTCCTTGTCGAATCCCTGCAGCTTTAATTTTGAGCTCATACACTAAAGCAACATCCTTAGCCTTGGAATAAGTCTGCTTAACAGTATCCCATATCTCCTTAGCAGTAGTAAGAAACATGCATGTATCACTTATCTCTGGATTCATGGAATTCCAGAGCCACGCCATTATCATAGAATCTTCCTCATCCCATGCTTCATAGTGCTTCTCACTCTTTAAGGGACCAGTTCCCAAAATATGGCTTAACTTTCCTTTCCCCTTCAATATGGTCTGGACAAGTTGTGACCATTTGAGATAGTTTCTACCATTCAACCGATAATTGGGATGTAGGTTTTGTAAATCCCCAACTACATTGGAATTTTTAGTCATATTGGTTTTGGAGGATATGGTGACTTCAGACATTTCTAAGGATAAAAGAGGTCAAGAAATAGTAGAAAAGGGAAGGGTTGCTTAAGGACACCTGGAAGAAAAATTCAACTGGTAAAATAGGGATGAGATTACAGCTAGGACAAGATGTTTTATGGTGTCAAACCTGAAGGTTATGGTTACAAAACAATTGAGAAAGTCTTTAGCTCTTGAGGACTAACTTTGATTGAGCAAAGAATGACTGATATTCAGACAATTTTACACAAGAAAATGAGAGTTCTCCAACAACAAACTCAGATTATACAAACCCAAGTCACACTGATAAAGTTGCTGAAGGTAGAGTGCATTAATAGGAAGCTTACACTCGGGAAGGATTTTGGCAGAAGGACTCAAAAACGAGTATGCGTCAGTGGCTGGCGGGGAAAGTGCTGGAAAGAGGATTCTGAGCACCAGAAAGTTGAGACGAGCCGGAGCAGATTCTCCACGCGCCGGCGCGTGATACAGTGCACAGAATGCTTCGTCGGCGCGTGAAGATCACGTGCAGTGTTTCTGGCCATTGGAAAAAAGGGACAGGCCGACCGGAATCTTCTGTGTTCCTCTGTGCCGGCGGTGAGATAAAAATAGCCACCTAAAATATCACACTAGTTTCTCCAGAAGAATGAACCAAGAAAAAATTGGCAGTGAGATACCCAGAAATGAGCCAAGGGCTCTGATACCATGTAGTGAAGGGAAAGAATTTGTATTTCACCTTGTTGAATCACATAGACAACATGGATATTTATATACAAAATCTACACCTAGAAATGAGGCTAATAAATACAATAGTTGAACTACTAACTACTAGTTGGACTAATAAATACAAGAGTGAGACTAATAAAT
This sequence comes from Delonix regia, assembly GCA_037074485.1. NCBI lineage: Eukaryota > Viridiplantae > Streptophyta > Magnoliopsida > Fabales > Fabaceae > Delonix > Delonix regia. The sequence goes on from CM073455.1 coordinate 10,578,853, forward strand.
ATGCTAGTTGACAATATGTGGAGATGCTGCAGCATTTAGGATTACAAGGAAGAGTGGATTAAGTAGTGAAGATTGTTAGAGAACAGAGATATCAACAAAACTATTCATGGGCCCTTGCTTAATTGCTTTAATTTATATGTTGAAACAGTTATTGAGATGACATTAGAGCTTTTAATAGCAAGTGGTATGGAGTTTGATCCATGTTGCCTCTGTTCTTTATCAAACCATACCTATGTTTTGTCCTTGCTTCAGGTGACAGGATGTGTTAAGTTAAAAACATCAATTAAACCATTAACGGACCTTCTAGCAACTTAAACATTTGGGTTGAAATGGTACTCAACAAAGAAATTATATTTTAAAAAAGGATAATTTCAGGAAGAAATAATTAGGCTGAATGATATAATGATTGTGACAATTCCAATGCTGGAGAATAAAATAACCTGAAGTGGAGAATCCAAAATGAATAAAGAATATCAAAGGATGATATAGATGGAAGTAATAAAAAGGGTTTTCCCAATTATCGAGAGAAGTGTGCCCTTGGGTAATATAAGGATGGAAAAAGGGAAATCACATGAAGATCCTTTGATAATGTAGAGTTTTAGACTCAGGTAGTGGATACTAAGTCTTTGGGCTCAAGGCTCATGACATGCGTTGTGTTACATACCCTTGTTCATTAGACCAATATGATTCAGTTCAGACCCCAAATAAAAAAGAACAATAAGATTGCTTAAAGGAGCTGCAAAAGTAACTTGAATGTCACTTTTTGAATGAGATTGCATATACCTGCCATATTGGTATGAGGCTCTTAATGTCCGTTTTCAATTATGTTATACTGTTGACACATCCTTTTGGCTTGTTGTCTTAGACATACTGTTGTGAACTGTTTTTGCCCTATCCAGTTGGTTGAACTTTCAGGTTGTTGAAGCTGCATTACTGTCAAGAATACAGCGTTTGGAGCAGAGACTGATGGACTTAGAACCTCGAGTGAGTATGTGAACATAGTGAGTAACTAAATATATTTATGCTGGTTCTATGTGTGTGCATGCATGCTCTTATGCATGTTATTTTTTATTTTACTTTTTCTGGACTTCGACAAATAATTGTTCCAAGGCCTGCCTGTGAACCCAATGTCTTGGGAAATCCTCAACTTTACTGCTTTTTGTGTGATATCTTCCTCTTACTATCTATATGCTTGCATTTAATAAGATCTTTAAAGTATCATCTTGTGAATTTCCTGAAGTTTAATAAGATACTTTAAGCATAGCATATGACTCGTTCAGGAACTCTTTCTCATCATAATATTTATAAATTAGATTGATCTTTGTTGTTGTGGATTCTTGGTGAAGATTTTTTCCTGTCGCTATTCCTAAGTGGAACTAACAAGTTTCATCCTCACTTCTATCTCTCTCTCCCCCCCCCCCCCCCTCCCTTTTGGCCCTAGGTTCAAGCTCTTCTTGAGGTCTTGCCCAACCGATTAACTGGTGACATATTGGAGCAACTTCGTATTAGCAAACAAACTTTGGTAAATTGTTGGAAGTTTTCTTTTGGGAATTAAACAGTCTTTAGTGGTACTAGAAATGCATAGTAGTTATATATTTGCTTCCTTGTCGAATAGGTTGAGTTAGGTTCCAGGGCAGGAGCTCTCAGACAAATGCTGCTGGACCTGCTAGAGGACCCTCATGAAATACGCCGTATATGTATTATGGGAAGAAATTGTACTCTTAAGAGAGGAAGTGATGATGTGGAGTGCTCAGTGCCCTTAGAAAAGCAAATTGCCGAGGGTAAGCTACTTAAAATTTTCTTTTTGGTTGCTGATATCAATACAGATCTTCTGACTATCAGATGACTTGTCACATGGTTTCTCATTTGCCTTTTTTTCCCTCATTATATGCAGAAGAGGAGGAAGAAATTGAGATGCTTCTGGAAAATTATCTTCAAAGGTTATTCTTAATCCTAGTTTGAGAATTACTTATCATTATTGTGCGTGCGTTTGCTGAGGATTCCAAATTGATAATGGCAGCTTACCTTGTACCATTATTTCATGCCCCTATGACCTTCCTTTTTTAAAGGTTGAGAAGACAACATCACAGATAACATTCTTAAACCAAAAATCAGTTGTTTTATTTATATTAGTATTCTCTAAACTACTAATAAACTAGAGATGACTGACTCATATATAGCATTTACTGCTTTAATATCAATAATAAGATATATAATTTCAATCTCTTGATCATTGAGGCCTTCTTTTTGATGCGTTTTCTGAAGGTTATGAGCTGAAACATAAGAGACAAAGGTCCAATTAGCAGAAGTGTAAAACTAATTTCAGTTTTAAGTCTCAGCCATGTTGTTGTTCCCTTTGGTTGTTTTGTTTTGGTAGTCATGTAACTGCTTAGTGCTAAAAAAATCCTATTAACAATATGGTGAGGACTAATCAGACTGGAAAAGAAGCCTCATTTCCCTATGGTTGTGTTTGAATGAGGTAATTTGTGAGGGGAAAGTAATTTTTGGAGGTAATTCAATTTCTTCATTAAAAAATTCCTTGTTTAAATTAGGAAGGATGGGACTTTCAATTTTCTAATGTTATTCAGTAAAGTAAAATTGAAGAATTTGAAACCACCTAAATAGGTGAAATTTAGAATTTCCTCTTTGATGAGCCCTAGTCTCTGAATGGGCCTCAGGTAATTAACACTCATAACAGAAAAGAAACCGGCAGAGGGAGAGCATGAGGTGTCAAAGGGTGAGGTTTCACTGACTAACTCCCATATGCTCGTGAAGGAGGGTGGAGGAAGGCAGGCAAGAATTTCAGCGTTAAATCTGGAGAGTTTCTGGCCTCTCAAATGCCAGGAGATTATCTTTTCTTTTCTTCTGTTTCTATTCTTTTTTGCTATTTCCATAATATTTCACTGGAGTTGTAATTCACAGAGGTATTCTTCTTCAGCTCTTAGACCAAGGAAGCTACCCTGTTGCTGTGATATAAATAAAACACTCATTCAGGAGCAATTTTCTGTAATTCGTAGCCTGGGATTCGTCACTTTTTTTTTTGTGGGTTAGCCTTAGGTACTAATTTGTTTTGTAGATATATTATTTTTAATACTCACGTATATGAAAAAACATATACATATATGCACACATGCATATATATATATATATACACACATGCAAATGTGAGTATACAGGTACGTGCATGCATGCACACATATACACTTGCACATGTGTGCTTAAACACCTGTGCACGTGTATAACAATTGTGTGGGTGGGTGTGTAACCACAATCCAAATGCAATGTAGAATAACTTTGGAGCTAGGTTTGCTTACTGACATAAGTATGATAAAAGACATAAAAGACAGTGACCTGAACTACAAGACAATCTATGGTGGTTACATGTTCTTTGAAGTATCAAAAAGTTGCAACAAAATGTATTATTTATTTGCGAAGTCAATGATGAATCAGTTATTCTGCCTAAAACTATTGGTAATTTCTTTCAACTAATACAGGGCAGGTACACTGGCTGGCCTGGCCATGGTGTACTGTTAGGCATAGACAATCATACGGGTTTCGCCTTTTCTCTACCTTAAAAATCTTAGAAAGTGGCTGTCACATGTAATGCTATTGTAGCAAATTAATAATCTGTCTGACAGAGAACCAGATATTGAAATAGCCGTACAAGACCTGACTAATAGCAGCTTTAGCTGGCATTTTCTGAAACTTTTTTTTTTTAATTAGTTGATATTTTAGTGAATGCTCATTTTCCTTGCCAAATTTTAATTTTTAAATCTCACACAATGATTTTTGACACAGTTGATATTTGTCTTATTTCATAGCAGATGTGAATCTTGTCATGGCCAAGCTGAAAGGCTTCTTGATTCTGCAAGGGAAATGGAAGATTCTATAGCTGTCAATTTGAGGTTTGAATTTTTTCTCTTTCTCTATCTCTCTCTCTCTCTTTCTGTGTCTTTTTTTCTTGGTGGGAGAGCAAGTAGCTGCAGATTTCTGCCTGGTTGAAGTTGTGAGATAAGCTTGCATATCAACTGGTTGTAGATGAAAGCATATTGAGATTTATGATTTGTTTGCATGTCACCTGAACGGCCAAAATCAACCAACTTCGTGTTGCCAGAGCCATTTTCTCCCCTCATTCAGAGGATTTCTTAATTCTTCCAGCTAAGTTTGCTTGTTTACAGCTGAAAGAGAAGTGCTTCACATTTGGGGGAAAAATTTTTAAATTGATGCTAGAAACTTCATTGTTCTTATAAAGGTATAGTTATGCTAGCCATAGGACTCTGCTTGTTTTTATCAGTTTGTGCTTTAGTTGATTAACTTGGGATGCAAAATACCGGGCACCAATGCCAATCCTAGAGTAGAGACCTGGAGTAGGCATTAAACCATTAAAAAATCTTCTTTGTCACTGAAGTGAAAACATGGTATAGTATAATGACATATAAGGGTTACAAATAAGACCAGAGGTCTATCAAAATTTTAAAATGGGCTATTTAGAAGTAATCCCAGTAAGAATGCATAAATTATGTCTGCTGCTGTTGTAAAGTTTAAAAGTTAGAAAACAATTTGTTTCCTTCCTGAAATTATGAAACACTCTGTCTCTTGTGGGTATATGCATATACAGAGATGCCATAGGTTGCTTAGCTGCAAGGTGCAAGCTCATGTGTCAAGAAAAATTATTTCTCAAGGTCAATAAATCATCTTTATCTGACTTGTTTTAATCAATTAACTTCATTTATCAGCTCACGGAGGCTTGAGGTTAGCAGAGTAGAACTGCTTCTTCAGGTTGGGACATTCTGTGTGGCAGTTGGTGCCCTAGTAGCAGGTATAGACATTTTATTTTATTTTATCAGCAGTTCTGTCTGAAATTTTATCCTTTTTTTATTGAATATATGGAAACTTATCGTTTGACCTCAAGCCTAAGGCTAAAGTAAGCTTAGCTTTAACAATAGCATAACAGTTGGCCATCAAGTGTTTAAAAGTCATTGAAGCAGAGCAGTCATTCAATTTTCTGACTTTGCTAAATGTTATTTCTAGCATCTCTTGATTATTGTTTTTGGGGCACATTTTTGCTGAAAGAAGCCAAGCAGAGCACAGCATTATATTTTTTTGGTTTGGTCATAAATTTTCTGATAACCAGTGAGGGAGGGAGTTCCTCAAATTTCTATTTTCCGGATTGATCTTCAAATCATGTGAAATATGCCACAGATTTTGATTATTGTGAATGGCAAAGGTACTTAATAAGATTTTGAACGGAATGCATCACAAAAGAAAAGCTTGGGAGCCATCTTGATTCGTTGAACTTTTCCATCAATGTCATGCAGATTGTTTGTTATGAGACATGACTATACAAGTCAATTGCATAGAACTGGTTTATTAGCTGAGAGAGTATTATGTACACTGCCTGATCTGAAGCTTACATCAAGATAAACTTCCTTGATTTTAGGTATATTTGGCATGAACCTGAGGTCGTATCTTGAAGAACATGTGGTATGTGAATTAGTCTCTGCTGTCTCAATTACATGACTTGCTTGGTTGTTGGTTATTCTTGGAAACAATGGGAAATTAATTTTTGTTTAAATCAAAACATTTTTGGATTTGACGCAGTTTGCATTTTGGCTGACAACAGCTGGGATTATTGTTGGTGCGGTTATTGCTTTCTTTCTTATGTATTACTATCTCAAGGCAAGGAAAATACTTTGACGGGAAGAAACTTCAAATTTAGGTACTTTGATTAATTTTTTGCCTGTATCCTTAGCGATGCCTCTCGAAGGATTTTTTTTTCTTTCTCCAATCATTTATTTAGTATTTGACGGGGAGCATAGGAAATTCTCTGATGATGCTACCCAAATATATCCTCTACCCTGAGATGTCTGAGCAATTTTCAGGTCTTTTAATGACCTTCAAAATTGAGTCATCTTTTACTATTTTAGTTCTTGTATTAGCTCATCGAAATCTGGATGGCATTTAATTCATTTTGCAGGTGATGTAGAAAAACATTAAGGTAATCCAGCATCTGACATTTGTCGCTGCAGTACACAAGGATTTCTAGGTATATATATGAAAGTATGTGATAGGATTCACGTCCCTAATTTCTGGGTTGTATTTTCAAGCAACTGTGTATAACGATTTTTATTGCTTCGTCTAGCTGATTATGGCTAATGATTAACGATTGAATTCAATAAAATCAGCCATCATTGAATATTGGAAAGCTTTTGCATGACTTTTCTACACATTAAATACAGTGTACTTCATTCAGGATTGAGGTGCTAATGGTCCCCCAGAATTATATTCGCAAGTGGCATTTGAGCATGCTCCAATTTTTACAGCCGAGAGAGGCGTTGGGAACAAGCACCCTGTGTTGCGTAAAGCCCCACATTACATTCTCAGGGTTTTCAGCTTTGAAACTAACGTAGATTCTCAAATGTACAATTCAAAATCCTCAAACGTGCACCAATTTTTAATATGGACAATTTAAGAATCGGTTCATTCAAATGTACAATTCAAAATCCTCATATATAGCATTCTAGGAACATAAAAAAAAAAAAAAAATCTGGGATCGTATTGCAAACTCACTCGCTAAAAACATCAAATTCAAAACATAGTGCACTAGATCCATTGAATGTGATGGAAGTCGTGTGAGAAAATCTGTATTACCAGCACCAGTGAAAGTCCGCACAAGTCGCCCGCACCCTATAAAGGGCTACGAAGCTCAAAACCCTCCACACATGACAATTTAATGCAAATGGAGGTCAAACATAGCCCTCCCACATCAAAGGATTGAGATCATCTAAATTTTCAAAGCAATTTGCAGTATAAATTTGAAGAGAAATAAATAGTTGATCTGCGACTCACACTTCAGAGATGAGTAAGATTCATCAATCAAGTGATGAGCCTCACACGTTGGGGCTTGCTTCCTCCAAAATTTACTCTGCAAGTTTCTCTGAAAATTGAAAAGAATCCCCATCCCATAATATAAAATTTTGCACCAAAGAGCAGAGACGCCTATGCACGACAGCATGTAAGCCGATTTACATGTATTTTGTCAACTATATAGGCTGGGAATCTTTGAGTGGCTTAAGAGTTCCATCGATGGTCATACTCCCCACACCAACTTCCACCTCCTCCAGCTCAGCGTTTTCCTTCATCTTTTCAGATAATACCTTGTCTGTGGCCTCAGTTTCAACAGTTGTCACAGAGGGCTCAAGAATTCGAGGACCTGCAGTGATCCATGGATGATTAAGGCACTGAGCAGCTGTTGGCCTCTTTACAGGGTCAAAATCAAGTATTGGAACAAGGAAGTCAGCCATGTCATTTGCATCTAGCTCACTGATATCATACTTCTCCATCAGCACCTTATTAAGAGGCCAGAAACGCAACTGACGGATGTGCTTTAAATCGCCATATTTATTAAAAAACTCTCGAGAAAAGCGTCCACCTAGTGCAATCTAAAGGAAATATTAGTTCAACTTTTGCAGATGAGAACAGATAAAGTATTGATACTATTTATCTAGGTATTAGTGGCCATAAACTACCATATCGTTTCTTGAACGCATGATGATCATGAAAATTAATAAAAACAATTTGACAATGTTCAGTCAGACAAATAACATTCCTACCTTGCGAGGCATCATTCCAAGAAGCTCTATCATCAAAGCCAGATGATCCTGTAAAGTAAAAAAGTACAATATCATCAAAAGAACATGGATCGAAGTTTAAGTTCAACAACCTGCAACATTTTACTTTATTGATCTTACATCCCTAGAGAACAGAATGTTATTCAATGGAGCTGTCGTCCTTCATTAAAAAGTTTAGCTTTACGATTGGCATCCATTATTCCATATTCAGTAAGTATATAGCAAGGAAATTAAATTAGGAATGTGCAATGTTTAGGCTATTTGTTAAATAGGGCACTGATAGTTTTAGTGATCATTTGCCTACTACTGTTTAAATTTTTTTATCAATTCATGGAAGGAAAAATAAGTATAGTGAACCCTGGAGCCTCAGATCACCAACAATTTAAGAGCAAATATAATTCAAAAGTAAGAAGATCACAGGATCTTCTTTAGACAAAGAAAGACCATTTTCATTTCTTCTTATAGCTGATTTATGATTTCAAAATGCCTTGAAACAACTAAATTTCTTAGAATGGACGTTTTAGTTGTGTTCTACTAGCATAGCTTTGTTGACTGGGAGGTAAAACCTTTATTTTAACTTTCAGAAGACATAGATGAGTACAAGATATTTACAATCCATAGTTAGAATGGATGTCTCTCTTTAAACAAGTCCGTTCTCCACTACAGATATCAAACAAACAGACCTACATCAGAAGTTCTACTGTATAGGGCAGTTTGAGAGGGAGATCTTCTCATTCTTATTCTTCACATACAAGTTATATTCCAAAGACTGCAGATATATATATGAAAATGTATCAATAGACATGCATAATTCTCTCAATCTCAAAATAAGTAATTTATGATACTAGAAGTGGGGCACCAAATGCAAAAATTGTAAGCATAAGAAAAAAAAAAAAAAAAGCCAAAGCAGCAACATGTATAATTTATTTATTGAAGGGTTTTCCAACCAATTTCTGTGCATATCTTCCATTTCTATAATTGGTTTAGTGTTTTATATACATTTTTCATTATCAAATTAACAATTCTATAGTCTTAAGTGGCATAGTTTCGAAGTTCAATTTGAACGAATGAACTATATTTCACCCAAATTCCCATGGGCCATGGTAGAAAATTGTTTCCAAAAGATGGGTTTTTAAAATCTTTTAATAAGGCTAATATTTAGTCAACCAACTTTACTTGTAGTTGAGGAAAAATGAAGAAAAGCCAGAAAGCAACAAAAGTAAAATTTCTGGAACATCTGCATGCGACATGAAAAGATATGGTAACACAATGTATAGGAATCAAGCAAAAGCTAAATGAATGGACCAAAAGAGCTTGCATTCTGTTCTGAAACAGAAACAGGCAATCGCAAAAGCAGTTCTCAAAGAAAGGGGAAAAAAGCAATTTGAATGAAAGGTTTACCTCATCCCTCTCATAGTTGTCACCACTGTGAGGATCGAAAAGAACATCGCCTGTGGCAAGCTCAAAGCATATGCAAGCAAAGGACCATAAATCAGCTGGAGTTGAGTACTTGGATGCAATAATAACCTCAGGACATCTATACTGCCTTGTCTGAATATCATTTGTGAATTGTTTATAAGTCCAACAAGCATTTCCAAAATCAACCAGCTTGCATTTACGATCAACAGCTGCAAGCAACTCCTTTCTCACAAAGTGGTTAACTCTCTGTGGACCATGGCTACCTTTTGGAGCGTCCTTGGTTCCGACAACCTCTACTGATTCATCTTTAGTCACAGGACTACCAGGTTTATCTTCAACAGATTCTGTAATCAGTTTTACGTCATTGCTACAATCTTTTACTTCAGGTGGTTTAGAATCCTCATCACCTTCCTTGGGACTTTCCTTCTCAACACAACTTTGAGCTGCCTTCTTAGCCTTTTTCCGCAATTTCTTTTTCTGGTTCTTGGTCAGATCTCCATTTGAACTGATATTGTCTTTTGTGGTCCCATTTTTTGAAACAGTCTTATCCTTGGTGTTTGGAAGGATAAGTGGAGCACCTGATTTTCTAGGATCCTTGGATGGATCTATCATTGACAGAAGCAAGACATTCTCTGGCTTCAAATCTGTGTGTATTACAGATAGCTCACGATGCAAGTAATCCAATCCCACCAAAATATGAAAACAAATTTCTTTAACCATTGAGAGAGGAATCCCTCGGTAATTACTATACTTAATAAGGGTCAGAAGATTGTCACCCAGGAATTCAAAAACCATACACACATGCTGGCCATTTGGCCCTGAATGCTTAAAGTGATCCAAAAGCTTTACAACACATTTCTTGTCATCCAGGTCCCCTTCGGCAATCTGTTTGAGAATCTTTATTTCGTCCATTGCAGCTTCAGTGTAGTGCTGGGCACTCTTTTGAATTTTTAAGGCCACATAACGCTGCAAAGAAAATTCCCAACGTTAAGAGGATTACAAATTAAATTTATACCAAGTAGGCAAGTACTTAAATTATTTAGGTCCTAAAAGAATCGCGAATGACATAATCACAAGTATATAGACCCTATCTCCTAACAAGAAGTTGAGAAACTCAATGATATGCTATATATGTGATGAACAACTTGAATTCCAGTCTAAATTTTTTATAATCACCAATGACAGGGGTTTAACTAAGATAAGTTCTATACATGGAAAAAGGAGGACGAACTGCAAAGCATATTATGGCTGGAAAAATGTTTCGCCCCAAGCATTCAACTTTCCCACAAATATTCCCAATTTCCACACTAGCCCAAAAAGCAAAAATCGACTGATACTCCAAATAATTCATTTTCCCAACATTTTCTCAGATAATAAATAGAAGGCCACGTACCGATCTTTGGGTATCCCAAGCAAGCCACACAGTAGAAAAATGTCCCCAGCCGAGCTTGCTCTGTACCACATAGCACCCATTTTTGAAAGTGTCACCAATGCGAACCGCATGATATCCTCCTCGCCTATAGTCCTCGGTCCCTTCGTCCTCTGAACTGTAATCACTTTCCTCATTCCTATCGCCGTTCCGGTCCTCCGCCATTGAAGGACCCGAAAACCACAAAGCGCTCAATCAGCTATCGAGACAAGGGGGGTTTCAATGACGATAAGTGGAAATTGGCGCTAAGTGATAGAGAGGAGAAAAGAAACCCTTTCGGGAAATCAGGGTTTTTGAGCAATTCTTCTTGCCGGGAAAATAAAGAAATGAATGTATGAGAGAGTGACGCTACTGCTTCAAGAACACTAAGCAAGAAGCCAGCGATAGCTGTTGGTCGAATGTGAGGGTTTGCGTAGATAGCAGATAGATTTAAGATTAAATTCTTGGTTTGATAAAATAATTACGATAGTAGTAACAGTACTTGGCATAAATTCTTTTCCCATTTTACAAGTTATACATCACTTAATTAACTTTTTCTGCAAGTAATAATCATACATGATCATTAATCGGAAAAATTATTCGGTCGAACCCAAACTACTCATAATTTAAGTAGTTCCTGTGACTTTATTATTAATTTTGTGATTATATTAATATGAAATTTTATACTAAGTTGTTTCGCATGCCTCTTTTAACTATGATATATGTGTTCGATTATTTTAAAGAATATTTATGTGGATTTAACGTAATCTTTATGATCACATGAAAAGATATAACAGGAAGGTAATATAATATAAAGGGTCATAATATGTTTATAATCATCATAATTAAAAATAGTTACCTAACAAAGTTATGTATCTATTCTTATTATAAGATGCACATCTCTTAAAGATTCATGATGATTTTATACATAAATGGATATCTTATAATAGTTATGTATATGAATGACCTTTCATTTAATGACATGAAAAAAATAGAATTTATGAATGTAAAATAACTTTTTGATGGGCTGAGTCCTAAGAACCATATATATATATATATAGATATTAAATATGTCATAGACTTATCTATTTAAAAATTTTAAAGTTTGTTAAAATCTTTTAAAGTTTGATAACAATTTAAAAAATTTTAAAATTAGGTAAAAATCTTTTAAAAATTGGTGGCAAGTTTTTCAAAAATTAATAGTAATTTGTCAAGGTTGATAACTATCCTTGGAACATATGCATGGAAGAAACCTTTAGAATTATTAAATTAATGATTTGCTAGCATTATAAATAGGGGATATGATCATGGGAGTGTTTGGCAAATTGAGAAATTGTATGAGTGTATAAGAAGTGAGAAGAGGTGTAGAGAAAAGTTTAGAGTAAAATGTACATTTGGTAGTTATTGTAATATTGTGGAGAGCAAAATAGAGTTCTTTCAATTAAAGTCTCTATTCTTGTCTCTTGTATTCTATAAATGGTATTAGAGCCTCTTAGATTCTAACTCTAGTCTGGTTTGTGCTGCGTTCAAGTTTAGTCAATTGAGTATCCAATCCAAGAGGTTCCTTTGTTCGAGTATGAGATCTAAGATCATCGTATAAGGAGATTTTGTCGAAATATAGTCAGGGACCGTAAAGAAATTCCATCAGGAATCAAACAAACTTGGTGTAAATGCAGGGCACTGCTAAAGTCACTATGACTGATATGTTAATGAATACATGCTCGATTGAGAAGTTAAATAATTACAACTATCAAGTCTGGAGCATTGTAGTTGAACTTTATCTAGGAGGTCAAAATCTGTGAGATCTCGTTGATGGAGATAAAACGATTCCATTAACAAATTCAAATGAATTGAACAAATGGCATATAAGAGCTAGAAATGCTCTTTACATATTAATTTCTATAGTGAACCTGCAATTCGTTAGATACATTAAGGAAGCCAAGACACCAAAAGAGGTATGGGATGTGCTTGCCACACTGTTCGTGAGGGCGAGTGATGCAAGATTGCAGCGACTGGAGAATGAGCTTGCGTCAATTTGGCAAAATAATATATCGATAAGCGAATATTTTTCAAATATTAAATCTATTTGCACTAAGATTTCAAAATTAGATATAGAGAATGCTATTACCAACACAAAAATGCAGAGAATTATTATCGTGGTATTAAACCTAAAGTATCATAATCTTGTCACTAACACAAGAGCTGGGCCATGGAACTAACTCAAATAAAGTTGGAAAGTATACTAGCAAACTAGGAGGCTTTGGATTCACAAATGTCCAAAGCTTCTTTGAAATATGAAGAAAAAACTCTCTTTAGTAAACAGAAAGGCCAACAAGAGGAATCTAGCGGGATAAAGAAATGATATAATAAAAGGCATCAAAATGGTTGGCAGAGAAAACCATCGTGCGAGATGCTTGTATCGAGGGGGAGCTTGCCTAGATCCACAAGGCCCTTAATTAAAAAAGGGGCGACAAAGAGACAACAGATGTTACAATTGTGGTAGAAAAGGTCACTTTGCTAGAAATTGCAGAGTATCTCACGAAGAATGAAATGCTACAACTGAACACTAATGATGAAGAATGAGACTTTCAAGCATGCTTTGCAGCCATAGAAGAACCAAAAGAGATTGCATTGACTTGTTTTGAAGAACTACAAGAAGATGTGGCATTGAAAACGTTAAGCGACAAATCTATCAACTATGAAGAAGACTAGATTGTTGATTTCGGATGTTCTAACCATATGACAGGAGATAAAGAAAAGTTGTCAACAATGTCTGAATATAGATGAGGTCGAGTTGTTGTAATAGTAAACAATTCAAGATTGCCAATAACCCTTATTGGCAGTACGAAAATCAACCTCTGCCACAGTACAGGGAAAGTACATATACAAAATGTCTATCATGTACTAGGAATGAAGAAAAATCTCTTATCAGTGTCATAACTTGCATTTGAAGGCAACTAAGTGGTGTTGGGTTGAAGGATGTCAAGGTATATAGAAGTCTGGATCCAACTGGTGCACCAATTATGTAGGGCAAACATATAAAGTTTGTCTACGTAATGTTAGCACAGACAACATACGTAGATAGACAAGAAGCAATGAGACAGCAGATTTGTGGCATGTAAGACTTGATTACGTTAGTTATCATAAGTTGAAGTTAATAATAAAGAAGGAAATGCTTAGAGGACTTTCACAGCTTGAAGTTCGAGATGGTATAGTTTGTGTGGGATGCTAGTAGGGTAAGGCACATCAGTTACCATATAAGGACTCTAGTTTCAGAGCTAAGACACCATTTGAACTAGTGTACTTTGATGTTTTTGGACTAGTAAAAAAAACCTTTATTAGTGGGTATCAGAATATGATCACATTCATCGATGACTACTCAAGGTATGTATGGGTAGATTTTATGAAAGAGAAGTCAGAAGTATTATCTAGATTCAAGTTGTTTAAAGAGAAAAATGAAATGAACATTGGGCATAAAATATTGTGCTTGCATTCCGACAACGAAGGAGAATATACATATAAGGAATTTGACGAGTATATGCAACACAATAAAATATGGCAACAATTGACGTGCCCCAAAATACCTTAACAAAATGGGGTTGCAGAAAGAAAGAATCAACATTTGGCAGAAATTTATCGAAGTATGTTGCATGCCAAGAATATATTGCTATGGTTCTAGGCAAAATACATAAAGGCCACTGTTTATATTACCAATAGGCTACCACAAGCAAATCTTGATTTTATGTCGCCTTATGAGAAGCTTTGGAATATCAAACCCATCGTAAGTCACTCCAAGTGTTTGGTTATGTGTGTTATGTTTTCACGTCTGACCATCAGCGTAATAAGTTTGATAAGAAGATAGTTTGTTGCATATTTGTGGGTTATGATAATCAATGAAAAGGTTAGAAATGTTGCAATCCAACCACTAGCAGATGTTATACATCTCGCAATATAGTATTCGATGAGGCGTCATCATGGTGGTAATTGTAAGCAACAATCTTTTAATTCAAAGGAGATTGAAGAAAAATTACAAGAGAAATTAAGTGAGCATGAAAGTGAAGTCCAACCAATCTCTGAAGTCAAAGTGAAACCGGTGATAGAATATGATAGTTTAAGAGCCAAATGAATTGAAAGAAGCCCTTGGAAGACTAGAGATGATGAGATTGAAATTCATCAAATTAGAGCCAATTTAATAGTACACTTTCAAATAAAAGATATTAAAGAACTGAGACATTTTTTGGGACTTGAAATTAAATGGAGTAGAGAAGGATTATTTTTGTGTTAGAAAAGTATGCTAGAGATCTTCTACAGAAGTTTGGAAAATGTTGAATTGTAAACCTATCTTGACTCTGATGGAAGTAAATGCAAGATTTTGCTCAGTTGAGGTAAATGACCTAGAAGATGTCACCATGTACAGATAATTGGTGGGAAGTCTGATATACTTAACGATGACTTGTCTAGATATTTCCCATGTAGTTGGAGTAATGAGTCAATTTATGCAACATCCCAGAAAACAACATTTGGAAGCAATGTGATGCATTTTAAGGTATGTCAAAGGTACGCTGGATTATGAGATATTCTATAAGAAAGGAAAGTCATGCAAGTTAAAAACATATTGTGATACTGATTGTGTTGGTGATTATGACATGCATCATTCAACTACTAGGTATGCATTTAGTTTGGGATCGAGAGTAATATCTTGGTGCATTAAAAAGAAACCTACAGTA
This sequence comes from Delonix regia, assembly GCA_037074485.1. NCBI lineage: Eukaryota > Viridiplantae > Streptophyta > Magnoliopsida > Fabales > Fabaceae > Delonix > Delonix regia. The sequence goes on from CM073455.1 coordinate 10,594,038, forward strand.
GCTTTATCAAGCACGAAATCTGAATACAGAGCAGCAATAACATATGCACAAGAAAGCACATGACTGATACAGTTAGTAAAAGATTCAAATCAATTAATGGAGTATCTAGTAAAATTATATTGTGACAACATATCTGCAATTCGCTAAGCAGAGAATCAAGTTTCCCATGCTAGGACAGTGGATGTACATTATCATTACATTCGGGAAAAAGTATTGCAAGGAGAAATTGACCTGAAGTATGTTGACACAGATCATCAAGTTGCTAATATACTTACTAAAGGTTTAAATAAAGTCAAGCTTGAAGAGTTTCAAAACCAACTTGGAATGGCTTCAAGAATAACAATATAAGAGATTAGTCGGCGAAGGGGAGTATTATATATGTCACCAAGTTATCTCTTTAAGAATTTCAAAGTTTGGTAACAACTTTAAGAATTTCAAACTTTGGTGAAAATCTTTCAAAAGTTGGTGGCAAGTTTTTCGAACGTTGGTAGTAATTTGTCATGGGTTGGTAACTATCCTTAGAAAATATGCATGGAAGAAACCTATAAAATTATTAAAATAATGGTTTACTAGCACTATAAATAGGGAGATGTGATAATGGGAGTGTGTGACAAAGTAAGAAATTGTATGAGTGTGTGAGAAGCGAGAAGAGGTGTACAGAAAAGTTTAAAGTGAAATGTGTCTTTGGTAGTCATTATAATCTTGTGGAGAGCAATAAATAGTCCTTTCAATTAAAGTCCCTATTCTTGCCTCTTGTGTTCTACAATATATATATATATATATATATATAGGCACTTGGTTCCTCTTTTCACTCATCTTCTAAAATCTAGTATATATAATAGTTTGAGTGACAAGAGAGAATATTAAAGTGTTGTCTTCTAACTCTTGTTATAAAGGTCAAGTTTAAGGTTGATTCTATGACTAAAGGTATTCATTTATTTTATTCCATACTAAATGTATTCTAATTTATTTTTGCATAATAGTTTTATTGAAATGTTACTGTTAGTATATGAATTGCAATCATAATAAAGATCCAAAATTTAAAATATTCATACATGTGGTAGCAGAGTATGGTTGTGACTTATGATTACAATTCTATTAAGGTTTATTTGTGTAATATTAAAGTTATTGTTGGATGTTTTGTTTTTCATCAAAGTGAAACAAAGTAGATGTTGTTGTTGATAGATTACACAAATATTGAAGGTTATACCTATAAAGTATTTATGCCCAAAGGTATAATTATTTTATTAACATATTAAAGTTTTTTGAGTTGTTTTATACCTAAAGTATTTAACATCTCAAATGAAAGTTAACAGAGGTAAATAAAAGTTGTTACCATGGTGTTGTTTTATACCTAAAGGTATTTGACATATCAAATGAAAGCTGATAAAAATAAATAAAGGTTGTCAATTTTGAGTAAATCAATTGCATGTCATATGTTATCCTAAAGGATTTATATGATGAAGTGCTAGAATGCTCTTAAATTGGTATATAGCAATACTAAAAGTGAATCAATTGTATGAAATATGTTGTCCCAAATGATTCATATAATGATGCATTAGATTGCTCTTGAAGTTTCACACAATGATTTTACTAATTTCAATTATGTTTTATGGCTCAAGTTCTTGCTCAAGGTTATCTTTTAGAGTATATGTTTAACATTCCCGAATTAAATGACTCTAAGTTAATTACATTAGGATGTTTAGACTTGGATTTGTGTCTCTGAATGAATGAACGTGAGAAGGTACATAATAAGACCCATTTGAAACAATTAAGACAAAGTTCCTTAAAAATGGAATGAATAGTAAGAGTTATGAATTATGAAAGGTTGTGTTATCATTAATTGAAGAATCAATTAGCTCTTATTTATTTATGAACCAAATTAGTATGGAGATACCACCTTTAAAGGAAAGTGATAACCCTATTTTACATTTCATAAAAGAAAGTACACATAATGAAGAAAATATGGTGTATTCGGCATCATCAAGGCATTCACAAAGAACAAGAAAAGTAATTATCTCAAATGATTATATTGTGTACCTAGAGGAATAAAACTTTGATATTGGTATCAAGAATGATCCAATAATATTTTTACACACCATAAGAAGAAATGAATCTAACAAGTAGATGAATGTTATGAAAGAAGAGATGACATCAATGAATTTATGACATGTTATGAAGCCACTTCTCAAGCTATTTAGTTGAATAACTTTATGTCTAGGTGTAAAATTATTGATTCAATTTCAAGGCCCATTATAGTATTTTGTGACAATTTTGCTATTGTTTTCTTTTCTAATAACAGCAATTGTTCAAGTAATTCAAAACACATAGAGTTAAAATATTTTGTTGTTTATGAAAAGGTACATAATAAGGAAATGTTTATTAAACATACTAGTACCAAATGATGGTTGCAGATCCCATGACTAAAGCTTTGGCGCCTAAGGTTTATAAAAATAATGTATTATTTATGGATTTGACTGATAGTGTGTAAAGTACACATTTTGGTTTTGTTTCCCCTTTATTGATGTGCATATTATTTAAATTTATAGAAATCAAATGGATAAATATTGTGTTTTGATATTACAGTGGATTGTATACATGAATAGAATAGATTAGTTCATGCTGGATATAAACTTGTTCATGTCTTTCCTCATTAAGAATTTTCTAGAAGAGTGCTTGTATAGTGATACATAGAAGGGTTTGTATCCACAATAGATATAAAACTGCTATGATCCATATAAGTTACAAATCTAGTATATTAAAGTTGATCTTTAAAGTTTTGTGGTAGCCACGATCTCTTTGAATCCATTAAGGTTTAAATAATATCATGTGATCATTTGGCCAAATGGGAGAATGTTAGATATTTTTTTAGTGAATATTTATGTAGATTTAACATGGCCTTTATGACCACATGAAAAGATATAGTCTACATGAAGGTTATATGATCTAAAAGGTTATAAGATGTTTATAATTACCATAAATAGTCACTTGGTCAGAGTTATGTACCTATTCTTTGTAGGATTAAGCGCTTACCACTAGGCTAAAAGTTATAGTTGTTAGTCAAGGCGTAACTCTATTTCCTTAACAACGACTTAGCACAGGCGCCATATTTCAACTGTGACTCGGCCCCACACCTGAGCCTCTTTAACGGGACAATTGTTGCCACACACTTTGGCTAACAATCTCCCCCTTAGCAATTGCCTCGCTGAGAATCGAACACGTGACCTCGACTTTGATACCAATTGTAGGATTAAGTGCTTACCACTAGGCCAAAAGCTATAGCTGTTAGTCAGGGCATAACTCTATTTCCTTAACAATGACTTAGCACAAGTGACATGTTTCAACTGTGACTTAGCCTCACATTTGGGTCTCCACCACGGGATAATTGCTGTCACACAACTTGGCTAACATTCTTATTATGAGATGCACATTAACCAAAGTTAATGCACCTCTTGAGATATGAATGGACATCTTATAGTGGTTATGTACATGAATGGTTTTTCGGATGACATGAAATAATAAGATTCATAAATGTGGGAGGAAAGCAAAAGAGTCATGACTTTTTAATGTGTTAAGTCTTAAAATCTATATATATAGGCTCTTGGTCCCTCTCTTCACTCATCTCCTAAGTTTATATGACTTTTATTGTCTAGTAAACATAATAGTTTGAGTGAAAAAAAGAGAATACTAAGTTGCTATTTTCTAACTATCCTTTGCACTTATTGTAAAGGTCAAGTTTAAGGTTGATTCCATGGCTCAAGATATCCATTTATTTATTTTTCATGCTAAAGGTATTTTGATATATTTCTGCATAATAGTTTTATTCAAATATTGTTGTTAACTTTGAGTATGACATCTGTGTTGTTTGTTAACTACACAAATTTAGTATTTTGGTTTATTTCAATTGCATTTTATGAACCATTAAACCCATTATTTTTAAAAAACTTGCTTCTTTTGGAACATTTTATCAAAGTTTAGTATGTTTGAGTAAAAACAAATGATTTGCTGATAGTTGTTTAGTAGTTTTGCATATTTTCATATATGCCACTGGTTAGTTTGTTTAATTTATATTTTAAATTTTTTATATGTAGTTTATTGGATTAAGAGGAACAAAATTCTAATTTTGTAGTAAGAGATTTGACACTTGGTCTTTTACCTTTGAAAAAAAAAGATTGCTTAATTAGTTTTTATGTATTTGGTAGAGGAATTGAATTTATTATTTGGTTCAAAAGTGAAGGATTAACGATAACATTTTTCAATGAGTAGGAGATTATTTTGAATATTACAATGAATATAAGAAACCAAAATAATAATTACATGATTAGTGAGAGACTTAAAAAATATTTTACTCATTTAAATTTCTTACATATAACTATAATTTAAAATATGATTATTGTAAGGTATATTTGTTTTAAAATTCAATGTTAATGAAATTTATGATTACCAAAATAGTTAATCTAATTGACAATTGAATTTTTGTGTAAATGCTCATACCATTTAATCTTTTAGTAACACAGTGATTATAGTTTTAATTACGTTATGATTTATGAATAATAATTATGGGACAAATGAATTATGAGTCATAATCATTTGACCCAAAAGAAAAGTTCTCATTAATCATAATAAAAATTTCATGTTCTAAGAATCTTAAGAAAAAAATTAATTAAATAAAAAAGCAAAAAGAAACTGTAAGTAGAGTTGGGCAATAACAATAATAAAAGAAGTGTACATCACCTAAGAAATTTGTACCATGTAAAATTGACCAAAAATGAATTGTAAATGCTTCCTTTCATTTAAAAAAAAAAAAAATTAGGAGGAAAATTGTCGATATGTTTATGCAAAAATAGTAACCTTACGTAAATTTTTTGCCTTTTTGGAATTAAGATGAAGAAAGAGAACCGACAGCTCAATCTCTGTCATCAAGTTTTACTTTATATTATCATATTCTTAGTTTTGAATGTTTGATATGACTCAAGGAAGGTCAACGATAATTAATTAGAAAAGAGGAGAAATGGCAGCGATTTTTTCTGTTGGAATTATCATCGCCACGATTGTGTTAATTTCATCTGTAGCAGTTACTTGTGAATTTTCAATGACTTTAAAGCTTGAGAAAGCATTTCAGTTGAATAATGAAATGAAATTAAATAAGCTTAAAGATTTGGACAATGCCAGACATCGAAAATTGTTTCAATCTTCCAATGACACAGACTTTCCTCTTGAAGGTTCCTATGATCCATATGTACTTGGGTAATTCCTCTATTTTCTTGATTTTAATCGCTTGTGAATTATTTTTATTATTTTGGTATCACGATATTTTGTTTGCATATTTTATGTTTTGATGTTTGTGAAGTCATGTAATAATTTTGCATAATGCATGAACACATAATAGGGAGATTTTAGATTATTAAGATCTGACTTTATGAAGATGACATAGTGTTAGTTACGTTCTGCCAGGGAAAAATGTCAACTCGCAATACCCAAGAGAGATCTCAGAGTAGACAACCACTAGAGAAAGTTATCGTAGTGATTTGAATTAAGGCATTCCAAGATAACTTATAGGGTTTTTATTTTAATAATAATAATTATTATTATTATAATATTAAAATAAAATCCTAAGATATCTATTGAAATAGTTTCCTATTTCATTATTCAAAGAAAAGAAGCTCATTAACTCTCTATTAGTAATTCACTTATAATTAACAATCTGATGGGATAATTATTAATACTTTTGGGTTGTGGGTTGGGTCTTTGCCCAGTGGGCTTGTGGATAATCCAACCCATCACTGATTACCCATAATGAATATAAACCTAATCCATTCTTAGTTATCAATTATAATATTAATTGCCTAATTAGTCATAACAAGATATTAATCTAATAGACTAATTAATGTTAATCCATATAATATTAAAATGTTCTAACAATCTTCCACTTGGATAGTATTAATTAAATTATTAGGTCAATCAACAAATACATAATTAAGCAATTAACATTCACATAAACATATGGATGTGTGTATATTTATAAAGCATACAAAATTTAGAAATAAAATCGCACACAAAGATCACTGAAACTGATAGGGAAACAAGTGATATTAACATTGTCACAAATAAGTTTCAATATCTGAATAGAATGTAATACAAAGTGACATTTAAGCTGTCATATTACAATCCAAAAAGTCCCTTAAGAACTTAACACAGAATCTCACTAAACCAAGGCTACATTAAAATTTTTCAACAACACCCATATGAGTCACATAATTTTTGAAAACTCATACGGGCAAGTCTTTGGTTGATGGATCCATCAACATATGTTCACCAGTAATGTAAACCAAACGAGTATGAGATTCAGCAACTTTTTCTCTGAAAATAGGAACTTAACATCAAAATGTTTAGTGCGACTCGAGTTCCTATGATTATGAGAAAAACTAATAGCAGACGAACTATCGCAGTATATGGTTAGAGGTCATGATATAGAATTAACCAAATGCATGCTAGATATCAGTTTCCTCAACCATATGGCTTGGCGGGTAGCCTCATAACAAGTGATATATTCTGCCTTCATAGTTGAGGTAGCTGTTATTGATTGCTTACAACTTTTCCATGAGATAGCTCCTCCAAACATCGTAAAGATGTATCCAAAAGTATATCTACGATAATCCATACAAGACGCATAGTCTGAATCTGAATACCCACTATTTCAAGTGGCTCAGATCTCCTAAAAGTAAGCATATGATGTTTTGTACCTTGGAGGTATCTCATAACTTTCTTTACAGTCCTCCAATGATCAGGATCAGCATTACTCAAGTATCTACCAAGCATACTGATAGCAAATGCAGTATCAGGTCGTGTGCATACCTGAGCATACATAAAGCTGCCAACAACATATGCATATGGAATCTTATTCATTGCAACCTTTGAATCATCATCTTTTGGACAAGATGATCTAGACAACCTCTCACCCTTTTGTATAGGTGTAACACAAGGAGTGCAAGCATGCATGTTAAATTTCTTTAGCACTCGATCTAAATAAGTTACTTGAGATAAACCAAGAGTGCATGAGATATGTCACGGTGAATCTAAATTCCCAAGACAAAAGAAGCTTCACCAAGATCTTTCATGTCAAAGTGGCATGACAAAACATGTTTGATCTCATTCAACATAGTCACTGAGTTATTGGCCAACATTATGTCATTAACATACAATACGAGTATTGTCACGCCTCGAATTCCCTGGGATGTGACTGGCACAGATCAAGAGGAAATTCCCATGACCTGCAAGCCTACACTAAAGGGATGATCGTTAACATACATTACCAATACCCATAATGCCGTTGCCTTAGTATATATGGTGAGAATGTCAATACAAAACGAGGCCTCCTGTAGAAATTTCGGCAGCACCTCCCCAGTAATTAAGACGTCCCAAAATTTCTACAGGGTCCTGCAAGGCAATACATAAATAGGGGAGCTCCGCTCCCACCAGCCCAAATCCACGAATACAACAAAAGACAAAAACATGGCGGGTTCAGCTGTGGTCACAAAATAGTCCCGTATACAGTAATGGCTACCAAACTAAATATATATATACATCCCAAAAGAAAATGCCAAATTTGAAATCTAACAAAAGGGCACGTCTCGCACCCAGTCAAGCGGCTCAATGCAGCTTCCTGGTCAATGCTCCACCGGCTCCAGAAGATCACCTAACTCTCTTTCTGGACCAAAAGTTTTCCGGCAGATAGCACCCCAAGTCAGTAAACCATTTCATATATAAACGGAAGCTTTAACAAAAATCAAGGAGTAATACAGTGCAATAGTGTTTAAATCCATAAACTTGCAATTTAACAGTCGAACGAAATAACCATTTATCATAAACGTCAAGTCAACAACCATTCTCAGTTAAGCAATCAATTGTGACAAACAATCAGGATTAAGACTGCTAAGAATCAACGGGCGAGGGTACACAACCCTCGAAAGCATCAATCAACAAGCGGGGATACACAATCCGCGAGGGTAACTAACCAATGAGCGAGGACACTCAGTCCTCGAGGGTAACTAACCAACAGGCGAGAACACTCAGTCCTCGAGGGTAACTAACCCACAGGCGAGAACACTCAGTCCTCGAGGGTAACTAATCCACAGGCGAGAACACTCAGTCCTCGGGGGTAACTAACCAACAGGCGAGAACACTCAGTCCTCGGGGTAACTAACCATCAGGCGAGAACACTCAGTCTTCGAGGGTAACTAACCAACAAGCGCGAGTTACGTCTCGCGAAAGCTTATCATTCGTCATTTTCCAAAACTCAAAGAATTTACATCACGCATGTATACAAAGATGAAATTTTACGAAAGTTTTCTGTGGTTTTATTATATCTAGCTAGTAACCACCTTTAATCCCATCACAAGTCAATTACCGTAATTACAATCATTCAACACATGCAGAGGTCCCTTGCTTTAAATCTCCCAATTCGGTAAGGCAGAATCAGAAAGAATTTATTTACATTTAGAAAACAATTAAACAAGAACAGCCTAGGCAATAATAAAAGTTTCGGGGTGCTATATGCGCACCTGAACTCTGATCAACGCAAGCGGTATGCTGCCCCCTCCTTGGGGTGCCAGAATCGGCCTTACGATCCACCTGTACCGAAGTTCATGCAGGGATTAATCGCTGTTCGGGCCATTATCCTAATTTAGGACCTAACTCCCCCATCTCTTTAATTCCATATCTTTCATTCCTTAACGTGTGATTATTTACACTTTTGCCCCATATATTTTCCAGATTTTTCATTCTGGTCCCTGTTTCAAGCCCTAGCCTCCATTTTAATGCAAATCCAGCAAATTTCTTAGTTCTCATGCCTAACAGTTTAAAGGTATTAATCTAGAGTAAATATGGATCAATTACAAGTCAGAAATTTTCCATTTTCTCAAGAACCCAAAATTTTCGAAAATTTTCACTTTGGTCCCTGTCAGCCATTCTTCTTACAAGCAGCCAAAATCCATGATTTTAGAGCTCAAATTTGTTGTTTAAGGGCCGAAAATGCTACTTCTAAGCTCAATCTGAAGAGAAAACTAGCTTAAACGTACCAAATCGTCCCAAAATGCTCAAGATTCGAACTCCTCCTTCTCGCCGGAAAAGATGGCTCCAACTGCGGCCAGGCGAACCGGCGGCAGGTGGAATGTGACGGTCAGAAGGTGGGAAACAGAACCCACCTAACCCGAGGAGGATTACGAGCTGCTCGAGCTCCGTTCCAGCTCACGTATCCTCGCGGCCCAACGGAGAAAATGTGACGTTCCTGCCGGCAGCGAGGTGGTTTCTGACCGGTGAGGGGCCGGCGACCTTCTGAGGGAGGCGACTCAACTCCGGCAAGGCTAAGGCACTGTCGTTGCTACTCCACCGGCCTGCACAGCTCAGTATCTTCTTCCTGCGTCTCGGCTGGAGAAGGAGAAGGAAGAAGAAGAAGAAAGTTTCTGAGGGCAGTTTCGTCCTTTCACTGTGGGAGGGGACACGTGGCAGCTCCTGAAAAAAAACAATGGAGGTTAGCTTCCCGGTCTCGAACCCACGTCTTGAGGAAATGCAGCCTGAAGCCTGACCACTGAGCCAGCCTCAATCTCATTATATTGATTCACCTAACAAAATATTATACCATCAGTTGCATTCAAAATTTTAATTGCTTGGGTTATTACATTCTCCCCCCTTACAAGAATTCGGCCCCCGAATTTAACCCGTCACTTACCTAACGTAAATAGCTGAGGATACTGGCCACGCATGATATGTTCATCCTCCCACGTGGCTTCCTCGAGAGAATGGTTCCTCCACAACACCTTAACCGAAGGAATTTCCTTTGAGCGAAGCCTCCTTATTTGCCTATCTAGGATTTTCACAGGTACCTCTTCATAACTCAACCCCACGTCAACTTGTACTGTCTGCAGCTCAATAACATGAGATGGGTCATGCAAGTATTTCCTGAGCATTGACACATGAAAAACGGGGTGGATACTCGATAATTCAGGTGGTAATGCAAGCCGATAGGCCACTGTTCCAATTCTTTCCAAAACTTCAAATGGGCCAACGTACCTAGGGCTCAGTTTGCCCTTTCTGCCAAATCTCATAATCCCTTTCATGGGAGATACACGCAGAAACACATGGTCGCCTACCATGAACTCCAAATCCCTTCTCCGTTTGTCTACGTAAGCCTTCTGCCTACTTTGTGCAGTATGTAATCTTTCCTTAATAAGCTTCACCTTCTCTATTGCGTTTTGTACCAAATCTGGCCCTAGCAACTGAGCTTCACTTGCTTCAAACCATCCTATAGGAGAACGACACCTCCTACCATAGAGGGCTTCAAATGGTGCCATTTGGATACTGGCCTGATAGCTATTATTGTATGCGAACTCTGCCAAAGGCAAGTACATGTCCCAACTGCCACCAAAATCCAAGACACACGCCCTCAACATGTCTTCCAAGATTTGAATAGTTCTTTCGGATTGGCCATCCGTTTGGGGGTGAAAAGCTGTACTCAAATCCAACCGAGTCCCTAAGGCCGCTTGAAATGCTCTCCAGAATCTGGAAGTGAATTGAGGTCCTCGGTCTGATATGATAGACAACGGCACCCCATGTAACTTTACAATCTCATCTACATATACTTGAGCATACTTCGCCGTAGAATAGGTTGTTTTGATGGGAAGGAAATGTGCGGACTTCGTTAACCTGTCTACAACCACCCATATGGAATCATACCCTTTAAGAGTACGGGGCAAACCAGTAACGAAATCCATAGTGATTCTCTCCCATTTCCATTCTGGTATCTCTATCTGCTGATGTAAACCAGCAGGCCTTTGGTGTTCGGCCTTAACCTGTTGACACACCAAACAACGAGAGACAAAGTCAGCCACATCCTTCTTCATACCATTCCACCAGTAAACCGACTTCAAATCCTGATACATCTTGGTAGATCCGGGGTGCACAGTATACGCCGAGCGATGGCCTTCCTCTAGGATCTTCCCCTTTAATCCACCCCCTTGTGGTACACACAACCTCCCCTCAAACCTTAGTACTCCTTCCGCATCCACAGTAAACTCCTTGTTCTCCCCCTTCTGGCACTCCTCTATTAACTTATGTAATTCTGGATCTGATCTTTGAGTCACTTTCACTTTGTCAGTAATAGCGGCACTAGATTGCAAGCGGGCCATAAAAGCTCCCGATTCACCAATCTCGAAGTTTACCCGATTCTTTTCCAACTGTTGTAGTTCAACAATTAAAGGCCTCCTTACCTCCTGAATATGGGCTAGACTCCCCATAGATTTCCTGCTTAGAGCATCCGCCACTACATTTGCTTTGCCTAGGTGATAAAGTATGGTGCAGTCATAATCTTTCAGTAACTCCATCCATCTTCTCTGTCTCAAGTTTAAATCTCTCTGTTGAAAGATATACTTCAGGCTTTTATGATCCGTATATATTTCGCAAGTCTCACCATACAAGTAATGCCGCCAAATCTTTAATGCAAAAACTACTGCTGCCATTTCAAGGTCATGGGTAGGGTAATTCTGCTCATGCTTTTTCAGCTGCCTGGATGCATAAGCTATAGCCTGATCGTTCTGCATTAAGACACACCCTAACCCTACTCCAGAAGCATCACAGTACACCGCATACCCACCAGTGCCAGAAGGTAGGCTCAAGATAGGAGCTGAAGTTAGGCATTCCTTCAGTTTTTGGAAGCTAACTTCACAAGAATCACTCCAGATGAACTTTGCATTCTTTTGAGTTAATCTTGTCAACGAAGCCGCTATTCGGGAGAAGTCTTTCACAAAATGCCGATAATATCCCGCCAAACCCAGGAAGCTTCTGATCTCTGTAACAGTGGAAGGGCGGGGCCATTTCTGAACTGCTTCTACCTTACTTGGGTCAACTGAAATCCCTTCTTTGGAGACAATGTGGCCCAAGAATGCCACTTGTTTCAGCCAAAACTCACACTTTGAAAACTTAGCATAAAGTTGCTCTTCCTTCAATCGTTGCAACACTGTTATCAAATGTTGCTCATGGTCACTGGGGCTCTTAGAATAAACCAAGATGTCATCAATGAAGACAATCACAAACTTGTCAAGGAACTGTTTGAATACCATATTCATCAAATCCATAAAAGCTGCAGGGGCATTCGTCAAGCCGAAAGACATTACTAAAAACTCATAATGACCATAGCGAGTACGAAATGCTGTCTTAGGAACATCTTCGCCCCTAATTTTGAGCTGGTGATACCCCGACCGAAGATCAATCTTCGAGAAACACTGAGCCCCTTGAAGTTGATCAAAAAGATCATCAATTCTAGGTAAGGGATACTTGTTACGTACTGTCACCTTGTTCAGTTGCCTGTAATCCACACACAACCGTAAAGACCCATCCTTTTTCTTAACAAATAGGACCGGAGCGCCCCAAGGTGACGTACTAGGCCGGACGAATCCTTTCCCCAAGAGATCCTGCAATTGCTCTTTTAACTCTCTTAACTCCGCCGGAGCCATCCGGTACGGAGGAATAGAAATGGGCTGAGTGCCTGGAATCAAATCAATGGAGAATTCAATATCCCTATCCAGTGGCAAACCCGGCAATTCTTCAGGGAAAACGTCAAGAAATTCTCCCACCACAGGAATCCCATTTATCCCTGCTGCTTGTTTCTCCATATCCTTCACCACAGCCAAAAATCCTTGGCACCCGCTAATTAAAAGCTTCCGTGCCTTAAGAGCGGAAATCACTCTAGTTGGAGTCACCCCTGCATCCCCTTGTAATTCATAAGGAGCTTCTCCAGGAGTTTTAAACTGTATTACCTTTTTATGGCAATCCAAGACTGCATGACAAGAGGCTAGCCAGTCCATGCCAAGAATCACGTCCAGATCCACCATCTGTAATACCATTAAGTCTGCGAAAGTTTCCCTATCTCCAATTGAGACTTTACATGATCGATAAACGGTATCAACCGTCACTGATTCCCCTAACGGGGTACCCACAAGTATGGGATCCTCTAAGCGCACAGATGTGCTACCAAACAACTCAGCAAATTGAGGTGAAACATATGAATGTGTAGAACCTGGATCAAATAAGGCACATGCTGGATGTAAGTCAACTGAAATCATACCTGTCACCATCTCATTGGATGCCCGAGCATCCTGTCGTGTCAAGGCAAATACGCGTGCCTGGCCCCTACCTGCTGATGTCTGCCCCTGACTGCCTGAGCCTCTCCTGGGCGTGCCCCTACCAGCAGAAGTGGAGGGGCCTCCGCCCGATGTAACTCCATGTGGTGTAGAATGAGCTACTGGCTGCACCGAGTCCCGGCTGGAAACTTGTTGTGCAAAAGGGCAATTCCTCTCAAAATGGCCTGTCTGCCCACAATGGAAACATGCCCCAGCAGCATGGTAACATACCCCAGAATGAAAGTTTCCGCAAGTGGGGCATGCGGCTCGTGGACGAGCTGACTGAGATACGTCACGGAACTGGGTGATCCGACTGCCTCCCTGCGTAACCCGACGAGGAGGATCACTATATGGAGGCAGTGCATGTGAGCGAGCCTGTACCTGGGTAGGCCTAAATGATCTCTGAGGCCTCGGTACCCCAGATTCCCCTGATGAAGGGCCCACCCCAATCTGTTTCCTTCCCTGGTCCCTCTTCCTCTTCCTGTTAACTGGATCTTCCTCCATTTCTCGTAGTTCAATCCTACGGGCACAATTCACCGCCACTGAGTATGAAGGGAAAGTATCCATCTGTGACGATAGAGCACGGTACATATATTTGGGTAAACCCATTAGAAATCGTTTAATGCGGTGCCTCTCAGTAGGTACTAGATGCGGGGCATAACGGGAAAGTTGAGTAAATTTAATGTCATAATCCAGTACAGTTTCCCCAGGAACATATCTGAGCACTTCAAACTCTCGGGCTCTCGCATCCCTCACACTCTGGGGTATATATCGATCCATGAACAGCTCCTTATACTCATCCCATTGCATGGGAGGTAATTCAGTGGGTCTCTCCTCCAGTACTGTCTGAAACCATAAATACGCCGCATCTTGCATATGATATTCTGCAAACTCCACCATTCTAGTGGAAGTACAACGCAGTGCCTTACACAATTTCTCCATTCCCTCAATGAAGCGATAGGGGTCTTCCTGGCTATCGGACCCTGTAAAAACTGGAGGCTTAAACCTCACAAACTGGGCTAAGGTCACCTCCCTCAATTGCCCAGCTCGAGAATCCCTAGACCCAGATCGCGTTGGAGGTATATTTGTTCCCTGAACCTGTGATTCCACTTCCCAATCCACATGGGAATCAGCTCTCGGTGGTCTCACAGCTCTAGGACCTCTGGCACGGCCCCAACTTAGGGGAATCTCAGGTTGGACGGATGCATTTTCCGACCTACCCACAACGTTCACCCCTCGGCGACCACCTCGTACACGTGGAGGCATCCTCAATCTAAAACACAAGATAACAAACCATAAGCCTCCACAATTACCGATTGCTTTAAAGCAGTATGTAGGTTCAATCATAATCAAGAAAGACCTACAGAAAGAACAGATATGCCAATCCCCTAAACCAGGCCTCCTATGGTATCCCCACTATGGTTATGCCCGGGTTTCATAACAATAATGGAGACACCATAGAAGGACACTGCCATCCTACATGACCACAGAAGAACCCCCAAAACCATTGCTCTGATACCAATCTGTCACGCCCCGAATTCCCTGGGATGTGACTGGCACAGATCAAGAGGAAATTCCCATGACCTGCAAGCCTACACTAAAGGGATGATCGTTAACATACATTACCAATACCCATAATGCCGTTGCCTTAGTATATATGGTGAGAATGTCAATACAAAACGAGGCCTCCTGTAGAAATTTCGGCAGCACCTCCCCAGTAATTAAGACGTCCCGAAATTTTTACAGGGTCCTGCAAGGCAATACATAAATAGGGGAGCTCCGCTCCCACCAGCCCAAATCCACGAATACAACAAAAGACAAAAACATGGCGGGTTCAGCTGTGGTCACAAAATAGTCCCGTATACAGTAATGGCTACCAAACTAAATATATATATACATCCCAAAAGAAAATGCCAAATTTGAAATCTAACAAAAGGGCACGTCTCGCACCCAGTCAAGCGGCTCAATGCAGCTCCTCGGTCAATGCTCCACCGGCTCCAGAAGATCGCCTAACTCTCTTTCTGGACCAAAAGTTTTTCGGCAGATAGCACCCCAAGTCAGTAAACCATTTCATATATAAACGGAAGCTTTAACAAAAATCAAGGAGTAATACAGTGCAATAGTGTTTAAATCCATAAACTTTCAATTTAACAGTCGAACGAAATAACCATTTATCATAAACGTCAAGTCAACAACCATTCTCAGTTAAGCAATCAATTGTGACAAACAATCAGGATTAAGACTGCTAAGAATCAACGGGCGAGGGTACACAACCCTCGAAAGCATCAATCAACAAGCGGGGATACACAATCCGCGAGGGTAACTAACCAACGAGCGAGGACACTCAGTCCTCGAGGGTAACTAACCAACAGGCGAGAACACTCAGTCATCGAGGGTAACTAACCCACAGGCGAGAACACTCAGTCCTCGGGGGTAACTAACCAACAGGCGAGAACACTCAGTCCTCGGGGGTAACTAACCATCAGGCGAGAACACTCAGTCCTCGAGGGTAACTAACCAACAAGCGCGAGTTACGTCTCGCGAAAGCTTATCATTCGTCATTTTCCAAAACTCAAAGAATTTACATCACGCATGTATACAAAGATGAAATTTTACGAAAGTTTTCTGTGGTTTTATTATATCTAGCTAGTAACCACCTTTAATCCCATCACAAGTCAATTACCGTAATTACAATCATTCAACACATGCAGAGGTCCCTTGCTTTAAATCTCCCAATTCGGTAAGGCAGAATCAGAAAGAATTTATTTACATTTAGAAAACAATTAAACAAGAACAGCCTAGGCAATAATAAAAGTTTCGGGGTGCTATATGCGCACCTGAACTCTGATCAACGCAAGCGGTATGCTGCCCCCTCCTTGGGGTGCCAGAATCGGCCTTACGATCCACCTGTACCGAAGTTCATGCAGGGATTAATCGCTGTTCGGGCCATTATCCTAATTTAGGACCTAACTCCCCCATCTCTTTAATTCCATATCTTTCATTCCTTAACGTGTGATTATTTACACTTTTGCCCCATATATTTTCCAGATTTTTCATTCTGGTCCCTGTTTCAAGCCCTAGCCTCCATTTTAATGCAAATCCAGCAAATTTCTTAGTTCTCATGCCTAACAGTTTAAAGGTATTAATCTAGAGTAAATATGGATCAATTACAAGTCAGAAATTTTCCATTTTCTCAAGAACCCAAAATTTTCGAAAATTTTCACTTTGGTCCCTGTCAGCCATTCTTCTTACAAGCAGCCAAAATCCATGATTTTAGAGCTCAAATTTGTTGTTTAAGGGCCGAAAATGCTACTTCTAAGCTCAATCTGAAGAGAAAACTAGCTTAAACGTACCAAATCGTCCCAAAATGCTCAAGATTCGAACTCCTCCTTCTCGCCGGAAAAGATGGCTCCAACTGCGGCCAGGCGAACCGGCGGCAGGTGGAATGTGACGGTCAGAAGGTGGGAAACAGAACCCACCTAACCCGAGGAGGATTACGAGCTGCTCGAGCTCCGTTCCAGCTCACGTATCCTCGCGGCCCAACGGAGAAAATGTGACGTTCCTGCCGGCAGCGAGGTGGTTTCTGACCGGTGAGGGGCCGGCGACCTTCTGAGGGAGGCGACTCAACTCCGGCAAGGCTAAGGCACTGTCGTTGCTACTCCACCGGCCTGCACAGCTCAGTATCTTCTTCCTGCGTCTCGGCTGGAGAAGGAGAAGGAAGAAGAAGAAGAAAGTTTCTGAGGGCAGTTTCGTCCTTTCACTGTGGGAGGGGACACGTGGCAGCTCCTGAAAAAAAACAATGGAGGTTAGCTTCCCGGTCTCGAACCCACGTCCTGAGGAAATGCAGCCTGAAGCCTGACCACTGAGCCAGCCTCAATCTCATTATATTGATTCACCTAACAAAATATTATACCATCAGTTGCATTCAAAATTTTAATTGCTTGGGTTATTACAAGTATCATGAAGTTGTCTCTATCAAATTTCTGATAGATACATTGATCAGCAATATTCTTTGTAAAACGAAGTGAGGTGATTATCTGATCAAACTTCAAATGCCATTGTCTTAAGGATTATTTAAGTCCATAGATGGATCTGTTCAATTTGCACACTAAGTGCTCTTTCCCTGCTTCAGTAAATCTATCAGGCTGTGTCATATAAATATCCTTAAGTAAATCACCATTAAAGAATGCTATTTTGACATCCATCTGATGAAGTTCAAGATCCAACTGTGCAACAAGAGCCATTATAATTCTGAAAGCATCTTTAGTAGACACCGGTGAGAAAGTTTGGGTATAATCGATCATTTCTTTCTAATTATAGCCTTTAGCTACAAGTCTGGTTTTGTATCTTTCAACTTCACCGTTGGCCCCTCTCTTGGTCTTAAAGACGCATTTGCAACCAATAGGTTTGCAACCATCTGGTAACTCAGTCAATTCCCATATATGATTACGACATATAGAGGACATCTCATCATTCATAGCCTTCAACCACTTAGATGAATGAGAACCTAACATAGCCTCATCGTAAGAAACTGGATCTGTGCCATCAATAACGTCTGGCTTAAATTCCTACAAGTATACTATGTAATCATATGAAATTGCAGGTCTACAAATCCTCTATAATCGTCTCAAATTAACCACTGGTTCTCCCACATCAGTTGTAGAAGCTTCCACAATAGGATCAATTGGGTTCTCAACAAGAGTGTTATCTCTAATATCATAATCTACAAGTAGAGATGACAAAGATGGCATGGGTAAGATGGTATCTACACAACGCAAATTGATTACTTTAGGAACATCACTCCCATTGTCCAAGTCATCCTAAAAATAGAATACTCTATCAGATTCAATGACTTTGGTAGTGTGACTGGGACAATAAAATCTGCATCCTTTAGATCTTGAACAATATCCAATGAAAAATCTGCTAACAGTCCTAGAATCAAGTTTCTTGAGCTACGAATTATAGGGTCTCACCTCTTCCCCACAACACCATACGTGAAAGTGCCTCAAACTAGGCTTCTTACCAATAAAAGTTCATATGGCGTCTTTTCAACTGACTTAGAACTCGATCTACTGTCTTAATGGCATCACCCCACAAAAACTCTGGTAATGAAGAGTGATTGATCATACTTTTGACCATGTCTATGAAGTTGCGATTACACCTTTCAGCAACTCTATTTTGTCGTGGAGTACCAGACATAGTATACAGAGCTTTATTTCCTTGCTCCTATAAGAATGGAGCAAAAGGTCAAGGGTTTCTGCCTGTTTCAATATACCTTCCATAATATTCACCACCTTTGTTTGATCTTGTACTTTTGATTGTCTTCCCAGACTTTAATTCAACAGTAGCCTTAAATGTCTTACAAACATCCAATGAGTCAGATTTATTATGCAACAGATCAATCCATCTGAATATGGAGATGTCATCTATAAAGGTTATAAAGTATCTGTAATTACGTATAGCAGCAGGAGTAATTGGTCCATTAATATTTGTGTAGATCAATTCCAAAATAGTCTCAGATCTATTTGCCACCTTCCTTTTAGCTCTAGTGGGAAGTTTTCCCTTAATGCAATCAACACATGATTCAAAATCAGAAAAATTTAAGTCATGTAATATTCCCTGTCTAACCATCTTTTCTAATCTCTCTTTAGAGATATGACCTAAACGTTGGTGCCATAACATAGAAGAGTTCTTATCAATTTTTCAGCATATGTGTCCAATAACAGCATTAATAGATGCAATAGAGGTAGAATCTGAACTAACATTTGCATTCAAGCAATATAAATTGCTCATTAAACTAGCAGTTCCAACAATGACTGAATTAAAGAAAACATCAATTCGACCATTTCCTTGCCAAAAGGAATATCCATGTTTATTTAATACAGAACTAGAAACCAAATTCCTCATTGAAGAATGTACATAGACAACATCATATAAAGTTAAACTGTGTCTAGAATACAAGTTTAAAACTATAGTTCCTATGCAATCCACTGCAACTGAACTTCCTTTTACTCCCAGAATGATCCTTTTGCTCTCATTTGGGCTCCTCCTACCTCTGAGCCCTTGCAAGGAATTAGTAACATGAACAGTTGCTTTAAAATCCAACCACCATGTGTCCATAGAGGTTTCAAAACTATTGGATTCAAGATAAACCAGAGCTAAGAGGGAAATTTCAAAAAAGTTACATTTTTTCTCATGCTTGTTCTTCAGCTTGAGGCAATCTAAAATCTTGTGACCAGACTTATTACAATAATGACATTCACCCTTAAATGTCTTCTTCTTCTTCTGACTTTTATTCTTCTTATTATTCTTCTTGAGTTCAAAGAACTTTTTACTATCAGTCTTGCTCCCATGCTTCTTTCCTTTCTACTTTTTATTTTTAGCCTTGCTTGATGAACCCTGAGAGATGTAGTTCACGGAATGACCATGTGAACTTGTTTTCTTTAATGACTCCTCCTTCTGAGTCATGATGGATATCATCTGATCAACTATCCATTCAGCTTCTTGAGAGTTGTAGGTAGTTTTGAGAACCCTATATTCAGCTGAAAGAGACTGTAAAACTTTATAAATGAGGTAATTCTCACCCAAGTCCACATTCAAAGACTTCAGCTTGTTAAAGTAATTTACCAGTTTCATCATATGTTCACATACCCTAGACATTCCGTTATAATGATTGTTATCTAGTAAAGAAAGATAGTAAGTCTTCTATGTCTTATCAAACTTCTTGAACTTCTCACTTATAGCCTTAAGGTATTCAACAGCAGTGTCCTTTTCAGGAATATTCTATCTGATGGTCTTTTCAATGGTGTATTTCATAACTGTCAGATAGATTCTGTTGGATTTATGCCATTGTTTGTGATAAACTCTATCAGTAGCACTAGACTCAGCAGTAAGATCAGCTGGCTTTGGTTCTCTCATAGTTAAATCCTCTTTAGAGATAATTAGGTACATGTCAAGAGACTCATGCCAGTTATCAAAGTTAGTCCCATTCAGAGTTTTCACCAAAGACAGTTGTTAAAACACAGAAGCTGATGCAACAATATTAGGAAACATTAATCATGTATTAGAAACATAATTATAAAATAAAGTTTCCTTCACAAAATTCAGCTTATGCAACTGTATCACAAGATATTCATTATAATCCCACTTAAAAGTTTTGGACTACAACAAATCAAGAAAGGAAAACTCATATGTACCACAGATTTGACTACAAAGAGAAATAACACCAAAATGCATCCATGGTTTCTACATCGATAGGATATAAGTAATTATGAAAGCAATAGTTAAAACAATGCTGCAACCATTTGTAAATATACCTAATTCACAAGATTATATTAACAATGTCACACTGATAGGGTATGTCTATTGTCAACATAATATACATACACTCTTTCCAGTAGACTTATCATAATATTTAGACTCATCCTTAATAATGACAGTTAAATTGTTCTTAAATGTAAGGAATGAAATAACAAACACAGTATATGTTGTTTATAAAAGAAACACCATTATGATTAGACCCATGATAGGTGATCACACAATCAATAGGTGTATGTGACCTAAAGTCATAACAAATTTCATACGCAACTTATTCTTTAAGATACATGCTTAAATTAGGAATAAAATCCAAAAAATAATTCGAAGAAATTAATTTTAATTTATTCACACACAATCAGGAAGAGTAAACTGAATATGTTGTTCCTCACTATGTCTAGTTTGTACCGAAATTTTCTCAAGTCAAAATACTTCAGCTACATATTATTTTAAGGCTCTAAATCTTCGAGAAATTTTAAAAAACCTATTTCCAGGGCTTAAAAAGTTCTAAAAAAATCATCATAATTTAGAACAGGGCAAGTGAAAGTGAACTGTGGAGGTTTGGGGCATATATGACTGGTGCGTGAGATTCACGTGCCATCACCCGTTGACGCTAACCCCACGCGCATTGTCTTTAACCTCTAGCAGGTTGAATCAACTCGCCAGATGACTTGACGGACCCAAAAACGTGACCTGAAGATTTTCAGCGGTTAAGGCATCGAAACATGCATGAAAATGATCTTCAATTCATGATTTACAAATCCCTTATGGTGATTTTGGCTAATTTCCTTCCATTAGAGTGATTTTTCATTCGAAAAAAAGTGATTTTTTTTGTGATCATGATTCGAAAACGGGGAGAGTTTTGAGAAAGAGTTTTTCGACTGAGGGGTGTGCCCGTGACACAAATCAACAGCGGCTTTCAACCGAAGGAGCGTCGCTGGCAACCATGTTAGATGGCGGTAATGACAAGAAGGAAAGAATGGAAAAATTATGATAACTTAAAGAAAAAAAATCTGATGACAAAAAAAAAAATGCTGAGGAATTTCAAAATCAGAAAATAAAACAAAAAATAAAAAATAAAAAATTTCATAACCTATAACTGGCTCTGATACCATTTGAAGTCATGTAATAATTTTGCATAATACATGAACACATAATAGGGAGATTTCAGCTTATTAAGATCAGACCTGATGAAGATGACATAGTGTTAGTTACGTTCTACCAAAGAAACCTCAGAGTAGACAACCATCGGAGAGAGTTATCGTAGTGATTCGAATTAGGGCATTCAAGGTAACTTATAAGGTTTTTATTTTAATAATAATAATAATAATTAAATATAATATTAAAATAAAACCCTCATATTTCCATTGAAATAGTTTCCTATTTCATTATTCAAAGAAAGGAAGCTCATTAACTCTCAGTAATTCACTCTTAATTAGCAATTTGATGGGATAATTATTAATGCTATTGGGCTAAGGGTTAGGCCTCTGCCTAGTGGGTTTGTAGATAATTCAACCCATCACTGGTTATCCACAATGAATATAAACCTAATCCATTCTTAGTTTATCAATTATAATATTAATTGCCTAATTAGTCATAAAAAGAGATTAATTAAATAATATAATTAATGCTAATCCATATAATATTAAAATGTTCTAACAGTTTGATTTAGTGGTTTTGTAAGCGATGATTGTTTTCTCTATTTGTTGGCATATTGATAGGACCAGCCTCTGCTATAGATATAACGAGGGTGAGGTAGATTTCTCCTCGCGTAACATATGGTTGAAATTTGAAAATTATACCTCTCAAGTCTCACCCCTGGGATTTCTTTATGTTGATAATATATATATATATATATATATATATTAATATTATATCTATTTAATTTTTTTATAAGTTTAAAAAAATTAAAGTTATACTTTATCTCTCTTAATTAAAGTTTGATGACATAATTGATTGTAACTTCTAAAATTTGACAAAACATATTTATAAACTTTAGACTAAAATAAAATTATAATTTATTTAAAATTAATTTTCCATTTCAACAATTATCACGTGATCTTTTGCCATTAAATACAATTAAAAATTTCTATTTTTAATTATTCATGGAAATATAATGTTGTATTTAAAAGGTAATGTGTTAATTATGTTTCTAAACTTTATATATATAGTAATTTAATATTATTATTTTTCAAATTTTAAAAGTTTACTTCATTTTATAGAACTTTAATTGATTCTTATAAAATTTTAGAAACTTCTTCCAAGTCAAAAAAGAGGAAGAGAGAAATTTATAGCTCTCATTGTTAAAAATAAAAAGAAAAAGGAAAGGGAAAGAAATCCATCCCCCATTCATTGTTGTCAATTCTAGCTATGCTTTAATTTTTTATCCCTAGCGGGTAGTCAAATTAAAGATTTTTCTTTTAGAATTGAATTCTGAAAAAAATTACTTAAAATAAATACATTATATGTAAAAATTTCTTTTTAAGCAATACTAAATTATGTGATATTGAAAATACAAAATTGATCTGTTATATTTTTACCCAAAATCTCAATTACAAACTAATGTCAAACATACAAAAATTGTGCTCAAATCTTTATCTTTGAAAAATAATTTTTGTTTCACAAAAACAAAAAAATAAAATAATTTTTTGATATTATTATTATTTATTAGCCTAAAATCCTAAAAAAAAAAAAATAATAGTGTTCCAAAGAAAATTTATTGAAAATAAAGTAAAGAGAATTTTTTTTTTTTTGCTAATGATATTATGGTAATTTTGATGAAAACAAAGTAAACATAAAACCATTTTTCTCAGAATAGATTTTCTTTTTATATTTAAAAGAAAAAAAATTCTAAGAATATAAATAATAATCATAATATCAACCATGACCTATTTTCTTATATTTTTTAAATCTAAGAATATAATTAAGGCTAATTTCAGGCTTTATTATACGAAGGTGCAATTGGGTTCTCCTCCTAGAGATTTTCACGTACAGATTGACACAGGCAGTGACGCTCTTTGGGTTAGCTGTAGCTCCTGTTCTGGTTGCCCGGACAAAACTCAACTCAATGTAAATATACCTTCTCCCTTTATTTATTTATTCATTTATTATAATCAAACATTTATATTCTTTTGAAGATAGTTTTTTACTTGTTGAACATCTTTTGTTACAGATTACGCTAAATTCTTATGATCCCGCGAAATCATCGACGTATTCAGCGGTATCATGTTCAGACGGAAATGGAATATGCAGCGACAGTGACTACATATCAAGTGAAGGCGTATGTTCCCATGAACGCTGCACTTACAGATTCCAGTACGCAGATGATAGTGCCTCTGCAGGATACTACGTCTCTGACTTCATTCATCTTGCCACCTCCACTTCTGATGGTTCATCGCCTGTGCTGTTTGGATATGTTTCCATTTGTGCATAGAGATGACACAATTTGCACTTCAAATACCAAAATACATTACACGTTGTCCTTTGGAAAAGTTAATTTAAGTGATTTATTTAACTCTTAGATGGTTAGCATCATTATACATCATCTACGGTAGAAATGCATGATATTTTCTGAATGCATTGTTTTAATTAGTATCCCCTATTACCCTTGTTGTAATAATTTGCTATTTTAATTTTAACGGAAATAATATTGTGAAAATTAAAAAGGCAATTTTTCATCATGATCAACTATATAACTATTTGTTCTTTAAATAATTTCATACCCATTAAGAGTAGTATAACGTTTTAAAATTGAAATTATCTACATGAACTTCAAAATTCTGAAAAAAAATATTTGAGATATACAGACATTTAACAATAAGAAAATTTGACCAAACCATGATAAAATAAATTTAATACACTTCAAATTATAGGAAAAATTACATTTCAATTACCGCTAAGCTAAGGTTTAATTACAAAATAATATAGTATATGAAAACTTCAAAACATAAAATATCGCTCTCAATTACAACTACTTCGGAGTAGAAAATGCTTTGTTACATTTCTAAAGTTTTAATAATATTTAAAGTTAATTTATGTCTAATTAAGTATTAATTTAAGAGATAACATGTAATTTTCTATAAATTTTGTGACGACATGCTTATTATTTCCTCAATTAATTCAATAGATCAGCCCCATAATTTCCATGTTTTGTTGGCGAGTGAACGTGGGAAAGCAAGCACTTCCTTAATTTTGTGATAGTGATACGCATGGAGCAGATGTAGCACAGAGCTGAGTGGGAACTTGGTGCAGAATGAAAGAGGAGTTGATGGGATAATTGGATTTGGGCAAAGAGACATATCTGTCATATCCCAATTCTCCTCAAAAGGATTCGTGCCCAAAGTGTTCTCTTACTGTCTCGGAGGAGATCACCATGGTGGAGGCGAGTTGGTTCTTGGTCAAATTCTCCACCCAAATCTAGTTTTTACTCCACTCCTTCCATCACGGTACGTACGTACGTACGTACGTTTTCTTCATCAAAAATACTTGAGGAATCTTCTGTAAAGTTGTTCTTTGATCAATATATATATATATATATATATATAGTACCTTGATCATGAAAATGTTTTTAATGTTACACATTAGTTCCTTGACCAATATTTCAGGTCTCACTGCAATTTAGATTTGCATAGCATCGATGTGAATGGAGAAAAATTAGCAATTGATTCATCAGCTTTCAGGACATCAATCAACCAAGGCACTGTTGTTGATTCTGGAACAACTATGGCATACTTTCCAGATGGGGTTTACGAAATCGTCTCAACGCGGTGAGTTTCATATTGGTGATTTTGCTATATACGACTGGATTTGAGTGCCCCATTGAAACTATGAGATTCTAATGTGAGGTTTAATTTATATTCATCTCAGACTTCTTAACTCATCATTTATTGAAAGAAAGAAAATGATATGTTTTGTTTATGCAGATAACAGATGCAACTCCAGGAGAATCCCTTAGCTACAAATTTGTTGCCGATGGGTGCCAATGTTTCTTAACCAGCAAAAGGTTGAGCTTATCACGTGTCATCTTGTTTAGATTTTTATTCTTTTATTTCACTGATTCGGTGGTCATATCATATGCAGATGAACTTGACTCTCTTTTTGTCTTTTTCTGTCTGATTATTTCGTGTTTAGCATCTCTGAAGTTTTTCCTAATGTAAGTTTGAACTTTGCTGGCGGTGCATCAATGGTTTTAAAACCAAAGGACTACCTTATAAATCAGATAACACTTGTAAGTATTCAAGCTTCATTTCTTATGACATATAGTTTGCTTAGACTTGCTAAATTTATGCCAGATTTCCTAGCCAAAAAAAAAAAAAAAATTTCTTTTGTCGCAGTTTTTTAAGTATTTGTTTGACAATTTTAGCCCTTCAAAATGTAAATATATTTTCACAATTTTAAAAGCGCCGCTGCTAATCTGCGCATCACTGAATCTTTTGTGGCGATTTTTTTTGTAAGGAATGTCACAATTAACAAAAATGTATGGTTGCTATTATGTAGAGGTCTTGCAATCCCCAAAAAATTGCATTTTGTGGAGTTTGAAAACGATGAAAAGCTACATTAAGGGAAGCCAGAGGTTGAAAACTACTAGAAAATTAATTTTGTGAAGATTTTCAAACCCCAAAACATGGATGAACAAAGCATAAGAAGAAAAATAAGAAATAAAACAACCTATATCTTAATCAAATATGTAGTTATTGTATTTCAAAAGTGATCCTTTAATAATCCAAATTTATTGCATTTTAGAGAATTTGTACTATTAAATTTTTTATTTAATAATTTAGATTTCAATAACTATTAAACAAATTTTAACATTTTTTAAAATTTAAATTATTAAATTTACCTGCATTTAAATTTTATAACATTATCAAATCCATTTCTCTAACATGGGTGGGTAGTTGACCCATTTTAACTTATATAGAAATGGAAAAATGAATAAACTAATGAAATGAACAATTTTTGTGATTATATTTAACTACAACATATCTTATGTATGCAATTTAATTTGATTAATTCAGGTTCGAAGCCTTTCAATGTGCCCGTAAAATTGAGCAGTGTAGCGGTGGGGCCAATGGGGAGCACCCATATCTTGGACTTGGATCTTTTTCAATAAATTACTGGAGTCATTAAATCTAGATCAAATGATTCTAGATCCAATAGATATTAAAAATGATTTTAAATATAAAAATAAATATTTTTAAAAATAATAAAAATAAGATATATTAATTTAGTCTTATTAAATTATACTGTAATATGTGTAAAATAAATTGTTAGATACTAAAAATTATTCTATTTTGTAATAATAAAATAAAATATCACTACTAGAGAATTTTCAGTAATATCTAAAGACATTAGATTAAGATCTAATAATTCCAGATTTAATAGATATAAAAAATATTTTAAAATATAATAATAAATATTTTTAATAATAAAATATACTAAAATTTTAAATTCTACTTAAAATAATTTAGTCTCTTTAAATTATATTATAAGATATATAAAATAAATTATAAGATATTAAAAAATATTTTTGTTTTTTTAATAATAAAATAAAATATTTTATTATTTTTAAAAATATTTATTTTTATATTTACAATTATTTTTAATATTTATTAAATTTGAAACCATTGGATCTAAATCTAATGGCTCCCGTAATTTATTGGAGATTCTCCAATAACTCTGAGGATCCAATTCCCCCATATCTTGGCTTTCTTCATGCCCACTTTAACATTGTTCTGTTGCTTCTTCTTCATTTAGCATATAGCGTTTGATTTTTTAATAATAATGATAATTAAATAACTAATTAAAGTTATTTCAGTATAAAAAATTTTGTACCAAATGATATGTTTTCTATTGATATGTTAAAAATTAAATAGAGGAAAAAAAACCAAAGCAGTTTATTAGTGATGTGCACGTCATTAAATTGTTCGTAACTGATAAAGTCCAAATAAATAGATAATAAATAATTGTTCAGATACGGGCATTCCACGTATATGAGATTTTAGGTCAAAGAGTTAATTATCTCATTCGATTAATTAGGTTCTAAATTCAAAAAGTGTGCAATTTTAAATTTGATGTTTAATAAGTCACAATAATACTTGTGTAATCCACTGTTAAAATCGTGAGTTTAGGTATATAATTTTATATTTAAATATTATATACATTAAAAAATTATTCAAATGTAATTCAAATTATATTTAATTAAACAAAAGTTATTCATATTTTAAAATTTATAATACTTAACATGAATATTTTAATATAATCATACATAAATAATTATTCAATATAACTAATTAAATAATATTTATTTTATTTTTTAATAAGTACATATTAAATATAATTTTATTATTTTTTATGTATTTTCAAACTTGTGATAAAATTAATTATAATAACTTCATGAAAAAGAAGTTTGTCTATATCTTATTTAGTTATGAGTTTAAATTATTATGTTGCTAATTTTATAAGCTAATTAATACGTTAAAATCAAACTTTGAAGATTCGATAAGTTAACTCGTGTTTATCCAAATTTGTACTAAGTGCAAGTTTATATCAAGTTGACTAATTTTTTTTATATATAATTATAAATTTAAATAATAAACTCACAAATTTGACAATCATGGTAATCGAAACTAACTGCTCCCCTTTATGAATGATGTCTCCTTAGCGGTGGCCTAAGAGATTGGATCTTTCCTTAGAATTCTACAGTGTTCTTCTTTTTGTAGAAATTTGGATTGATTTATCCAAAAAAAAGAAGATTCTAAAAAAAAAAAACAAATTCCTACTCCATTGAAGTTTTGAAATATAAAATTGTTTATATATAATCATGGATTATTTTAATTATTTTATACTTTGTTTGAGGGGATGAGTTAATCAAGTGGATGATATATATATATATATATATCTCGAGTTATTGTATATTCTTAATTTTTATATAAGGATAGTTTTGAAAACAAAAAACGACCATTTTAGTCCTAACATTTTTCTTTGGTCATTCAAAAATTTTAAATATAAAAAGGGTTGCTTAAAAATCATGAACTGTACAAAAGGGTCTTTTAAAGTATCACACAAGAATTGTTTTGGTCCCCTCACAGGGACTTACAATGACACAAGGACAAATGGTAGAGGATTAAAGTAGTTATTTTTTCATTTTGAAAATTTTATCTCTCAAATTCACGATGGGATGTTAACAACATTATAACTTTTAAACAATAAAATTAAGTTTATTATTATTATTATTATTATTATTAAACTTTCAAATAATGTAGTATAAACATTCTTTTCATCATCCCACTCAAACAAATCCTTTATATTAGATGTAAATCTGTAATTAATAGTACATAGATGTTGCATACTTGTACTCTCATAAGTAAGTTCGGTGCTGCCATAGGGAGAAAAGGTTCACCAACAACGGGAGTTCAAGCACAAATTTTGAACTTATAAACATATGAAGTTCAATGTCTTAGACAATCACCTTAATTATTCAACACTTCATTGAAAATATCTATAGCCAAATACGCATGTGCAGCGGATTATGGTCTTGTACAGTACACAATACATCAACTAAAACAAGAGGGGAGCATTACATTGGTGTTATTTGCATTAGTTATAAAATTTCACAGGCACTAATTAATTATATCAGCAGTAAAACATCACTTCCTTAACATTGTCCTTAATTGATGGAAGCATCAGCTCCACCTTAGTGCTCCTATGTCCAACTGCTGAACCCCTTTCTGACATTTCACCTTCCATGTAGTATTGAGCCCGAAAAGCCGCCAAATGTGCATAATAAGCTGGAGGAACTGTAATGAAGATTCAAACTTCAGTGAATTGTTTAGTTATTTGAGTGATTTTACCCATGAATAATTTTCTTTTGTAACATTTAGTTTACACCCTTCTTGTATACAACTCTTTTGAACAGAAAGAGGCGATTGATAGATGAAGAGAGGGCCAACCTATTGACACTGATCGAGTGCACCTTGCATATCTGAAAAGATTATGGCAAAAACTTTAAAATCATACACTTGTAAATAGAGATGATTCAGGAGGTGATGGAGAAAGAAAATTACACGTTACATTAATTGTTTGTTAAGGTTTGCATCTCATCTGCCTTGAAGTCGTTTTCATCATACAGCACATGATACTGTGCAGGTCGGCAAGTTCCCTAAGTCTCTTGATTAAAAAAGTGTAATGCAAAAAGAAAAAGATAGAATTCTAGAACCATTATAATGTTCAAAGATTAGTTAGTATAGCTAAGTTGGGCATAAAGTTAATATAGAAAAACAATGCAGATAGTTAATTATCTGAATCCCAGCATGGCATGGCTGTTGAGGTAAAAATTGCACTCTTTGGGGTGACAAATACTTGTGTCAATAGCAGTTCCTTCAAATTAATTCATAGAATAAATAATCTCAATTCAGCAAACCAAACCATCTTCAAATGCTACGAAAGAAAAATCTACAAATAGTGAAGATAAAAGAAGTTTCATTTAAACTACGAAGCACTAATATTTTAAAAAATTCACGTTTCGGTCTTATATATCTTGGGATATATTTATGTACTGTATTGTGTCTGTATCCATACGAAAGCATGCAGGTAATTAATATCAAACATTTGATAGGAAATACGGGTTGATAGAAGAAGAACTTGAAACTTGGCTGAATATTTCCACGTCTATCTGTCTGGTCCTTATTAATAATTATATGACAAATTTAATTAGAGCTCATGTATGTGTGGGTATGTGTGTGAGTGTGTGTGTCTATATATATAAACACATATTCCCTTTATATATATATATATATATATATATATATATATATATAACTTTCGTATTGCTTCCATGTCATGAAGCAAAACTTGTCTGAACTGGCCGTCACTCACTCCATCTTTGCCAAGCCAAATTGAAAGTGCAAAAGATAAATATTTTAAGATCAACAAATTAATGTATGGAGATTGATCCTTGCTTAACTCAAAATCAACCTGTAGAAAATAATCCTATCAGGCTTAGAGTTGGTTGATCTATAGAATGCAAGTAGTAGCTCCCTGAAGAAAAAAAAAAAAAAGATCAAAATCAATTAAGTTTCTCTCAAAATGTGGCACAAGTTAATGTACATCTTGACACAAAAACTAGAGGGGGTGAATATGTTCTCTTAAAAATTGCTTTCAAATTAACAAAACTCTATTTAAATATTTTTTGTTAGTTACTAGTTAACTACATTGCAAAAATAAATAAAAGAGTAGGGAGAAGAGAATCAACATTGTAATTTATCCTATTTCAACACCCTTTGCCTATGTCCAGTCCCCTTAAAGTTCTAAGGGATTTTCTTCAATTCAAATCAAGTATTTTACAACCAAAAACTCCTAAGGTTTCACCGCGATCACCTTCAACACGGGGTTTTCAGCTCACCCCAAAATTTACTAAGGTTTTCTAGTTCACGTTAAACTCTCTTTCAATTTTCCCAACTTTATCTAACTTCACTCCACTTTAATGAAGGAAGTTCTACAACAAAGATAAAGAAATTTATACCCATATGACAAGGGAGTACAAAAACAAGGTCAAATCTCTCTACAAGAGAAGATAAACTACATATAAGCTCACTAGACTCACTAAACCAGAAAAATAGGCTCACAAATTCTTTCTATTTTTTACAAGATGACGCTCAATTTGATATATATCTATAAAGAAGAGATGCTTCTTTTTATACTTTATTGAATTATGAATGTTGGTGCTTCATATGCTTGCATAATAAATTTCCAACATTCTGAAGCTTGATTTTGGCATCTACCTCCATAACTTTTGTTGCGAGGCTTTGAATGAGGAAGAAGGCATTCTCTAAAAGTTTGCTTCATTCAAGTTTTGAGGGCATGAAGTCCAAAAAAAAAAAAAAGGAGAGGAAGAAAGTCTATGCATAATAATATCAGACGAATGGTTGCCTAGTGGGATGAGATGGAGGAATCTTGACAACTTGCATTAGAAAATCAAAAATTGATAGCTTGCATTTTCAATTTTCAACTTGCATTAGATGTTTAATGGAAACATTTGGGTTGGGTTTTTCTTCATTTGTTATTGTCATATTTCAAACAGAATGGGCCAAGTCCTTTTAGGACAACATTCTTCCCCTTTTGATGATGACAAAACAAATGGAAAAACTGCAATAGCTCTCATAGGAACTAAGGTTTGTCCTATTCATGTATCAGATAGATATCACATATATTCACACCATATTCAGCATAAAATCAATGCAAATAATTCCACAAGCATTCAATGATATATATTAGCAAGCAAGATAAAGCAGTCAAAAATAGGTAAATGCCAAAATATTTCCCCATTTTTTGTCATTATAGAAAGGGGTGAGTATAGCATAGTAAAGGCTTTAAAATCAACGATGGCAATACTGTAAGAAGCGCAAATTAATTGTGAACCAGAGAAGAGCTCTTTTTGCATCCTCAAATTTAACTTAAGAGCTTTTAACTTCTGGTTAGTTTCAATTTGATGGAGACTAAGCAAGTC
This sequence comes from Delonix regia, assembly GCA_037074485.1. Lineage (NCBI taxonomy): Eukaryota > Viridiplantae > Streptophyta > Magnoliopsida > Fabales > Fabaceae > Delonix > Delonix regia. The sequence continues at coordinate 10,626,027 of CM073455.1, forward strand.
ATATTTGATTTCCTTGATGTCATTCTTAATTTCAAGCAATAATTAGGAAGGAGTTGGGAGGAAGGACCCCATTGGATTAAATTGATTAAGAGTAGTATGTGAAGATGGTGTAGTTAGAGGTGGACTTTGGCTTTAAGAATGAGAAGTAGAAATGGATAGGATGATATCAGTGTAGACATTTTGTCTTTCCCACTTCTTATAGTTTAATTTGTACCTCATAAGCTTAAAAGATACAACATCACATGCACTTTTAATTTCCTTTTCTTGTCTTCTTATAAAGCTTACTCCTTGATCACGAAAAATTATGGTGAGGTAGCACTTTCTGCCATGTATTTTAGGATCCATGAAGATTAATTTCATGTTTCAGATACACACAGGTAATTAAGAATAATTCCCTTTTACTAAAAGTGTCAAGTGAACAAACCCTAGGAAGAATGCATGTGCCAATTATATGAGCTAGTACACGGGCCTTAAAAGGTAAGGCAAGAGCAATAAGTCTAACATCTTTCAAAAGATCCAATTGCCTGAATATTAAGCCCCGTGCATTATCAAAAGATCCCCAAAAATGTCTAGGCCATTTCTTTTGAAAATAATAATTGCCATTCATAGGAAAAGAGAGTCCAAGAGTGCTCTCAATGGTCTTTTAAAATATAATAACTTTAATGCCATTTGCAAATAATTTAATAGACAAACCACCTTCCAGCACAGTCAAATTGACATAAAATTTCTTGACAAGGTCTTCATAAACATGCTCATTTACAAAGAGTAAAGGGATCTATTTCATATTAGGTAATTCATTCTCAACATCATAGTGAGCTTTACACATCTTTTTTAAGCATACAATTCTACTGAAAGTTAATGGTTTTTGTGAAAAGTAGTTTTGAAAATTTTTGACAATAAAATAAATTCAGTTGTGAAGAATGGGAAGGTACCTTCTTGATTCCAACACTAGATTTATTACCTTTTTGAGTTGTAGTTCTAGTAGAAAATTTCCCTTTGCAAACTACCTTAGTTTTCCTTGCTTTAATTTGAGGATGATTATTTCAATATTGGCATTGTTGACACTGATTGGAGTCTCATTTGAGCTATCACCATAGGAAGAAGTAATGAGCTTCCTTTGCTCTTAGCTAAGATTGTGGTAGCTTTATAAACATGTTTCATAGAGTGACAATTTAAGCATTTAGGAGCCATGGGTGGGAAAGGAAGGTTGAAGATATTTTAAAAAAATTGGTGATAGAAAGTGTTTGAAGATGAGAGAGAGAAAATAAATAAAAAAAGTGCAATGCTTGGTAGAGTTTAAAAATCAAGAAAGAGATGGATTTCAAAATCTAGAGATGGAGACAAAATAAGGAAGAAGTTCAATGTGATTGTTAAAAAAATGAAAGGAAAGACACTTGAAAATATGGTGAATTCTAAGATGGAAGAGTCAGCAAAAATGAAGGTAAAAAAAAATTTGAAAAGAACGCTAGTAGAGATTCAAGAAACAAATGATCCGGTAAGAAGAGAAAAATAAAAACTGATCAGGATTTTGAAGATTGTTGACATTGGTGGAAGTTAATAGAGGATTTGAAGGGTAATATGTGATTGTTTGATCATTGTGGTGTAAGAAAGATGGTGAAAACACATAAAGAGAGAAAGAATGAAGATGTTTGTGACAGTGGCCTTAATTTTTTAGATTGAGAAGAAAATGGATTGAAGAAGGAAGAATAATGTAAAGTGAAGAGAGTTAAAAAAAAATTGGGAAAAAATGGTGATGGTGAAGATATGGTGTGTAGCAAAGGAATGGGTGAAAATGAAGGTACAATAAGAATGTTCAAATTTAAAGGTGTACAGCAAAGCAGCCTGATGCTTCGAATAAAGATGAAGAACATATATATATATATATATATATATATACGAAATTTGATAGTAAACAATTTCTTTTTAGTTAATTTTTAATGTTTTTAAAAATCACTATTTAAAAAAAATCACTAAATGCTGACCTTAAAGAATGATCACAAATAAAGCGTATGCAGTTTAGTCATGATTTGAAGAAAAGATGGTGTACGCACTTTCAAAAGTTAATCATGAAAAGAACTTTGTAAATTAGTAAAATCTACAGTGGGAATGAAGGATTTTACTAAAGTTTTTTTTGTTATTCAAAATCTGAGAGTTTTGGAAAAAAATTAGTTTAAAAAATATTACAAAATACATTTTTGTAAACAGTAATTTTTTGTGAAATCTGGTAAATTTTTTCAAATTTATATTTGAGGTATATAGTTAACTATGTAATGTGATATAGTTAACTGAATTCAAACAAAGAGAAATTTGTGGTTCAAATAGAAACACAGTTAACTATATAATGTTATCTAGTTAACTAGATTCAGACAAAAACACATGAGTGCAATCAAATAGGAATCCAATTAACTAGGTAAGTATAGACAATTAACTATATGTTGATAGAGAGTAAAAATTCAAGTAGAAAAGTCAATTATCCCTAATTCATTTCTTAGAAAAGAGAATCTATCGTCATGTAATGACTTAATGAAGATATTAGCAGGTAGATACTCAATTTGAACATACTTTACCACAATATGACCTTGTTGAACATGATCCTTAATAAGTGATGTTTTACTTTTATATGTTTTGTAAGGGAATGATGCATGAGATTTTTTATGAGGCAAATAACACTTGTATTGTCACAATATATAAGTATTTGAGGCATTTCTAGTGTGCAATCTTAGAGTTATTGCTTCATCCATAACAATTGTGTGCAACAACTCCCAAGGGTCATGTATTCAGCCTCAATGGTGGATAAAGCTATTGAGCTTTGTTTCTTGCTCTGCCAAGGGACTAAGGATTTTTCAAGAATTTAGCAAGAACTGCCAGTAATTTTTTTTATCAGATTTGTCACCTATAAAATCAGCATCTCTATGTCGTTTGATCAAAATTCTTACCATTTTCATCCTTGTCCAAGTGTGTGAATGGATACATTAGATTGCCCATCGATTTAGCATTTTCAAAACCAAACTTTTGCAAGAGTTCTTTAGTATACTTAGCTTGATTGAGGAAATTTCCCTTTTCGGTTTGCTTTATTTACAATCTGAGAAAGAATGCCATTTCACCCATCCTGCTCATTTCAAACCCGCTTTACATGAGTTTAGAAAAATCCTTACAAAGACAATCATCAGTGCTTCTAAAAACAATATCATTAACATAAACTTGTACAAGCACAACATATTTATTTAATTTTCTAATGAAGAGAGTCATGTCTACATCCCCACTTTTAAATCCATTTGAAATGAAAAAATTGTTTAACCTTTTATACCAAGCTCTAGAAGCTTGCTTTAGGCCATAAAAAGCTTTTGAGAGTTTGTATACATAATTAGGCAATTTTTCATCTTCAAAACCAGGGGGTTGTTTAACATATACTTCTTCATTAATAAATCCATTCAAAAAGGTTGTATTAACATTCATTTGATATAGTTTAACATTCATATAAGAAGTATAAGCAAGTAACATCCTGATTGATTTTAATTTAGCAATATGAGCATAGGTTTCATCGTAATCAATACCTTCTTATTGTGTATAACCTTATGCAACAATTCTTGCCTTGTTTGTTACAGCATCTCCTTGTTCATTTAGCTTGTTTCGAAAACCCACTTTGTTCCAATGACAAAGGCATTTCTGGGTTTTTCAACTAAGGTCTATATTTTATTCCTTTTGAATTAGCTTAACTCCTCTTTCATTGCTATTATCTATCTTTCATCACTTAGTGCTTTATTAACATTTTTTGGCTCAATTTGTGATAGTAAGGCTAGATTGTTCTCTTGCTTAAATGATGATCTTGTCCTCAATGTTTCCTTAGGGTATCTAGTGATATATTGTATGGGGTAGGATGTGGAGTGTTTCCATTCTCTTGGAAGTCTTATCTCTGTTCTTGGTGTTTCCACTTCATTACTAGAATCTTCTTGTTGACTAGATAAGGAATCTAGTTCACTTGTATTTTCCTCTAATTAACTTGGCATTTGTTCAGCATTTTTATTTGAGAATTTTAATGGTTTAGATACAACTTCTCCATTCTTCTGATTGGATATAGAGGTATTTAGAACTTCATCATCATCATCATCATCTTATACTACACATTTTTTAACAAACTTATTAGCATCATAAAAAACAACATGCAACGATTCATCTACTACTGAGGTTCTTTTATTGTAAACTCTATAAGCCTTACTAGAAGCAAAATAACTTTAAAATATTCCTTCATCATTATGAGCATCAAACTTACCAAGATTATCCTTACCATTATTATGGCTGAAACACTAGCAACCAAAAGCATGAAAATAACCAACATTTAGTTTCCTTTCTCTTTAAAGTTCAAAAGGAGTTTTTCTTAATGATAGCTCTAATCAAGCAATAGTTCAATATATAGCAAGTTGCATTTATGGATTTAGCCCAAAAGTATTTAGGGAGATATTTGTCAATGAGCATAGTTCTAGCCATATTTTGTAAAGTTCTATTATGCTTTTCCACTACACCATTTTATTATGGAGTTCTATGAGAAGATGTATTATGGCTGAAACCATGCTCATTACAATATTTTTCAAATTGCTTATTTTCAAACTCATTACCATGATCACTCATAATTCTTGAAATTAAGTACCCTTGCTTTCTTTGAACTTATTTGCAAAAGATTTCAAAATATTTAAGAGTTTCATCCTTATGACTTAAAAAGAATACCCAAGTATACCTAGATAAATCATCGATGATAACAAAGACATAACTCTTACCACCAAAGCTATGAGTTTGAGTTAGTCCAAATATATTCATATGTAATAATTGAAGTGCTCTTGTAGTGGATACACTTTCCTTAGATTTAAAAGAGGATTTTGTTTGCTTTCCAAATTGACATGCAACACAGAAGTGGTCCTTTTCAAAGTTTAACTTTGGTAGACCTTTAACAAGATCAAACTTAGAAAGCTTTGCTATGAGGTATATGCTTGTATGGCCAAGCCTTTTGTGCCACATTCAAGGCTCATTACAAATAAAAGATAGGCATGTAACATTTTTAGAATATACATCTTCTAAGTTAAAAATGTAAATATTTTCATGCCTTTGACCAACTAACAATACTTTGTCACCGTTGAAAATAGTATAATGTATAAATTCAAACACAACCTTATAGCCATTGTTACATAATTGACTAATGCTAAAGAGGTTATGCTTAAGTCCTTTTACAAGGTGGACATTTTCAATATAACAATCAGGAAGTAAATTAATCTTACCAATACCCACAATTTTGCCTTTCTTAGTATCACCAAAGGTGACAGTACCTCCATCTTTTCTAGAAATGGAAAGAAACTTAGACGGATCTCCAGTTATATGCCTAGAGCAGCCACTGTCTAAGTACTATTAATTTCTTGAAAATTTCCCTTTAAGACATACCTACAAACTTTTAGGTACCCAAACTTGTTTGGGTCATTTGATATTAGTTGTAGTAACCAACTTATGCTTTGGAATCCAAACCAATTACTTTGAGGATTCTTTGATTGACAGTTGTAGTAAGCGTGACCATACTTTTGACAATATAAGCAAGTAACAACAAAGGAAATAGATTCTTTAATAAAGAAATTTTTATATAATTTTACATTGTTGGTTTTATCATAACTAATACTAGTATTATCAAACATGTTTTTTTGTTGACCTAAGATCATTTTCAAATTCTTTTCTCCCTTTACAAAATCTGCTAAGTCTTTTATTAGAGAGGATACCTTAAGTTGTAAAAGTTCATTTTCAATATTCATATTTTCGAAATTCAAAGCCTTGAATCTTTCATTATCTTGTAATAAACTTTCATTTTCATTCAAATCTTTTTCCAAATTAGTTTTCAAAATGTGAGAACTTTTCTCAAGCTTTGTTTTAGCTTGTTTAAGTTCTTCATATTTTATCAATAATTTTTGAAAATCATTAAGCAATTTATCAATTGTTTCTTGTAACTTATCATTTGAAAGTTTAGAATTTACCTTATTTTCTTCTATTACCATAAAACAGAGGTTTGCCATTTCTTTTTGCAACTCATCATTTTCTTCATCTTCTTCATCTTCACTCCAAGCAACTAAAGCCTTTCTTCTATTTGATCTCTTATGTGTTCTCCTTTTCACATCTAGACCGAATATGCTCATTCTTTCCACATTCATAGCAAGTCACATAGTTCTTTCCTTACTCTTCCTTCTTGAAATGGTTTCTTGCCATACTATACTTATGCTTCACTTGCTTTCCTCCTTGTTTTGCATATTTTTCCAGCTTCTTTGTGAAGAAAACTAGTTCTTGTGGATCTATATTGCTTGTGTCTTTATTAGTTCGTTCAACAAAAGCTGTAGCTTTTAATGCTAAGTTTATTTTCCTTTTTAAGTAAATAACATCTAAAGTGATTATTTTGTCAAGCTATAAGGATTCCCCGTAGCTTGTCATATATCAACTCTTTGAATTTAGAGCTACTCTCAATGTTATTAACTTTGGATTTCCAGCTTTTTGGAAGACATTTTAGCACTCTATTCACTATTTCATAGTTAGTATAAGACTATCCTAGTAATTTTAATTGTCCCAAGATTTAATATCTTCATTTCAAATAGCTCTAGCTCATATTAGAGTGTGTTAATCTTAGATTCCTTTATATTAGATATTCCTTCATGTGTGACTTCAAGTTTGTCCCATATTTCTTTTACTATCTCACACGTAGAAATTTTGTCATATTCATCACCATAGCACAGTAAAGAATATTTATTACTCTAGCATTTGCTTGAATTAGCTTGATGTCATCATCATTCCAATCATTTTTAGATTTAAGTTTTCCGTCACTTGTTTTAAGAAACCTTGGGCCATCAGAAATGACTTTCTACACCGGTTAATAAGGAGCATGTATAAATATCTTTATTCTTCCTTTCCAGTGTATGTAATGGTTTCAATTTAAAGATAATGACCTTATGCTTGAGTGTCCTTCACTGAAATAAGCGCCCTTAAGCTGTTGAAAGGTCATTTTTTGTAAATATATATATATATATATTTTTTTTTTTTTTTCTCCAAGCTATGAAGCATAGATCAACTGAGACCTACCTCTGATACCAATTGACAGAGAAACTAGAGGAGATAAATAGGTTCTTTTAAAAATTACTTTCAAATCGACAAAACTCTATTTAAATATTTTCTAGTCAATAACTAGTTAACTATATTGCAATAGAAATAATTAAAAAAGTAGAGAGCAGAGAATCAACACCATAATTTACTCTTTGCTTACATCCAGTCCCCTTAGAATTCTAAGGAACTTTATTCAACTCAAATCAAGTATTTTACAACCAAAAACACCTAAGGTTTTTTCGTGATCACCTTCAACACGGGGTTTTTAGCTCACCCTAAACTTTACTAAGCTTTTCTAGCTCACCTTAAACTCTCTTTGAGTTTCTCAACTCTATCTAACTTCATTCCACTTTAATGAAGGAAGTTCTACAACAAAGAATAAGATATTTATACCATTATGATAAGGGAGTACAGAAACAAGCTCAAATCTTTCTACAAGAGATGATAAACCAGATACAAGCTTAAGAGACTTATCAAACAAGAAAAATAGGCTCACAAAATCTTTCTACTTTTCACAAGATGAAGCTTAAATTGATATATATATATATATATATATATATAAAAACAAAGAAGATATGCTTCTTTTTATACTTTCTTGAATTTTAATCGTCGGTGCTTTAAATGCTTGCATAACAAATTTTAAACATTCTTAAGATTGATTTTTCGCATCTACCTTTATAACTTTTGTTAGGAGGCTTTGAATGAGGAAGAAGACATTCTCTGAAAGTTTGCTTCATTCATGTTTTGAGGGCATCACTACAAAAAAAATTGCCTTTAGTGGTGACAAAAGTTGTCGTTATAAACCTTCAGTTTCCAATCGCCACTAAGTCGCTACAACATGTCCCATAACTAAAAGGATATAGTAGCAACAAACGAAGTCGCCGCTGAAAAACACAATTAGTGGCGAAAAGAGTCATTGCTAAAAAGTATTAATGACAACATCGCCACTACATGTAGATGGATTACCAAATTTATCATAATCGTCACATAATATGAGGTTTCAGTGGCAAAATTGTCATCACTAAAAGAGTTTTAGCGGCGATTGCATTGTCACCACTAAAGAGCTTTAGTAGCAACAAAATATGGTGGCCATTAAAAAGTTATTGTGGAGACTATTTATACTCGTCATTAAAGAGCTTTAGTGACAATGAAACGTAGTGTCACTAAAGCTTTCCAGTGGCAACTTTATTGTCGCCACTAAAGAGCCTAATTCGCTGCTAAAGGTTTTTTTTTTGTTTTTACATATTTTATATATATTTAGGTTCTAAAAACCTGTTAACTGATATATAATAAACTGACATAATACATATAAGATCAATATTCACATCCCAGACAATGAAAGCAATATTTAAACATTACAAACATAAAATCAACTATTGAATTACAAATAATTATAACATATAAGACAAATTTGTGTATCCCAAATGTTGAAAACAAAAGTGATATATAATTAACTTGAAAGTTATTTCTTCTAACATATACAAATTAGACTTCTAATATTTCACAAGAAACCTAAAATTCTATTCATTTAAAGACATAATAGCAACTAATTGAAATAACAAAGTCAAATACTTTCTTCATTGAAACTTACTTTTCATAGTCTATGTGTGCCATTATAATGAGCATTATAGTTTCCTGCAACAAGCCAATGATACCAACTTAAGTAAAAGTGAACGGTTCTAGAAAATGGCATAAGATACATGTAATATTTTCACAACATATGACTTTTAAACCAGGACACACATGTTTATGAGCCAAATAAGAACTAGACATAAGGTTATACCTTTAACTTGGCTATGCAATTTCCTTACGAGGTCATTGAGTAGGTTCTATCATCACTGCCTTAAAGAGTTAGAAGGTTTGTGCCCCTGATAGAATGAAATGTCACTCTTATTTTCTCACTATTTGAAAAATAAAGAGATAATTATAGAATATACTTGTTGTAAGTTAGCCATCAAGGCAGCCACTTGAGCTCGAATCTCGCCCTGTAAATGTTGAAGCTTAGCTCGTTCTTCTTGTAATTTTTTCTCCATTTCTTCATGTATCTTAGAACGGTCTTCTTCTCGTTGCCTCTCCAACTCAGCACAGTCTATCTCTCGTTGCCTCTCTAACTCAACACAATATTCCTCTTGTTGTCTTTCCATATTAGCCTACATTTACTCACACGCTTGTTCAATTCTAGAGTCCATGTTAGCTGAGTTCACATTTTTACTCTTTTGAGGTTTCTTCCCATACCCTTTTCTATGCACATATCCTGATCATTCTCCCAACACAGTAGCAAGTATCTCATCTCTAGTCAATGGTGTCTTATTATCTTCTGATTGTTGCTGAAGAATGAGATCATGAATGTGACCCTGTCGTTATAGGAACAATTAAAGCCATGTACTAGAATATATAATTGAAAAGAGATTGAAACTTAAAAAATTTATAAGTTGTACATGAATTTCTTGTGAATATGAATTGGACCATACTACTTCTCATTCCTTAATCCGCCAAGTGTGCTGTATCTCCTAGACTTGATCAGGTGGTCCCTTTCCCTAGTCAAAGGATTCCTCTGTAATGTAGTTTGTATAAAAAATACTTAATAGTACTAAATAATTTAATTGTCACTATGTATATGAGGAAAAAATAAAAGGAGTATGCGCTCATTGTTAATTCCTCAGCAAATGACCTTGTCCAACATGTATGCTTTGTAACTTGCTTACTCCTATTTAATTTATTCTCACTACTTATTGCCTCTAATGAAATAATAATGTTATCCATTAAAAATAAAAAAGACAATTTAGATTAACTTGCAAAAAATTGGATACTTTGAACTTATGAACAGGAGAGTATCTTTTTTAAAAAATTATTTTAATATATATTTTAATGTTAAAAATTATTTTATATATATATATATATATATTATTTTATAATTTTTTAATAATATTTAATAATAATTTATTTTAAAAATTAATTAAAAAATAAATAAATAGAGGCCGCGTTTTGTCTTCAATGGGCACAGGATTACTTCCACTGTAGGAGCCTCGAATGACGATAATAGGAGAATGCTGGGCAGAATAAGTGTGCTGTATGTGTAAGAGCACTTCAGCATAGCATAGTCAGCTAAGGCCTGTGCTGAGCTGAGATAACCAAGAGTACTTGCATTTCTAGAAGCTTCTTCCAGTGATCCGAATGGTATTGATTTTCCCTAGTACCTACGCTGCCAAAAGTATAATGTTTAAGCATTTTATATCTGTATTTATAGATTTTGGATTGAAAAAGATTTTGAAACTTAACTCTATGTAAACTTGGAGAGCTTGGAAATGAGGCGCATTTTCGCGGAGGAAGCCAAGCCCTAGATCGCCGTCCGCAGATGATTCTACACCAAGGTATGCAAAAATGGGAGCTCCTGAAAAATCCGCCATGTACCTTTCTGAAAAGTGGTGTAGCTGACAGGGTAGTAGTTGAAGTGATCAAGTCTTTGTGTGTAGTAGTAAGTGTTGATGTTCATGTGCGAAGTTGATGGTGAGGGAATAGCAGTTTCAGTTCTTCTTTGCCGAGCAGAAAGCCTTGGTATTCCAAGTGATTTGCAATCCCCATAGGAGAAAGCTAATGAAACCAGAAAAAGCAGTTTCAGTACTGAGTATCTCATCTGAGGTTCCATTTCCAAGTATTCTATTTGTTCAACACTTCGAAGACTATATATAATATATATATTGCATCAGTAGTTTGTTTAATTCAATTTTGAACTTTTGGCGAACCAAATCACTTGATCGGTGGAGGGAGAATTTCAACAAGCAATCCGAAGTTTGATAAGATGGATTCTAGATTTTAACGACAAACAATTAACTAATTTAAAGTTAATCAACAAAGAAAGAGCAGTCAAAGAATTAAAAGAAAACTTTGGAGGTTTTGTTATTCTAACACGACATCTATGTGCTGCTAGTCAATTATATTTCCGATAACATATTTGAATAATATGATATTCATATTTTTTTTCTAACCTTTTTATTTTATTTCTTTCAAATTCTACTTAAAATTTTTAGCATAATATGAAATTTTACATACTATTTTTTAACCATTTTAATTTTATCATAGTATATAATTTCAAAATTTTTAATTTAAATCATAAATTGGTGGTTCTTTGTTTGTTGGAATTGACCTTTCCAAGATCTTCAAAGAAAAATTTAATCTAACGACTTATACTTGTTTACTTAGAATATGACATTTTATTTGGATTTTCAATTAATTATATGATATATTTTCTTTCTAGGTTTATTTTGGCTTCTTTAGACAAACCAAGGTTAATTTCAAAAAAACAATTGGTAATAATATTTTAAATTGAATGGTCAGTATCTCAAAATTTAGAAACATCATTAATGCGAACAAATTATTCAATTAAAATTGTTCAAAGGAGAAATTATGACGAAAATTGTTCTTTTACCCTGCATCCAGCTTATTTTTTGCCCTATTTTTTGTGCAGCATCTTACTCTTAAATATGATTTTTTTTTTTTCTTTTGGGAAAGCATAACCTCTCAGATAAATTGAAATTGTGATTAGAGAGACTCTCTCTCTCGTACACTCTCTCTAACTGAATCAGCGTTACAATAGAGGATCCCATCCAATTTTGGAAACGCCAAAATCAAAGTGGCATAATCTTAACCAATTGGGTGCGAAGTCTGATATTTTAATTTTGTGGAGATGTCCCAAACATTAAATGTGAAAATAAAATTAAATAAATTACATTAATCTTTCTTAAATTTGCCTGAATATTATTAAATTTCTTGTTGTAAAAAATATATTCAAGTTCTTACTATTTTATTTTCAATTATTGAAATTCATTGTTTACACGATACGTGCTTCTTTCAAAAGTAAAATTATTTAATTGTTTGATGTTGAAATTTAATATCAACTCAACTGTCTTTATTATTATAGTAAGAATAAAGTTACAAAATCATATTGCACAATTATTTATCTTCCTTGATAAAAAAAAAAAATTGGAGAAAATTTTGCAATATATATATATATATATATCAAAATAGTTAAATGTAACTTTTTTTCAAAAAGATAACATATCAAATATAATTCAATCCAACTTAACTATATCCATAAAATTATGCTCGGTGCAAATAATTCTGGAAAATAGCCTTAAACAAAATCAACACTGATTTACCAACCGAACATTGATTTTAAATATAAATCCACGCACCTCACTCAGCACTCACTCTTGATAGGACATGCACGAATCGTAGACTTCCACGTATAGCAGTACTAAATATTAAACTATTATGGTGTCTCCTTAAGCATACTATCCGAATAGTTGACCTACGCTTTAATATTAACACTATCATTGGACATTAAAAAATTCCTAGATATGGATCACTAAAACACACATAGAAAGATATGGTGGCAGTGCGTGCTGGCTTAAAGGGAGCAGAATTGCTCTGTGTTCCCCTCACAAAGCCAATCACTAATGTATAAAGGGTAACCTTTCAGCACAACCTTAATTATTCTTATTGATTTCATTGAACACTAAACACATTATTATGTGGCTCATAATCTCTTCCTTCACCATTCTGGACCTTGGAGCTCTAGTATTATGCATGATTTTGTTTATTTAGTGCTAGTAGGTCAGCTTGGTACTCAGCAATCCAGCCTTCGATTATCTTGACCTCAAATTTTCTCTGCATGATTAACCACCGAGGATCACTTGGCTTTGCTGCAAGTATGTCCAGGCAATGAGATCCTGCAATATACTAAAATTTCCATATTAAAAAGCATTAAGAAACACATTCAGAAAATTATACATTCATCTCTTAAAAAAGAGATGTGTATGCTTTGTATAATAATGAAGATGACGTACCATTGACTGTGGATACAGCAATGACACTCTCTGATATACTCTCCAACACCCTGCAATACATATTAGAATAAACAAAAGAAAAAAAAATAGAAAGCGAACAAAAGTAAATCCATATATATAAAAAAAAAAAAAAAGGTGTGTGTGCGTGTGTGTAGCTGTCAATTTATATTCTTTTCCTTGCTTTACCCGCCAGAACTGTAGGGATCTTTTAAACCATTGGAGAAGATGATGTTGCTAGCAAACCTACGGAGAATCAGTTTCAAATCCTGCAGTTGCACATCAGAAAGCATTATTTTGTATTGATTTATAGCAAGAAAAAGGAAAATTTATGATAAATATTGGGAGCTATGTTTCATCGTTCATGAAGTTCAATATATAAGAACAAACGTACAGGACCCCCATAATAAGTTGTCACCCAATGAGGTTGAGGAAGGACGCCATACAAGCTCTTGCACTCATTGACAAATCTCGTCATATTGAAAGGTGCTGGTGGGAACATTGAATCATTCCTATCATGACCGATTGGCATGACCATCTCGCTACATGTCTGTTATAACTTATAGATGTGAAGTAATTAGCTCTCAATAAAGATTCCATGTGGGATGATGTTAAGCTTGGTATTCAAAAGAAGACGGAATGTGATTAGTTTAAGACCATAGAAGTTACCTGCCAATTCCATCCCAGGTTAGTTTCAGTAGGATGATTGAATTCATTCATGTCATAGCATGATTTATTTTTCATATAAGTGACAACACCCTCAAATATTTGGCCAAGAATATTGGTTTTCTTCGCTGCTGAATCAATAGCTCTACAGATGACCCTAACTGGATACACAGGAGGGTGATTATACTGAGCTGCTTCAGTATATAATGAATCTAAGTAGTCCTTGAGCTCAAAACTGTGTCTCAGTTTGCTGAAACAAGAAAAAGAAAGCAGTTTTTATTTAATTGACGTCTTTGGATTAATAAGAGAAAAACACCGGCGCACAGAAGTCTGTGCTTCATGACTTGGCAGAGAACAAAACTTACTTGCAAGTTCTAAATCTAGTGCTGAGAATTGAAAGACCATTGGGCTTCTTAGCTACCCTGTCAATTTCAGACCATGATTTTCGTATAGTTTGGTAGCAGCTCATACTAGTTACCTGCACCACTCATTATGCACCGTTTGCAATGAGTTCTTGAAAGCTTCTAATTAAACGATCAATATTTTATAAACAATAAGTTTGACATCGATTACTTTGAAGTCCTTGGTCACAATATAATAGTATCCAGCTCGTGGGGCGACGCCGTTGAAGTAAAGAATTGGTGCTGATGAAGCCAGAGCACCAAGAGCAATATGGGGATACTTTAACCTGAACCATGATGCAAGCACTGCATAATTATTTAGGTCAAGAAAACTAGTTAAATCCTTATATACATGTGCATAAACTACTGATAGTTAAATATATTCCTTTATGCCTAAGGCTGAAAGCTATTAATTGTTTAATCATATGGGGTCACTTACTTCCACCGTAGGAGCCCCCAGTGACGATGATGGGAGAAGTCTGAGCCGACAAACTTTTCTTCAAGTGTAATAGCACAGCAGCATAGTCTGCTAAAGCTTGGGCTGAGTTGAAATACCCACGAGTACTCGCATTTTCCATAACTTCTTTCCATGAACCATAGGGTATTGATTTCCCATAGTACCTATGCTGTAATTAAAAGCAATATAATAGCATGTAACAAGTTTTTTCTATTACTACAAGTGTTAGGCTGTCATAGATGACTATGTAGCTGACACGCAGGGTTAATCTAGCACTCTTACCTCGATATAAACAATAAGAGCATCGAAATGAGGGGCGTTATCTCTGAGAAAGCCAACATAATGTATATCCTCATCCACAGGTGCTTCTGCACCAAGGTATGCAAAAATCGGTGCACTTGATTTTGCCCCACCCCAGTACCTAAAATCTATCATGTACCTTTGTTGAAAAGTGGTGTAGCTGTCAGGCCTATAGTTAAAGTGATCAAGTCTTTGGGTGTAATAAAATGTCCTGAGGTCCTCAGGTACATGCAAGGAAGAAATGGTTCGGGCTTCATGTCGATGGGTTCTCTTCAAAGTTCCTAACCTTGGAATGTTGAAAGCAGAAACACAAACGGAGGAAATTAGGAAGAACAGAGAAAACCACTGATATAAATGCATAACGGATCTCATGCCTTAGAGTAGTTGTGAATATATCTCCTACGCTTCAATGTCTTAGGGTTGTATCTGTGCCCACGTATATATACTAGATGACTTGACAATGTGAAAGGCAATATCAGAAATTTAAATTAATTACAGAAAAGAAAATTAAATAAAAAATTAAGAGGATAAACCATTTCAAAATGGTGCTACTAAGTCATATAAAATAGTGAACCATGCTATAGTTATCAACCTGCCATATATAGAATCCACAATTACTGAACCGCGTGGCCTTCACCATCAACTTTTTCTGTATCATGAATTTGCAAATTGTAATAACGAATTGAGACCTTACAAATTAGAGTGCGTTGCATTGCAGTTTGAGAAAGCAGAGAAAGGTGGGTGTAGCAACGATTCCTGAATTCGATGATTACTTAGATATATGTTGAAAAAAATATTTAGCTTTTGGGAAAAGTAAATGGTAATTGAGGAACTAATTAAACGTGAAATATTCATGTTCAGTTTCATAATCTTAATCAGCTTGGAGATAAGTATTGATGATAAACCATCTATATGAGAGTTGGCCATATTTGTTCTTTCTTTCAGTGAATTACCTTTGCCTATATAAAGACAAAGCAATTTTTTAAATTAATGACAGTAGCATCAACTACCAAAAATGTACATTCCCATTATCCACATAGGTTGGTGTTTTAAGGCAAATTTAATCCAATTTATACAGGGAAAAGTCATCTTGCGATAGTCATGACTTATTTTTTCAACATAAGAATAATGAAAGCATCCAATGTATATGACTCATTTTGAAGTATGTGGGGTTAGTCTCTGGTGTGAACAGACAAGCAAGGCTACAAGAGACACACACGAATATATGATAAGAAATTCTTTATCATTTAATCTCTAGTGGATGCCTATATATGCGGTGAGAAGTTCAACTTATGCTAACCAGATTAGATTAGGTAGCTGACTTTTCCCACTTTATACAAACAAACCCAGCAATCAATTTTGAAGCTTTTTCTTTATGTTAATGATGAAAGACATTTTTGGTACTAAGGTGTTACTGGGAAAATCATGAAATAAGTGGATGATGTGGGGCATGAGGAGAACACTAACTGAAGGGATATGTATGAAACAATGAAAATTGTAGAAGCTGGTTTTCGAAAAATGAAGCTGATTTCTCGCACAGTTGAAGGGGATAGAGGAATATGGATATGTGACTATTCTGTTGCTAGATTGAGCCTTTTCAGCCTCACTATTTCCATTATTGTATGACAAAGCACCACCTATGTATCAGTAATGATTCTGAATTCTGATACATTTCATGAGGAGTCTGCGATATTACCTTTATTTACTTTAGCAAAGGCAGAACAGAACATATAGGAATCTTTTGGAGTTAGGTTGGTCTTTAGATTTCAAGGGTTGTAATCCTCTCTTTGCACTATCGGAATTGTCACAAAGGGAATAAAAAGAGGAATACTCTACTCTTGGGCAGGTGCACGGTAAATCAGTTTTCCTGTGTAACAATAAATGGTATATCAAAGATTTAATCGAGCTAACTGCATTAAACGTACGCCTAGAAAGATTATTGATAATTTTGGTGTTCTAAACATAATATTAGAGTAAAACAAGCAACTTACAGATCTCACATGGGAAGCGCAGGTAGACCGTAAGCAATAATCATGGAGACGGACCCATTTGCTCCAAAAAGCCAATTTCGGAGTCCCAAAAGATCAACGCAAAGGACAGAGGCTCTCAAAAGCATCCGGAGAATGCATAAATGCATATAGTCCTTCACACACACCCATATCGAAGTGCTGGGAGGCAGAATTCACAGAGAGCTCAATTTACAAGAACCCCTTTATCACTCTTAATTGCAGCATACTGCTTTTCAAAGTTTCATGTTCTTTGTTTAACGCGTCAGTGGAAATGGTGTGGCAGTGGCGTTACATGTTTCGACTTTTTGATGCTTCAACTTATATTTTAACACGAGGGAGGGAGACTGGACTTGAATTCATTTTTTTAAAAAAAAAATACATTTTTATAGTATTTTTTTTTTATAAATTATGATATGTACAAAAATTTTTCATTAAAAAATTGTATAAAATCTGATATTGGATTGAAAATGTAATATCGTTTTCTTTTTTGTTGGTGTTTGAAAGAGATGCAATGGCTTACAAGGAATTATCATTGAGAATTCATCTATGCATTTGTAAAGGATATGCATAAGCGATTTTTACCTGCTTAAAAAAATTTGTGTGCAGCTAGTAAATAAAAAATATTTTAATAATAGACATATAAAAATGTATAAAATAAATAGTTATAAGAAAATGCTGAATTTGTAACATTAAAAATATTCAGAAGGTTGAACTACGGTATCTAACATGTCAATGAGTACAGCAAAATAATTTTAAGTAATTATTCTATTAGATCTTTACTCGCTGTCAACAAAATGAAATTCACCACATTACTGGAACACAATTAGCCCTTCAATCAATATCACAATATGACCAAATTATCTTCTCCCCCTTTGTATTCAATGCAACGCAGTATTGAAAACCAAAGGAAAAAAAGAAACCTTTTGTTCCACTAGCCAATAATCACGTCCCTACCATTTTATTATGCTTCTTAGTTCACATGCATGCCCAATAAAATAGAAAAGAACAAATTTTCTTTCTTGTGTTTTTTAATTTAACGCATGGGCTTCACATGAGGAGGACCCATATCAAACTCCCAAACTCATGTGAAGTTATTTGCCAAAGCAACAATTATAACAGTTTCAAACTTTTCTCTTGGTAAAGAGTTTGCCAATTTTCATCCACGTGACTCAAACTTGTAAAGAAAATAAACATTGGATAAAAGCAAAATTGTAACAAATAATTTGAAATGATATATAGAATTTAACATGAAAAACCCCAATATAATAAAAATCACGAACAAGGAAGAAATTGTTTCATTATGAGAAAAATAAGAGTTACACATTTTTTTTATATAGCAAGAATAATACAATATTTTTATATCTCTTGCTAATAGGAGAAAATTGATCTCACAACTCTCTCTATATAGGATTATTCCTTTCTTGGTTGTGAGAAATGAGGTTTTAAGGCTCTCTATTTATAGGAAATGATAAAGACCTTTAATACAATTTTTAAATGACTAAATTATAATTACAAAAAAATTTCCCTTTTTTTTTAAAGGTTTGGCCACCAACCAACTTTTTTTCTTCTATATTAGGCACCTCCTTTGACAATCTCCCACTTGAAGATTTGATTGAGAATCATTCAATCTTCACACCATTCTTCCTTCCTTACCATCTTTTGTTGCTTATGTCTCCGCTAGGCTAATAAGAGATTTACACCATATGAACTTATCAGTATTCACTGGCTTTGTCAGTGCATCGACAATGTTATCTATAATATGGATTTTTTGTATATCTGCACTTCCTTCTTCCGCCTTTTTATCGGATAAAGTGATATTGAACTCGTATGTGTTTAGTCTTAAAATGGAATGTTGGATTCTTCATTAAGTAGAAAGCACTTTGATTATCACATAATAGTGTAATCTTCTTGAGATTATAGCCGAGCTCTTCCAACAGTATCTGCAACTAGATTACTTCTTTACTAACTTGTGTAGCTACAATATATTTTGCATTTATCATTGAAGTGGCCACAATAGGTTGCAGTTTTGAAACCCAACTTACAGCTCCGCCTGCAAGAGTAAACACATAACCACTTATGGATTTGCTATTGTCAAGATCACCTATAAAATCTAAATCTGCATAGCCTCTGATGATGAAATCAGATCCTCCAGAACACAATGCAACATTTGTGGTCCCTTTAATGTATCTTAGGATCCTTTTTACAACATTCCAATGCTCTCGACCAAGATTTACCATATATCAACTAACCACTTCCACTGCTTGTGCAATGTCTGGTCTTGTGCAAATCATAGCGAACAGTAGGCTACTCACTGCTGATGTGTACAGTCCTTACTCATGCTTTAGGATAACTATCAACTAATAGGAAGTGGGGTAGAGATTGACTTACAATCTTGCATATTGAAGCGTCGCAAGATCTTCTTTAAATAATTCTTTTAAGAAATCCAAATCTTCCTTTTATTTATGTCTCAGTGAATTTGTATCCCTAGAATCTTGTTTATCGGTCCCAAGTCCTTCATATTAAATTCCCTAGCCAATTGTGCCTTCAATTCATTGATGCGATCTTTGCTGGGGCCTGCTACCAGCATGTCATATACATACAATAACAAAATAATAAAATCATTTCCACCAAACTTCTTAATACATGCATAACAATTTGTATTAAGTTTGTTGTATCCAAGACTCATGACAAAGGAATCAAATCTCTTATACCAACATCTTGGCGCCTTTTTGAGACCATATAGAGATTTGTTCAACCTGCAAACTAAATTATCTTTTCTTTTTTCTTCAAACCCTTCTAGCTAGAGCATAGAAATTTCTTCTTTAAGATCTCCATGAAGAAATGCAGTTTTTACATCTAATTGCTCTATATGTAAGTCAAGTGTAGCACACATTGTTAAGACCACTCAAATCATTGGGAGTTGAACAACCGAAGAAAATATCCCATTGTAATCAGTGTGTTCTTTCTAAGTAAATGCTTTTACCATCAGTCTAACATGATATCATTCAACTTAATCATCACTAGTTCTCTTGATCTTGTACACCCATTTGTTCGCAATGGCCTTTTGTCCTTTTGGTAGTGGAACAAGATCTCATGTCTTATTCTTATAAAGAGCTTCAATTTCTTCTTGCATTGCTGCTAACTACAAAGAAGCTTCTAAGCTTTCCATAGCCTCTTGAAAAATCAAAGACTCTTCATCTTCTGTGAGTAGACAATATGCAACATTCATTTCCATAATGTAATCTAAGTGCCAAACTGGTTCTTTTCTCTCCCGAGTTGATCGTTGAACTTCTGGAGTCACAAGATCAAATTGTTCTTGTTCATCATACTCTAATGTTGCTTTAAAAGAAGCTAGTAATTTATTTTCTTCTCATTCAATCTACACTGTAGTGGTCTCTATTATTTCTTTTGAAGTGTTATCACATTCAGGTATATATTATTTCTCTTAAGGAAAGATAACATCCCTGCTGACTATAACCTTGTGGTTAGTGAGATCTCACAGGTAATACCCCTTTACTCCGTCATCATATCCTAAGAATAAGTATCGTCTAGATTTTGGATTGAACTTTGTAATTTCTTGGGCATTATACATCACATATACCAGACTTTCAAATATATAGAGATTGTATAATCGGTTGGCTTCCCAGTCTATATCTCCATTGGGGTCTTCAAATCAATTGCAGTTAATGCTGACTGATTGATCAAATAGCAAGCTATCTTAACTGCTTCTGCCCAAAATGAATCGACTAATTCAGCAATTCTTAAAATTGCTCTTGTCCTTACTAACAAAGTACTGTTCATCCACTTTGCCACTTCATTTTGTTGTGGAGTATACACCACTATGAATTGCCTTTTAATATCTTCTTGTTGACAAAAGTATTAACTTTATCACTGGTGTATTCTCTTTCATTATTTGATTTCAAGCATTTAATCCTTTTCTATGATTCACATTCCAACGCACTTTGAATGTTTTGAAAACTTCAAACACATATCCTTTTCTCTTAATTGGATACACCCAATATCTCCTGGAGTAGCCATCAATGAATGAATAAAATACTTTACTCTTTTTAGGGATAAGACCGGTGCTTGCCAAACATTAGAGTGCATTAGGTCTAAGATAGTTTTACTTCTCTCTTTAGAGTTGTTGAACTTCAACTTATGCTACTTACTTGTAACATAATGCTCACAAAATGGTAAAGAAACATTTTTGAGTCTAAGAAGAAGATTCCATTTTACATGAACCTTCAATCCACGTTCTGACATGTGGTCAAGTTTACGGTGTCATGATATCGTTGATTCCTCAACTACTGGATCAATTGATGCGACTGAGATTTCTCTTTGTTGTTGTGTTTCTCTTTTAAGCATATATAGGTTAGCCGCTATCTTTTCTACTTTCATAACTACAAACATACCTTTAATGACTTTCAGAATGTCATCCTGTATATAGGTTTTATACCCATTGCTATCAAATTGTCTTAAAGACAATAGATTTTTTTTTAGACCCTTCACATGCCGAACCTCTTGGATGGTATGAGTCGTACCATCATACATCTTTAGTTTGATGGTGCCTATTTCAAAAATCTTTAAGAAATGATCATCTCTTATAAACACATATCTTCCATAGACAGGTTTATAATAGTGAAATCATTCTCTCTGTGAGGTCATGTGTCATGTTGCTGCTAAGTCTACAAGTCAGATATCATTGAACCATTTTTTGCCATTAGTAACTATTATTGCCTCATTGTATATGGCTTCTCCGTCATCTGATGTACTTGCAACGCATCCCTGAGTACTTGACGACTTAGTATCTTTGCCTTTAACCTCTACGTTCTTATTCAAATTTCAACACTCATTTTTATAGTATCCCTTTTTTATTACATTTGAAACACCTGATATTTTTCTTGCTCTATGATTTTCATTTACCTCAATTTTGGCTCCCACTTGAGCCACGATATGTTGATCTTCATCTCATCAATGTCAACACTTCCGCTTGTTATGAACAAATTAACTTGTCTTCCTTGTTTTTGCGCCAATCTTCTTCTTCCAGAATAACTAGTGCAATGTCATCAAAAATTAGGTAGTCCATAATAACATTATTGGTTAGGTTGATGATGAGTTAGTCATAGGAATTGGGTGGGCTTTGAAGCAAAATTTCAGCATGTTCATTTACCTTTATTTTGTGACCTAATGATGTGAGTTGAGAAAATAGAGTATTCAAAGTGTTGATGTCCTCCATCACTGAAGTAGTTTCAACATCCATAAAGTGTATAATTTCCTTTTAAGAAAAATTTTGTTGTGAAGTGACTTGGCCTCGTACAATTCAGTCAGATGATCCCAAATTTCTTCCTCCGTCTTCTTCTCCTCTATGCTGGACAATATTTCATCTACAAGTGACTACATGACCATCCATCTCGTTCCATTTATTTTCATCTGTGAATTCTACTAGCCTTTCACTGATAACCGCAAGACAATTATCTTTTTTCCAAATGGCATTTATCTTCAACTTCCACAGTGAGAAATTACTGCCGTTGAATTTTGCAATCTCAAATTTTGCCGTCATTGCTTCAATCATAGTCTATTTTTGAGCAAAAATAGCTCATCCTATTTTTCATGAATAGTACCCAATACCTTAGAATGGGTGAAAATAATCTTACTTATTTTCTGATATGGAAAATCTACTATATCAGTGGCAGCCAAAGAGCATACGATAAATAAATAATAACACACACAAATAGGCTCTGATACCAGTTGTAAAGAAAATAGACACTAGATTAAAGCAAAACTGTAGCAAATAATTTAAGATAACATATAGAATTTAACATGGAAAAGCCTAATAAGGTAAAAACCATGAACAAGGAAGGAAGGGCTTCACTATGAGAAAAATAGGAGTTACACCTTATCTTTATGTAGCAAGGATAATACAATATTTTTATATCTCTTGCTAATAAGAGAATATTAATCTTACAACTCTCTATATATCTCACAACTCTCTCTCTATATAGGATTGCTCCTTTCCTGGTTGTAAGAAATGAGATTTTGAGGCTCTCTATTTATAAGGAAGGATTAAGGGCTTCAATGTAATTTTCAAAGGATTAAATTGTAATTACAAAAAATTTTCCCTTTTTTTTCAATGATTTGGCCATTAACCATATTTTTTTCTTCTATGTTAGGCACCTCCTTTGACAAAACTCAGGTGCCATAGAATACAAAATGGCTTATATCCAATGATACAACACATCAATATGCTTAAATCTACTATAAAAAGTAAGAAATGGATAGCAATTTAACTATCACAGACAATATATATCACTTTTGTATAAAGTTAAGTTTACAAATAATTTTCTTCATATAAAACAACTTCTTGTATGCTTTATTTGTACCAACAATAAGCTCAACTTCTATAGCAACATATGCCTACAACTTGGATTGTCACGTGCTCCTCCTACAAAAAGTAATCATATAGTTTGAAGTAAGTTTTTTTGTATCATATCCTTAGCCATGCATAAATCTATACCACCATAAAGAATAAGTGTATTAGTTACAAAACAAAATTTCAAACTAGAGTTACTTTGAAGATATTTTAAAACTCACTTCACGAAATTCAAATGCTTTTTTTCGTGGATTGGAGAGAAAACAACAAATAATACCAATTTTCTGAGCCATATATAACCTTGTGCAAACAATTCATATATCAAACTACCTTTACAAATGCATAAGGAATGTAATGCATGTATGATTTCTCAACACAAGAAAGAGCATGTTTGAGAAGTAAAAGGTGTGTTTACCATTTTAGCTTAGTTCATGTTAAACTATTGAAGCACGTTCTCAATATACTTTCCCTTAATTAAGTCAATCACAACTTCTTGGTCTCTATGTCGTAGTAATTTGTATACCAAGAATTTGTTTTGCTAGTTAAATATTTCATTGAAAAAAAGTTATTAAACTCCATTTTAAACTTATCAGTTTTGAAAGAGTTATGAGCAACATTCAGTATATCATCAACATAAAGCAGTAAAATGATAGAGTTAATATTCAAAAATTTTTGCACAAACACACAATGATTAGAAGTAGTCATCTTTGTATCATTGTTAGATTATAAAAGATTAAACTCATTTGTATCACACTACCTTAGAGCTCTTTTTAAATCTATATAAACTCTCTCAACTTGCAAATATAATTCTCTTTGCCTGTCCTCATAAAACCCTTAAGTTTCTCCATATAAATCTCCTCTTCCATATTACCATAAAGGTAAACAATTTTCACATCTATATGCTCAATTTTTAAATTAAGGTTGGTTGTCAAATCAAGAACATAGACGGAAGACATCTTAACCGTAAGTCCACATGCAAGAAATTTTCCTCATATTTAATACCTTTTGAAGGAATTAAATAAAGAACACATTTATAATTTAATTTAAGTTAGAAGACTTACATATTTCTCCTTAGTTGTGAAAGTTGATCTGACTCTGACTAGAATCACTAATCATACGAGATACCCACAGTATATTGGGTGTATCTCAAGTTTCTCCAACCTAAATCTCCTCTCAAATTACGACTACAGAATACTTATAGATATTTTCTTAGAGCGTCTTAAGTCTCTATTAAGTATATCTTTAGCATATTCATGCTTTATCGTATAATAGTCTAGCCTTTTTATAAAGGCTAACTAGGGTTAAGGTTTAGTAGTAATTCCTGTAATTACTATTTTACCTGTACTTAATTCACCCCTTATGGATTGACACTATATAATATCTTAACAAATTTAAATCTTAAATATTATATGAAAATCACATATTACTCAATTGTATACTTTATTGGGATCTGAGTTATTATTTGGGGCTTAATTAATTAAAGTTATTTTTAGATAACTTTTTTCAGATTTTTTTTTTAATTTCTTCCTTTTAAAAAAAAATTGAAAACCTACATCAAATCAAAATTTCTAAACAAAAAATTGTATCTTGACCTACTCTATTTGGATTTAAACTGGATTCAAAATTCATAAAAAAAAAAAATTCAGAAAACTGCTCCTTCTTCGAAAAAATCAAAACCTCTTTCCTCTCTTGCAGCTACTGGTAAGTGGTCTCCAATGATGCTCCCTCAGTGGGAAGTCATAGGCGAACATGTCATTGGCACCTCTGACAAAGCACCCTTCTCGCCGGCACCCCCTGAGAAATATCGAAGAGAGAAAAAACATTGACTATATAATGTAATAGATGAAGTCTTCCTCTATTTTTGTGTCTGTTGTTTCTTTCCTACCCAGTCTCTACACCATATAATAAAAAACAATGTGTGACAGCTGCGACAAGAAAAGTGATAAGAAGGGGAATAGAGGAGGAAGAAAAAAAAAAAAAAAAAAGACATTAGGGTTTTTGATTTTTGTTAGATTAAAAAAATAAATAATTAGATTTTTTTTTAAAATATTAACCAAAAAAAATTTGAAACCCTAATTTTTTATAAAGCCCTAAATTTATTTTTTTAGCTTATTGGGCTTGTTCAAAGATCTGGGCTTTTTATTATTTAAATGAGCTTGTTTTGAACCTTTAAAATTCTAAAACAAAATGGGCCTTTAAAGAGTGTTTTTTTGGCCATTTGCTTTTTAAAAAGGAGTTTGGACCCTAGATCCTTAGAAGAATAGTTTATTTTGTGGGCTTTTTCATTTTTTTTAGAAGAAGAGTTGGGTCTTGTTTTTTAATTGGACATGTGGCCCATTTCAAAAGAATATTTAAAGGTCTAATTTATAAAACCCCTAATTAATGAACACAGACATGTTCAAAAATATAAATTGTGTATTTATATTTTAGCCCAAAATAAGCAATTAATTTTTAGTGAAAAATTAATTTTTATATCTCAATAAATTTCAATCAAGTAATATGTGATTACTTATCATTATGTTAATTAGTTTAACATTATTTTATTAAATTCTTTTGTCAATTGTCTTTCTATAGAAAATTTAGAAATATAATGTTAATTAGCTTAACATTATGTATTTAATTTATTTATGTGTAAATTTGTTTAACATGTAATAAATTTATTTGTTAAAGCATTAATTGCATATTTTAAATGTGTTAATTAGTTTAACATGCTTATTGTTAAATGTTAATTAGTTTAACATTATGTAATTGATTTATCATTATGTTAATTAGTTTAACATGTGATAAATTAATTTGTTAAACATGTGCTAGTTTAACATAATATATTTACTAATATGTTCATTAGTTTAACATGTTAGTTAACATATATTAATTTGTTTAACATTTAAAAAATCATGATTTATAATTTGTTTGTAGCATGACTAGAACACTTAGTTGTGTTTTAATTTTGTTAATTTACACCTTGCTTACAATATTAGGATGATGATTGGCACTTTGTGCTCTTTCAACTCTGGATTATGCATGGGTTAATTAGCTTAATCATATTATACTTAGTGTCATAATTTGTAAGCATGGTGAACATTAAATCTTGCGTGTTATTTTAATAATCTGATCCTGATTCATGTATGTCTTTCTTTTTATAGCTTCCAAGAATATTATTGCTGAGCTCGACAAGGGGTTGAAGCTAAATGATGACAATTATGAGATATGGAGTATAAAAGTTCAGTATATCTTGGAAAAGCATGAGGCTCTTGAGGCTATCAATAATGACATGGATGAGCCAGAAGTTAGTAACACGACCCAGCATAGGCAGGATTGTGAAGCTTATGTCGTTTGGAAGAAAAAGAACTTTATTGCTTGCATTATGTTGCTGAGCACTCTGGAAAATGATTTCCTAAAGGAGTTCAAGGACCATTAAAGCGCTATGGGGCTTTGGGATGCTCTGAGAACGAGGTTTAAAACTATGTCCGTATCCAAATTGTATTATCTGATGATCAATTTTGACTTATATAAGAAATGCCTAGAACATTCGATGAGAAAACATCTGAGGCAGATGTCAAATATAATTGTTGAGCTAAAGATGATAGAAATGTCTTAACAGATGAACAACAAATCCAAATCATCATTCGCTCTTTGCTTAGTTTATGGAAGCATATGAAGATACATCTCACTCATAATGACAGAATCACGACTCTAGAAGATGTATGGAGGCACCATAAACTCAAAAAAGAAAGGCTTGAATCAGCCAAGCTGAAAACTAAGTTGCACATGACAACTTCAGATGGAAGATGTGATTCAAAGAGAAAGAACTAGGGAAAAAACAACAAAAGGTGTAAAAAGAAGCAACAAAAGCCATAACTAATCAGTAAGGCAAAAAGAAGCAACAAAAGGTGAATATGGCAAAGTTAAGTGCTTTAATTACCAAAAGAAGGGACACTATCCGAGTGATTCCCCTAAACCTTCTAAAAAGGTAACCTATACTACTTATGCTAATGAACTTTGTGTTTCTAGCTTTATTATTATTACTGAATCTTGTCTTGTCTGGATTATAGACTTAGAAGCCACGGACCACATAGCGAGGGACTATAAAGCTTTTGTTGACTTCCGACAAGTTCCCTATGGAACATTCTGGATATACGTGGACAACAACACTAAGGCTACTGTCAAAGGGATTGAAACATGCAAGTTAGTCCTGTGTGGTGGTCGAGACCTGATCTTACATGATCTCCTTTATGTGTCTCAAATTCATTGGAATGTGATTTCAATTTTAGTTTTACTTGGCCTAGGTAATGATTTGTATTTCTATGACAACTATTTTAAATTGAGTTATGACTAAGTTTTTTATGGTTTTGGTTATGTAACCAAATGTTTTATTTCTATGGATTTAGATGATGAATCTTACATTAATAATAATGTTAGTTTTTTTATGTTTACCTCTACGCATGATTATGATCACGATGAAAATATATAACATGCTAAACTTGGTCATATTGGCCAACAAAGAATGCAACGGTTAGCAAAAAGGTGTTTGCTTCCCAGCATTGAACCAGTAGATATGTCTACTTGTAAATCTTGTTTAGTAGAAAAATCTGCTAGAAAACCCTTTGGTAAAGCAAATAGAGCCGATTTTCCATTGCAATTAATACATTCTAACATCTGTTGGCCTATGAATGTCAAGGCCAGGTATGGAGTAAATTATTTCATCACATTTATTGATGATTATACTCATTTCAGTTATGTCTATTTGATTTATTGTAAGTCAAAAGCATTGAGATGCTTCAAAAACTACATGAACTTAGTTGAAAATCAATTAGATAAGAAGATTAAGGCTCTTCGAATCGATCGAAGATGAAAATATTTGTCAGCTCAATTTAATAAATTATGTTATGAGAAAGGAATAGTTTATCAATTGACTATTCCAAGTACTCCATAACGAAATGGTGTTATGGAAAAAAGGAATATAACACTCCTTAAGATGGTTAGGTCCATAACAGTACAGGCTAATTTCCCAATCACCTATTGGGGTAATGCATTGATGTCTGCAGCTTATGTACTTAACCGTGTGTCTATAAAATTAGTTACAGTCACTCCATATGAGTTATGGATTGGGAGAAAGTCTGACCTAAGTGTTTTGAAACCTTGGAAATGTGCTGCCTATACATATGATTCCTCTCACAAGTATGGCAAATTAGGCCTGAGAGGAAAGAAAAGTATCTTTATTAGATACTCAGAAACCTTAAAAGTTTATGTTTTTATAGGTCAGCAAAACAGTGGGAGCATGACTGAATTCAAATCTAAAGATGTCACGTTTTTAAAGAATAAATATCCTAAGAAGGGTAAGGTAGGTTAAGACCTATCCTTATTTAAGATAGAGAATATGAACACACTAAGACCACTTTATTCGAGTGGGAGGATTATAGATGATGATGAATTAGTTTCTCATCAACAACCTTTTTCATCATTATATGTGAATGAAAGTGTTCCTAAGCCAGTTGGTCCAAGCGGAAGTGACCAAATGGATCTCATTTCAAGTGGGAGTGAGACCATCGTTCTTGATCTGAGTAGGAGCAATATTGATCCAAACTGGAATAATAAAGCAAAATTCAACGAATCATAACTGAGACGTGGTTCATGTAAAAAGACTCCTCACTGACAATATGAGATTAGAGGTGACAAACTCTTTACAATGTTCCTGTAAAATGAAGATGAGCCGAGAAATCTGAAAGAGGCTATCTTATTCCCTTCTACGAATAAATGGACTAAAGCTATGGAAGAGAAAATGAAGTCTATAAGAGTTAACAATGTTTAAGAACTTATTGATCTTCCAAAGGGATGCTAAGCTATTGGGAACAAGTGGGTTTTCAAAATCAAGAAAAGAGCCGATGGTAGAATTGAAAAATTTTAAGGCTTGATTAGTAGCAAAGGGGTATACACAGTAGGAAGGAATTGACTATGAGGAGACTTTTTGTTTTGTTGTACAATTTATCTCTATTTGCTTACTTCTAGTTATAGTGGCTTATTTAGATCTTGAATTACATCTGATGGATGTAAAGATTGTCTTTCTCAATGGAGAATTAAATGAAGAAATTTATATGGAACAACCTCAAGGTTTCAATAAAGAGGGTCAAAAAGAAAAAGTTTGTAAACTTTTGAAGTCTATATATGGCATTAAACAATCTTTAAGACAGTGGTATATTTGTTTTCACAATACAGTCATCTCTATTGATTTCATTGTGAAGAGTATAGACAATTGTGTATATACTAAAAGATCTAAGGATAAGTATGTGATTATGACATTATATGTTGATGATATACTCATAGCTGGAAATGATATGGAGTTTATCAACAAGGTAAAGACCTAGTTGTCATCTCGCTTTGAGATGAAAGATATGGGTGAAGCTGCATACATTCTTAAAGTTAAGATTCCAAAAAATCATTCTAAGAAACTCTTGTATCTCTTGAAAGACAATTACATCAAAAAGGTTTTGGAACATTTTAGTATAGAAAGTTATAACCTTGCTGACACTCCTATCAGCACAAGCTAAACCTTGAGTGCCACATTGTGTCCTAAAACTGCCATGGAAAGATAGCGTATGAGCTGAATGCTATATAGGAATGTAGTCAGTTGTCTAATGTACGTTATGATGTGTACTAGACCTAGTATCTATCAAGCAGTTGGCTTGGTAAGTAGATATCAAAATGACCCAGGTCTTAAACATTAGGAAATTGTAAAAAAGATCTTAAGATATCTGAATGGGACTACTAATTGTGCGCTCTACTATCAAGGCGATAGATATCTGTTATTAGTAGGAAACACTGATACTGATCATGGAGGGGACTTAGATTAGCAAAAGTCTACCTCAGGATACATTTTCTTACGCAATGATGGTGTCATATCATGGAGTAGTAAGAAACAATATTGTATATCCTTGTCCACGATAGAGGCAGAGTTCATGGTCCTTTCTTTAGCAGCTCAGGAAGCTGTTTAGTTGAAGAGGTTCTTGGATTAATTATTGTACAAAGCAATAAACATTGAACTAATGTTAGTGTACAATGACAATAAGGCTACA
Organism: Delonix regia; assembly: GCA_037074485.1. Classification (NCBI taxonomy): domain Eukaryota; kingdom Viridiplantae; phylum Streptophyta; class Magnoliopsida; order Fabales; family Fabaceae; genus Delonix; species Delonix regia. The sequence continues at coordinate 10,656,259 of CM073455.1, forward strand.
ATCATATACACCAAGGATCCAAAGTACTATTGCAAAATCAAACACATAGATATCAAGTATCACTATGTGAAGGACATAGTTGCATGCAAGACTGTAAACATGAAGTAGGTATCTATGCATGAGATGCTGACAAATCCATTGACCAAGCCTATTTCTAAATATGTGTTTATGAGACATGTTAGGTATTTAGGATTGTGTAGAATTTAGCGTACTTCATTTGTATTTTTAATATTTTCCCATTATTCACAGATAAAGATATTTTAATGTTTTTTGATAATCAATAAAGTTTGATTTCCATGCTTACATATCTTTGTTTGAATGTTGTGTATATTCTTATTTATTGTTAAGTATGTTAGGTAGACAAAAGGGTTAACCTTCTCACACAGGTAACCATCTTAGTGTCTTTGTGACATTGGAAATGAGACAAGATTTTAAAAGAAATTATTAAGAGGATAATTTGAGAGCAATGATACTTAAAATCATTTAAGCCACCTTATTGATGACATAGGATCATTATAATTGATTTGATGAAATAAGTTCATGATTTCTAGTCTACCTTAGTTGTTAGATGTAAGTTCAAGACATTATGTAGATTAAGGAACTCATTTTCAAACTTGTGGTATCTAAAATATTATTTGTACAACATTATTTGTGAAACAAACATACACTCCACGGAAAAATGAGGAATGTTGTAATATATGTTTCATATCATGTGTGCAAATGTCGACTATATGAGTTAATATGAGTGCGATCTCAACTCATAATTGTGTGAGACCCTTTAAGCCTTTACATTAGCTCTATCTTTGTACCCTTGGACTCTGATCAAATACTTGAGCTGCAGCTTGGTATTTGTTATCTAAGCATGTTGCCTAAGGACTATGAGCAATGATTTTGTCTAGCGGGACATGTCTAGAAAAATGAGTTAAGTCTGTATTAATATGATCGTAAGAAGAGGAAGATCAATAAAAGAATCTCATTATTCTATATTCACTGGTATACCAGTTATGACTTGTGTATCATAATTGTGAATACAAGATATTATAATATATGAGATCATTGAGAAATATCTGAATGTGATTCTTATGATCTAGGGTACATATATACTTTATGATCTACGTGTAGGTGTAATTTCGACAAGAGACTATATATTCATAACTGATGTATAACATTGATGCTCTCATAGTATGTTAGTCACACAACCTACTTTCCTTGTATGAATAACTACAAATTATAAGGAGAAAGTGTTCTATTGATTTACTGGAAATATGTTTCTTAAGTTTAAAGAGTATAAGCACTCCCATTATGGGTGGACATTGTATAATATCTTAACAGATTTAAACCCTAGATATTATACGATTTTCTAACACTTTTCTTCTAACTAAAATCTCTACAAACTAGTTCAACTTTGTATCATAGAGAAGAAACACCCTTTTCTTTCTTCTACCTATAAATCCACCTACTTTCAAAGCTTTCATGTCCTTACGTAACTTAACCAACTCAAAAGCATAGTTATGAGGGGTAAAAATTACAATGGGAGACACACAATTTAAAATGAAAACCTCCTTCCCATATGAGAAATAAAAACTAGGAAACCTAATCTAAAAGTTTTCTACATTAACAAATCAATGAGTACAATAAAAAGTCTTTAGTAATTACTCACAACCTTTACTCACTATCATAAAAATAGAAATTACCACACTTCTCAGACACAAACAACCGAAGCACAAATATTGCAACGCAACAAATAGAGAAGAAAAAAATAATATGAGCATATAGATAAAACACTCACAATGTCCAAAAAAATAGTTAATATGTGAGCACAACATGAGGACGACCTACATCACTATGATGGGAAGAGAATTCTAATGAACAGTAAACATTTGAAGGAGTTTACTTAATCATCAGTGGATAATGTGATTGTGATGTTTGGTGGGTGAGAGTGGAGATATGGTAGGCTGGACTTGTAACTTCATAAAAGAGTGGTTTAGGTATCGTTCTTTAATAATATGATGATTTCAGTGTTGATTCTCTTGACTGGGAACATTCAATGCCCTTTATATATTCGCACAATACTTACTTTCTCACAAATGCAACAGACTCTTGGCGATGGAAATTTACACAAGGACAGCATTATACTTAATTAGTGTTGTTCTCACACAAGATCAGCTCTCAGAGTAGAAGTAATCATGTCCATTGAAAGATATATGTGACTCATTAATAATGAATCTCACTCACTTTGTATTAATATTTTTTAAAAAAATTTATAAAAAAAATTGACAGAAGAGAAATTTAAAAGGGTTAAAATTGATACAAGGACTTGGGACTCTAATATCAATCTCAACCCACTCAGACATTCACTGTCCATCTTCTCTTGACCATATACCAACTTTTATTATTATGGGAAATGTAAATATCCTTCTGAATAACTAGAAAGCACTCATTTTTCAGGCAAAAAAAAAAAAAACACTCATTTAAGTGTCTTTCTAATTTCTAACTATTCAAGATATAAATTATTTTGCCCAATTTTACCTTTGATTGATTTATTTTATTTTTTTTCAATATTGTTATGATAAGGTCCTATTTTTCTACAATTCAAGTCCAGTGTTTTAAAATTTGAATTTTTTGAAAATGATTGAAATGATTAAGAATATGAAATTTGATAAAATTTCAATGCAAATCAGTAAGGCATAGATGTATTCAGTATTTTTCTTTTCCTTTTTGTGTATTCTCATTCCATCAACTCATTCCAATAATTTTTCCGTCGTTGTCTTGTTGATGTGCCCCCACTAGCTTTTTAATTTTTAATTCTTATATATTCCTTTTCCAAATTAAATTCCTGACAAACTCCAAAATAATTTATTGAACAATATTCCCAAGCCCATTAATTCATCCCTTAAATTTTCAAAGTTCCATTTACTTAATATTCGATAATATACTATTATTTCTTCTTCGCTGGTAAATTTTAAATCTCAGAACTCCATTTAGAAAAAAGAAAATTATCCTTTAGTTCTTCTCAATAGGCAATGAATTTTGAAATTATAAAAAGAAAAAAAAAAAACCACTTGTCACGCCCCTAATTGTAGAGGATGACCTCAAAATAAGATAAACCATGTCTCTATAAGTCAAATTAATCTAATATAATGAAGAACATATACAATATCTAATCTAGTTCTCTAATATCTTATAATCTAATTAAAACTAAAATCCTACCTAACATAAAGAGCTTTTTGAATTTAAGAAAAATATTTTTCAATGCTTAACAACTAAATAAAATAATTCCTTTTTGTTATGGACAATGCAAGCCTTGCTCACCAATATTTGATCTCTCAACTTCTTCTAGACTAGAGAGGGACGACTAGAATCAATAGTTCTTTAAGAAAACAAAATAAAGAGAGTAAGGTTGACTGATAATATTACTATTTATATTAGGAGGGGATAGGCGAACTGCTAATAGTTTTCACAACCATGTCATTTTCTAATTCAAAATATGTCAAACTCACACATTATAAAGTTATTCCAAAAATAGGAAGATTACAAATATAAAATATATTTTATAAGGCTTACGCAAATTTAGAAATACTTTGCAAAAGAAATCATACTAAAAAGCATTTGAAATTAATAAATAATATTAAAAGAATAATACTGATGTAGAAAATATTTCATAAAACCAATCAAAATCTATAAACAAACATTAGGTCTAGGTTAGGAATTATAATACACATAGCAATCAAAGACAAATAATATGGATCACAAACAGTCAATATATTGAAATAAATCATAGTGCACTAGGGCTAATGTTTATTATCATTAGCTACAAGGTTCTATATTTGATGAATTCCTAAGTAAACAATATTTTTTCCATAATCGTATAAATAATTGAAAATATTTGCAATAGCAAAATTTCAAATTTTCATAAATTCATATAGTAACAAAATCATTCTAGAAGTACTCAAAAATCATACAATATGTAAATCATTTTAAAACAATCATTCAAATGTGGAAAAATATTACAAAAAATTTTTTCAAAATTTCAAAGTGTGCAAATAAATATCAGAATTTACATAATAATTGTAATAAGTCTATTTCCAAGGCTCCAGGGCATAAAAACAAAAATATTTCACAAATAAATTTTAAAACATAAAAGACAAGCATAATTAGCAATATTTACTTACTTGGAAGGAGAACACACAACAATCATGTTCCTATTGTCTCTTCTCTTATCTCATTTTATCACAGTACCAGTGCTTATGGCCTTATGATAACAAGTAATTTGTATTTAATTTCTTATGCAAAAAACTATCCTTAATTTAAATAAAATTTTCACTATTTAATCCAACACCTATCCAATCACCACGTACCAACTTCCTTAATTTCAAAGTAAAGTATTAATCCTTCAACTCTCAATATTATAAGAAATGTCTCCACCTTGATTTAAATCTTTGATTTATTTTATTTTTTCTACTCACATGTATTTAATTATATATATATATATATACCCAAAATAAATTCTTTTTCTTAGTTATGAGTTGCCTAACACCATCAAAATAATTTGAAAATTATGCTAACATAATTCAAAATTTTTTTGATTAATTTAAATTATTATTTAATGCAATTTAATCATTCTTACAAGATTTACTCCCTCTTTATACCAACAGTAGAATCCATAAAAACAATAATAATTCGCTCTATTCAACTTACTTTTCTTATTTGAAAATTTTAATAGCCCAAATTCCTTTTTTTTTTTTTTCTTGAGCTCTATTAATGTCTAAGGGGCCCAAAATTTTAAATTATTCCATGCTTCAAGCTCTCTAATTCATTGCTATGGTAGGATGCGAAATTGAGAGTCAAGATCATGAAACTAAATATTTAAATTAGAGGAGAAATAATAAAATCTATCAAACAACCAAAGCCTTAAAGTAATTTCATGAACACTCACCTAATTGTTTAATTTCGCTAAAATTAAAGAGGAAACATGCAACCAAAGAGAAACTTTTGAATTTGAAATGAAATATTGAAATTGATTACTGAAATAAGGGGAATTAAACAAAATACATCAAGAATGCAAAGCCCCAATTTAATTTAATGAAATCTTATCAAAATTAAGCATAATTTTGAATTTACACTACCTTCAAGGCTAAAAAGAGATGTTTCAAAATTAAGACTTCAAACTCAAATTTTGATCATGGATTATTGAAGAGAAATAACAAATTCAATATTAGGAAGCATATGCATAAATCAATTTAATGAAAATTTTCACCAATTGTGCTTAATTTCCCCTTTTGTAAGAAAAAAAAAATTGGGATACTTCTGGAAATGCTTAATGAGATTCAAACTTAGGTACTAAAATATGCATAGGATGAGGTTTAACCATTTATGTTAACCTCAATTGATTTATTTAATATTTATTCTTCTCTAATTATTTTAGAGATTTATCCTTAAAAAAATTTAAATTTTGATTCATACATCAACTACATTCTTTCACTTTCTTCATTGTACCAAATTAGTTTAAATTTTTTTTTCACTCAAATAAATTATTATAAATGAAGAAAATTTCAAGAGTATTACACCCTTGATAAATGAAATAAACGGATAACACAGACAAATCACATAGCTTGTTTATTTTTCAAATAATTTGAAGAACATAATTAATTCCTTTTAGTTATTTGATAGTTTTCCAACTTTAGTTATGAGGTTGTGAATACGAGTATTTTTTATAAGAAAGAATAAGAAAAAAGTATTTAATTTAAATCATAATTTAATTGATTTGATGATTTTATGAATCTATTTGACATCATAATTTTATACATAGACATAAACTCTAATTTTCTCAAACCAAGGAGAAAACTTCTTATATATTTTTAGGGGGGTCTTTATCTATATCTATCCCAATAGGAGAATCTATTCTCTTTCTATTTTCTTTTTTTTTAATGATCTTGGAGATTTTGTAATGCTTACTCTAAAACTATTTGTTTATATGGTAGTAATATTCTTTATTTCTCTTTTTTACTTTTGTATTTCTATTTAACGATTCAGGACATAATTTGGAACGTGAAGAATAAAAAATATAATTCTTTTGTTTTTTGTGTTTTTTTTTTTTTCTTTTGCTCGTGCTTGATTTTGAAATATTCTTATTATCTATTTACATCTTTAACTATTAATTAAAATAAGAATAAAAAATATTTAATAAAATAAAAAATCAAACAAACAAAGACAAGAAACAAAAGAAGCTCTGTTCTGTAAGTAATTGGGCTTTTTAAAGTCCAATTATGCGTCTTTGGTTCCTTGACCATGGAGATTTGTTGCATCGCTATTTTTCCTTTTTTAAAAATGGATGCATGGGTTTCCAAGGGCCACATGATAAGGATAATAAGCTCTCGATCCCGGCTAACTTCAATTAATTAAATAAACAAACCGGAAAACTCGTACTGCAACTATGCCAAGCCCGATCTTGGTTCCGATACTGCAGAGACAAGTCATGCTGGTCGAACTAATCTACTTTAGGGATGAACCTAGCAGCCTTTAATAGTTATGGTAACGAGTTTAAATTTGACACCCATTCTTGTAGATACAAACAATGAAAGAGTCGTTGACATTATAATATTCGCTTAAGCTCTTCAGTTATTAATGGCATCATCTATAACATTATGCTTTATTTTTACATCAACATGCTCTACCATTTTCTGGTCTCTTTGAGTAGGCGAAGATCATCATAATACTGTGTGATCCAGCTTTTGATTATCTGGATCTCTTCCTTTCGTTGTTTGATCAACCACTCAGGATCGCCTTGATTTGCAGTCCTAATATCCAAGCAATGAGACCCTGAAAATTAAACATTAAAACTCAATACAATTTTTTTTTCCTCTTCATTAGTTTACGCACGCAAATTACAATTCATTGGTTCAGTAAAAAAGTTATAAATTGGAAGTATATTTTGGTGGTAGATGTCAATTTGTAATTTAAAAATATTAATAATTAGCGTATATTTAACTTAATATAGAAAATCTAATTTTTCTTATATCATGCTTGTACTCATCACTAGTTGCCCTTCCCACTTAGAAGACATACCATTAACTGTGTGGATGGCAACAACACTGTCTGATATGCTGTCTAGCACCCTGTAATACATAGAAAATTTCACATAAATTTGTTCCAAAATCAGATGTTTCCAAACATTCAGATCATTAATTCAAGGTTAAAAATCATATGCAATTCTAATCATACAGATCATTTAGGGTTGCTTACCCGCCACTGCTATAAGGATCTCTTAACCCATTTGAGAATATAATGTTGCTAGCGAACCTTTGAAGGACCAATTTTATATTCTGGCGGCGATCACCACAGGAAAAAAAATGAATCACTTGTAGCATCATCTCACTCTTACATTTTAAAAACTATATTAATTCATTAATTGCAGGCGGAAAGCGATATGTATTTCTTGTTCATATTTAAATATGAACCCAAAAAAAAAAACTTTTGAGAATGAGTCTATCTAAATGGATGCTACATTGAGAACAGAAGAATGCTTACATGACCTCCATAGTAAGTAGTGACCCAATGAGGACGAGGTGACACACCATAGTATTCCTTGCATTGCTCCACGAAGTTTTTCATGATGAAAGGCCTTGGTGGAAACATGGTATCGTTTCCACGGCCAATTGGCATCACCATCTCACTACATCTCTAAATTTAAGAAGTAAATATTACTTCGTTTTAAGATAACAAATGACAAATTTAATCAGTCAATCACATACAAAGTTACTGTTATTATGACCACTGAAGTGCATAAAGCAAAAGAAAATGGATCAGAACATCAAGCACTATTTGTAAACGTAATTATACCTGCCATCCCCAACCCTCGGTTGTCTCGCTAGCATTAGTAGGGCCATTAACTTTGCATGAGCCACTACCCTTATACGCCACAACACCTGCATATATCTTACTGAGGATATCATTGCCAAATGAAGCTCGATCGATGCCACCACAGATTACAGAAACTGGATATAATGGTGGATGATTATATTGAGCTGCATTAGTATACATGGTCTCCAGGTATTCTGTCAATTCAGAAGACTTCTGTAAAGGTCTACAAAAAACAAACGAAATGTAGCAATTACATTATCACAGAGTGAGTGAGATCACTTTCTTATTAAGTTTTAGTCCAAAACAAAAAAAGGGGTGGCAGAAATTGATGACTTTACTGGCAACTGTTGAATCTCTTGTCGAGGATGGAAAGACCTTTTGGCCCAGAAGCTACTCTTTCTATTTCAGACCAGGATTTCAATATAGTTTCATAGCATGTCTCACTGGCTTCCTGCATATCTCATTACTTTAGTACTGGGGATTGGGAAATATAATTCTGTTCCAGTTTCACTATTTCAGAGTACTAATATGATACTGACGCTATTTTTTGAGGATTAAAGAAGGTCAAACATCAAATTATGGTATATTTACTCGAAAATCCTTTGTGACTATAGAGTAGTAACCGTTTTGTGGGGTGATATTATCAAAATAGAGGATTGGAGCTGATGAAGCCAGAGCACCAAGGGCCAGGTGGGGATATTTTAGCCTAAACCATGAAGCAAGCACTGCAAAACAAACATTTTAACCCATAAATTTATGTCAGAATATAATTGGAATAACCGAATAAGATAATGAAGAGTTTGAGGAACTGACTTCCACCATATGATCCTCCAATTATAATCACTGGGGACTTTTGGGCATGTAAGGTTTTCTTTATGTGTATGAGAATTTCTGCATAATCAGCTATGGCTTGAGCTGAGTTGAAATACCCAATAGTGCTTGCGTTCTTCAGTGCTTCTTCCCTTGATCCAAATGGGACTGATTTCCCATAGTATCGGTGCTGAAAAGAAAATTACTTAAGTGTCAAAACATGCAAAACCGATTAATGTTGAATTGAATGAATCATAGAATATCAGCTTACTACGTGACGAGATACTTTAAATTAGACCAACATCTTACCTCTATGTATACCACGAGAGCCTTGAAGGTAGCAGCGTTATCAGTTGGAAATCCTACCTTGCTATGGCTAAGATCTATGGGTGCTTCGGCACCAAAGTAAGCAAATATGGGAGCATTAGATTTGGCACCACCCCAATACTTGAAGTTGATCAGATATCTTTGTTGAAACTTTGTGTAGCTTTCAGGCATATAATTGAAATGATCCAGAGTCTGTCTGTAATAGAATGTTCTGAAGTCCCCTGTATCAGGTGCAGCCATGGCTGCTTGGTCGTTTAAGGTTGTTTCTCCAATTGCGCTCAACCTTGGAATCGTCATGGACTGTGTTACAGAGAGACAGGATGAGTGTATGAGAGGAATGAATAGAAGCCATTGAAATGGCAAAGAAGACTGTTTCATTGTATTCAAAGAAGCAGAATGGCTTTGACGTTTCTTTTGTGTTCCAGATTTGGGATTCAAAGACGTCCTTTTATAGCATATGATGCTCAGTGAGTTGTGTTTTTGTGTTTCAGTATGCACCGTTTGTAAGGCTCTAATATTTTCAAGTCTATTTTAATTGAAAATATAAATTTATTAGAAGTATGTTAAACATGTATAAGGTGTAATTAGATGAAATTAATTGGCAAGGTAATTTATAATTATTAATCTATCTTTGAGAATTTAAAGTGCCAAGAAAATAACATTAAAAATAGAATTAGAGGGACTAAAATTTTTTAAAAGAAAAAAAGTTATATAAAATAAAAATTATAGTTTTAACTATTTATTTTTTGTTGACAAGGAGGAAGATAGAAAAATAAACAAGCATGGAGCCTTTAATTAAAGTAATGGGCCCTACATATTGAAAAGTTACATCCAATAATTAATAAAATTTATTTCATAAAAGGTCTATGATATTAATTGAAATGGTTGAAAGTTACATTTTGACATTTTATAAATCACGCACATTTTTCTTTTTTTACTTGTCAGAGCTTGAGAAAAGAGTGGAATGAAAGTGAAGCTTAGTAAAAAAGCATTTTGTAGAAAATTTGTATTTTTGTAAGAGATTTGCATATTTGGAAAGTCTACAAAAAGGAATTAAGCACCTTGGTAAAAAAAGAGTAACTTGAAACTCAGACAATCTTTATCCTTAAAACTCGCATTCTATTATACTAATTAATTATTTGATGTCGATTATGTTGTCATTGTTTGATGACAATTGTATTTTGGACTACTTGATGATTAGTTACATTATAATTGTTTAGTGGCAATTATGTTACGTTTGTTTGATGGCAATCAATTATAGTTGTTTGGTGGCAATTACATTATGATGGGGCTCTTGGGTAGGTTTATGCATGGACCCTTATATTGATATGAGACAATATCGGGGTAAGTGACCACGTGAAGTTGTTATACAATAGTTGAAGTGATCATGTATGTAGCATGAACTATATGTAGTCATTGATGATAAATTGTGAGTTTTAATGCTAAAATTATATGTTTTAAACTATGATTAGCTACTGAGATGTCAATTTCACCCATTTTTTATATCCCAAAAAACTCCAAATGCTCAAGATGTTTCACAAGATGTAAGGCCACAAATTTAAGAAGTTGTAAAAATACTTAAGTTGTATATACTTATTTTGTAATATATTATCAAGATAGATGACCATTATGTTAAGAAGCCACGTATATTTATATAATAAATAGAAGCTAGAATAAACGTATCTTTTCTTGTAAATGTTTAGTATGTGTTTATGGCTAAATAAAATATCAAATGATTTTATATTGTTCTAAGATATGGTATAAGGTCTTTAGATCTGTTAAATTTAAGAATGGTTAGAATTAATTTCTCCTAGCCAATGAAATCAAAGTAATATAAGCTTAGAAAAGAAAGACTAAATTGCACTACTTTGAATTTTGGGTTTAACACATATAGAAAATTCTTATACGTTCAACCATTCTTAGTTAAGGATTAGATATAAAAGTTTAAATATGGAGATTTATAATATTTTGGACTATATATTTTCTACTATAATTCCTTAACTAAGCTATTGAATTAATTGAAGTATTTTGGAGGCGTTACACCTTTCATATACGCTTGGGGAGGCTTTACTGGTATTCTATTCACTTGGACGTAATACCAAGTCTTCCTAGTGAAGCTCGCTATACTTTTTGCACGATTATTGACAGCAAAAATCTTTTGATTTTGAGCTGTGAATCGTTTTTATCATAATAACTACGTTTGACATCGTATTTGTTCGGTGAAAAAAATGGGTGATACTTGAAAATGATTATGGCTTAATCATAATAACTCTGTTTAACTTGGTGTCTTCTCAACGAAAAAAGAGGGAAGAATAGCCAAATGGTAGTTTCAGTTTTTATTAGAGATATTCTCTCTGCCGCAATATTTCAAATTGAAAAGACTTAAAATTATTAATTACTGAAGACTTTGAAATAACTTAAACTAATTTAGAAAGTTAATAAAAAAAGAATTCTTACCTAAAGATACTTGGGACCGAAGATAAGGAGCCAAACTACGTATACAGCTTGGGACAACTAATATGAGAATTCTTCTTGAGAATAAGTCTTTCATGTTTTATTAAATATTTTGATATACATTTACAAAGGAAAATCTATTTCTTGTCAATGAACTTAATCACCTAAAATGATCATATCAAACTTGATTAGTTGAAACCCACGGCAAAAATGAGTAGCTAATGAGTTTTATTTGGGAGGGAGTGAGAATGCTGATCGTTGAGAATTATTTCTGGAAAAGAAATGTTAGGATACGATTGAGGCAGAGTCTGACGAATCTGGAAACTTAGTTGTTCTTAAACAAAGTGAAGACCTATAAAAGGTCAAATGCTATCAGGTAGAAGTTATGGGTCCAAGGTGATGCAAGAGCTAAGAGGAGGTGTGACATTCTCATGTAAAATTAAAAGAATGACACCAACCTAGGTTGGTCGAAAAAACGACAAAGCCTGTCTAGAACAGTGGGCTGGAGTAAAGTAAAACAACTTAGTCCTTAAGGAATAATACTTTTATTTTATTTAGATGGTCATTTAGCATTAGGCTATATGAAGGGAGGCAAATGTTCAAATTAATAATATCTACCATTTTTAATATTTTAAGGTATTAAATGATACTACTATAAGAAGAATTAGTGTATATGAACACATACGTACGGGTAATCATCCAAATTTTATTCTACATATATTCAACGTACATGTCAAATTGTGTAGAATATATCAAGAATTTTTCGAGCTAAGAGTAATCATCGATTGTGGTGTGAAACGGCATGGAGAATGTTAATTGGATAATCTGCAAAGGGCCCCACAATTTGAGGTGACACTTGATTATGAACCATATTTTTCAAATTCGACGCATGTTTACAATCGCTGAATAATTAGGTCCATATGTCCAAACGGCCACTGATTTTTCCTTTGTTATAATTTCATAAGTCCGATTAACATTAATATATATTTATACGAAGACCATGGAGAAGCTTGTAATATATATCAACTTGCTATTACTTATTTCATCAGTTCAATAACCTATGCAAGTATAAACAGCCTAGCATTTCCAAGTACAAAAGAATATTTGATGGAATACTCAATTTTAGAGAATTAAAAAAATACAAGTTTTTAAATAAGAATCTATAAATTATATGGACAACGAATTGAAGCACCGAATTAGGAAAACCACACATGCACATCGTGCAAGCAGACACGAAATAAAATACCAGCCATGCAAGCACAGGCAGTGGACCTAGAGACAGAGACACACAAAAACTCAACTAGCAGCAGTAGTACACAATACACAACGCATACGAGGACCACTCAGCTCGGTTTCTTCATCATCCACATAATTATTGTAAACATCATATGTTTCTGCCTCTCCAGAAGTGACCTCAATCCCTTCATTGCTACTATTAGTGTCGGAGGAATGCATCAGACAAGTTGAGTGATAAGCGTGACAGCAAAAGAAAGCAATGACTGATACATTCTGTATAGAAAATGGGTCAAAACATATACAACATCTTCCACCTCCCCTAGTCTTGGACTTCGCTTCCACGTGACTCAGACTTTGAGATTTCTCAACCACATGAAAAGAATGAGCGTTACTCCTTTTAGCTCGGGGCTTATCTTCATTACTTAGATAAACTCCATGCCTGGCCTCCTTGTAATACTTAACTAAAAGGTTGACACAGTCGGCCTATTTAATGACAACAAATCAGCAAGATGTCTTCTTGTTTCTAATCAACAAAGATTACTAAGAAAGGCTACAGGTAGGGGGAGGGTCAGGGAAGAAAAGCACCTTGAGGATATCATTACACCCATGTCTGAGTGATGTTTCAGTCCTGTAATCAGTGAAAATTTTAACCAGCCGATCCCTAAGTCTGCAAGAAAAGCAGATAGAGAATTTACAGTTAGTGAAGAACAAAATACTACCAAGTAAAGCTGGAATTGGAAGCCAGTACGGTAAGAGCAATCAGTTAAAATTGTTAGAAAGGTCCATAAAATGCATATGCACAACCAGAACTAGCGAGATAGACATCTATATAAATAGATATTATATAATAAAGATACTATTACTCATTCCTTGGATATGCTCTGTGAGGAGATAATATAAGTTATGTTGAGTCACATTTGTTACGTACCGAGGTATTTCCAACCCATTGGGAACCTTATTCACTATATAGAGGGGATCAAGATTCCCAACTGTGTGTTCCAATAGAATGCCCACCTATCAATTAAAAGAATCAAGCTCAGAATGGGTTGAGAAAAGGCAGGTATATAAAAGAAATCAATATGCATATCCTCTGTCCTCAACTTAGTTATAAAATACCATTTCAGGTTTGTGTAGACATTGCTTGATTAGTTCTTCCCAAAGTTCATCATCATGTTGCATGGTGACAAACTCTACAGCCTGCGGAAAAACATAATGCTTCTATTATAACCATGACTTTAAACTTAAAATCCCTGAAGTTCTGATTTCAAGACTTAGAAGTTGGTTGGAAACAAAAGCCACTTCCAATAGAAGATAAAAGTACCTCCTCTATATCCCCTAATACATCAATAATAACTGATAAGGCTTGTTTAGAGTTTCCCATCCTTCCTAGGATGAAGGCTTGCTCCTTCAATAGATCTCTTTTGATGCAAATTTCATATGCCTGAATACAATATCAACAATTTGGTTTACAATTTTACACACATATAACTGTCAACATTGGTCATTGGTTGATGTCAAACCTTCTCAAGGGTATAGTGTTGACTACTGCGAAGAAATGGCAGCAGCATCTTTGGGTCATAGTCTGCGTAAAGTTCTACCTATGCAGTAGACAAAATGATAATATTAATGCCTAAACAAGGTATTTTTGCACATGCAACACATATAAATGGACACTAATTATGTTAAGCAGCAGAAGATAGATTCTGTAATAATAAGACAAAATTTTAAGGTAAACCCGAGAAGAATGCAGCACTAAGCACTAATATAGTATTACCCTGCAAGTATACAACTGGACCACAGCACAGAATCCAAAACAAAGGAAGCCTGCAAAGGTCAAACAAAAGAAACAATACCAACCTGCATATCATGAAAGTCCTTCCCAGCATGTGGTTTTACTTCAAATAATGAATGAAGGTATAAATGTATGAAATATCTGCAGTCATGCTTATTAACGGCATTTAGAAGTTGCTCCACAACTTCAGGTGGATTTATGGAGTCCCTGTTTTGGATTAATAGAGGAATGGCACGCTTGCAATCTAGCATCATCAATTGGACAACCTGAACATGCACAGGTTAGACCAAGAAGAATCCAGTGATCATATAAAGAAATGAAAAAAAAAAAAAAAGTGCAAACAGAATATGAACTCATGCCACTTCAAGTAGAAAAATTAATGACTATTCTCTTTTAGGAACATCATATTTACTGTTTAAGCAACCAGTTCTTGATACCCGAGATGGGACCCCATAGTTCATCCACTTTGTTATGTGCATATCAAAAACGATGTGACAGAACACATATGCCAATTCAACGGAAGAAAAATCAACGATTCTTCTCCTTTAAGAACTGCAGTTGTTTTTAGATTTCAAGGAAACAATTCCTGACATCTGGATTTTGAGTCTATTAGTTTAACCATCTTGCCACGTGCATTCAATAATTTATGCAATATTGACAACATGAATGATCAGATCCTAATATAGTGCACTCAACCTTCTAAAGAAGACTCTAAACACAGAATTCCCAGATAAATTATACATTTACAAATTAGAACCATACCTTTTCTCGAACTGCATCATGTAGATTATGCTCATCAATGAAGTCAAATATTTCAGGTTTCAGAAGCTGAAAATTTCAATTAAAGAAAGAAAAGAAAAAAGGAAAGCAAATTAACAGTCAACAAGAAAGACAAAAGACCTTAGAATTAAAGCATTTGCATGTATCTGTAATTGATATCTTTACACAAGTAAAGTGCATTAACACCACCTACATCAGCATACAATGAAAAGGCTTTCTGATATTGTCCATTAATTACATATAACTCAGCCAATGCCTGACCAAGAACAAAAAGGAACATATTAATATGAACAGATGGTTAGCAAATTCAAAATGCAAATGCAATACATCAGACTAACCTCCTTGAGTGGATCAGTCATGGATGAAGTACTAAGCTGAGGTTCAATGGCTGAAATAACAGGCAAAGCATTATAAATTACAGAAGGCCAGGATTTGACAGCGGACAAGAGATCCTTATGAAAAGATGGATTTGTGGTCAATGCAACAAGAGCAACCTGTGGAACCAAAAACAATAAAAAATATGTAATCCCAACTCAGTTCATTATAGATACTATGCAAAGACATTAATTGGGACAGAGTCTTTTGTCCTAGCTAACCTCATAAGCAGTATCACGCAGTCTGGGGTTTTGCGTAGGCATATAGGGAACTAATACAGGAAGTTGACGAAGGTGTGCAAAGTGGAAAACCCATCTGTTGAAAGCAGTCCAATGACAGTCAATTAACAACAATCTTTCAACAGACTATAATGGTGGCATGTAGTACCTTTCCCATGCTGAAGCCGATCCTCGCAGCAACTTGGGACACAAAGAAGCGGCTTCAGAATATTTTCTTTCCACAATTAGATGATCAAGGTACCTAGATCCCACCTACAAAGATTGCACCGAAGTCCAAGTGAAAAAATCTGAACTCTAATTATGTTCAAATTCAAGTTTCTCCATTGATTATATAAGCATGATGGATTAGTAAGTTTATACAATGCAAGAATACTTCACCTAATAGAAAAACAATTCAGGCTTCATTAACCCTTCTGATCTTGCTTCTTGTGAGTCTAATATTATACAGTGTTATTGATAGCAAAAAATTGACACCCAATTACAAGATATCTTGAGAAACAAAATAGTTACTGTTGAGCCCAATACCACAGGGCCCAATATTACTAAGACTTACCAGAGGAAGAATAGGCAGGAGAGGGGAGGTCAGAAGAAGGCGTGAGTTGGTTAGAGGAGAGATAAAAGGAGAATAACAAACATGTGTTTAGCTAGAGGGTTGCGTTGAGGGGAGGAGGTTATGGAAATTGTGTAATCTGGTGGGAGAGACTCAGACCTCTCAAAATTCTGAGAATTTTTTCCTTTCTTGCGTCATTTTCTGCTTGTAACACAGAGTTTGAATACCAGATCATCTCTGGAATTTCAACTCTGTTTCATTTCTTAATACTACCAGAATTTCTGTTTTCAGGTCCCATCAGTTACAGTCTTTAATTATACACCTTCATATACATTCAATCGACATGAACAAATAAGTGATTCAATTCATATACATGCACAACCTCATTTCACATTATGTTACTAATGGAGTGTGATATAGAAAAAAAGTAATTTGGAAATTTAGGATTAGGGAATATAATGTATTTGTTTGAATTGGGATTTTCTTTTTTCTTTTTTTGGCCAAATGAATATCTTGTAATTAGGTGGGGATATCATGCTATTTTAAAGTGCAGCCAGGGAATTTTAGTTATTTAGGATACTTTGGCTACCAAGTTGGATTTTACTGTTTAGTGGTTGCTATGCACTCTAGTTACTCAGCCAGTCATTTGTGATCATAATTATTATTCAGAGGTTCTCCCAATCACACACACATCTAACTTTTAAATGAAAAGAAGGGAACAGATTGAATTAACACAAGTACCTCATCGAGAAGTTCACTCCTTCCCTGACCAGATTCAACTGCAGCCAAAGCTCTTTCATGCCACCCATGTTGAAGAAGCCAGGCAATATGATCTTCGGTATCCCTAATAATCAAAATGCATTAACTTCTCCATTTTTTCTATCTTGTATAACAAGTAACAACTTATAAAGAATAACGATCAGTAAGCACTTTGAGGCATCTACATTTCCTTGATAAAAGTGAGAAATAAATATCTGTTTCTCAGATAATTTTAATTTTTTAAAGCAACATAACAGGAATAACACAAATTACTTATGAACAATAGATCAATGATAACCAAAATTATAACACTGCATAAGAACATTATTCCATGCCTACCAATCAGCTGTCAAGGATATTCATGATGTAACGAATGATGATGTTTAAACACATTTTCCGAAAAAGCATGATCAATCTTCCCTTGAAAATGAAGAGAAAATATAAAATACACTTAACATCTTCACATACTAATGACCAAGATAACTCATCAATTTTTCAGGAAAAGCATAAGATTTACTATCTCCTTAGTTTTTTTTTTTTTTTTTAATGGTGATAATTTTTAATTTCATATATGTCAATCATTGAGAAAAGTATAAAAAGATAAAGAAGTTGACGCTAACCTAGGTTTCGCAATAACTACATCCTTTGGGGACACAATATAGTAATGTGGTTCATCACCTGCAGCCCACTGACCACCAGCATAACTGCTACCTGCATATGAATTAAAAGCTATTATTTTCATGCAAGACCATTTCGTGCATAAAGCATAGATCATGGATAACACTAACCAAATGTTAACCTGAGAAGGGAGCATGAGCAAGGGAATAGTCCTCTGCCTTGTAATGCTCAAAGCCATGTACTGGTAGAGCATCAGTTGAATGTTCATCATTGTTCCATGTTACTACATGTACTTCTGGTCTTTGTGCATTGCCCTGTTCAAAATAAATTCACCCACCTTTAAATCAAAGCAAACTTTCCAAATTTATCAACAAGGACAGCAGAAGAATTGCCCAAGTTTTCTTGCCTATTTTGATATACAATTGGCATTTATTGCTTCCACTTTTAAATTTAGTGGACATAATGCAGTTAGTGTGAAAAAATCTTCAAGGTTTAACAAAAGTATTGCTAGATAGGGATAGGATCAAAGAATATAAACAACTCTGCAATGAACCATACCAAACAGAAGAATGTAATGGGAAATTTATTGAGATTGACTAGTTTCTAAGCAGCAGCATGATGCTGGCTTGTTACTGCAGCTTATTTAACAGTATGAAATCACTAAAATTCCAAGCGAGCCAACTGACTATTTGATCCTCCATACCCAGAAACAAAACAAAACAAAATTCCAATATGTCCAAGTAATATTGACCAGGACTATGAGTCTATCACCACCATACTTTGAAATAATTAGGCACAGCTTCATGCAAGAATGAAGTGAGCTTGGAGAAAAAGAAAACAAAGAAACTAACAGTAGCATAGAAAAAGTAAGAACGAAGAGATATAGTTACAGCATAAAAGGTTCAAGGTCAGTGTGAGAAGTTATATGAACTCTATTTCATCATATGCATGTGATACCTGCCAAGAAGGTGCAGTGCCAGTAAAATCCTTTTCTCCATCTTCTCCAGGTATATAAGCAAGAACAACCAAAGCATCGCCAAAGGGGGCAATTCCTGAGATGAAATAGGTGGTTTGAAAAGATGCCACAATATCCACCTGGTTCATATGAGACATTGTGACTTTCCGATTCATCCCATTGGCTGCTTTACTGTGATTTTTTCTTATTGATGCAATTTTGACAGATGTTCCCCAAGCAATTACCAAGAGGGTGTCATCCTGAATGTGATGGATGGACATTCGGTTACAGAAGTTTCATCAAGGAATGGTATATTTATGAAAAACAAAATGTTACTGCATCTGTTTAAAGAACTCAAACAACCCTTGAATTCAATCACAGCAGTCCATGCTGCTCGCCAGAGTGACATGTCCCAATAGCATGCCCTCTTGAATATTTGACTAACCTGCCAAACCAACTGAGGAAGTAAAAGTTCGGGGCATGGACTCCCAAGTGGTTTTTCAATAAATGTTATACGCTGGTCATTGGCTGTATCATAAACCTTCACTCCTGCATCATTTGCCCAAGCAACCAGACTTGTTCTCCACTTCACAGCATGTATTGGACCTTCACCAGCGTGCAAAACCTTTTTTTTGGGAGGGGAGAGTATTTTTATAATTAATATATTAAAAGTGAACTAAAAATTATGTGCTTAGGGTCAGAAGAACCTACAAACCTGGTCTCGATAGCCTAACCATGTCTTTGAATTAAGATACAAATGACCAGCTAAACCACCCGCAACAAATCTCCTTGATGTTTTTCTTGCATAATTTGGGTCCAGCGCAATAGCCTTCGTGGGGTGATGATACTCAAGTTTTACTTTTTCAGCAGTGAATAGGCTGTTTATTACAACGGATCCATCATCAGAACAGCTTCCAATATATTCACCTTCTAGGTCAAAGCTAAGGTCATTAACAACAGCAGCATGAGCAGCAAATTCTTTCACCTGTAAAGGGGCAACTCGGTTAGACAAATTCTGGAAACAGAGCACTAGCACACCTGTAATTGGCTGTGACGACTGAGGAAAATTATAGCGACCATTTATAATACCGCATAAGATATCTGCATAGTACAATGTCAACTAGTCGGACCCTTAATCCAGATGATACTTATAACTCCTGACATACACTTGAACAAAATGACACCTCAAACAAGTGCTTAATCATATTCCAAGCCAGAGGAAGGGCACCATTGTCAAGCCCATAAGACTAGGTCACAGCCTGACTCTTATAATTCCAAGCACCGGCTCAATTATCCTTCTCACTTCAGTTCAGATACTAAATACATCATAAAAATTTTTGGAAAAAAAAATGCCCCCTAACAGTTTTAGAACTAGCAAGCTCCAATTTCAACTACGACAGCTCGAATTTACATAAATTCCGTAAGGAATCGAGATAGTGGTAGCTCACCTGATTCCCAAGAAAATCAAGGATATGGACGGTGCCCCCATGAGTCCCGAGCGCGATCATCCGCTCGGAAACGGCGACGCACGACGCCCCATCACTTGCTAGCAGCGAAGGTATGCTGCCTCCCATTCTCTGATACTTAAGCCTCGGCTCCTCTTCCTCTTCCCCAGCCTCCTCCTCCTCCTCTTCCTCCTCTTCTTCCTCGTCTTCCTCCTCCTCCCTCTCATCGTCTCCTTTGACACCGTTCTCAGACGGAAAAGGAGCCATTCTTACAGTTATTCCCGGCGGCTTCGTGGTCGGTAACCGAGTAGGAAGGAACTGAAAGGATGATTTACGAAGCTGAAACACACAAGATAGATCAAGATCTGTCTTCAGTCAGTGCTATAATTTTCTTTCCCAGAAAAAGATAAAGGGCGAAGGGGTTAGAAAATTGCCGGGAGCGTGAGACTTGAAACTTAAGTCAGATGGAGACTTGAAACTTAAAGTCAGATGGTTCGAGCTATCTTTTTTTTTTTTTTTGGCGCTGCTTTCTTGGCAAGTGCTAATTAATTAGCTAGACGACAAAAGAAAGTTGAAGGCCAAACATTATAATATTCCCTCCACGATTATAACGAGCACAGTATCCGTTTTTTTTATTTGAAATTATTAAATTTTATTTTATGTGTAATTGTAAAATTGATGTATAAATTTTAAAGTACAATAAAAAACATTATAAATAACATTTAACGGTCAATGAGTGCTTTACTTCAGGTCTAACGGTCAATGAGCACGTGACTTTGATCTTCTGGTGTACCGTCGCCCGTCACGTTTTATGTGGCAAAGTCTAGTCCGCAACCATGATAGGTATTTATTTTGATCCATTTAGTATATTATTTCTTTTACTACATGTTCTTGTTTTAATATTTTTTTCGTTACCTGTGATTATTATGTTTTACTTACGATGAATTCCTTAAATTATATCTCAATAATAATTTAAATAGAGCTTGAATCCTTAAAGAAGGGTTAATAGAAAATGAATGAAAAGAAGGTTTTCAATAATTTTTTTTGTTATCGAAAATTTTAGTTTTTGTTCTTTTAAATAGAAAAAGTTTGGATGGAATGAGATGATGAATATATTTACCATTATATTCTCTTTAATTTGAAGCTTGTTAAAATAATATTTTATTTATAAAAATAATAAATTAATCATTTCATTTTATTAATACCATATTCTCTTTTTTAGTAAACTTCTTATCATTATCACTTTCTTCCATTCAATTTCTACTCATTCCATTATACTCACTTTCTCAACTTTTAAACGTAATCTGCCTTTTCTCGTGACATGATTTGCTCCCCTCTACCACTTTCCCTCGTTAATTTGGACTAGAAACCCTAGCAGTTCCTCCCCTACCACGAGCATTGAGATCGATCACTTTGGACTTCAAGCACCAACAGCGATAATGAGGGATCTTGAAGAGATTGCTTGCTTCGTGCTGCTATGGAATTAAACTCTATTGGCGGGGACGTGGCTTTTAAAGTTAGCAATTGTGCTATGGATGTGTTGATGGATTAGTTAGCTGTTAGTTATCTGTGGCACATTTTCTATTCATAGCAAGAACAACCGCCTTTGAGATCCACGGCCATTAGAATAGAGTAAGGTGGATTCTGGACTTTCCAAGAATGCTGCTACCATCTCCATTCACGCATCTATCCACATCCATTGGAGGCACCCAAGGTGGTTGAACGTCTGTCATCCCGTAGTTTCCATCACTCAACTGCTGAACCCCATTTTGTCGCTAGAGGAAGAAGAAAGTTCATGGATCACATGAGCAATACGGGTTTGCAAAGATCAAGATATGGATTATTGATGACAACCCTCTACAGTTTTTGTGTGATTCTAACGGCAAAGCCTATATTGACTTATAGCTCATAAACCATATGTCATACTTGAAATGTGGCTACCCAGTGTAAAAAAAAAATAATTTTAATTATTGCCTTAAAAATAAAAATTAAAATTTAGAGATTTGTCATCAAAATTTTTAAAGGATAAATTTTGAAAAACCAATTTATAAATTAAGGAGATTTGCGAAATGCAAATCAAGTTCCAAAGTCAATTATGTATAAGGAAAGTATTAGATACCTCACAACACTCATTTTTAAAAATAATTATCTAAAGTTGCTTATACAAAACACATATAACCTTGATTTAAATTTTGATTACTTTTATATGTCACATGCAAAAAAAAAAATTAAGAAAATAAAATATTTACGAAAACATACTTGACTTAGGATCAGAGCCTATGCCTTATTTACATTGTAATGGGATCAAACTCTATGTAATTCAATTAAAAATGCATATCAATTGGTTGATAATTTGTATTCTTTTACGAAAAGAAAAAAGATAATTTAAATCAAACAGATTTTCGTAAATAAAACAAATCTAAAATTTGACTTGTGTATTTTAATTTACAAAATCACTTTGATATCATTTTTTTACACTCTTCATTTTTTCTTTCTTTAATTTTTTTGGATTTTTGAAACTTGGATTTATTTCAATTTTGGAGGAGGCACAAAGTTACTAAGAAAATAATATTTTTGAGATTTTTGGATTTTTAGAATTAAGATTTTCATTTTACTTTGCCAGAGGGAGGAAATTGTTATGAAAGGAAAAGTATTTTTTGGTATTTTGGAATTTTTATTTTTCATTTTTTAAATTGGTTTTCATATTTTGATTTTGTAAAGGCATGAAATTATTAAAGGAAAACAATTTTGAGTATTTTGGGATTTTAGAATGGGAGTATTTGCATTAGGAGAAGAAGGATATTTTTGTTATTCCAAAAAACAATTGAAGCACTTTTAACAAGCTCATTTATTATTCAAAATTATTTTAAAGGAAATAAAAGAATTTGTTAATGTTATTGTTTCCAACTTAGATTATCTTTTAACCCTTTTTTTTAATTAAATATTAAATTTCAAAGTTTTAAAAAATTAAAGTCTTACATAACCTTTACAAGTTAACTTACTTACTATATGAAGAGACAAAAAAGTCAGTCTCACATTACTACCTTAAAATTAAAGACTAAAAAGTTGATTTATTTTGTTATGTTGGAGATTGGCAAGAAATATCTTCTTTTTTTTTTTTAATAAAGTGCCACAAAATTTTTAGAATTAACAAAAATCTAATTTTAATATTTAAAAATTTTGATTGAGCATGTGTTATTAAAAGCCAAATTTATTTTTAACAACATTGGTCCGATAAAACTTGAGACATGTATAAAATCTCACACAACGCCTAAAACTATTAACAGGCTAATGAGACTTTAAAAATTAGTTTTATTAATGTATTTTTTAAATCTTATATTAATTTTTTAGACCTAAAAAAATCAGGAGTCTTATACAACTTCTATCAATTAATTCTAAAATGTTTAAAGATATTAAAATTTTCACATGATGGCTTTAGAAATAAACAAAAAGTACATAAAAATAAAATGATAAGAGGTAAAAATAAACTAAAATTACAAATAAAGAAGGAAAAAAATAGGGGATGTCAAATAAATAACGAAGTGAAAAGTAAAGCGATAAAATACCAATAAGAATGAGAATAATAACAAAAGTATAGGCTATACATGACAACTTTTACATCAGCATTTTTTAGTATTCTAACGTGACCCACGCCTTGTAGATAAGCAAGTAAATCATTCATGATTCGGAGTATGGATGATAATTCGGGGCAAGGCGGGGACTACGACCTCGCTTCCCATCCTTACCATTTTTTGTGTCTTCAATATCCATTTTCACTTTTTATTAGAGGAAAAATTTTCTCCCATCCTTATTTCTCACTAAGATACGAATCCTTATGAGATTAAGTTCATTATTTATATTATTCAATAAATTTTAATCAAATTTAAAAGAAAAACTAAAAATATTTAAAATGATAAATTCTAAATAAGTTTTAAAGATTCTAAAAACTTCAAAAAATAATTATTTCAACAAATTAAAAACATCAAATTTAAGTCGTATTAATATCAAGACATATTTTTCATTATATGTAAAATTTTTATTATTATTTATTCCTTATATGTTATTTGAATATTTTTAATCTATTTTATTTTTATTATTTTAATATATAAAAAACTTGTGTATTTAAAACATCAATCAAGATATACTTATTTAAGTAACAATTTACTTCTTACTTAATATTAGTAGTTGAAATAGTTTCTTTTACATATTAAAAATAATTACACTTTCATTTTTTTCATAATAAATTCACGTTTGTTAAATTTAAAAATATAATAAAGTTACTACTAAAAATACATATATATTTAGGTCAAATTATTTGAGATGAACCCCACACCACAAAGAGTACCATTTCCGTCCTTACTCTCAAATTACCTTTCAGAGAGATTTCTCTCATTCTCATTGTCATCAAAAAAAAAATCATCAAATGCAAATTTTTCTACGTCCTTAAACAAAAAACCTTCTAATAATATCACCCAAGAACACGTGCCTCCACTTTAAAACCCCATTTTGTTTTTTAGAGAAAAAAAAACTATTCCTCAATAGTTTTAGAATGCATAGAACACATGGTGAAATTAGCACTGTTCAAAAGCATTCAAGAAGAGTGCTTAATTACCTCAATGGTTGTCTTTCCAAATTTACTCAGTTCTCCCCTTGCTTCATTCTTTTTAATTTTTCGAATTGCAACTGATCCTTACCGCTCTCTTTGTCGTCTCTCTCTTTGTTCAATCTCCCTCTTGTTCTATTTTACTTCTTGCGAGTTCTCACTCTTACTTACTGTCACTCTGCTTCCCTTGAGCTCTGTTTCTCCTTTTTTTCTAAATACAATCCATGCCTCCACACTCTGTTCTCGTAATTCAGAATCAGAGGCACAGAAGCTCCACTTCTCTTCTTTTATTTTTTTCCTTTTCTTATGCTCTATTCTCTCTCTTTGTGCACACTTCTTCCTGCTCTATTTTACTTTCTGCTTTATTTCGTTCCTCTTCTCTACTCTCTCTACTCTCTCCTCTCTCTTTCAATATTTTCTGCTCTTCCTCTGCTCTTCAACAAGAATGGGTGTATGTGTGAATGGTGAACAATTTCTCTCAGTCTCCACACACTCTCGGCTTTTTTAATGTTCTTCCTTTTGAGCTTTCTCTCCTTCCTTCAGCTGAGCTTTTGTTTCTTTCCTTCCACAACACATTTTCTTTCGTCTCCTTCTTCTTTTCTTGCCCCACTCAATGTCGTTTTTCCTGTAAACTCCCTCTCATCTTTTCTTTCGATTTCTCTCTCTCTCTCTCTATTTCTTCTCTTCTCACCTACTCTCCCTCTGCAAACTCTGTTCTTTTTTTTTTTCCATCTCTATCTCCTTCTTACCCTGTTTCTGATCTTTCCCTTTCTATTCGTCCCACTCTGATCTTTTTTTCCTTCTCAGGTTCCTCCTCACTCTCACGTCTCAATATCCCTTATCTGACTTATTGGACCTTTTTGGCATGTCAAGGAGACCTTTCTCCTTTAATGCTTCTATGTAATAGGTAGTAGGGTGGCAGAAGAGAGGCATGGATCATTAGGTGCCATTTAAAAATAATTTAGAGGTTCTCTTTTCTTCCTTCAATAATAATGCTAAATCACAAAGAAGAAAAATGATGCAAAGTCAGAAATTGAAAACACCCATAAATCTAGAAATTGAATGTGCTGGTAAATCTCCAAAAATGATAAAAACGAAAATGAAGAGGAGAAAGACATGAACTGAGCCCGAGAAGACATGGAAGGGGGAGAGGTTTCCAACCAAATTTTCGATCAAAAAATTCCAACTGATTTTTGGTTAGAAAATTTTCATTTTTTCTACAAATATTTTGACCAGAAAAGTTTCCGAAATTTTGGTTAGGAATTCGAACTGAAATTCAATTTTTAGTCAGATATTTCCTTTTCTTACCAAAATTTCTATTGGAGTTTCCCACTTATATACCCTCCATGTTCCATCCTTATTTTCTGGGGTTTTTTAGGCTTTTCTGGGTTTCTTGGTGCTGTCCTCCTTCTTCCATTCTTATAAGTTTATTGAGTTTTCTAATGTTGTGTTCTTTTACTTCTTTTACTTAACAAAAGATTCTTCATTACTAAAAATTTATTGCATTTTTAAAACTCTTATTGTCAACTATGACGAAAAAGATGGAGAGTTACTTGACAACAAAGAATTTAGGAATTAAATTACAAATATAAAAGAGATTTAGGAGTGTATTTTTAATTTTATTACTTCAACATCCAAAATCTACCTTGCTCTATTCGGATAGTTATGGATCTCAAATGCGTTTATTCTTGCTATGCTGTAAATGGGAAATGTTATGTGACGAAAAGGCTTACATGAACGATTAATGTGGCATTAGTAGTGGTCAATTTTTGACATGTTATCATATAATGTGGCACGTAACTAAAAGATGTGACACCTCAACAAGTTACTAACAGATAACTAATAGATAGACCAACTTGAGTGACTTTTGACTGAGTAAGGGATATAATTTGAATTTTTAAATGAGTGGAAGACTAAAATAAAATTTTATCTTTTTATTTAGCTTTATTTATTGTTAAGAGGAGAAGCTAGCTTTTAGGGATTTTTACCTATATTGGTTGTCTTACCACTCATGTAAAAGATTATATATATATATATATATATATATATATTCTTTCAATATTTGAATATAAGTGTATGTGTTGAGACTGAAGGAATCATTGATGAATTCTCTTTTAATACTTTAATTCTGATAGACTAGAAATAATTAATAACAAGTTACCTTACAATTCTAATTGATTAGGCTTGATCAATACACCTGCTAAATAAATAGGTCATGCGCCCGTGTCATTTATATTGGGTGTATTGAGTCTATCAATGATAAATAGAGATCTAACTTACATGCATAGTGAGATTAATGACCCTATTTCATCGTGCATGGAGTTTTATTTGTCTAATAATATTAATATATTTAATTATTTAAGTAACATATATATATATATATATATATGTATAACATGTAAAATCTCCCATAAATTTCATACAAAAGACAATTACAAGGTGAGATTTCTCTCTTCCTATTTTATCTCTAACCTTTTTCTTTATTTTATTTAATTTTTTTTTTTTGCAGATTCATTGCCAAACTTGTAGAGATAAAGATAAGATACATCTCAGTCAATTCACACGTATGTCTATATCTTTGTATTTAAATTTACTCTCCCGCTTAAAAAAATTCTCTCAACTATATATGTTCATATAACTTTATTTTATTAAATATTTAAGCATAGGAATTTCATCACAATGCAACTCCAATATCTTGAAAAGAAAATCCAAACATGAAGTTAGATTTGTTGGCGTAAGAATTGGTTTAGAATAACTAATCGTTTTCTTTCCATTTAGAAACAATAGACAAATAGGGATGGCTTAGTCTTTATTATTTCCATACCTGTGATAGTGTGAAAATTTTCTCTCTTTTCCATTTCATGGACTCAATTTTATTAATGACAATCCAATCTCATCATCTTAAAAATACCAAACACATCATGATACTCCTTTTTTTTTAACCAAAAAAGCATGAAATTCTGGGACATATGCAATTAGTTTAAAATATGTCATACGAACATTGAATTAGTTATGAATATTTCATGCTGGCTATCATACTCCGTTGACACATATGATGGCCGTCGTTGGGTTTGGGTTTGGATTTGAAAAATCAATAAATGAGTATGAATCTTAGTATGAGCAATTTTTGTTCTTCTTTTTACAAATTTTAAGGGTTTGAAAAATGATTAATTAATAAAATATTCATCCTACTCAAACTCTCACATATATCTAAGAATTTAGGAATTAAAGTAGCACAAAATTGGTGCCAAGTCTTAGACTCCTTCACGAATTGTGATCACCCTGCGAGTGTTGTACTTCATTGTATGCGTATATACAGATTGGGCTAGGTTGTGGTAGCACATAATTTGACATCCAATTTGACTAGGCTTGGGCTATGTATGGTCTCTTTTACTTTTTTGTTTTTGTTGTAAATTCACAAAAAAAATTTCTAGTAAACAACTTTTTCTTGAAGCTGGAATATAAAAATAAAAAATGAAATGAAAAATAATGATGATATGGGTTAAAAAATTAAAATTTGAAAAGAATCAATATTTTTAAAAATTTATCTAGTATAAATAAAAGTAAATTATTAAATATAATATTAAAAAATAAATTGGAATAGGTCAAGGTATCAAGTGAATTCAAGACCAAAGTGGAAGTCACGAAAAATATACTTTTGCTTTCTAACTTATCACAAATTGTTATTTTTGTTTATCACTTATTAAAATGCTCAAAAGTTTCTTGTCCATTAGAAAATGTCACAGTTGGTCCTCTTCTTTTTTTTAAAAAAAAATTATTAAATTTAGTCTGTATACTAAACCCTAAACTCTTAGTCTAAAAAACTAAATTTGATACTATTTTTAAAAGTGAGGGACTAAGTGTGACAATTTCTAATAAGTGAGAGATCAAAATGATAATTTTGTCATAAGTGAGAAACCAAAATATATTTTTTTCATACCTTGTCTGCCCCAGACAAGATAATTATTTTTCTAATGAACTTGATATGACTAGAGTGAACCAAGTTGGTTGAATCAACCAAATGTGTGTATACTTTAGTTTATTATAAAATTATTTGTCAATATGATTTATAGAGTTTGTATTTTGTAAGTTCACATTTAATCCTTCAACCTCACCCTTTTTGCAAAACCAGCTTGGAGAATAATTTCCCATCCTAATGAAAGTTGGGTCAAGCTTTTAAAGAGAATTTATTTTTTAGGAAGCAAGGCAAGGCTTTAGATCATCGTGGGTAAGATCCATGTTGGAAAAGATAGGTTGAAAGAGAATCTATGCTGGTTAATGGGGAATGGTCACCATGCTCATTTATGGAAATGTGTTTGACTGCCAAACTTAACTAATTACAAGCTAATTTTGGCGCCACCTATTGAGGAAAATAACGAAGCAAAAGTAGCCGAGTATATACGCAATGGATAATAGGATTTAGCAAATGTTAAACCATAGCTTACAGAGGATGAAATCAAGGCGATATAGATGGTCCCAATTCCAAGAATCAGTGTTAATAATAAGCTATTTTAGACAGAGGCTACAAATGGAATCTTTATTGTTATAAAGGGATATCACAAGGAGAAGAAAAAATCAAAGGGTATAAGATGCACATATGTAAGTACTTCCTACCAGATTTCACTAAGTCTTTGAAAAGTAATATGACATCTTAAAGTCCTTCCAAAGGTGAAGCATTTTCTATAGAAAGCATGTATGGGATACCTTCCAACTAAAGAGGCTTTATGGCTAAGAAGATGCTCTGCTTTTAGTATTTGCCCATGTTGTAATCTACATATGGAATCAATCAAGCATTTACTCATTCTACGCTCATGGGTGAAAATGGTTTGGTGTTGCTCTAGTTTATCACTCAAAGTTAATGAATCATTAATTACCCAATTTGATATTTGGCTACAGGCATACTTATGTGAAAGGGACTTGATGTTAGGAAACGTGGCATTAGACAACAATATTAAAGAATGGGAAAAGAAGAATTGACATAAAATATTTACGTGGAAAACCCTTTTGTATAAGGGAAAAACCACTGACAAGAATGGGAAAGACCTTTACTAATTCAAGAGATTGTATAACCTTTCTTTGAATGTGAAGAAAAAATAATTAAACTCTCTCTCTCAAAAACAAGAAAAAAAAAAACACACAATTCTCTCTCTCTTAAGTGGAAGAATAACTATTCACTCTCTCAATAAATGAGATTTCACTACATTTATAACTTTTTACACTTCAATGCCAAACCCCAAAGGGAAATGTTATATTTATAAGCATTCTCTTCAAAATTTTTCAATAACCTTATATTCCAATTTGTCAAAAGGTGGCAACTTTATCTTTTACTTTGTCAAAATTTGCTAACTTTATCTTCCATTTTTGTCAAAAGTGGTAACCAATTTTCAACCAACTTTATTTTTGTCAAAAAGTGGTAACAACATTTTTACCATCTTTTCTTCATTGTTAAAAATTAGCCTCCAAATTGGTCTTTTTCTTTTTGAGATTCTCCCACTTAAAGTTAAATTTAGTGGGTTCAAAGTCTTTTCCCTTCTTGTCATCTCTAGTATCTCATGTCTTTGCTAGGCCAATAGAAGATCTACACCATGTGACCTTATCAGTGTTCACTGACTTTGTCAATGTATCTGCTACATTGTCTTTAGTGGCAATCTTAAGCATATTTACTCTTCCTTCTTCTACCACTTCTCTTACAAAATGATATTGAACTCCTATGTGTTTTATTTTTGAATCAAAGACTTGATTTCTTGCAAGGTGTAAAGCACTTTGATTATTACAGTATACAAGAATTTTATGCTAGTTGTGCCCAATCTCATCCAATAACCCTTGCATCCAAATTGCTTCCTTGCATGCTTGTGTAGTTGACTTATACTCTGCTTCTGTTGTAGACAAGGCCACAACAATTTGTAATTTGGATAACCAGCTCATAACTACTCTTGTAAGTGTGAATATATAACTTATGGTATATTTTCTTTTATTAATATCACCAACAAAATCAGAATTAACATAGCCTTTGACAGTAAATTCAAATCTTCCATAACATAATACAATATTCAAGGTCATTTTCTTATATCTAAGGGTCATTTTCACTACATTCCAATGCTTTATACTAGGATTTGTCATAAATCTGTTGACAGTGCCTACTGCCTGAGCAATATCTGGCCTTGTACAAATCATGGCATACATAAGGCTCCCTATTGCTAATGTATACAATACTCAAGACATTTCTATCTTCTCCACTTCACTGCTAGGACTTATACTTGAGGATAATTTGTAATTGACATGAGATTAGGTAGAAATTGGCTTACAATCTTGCATGTTGAAGTGTCTCAAGACTTTGTTTAGATAATTCTTTTGTGAAAGTCAAATCTTCCTATCTTTTCTGTCCTAATGAATTTGCATCCATAAAATCTTGTTTGCTGGTCCCAAATCCTTCATATCAAATTCCTTAACTAATTATCTCTTCAGTTCTTAGACTCGATCTTTGTAGGGGCCTATTACCAACATGTCATCCACCTGCAATAGCAAAATGATAAAATCACTTTTGTCAAACCTATTATGATATGCATAATGGTCTGAACTTAGTCTATTGTACCTAAGACTGATAATGAAAAAATCAAATCTCTTATACCAATAACTTGGTGGCTACTTTAAACTGTACAGAGATTTGGTTAACTTGCAAACCAAGTTTTATTTTCCTTTTTTCTTCGAACCCTTCTAGTTAGAGCATATATATCTTTTCTACAAGTTCTCCATGCAAAAAAGCTATTTTCACATCTAATTGCTCTAAATGCAAATTAAATGTAGCACACATAGCCAGGACCACTCATTTAGTTATAACTCTGACAACCAGAGAAAATATCTCATTAAAGTCAATCCCTTCTTTTTGAGCATATCCTTTCACCACCAGTCTCACACAACATATTTCTACTTTGTCATTTCCATCACATTTGATTTTGTAAACCCATTTGTTCTTAATGGCTTTCCTTCCTTGCGGCAGTGGAAAAAGCTCCAATGTTTTGTTTTTATGCAAGACTTCCATCTTTTCTTGCATTGCTGTCATCCATAAGGAAACATCTGGACTTATTATAGCCTCTTGAAATGTTGATGGCTCTCCTTCTTTCATGAAAAGACAATATGCATCATAGCTTGCCATAACATAATTTGAGTGCCATGTTGGTGTACTTCATCAATGGATTGACCATCAGACTTCCATGCTAGCCTCATTTGGTTATTGTTCCTTGTGCTTTAGTTTCATTTCAGAAGAATTATTGTCTCCAGTTTGAATAGTGATAGTCTCTTTTGTAGTGTCACTCTCTTCTTTATTGTTTTACAGCTTGTGTTATGCAAATATTACATCTCTGCTGACTACAACCTTATGGGCAGTGGGATCCTATAGGCGATACCCTTTTACACCTTCAGCATAACCTAGGAATATACATTTCCAAGATCTAGGATCTAATTTTAATCTTTCTTGAGGTTTGTAATTACATATGCCGAACATCCAAACACATATAATGATAAATAATCAACTGGCTTACCACTCCACATCTTCATTAGAGTCTTTAAACCAATAGCTGTTAACGGTGATTGATTTATCTCAACACTAGTAGTTTTGACCGCCTCTGCTTAGAAAGACTTTTCTAATTTTGTAGTTCTTAACATAGCTCTTATTCTTTATAAGAGAGTTCTATTCATCCATTTTGCCACACCATTTTGTTGAGGCATATCAGCAACTGTGAACTGCCTCTAAATACCTTTTTGTTTGCACAATGCCAAGAAGTCATTCTCTATGTATTCTCCTCTATTATCTGTCCTCAAGCATTTTATCTTTCTTCCATATTCAAGTTCCACTCGCAGGTTACCTTGAATATTAGAAACACATCTGACTTCTTCTTGATTAGGTACACCCATACTCTTATAGAGTAATCATCAATAAAGATACAAAATATTTTGCTCCTCCTAAAGATGTTACTGGTGATTCCCACACATCGAAATAAATCAAGTCTAGTATGTGTTTACTTCTTGCAATAGATCTATTAAACTTCAATCTATTCTACTTACTTTTAACATAATGCCCAAAGAATAGCAAACTTACATTCTTGAGCCCTAGTAGAAGATCATGTTATGCAAGAATCTTTAATCCTTGTCCTAACATGTGGCCTAGTCTACAATGCCACATTTTTGCTTATTCTTTTTAACAAGTAGAAGTAACATATGCTTTTCCTTATTTCAATGTATCTTCTTGAAGCACGAATAATTTTGAAGTGCTCTTTCTTGCTTTCATGACCATGAGTGTTCCTTTGGTGACTTTTATAACCCCATTTTCAATTTGGGTTTTAAATATGAGCTCATCAAATTGCCCAACAAATAATAAATTTTTCTTTTAACTCTTTACGTGCCATACCTCTTAGATAGTACAAATCATGCCATCATGCATCTTTATCTTAATGGTCCTAATACCAGCAATCTCCAAAGTGTGATTGTT
The DNA here is from genome assembly GCA_037074485.1 of Delonix regia. NCBI lineage: Eukaryota > Viridiplantae > Streptophyta > Magnoliopsida > Fabales > Fabaceae > Delonix > Delonix regia. The sequence goes on from CM073455.1 coordinate 10,689,547, forward strand.
TCTTATGTACACATATCCATTAGAGATAAACTTGTATGAATGAAACTAACCTCGTCGAGAAGTTATGTGCCATGTAGCTCTTGAATCCATTAACCAAGTTTCAAAAAATGGATTTCTTATTGAACTGATTACTACTTCAGCACATAAGATTCTATCATTATTAGAGGTATCAGCAACACATCATTCAGAAGTTGTTCCTATAGCCTTCTCTCCATTTTTCTTGTTGTACCAATAGTTTTTTTTCACGTGCCCTTTTCTCCCGCAATGATAACACTTAATTTTTTCTTGCTTTGTGACTTTGATCTTCTTTGGTTTTGACTCCCACCAGAGTCACGTTCTTTTGATCTTCCTCTCACTATCGATAATGCCTCTACCTGTTTAAAAGTTGTTAACTTGTCTTCTTATTTTTGCATCTAGATTCCTCTTCCAGAATAGCAGTTGCAACATCTTTAAAAACAAGATTATCTATAAGAAAGCAATTTGTTAAGCTGATGATGAGTTGATCATATGAATCTGACAGACTTTGAAGTATGAGCTCTGCAGGTTCATTTTCTGCTATGTTGTAGTTTAACAATGAAAGTTGGGAGAATAAAATATTCAGATTGTTGATATGCTTCGTTATCATATTGGACTCGGACATGTGAAGAGTGTACAATTTTCTTTTCAAGAATATTTTGTTATGGATTGACTTGACTTCATACAATCTGGTGAGTGTGTTCCAGATTTCTTTTGCTGTTTGTTTTTCTGCAACACTTGACAAGACTAAATCTATCAATACTATATGCAAGTTAGAAATAGCATTGTCATTCATCTCCTTCCACTTGTCACCTTTGATTGTATCTGGTTTCTTACAAATTACTGCAATGCAGTCGTCTTTTCTTATTATTGTCATCATCTTCAATTTTCATAGAGAAAAATTACTCACATTGAACTTCTCAATCTTAAATTTTGTTGCCATAATGTTAATAAGATAATGCCAATAACCAAAGCTCTAATACCACTGTTAGGAATCATGGCACTAGACAGCAATATTAAAAAATGAAAAAAAAAAAAAAGAATTGACACAGATATTCATATGGAAAAACTTTTTGTATAAGGGGAAAAACCACGGACAAGAATGGAAAGATCTTCACTAACTCAAGAGATTGTATACATATTTTTTAATGTGAGGAGAGAACGATTAAACACTTTCTCTTAAAAACAAGAAAAACACACAATTCTCTCTCTCTTTCTCAAGTGAAAGAACAATTACTCACTCTCTCAATAAAAAAGATTTCACTACTCTTATAACTCTTTACACTCCAATGCCAAACCCCAAAGGGAAAGACCATATTTTTAGGCATCGTCTTTAAAGTTTTTCAACAATTTTATCTTCTACTTTGTTAAAAATGACAATCAATTTTCAACTAACTTTATTTTTGTCAAAAAGTGTAATAAAATTTCTACCATTTTTTATTCATTGTCAAAAAGTAGTCACCAAATTTGTTTTTACCTTTTTGACACTTGAAGGATTAATTAAAATTTTTAATTGCCATGACCTGTTGTTTATATGGAAGGAACGATGCTTTTGGTGCTTTAACATACAGTACCAGATCCTGTAACAACTATGCAGGGAGCAAATAGAGCTTGCTTAGAGTTTTTTTTTTGCAGTAAATGCACATGTAATTTATCGTATTAATGAAAGGCAATCTTCTTCTCCTATCGCCTATTGGTCCCCACCGAGAAATGACAATCTTAAAATGAAGTAGATGGGAATTGGAAGAATAAATCTACAAGTGGGATTGGTATCCTTATAAAAAATAGAGAGAGCTTTGTAATATAAATGAATTGCCTAAAAGGAAAGTTCCAATGTGCTTTTGAAGTAGAATTGCAAGCCATCATTGTGGGAATGAGAATGATGCTTAATCTATAATTAAAAGAAATAAAATAGAATCAGATTGTCTGAACCTGGTAAAGGTCGTTAATGACCTTGCTACGTGCCTAAATTAGAGATTTACTTTAATCTTCATGACGCTGTTGATATAACGAAAAGGTCATTTCATTTCCAGTGATTTGGACTTTAAGGTCAACCAACTAAATTACTGATTGGCTATCAGCTAACCCCCATCCCCATTACTAGATATCGTATTCTCTAATGCTTAGGCTTGTCGCATTAAAGTGGGTTAACCTCTAACGGCTATTTCTAGAATATTTTTGTCTTAATTTGTTACTTGATTTCTAGTGTTTTTAAGAGTTTATGTTTATCTATTTTCTGCTTGTGTCAAATTTTTTCCTTGTTAGGTGTTGGTTGTAGGTGTCATTTAGCTTCTTTTTATAAAATTATCACTGATGTCACAAAAACTAACATTTAATCATATAAATAAGTTTTTATGGAAACTACTTTTCATTCTTTATTTTCTCTTTTGTTGCGATGAAACACATACAATATTTAACTTGAAATTTATTTTGATTTTGATATAAATTTAATATTATTGTTTAAATTTATACTTGAGTATTATAGTATGCAATCACATACTATATACCATTTCAACGGATTATTTTTTTTAATGATTAAATTAATATAATGGAAATTTTAATTAATTAGTGGATTAATTGAAATTAAATAATATTTTAAAATAGTTTTAAGAACGCATTTCCTGAAATTTACTTGACATATTTAAGAAAATATCTGTTTTTAAATGACAACCCCAAGATTGAATTCTTGATCTCAAAGCAAGGGGTACATTTGATTGACTGCTAAGGCAATCTTTTAGAGTAAGTGGCATTTGAGTTTTAATTATCATGTTTTAGAGACAAATCAAAATTCAGTCATCATTATTTTCATATATTAGCTACATTCAAATGATAATTTGTATATTTTCACTTCAATGCTTATTTTATATTAATTAAATCGAGTTGGTGACATTTAAATAGGAATAAGAATGAACTAAAGGCTAAAATTGTAGAATTTTTCAGTTTAAGAAATTGTATAATTTATCTCTTTAATGAAGAATTTAGATATATAAATTTGTGTAAGTTAACCCGAAATTCATAGATTCATTTAAAAATAAAAAGCCGACGAAACCAGGCTTAATATTTAAGTTCTTCATATGTCCGAAATGATTCAAATTTAGGGGGAGAGGATGAACGCGTATCTTTGTATGTTTTTTTTTTACGCATTAAAAAAAAAAAAAAGAGAGCAGAAAAGAAAATCTTAATTTTTTAATTTGTATAAAAATGACTAAGCAGCTGAACACCTTAGAAAACGGGGGTATTTTGCATTAAAAAAAAGGTTTTTTATTTTTTATTTTTCCCATTGCATAATACCAAGATGTCATATCAGTTGTTCAAAAATAAAATAATTAGATATAATTTCATGGGAAATGACTTTGATATGGCTTTTGGACTGATCAACAAATAGGAATGTTGAGTTGTAAAAATATGTGACTGCACTAGGATTTTTTGTTAATTTCTTCTATCGTAATTTTTTTTGTTTTTTATCTTTTATTTTGGCTGTTGTTTATAACACAAATTTTTTATTATGTCGTTATTTTTAAATTTGCTTTAAACATTATAAGTTAAAAATGTAAATTAATAACTGTCAAAATACACTGTTTCAGCCAAAATGTATAATGAAGAAAATATCAATTCAACTTTTAACATTATAAGCTTAACATAAAAAAATATGATGTGAGAATAAACTTGATCACCAAATTGGTCGGTCTAGTTTCAATAAAAATGAATATGAATTTAGACGAAAAAAAACTCAGTTAAAATAAGTCCAAAATTTTAGAGTCTGAAATAAAAATACGTGGAACCCAGTATAATCTAAATTATTTACAATTTAAAGTAATTTGTATAACTCTTATTACTACTCTTGTTATTATATTAATCATAATTTTTCTACTAATTACTAGCATAGACAATATACTCTATGTACTCTTTTTTTTTCATAAGCTTATGTTAATTATAGTGTATCTATATATTTGTTGGCCACAAAAATTTAGCATTTTACCCTATTTCATTTGTATTTTACGTACCACTAATCCAAACATTTTTGAAAGATTAAGACACTGAAACGTTTTGTCAAAATTTAATGAATTTAAGTCAAAGCGATTAATGCCACCCACAATACTTTTAGATTCATAACTAGTTTGCGATCTTACATATATTCATATTAAAAGTTTTTGGATTTAAATTTAATTTTTTGTTATAAGTAATTTGTTGAATTAAGATAAACAAAATTCTATAATTGTAAAAGGAGATTGACTAAATTTTAGGTAATTTAGTTTTTGCTTTTAAAATTTTGGATTTGATCCCATTGTACTAAAATTTACTTTAAAGTTTTAGATTTTGTACTATATTTATTGAAATAAAAAATAAAAAATAAAAAAGGAAAAAATTAAATACAAAAGAAAAAGACAAAAAATGTGATAAAATTTAAAATTTGCATATGTAAAATAAAAGGTACTTCGTCATTATATGAGTATACTCTGTCATCAAGGCTACGTGAAAAGGAAGGGCACCTTAAATAAAAGAAATAATTATTTTTTGGCCAATAATAGCAATATAAATTGTCAGCAAAGTAAGAGTGATAGAATTTCGCTCGCTCGTTCAAGTGATATTGAGTTCAAAGGCCAGTGATTAGATATTTTTTGTATTTTAATTTAAAATAAAGAAGTATATAGGATTTTTTTCTTAAGATTTTATGAACTATTAAGTTATATATAATTTATTAATTTTCAAATTTTCTTGTTTGTCCTCATTCTGTATAATATGTATATTCATTTTCTCAAACTAATTACATTTTCTATAAAATTGAACTAAAGTTGTTTATTTACTAGACCATAGAATTCAGGTCTTTTACACTATCCTGTAATTAAAAAATATGATTTATAATTATAAATTTTAAAATCAAAATCAATCAATTTTAAAAATTTAATACAACAACTACAAATAACAAGTGGGATAAACATTTTAGAAAATATAATCATAAGATGCTTGGATCTAAAATCATGAATTTGTTTTATCTTTACCGATAAATCTCACAGTACGTAATTAAGATTTCTTCTTCTTTACATTCGGTAGTGAGCAACTAATCAATGCAATTGAATTTATTAAAGCATAGCGGGTATTTTGGTTATTTTATATGCTCACTGGAAAAAAAATTTCGTACTTTTTGTTTTCTGATCCCCTCCATGGTTAGCTTTCCTGACAAAATTCTAGTTCCAAGCCAGTTCGTCGTCAAAACAACAATCACAATCATGCAGTAGCGGGCTAGCGGCTCCATGACTGAAGACCCAAAAGTCTACATAAGGCAATTAACTGTGTGAAGGTCAAACTCGCACACAGACACCTCCATTCCTGTTCTAGACTCTACAAAACACAGATTCACCATTAAAACTGGGCAAATCGGATCTTTGGCACAGCCAAGAGGGCGTAATCACCAATTAATTCACCTATCCTGACCCCCTGAGATGGGATTGTTCCACTTGATCCCGGGGACTTGAGTTGAAATGCAGCCCAATTTATTTCCCTTTGGAAGCTTACAGGGAAATCCGTTCATATTTAATGGTGATTTGAGTGAGGGGTTTGAGAGCTCTAGGGTTTTCTTCTTAGTTCCTTTCTTGCTCTTCCAAGGAGGGGGAATGGATTTGTCCAAGGTTGGGGAAAAGATCTTGAGCTCCGTTAGGTCTGCGAGATCGCTTGGACTGCTCCCTTCTGTTTCTGATCGGCCTGAGGTAATTGATCACGTAAATGATGTGGAGTCATGCACTCATTCAAGTGATCTTATCTTATTTTGTTTAAATGTTTGCTTTTAGTTATAGTTAATGCTGTACGGTTAAACTGTTACCGAGTTAAAATGTGCTAATGTGGCAGTTGTCAGAATCTAATGTTTTTATGATCTACTAGTGTCAGTTTGCATATTCAGGGTTCTTACTATATGCTTACCCCTGATGTTTCCTCTGCTGAAGAAATGGATAACTACTATATCATTAGTTTGGCTATCCTGTTGTTGCATGGTTTCGGTGGAATGGTGGATCTGTTAAATAGAAATGTTCAGAGAGTTGTCAATTAATGTGGCAATTAAAAAGATATTCATTATACATAGCAAATGCTGAGATAAATAATTATGATTTTGTTGACAGAGATTAGGATAGAGGGTGTGGGTAATGTTCTCACGATGGACAACATTTTGGCGGTTACTTCCATGGTTTTAAGTATAAGAAAGAACAGCACAATTGGTGATAAAAAAGTTAAGATAATGGATTAACTACAGAGATCGTCATGCAAAATGATGTGGTTTTGAAGTTTGATTATTTTTGCGACTACCTAACCAAAGATACCACTGAAGAGTAGGAAACTGCCATGACATTTTTCTTCCTTACTACTGCCAGACCTCTGAACTTCATCAAGAAGAAATGCTGCGAGCTCTGTGGCCATACCCAGGTTTCACCAAAATTCCAAGGAAGTCTATTATTAGTGTACCTAGCTGCTTAACAATGTAAAAGTAAATGTGTAGCTGTTTCCAAATTTGAGCAACACACATATAAGGAGGCAAAACTGAAACATGTTATTATTGTTAATCTTACCAAGTACAATTGTCCAAATAAAAGACTTGACCTTAGGGGAGCATTGGATATCCAAAGGGGCCAGTATTAATGGCGCCTAATTGTTACCTGTAGTTAGAAAATAAAGCTAAATAAAAATGCATTAACAGTGTGAAGAACTCTTACTTTGAACCTGTTTGACATATTTATTTTCTCTGTAGCTGCATATTCTATGTGAGTTAAGTATGTGGGTTAAATTAATATGTTTTATAAATTATGTTCTACAGGTTCCAGCTCGAGCTGCTGCTGCTGCAGCTGTTGCTCGTGCTCTTGCAGGATTGCCTCCTCATCAGCGGTATAGTTTCTCATCAAGTTCAGAAGAACTGATTTCTATATATGGAAGCAGAAATCACGGTCAAGTAGTGGAGGAGCTGGAGGATGAATTCTATGAGGAGGTGTTACCTGCTTGATCACTTTTGTTTCGATTTTAGTCTGCTATATCCTTGTACCTCACCTTGTGCTGAATGATACCTGTAATATTTGTTTTATGGAGGCTGTGTTCTTGAACCTTGACAATACTGTCACATACATCCTTATATACTGGAGCAATAGAAAAGTATCCTGGTAGACTCTTTTGAATCTTTGTATTGTAATGAATCTTGAGATGTCAAAACAAAATATTCCTTATGCTGAACTGTGACTTGATGCCTTATTTCAAATGGTGACTGAATTAGCTTTGTAGCATTTAAGCAATATTATACCTTCTCATATTAGAAAGTTCAATTTCGAAAATTATTTATGACATGTGTATTGCCTTTGTAAAATGTTTAGGCTTTGTTTAACATTGATTAGCTCATCATTTAGAACTTGAGCTGTTGGGAACCTATATATCCAGTAGAGATCACACTTGTTCTGAAAGATGTTTTTAACTTAATTAGAGCAGAAACACCTGCTTTAATTCTTTTTTTCTTTTCTTTGGTATGCTTATGCTTCTCCCTGTTAACGTAGGGATATTTGAGAAATTATATTTTTATGCTTTTAGTCATCTTTCTGCTGATTCCAGAGAAGTAATCACATGACCCTCCAAGAAAGCTAAACTGGGAAAAGAAAATCAGTGGCATAATTTGTATCAGAAATACAGAGATTGGAACTACTTTTCTGCTTCACATGCTAGTGTTTTGAAATATTTTCCTCCATGTCTGCACTTCATTGAAAATTTATACAATACTTTTTTTTTTTCTCCCCACTTTTATGAAGTGCATTGTTTCTTAAAAGATCTTGTAAAATCTTTAATAAAATATCTTTTGCAGGAGTTTGATCCAGTTAAATACGTTCTAGAGCATGTTCCTGCTGAAGAAAACGAGCTGGCATATTTTGAGAAGCAGGTGAAGTTTCTGTTCTTAATCTTGCGATGAGTGAAACATTTTCTTGGTTCTCTGTTAATTCATTCTTCTGATTATGGAGAATAATGGGGTACTCATTTGCTTAAGGTTTGGTTGAGTGACACTCAGCTCCATTTTCCTTTGAATCATTTGTCCAGGTTGACTGACAGAAATATGTATGTTGACCCTATAAGTTGCTCCTGCCATCCTGTTCACATCATCTTCTTCTGTTTTTCTCTTGGTCTGGTTTGTTATGCTTCTTTGATGATGCACATTCCATCCTCCTTTAGTGACGGTAAACATGAGCAATTGAGCTGAATTCAAAAAGCAATGAGCATGCTGTAAAAAGAGTGGGAATTCTTGTCATATGGGTAGAGGTTTTAATTAATACAAGTAGCTAAAGAAGTAGGAATGTGATAGAGACATTGGTTAGTGTGAGAAAACTAAGTCTCATGTAAAGTAGTATGGCATGCTTGGTGGGATATTAAAGGAGTATGATTTTTCTTCTTTGCTAGTCATTTTTCAAGGATGGGTTCTCTAGACACCTTTGGCTCCTATCAATGGTATCAGAACTACTGGTCAACATCATGGAGAGGGCTACTTGCAGAGGATTTTGATTGATGAGAAGGTCAAGTTAAGCGTCGTAGAATGCATTTGCCAAATTGTCAGTTCTTCAAAGGCAATGCTGTGATAGGATTATTGGGTAACAAGGGATGTCTAAGTCCTTCATTGAGTAGTATAATATGCCTAGTGGGGTACTTAAGGGGTGTGATTCTTCTCCCTCACAAGTCAGTTTTCAAAGGTGGATTTCTCACACTTCATTGGGTCCTATCAGAATGATATATTCTAAAATAACCAAAGGAACAACAAGAGTTTTAATTGGCATTTAATGAGGACAAAGGAAAATGATAAGAAAGACCAAGCTTGCATAATCCCTATGATAAAAGTATTCATGAACTTGAGGCTCTTTTACTTATTCCGAGGCCTATTTTTCTTTCTTGATCTTTAGACAGGAGAGTTTGGATGGTGTTCTCTATTGTAAGTTTTATTTTGATTTCCTCATTTCTTCTACCAACAGGGCTCCATTTTCACTTGAGAATTTTATTTGGGAATCTAAAATGCCTCAGAGTGTAATCTTTTGTGGGGACAACAGTACTTGACAGAATAAATTCTAGTGAAATGCTGCAAATTCAAAGGCCAAATGGGGCACTTTTCCCAAACATTCGTTTTATGTATAGGACAAACAACTTCACACTTATTCTTGATAGTAGTATGGCTACTTTGCTTTGGAATAAGCTGTTTGAAATCTTAAGCCAGATATGGGCTTGCCCAGAAAATTTGGATTAATTTTTTATTGATTTGCTATAGTCGTTTGGGAAGAAATAAAGATGGCAAAGTTTTGAGGCTGTGTGCTTATTTTGCTGTAGTTTGGTTTATTTGGTTGGAAAGGAATGCTAGATTTTTTAATGATGCCTTGGTGACTAAGTGACTTGTGAGAAAGCGTGGTATCTCTTGCTTCCCTTTGGTATTCTGTTCATGGATGTTTTAAGGGATTCTCATTGATTGATTGAATTGGGATTGGGGGGCATTGTTATTTTTTCCCGCTCAGGTTCTTGCTTGCCTTTTACCTTTCCCCCTTTTAGGTTTTTCTTTCTCTTCTAGTAGGCTGTCTAATTAGATTGCTCATGTTTCTGGTCTTGCTTAGAAGCATATTATCCAATCCACTTGCCTAGATCACTTCCAAAAGACTATTGGGTCTTCTCTAATTATAGAGCATTAATCCACTTTAGCATAAATAAATGCTTGAAGTATGAAAACAGATATATCAGGACTACATATTTAAAATCAGGTACAGAGAGGTTAGAATTTGGAACCAAAATACTCATTCAACTTTTGGAACCTAAAAGCATCATATACCTATAATTTGGACTCTAAATCTCCAATTACTCTTCTCTGCAACAGTCCACTTATCAGGCAGCCAACTTTCGTATACCTAAAGTGTAAGCTTCTTTAATTAGCATATCAAAGTGGAAGTTTCCAAGTGGATATAGGCTAGATTGTTTGGCTATTATAGCATCTTTCTTCCAACAAGCGTCCAATGGTGCTGACCAGTGCCCTTATCCCCTTCTTGGCTTGCAGTGTCCCATAATTTGTTGTCAGCAAGACAGTTTTACCTGTTGGCAAATTCATCTTTTGTAGTTAAACTTACCCAAATTGAGGCATTCATCATATTGCTTATGAGCTAGGATGAAACTTACTAACAGTACTTAATTGAAAACATTTAGCAGTAATTATTGTGTATAATACTATGTTTTTCTATAAAGTCATCAAAGTCAGGGAGTAGGAATGTAAATCATTATGTCTCTCCTTGGTGGACATGAAGCTCCTTCATATTAAATATTTTTATTTGTCTTCTTTTACCTAAATTTGTAGTCTTTATAAAGGATGAGCTAATCCTTCTTTTCTTTATATTCCCTATTTCCTTCTAATAAAATTCTTCTCCATTCCATAAAAGAAAAACTCATGATTTTTATGGTGTTTATTAATTTATTTTTAATGTTATTGCTACATATGCTAGAAGAATTATTAAATTGTTGCTCTTGTGTTGCAAGATAAGCTAAATGGTGACATCTGAACAAGTTGAAGCTTTTTATCTGTCTGAGTTAGTTCCTAATGTCCTGTCTCTTGATATGATGATTGGCTTGCCTTTGTTAATGGAAGTCATAACTTAGTACATGGCTTGGTTAAAATTCTTGACACTACACTATTATTTCACTTGTGTTCTAGGCTGCCCTTAGATTGGCACAATTGGATAGAGTGGCAGAGCGTCTATCTCGCCATGTTATGGAGCATCATGAAGTAATGGGTAAGTTAAAAGGAAATTTAAATTTAGAGAATTCAACGCCTCCTCCTCCGTGCAAATTTTTGTGTGTCAAATCATGCAGGTTTGTTATATTATTTTGCACATATATGATGAAGTTAATTCTTAATTTTTTTAATTTAAAAAAACTCATTAATTTAGCCACACCATGTTTTGATCTATTTCTTAAATTGTAAATATATGTATTTGAATGAATATCATTTTCTGTTGACATAGTCAAGAATCATAGTGGTTGGTGATAGTCCATCTGTTGGCTTGCTTTGATCTTTGGTTTCTACATTCTTACTCCCTGCACTATGTGGGTTGTGGGGTGTAGGAGATAAGTACAAGCCTGTTTGTTGCTGTAGCTGTTTATATCTCATAATTTCTTTGCAAATTTTTTAGAATAAGGTGCTGATATTTACTTTTGGCCAGTGAAGGGGATGAATTTGGTTAGGGAGCTGGAAAAAGACTTGAGAATTGCCAATGTAATCTGCATGGTAAGCATTAAAATGGTATTGGCAAATGTTAGTGTTAAATTTTGGTATATTTGGTTCTTACACATTCTTCTCAATGGTTTCTTAGAATGGAAGAAGACACTTGACCTCATCTATGAATGAAGTTTCCAGGGATCTGATTGTAAATTCCTATTCCAAAAAGAAAAAAGCTCTTCTGGTATTTTCCTCTCTTTAAGTACATGTACCAGCAATAAAGATTAATTTTGCAACTTTATGCTCTGCATTTCCTGTTTCGCAACTTCTTTATAATATGTATATTGACAACAAAATTCTTGTTACTCATGAGTTCCAGGGGATGAACATAGTTTAGTCTTTAGGACATGCACTATTCTTTTATCTATCTACTATTTTGGGTTCATAGGGTACACAATGCATGCTTACACTCAAGGTTTCAAATAGTTTGTGTCAGTAACTTGAAGAAGCATGCTTTTAAATTCATAGGATATGCTTCCCGTCTTGACTGAGCTTCAACGTGCATTGGACATGCAATCAGCACTTGAATCACTTGTTGAGGAAGGGAATTATTGCAAGGTGGGTTACTATATCCATTTCAAGGTGTTGTTTATGGCCAATTACCCATGGCACACCAGTCAGTTTTCCATTTTTTGGTCCCCTCCCCCCTCTTTGGTTATAACAATGCTTCTCATTTATACTTTTGGCATCAATATGTAGGCATTTCAAGTTCTATCTGAGTTTTTGCAACTCCTAGATAGTTTGTCAGAACTTTCAGCAATACAAGAGATGAGTCGTGGTGTGGAGGTGAATATTGAATTAATGTCTGGAAAGAGAAACCATCCACATCATACACTGAGCACATTTCTATTTCTTGCTGTGTAATCGCGATTATATTTAACAATAATTTATTATGGCTGTATTTAACTGTTTCATTGTTGTTTATTACATTCTCAATGCAGGTTTGGCTGGGAAAAACTCTACAAAAGCTGGATGCTCTTTTGTTGGGAGTGTGTCAGGAATTTAAGGAAGATGGCTATATAACTGTGAGTTTTCTGCTAGTTTTGGTTATTCTTTTTATATAGAGCAAGTATAGAGTTTTCAGTGTCTACTGTCTAGTCTTATCATCCTCATTGTCTTAGTTTGTCTATGTGCTTTCAAGTATTTTGTGTTTGTTTTCTTTTTGCATGCATGTTCATGCAAATGTGATTATTAGCAAGCGTTCCAAGATATACCTGAATTTCCATATGTGGTTTGATACATAGCCAGAGCTTTAGTAGGTTCTTATTTGATGTCAGTAATTACCACTACAAATTTGACATCGTTCATTGTCACAAATGAATGTTTTATAGGTATACAGATTATAAAGAGATTTGCTACTTGTATGTATTATAAGTTAAGAAACAAAGTACACTGAAGAGAGACTAGAGATGAGATATTCTTAATCTGAAGGCAAACAAACACCAATGCCAGCACTTAAGCTAAAAAAAATTAGAAACTGATGCTAATATCCTTACGTATTCTAAGTCAGGGAATACAAAAAGACACAAATATCCTTGGAGTTCAATGCACTCCAAGAAATATTGTGATAGATGCCAATATTCTAGCATTATATGATGCAAATTTTATATACAATTAACTGATACAGGTAATTGATGCCTATGCATTAATTGGGGATATCACTGGTCTGGCTGAAAAGATACAAAGTTTCTTCATGCAAGAAGTTATCTCAGAAACCCACTCTGTGTTAAAGGCTACTGTGTATGAGGTATGCCAATACATTTTTCTTGCCCACATTCTCTTTTTTATCACCTGGATTTTGAAATAATTTGGGGGGTGAGAATTTGAACTTAATATTGTCTTTTCCTTGCTTGATATGTGAATATACTTTATATAGTTCTGTAGGTTCCTTTGGAGGGGATAGAAAATGGGAGGAAAGAAAAGGGGCATGAAAGGAAATGAAAAGAAATTTCTTTTCTCCCCTCATATTGAATGAGAGACAATGAAGGAGAAAGAAAATAATACAATTCTTTTTACTTTTGTTTGGTTGGGTAGAAAGGTGTGATAAAAGAAAACTTGAGAACTGTATGGCAATTTTATCCCCATTAAGCAAATATGAAATTGAATTTTGTAAACACAATTTTTTTTCCCAATTCTATAAACTAGTAATCCATGCAACAAACTTAATTCATTAATAAAATTGAAATATTTCTGAAAGTGTATTCTATTGGTATGTGTCTTCAATTGTATATTTACTTAAAAGAAATTTTGTGTGTTGGAAATAACTGTAATTTGTATTTTAATTAGACACAATTAATTTATACAACTCTGACAGTTTAATTTATGAATAAGATTTTGATGTGTATTTGTTGTTAACATGTATATTATGTAGAGATAAGTTTCCCATTAATACAAAAGCCTGTGGGCTGTATTTAAATCTGACAAGTAAATTGAAAAAAATCTTAATGGAAGAGTTGTTCCTTATTTATAGGAATTTTTATTGTTGGACCTAAGTCTAGCCCCAAGAGAATAAAAATGTCTTGTCTTGCATAGAGCAGTCATGGAAATGAAAAGATGTTGTACTTCTTGCCCCCTGTTCTCCCTGATTTGGACGTGACACTTTTAATCCTGATTTCTCTTGAAACTGTTATCTCCTGTACCAAATGAATCCATAGGTATCCTATTGCAATGACGACACGATTTACAATTGCCCTCTTGATATCATAATTGTTGTTGCTACTTTAATTTTCAGTTAGACTTCTTTATATGGATATGTGGTGGTTTCTGTAGCTCAATGGTGTTATCTTAGTTTACCTATATTGGTTTAAGTGAGGATCGAAGGATCTTATTAAGTCTGCAAGAGTGCTTAAGAATAAATAAAAAAAATAATGATCAGATGGATGGAATACCATTGAAATCTTGTTTGCTTGATTTAAAGGATTCTATTTTCAACTAACTTGTTGAAGGACTTCTTTAACTAGGATTTTGTTCCTTTATGCAGGATGAGGAGGCACCTTCGCAAAATAGTAGGTACTTTTTTCTTCTGCACGCGTACTTACCATCCATTGATTGCTAATGACAGTGTATCTATTTTCATTCAGCGTCACAATTGTTACTTTGATGACAGGCTCACTTACAGTGACTTATGCCTTCAAATATCTGAATCTAAGTTTAGGCAGTGCTTAATAAGAACACTGGCTGTTCTGTTTGAGCTTATGCATTCATACCATGAAATTATGGAGTTTCAGCTGGATAGACAGGTAATTTTGGTACCTCCTAAGCTGATAAATTTCCCTACTCCATTATTAAACATTCCCTTCCTGCTTTGTAGAATCAATAATATTAATTTGGATTAGTTAGATCAATTTTGACATCCAGCAATAGAGGGGCTCAATTTGTGAACCCAATGTGAGAAGTTAAATAGTAAATTTTAGATGGCAGCAATAGAGGATAAAGGGAAGAGTTGTTTGACTTTGGGTAGAACTACTCGACATTGTGGATGGGACTTAAAATTTTCACACATAAAATGAAAATATAATTAAAAGACTAATGATAGAATGATAGAGCTTCTATCATATGCCAATGTTGGTGTGCTTGTACATAAAATAAAATTGTTAAGTTCCATCTTGCTAATGATCACAGAATGAAATCTCCACTTTTCTTTGCCCGTCAGATTCTGAAAAATTTGCAACTGACATGTAAATTGGAGAAAACTTGAACTAAATTTTAGTAAAATAATAGTAAGAATTATTGCAAACATTCAGTGTTTTTAATATGCATCTAGTTTTGGGACTGGGACCAAAGCTAGTAAAATCTATTGCCTTCATGATTGCAGGATCTATAGTTGTTTGAGCCATGCTATTCAGTCTAATACAATTGGTCAATTTTATTCCCAGGACTCAGTAGGCCAAACTTCAAGAAAAGACAATGATGACATTTCCTGTAGTCCAGGTAGGGCTGGGGAAGTTGATGCAGATGTAAGAACATGCAGCAAATCTTTTTCCAGTTGTGGAGATGAAATTTGTGGTTCATCTTCAAGGGAAGAATCTGAAACATCTAGCTCACTGGTTGAAACTACCAACTCTACTCGATTACCTTGTATAGATTCTAATGATCCAGTTAATGAGGCCAGAAAGGATGATAATCCAGCATCAAGCATTGAGTCCCCTTGGTACCATCTGCGCAAAGAAGCTACAGCATTTGTTTCACAAACCCTTCAACGAGGGCGCAAGAATCTTTGGCATCTCACTACAAGCCGTGTTTCAGTATTGCTTTCTTCTGATGCAGCTTGTACTACAAGCATTCACCAATTCTTGAAAAATTATGAAGAACTCAGTGTCTTCATCTTGGCTGGGGAGGCCTTTTGTGGAATTGAAGCAGTTGAGTTCAGGCAGAAGTTGAAGGTGGTTTGTGAAAACTATTTCATAGCTTTTCATCGACAGAATGTTCATGTAAGTGACCTTTAGGCCTCTCATCTATCATGATTGTAAGAGTCACATTATGTTGATTATGTTGTATAATTTCTTATGCTGTGCACTGCAAATGGAGAGCATTGTATGGTATTTCAGAAAACAATGTGGTAATTTGCCTCCTATATCTTCCATGGTGTCACTGATTCTGAGATGCTGTTGCAGATCTTAAATATATTATTGCAACTTATAAATTATTTAGTGTATAATCAAATTCTGTTTCATAACTTAACACACACACTGATGTGCTTATTTCTGGGCTCTTATGTTGAGATATCCTGGCATATTCTTGTTTGTAGATCAAAATTCTTCTAATGAAAGTTACTTGTAATATAGAGAAAAATTATCAAGATGATAGACAATTTTGGTATGTTCAGAGCCAGAGATAGTTACAGGGTTTTGTTCCATGATGTAAAATGCCAACAATGCCATTTATGACACCTGAATTTAATATAGAAAAAAACTACTGCTTAATGCTGAAAAGTAAAAATTTCCTCACTGGACTTGTTACTCTATATTGATCATTTGTACTACCTGGTGATTTTTCCAATGGTCCATATTTGTCAAGGTGAATGGTTACTAAAGTGGTTGTTTACATGCCAACTTATATTTTATATGGTTCTGAACATTATCCATAATCATATATAAATGATAAAAATAGTCTGGTTGCCTTCTTTTTTCAGGCACTTAAAATGGTTTTGGAGAAGGAGACTTGGTTTAAGTTACCTCCAGATACAGTGCAAATCACCAGCTTCGCTGGACTAGTTGGTGATGGAGCACCTTTGATTTCTTCATCTAACCATAAATCAATTAATGACAGTGCAATTCACTCTGATAGATCAATGAACTTGGTTAACAGTCACACCAGTGTTAGGAAAAGCGGGTTCTCATCTTGGCTTAGCAATGGAAACCCATTTTTGCAGAAATTATCAACCTCTAGAGAAGGCCATTGTTTCCCCCAATCTAATGGATCGACTTATGGTGAATTTGATGGAAATTCAAACAATTTATATGGAGATAAAGTCTTGCCTGGAAAGAATGATTCCAATCAAATAAATGGTGCTAATTCTGTTTCGGAAGATGAAAATGAGGATCTTCTTGCAGACTTTATTGATGAAGATAGTCAACTTCCAAGTCGAAGTTCAAAACCCAATCTTCCAAGAAGAAAATCTCTTCATTGTAATGACGAAGAAAATACAGCACAAACTGGATCTTCTTTAAGTCTTTTAAGGTGGATTGCTCTACATTTCACATCGGCAAAAACAACTGTTATCTCTTTTATAATCTTGACAATGTTTTATTATGGATGTATTGATATGCATATCTTAAACATGTTAGATTTATGGATAAATATGCAAGGCTTATGCAGAAATTAGAAGTAATAAACGTTGAATTCTTTAAGGTATGCTCTCTCTGCCCTCAAGTGGTTATCTTCTTTACCTTGCTTTGTTTATTTAGCTTACAGATAAAAGCTTGGTGGTGCTTTCATTTTCCCTCTAAATTCTTTTTCCTGATTCAGTATATTGTTGCAGGGAATATGCCAATTATATGAGATTTTTTTCTATTTTGTATATGAAACATTTGGTCAACAAAACACTGGTTTAAGTGGAAAAGGCTCAACTGATTCTCTTAATTGTAAGTGGCCATGGCATTGTGTATTTCCTACTCAAAACATTGGTTGCTGCATTCAATTTTGAGTTCATTATTATTAATATATTGGGATTATATTTAATGGTAACAAGCAGATCGGCTAAGGACAGCCTTATCCAAAATAACGCAAGATTGTGACCAGTGGATAAAGCCCACGTCATCTTCACCTACTTCTTTAAGTCCATCATTTGTACATTCAGAGTTCACACCTGCTAGCCCTCCCAGCACAAATTTGGGTAACTCATCAGCGACGTCTTTGGGTCTAAAGGTATGCATGTGAAGTTATTTTTGGAAAAACATTCTCACTTGAATAGAATTCTCATGTTCTTTAACTGGATATCAACTGCTTGAATCTGATGCTTAAATCCTTTTTCATGATGAGTTAAAAAATTAAATCTGGAAGCTAAGTGAAAATTATGAAATTTTGGGTCCAGACAGAATACTAGATTCACGTTATAATTTGGTTTAGCACATTTGCTATGTGACTTTCATCTTACTTATCCTTATTTGCTTCTTATCCTCCTCCTCCTTCCCACCTTTGTTGGGTGTTTGACATTGATGAAAAATGATGAAAAGTGAAAGAAGGAGAAGAGGAATACTCAGAGACAATTGCTCTTTGATTTCTTTTTCATACGGCAACTTACATTGATGAAAAGAATAGAAGCTTAAATAATAAAGCCCCTAATAACCCTAATCCTAATTAATAGGAAAAAACAAAAAAAAAAAAAATTCAAATGCAATCGTAATTTAATTAGGAAACATTGTAAAAAGACAAAAATGCCCTTCTCTTAAGTGATTTAGCGACTTGCTTCCTAGGCACTTGGATCTAGCACTTAGGCGGCCATCTTTCTGTCTCTTTATGTGACAACTTATACTTCCTCTCAAGTTGGTTTGTAGATGTTGATTATCCCTAGCTTGGAACTTAATTCTTCAAACTTGATTTTTGGTAGCCCCTTCTACAACTTGAGAACTTGAGGAAACATAGCTTAATTCTAATATGTCGGTTCTCCTTAATAAAGTGACGATTAATCTCCACATGTTTGGTCCTATCATGGTGAACATGATTATTAACAATTCTGATAGTCGCCATATTATCACATAATACCTTTGAGTGAGTTTGTCTCCATATGGAGTTCCTTAAGAATCTCAATAGCCACCTCCCTTCACAAATCTCATGTGCTAGAGCACAAAACTCAACCTCCTGCTACTTCGTGCAACCATTGCTTGCTTCTTGCTTATCCAAGTCACCAAGTTACCCCATGGAAAGGTGTAATATCTTGTTGTAAATCTCCTATTAGTCATAGATTCAGCCCAATTTGCATCAATAAAATCTTCAACTCCCCTATTGGAATTCTTCTTGAAGTACAACCCTTTACTAGGAGTGTGCTTTAGGTACCTTAATATTTTGTAAACTACTTCCATATGCTTCTTGTTTGGTTTGTTCATGCACTGACTAATCACATTAACTGGAAAGCTAATATCTGGATGAGTATAAGTCAAGTATATCAGCTTCCTAACTAGCCTTTGGTATCACCCCATGTTAACTAGTTGGCATTCCTGCTTGAGGCCCAATTTGTAGTTAGATTTCATTGGTGTGTCAGTAGATTTGCACCCTAGCATATTAGTCTCCTTAAGAAGGTCTAGAGTATACTTTCACTGAGATAGAGATGCCATCCTTATTCCTTGCAACCTCCATTCCTAAGGACTGCACTTCAAATTCTACGGCCAGTGACTTCATTAGACAATCAATTGCAACCAGATTATTTGCTGTAACACTGATATCATCTACATAAACAATTAGCACAACTAACTTACTATTTAATCCACACTTAACAAACAACGTGCGAATAGCTTGGCAGTGTGTATACTCAAGGCCTTTAACAAATGTGGTGAACCTCTCGAATCAAGCCTTTGGAGATTGTTTGAGTCCATACAAGGATTTATGAAATCTACATGGAACTCGCTTGTACTTTTATCCTTGGTGGGATCTCCATATAAACTTCTTTAAGATTACCATTTAAGAAGGCATTCTTTATGTCTAGTTGATGAAGTGGCCAATCTAAGTTTACCACAAGAGATAGTAACATTTTAACGGTGTTAAATTTAGCCACTGGAGCAAATGTCTCATGATAATTAATTCCTTGGGTCTGAGTGAATCCTCTAGCCACCAATTTAGCTTTATGATGACTAATATTGCCATCTGGGTTATATTTTATAGTGAATATCCACTTGCACCCCACTTTAGTCCAACTAGGTGGTAGGTCAACAATTTCCCATGTTTTGTTTTTCTCAAGAGCTTGTAGTTCTTCTTGTATAGCCTTTTGCCATTCTTACACCTTGGCTGCCTCGTGGAAATTGGTAGAAATCTTTTCACTTGAGACATTGAGTACAAAACCTTGCAACGTAGGAGATAACCTGTCATAAGCAATAAACTTATTAATAGGATGCTTTGTACAACTTTTTATCCCTTTCCGTAAGGCAATGGCCAAATCTAGGTCAGCAAGTGATTCAAAATTTGGAGTGTGAGAAGTGGTTTGACCTTGCTTAGGACATGTGTTTTCAGGGGGCAACTTCCTGTTCTAATACTATGTCTTTCTTCTTCCTACTATACACAATCATGTCCTTCTTTGCTATGGCATTTGGCTCAATAGTTTTGGTGTTTAGATATGCATCGGTCTTAGGCTGTGTGATTGGTGGAGAAAGGTCATAGATAAAACTTTGATACCCAATATCATTCCTAATTGGCCATTCCAGTTAAGTATCATGAGTCTCCCATTGAAGGATCGGTTGAGACTAAAATGGCGTGTGTTCGGGGAATGAGACATCCTTGGTGGCATAGAATTTTTTGTGGAGGGTGAATAGCATTCATAGCTCTTTTTTGTAAATGAGTAGCCAAGGAAGATACATCAAATACTTCGAGGGACTAGTTTCCTCTCGTGGTCATTGTCAACAAACTAAGAAGTACAACCGAAGACTTTGAGTAGAAGGCATGACATAGTATGGGTGTTGGATAGGATTCAAGGAGTTTTTGGTAGAGAGATACGAAGTTTAAGACCTTTGACAGCATTATATTGATAAGATTTGTGGCGGTTAACACGGCCTCTCCCCAAAAAAATTTTGGAACATTAGAAGTGAGTAGAAGGGACAAAGCAACTTACAAGATATGTCTGTTTTTCCTCTCAGCAACACTATTTTGCTGGGGTGTATTGACACAAGAACTTTGGTGAAGGATACCATGTTGGGTCAAGTAAGAATTCATGGTGGAGTTAAAGTATTCTTTGCCATTACTGTTTGCAAGGTCTAGATTCGGGCTTGAAATTGAGTTTGAATAAGTTTGTGAAAGTTTTGAAAAATGGTAGGAACCTCAGATTTGTTAGTAAAGAGATAGGTTCATGTCAATCTAGTATGGTCATCAATCAATGTCACAAACCACCTAGCACTGTTGATATATTTTGTGGTGGAGGGACCCCATGTGTCACCATGGATAAGGGAGAAGGGTTGGGAATATGTATGTGACTTGGGTGGGTAAGTGGAATGTGTGTATTTAGACAATTGACAAAGTTCACATTGAAGGAAAGCGACACTTTTAGTGAACAACTGGGAATACATTTTTTGCATGTAATGAAAATTTGGATGGCCTAGTCTATAATGCCACAACATGACATCATTGTTTGAAGAAGAAGAAATAACACAAGGTAAAGCAAGGTGCCCCTTCGTAGGTCTATCAAGCTAGTACTTTAGCACTGCCAATCCTCTTCCCTGACTCCAACTCCTAAAAATGACATCCATAGACATCAAAGTAAGTAGTGCACTTAGCATCTGAAACAAGTTTGCTAATAGATAACAGGTTGTATTTTAGGGAAGGTACAAAGAGAACATTTTTCAGCGTTAATGTGTTAGAAATCTTTGCCACACCGTACCCCCAATGTCAGTTAGGGTACCATCGACAATTTTGACATAAGTCTTCCTTGTACTAAGGTTAAAGTCACTCAGTAGAGAGATGTTACCAGTCATATGGTGAGTGGCCACAAAATAAACTATCCAAGTGTTGGATGTCTTAGGTACAACTAATAGATTGTTACCTGCTTGTACCATAACTCTTGCACTCACCACCTTGTCTCCTTTTTTACCATGATTATTAAGTAAATGTTGCAGCACGTCCAACAATTCTTTGCTAGTCACATTGCCCGCATTGGATGTCTGAGGCTTATCCACTCCATTTACCATAAGGCCACATCTCGCCCTCTGTTGCTGAGACTTCCAATTCCTAGGTTTGCCATGGATACCCCAACACTTGTCCTTGGTATAACCACTTTTATTACAGTGATCACACCATTGGGTAGGTTGCTAGCAGCCATATACCCTAGGAAAGGGTTTCCATGGTTATTCAGATTAGGAAACGGTGGAGACATCAATGAAGACTCGGATGTTGAGTCTTGAACGTGGGTTTGATAGGCTTGCATACTGCCAAAGGTGATTTCATCTTAAGTCATGGATGCCCATAGACTCTGATACCATGATGAAAAATGATGAAAAGTGAAAGAAAGAGAAGAGGAATACTTAGAGTTAATTGCTATCTGATTTCTTTTTCATATGGCAACTTACATTGATGAAAAGAATAGAAGCTTAAATACTAAAGCCCCTATTAACCCTAATCCTAATGAATAGGAAAATACAGAAAATAAAAATAATTCAAATACAATCTTAAATTAATTAGGAAAACATTATGAAAAGACAAAAATGCCTTTCTCTTAAGTGATTCAGCAACCTACCACTTAGGCACTCGGATCTGGCGCCTAGGCCGCCATGTTTCTGTTTCTTCTCTAGCTGCTGGTGCCTAGGTGGCCATCTTTCTGTTTCTTCATGTGACAACTTACAAAACATTCACTTGTTCTAGCTACATGATGTGTTAGAGGAAAAATAAAATGATGCAAGGCTCAATATATTTGGTATCTGGGATGTTCTTTATTCTCTTGTGTCGTTGCTTATTATAGCAATCTGTGGTGGCCTGTAAACGCTGGTTTTTTCTTGGTTTTTGTTGTTTATTTTTAAATTAAGGATTGAACGGTGTAGTATATGCATGTCTGTACTCAATTGCAGGAAAGATGTGTGGCTGTTGACACTCTATCACTTGTTGCTCGAATATTGAATAGATCCAAAGCTCATCTCCAATCAATGCTTTTGCAAAGTAATGCAACTGTACTTGAGGATTTCTATTTGCATCTGGTATGTCGTATATTTAATATTATGGCTGCAGTAGTTAGGCTCTTGTGAAAATTGACGTTGATAGATCTTTATGTTGGCCTATTTGTCTATTCAATCAAATTTTGATTGTACCACGTTGTAGCATTGGACTTTAATTTTCACAAAGCTTGAATATTATGGATTGGAAAAAGTGCAAATCCTTTAAAAAAAAAAAAAGAATAGAAATTCTGCTATTTTTTTAAAAAATTTCTGCTAATAATGATATCTACTGTGTTTTATGTTCAAAGTATTGTCTAGCGCTTGTTAGAATTATGATTTGGGGAGTAACTGTACCAATTGTGCATACATGATGAGTAACAGTTCATGCATTTAATGGTGGTAGCCGTTAGGTCATGAGTTTTAAACTCTATCAGGGCTTAGGAGAGAGAGAGAGCTCATTGAAGCCCTCCTTTTGTTTAAGCCATATCTGCCACATTTGTGCCTATACAAGATGCTAACTACCAGTGGGAGAACGCATTTGTATTGTCTTGTTGCAGATAAAGTTTTTGATGGTTTGATTGTTAGGATATTTTGTTTTATCAGCTTGGTTATATTTAATTAATTTCATAGTTTTAACATTTTTTAACATGGAAAAGCTTTGCATGGATGACAATGTCCTTAATACATGGATTTATTTAGGTGGATGCTGTACCAGATCTTACAGAGCATATTCATAGGACAACTGCTAGACTACTACTGCACATTAATGGGTAAGACAAAAGTATATCTAGGTAGATGTCTGTAAGGGTTTTTTTTATTTTTGGAAATAGTCCTAATAAATATAATTTTTAGATCATCGAATTGACATGATTCCCACTGGTTATTGTGTTGGCAAATACGCCAAAAAGATTGTATCTGGCCTCAGGAAAGTGTCAGATTCACTTTAAAATGATGAGATCAGTTATTCTTGATGCTTTTGTTTTTTATTATGCTGATATGCTCCTGAGTCTTACTTTGAAAATAATTTCTGGGCCGTAAACTGACAACTTAAGCTTTTGGGAAGAATCAGTCTTTAACATAGTAATAAAACCTTAATAAGAGTTCAACTGTCCTCCTCCTCCTAATTAAATTAAATTTTAGCAGAGAGTATGACGAGCTTGTATTTGTTCATGCTTCAAACCCAAAGGTCTTTATGGTTGGCATCTTAGAGATAATATTAAAACCCATTCCTGGGCATTCTTTTGACGACTTAAGCTTTTGGGATAAGATCATGGTTGTTAAACGCACAAGTCGACACATTAAACTCATTGAGTTTACATTTAGCTGGAAAGTCATTCTAACTCAGTTGTAAAATCAGAATTAGAACAGACTCGGTCAAACTTAGGTAGATTCGGTCAAATTTGGTTAGACTTATCGAGGTTGACCCTAGTATACCAAATTGAAAAGAAAATAGTTTTTGGCCCAAATCTGAATGATCCAACATTCCAGTCTACTTTTCTTAAAAAGGATAAACAAATTTGAGTCTAGTGGAGCCCAACACAAAAGTGAAGAAAGTGCTGAATGTTACTAGGATACGTAATGGCAGAATTTCCTCAGAATAACTCTGAGAACTCCTACCAGCAATACAAAAGCAGTAAACTGAAAAGAAAATGCACACAACAGAAATATTTCTCTGAGAGGCCTGAATCTCTCCCAAATTCCACTCAACAAATTCATTAACTTCCCCCACTCTCCCCACAGATGCTATACGAGCAGAAAACCAATGAACCCATACATTCTCTCTCCTCTAACTACCTCACTCCACCCATAACTACCCCTGGGCAGTTGTTTTGTTTCCTCTCCTCTGGTAAGTCTTAATGGGCTTTGACCCATCAGACTTGGGCTCAACATTAACCTCCTATGGGAGCCGCCTTGTCCTCTAGATGAAAGTTAGGAAACTGCTTGGTAATAGCTTCATAATCCTCCCAAGTGCTCTTAGATTCAGGCAATTCTGACCAGGAAATTAGGACCTCCATTCTTCCATCTACCAGTTTCCTCGCTTTACTGATTGAGGTTGCACTTGTAACTCCATCTCATCTGTTAGACACGTTGGAATCTCCTGTGTAGTAGCAGTAGTTTGTAAGGATCTTTTAAGTTGAGAAGCGTGAAATATTGGGTGAATTTGAGTGGTAGGAGGTAATTCCAATCGATAGGCTACTGTGCCAATTCTTTCCATCACCTTATAGGGCCCAAAGAACTTGGGGCTTAGCTTTTCATTAGCCCTCTTTGCCAAGGTCTTCAGTTTATATGGTCTGATCCGATGATACACCATGTCATTCACAGCAAATTCTTTATACCTTCTCTTCTTATTGGCCCACATCTTCATGTATTTTTGGGTTTTTCTAAATTCTCCTTTAGCTGAGATAAAATCACACTTCGTTCCCAGATAGCCTCGTTGACATCTTCCACTGGAGAATTTACATCTTCCATCTTAAGCAGGGTAGGGGGTCTCTCCCTTATAAAGCCTTAAAGGGTGTCATTCCCACAGATATGTTATAAGCTGTGTTGAACCAATACTCGGCCCAATGCAGCCATTTCGACCACTGCCTAGGCTCGTCTCCTGTGGAACACCTTAAATATGTCTCCAAGCTCCTATTCACAACCTCTGTTTGCTCGTCTGTTTCTGGGTGATACCCAAAGTTGTACTTGATTTTGTGCCAGCAATCTTGAATATTTCCTTCCAAAAAGAGCTGATAAACACTCGGTCCCTATGAGACTATTGATTTTGGAAACCCGTGCAACTGGATGATGTCTCTGGTAAAAATTTCTGCTACATCCTTGGCAGAAAAAGGATAAGAAAGCTTCACAAAGTATGCATACTTTGTCAACCTGTCAACAACTACCATAACCGCATCATATACCCCTGACTTGGGTAATTTTACAATAAAATCTATCTTCAGATCTTCCCATACTTGCTTAGGGATTGGTAAAGGTTGTAGAAGACCGACAGGGTGAAGTGACTGATACTTGTTTCGCTGGCAGATATCATATCTTGCCACATAAGCCTGTAGTTCCTTCTTCATTCCATCTCAATACACCACTTTAGGCAAGCGTTTACAGGTCCTCAAATACCCCGAGTGCCCCCCTATAGGAGATCTGTGAAATTCCTTCAAAAGCATGGGAATTTGAGGTGATCCTTTTGGAATAACTATCCTGCCTTTATAGAGTGAGCACCCATTCTTTAAACTAAAATCTGCCGGTGCTTCTTTCCCAGCTATGAGCTGCTCTAAAATGGCTGAAAATTTCTCATCTTTTTTAACTTCTTCATCCAATGCTTCTACTCCCTCAAGGTTCCACAAAGTATAAGCTTTTAATTCCACCAATCCTCCTTTTCTGGACAAAGCATCAGCAGCCTTATTCTCACATCCAGGTTTGTATTGAATTTCAAACTTATAACTCATGAGTTTGTATGCCCATTGCTGATAATCTGGTTCAATCTCCCTCTGTTCCAGCAAGAATTTTAAAGCCTTCTGATCTGTCCTGATGATAAATGGATGGCCAATGAGATAATGGTTCCATCGTTTTATAGCATAGACAATTGCCATAAGCTCCCAGTCATAGATTGACCAATGCCTAGCTCGCTTGGGAAGTAGTTGGCTGAAATATGCTATTGGTCTGTCATTTTGCATGAGCACAGGCCCCAATCCCTCTCCAGATGCATCTGTTTCCACAATGAATGGCTGGGAAAAATTTGGCAAAGCCAGTGCTGGCACAGAGATCATTGCTGTCTTCAGAGCCTCAAATGCTTTTTGGGCTTTATCGCTCCACTTGAACCCATCTTTTTTAAGGAGTTCTGTCAATGGGGCTGCTATCTTCCCATAATTCTTCACAAAATTATAATAATAGCCTGTAAGTCTGAGGAATCCCCGGAGTGCCTTGAGGTCCCTTGGTACTGACCATGTTGTCATCGCCTCTATTTTTGTTCTATCAGCCTCTACCCCTTCTGCTGAAATGATATGCCCAAGGTACTCCAACTTAGGCTGAGCAAAAATGCATTTCTTGAGGTTAATGACCAGCTTCTGCTCCATTAAAATCTGAAATGTCATTCTAAGATGCTCCACGTGTCTCAAAATCAGCACTATATACTAATATATCATCAAAAAAGACTAGAATGAACTTCCTTAAGTAACTCTTGAAAATGTCATTTATCAAGATTGAAAAGTAGAGGGTGCGTTAGTGAGCCTAAATGACATAACCATGAACTCATAATGCCCCTCATGAGTTCTGTAGGTTGTTTTCTCCTCATCACCTTGCTTAATTCTGATCTGGTGGTAACCAGATTTCATCCAACTTCAAAAAAACAGTAGCTCCCCTTAATTCATTCAAGAATTCATCTGTCACCAGTATTGGGAATTTGTCAGGGACACTGATTTTGTTAAGGGATCTATAGTCCACGCAAAATCGCCAACTTCCATCCTTCGTTTTGACGAATAGGACTGGGCTGGTGTAGGGACTACTACTAGGGCGAATGATGCCAGCCACTAGCATTTCATTAACTATTCCCTCAATCTCCCCTTTCTGTGAATGTCCACATCTGTATGGCCTAATATTTTGGGGGGTCCTTCCAGTCTTTGATAACGATAGCATGATCCTAGGAGCAATGGGGGGTAGCCCTTCAGGCATTTCACACCAAACCAAATTCTGACAGCAATTTCTGAATCTGTGGGTGAATGGATGTCTATTCTTGTTGAAGGGAAATCTCTCCAAACTCAATCAGGAACCCCTGCTCTTCCCTTTTTACTGACTTCAATAGGACTTTAAGGACACTAGTGTCTTAGTTAGTGAAGGATCACCTTGGAGGCAGACCCACTCCTTCCCTCTCTTGAATTTCAAAGTTGATTGTCTCCAATTAACTTGTGTTTCCCCTAAGGATTCCAGCCACTCAATCCCTAGCACCACATCTTCCCCTCCTAACTTAAATGGGTAAAAAGATTGAGTAATCATAATGCCTTGGACTTCCACCTTTAGCCCCTTACACACACCCTTCCCTTCCACCTTATAGCCATTCCCCACCGTGATAGAATATTTCTTTGCTTCTTGTACGGGCAATTTCAACCTTTCCAACTAGGCTGACACAAAATTATGTGTAGCCCCACTGTCTATGAGAATAAGCACTAGTTCCTTATTGATTGTCCCTTTCATCTTCATGGTGCGGTGATTGTAATCCCCACTATGGAGTTCATAGATAGTGTCATAAGAGTTCGTTCTTCCTGGGTCTCCATGGAAGAGTCTTCCTCAGGTTCCACTCCAGGATTTGTTTTTGCACCAATGCCTAGGACTAGACTTCTCCTCACACTTACAACAGAGGCCTTGTCTGTCCTCCTTGTAATCTCTGCCTCAGATAGTTTCTTTGTCTGTCCACCCCCTTAAAAATAATTAAACCAATGAAGCTTTTCTCAGTACCACTACTAGCTCCTCCTTTATCATCAGCCCCTTTCCATTGGCCTGAGTACCCTTTTGGTCGTGTCTTGATGAGATGACAACTTGGGTGCCACTAACTTAAAGCTTGTCCACGTAGGTTCTGGAAATGTCTTAGTAAATTTGGGAAGCTCTTTTCCTTGATGCGATCAAGCATCATGTTCCTCTCTTCGATGTGGGAAGCCACATCCATCAACTCCCTTAATGATTGTGGCTGCAGCATTTGTACCTCAGCTCTGATATCATCCTTGAGTCCATTCTTAAAAGCCCCTATCAACATTGCTTCTGGGGCGTCCTTCATGGGTGTAGACACCAACTCAAATCTCTCATGAAATTCTTCTATTGTGGTCTCCTGTTTGAGGGCCATTAACATCTCATAGTCATTACCCAACTGTTGCTGGTGAAAATGCTTCAACAACTCCTTGTTAAACATTGACCATGTCAATACTGGGGCATGGGTCTCAGTCCACTGCAACCAGTTTAGTGCCCTTCCCTTTATACATATTGTCATGATCTCCATCTTCTTGCTCTCTGTCACAGCATTCAGTGGGAAATATCTCTCTGTTTTAAAGATCCAACCTACCGGGTCTTCTCCGGAAAATAGAGGTATTTCGAGGCACCTGAACTTCACTGCATCTTTGTCACCTTGTCCTTTCATCGTGCTGGCTACTCCTCCGTTAGCTGCCAAATGTTGCTAAGAGGCATTAGTTCAATATTTTCCTCCCTTTTTGACCTTCCTCCTTAGTTCCGACAAACTGTTTTTTAGTTCGAAAATAGCCTCTAACACCGTTGACATATCCCTTTGAATTTTTCCCACTGTCCTTTTTAACCCATCGACTCTTTGCTCCATTCTGGTGTTGACCATCAGCGAACTGAACTGCTCTGATACCAGTATTGATGGAGCCCAACACAGAAGTGATGAAAGTGCTGAATGTTACTAGGATAAGTAATGGCATCATTTCTTCGTAATAACTCTGAGAACTCCTACCAGCAATACAAAAGCAGTACACTGAAAAGATAATGCACACAACAAAAATATTTCTCAGGCTTTCGAGAGGCCTAAATCTCTCCCAAATTCCACTCAACAAATTCCTTAACTTCCCCCAACCCCCCCCCACAGACAATATACAAGCAAAAAACCAATGAACCCATACATTCTCTCTCCTCTAACTACCTCACTCCACCCATAACTACCCTTGGGCAGTTATTTTTTTTTCCTCTCCTCTGGTAAGTCTTAATGGGCTTTGACCCATCAAACTTGGGCTCAACGAAGTCCAATCCAACCATTTTAGGCATTAGACCAAAAAAAACATAGCTTATGTTATTAATACAATTACATTGTGATGACCTTGTAATCAATAACAAATAATGTACTACATTGTGATTATATTGTTAAATAAACTTTCAAATCTTTTAATTATTTTTTTCCATTACATAGTTTAAAATTCATTATTTTATATATGTGTGTGTGTGTGTGTGTTTTAAAGTTACATTATCATCACTCTTGAAATTACTATTATTAACTTTCAAAATCAATCTCTATATAATTAATTATAATTAAAAGCTTATGATTCAAGTATATTTTCCTAATAACTTCTTTTTTTTATGATTCCCTAGTTATATAATTTAGGTTATTACTATAGGATTCATGTATGAATTTTTATTTGTGTTTTGGTATTTAGTTATGTTCAAAAGCTACTTATTAATAGAGATAAATTTTTACAATTGTATGTTATGAGTCCCTTACAAGTTTGCTTAAACTTACGAGTTTAATAACTTTGGATAAGATGGTCTTTGATAATTGTAAACTAGCACTTTTGCATTTCTATTAGTTATTAATTTTTAATGTAATAATTAACGTTTTTCAGGTATGTTGAACGCATTGCCAATTCTAAATGGGAAGTTAAAGAGCTTGGGCTAGAGCACAATGGGTTTGTATTTTTGGATCATCTTTATGTTTGATGCCATGTTATTTTATTTCTTTTTATTTGTGTCACTTAACATTTATGTTATGTGTGGACCATGTGGATAACTGCTAATGATATGTCAAAGAAAAACAACTTATTGCAAGCCCTTAGAAAAGTATGTGTAGTATTGATTTCTTGAATTACTTGCATTCTTTTCATAATGAGCACTTGGGGTTTTTGGTATATGTGAATTGACAATAGATTCCAATCTGTTATTTCCTAAGTCTTTCTAGTTGGGCCTCTTACCTTTTCATGGGAAAAGAATTTGCTATAGATCTTTTTCTGATTTTCCTTAGTTTCCTGCTTTTGCCCATGGATTTCACCTTTTGTTTTCTTGCCTGTAGAGCGCTCCTTCTTGTATGCATCTGGTCTGGGCTTCACACTCTTCCCATTGGGTTCTTTCTAATAAAGAGTTTTAAGTTTTCATTATTCATCAGACCAAAAATTAGAATAAAGAAGGCTTGAACTGGTTGGGGGGCATGGCTTAAAAGTTTTACTCTAAAATTAAAAGAAATGAGATAGGGAGTTCCTCAACCATGGGAAATCAAATCTGGAGACTAGCTAGTAAATTTATTTGATGTGTTTTCCGATGACTGAGTAAATTCATTGTAAAAGTTTTACTCTCAAAATAAAATAAATGAGATAGGGAGGTCTTGAACTAAGGGACATCAAATCTGGAGACTAGCTAGTAAATTATTTGATGTGTTTTTTGATAATTGAATTAATTCATTATAAAAAGAGAGAGAGGAATTACAAAGTGAACACGAAAACCTCCTTGACCAAGAAGTCAACAGCATGAAAGATCTATCCTGTGCCTGTGGCTTTTAAGAAAATTTCTTGAGAAAATCCATTAGTTTGCATCAGAGGGATGCTAGAGAGACTAAGCTGTCCTAAAGCAAGAGTAAGGATTAAGGATGTTTATCGCTTTTGTATACATTGTCCAACTGAGCCAATCAAATCTGTTGACAATAAAATTAACTGATTATTCCAGTAAAAGTGACTGCAACCAATGCGTCTTTGGTTTAAGTCAATATTTACTACTGCATGAATTTGATGCTGACTTTGTTTATATTGTTGTTAGTGTTGTTCAACACTAAGCTGTTGATTTTTTCGTCGTAAAATTATTTTTCCCTTGAAAATATGCTACATTCTTTCTTCAATTCTGACTTAAATTGTTGTGTTTAGGTATGTTGATTTGTTGCTTGGAGAATTTAAGCACTATAAAACACGACTTGTTCATGGGGGAATTCGTCAAGAGGTATTGCTTATACTGACACACTCAATATGTGCATGCAACCTATCTTGTTACACTTGATGTTGCTAACACAACATTACAGTCACAATTGTATACAACTGCAAACATGGGTATATATGAATTTAAGGGCTACTTAAACTCTTTCTATCAAAGTCATGCAGCCGCATTTGCTCTTTTGGGTTGTGGTCAGTTGTAGCTCCAACAATGGAGTGAGAAACATCATCTTAGATGAAGTACATGCTCATGTTAAAAAGAGAAGTAACTCATTAAGTCTAAACGTGAGCATTGAATTTTCAAGTGCTTCTGTTTGTGTAGATTCAAGACCTACTATTAGACTATGGGCTTGAAATTGTGGCGGAAACTCTTGTAGAAGGACTTTCACGGGTAAAGAGATGTAGTGACGAAGGACGAGCTCTAATGTCGTTGGATCTGCAGGTTCTTTCTGAACTATGACTACATTATAGTATTGCTTTCAACAGGTTGGATTTGGTGTCCATATGGTAGGTTTGATGATTATGGCACTACATGATGCCGTAGGACAGTACAGAAAAGGGGAAGGATGAAGGAGAAAAAGGGAGATTCAAGAAGAAAATGAGGGAGGAAGGGAGGATGGAGGGAGAACTATATGAATAAACTGACAATAACTTTTCAAATTGTCATAATCTGTCTGACATCTGATGATGGGGCTTATTATAGGGAGCCCACAGTAAGAAAATAAAATAACGAAAAATCATAAAATAGATAAACTAAAGCAGAAAATAAATAAATGTCCAAATAAGTTTCGAGATGCGATAATCAACTACACCAGAATTTTCTACATTTAAAATAAATTTTCAATTTTTCATTGCATGAATTTAATCTTAGTTTATTGGCCAAAAAAAGAATTTAATCTTAATTTTGCATAGAGTTTATGTGAATTACTTTTCAAATCCAAAATTCCAAACATGTTTTCTTTTTCTTTAAGTTTGACTAGAACAAAACAATTCATTGACACGTGACTTTTTGAACTTTTGGGACCGTATATTATCTTAGGATCTGACTGGTGATAAAATCTTAAAGTCATATGGTTTCTTTTGGGAATAAATATAAATTATCATTAACATAGTCCAACAATTATCTTGTAGTTGCCTTTTCCTCTTTCTTTTCATGTTGATATATGTTATGTTAGGATTGCTGTCTTTCGTCCTTTCAGGTTTTGATCAATGGGCTGCATCATTTTGTGTCCATGAATGTGAAGCCCAAGCTACAAATGGTTGAAACCTTCATTAAGGTATGGATTATCATGGTAATTCATTTCCAATATTTTGTTTTCCAAAACAGATGAGTTTTAGTCACAGTAGCATTAGTTGTGTTGAGGCCTGACTTTGTTTTTATAAATATGTACCTCGTCAGTTTGAAATTAATGTTAAATTCAAACAAAGATTTATTGCTCATGGACACATCTTTACCTTTCACTCTTAAACCAGGCTTACTACCTTCCAGAGACAGAATTTGTTCACTGGGCACGCGCACACCCGGTAAGAACTTTCCATGTCCATTGCATCTTTACACTTTCTTATTTGCGTGAGTTTTAATGAAGCATCTCTTCTTTGCAGGAATTCACTAAAAGTCAGATTATTGGGTTGATAAACCTTGTTGCTTCAATGAAAGGTTGGAAGAGAAAAACCAGGTTGGAAGTATTGGAGAAGATTGAATGAGCTGCCTTTTTTGTTTTTTGCCTTTTGGGTACGAGTTCAAGCTTATACAAGAACATTTTGCTCCGTCTCCCTTTTCCTTTTCATTTTGGCAGCTGTTTGTGAGAGTAGTGTATATTGGATGTTATTTAATCACGCGAGGTTCTGGGATACTTTCCATGTCGTGTATCATCTGGCATCCTGTAATATATAATAATCCTGTCAAAATAAGCTGTAATTTCAGTCTTGGATCTCATATAACTAGTTTAATTCAGTATAGTAAAATTTTATTTAATAATTATACAGAGAGATGCATAATGCCTTCTTTAAACTCGTCTGATTTTATGTAGTTCTACAAAATTCCTTTAGATTCAAAGTTCAAAATTTTTTATATGGTTAGTTTTATTTAGAGTATATCAAGGTGTTATTTCTCAAGAATTCCCGATCACAAAGAAATTGAGTGATCTCAAAATTGATGAACACGTTGCAGAAATTGCAAAACCCTAAACCCTAAACCTTCATGCCAAAATTGTACGATTAGTAAATCCTATATAGCATTCTTGTAGAGCTGTCTCTGCCACGAGTTCGTCGAGGTCCTCTGCATGATTCTGCTTTTAGTCCATGCTCGACGGTCCACATTACTTTTTTTTTTATTTAAAAAAAAGCGACCTTTTTTGTCTGTTTATCCTATTGACTCATTAGAAGTTAAATTCATGATTAATATTAGGTGAAAAAAAAAACATTTCTAGAGTTAAATTTCACAATCAATTTGCTTTAATTTTTTTTTTTTTAGCTTTTACACGATCAATCAGGATACTTACTTGCACATAAGCCAAACTTTGACGGCTTTTATGATTTATGCTTGGTAAATTCATGTTCTGGGTCGATTCCATGAATACACTTGACCCAGTTAAGTACGCTTGGATTTAGGCTGAAATCCTAGGTCAACATAATCTCAATAGTGAAAAACCCAATCCATCATCAATCTATTCAAACAACCAAATTCTACCTTTCTTTTATTCATAATCGAAGACCAGAATGGTAGAATTTTCTTTAAGGAAAAGAAAAGAAGCTCATAATTATGTCTAAAAAAATGACATTGTAAAAATGAACAATAAATAGTATGTGTGAAGGCTGAAGCTCTGTTTTCCATGACTTGTTTCGCAGTTGCATGGTACTGTTTTAGTTTGCTTGTGGAGTATGAAGAATTCTGTTTCTTGGATACGCTTATTGACTTATCTTTCTTTGTCCTGTAAGTTAAGAAGCCGCAGGTGACTCTGTAATTTCACCCACCATGTTTAATGCTACGCAAGGCTGATCAGTGGGTACCTGCACCAAATAAATAATGAGATGACATAAACATGAGCTATATTTGGTCTTCTAGTACTATTCTCTTCGTAAATCCCCGCCCTCCAACCCCACCTTAAATAAATTTCTATGTTCTTATATTTGAGAATTTTAGATCAACTCGGTTGATATGCTCTTAGTTAATGTGAAATGAATATATTTTTAAAAACATTAAAGTTATTTCAAACTTAAATACTTAAGCGGACACAGTAAATATATTTTTAAACAAAAAGAGTTCGATTTTCAATTATTTTAATAAGATTTTTTTTGGGGTAAATGAAGGGAGAGATAAGGAAGAAATTTATGCAATGTAAGGTTTAACCTTGATAGTAGCGTACTTAGTTTTGCGAGGAAGATGAGCAAGAGAACTATGTCATAAGTGATCCTAATCTGCAATCTACTTTAAGCATAATGGGAATGGGAGCTTGTATGTTTCTTCAAGCTCAATACCACCCCTTTTATAGTTTTCGCCATAATTCAGGAAATTAATATAATTATTAAGGACTTTTAATTAGAAATCTGATTTCATTAGCACCATCCACTTTTGAAAAAAAAATTGGAAAATTCTTATTGTCTTATCAAGTTAACTGAAAAACCGACACAACACGAGTCTATGACATTGACCCGTGAGAATTGTATAGGTCCTTTAGCTTGCGATAATAGAATAAATGGTGAGGAGAAGCACACGACAAGTCAGTGTGTTCTAGATATTAATAATAGAATTGAAAACGATGATTGTGACTTACAAAATGGCCAGCTCCAAGAATCCAATAGAAGTGTAAGTTTTTGTGTGACTTTACAAAGCCTTTGGTCCTTCTGTCATTTTCGCAGTAGAGAGGTTTTCTGTCCTTCTCCAAGAAACTTTGAAGCCCTTCCCACCTACACTCAGTTTAAATATATACATATATATATATATATATATATATGTATATACATATAAAACTCAATAATGCATTTTCACGTTTGGTACTACCAATCTTGAAGAGAAGAATTAGGAAAAGATAGAAAAGGAGTTACTTGAGTTTTTTAAGCCAAGCTTCAGTTCCCTTGGTTGCGCAAATCAGATCAACCTATATCAGGTAATTAGAAAAAATTATTTATATATAGTTACCTGATAATAAAAAGAAAAATTAAAGAAGTCTTTGGTATATGATGATTTCCATTTTTCAAACATCTAAAAATTTTATAAATTATTGTGTGTAGTATATATCTTACATAACTTAAAAACATTAAAAAATTTGAGCTTAATTATTGTCAGCTCTAAATAAGGTTTCAAATATCTATGATGGACATGATATATTATACCTAATAATCTAGAGTATCTTGCAATCAACTATTTTAGTGAAATATGGGGGAAAAAAACCCTTACTTGTCCATTGTACACTGTCACATTGACCCCCTTGGCTAGCAACTCATCAACCTGAAAGAGCAAGATTAGAAAAATGATAATAAGAATAATAATGATAAATATATAAAGAAGACAGCTTTAGAAATTCGGTATTATAAGAACCTAAATGAACTAATTACTAGAATATACACGAGAATTTCTGATATAGAGTTAAAAGTTAAAACCAAAAGTCCCGAGCTTTACGCATATCTTCATACCTCATTAATTCTTGGTTTCATAAAATCACCTTGTAGATGTGTGAAAACTTCACTGGACTGCTCTTTCCATCTGTCATCACAGTAGCCATGTGAATGTGTTCAAGTCCATTCTTGGGAGTGGAATCATGGGTACACTGCTCTTTTCTAGGGAAAATATATGCACACACACACACATACTTACGTAACATTTTCAGGAATGATCTTTAACTTCTTCTTTATAACACCATTTAACAAGCTTACGAGATCACCACCAGCAGAAGATGACCTCTTTGAAGTTAGATATTTGGAGTATCGTTTCAGTGATACTTCTCTGTACAATTCCACCTCCTGCGTTGCCGACAAAGTTGCAGAATCACTCCCAGAATCCAACAGAAAATTGTAGAAGTCCTGGAAATCACCCAAAAGATTTAGACTTTTCAGGTGTAGTACAGAAATTAAGCTAGAGGAGAACCCAATGAAAAATCATACTACTTACCACATTGTTGCTGCTAGAGCTAATGACAGACTCAAGTTCATTCCATGAGCTGGTCGCTTCAACAAATTGGCCATTATCAATTTGCTGCTTGATTTTCTGAGCTAAACTGTTCTCCAAAATGGCTATATTAGTTTTTTGATAAAGAGAAAAAACACTAGCATTTTATACTTCTTTTTATTTGGTTTGTACTACTACCTAGGATAGAAAATAAAACAGATGTACCTGTTTGATTTTTGCAGCCCGTTGTCGTCTAGCCTTGAGACGTCTTTAAGAAGAGGACCCCATGAGAACTGCAATTGTCAGAGATAATAGTAAAAAGAATGTGAAAAGATGGAAAATTTAAATTTAAAAAGAAAAAAGATGGTTGTGAAGAGCTCAACCTCATGGGGAGTTTCTGACTCTCTGAATATATGATAATAAATTATTTTAAATAGATCCTCAAGCTTTATATATCTTTGAAACAAAATTAAAAGAACTTGTGGACAAACCAATTCTTGTACTTACGACAAAATCCTCTGGGGAGATCCAACTGTCCCCTAATGCCACACCTACATAAGGCATACATATAGGTTGTTAGTAATACGACCCATCAAATTCTGATAATCATAAAAACAGATTAATCTCATTTATAAATTTAGAATCATTTTGACGGAAGGGGTTACCTCCAAGTTTAAGCTTCAATTTCCCAGCTTCAATAGCTTTAAGAGCAGATAAGGCAAGAGTGACAGCATATTTGCCACCATAAGACTCTGCCACAAGGAACAGAGGACTCTTCTGAAGGCTCTCATTTCTATTGAATATCTTAATCAACAATGTCGTCAAGTCAGTGGCTGCCTCCTCATCTGTTTTCACCAAGAGGTTGGCATCTTCTACAAAGCTGAACCCTGTTCCAACTGGGTTATCCTGCATTATCATTGAACCAAAAGCATTGACTTAAATGAATTAATTAAATGCTTCTGGTGAAAAACAGAGTTTTACCGCTTACCACAAACAAGAGATCTGCTTTTCGAAGCCATGTGGAGTTTCTTGGCTTCAGATTGGTGTCTAATGGCCCAATCTCTTCAAAATTCCCAATCCCAACTCCTGAAGCACCCTGTTCATCGTTCACACAAATTTAGGAATTTTTCTTACTAGGTAATTTCAAGGGTGCCCTTTGCATTGACGATTCCATACTTAAAGTCCCAGAGAAATTAAATCTCGTTGTTAAATAAGAACAGATACTATCACTTCTTACCATTTTAGCTAACTACTTTGGATAGACAAACTAAGGAAACTGAAAACTTTCAAGTTATTTCAAAATTTAAATTTGACCGAGAAGAAGAGAGTCTTGTTTCGTTTGTAGTTCAATCCAATGATACTTACAGGTCCTCCCTGCAACCAAAGAATGATTGGCCATGGCTTGGAGGGATCTTCAACTCTGCAGGGACTTCTGTAAAGCCACCAGAACATGTGGGCTTCTGTAATAACACAAGTTGGAGTCAAAAGTGATGATCTTTTAACACATACAGGAGATGCAAGATTACTGAAATGAATTATTAATATAATGGATTTTGGCTCACTCGGTCTGACTTCAACATATCCCCATGCTTCTGATCCATCTTGGTTTCTGAAAGCTGTGACACCTCCTCCATGAAGAAGGAGACCAAGGAACAGAAGAGGGACGACAAGGACACCCAGGTTCTCCATTTGATTGTAAGGAAACAAGAACAGAGAAATCAGTAAATTGGCAGAAATGAGGCTGAAAGTTATATATATATATAGAAGGGGTTGAGTCAAATGGTAACCAAGTTTTGTCAGTGCCTGTAACAGAATCCACCAAAAAAGTGGTAAGATAACGTGTCCTTCTTCCTTTAAGAGATGAGAGT
The DNA here is from genome assembly GCA_037074485.1 of Delonix regia. Taxonomy (NCBI): domain Eukaryota; kingdom Viridiplantae; phylum Streptophyta; class Magnoliopsida; order Fabales; family Fabaceae; genus Delonix; species Delonix regia. The sequence continues at coordinate 10,727,736 of CM073455.1, forward strand.
ATTCTGAAAGGTAAGGTTCTCGTTCTGAGAGGGCTCCTACAAGTAAGAAGATCGTGATAGAGCGTAAACAGAAGTTAATATATATAAGGAAAACTATTTCAAATGACGAAAATGATCAAATTGCATGCTTCTTTCCTTCTATAGTTCCGTACATTACTTGTGCATAAAGCCACGAAGGAAGAAAAATAAAATCCTTTCTCAAGAGAGGGAGTTATATTACAAGGAAAATAATTAGTTATATTACTATTATTATTATTATTATTATTATTATTTAGGTAATATGGTATTATAAAAAATACACTGAGGGTATATCTAATTCTGCATTTGGATCAAAAAAGGAGGAACCTAACAAGAGGAAGGTTACTGAAAGTAGATAGGGCTTAGAATGGTTAGGTATAGAGTGGGGATGGGGGCATGGCGTACACAGAATTCTGGTAAGTATAAAATAAAATGTGATAAATTTGTATGATGAATTTTGCATGTAATTTTTTATGTTACAAAAAGGAAATCATAAGGCCTTGCGAATATAGAGAGGAGTTAGAACAAGTAAGTGTTGGTTGAGCTAACAATTTTGGAAGTGCATGTATTGATTGATTACATACTAAAACAAAATATAGAAAAAATTAATTCCAACAGTTAATCTGTTCTTTTTCTAGGAATGCCTGATCTGATCAGAGAATATATATATATATGAGTGGCCAATATCTTATCCTTTAAATTTCTATTGCCATACACATATATCCCATTAAAATGGGGAAGTTGAGATTTATACTGATTAGTTATATGTAGCTCATAATATAAGAACTTGTTGAATTCATTTTATATGTCAAATTGGCAATTTTTTGAGCTTATTTTATTTTTAAGAGGAGAATAAGTGACACTCTGGAGTCTGGACAATGGAAAAAGTAGCCATAATCATCACCTATTTATCTAGGGAAATAATCATTAGTCATAAATGGTAGCAACTGCATAATTGTTTAATTTGCTTTCTTTAGTGGTTGGTGGTAATAGCCATTAACCAACCTGGCAAAGCATCTTCTAGCAAAACCAAAGGTCAGGGAGAAGGTTTTAATTTGACAGGAGAAGAATATTAGGGATTCTTCTGGTGAACTAAGTTGAGCCTACCAATTTCCACAAATATATTATTTTAAAAAAATGTGAATATACTTTTTATAGATTTTTTAGAGATTTATATAATGTTACCTGCCGGCCGTTGACGAAGATAACGAGGTTGTCTGTTCAACTCTGTTATTTTAGAGTTCAACTACTCTGTTTGGATATTCACCATCTAGAAGTGATGCTTAAATAAAACCCATAAATGCAAGTTTTTGTACGTACACTTAAAAAAAAAAAATTACTTTCTGATGTCTAAATAATGGTTTAAATTCTCAAACTTATTTTCGTCAAATCTTGGAAATTTTGACTAGGGAGGCCTCTTGGTGCCTTTGGCTTGACATTTTAGCAGAGCACTGAAACAGAGGAAAACAGAGGAGACAATATTAGTCGCTGTATGAAGTAATTTCTTTCTTTGAAGTTAATATAACTCTAATCAATCATATTAAATTAATATTTAAACTTATGATAATCTGTTTAATCATCTATTACCTACCGATCTGTAAAGCCTAGGGATTAATATGACGTGACAAGTTTCAACCAAGGTGGGTGATGCTAAACCTCATCAGAGTCAGCGTTCATAATTGGCTGTTCTAACCATAAGTGGGTTGTAGTTGAAAGCAGCACTAAGACAGGGTGGGTGAATCACTTTATTCTTTGCCCAATTCTATAAATTTTATTTGTTTCAAGAAATTAAACGATATCGTTAAAACAGAGAACGGGATTTTCTGCATATTTTTATTTTTTAATCACTCTTTCTCTAAACACATTGTGTATTTGACTACAAAAAGAAAAATTACAGTGATAATTATTTTTGTTTTTGGCTGAGATGGAGACACATTTATGAATAGTCTTAGGCTTTGAACGACAGGTGCTTTTGGTTGCCTGGCCATGTGGTCAACATAATTTCGATGATTACAAACAAGAATGGAAAGAAAAATCACCTGTCGTTTTGTTAATTTTTATGATAATATGGGCGGTACACGTAGTCGTTTCGGGAGGAACACTCGAAACAAAAAGATACTAACAAAAATGCATATTTTAAAATTACGTGAAGAAGGCCTTCATTATTATAATTCGAATTTGACCATATTGATGATTGAATATTGAACACGACAAAGGCATGTGATCCAATATTAACTTTTGTCTTGACTTGCATAAAAATTTGTTTAGACTTAGGTTTAGGTTTATTCTTTTTCTTAAAAAGATATGTTAAAGTCAAACTAAGAACTCGACTCATGATGAAAAGTTTCGATATCTTGTGGTGAAAGTACTTTTATGCAATGTTGGGATCACGAATACATGTTTTTAAATGAATACATGATATAATTCCATTACACCAACAGAATTAAATTTGGATGTAAATTTAATTTAAAACATAATAAATATATGAATTTTCAATTATTACACCACAAATGTGTGATTCAATTTAAAATTCATATAATTATATGCAAATAAATTACACATATATTATAATGTTATTATAAAATTATAATTATATACTTGTTGTGATATAATTAAAGTAAAAAAAAAATTATTTTGATCCCTTCTTTATTGTAATATTCAAAAAAATGTCACACTTATTATAAAATTATCATGCATTGAAATATGTTAAAGATGACAATTTTGTAACTTTCCCCTCTTCATCTTTATCATTAATTATATTCTCCACCCCACTCCTTAGTTTATAGGAGATTTTTCTCTCCGTCCCATTTCTTATTAGGATACAGATTCCCATGAGGATTTTAAATTTTTTTATAAAATTTAAAAAATAAATAATATATATATATATATAACTTATATTTAAAGTTCAAATTTCTTGTTTATATTATTTAACAAATTCTAATTCTAATTAAATTCATAAAAACTACAAATTTTTAAATAACGAGTTTTACAACAATTTTTATAAGTTACAATAAATAACTCTTAATAAAGTAAGTTAATTATGAAAAAAATTAACAAAAAGATAATTAAATTTAAAATAAAACCATTTAAATAATTATAATTTCTATATTTATCCTTAATCATAATTTATAAATAATTAATATTATTTTTCTTAATATTTACTTCATATTCTCAATTACAATGTTATTATAATTCTAAAGTATTTTAAAAGTAATTTTACTATATCGTTTAAGTTTTAAAAAAGTAAAAGACTAATATGTAATGAGTGTAATTATTTTTTAAATTAAATTAAATTTTTAAATTTTAATTATTATAATTATAAATAACAAGTGAATAAAAAATACAAAAATTAGTGTATATATACATAATAAATATTTATATCAAATTGGTGAGGATGGGGACTCACAAGGCAAGGGGGTATGATCCTCGTCTCCATTCCCAAACTTCATTTGAAGAGAGTTTTTGGCCCTATCCTTATCTCTACGAGGAAATATTCCTTACATGTGAGTCTCAAAATGAGACAGTCCTTACTGGGATTTCCAGATTTGGGGATCTGTTGTCATCTCTAAATATGTTACACTAAATTATTTACTTAAAAAAAAATAGATTTAATCTTTTTATCCAAACTCTAAATTCAAATATGAGAAACTAAAAATAGTTTTAAATTCTTTTACAAAATGAGAAATGAAATATAATATTTTTCAATGAGTAAGAGATTATTTTGACAATCTGAATTCTGTGCATTTGAAATTTGGCGCATTTGCACCATTTTACCCTATTATTTTATTTCATAAAATAGATATTAATTTTTTATAAAAAAAAATTATGTTCAAATCAACTAAATACACCAAATGTGTCAAATTCCAAATGCACTAAATCTAAATTATCATTTTAGGCATTATAACGAGTAAAAAATACCAAAAAGGTATTTTGTTCAATTAAAATATTTGATAATAAAAATTTAAGAAGATTAGAAACGTTTCTAAATTTGGTACTACATCATGGCGTGGACGTTAGGGTATTATATGGGAAGGGGACACAAATTTGGGAACCAAGCTGGCCTATAAGACCATGGTGGGGGCGAATAATAATGAAGCATGTATCTCTCGTCAACTTGGTATGCTTGTCCCTTCGCTTTGTTGTTCACGAGAGTCATTGAGAGGGAAGCCCTACTTGAGTTGTTTGTCGCTAATACCATCACAAAAAACCTCATGCTTTCTTCAATCCTTTGTAGACACATTCATCTCCAGCCTTATAATCTTGTTGGCTACTTTTATTTCCCCTATATTTCGAATTTATGACCCAAAAGAAATAAAACAGAGACATTATAATTGGACTTGGACTTTGACATTTGGACTTCAATAGTAAACAAACTGGATCCCGACGCACTTTATCAACAGTGTTGGGCAATTGGACACTGAAGGACTCCCTGCTTGACCCACTCATTAACAAACCCAAAGTCCCATGCTTTTTCTTAATTCTTGAACCTAGACCCATTTACTCCAAAAAAAAAAGTCTTTAATTTATCTGTATATAATGACAAAAAAAAAGTCTCAATTAACTATTCATAGAATTCAAAATAAACCCTTTTGACTATTTTTTTAAAATTATTTTAAATATATAATGTATGCTCACTATAAATTTGAGTCAAGATAAATATTATATCACCCAAATGCAAACTTAAACCTCAATATATATATATATATATGGGACAGCCCCCAAAATGGGGGGCAATGAAGGACATTAACCTAGACTTCAACTCTTTTTTTCTAAAAAAAAAAAATTTTTACACTCAAATTTAAAAATTATATAGCAATGATGAATATGAGCACTGAGCTTCGGTTGGGTTTGGTGGAGCCTAACCTTATATTGCACGTGGGCTATCTGAAATTTTAGATCATGAAGATTAGGATATTTTACCCTTTTTACATCAATGCTTTTGTTCCTTTACCCATTTACCCCACCTCCCAAACCAAAGCTAACCTATTCGTCTATGTGCAAAATAGGCACTCGAACAAAACAAAAACGGTATCTTCTAATGTAACCTCCCAAACACATCCTAACTCTCCCGAAATCCGACGATCCAAAACCCACCTAACCTCCCATACTCTCATCTCAACCGTCCCTCCCTCGCACTCTGTTTTCCACATTGCTTAATCCACTGTTTTGTTGATAATTCTTACGTTACTCCTTCAGGTTCTTCCAGTTTTGTTCATTAGCACCCTCTTCTCTCTCTCTCTCTCACACTTTATCCTGTCTCCTGTCTCTCTCTGTGTTTCTGTATATCATTACCACCCGTTACAATCGACCACGGTAATGGCGATGCATACACATAGGACGACGACAACGTTAATCGTTGATCTCCATTGTTCTTTGTTCTGATTAATGTCTTGTTGGTTCGGTCTTGTTTCAGGAGACAATGTTGGTGCCGCCATGGCTGGAACCATTGTTATCTACCACATTTTTCTCGATATGCCAAGCCCATATCAGCCTACCCAGAAACGAATGCAACATGTTCTGCATCGACTGCAACAACCAAGCATTTTGCTTCTATTGCAGATCAATTTGGCATCAACACCATCATGTAATTCAAGTGGGTGATCAAATTATCATTGTTTTTCTTCAATTTCTGTCTCTGTTTCTGGTTTTGAGTAATTGAAGTCGGTTTCATGGGGAATGCAGATAAGGAGGTCTTCGTATCATGATGTTGTGAGAGTGTCAGAAATTCAGAATGTTCTGGACATAAGTGGGGTTCAGACGTATGTGATTAACAGTGCCAGAGTCATCTTTCTGAACGAGAGACCTCAACCTAAGACCAATACTACCAATATTAGTGGCAAAAGCAATTCACATTTGTGTAACATATGCAGAAGAAGTCTCTTGGACCCTTTCTGCTTCTGTTCTTTGGGATGTAAGGTTGGTCCATCATTTCTCTTTTGTCTCTCTTTCTTCCAATCTTCCTACATTTTCTCTCTCTCTCTCTCCGTGTTTTTCTTTTGTTTTCTCTCTCTCTCGTTTTTCAGAAGTTGAACAGAGAACATCAATAGCTTTCCTAATAGCAACCGTTATTAACAATGCCATTATGATTCCCAAGTTTAATTAATAATCCCAATCGTACGTTAAAAATGACAAAACAATGGTATTTGTTACAGATAATCGAACTATGTATGATGTCAAAAAATTGTGTTAAACTGTGAAAAATATATTTGAATTAAAAATATTTTTATTCAAACTAAAAAATTTAACCATTTGAGTCTTCTCTTAATAATAATAGTAATGTGTTTATATTAGCTCGTAGGGATCAAGAAAAACATGGAAAGTCTAGTTTTAGCCATAAAGAAAGACGAAGGAAAGAAGGCAAGAGAAGGAATGATCAGAAAATCGTCATCAAAAGAAGAAGAAACATTGCATGAAGGAATTCGCAGGCAAGTATACCAAAAGATGCATCATGCTGCTTCTACTATGCTGCCTCTTCATCAAGCTTGCTCAAATTCAAAGAGAAGAAAGGGAGTACCTCATAGGGCACCCTTAGGGCCATAAAGAAATTAAAGAGAGTTTTCATGACATCAGTAATTTTCATTATTTTTCAAGCTTTATTTAATTTGCTTTTTAATGAGTATAAATCCAGCTCATTCCTTGAGATACCCCCATGTGGATAAGTTGATGGGCACAAAAGTGAGTGGGAATTAGGTGTTACTTTCTGAAGATATATAGGCTGGCTATGGCTGCAAATAATCATGCTTTTGCTTTACATTACATTTTTATTAAATTATGGTTTGAAACATGCATGATATGCCAGGTGTGAATGGAGTCCCCTTTTGCATATGAACTGGTTTATGTAAGGGTTAAGGAAGCAATTGCTTATCTGTTTTCTTGGCTTTGAATAGCTTTTTGTCTTCTAGCTTTGCTCACATATGACTGAGGTCACCCAATCTGGGGATAGCACAAAATTGTTATGTCAAGACAAAAATTATATGCAATTTTTAGATATTTATTATAAAATTTTAATTGAAAATGACCCACAAATATCATTTTTAGATTGAGCATTATATAATTAATTTTTTGAAAAGGATATTTTATAAAAATTAAATTATACAAACAATCCATAAATTTTACGAAAATTACGGAAATCTCTCTCTATTTTGAAAATATGCACTTTAGTAATATTTTAATTTTTTTTGCTAAAATAACCCTTTTAAAACAATGTAAGAAGGTATTTTAGTTAAAAAATATATGTATTTAAATTAATAGAGAGTATATTGATAAAAAAATAAGTTTTTACTAAAACATATGACACACAAATATTTTTTTAATTTAAGTATTTATTAATTTTTTTCCTTTTTTTTTTTTTTTTTGAAAATGTAGCCATAGTTTAGTTCTTATCAACTTTCAGATACATCACAATTACTTATAGAACAGAGATCATCAATTTGCCCCAACACAATTCTATGGCCCTGATAATTAAGCCAATTATTGTTGACATATCAATGCTATATTCAAATATGAAAAAGATATAGTTTTATGTATTTAAACTACTCAAAATTATAATTGTACACAACATACATTAAAACCGAATCAGTAGTATAATTGTGCGTGATTATAAGAACAAGTTGATATTATAGAGTATGGGGAACACGTATGAAATAATACAGAAAATTGTGAATGTAATTAGACATGGTTTACACTTGTCCTTATATGCATCAATCTGCCAAATTTGATACTTATTTTCCAATATTGGAAAGAATAAAAAAGTTCTATTGATTGCACTTCAACCAGTAAAAACATGGAAGAGATGAGGGCAATAAGAGGTGAATTATTGTTTTGAAATTTTGAACTTATTTAATAAATTACACACTAAAATTTGACTTTTTATTGAAGTGTGTGAAAGATAATTTTTAAAAAGTGAATATGGCCAAAAAGTAGTTTTACCAAACCAAAATAAATAGTAACTTCTTTCATAATAGTGGGATTTGCTTATTTATACTGTTCACTTTCTTCTTCCTCCAGACAAATTGTCCTACTCGTTTTGCAACCTGAAAATGTGACCCAACGATACACAGTGTTTTAGTCATTGAAATATGCATCAAAATTATTAGTAATTCACGATCTACAAATCCTTTAAGGTGATTTCAACATATAATGCACCATTTGGGAGGAATAATGCTTGAAATCTTTAAGGGTTTCGAGCTCCAATGGCATATTGTGATAATGAGAGCTTTGGGGAGTGAAATAAGTGTCATTATGTTTGAAATTACCTCTTAAACAAAATCCCAAAGCTTATTTTGTGAAACTCGATCTATACATCAAGTAATTTAGCTTGAAACTTTTGGATCCTTTGGGTGTTAATAGGTCAAAATGGTTCAACTTGTTTTAGGCCACAAATTGGGCACCATTTTATTTGTAATATTCATATCTATAAAAGGCCTAACATTGTTTCTAGAAAATCCCTAAGATTTGTCGCAAATTTTCTTTTAAAAAATCTGCGGTTCATACTTTCTTTATGCAACTTTTTAGTACTGAACTCCCCATAACAAGAAGCAAAACTTAATTTTTAAACTCTGATACCATTTGTTGAATTTACATTATACAGTGATAACATCCAAAATGGGAGATTATATGTTAATAAACACTGACTTGGATTCGATGTAGCGTCAACCATAACTCTCTAATCAATAGGGGTGAACAACACACAGTGCCCAATATTCACCAAGATAGAGTTGAGATACAGAAGTGAGAGAACCAAAGAGAAAGCTTGCCATTTATGGAAAAAAACTCTTGTAAGAGTTGCCATAAATGCCTTCCTTTTATAGCAACTCCAATAAGAATTAAAAAAAAAAAAGTTTTACTTTTAATAAAATGAACTCTCTTTAATTAACTTAATAATTGAGTTTAATCTCTCCTCATCAAATCTTAATCAATAATCTAATAGAATAATCAATGATAAACAATAAGTTATAAGTTAGAGTCTCTATCTAAATGGACATGTGAGTAATCTAACTCATTAAAATTATTCACAGTGTTAACAAAGATTCAATTCATTCTTAGTTTAATTTAATATTAATTACTTAATAATAATTATACAAAATTATTATAATAATTGAATTAATGCTAATCCACAAAATAATCTAAAATTATGCCAACATAGAAAACATAAAAACTTTCTTTGTTCCACCACTTTTTCTTCTTTTGAAGCTTCAACTCTTAATATAGGTCATTTTGTGCATAATAGATGGGTCCAATGGCTAGTTTACCTTCTTGGAAAGCTACCTCAACATTCACCTTTCGATTATTTTTGTTCTCAGCCTAAAAAATAAAGTATCTTAAGCCTTTTTTTGTGTAGTTTTGCATGTCAAATACTTGCTATTTTTTGTTTTGAATTTTTCCTTTTTGATATATGTGCGCAACAATTGCTTTGATATAATATATATTAATTTTCTAATTGTGGTAACCCTTTTGTTGCATTGTTAAAGGCAAAAGATGAAACAAATTGATTGGTAGAGAAACAACGTACATCTTTTCAAACAAACTATTGACTCCTAATCTTACAGATGTAAAGTAATTTTTGTTAGCATATAATGAGGGAAAGAACCAAAATATTTTGAATGTTAGGCATGTTCAACGTATAGTTTTGATTCAACCTAACCTTAGATTTGTTTTATTCATGCTTAGTTCAGCTTAGTATATTTCAAAGTGTTGTGTAGGAACTGGATAGGTTCATTAGAAGGAATTTTCATTTCTTCAACCCAATACCTTTAGCCTAAGTCAAAAACTTCTTTGACTTAGGATTATATTTATATTTGCAATATGAACAAAATAAATTATTCAAAATATATTGTTTTACATATTAAATTTTCATTAAAATATTTATTAGAAACTTTAGATCAACAAAAATCTATATATATACTTGTAGTTAAGTTACAGATATAAGATAACAATAAGTGTTATCAATAATTCCATTAGAAAAAAAAAAAAGTTTTGCTAACCATTGATATTAGTTAAAGACAATTCATTATTTATAATAAATAAACCTTAATCAACCAAATTAATATTCATTATTGGTAGTAGATATAATAAATAATCATTGACTAATTTTATTAGTTAAGAATCATATATCATATTTAATAAATGATTTTTTTTATCAATATTTTTAGAGTACTCGTTAACAAAATTCGAATATTTATTTTGCTTTTTGGTTTTGAAATAAAATGAATATCAACATAAAAAGTGAGGAAGGAAGGTACGGAAGCTCCAAAGCTAAGCTACAACTTTGGAAATTTTCAATGGTTTTGAAAATCTTCGTTGCAAAGATGACTTGTTGGCATTTTGGGACCAGTTTCCATCCTCTACGGTCATTTTCTCTGACTTTTTTCTGATCCACCAATCAAAATAGCAATGGTGTGAAACTCACGAGGCATGGAACGCCACGTGTCGGTGTATTCAAATTGAAGAGGAACAAAGTACGGAGTATCCAATGTGCGTTACAACAAATAAGGCCAAAGAGGAAGGGAGTGTTCTATCTTTTATGTCACCAAAAAATGAAATATTGGTCCCTAATATTAGTTATACTAATTATTCCGCGAGATGAAAAATATATTAGCAAGCAATATAATTAATATTACAATTACACTTACTATATAATAAAAACTTGAGAAAGATGAAGAGATTAACCAATCCTTTGATATAATTGCTAATTTTATTTCAAAGAAATCCACTTCTAATGAAACAAATATTAAATTTGTTAGTTAATGATAGGTGGGTCCGACGACACGTCTTTTCTATATCAATTTTCGTTTATATTAGTCACCAGTAATACTGACAAAGGACGAAATCGATTCTTAATATGTAAGCAATTAATGCATGAAATTTTGAATATTGACGAACTCTTTGATTTGAATTGCTGTTGGCAGTGAAAAAATAAATAACAAATTCAAAGGCATACTTTGAGAAGTAAATATAATAGAGGTTATCTATTAATTATGAACGCATTAGTAAAAAGTAAAAAAATTCAAATTTATAATAGGCAATTATTTGTGAAGCACAAAATTAATAAATATCTATCGTGAATGATTAAATTAAGAAAAAAATTTTATAAAATATCAAATTTATTAAAAAAACTAAACTAAAAGAAATTAAAAAAAATGTCACGTATCTTTAGAGAACAAAAATAGAGTTTTATTTTCAACGAGGATTGATAAAATATGTTGGCTCACAGGAAAATTATTTTCAATTGAGTCTTCATAATTTTTGTTTTTAATTTAATCCTTTACATATAAATATTTCTCAATTTAATCTCTAAATAAGTAGAAGCATATAAAAGCATAATAGGAACAGTCCAATGATAAGACTCCTTATATTCATTCAAATAGTCTTAAGCTCAAATTTTAACGTAGATAAATACTATAAATTATAATGTAATAGTGAGTCAAAAATTAAAAAATAAAAGTATATAAAACAATTAAGATATAAAAATCTTAATTTTGACAAACTCTATAATTTGAATTGTTGATGGGTAGTGGAAAAAATAACAAATTCAAACTGGGCTTATTTTAGTAAGTGAATAAATTAGAGGTTATCTGTTAATTAATAATGAAAGCAGTGGTAAAAAAGAAAAACAAAAGAATATTCATGAATATAGAGTTAGATTAAAACAAGGGTGAGAATAAAAGCAAACAAAGGGTCTAATAAAACGAATGGATGTAGGTTTCTCACATGGGGCTGTCATAGGCGACTATAACCGCACGGCACTGTCATTCTTGTGAGTGTCAAGCTTCAATCCAAAAGACAATTGGAATAGAAAGAGAAAGTCTTCCAAGCACCTTATACAATAATGGGTAAGAAAGAAGTGCACAAATTCATAGAACTGGCTACCACCCCTATCTCTCTTTCTCCTTCTAGCTAGATTTCCCTTCATTTTGCCAACACTCTGGTAGATTCTGAAATATATAGATTGAAGCTTGAAGTACGAACACCAGGTAAGGAAGATAGGTGGTCCATGTCAATGGGATCAGAGGAGGAAGGGGTTTCACCAGTTGAATCTCAGAAAGGTACAGTTATTATTAAGGAAGGAGAAGAAGGAGGAAAAGGGAAGGTGAAGAAGGAGGAGGAGGAGGAAGAGTTATGCACGACACCAACTGGTTCAGGCAATCGAATACCAGAGATTCAAAAGTGCCCACCTGCTCCGAGAAAGAGAAGACGATCAGTTGCTTCAGCTTCATCATCATCTTTGCCATTATTGATGATGAGAAGATCATTTACACAGCATGATGAGTTGCACTTCTTCGAGGACACGAGGCTTCAAGAGGTAGAATCTTTCTTCCAATCCATTTCCATGTACGAGGTTTCGAAGGTTAACAAGAGATGTAGAAGTATATGATTCATTTTTCCTTTTGGTGTATTATTGTGGCCGGGTCGTAATTCTCACATGAACTAACTTGTCCTTTTTTTTTAATGAGTCTCCATGTATCATAACTTCTATTCGTATAGAAAAAGTCATGGAAAGAAGATTGGAGTCAATAAATCAATTAGCAATTTCAATTGGACTACAATTACTCATTAGTGCATACTATATATGAAATTTACGAAAAAGAATTCTCATCTACAATAAAAGAAAATAATGCAAACAAATATAAATAATACATGTATGTGATTTAGATTCTCTACATTTAATCTTTGTATTTAAAGAGATTTGAATTATTAAATTTCATTAATAGTTCAGACTTTAATAAATATTAAAAGATTTTTATTAACTTCTTAAAATTTTAACCATTAAATTTTTATTCAATAATCTAAAGTTTTATCAAATTTGCCTAAGGATCCAGATATAAGGTACATGCATGGGGGTACTACTTTTTTTTCTTCATTTTTTAAGTTACAATCTCAATTTTTTTTTTTTTTTTAGCTTGAAGAGATCTGAATTCAAATGTTTTGCTAAATTATAGCCAATACAATAATTTTCAAACAATAATGCATATATATAACTAAATAATAGAGCTGCTATTGTCCCTTTTTTTTTATATGGTGAATTATATTTTCTTAATTTGATGCTTATAGAATATTTATTATTAATTACATCAATTTCTAGTTCCGCAAAATAAGATGATAAGATATCTGAGTCCAAAGGTTGCGACTACTTCAATTGGATGATTAATTAGAAGCACCTCGTCAACTTTAATAAATTGCTTTCATTTAGCTGTTCACCACATCCTTTTAATTAAAAACTATCAGTCGGATGAAGCTACTTCAAGTTCATAATCTATACGGAAGGAGTACGTAGAAATTACATACAAATACTAAAGTCACTAATAAAGAGGTTAAGATTGCAATGTAATTCGAATTTAAAGTAATGTTTGGATGAAGAGTTAGGAAGGGAGAAACAAGGAGTAAAATTGTCAAATTTGGATGAATGTATATTTAGATATTTTTATAAAAAGGAAATGAAATAGTAAATGAAGGCCTTCAAAATCCTCCCTAACCATAAAGTATTATTTTTGTTGTCCATCCAAATTGGGGGGTCTAAAAGAGAGTGACTCACTAATTAAAAATACTATTATACGTTTTTAAATTTATTAAAATTATAAGTTTATCTAATGTTTGCATCATAAATAACAAATTTAATTTTTATCATTTTCTTCTATTCAATCATTAATTAAAATCTCAAATTTATTTATTTAAAAAAATTTTAAAATAAGTAATTTTTACATATTATAAATTGTTTACATAAGATCTATATATATATATATATATATATTTCTTTTTAATTTCATAATTATGTTGCATTTTGTGAATTGAAAAATTAAAAGAATAGATAACAAAATGAATTACATTCATATTTCATATATTGAACAAAGATGAAATTATTAGTTATATATTTATATTAATAAAAAGTAATATGAAAAAAAATAATTGATAAGTCATTCCATTTCATTCATTTAATTATAACTTTCAAACAAAAATTTTAGGAATCTTTTTCTTTACTTATTAAAACTTCCAAACAACATATTTATTCAAACAATTTCACTACATTTCATACAATTTCATTAATGACTACTATCTTTTATCTTCCCTTAAACTTCTAAACATAACCTAGATTTTCTATTGTAATAACAAGTATTGTAAGTACTATTAAATAACTGTGTACCATTAAAAATAATTTAAAAATAACCGTGTGTGATTAATTTTTACACTTATAATACCCATTTTATTTATAATTCAACGTATAATTATATTGTTAAATGATATCAAAAATAAAGGAATTGAAGTGGCATCTCTTGACTTGATGTACTTTGGAGATCACAGGCTATAAATCTCCACTAAGAACAAACTTCTTTGCAATCTCCACTTCATTGGCCAAAAAGAAAATGTCAACTTCATTCTTTGTGAGATTGGGCGTAACGTAGTTTTAAATGTCTCCAGTTCTAATTTGGGAACGAACGGTCAGGTAGAGTTTTTAGATAGATCATTGAGCCCAATTACCAGTACCAATCACTGAAGGAGAAAAGAGTAAGTTTTGATTTGGAGCATTGGGTGTTGATTCCTAGGTTTTCAAATACAAAAACCTAAGAAGCAACAAAAAAAGGAAGCATGGAAGTGAGAGAAAGCAGTGAGATGCAGAGAAGATGGAGCATTGATGATAAAAACTCACGATTCACACTACAGCATAATGCCATCACAGTGGGAATGGGGACCAATTGAGACACTCTCCACGAGTAGCACGGGGGAATTTGAACTATCACCTTCATCCACATTTTTTTTGGTTGACATTCACTTTAAGAATTTTCCAAATGAATTAATGATATTAATAATTAATTCATTATGTTACGGAGTCTATGGTACAATTTTTTGTTTTTGGGGTCAAAAGTGTCTACAAAGAAAACGAGCAATGTAAAATTTATGTGAAGATGCCTTACATGCTAGAAATTTCAAGGGGGCCCATTTCTCCAATATCCCATCACACCAGAACTATCTATAAACTTACCTTCCACTTTTTAACCCCACGTATCTACTCCATTCGTGCATATTTGACACGTATCCCCCACACACGTCAACCGCTGCCACCCCATCAAGTTTTTGCCGTTTACAAACTCACCAATACTCCATTAACATTCTTTACTGTCACAACGAAGGTTGAGTTGAGACTACTGAGGAAGTGGTGTAGAGGTTAATGGCTCCAAAGCGTGCTAAGAAGATCGTGGTCAGATCCACCAGAAAACTTGTGCAGGAAACGGTTCAAGTTGCAGTTGTTAGCAGCAGCAAGAGACCAACCAGAGGGAACAAAGACACCCAGAGAGAGGAAGAAGAAGGAAGCGCTGTAACCCAAGACCATGTGAGAACCATTCCTGTTCGAGAAGTGACTCCTCAAGCCCCACCAGAAAATGCAAGTAACACTAGGGAAGTTACTGAGGGAAAAACAGAGGAAGGGAAAACCCAGACTGGTGAGAAGCGAATAAAGAAAGGGACTGAAGGGAATGATGGTGGGAACAAAGGGATGAAAAGGAAGCGAAAGAGGGGAGGGAGAAGTGGAGAAGGGTACAGGAGGTACGTGTACAGAGTACTGAAGCAGGTGCACCCTGAGATGGGGATTTCGTTTCAGGCCATGACTATTCTGAACAATCTGATGAATGATATGTTTGAGAGGCTTGCGGATGAGGCTGCGAGGCTGAACAAGTACGTGGGGCATATGACATTGTCGCCAAGGGAGATCCAAGGGGCTGTGAAGCTGGTTCTGCCTGGAGAGCTCGGCAGGCATGCCATTGCAGAGGGTGCCAAAGCTGTCACCACTTACATGTCCAACGGTGCTCGTGATTAGGTTTAGGCCCCAAGTCTTGAAATCCTTTTTTATGTTTTAAGTTTTAACCAGTTGTTGTGAGAGTATGTGTGTTTGGATTTGTTTACTTTTTATGTTTTCTTTAAGGAGTAGACACGACAATAGGTTGAATTTTAAGGTTGTTAGTAGTTTGCTTTTCCCAGTATTTTCCACTTGGAATAGAGGGTTTCATCTCTTTGAACAATTTGACAATTGTGGGAAGTGCAATATAGGAAATGCATGATGGCGTAAGTTGGTAACGTTAGTATTTTGTTTCTTGTTGGTAAGAGCATCTGCATGCTTTGCCCTCTGATTTAACAGCATTGCTTGCTTGCCCTGATTTAAATTTCAAGTTTTCAACATATATTTTTGGCCCTACGTTGTCCGCCAAGAGATATTGGCTAATCTATTGAAGTAAAAATGGATTACAACACGAGAGCAAAGAGGAGAAAAAGAATATGTGAGAATTTCTTGTGAATTGACACAACAATTGGAATTCGAAGAGACAACACTGGATTCTGACTCCAGCAGTTTCTAAAGAATACTAAAGATTAGAATATGCTAATATCCATCATTGTTCCATCACATGTACGAGACCCCTATGTGCAACGAATTAGGATTTGAACCTGATGCTCTCATATGTGTTTTTCACTTATTCTCCTCTTCCTCAATAGTCATTTGATGAAAAGGGAAATTATTTTATTTTTTGGAAGGGGATTCATTTGAAAATTAAGGCGTGATAAGGACAATAGAAAATGAAAATTTTAACTGAATATTTCACAAAAAGTAATAATACGAGCCACCTTCCCCCGCATAAAACGACTGAGATTTACGCTTTAGTAAAGCTTAGGAGAAATGAGGACAATGATAGCGTGGAAAACAACCACGAGCCTATCCTTTGGCAATTTGAGAGTGACCATGGTTAAGACGATGTTTCAACAGCAACATTCTTGTAAACTCGAGAGACGCCGACAACGTAGGGTGGATCCCACAAATAGTCCCCATCGTGCCATAAACCTCCATATAAACGCCACTCTGCCTCTCATCATCATTCAAATAATTCCCCCAACCCTCTCTCTCAAGGGCAATGTAAAAAAATACTCTTCTTTCTTCCTCTTTGATTCCAGAGAAAATGGACCTCTACAACCGTAGACTGCTCCTACTAGACAGAGATGAATACTCCACCGACGGATCCTCACCACCGGGGTCAATGGTCGCAGCGTCGTCGTCGTCGTCGTCGCTGTTGGCAAGGCCTTTGAAACTTCCGGCACCTCCAGCCTTCAGTTCCTACCTCGCTTACGCCATCCTCATCATCATCTTCTTCTTGGGCTTCATCTCTCTGTTCATCCGATGGTTCGCCGAAGACTCCCCCCCTTCCCGCCGCCACTCCTCTCCCGCGCCTTCGAATCATTCTTCTCCGTGCGGTGGTCTCGACCAAGCCACCGTCCAATCCCTGTCGGTGTTTGTGTACGGCGGAGAAGCGAAGCACCAAGAAGACTGCGCCATTTGTCTAAGCGAATTCGAGAACGGTGAGGGCATTAAGATGATACCGAACTGTAAGCACGTGTTCCACCAGGAGTGTCTCGACACGTGGCTAGTCTCGCACGTGACATGCCCGATTTGCCGAGGTTCGAGATTTTTACCGGTGGAACAGCACACAGGGATGGGTAAGATGGAGCCGAGTAGTGATCAGGTTGATCAAGGAGATTCAACGGTAGCCAATGGTGAAACGTGGGGAGAAGGTAGAGTAGTGGGGACACGTAATCAAAGGAGCAGTAGCTGTTCGACCTTTAGAGATACAGTAGTTCTGCGAAGAACATTGAGCTATTGACGCAATAAGGTAATAGGAAGGGTAAATGTTAAGATATATGAGTATCTCGAGCTCATCATGTGTATATCTATTATTTATTCTCTATTTACTTTTCAAATAAATTTTTATTATCACATTATTATGAGTCTACAAATCAAGCAAAAGGCATGGAGGGAACTTTCACCAACATAATTTATTAGAATCAGAATCAACGGCCCAAAAAATATGCCATTAGGTGTTCCATTGTTGCACTTATCATTAATACAGAAATCATTGCAAGAAGGGAAAGTGGGGGCGAATAAGGTCCAGGGGCTAGAACTCGTTAGGGTCCTAAATTTTGTTAAGTGTGTGACCTTTTTATGTCGATGTTACAGTATAGAATAAGCTTGTATCACCTCCACCACAGGTGCTTGACACATCGGGCACCTTCTTTTGCTCTGGAACAACTCGTTCGCACATTTTAAGCATGTACACATGTGCCCACATCTGCGAAAAAAAAAAACCACTGTATTTAAGTGATAATGTTCAGTGCCAAACTGATTATAGTAACCAAATTTGCTGAAGGATTACCTGTACAATAAAGAATCAATATTGCTCTCACTGCATATACAGCAAAGTCCGTTTCTTACACACTCCCATTTAGACTTATCATCTGGTGAATCATGGTCTTGCAATCCTGTGATCAATAGAGCTTCAACTCTTATAATTCTTACAAAAATAAGAGCATCACAACATGGACTATGAAGGGGAAAAAAATGAAACTGCATACCTGATGAACCATCTGAGCAATTAAGGGCGGCAGAAACTTCTTGTCTTATTGAGCGCTGCAACTCAAGCTGCATATCCATACAGGCCTCCAGCATCCTCTGCATATTATTCATCCTCTCTTCTAGCACAGCTATGTCAATCCTCAAGCCATTAATGATCTCCCACTCCTGCAAAGAGCAAAAAATATCGAATGTATCAAAATTATAAAACTACGAAGGAAAAAAATAAATGTATATCGGCTAACAGTCTAGGCGGGAATGGAGCACACTAGCTGAGGAAAGGTAAAAATGGATTGTAAGTTTAAAATGCAAAGATATACGGGACTAAATAAGGATCAGTTTTCGCTTTAATTAGGCTACATAAAACAACATCTATTCTTGCACTTGAGAAAATGAACGCACAATTCCAGTATGCTGAATATTCATGTCATTCTGTGGCCAGTTGTCGTGATGTAATTGATGGTCCCATAGAGGCTGAGAAGGAGGTGTTGGTGATGAGGGCAGGTAAATCGGACTGTCAATAGCACCCTCCTGACCAATCTGATCCCTAGCATGCTGCTCCAGTTCCTCTTCCACCGAGTCAGAAGAAGGGGTTATCTCCTGCAGTTCCCACTCAATCTGAGCATGATTTTGCCTTTCAACATATGATTGTATCAACTGATCAAGATTCTCGCGGAAGCTGCTGTTAAGGAGATTGGAAACACGACGCCTGCAAGTTGAACAGAATTATTTAACCTAAATTACATTTTTTTAATAATAAGAAGCAGAAGTTCTCAGGAAAATTGGCATACCTAATTAACAGTTCCCCGAGTTCACCACGGTACACATTGTCATCCTCGGGAAAATAAATTCCAGGAGTTCTATCTGCTAGAGCACCTTGACGATCAAAAGGTTCTCCCAAATAATTTTCTACAGGGTCCTGAAAGCCACCATCTTCTTGCCACAATTCATGTACTTCTTGCAGATGAGATTCTGCCCCATCTTCATCCTCCAATATGAGTTGGGGCAACTCATTTGCCGTAGAAGTTGGACGATTAATATCCATACTTTCCTCAAGGCTATTTCTCCATTCAACGTTCATTGGAAGCGAATCACTTCCGTCATTTTCAAAATCTATTGGCTGCTCTTCTTCCGGGGCAGCAGATTCATTCAAGCCCTCGTCATCAACGATATTTCCCTCTATATAATTGCCATGATCTGATAAACGATTTTCAACATTAACTATGGTTAGAACACCAATCTCAGACTGTTCGTTATGGTCCTCACTAAATTCTGGCGAAGAGCAATGCTCTGTATCATCAACTTGCAAACCCGGTTGGGTAAGTTCCTTAGAAGTATCTTCGGTTGACATCACATCAACACTTCGTCCTGTGCCGTCTCTTCTTTCGATCCCAACACTGGGTGATGACTGTAAATCTCTTGATTCAAGTTTCAAATGCTGTAGCCGTCCTCCTTCAACATGAGCAGAAGAGTCTTGCCAATCTAATTTCTTTAGTGCAGGTTCCTGCAAATAATTTTGACCACTTGATATCCCATTTCCATTACTTCCTCTATAATTAGGCTCATACAATTTGGAATGCACATTTGGGGAATCTTGTGAACTGCTGGCTTCAGTTTGTTCATTTGTGTCAGCATCAATATCACTGTTTGATGAGGTATCAGTTAAATTGCAGTTTTCTGAACTGCAACCAGGGATGTTCTTTCTAGAGAAGAATCCTTCCCTGTTCAGAAAACAAGTTGATGTCAGGGGGAAAGCACAACGGCAAATATCCCCTTATCAAACTTTTTCTTTTATTGCTTCTTCTGATACGTAGACATTTTGAAACGAATTACAAGTTCAGTTCTAACATCCTATGATAATTAGCAGCAATCTTATTTACTGATCTACAAAAGAGAACTAGGACACAGGGTACACAAAAGATAACCCCCCATAAAACCAAAATATAAGGCTGTACCTATGAACATTTATTTCCAGTCTAAAATATTTGGGATAACTGATTAAAGAGACCAGAAATAGTCCATCAACCATATCTCAGAACCTTAATCCGCCACATTTAGTCACCATAATAGATTACTTTCCCAGAAACGTGCAAATAATAATTAAAAAAATAAAGATATATTATGTTGCATCAAACCGAAGTACCATATTTTTTATCCAATAATTATAGTAGTAACACTAATCTCAATGACCGTATAGTTTAAAAAAGAAAGCGGAAAACATATATACTCAAAGGTTAAAAAAAAATAAGAAAAATAATAAACTAGATGATAGGCAGCATTTTAGAGATTCAAAACAGTTCACTGTGCAATATTCATATCAAAGTAACCAATAAAAGGTTCTATCCAAGAATCCAATTAAGGAAGAAAGAGTCACCGCAAGACATTTATACAGTTTCCATTCAAAGTTCTAAAACAATTCTACCCCAAATACCTAGTGGGAGAGCAAGCAAAATCACCAAGTAAGAGATCCCGAAAAACTTGAGATTGATATAAGAGGATTCGATCTCCTCAACTTTATAACAGAAAGAACTAGATACCTTAAACCTGATACAGTCTGCTTTTGCCTCAATAAGCCTAATTCACTCTCCGCAACAGAAGTAGTCCTGTTCTTATCAGCAGCTCTATCATGTCTCAAAAACCTGCCTCTAAGCAACGCCTACAAACATTTTAGTAACCGGTCATCAACTGAATGAGCGAAGCTCAACGTTTAAAATAAGCACCTACTTTTTAGAGCATTTGTTTGAGTAAATTAGTTTTACAATAATCTTCATTTCCTTCTTTACTATATTCTTAAAATTATTTGAATATGTGTGGGGATTGTCTGTTTTACACCACACATACTACAAGTTTCCATTTTCTTCCTTGTCTCTGGAGTCCAATTTTGAAATTAAATGTACTTCACCCACAATAAAATTATTAGACTTCAATTTCACCTAGAATTTCAGCACTAAACCAAAGTGGTCGCTTGCAGGTATTGTCTGACTCAACTAATCCATATCATTTACCCAGTTTTTACAAAAACAGAGCTCCGAACTTTATACTCATTAAAAGAGGAAAAGGGGAAACATATTCTCCATATAGATATAAAATTGTTTAGCAAGGACTAAGGACGAACCTGAATGCGATTGCGATGGGGAAAATGAGATACAGCCCGATGGTCTAACAACTCCTGAACTTCTCTCTGCCTTTCCCTCTCAGCCTTCTTAAGCATATCAAGCAGAACCTGTCTGCCACATAATTTACGAATCCCCCTACGAGTATGCTCGACTTGGCCCTCATTCTTATTAACAACAAATCCATCACGAACGCGTTCAATTTGGGTACCAATTTCAGCAGATTGTTCTTCTCTATTGTCCCCAGAAGAAACACCTCTCTGCTGGCTACTCATTTGCACCCACTCCCTTATAATTCTCACCCTCTCCTGCTCCGTTTCACCAAGCCATTCGGCCCTAGAACTGTTATTTCTTAGTGAAATGCTTGATACATGATCCTTAGCGCCACTGCTCATCCATTCCCTGAAAATTTTCCTTACTCTTTCCCTTTCAAGATCTCCAAGATCAGAAGAGTTTTCACAACTATAATTGTTTAACTCCTCCTGCTTATCATGAGATCCATTTTGACTTTGCGACGGCAACCATGTTTCGTTCTCATCCACAACTGTATCTTCTAAAATATGCCTCTGTCCTCTCTCATAACTATCTGGCATGTTTGCCTGCGAGAGGTCACCAATCAACTCATCAGTCCTTTGTTGAAGCAATAATTCACTAGGTCTTCCTTGAGCTTGACTCACCACATGCTCATCCTCAATCTCTTGCCACATTTGCAAAAGTGAAGATGACCGGGTGCTTCCCCTCCCTCCATCTCCTCGCCTACTGGATGATCGAGAGTGGGAATCCCTAAGGAAAGAAGAGTCAAGCACTGACACATTGTGCAGACCAACAATAGCCATAATTTACTTTTCTAACAACAAAATAGATCTTTTCAACCCATCTGCTCAATGCACTAAAATTCGCATTAGGTGACGGGTGGAAAATCAAAGAACCCCTTTCAGAAACAGGTCATTTAATACATGGATTTAACCTCCATCAGGCATTATTCTCCTTTATAGTTCTTAGACCCATCAGGGAAAGAAATTACAAACTTCTTACTGCTATTAACTATATCTTAGCCTGCAAAAGAAAGAAAGAATCAGTTACATCAATTTATTTCTAATAACTACTTACCAGCCGAAAATATAAACTTGAAAAATAATAAAATAACTAATGAGAGTTTCTATACCATAACAGGGAGTTGTCAACTAGTTAGATTTAATTCCACAACCCCTCCACGCAGCGCAACTATTTTATTCAATTCTTAGTACTCTGTTTGAAAGTTTACCAACACATTGAGTCTCATTACTCCAATAAGAACCTCAGATTCAAAAAGCTCAGTAAAACTGAGCACAAGGCAGCCATCCGGCTTACTGCACTCAGCGGGCTGGAGTTCTTCAATTCGTCTCCAAAACACGAAATAAGAAACTCCATTTCTTACCATTATTCTCGCTTCACTCGGAAACCCAGCAGATGGAATATAAAAACCACAATGCCCTAAATCGGCGTTACAAACTACTTAAATACCCAAGACAAAAAACAACAAACAAATCGGAGTCCACGGGAATCAACAACCGAACCCGAAACTCAGAATTTAAAAGCCCGATTCAATGAAAAAAATTTAAGCGAAAAGACTGAATGAAAGTTAAACATCAGAGCAAATTCGTACCAGCAAAGTTGTGCTCTTGATTTTGGAGTAAAGGAACCGAAACCTAAGCTGGGAAGTGGGAAGTGGGAAGTAATTCTCAGAGTGAGAGAGAGAGAGAGAGAGAATATGGAAGGCACGACGGGTAGAGAGGGAGGAGGGAAGAGCGGCGAAATACGAATAATAAATGCGGACACGTCATCGGCTTTTGAAGCTTTTTCATATATAAACAGAGGTAACACTAACGTCTCAATATTTTTTTTTCTCGAATCCGTTAATATTTCATGACACGTGGCGCTCGTCTTTGTCTTCCGGCCAATTGACGTAACGTCCAAATCGTAAATTGAACGTGAAGTTTGTAAGAAACTGACGGCATTAACGGCGTCCTACCCAATTTTACTGCGTTCTTTCAGTTTTGACACGCATAAATCGCTATCTATCAATTAGGTTTTTATGAATACAATTATTACTTTTTGACTCAAACAGCTTTTGAAATATCATAATTCACGCATAATCTTAATTAAAATTCTTTTGGTTTATTAACAGAAAATAAAATTTATGACAACATTATATTAATAAATTTTAAAAAATTAAAATTCCAAGTATTCGTTTCTTTTGATCAATAAATTCATAGGATGTGTGTCTTTTAGGACAGCTCTTCTCCCCAACCTCCGACTCTTTTTTTTTGTTGTTTATTCTTTGCTTTTTAAAGATTCTATAAATATATTGTTTGTATGACTATCATATATTATCTTACGATTTGAAAATTGCAACGAATTATCACACACGTTAAATAAAGTAAGCATGTTTTTATTATAAAAAAGAAAAGAAAATTTAATTAAAGACCATGTTAGGTATTCACATGATAACAAAAATTAACAATTGAGAAGAAAAAAGTTCTGCGTCTAAAATAAGAGTAAAAGTTGAATCAGCTCATTTTCAAATCAAAGTGAAAATATAGTCAATCATGCAGAAAGCAAAAAGAACTATATTTTTCCGTTGCATCGGAGATAGTACATTATTATTTAATTATTTTAATCACATTAGTTCAAATATATACACACAATTTTTACTTATATCTAATATAACTACTTCTAGCACCCTCACAATATTTATAATTATTCAAAGCTATAATAAACTATTCATAACCTTTATTTAACAACTTAAACTTTTGAATTAAAATTGTGATTAAATAGTCAAAATTTTGATTCTTCCTTAACCTTTTCTCTTGTCACCACCCGAGGCTTAAAAAACCTTTATATAATGTAATATAAATATATTATTATATTTAGTGTACTTATAATTTTGAGTATATTTGCATATTCAATTATAATATAAGAATATAATTATAATATAATTAAATATAATCAAAATAAAATTTTACTTATAAATATTTTGAATTTTTACTTAATAACTTAAATTTCTAAAATATAATATTTTCCCGTTGAAACTACTTTATTTAAGCCTTTTAAAATTCAAATTATGTCATCCAAATGTACAACAACTACTCTTTTTTAGGCAATTAAACACAACTAAAAAGCGAGGCAACTTAAGAGCCTGCAAATTTGATGGCGGGTTTGGCCATATCCTCTGAAATACTGCAAAGTTGGTGTGAGGTCATTTGAGTAAGAGGTTGCCTGCATAGAAAGTATAGTCATCATTAAGAACCCAAAAGGCTGACTCCACCACATGGCATGCCTTTGTGGATTCAGAAATCCCTTTAGATTCGTCATTAATTGGTGCTTAGAATCTATGCATGGACCTGGATATGTTAATCTAAACCCCCAAATTTGCAAAGTTTAAGGAACAAGTTTTTTTATTAGTATAAATAAGATATTCATGAATGTGTCTACCTAAAGCTGCTTCACGCTAATCATCAGCTTGCTTTATATACAACATATATGGCGTACCCTCTTTAACTTTATGACTTTATGTCGTGTATTTTAGATTTCTTGGAGGGATTTCCTAATTTTTCTGGACAAATTTTTAAGATGAAGATTTGTTAGTAGGTTAAGATAACTCAACACTTGTCATAAAATGAATAAATAAAAAAAATTAAAAAAAAAAGGTTATTGTTTCATATGTGATATAATATTTTAGATATTACGACTTTTCTTACTATAGTTTAAGACATGGTATATTGTTCATAGTGACAAATTTAAGTCTTCATTCAAAGGAATAAAAAAATTCTTTAAATTAAATATTTAAATTAAGAAAGATAAATTCTTAAAATTTAAATATGTAAGTTTTTATAAATTAAATAATCAAATCAAGAATATTAGATAAATATATAATAAGTTAAAATTTTAAAATTTAAAGGGATGATTCCGTAGGTTTATTTTTGACAATAGTCATATAAAATATGATAATTTAAAAATATCATAAAAAGAATAAAAGTCATATTTTATAAAAGTTAACCAAATCAAGATGTGTGTTGATGTGCTGTAAAATAATGTTCGGCATAGTTTTATGCGATAAGAGAATAATATTTGAGATAACACTTGATGTCACGCCTTAGACAATTAGAAATTGTTCGATGTCAGTTAAAAATTTCTATCATCTCACCTCACAAGATTGAATGGAATAATTTTTTTCCATGGTAACCATTGTTACCCTTGTTGTTATTTCTACGAAAATTATAAAAACATAAAATAGAATACATAATTTATTAAAAATATATACCGTACTTTATTTTTATAAGAGAAGAAAAAGAAATAGATTACATATGACCTTTTTCTTTTTTAAAATGGTTGAATTATATTTCCACTCAAAATTCGTAAAAATAATATGAATTTTTAAAATGAAATTGGTTTAAGTTTAAAAAGGCATATCGAAAACTTCATGTAGTATGGAACATACGGATTAATATGTACAGCCAAACATTCCTGTCTTGAATTATTAGGACACATGATATTATCAATTGTCATACTAAATGCAAGTATTATGAATACCATCCTATCTTACACTATAATATCTTTTATATATATATATATAGATAATACCATGAGATATGAGATAACAATATAATAGACACTTCATAAAAGAGATTAATGACTTTAATGTAATACCTGAACACCTTAATAATTTGAAAGACTTACATCATCTTGAATATCAATGTACTAATTGTACGTATCTTAAATGTATACTAACACCTAAGATGTTAGAGTGCCAAATACCCGATCACCAATTTTTTATCAAATGAATTTATTGGCCTGTCAAAAATTGCAAGTCCACATGATATTTGATTAATGAAGCTATCCATATCAATTTATGATTAGTATTAGAGCTAAAGCAACCCCAAAGTTAAAATTTTGCAGCCCCATCACCAAACAAGTGGGAAGAAAGGAAACTTTTAGCACTAAATGCATACTGAAACGGGGTTAGAGAATGAATGGACTTAAGCCATTGCCGACAAAGTGAGTGCAACAAGCTAGTTACTCCGTTCATCAGCCAAAAGGAAACAAGTCTCTCTTATTAATTTCCATAAAAGCAATATGAAATAGCTAAGAATGTAGCCCACAGGGGTACCACCACGTACACGAAGGCTGAAGTTAACCTCATGGTTGCTCTCAAACATGGATGAATACAAACCAAGCTCGACAAGATTTTCCAGAAAAGAAGGTTTAATCATGGCGATGAGATCGTTTAAGGGCAGACACAAAGCAGCTCAAGTATGCATTCCTGTCTGGATTGAATCTATATGGATTCTTATCAAATCGCCAACAAAGCATTCGGCTTCGGCCCCTTGTCTTTTTCTGTGCGGCATTTTTTCGAACAGTTTGCGTGCGTAATCGGAAAGTCACGGAATTGGTCCTATTACCGTGTCTTACTGTTTTGGGGACGTTGTGGGAACAAGAGATGAAAAATAATTTATATAGCAACATGAAGGAGAGAGAAAATAACAGGGAGATGAATGACTAATTGATGCTTTGAGATGATTGATTGGCGTGTCAAGTGTGAACGTGATCGCGCGCTAAATTAGAAGAGGGATATGTCATATTGACGTGTGAAAGACATGTTACTAAATATTAATTTAAAAAATTTATTATATTTTTAAATTTTATTTATAAACTCAAAATTATTTTGAATTTTTCAAATTATTTTTTATACTTTCTGTATTTCATTGATAATATCCAAAAATATAAGTTTGTAAATCATAAATAAAAATGGTATTAAATACTTGGGAAGTATTAAGAAAACGAAAGAAGTACAGGACAAGTTGATAATTTTACAAACTGATGTTTCAAGGGGATTTTTTGAAACATAAAATTATAAAAGACAAATAGAGGATGTAAGTTGATAAATTTGCAAACAGCAATACTAAATTCATGAGCAAATTTTGAAAAATATTAGGGTTAAAATATAAAAAGTACAAATTATTTTATGTTGATATTTTGTTAACATAATTGTAGTCGTTATTGCTGCATATTTTTTTTAATGTGCTATATAAATATTATATTGGTGCAATTATTATTGAGGATAAACCACAGAATTTATATAAAATTTTTTTAATATTGATAAATTTTGGTTATATATATATATATATAAAAGGAATTAAATAATGAATATATTTATAAATAATTCAAGACAAGAGACTTACATATTTCTTCTAATTGTAGAAGTTAATCGAATTTTAATTGGGATCATTAATTGAATGAGATACTCATAGTATATTGGGTGTATTTCGAGTTTTTATAACATAAATCTCATTTTTAATATGACGAATACTTTGCTAGTATTTCTCTTAAAAAATTTGAAGTTTTTATAAACTATTTTTTCAGTATATCAGTCTGTACCTTTTATATCGTATAATACTTTTACCTATTTTATAAAATATTAGTTACATTTACTTAATAAACACCCCTTATAAATAAACACTGTATAATATCTTAATAAATTTAAACCTTAAATATTGTATAATATTTTAACAATATATTATATATAAACCCTTTGCCAGCTTCTTTTTTTTATTTTAATAATTCATAAACAAGTCATTTTTCTTTTGTGTCCATTTATTATTCTCCGTATTCTAAAACTCGTTTCTTTGCTCATTCTAATTTTAGAAACCTTTTTGTCACGCTATGCTGTAAGAGAAACAGAAGTAATGAATCTTATTTACATGGGACTCACACGCTTGAGTCTTATCTATATGGCAGACTGTTTGATTGATCATATCTCAGTCATCTCCATCCTTTCTCCTTAACCCACGAGTGTCTCGTAATCTTCTTTACCCACATGGCTGGTGTTGTGTCTGCGAGACGTTCCTTCATCTGATCCTTTAACGTAGTGTCAATGTCCCAATGCATACCATTTTCAACAAACTAACGTGGTGCATAACATATTTGGTTAGCAAACAAAAAGAGATAAATATTTATACAGTTTTTTTTTTTATTTATACATTTATTATAATTTTTTTAATTAAAATATAATAAATATATAATTTTTCAATTCTCATGTTCATTGTGTGTCTATCTAGTACCTAGTACCTACGAGGTCAATTTTACGTTAATGGTTCGCTAGCTGCACATGTTCTTCCACACGGTATGCACTCATAGCTTTGGCCAGGACATAATTGCAACGCTGGCGATATTTTGTGAGTGACAATGTGGCTTTCATAAAAGAGATTAAGACCTTACACTGCATTTTTGTCTGAAAGAGTATAAAGTTTAGGAAGTTAGTCTTTATGATGTTCTCAATCTTTTTAAGATGGAAGTGATCTATACTCAAACTGGTTATGTGTATTTTATAATAAAAATTTGAGGAGTACTTATCTGACATGATAAGAAAAAAATAAAATAATTAATATATTCATAAATTTATAGTAAGAGATTTACGTTCTTCTTCTAATTGTAGAAGCTGATCGAACTTTAATTGAGATTACTGATCGAATGAGATACCCACAGTATATTGGGTATATCTTAAATTTTTACAACATAAATCTCCTCTCTAATGTGACTGCAAGTATTGTAGAATACTCATAGATATTCCTCTCAAAGCATTTCAAATATCTCTTTAAATCTCAATTATTTATCGTATATCTATTATCTATCATATAATAGTCTAATCTTATTTATAAAAGGCTAGTAAGAATTAGAATTTTGTAGTAATTTTTATAATTACTATTTTATCCTTATTTAATGAACATCCCTTATAGTTAAACTTTTTATAATATTTTAACAAATTTAAATCCTAAATATTATAGGATATTCTACCATAATCAATGCCTAGATCCCCTCAATGTTAACTTTATGAAGTTGATCCAGTAATTAAGAACATATTATTTTCTACTTCAATTACTCAACTCTTATTTTCAAAATTAGTACATAGAAAACCATATATTTTTATAGACACGTCTATAGAAATATCCAACAATAAATTTATTTTTAATTGACAGATAAGCTGGTTTAGAGATATCCTTACAATAAAACATAAACAAAAAAAAATCACCACATTACTTTGTTTTTTCAAAACATAAACTTATTTGTTTACTTTCAAAGAGTTAGTACAATTGGTAGAAGAAATATAATTTCTTTTTAACTATTTGAAAGTAAGTTATTAAGTGCATTAAGTTGATATTGGGCAGTATGTACTTCTAATTTTTTCTTCTTTTTGAAAATTAGCTTTGGACAAAGTACCAAAAACTTTCCATGTTTAGTATTTTTTAAATATTAATTTAATTACATGAATTTATTTAAAAATTTTATTGGAGTTACATGGAACTGTTCTCTATTGTCACAATATATATGTGAAGCAAAAAACTACCTTACATTTCAATTCAATTTAAAAATTTTCTACAATCTCCTTTATTTAAATTTTTTTTTAAGCTAAAAAACATGTAGTTTAAATAAGTAGAGGTTATTTTACTCAAAAATAAAAAAATTAAAGTATAAGATAACTTTTTTTATTTTAAATTAAGATGAATAAATGTTTTAAAAATAAAAGAAAATTTTGTGTGATTTAACAAAGAGAAAAGTATTAAATTAGTCTCTAACTTTTATAATTTGTAACAATTTGATCCCATATAAATTACTTATATCAAATTAGTCTCTTACAATTCTTATTTAATATAGAACTAACACTTAATAAAGGTCTACTTCTGCATAAAATAAGAATTATGATGGACTCATTAGAAATGAACAATTTATGAAAAACTAAATTATTACAAAATGTAAAAGTCGAAGACAAATATAATACTTTTCTTAATTTGGCAAATGAAATGACTTGGCTGGAGAGAAAGCAGAATGAGAGTGTAAGGGTAGGCAATAATTCATGCCACCCATAAAATTGGAAGAGAGGAAAAAGAAGGAAAGAAAAGGGAGAAAAGAGGAAGGGGCCATATAGACTTGTCCAACAACATACAAACGAGTGCATTGAGATAGAAAGGCTGTGCTGAAATGGGTAATGTGTGATGAGCTTTTCTGTCTCTCATTTGATTTCCTTTCTTGCCTCTGAACTGCTCCCTGCGCCATGTCTCCTTCTGCACCCTCTTTTCTGCAACGCTACAATCCGCTTGGGTCCAATTTGAGGGGTTCATCACACAAGTGGCTCATTAATAATTGGTTCTTTTATTCTTGAAATGCCACTAATTACATGCCAAATTTTCACATATTTTCAGCCTCTTTGATATCCCAAACAACGTATATAGACCAAACAATTCATCCATATCACCTTGTTTTGTTGCTTTAGACTTTTTGCCTTGATTGACATCACTTTGCCTTACTCTTTTAAGAGCACACAGACCCCTTCCCTTCTCCTCCGTGTGTTTTTTTATCAGATATTTTATAGAGTTAACCTTTAATTTTAAGATGCTAGTGTTTTTCTTTTTTCACTTTTTTGAGATCCTCGTAGCAAGGCAAACTCAATAAATTGATGTAATTGTAACTAATTCTATATTTAAAAGTTTATAAGATGATGAAATGGTAAAAGATGATATATATATATATATATATATTATACATCACTTGAGAGTTTAATAATAAAAGTGATAAGTTATTAACGAAATGAAATAATTTTTAAATAATTCTTTTAATATTAACCATATAAATTACTAAGTAAAATTTTATTTTGATACTTTACTTATGTACTCTTGAAGTTAATCCTTTGTAGAATTTTTTTTTTAATTTAATCATTCACATATAAAGTAAATTTTAGTTTGGTCCTTCATAGAATTACTTTTTCAATTTGATCCCTCACATATAGACATTTTAAAATTTGGTTTCTTACATATAAAATTTTTATCAATAATATCTTTAAAAAATATGTTAATTTCAAAAATATGAAAGATAGTATTGATAATATAAATATTTGTTAGTAGATCAAATGATAAAATACTTTTGTGTAAGAAACTAAATTAAAATAACCCATATATGAGAGTCTAACATAAAGTTTTACTCAATAAGAGATATTATAGCCAGCAAAAATATTATGCTAATTGTGCTACTTGTTTATTCCATTTCATTTCAAACCTTTCAATTTGTAATAACAAAAAAGAGTATTGGAATTATCCATTTATCATTCCATTTCATTTTTCTAAAGAATTTCAAACAACAAGTTTAATCCAAACTAGTTATTCCTCCCATCTCATTTAGTCATTTATCGTGTATCCAAACATTATTTTAAGACTTTTACTCACAGGCGCAAAGGCTCAAATCCTCCATTCGAGATTAAACACATATAAATATACTTTTTCCTATTCATGTACATATCATTAACAACTTTATTACCATAAAAGCATGTCCCCCAAACCAAACAGAAGAAGAAAAAAAAAAAAACAATCACATTTTCTTGGTTTCCAGGGTGAAAGAGATTGTTCCATTGCATTGGACGCATTCATTTGTAAAACCCCAACGTAGCATTATCGAGCTTTAATCATGCAGAACTTGATCGCATAAGGATCTTTCTGTGTAAATATTGTTGTCCTCAGAGAAAACGCCAAGAAAACAAAAGAAGTGTTATTTACTTCGCCATTAATGTTATGAGGTGCGAAAGAGTCATTTTCCTTACGTGTAGGGCTTTTGCTTTACTTGAGGAACTTGTTTCCTTCTCGGCATTTACTTGGAAGGTTGGAGAAGTTGAAAGGCACTTGCAACTACCAACTACTACCTACGTAGTACACCAACTATGTGTACAAGTCACCTTTACATTAGTGGGGTTATCTGATTATGTAACTTTCTTGAGAATCAATTAGTTTCGGAAGATATTTTTGATTCCAATAAATTGAGGCTCTCAATGAGAAAGGAAGTGATTAATTCATGTTGGCACTCTCTTTTACTACATAACACAAGAGACAATCATTTTAATTTCTTAGATCAAGCTTTTATTATAATTTTAATACATTAATTTTCAAACGTCGTTAAAATTTAGAATAAAGTAAAAATATTATATTTTAATTAATTTTTAAAACTAATAAAAAATTTAAAACTCTAAAACACTGAGTTAAACTGAATTTCATCATCATAATTAAAATCGTATGACTATTTACAATTAATTTAATTAAGATTTAATATTTTTATTTTAGTATAAAATTATTTTAATTAATTTTATAATTAATCATTAATTAAATAATAAAATATAATTTTCTCTAAAAAGTTAGATTTTTCTTTTTTCTTTTTTTTTTTAACTTTTGGTCATGCGAAAGTGTTAGATTTGGACTTGGAGTCATGCATCTCTACTCAGAAAATGGGCTTGGAGTTGAGTCCAGTAACTCCAATAAAAGCCCAATTGCATGACATCCATGAATGTTCTATTTTTCCCTAATCAACCTGTACCGTACCAAAAACAATAAAATATTCAACCATATTTCCACCACTTTCCTAATGTCAAAAAGTAATATATAATGGGCAATTATTAATTCCTTTTCTGCTTTATTCTTGCTTCGACATCAAGAAAATCAAGATTCCTTATCTGAGTTAATTCCTTTGCCTAATTACTTCTAGAACAGATAGAACTTAACTAAGTTACATTAAAAGTGGTACGTGAGGGTTCTTTGCAACCAACTAATTATAATAGTATAGCAATTATACTAACACATACACGTAGTATCTTTGTTATGTCAACACACGTCTCTGTTACTTACCTAGTACCTACCCCAAGAAAAATAATTATAAATTTTCAATAATAATAATAATGAATGCATAATATCAATCTCCAAATACAAACCAAGACAATGTCAAACGAAGAAGGAAGAACAAACCAATCAAAAACTTGAAAAAAATTTAAAAAAATAAATAAAAACAACGAGAGCACCTTAACCATGAGAACTTTTTGGTGTCATATGCTAATGATACATATAAAAGTCGAGGTTGAATTTATGCATAAAGAGCTCCCATGCAGATTCAATCACCACTGTTACATGTACAACCACTGCAAGATGTGATTAGCAGTAAAGTTTCCTTGACCATGAGGTTGATTTAAAGTTCAACGTCACAGTAGACCCTCTCAAAACCATCGGATTTAGAGAAGTGCACCAAAACAGGGGAACAAAAGATTCTCATGGTTCGATCCTCTGATTTCCACAGCCCTACCTTGAACCGTATTCGTGCCTTTATCAACACATTCAATTCAATATCCCCGGACCGCTTCTCCAGCCCAAGGTCCTTAGGCAGGGACCCATATAAGGCCACCGTCTGAGAAGTGAGCCTCACCTGCAAACGAGTCACATTTCTATGTGGTTGGAAAAATGGTTGAATCCCATTGGTTGCTAGTGTCTGATCCTCGTACCCCACTGAAACCTCCACGGAATCATAGTACAGTGAGACTCTAGTATTGGGGTTGTAAGATCTTATGGTAAAATCGAAATTGGCATAGAGGTGGTTCGCGTCGGTTAAGTTGAAATCGTGGATTGAAGCATCTTCTATTGTGTACAGCAGGTGTTTGGGTTTGAGAATCAGCCAAGTTATGAGCACAGTAATGCCCACTACGATTAGCAAGGCCAAAATTACTATGCCGATGCAACGAAGCAGGCTTGAGCGTTTTTGTGTGGAGGGATTGGCCATTTCTAAGGGTTGGTTCTTTGAATTGGATTTTGGGATTCTCCTGTATAGTACTAGAATGCAAAGCAAGGAATGATTGATCCAAGAAGCAAACGATGCGCATATATTGTGATGTACCCAATATAAGACATCTCTGGCTTATTCCTGCGTAACCTTTATTTTATTGACACTTTTCTCTTTTAGCATTTCGTGTTTGAAACTCAAGAAATCTATGGGATCATTCAGGTCCTGGATTGTTCTTTTCTTCAGATTCAAGTATGACATGTTATTGTACCATAAACAATATATTTGTCAGGAATAAAGCTTCAAATGGTAAGATTGGATAAAACAAAAAGAAAATTTTTTAGGAGCACAGCCTATAGAAACTCATCAAATGGGCATATCAATGAATCATTTCATAACACCCACTTTGATGAATTTTCGTTGAGATATAATAAGGAATATTTCGGCAAAAAAGTACTACACTGCACAGCTTGCAGAATGCTTGAGATTTAACTTTTGGGCTTGCTTGAATATCTATTGGCTCAGACTTTCGAATTGGCGACAGAAGGGAGAATGGAATATGCTACCATCAGAGAGGATCTGTCCGATTCTATTTGTGAGGCTTAATTTTTAACTTCCCCAGGTTATGAATGGGTTCTACCTTTGCCATCAAGGTATTCCAAAATCATTATAATAAGTTGATGCCTTCCTTGCCTCCCCAGGTTAAGCACACCATAAGGTATTATATGATTATTGGATGCCAAAATATTTACATTATCTCTTGCATTTTCAATTCAGTTTTGTTTAGTGTATGTACATTCAGTGAATTTGACAGGGGAAGATTACATTTCCAAGTTTTAACTATTTCTTGTATGCAAATTACTTCTATTTCAACTTTTCATTCTAAAGATGCTTTGGTGCCTGTCCTTGCCCCCACCCCGCCCCTAGTTCCATAGAGAGCACAAATTGTTCAAATTGATGTTTTCCCTTCATGGTACAAGTGATTGAATCTAGAGTCCTATCTGTATCCTACCTCTCAAGTTTAAGTTACTGTAGTAGAAAAATTTATTGTAAGAGAGAGAGAGAGAGACAGAGTCTTATATAACTGGGAAATGGTCCTGAGAATGCAGCTCGTTTTAATTTCAATTGTTTGTGTCTCAATTTTAATTATCAGACATACAGATTGTTTATTTCTACTTTCAACCTAAACTAATAGTAGAAACTATAGCGTCAGATGAGTACTAATGAAAATGTCATTTTCAACACTATGAGTGGTAGCATAAGTTCTAAAAGCACATTGATGAGGATGAGGTACATCTAGTTGAAGTCCTTGCTAGCATATGGCTAAGGTAAGAGTTATATATATTACTGAGTTCAAATTAGACATAACATGGTGGAAATGGGTAGGTCATGATCATCCGAATCTAAATCTGCCAAAACACACAGATTAAAATTCTGAGCCAAAATAATGAGAACAAGGTATATACCTTTCTGAAGTTCTTGCTACTTCATAATGCCTACGTCCTGACCTAAAAACACAGCCACACTCCATTGTTTCCTTACATGGATGGTGACTTACACACGCCAACCCAACCTTCAAACACTATCAGAACGTGGGACGAAACTTCTACTGAAACCACCTTTTTTATTTTTTATTGTTTTAACAACAGTGAAAGACATTGCTCAATTTAAAATAGATGGCAAAAAGAAACAAGGCTTCGTAACCCAAAACTGCAACCTCTAGAAACTATGCCAACGCGCTTCAGATAGCATTATGGACTGGTTCAGAGTTGAAACCTGATGCTGCAACGTACAATTTGAAGGCAGTAGCGCGTGGGATTGCTAAATAGGACAGTGGGATTATTTATAGTAGTGAGGGAGGCAAAAGGTTTGGGAAAAGAAAGATGAGTACTGACAGATGTGGACATGAAGTGTGTGGAGCAACGAAGGTGGTCGCCGCATATACCTTGGAAGATGCGAGTTTTACAAACCCTCAAAGAGAAGGAAACGCACATTGGATACTGAAGCTCCCTCTCCTTTTTAAACCCTCTCATGTTCTCTATGATTTTCCCATCTCCTTCTGCCAAATTCTTACCTGTGAGTTCAAGCTTTGGGTCTATAGCTCTCTGTTAAGCACTCCAGCAACTTCAACTCTGCCTCCCCCACCACTCCAATTTTGCTGTGGATAAAACCTAGGTACAGTTTATACCTATTTGATGCCTGGTTTTCTAATAAATACATAAGTTAAAGTTTTTCATAGTTCAGCATTACTTTATTGGGTTTTTTTCACAAAATTTTCTTCAAATATTATTGGAAATCTGATAGTAAATACGTAATGAACTTTGCTTAACTATAGTCCTTTAGCAGTTGGATGGCTGGGGGAGGTGGGATTGGGAGGCGGCTGAAGGAGATCGGATCATTCATTTGGAGAAAATGGGATCATTCATAATCCCCTTTTCTCCCACAGGGCAACTTCAACTCTTTGGCATTTACTTTCTTCTGTTTTGTTTTAGCTTATCTCGGGGTCTTGAATGATGCATGACTGAGTTAGAAATTAGAATCCATCTGTTGCTGGTTTTGATGTAGTTTGGTTCTGTGGCTTTATCTGCGTCGTCCAATCTCCTGGGAGTGCATTATGATGTTGCAGAGACCAGCGCTTTGTAATCTCATCTTTTTTGTTTTGACATCTTCCTAATAGCATATCAAATGAGTATTTTTGGATTACTTCAGCAAATTGATCTCCTATGTCATTAACTTCACAAGATGTAACATTTACTTCTGTTTCATTGGTTTCACATCTGAGATGGAATACCCGGTAATGATAAGCATAAACTTGTAAAGTAATGAGTTAATATGCTTTGGTTGTGCAACAAAAAGGGTCTCTTACGGTAAGGTCATTTTCCATAGAAGATACATTTATGTTTCTGCTATATTCATACGGTGAATGAGTCACTGAGTTGTTGCAAAAGATGGATTATCGAGTGCTTCTGCGGATCCACAATGAATAATTGAAATCCCACATGTCTGAAAGTGAAGCATCACCACGTGGCCGATATTTTCATAAACAAACAGAAACACCACAATCGTGTCCAAGTTGAACTAGTAGTTCAAGTAGTTCAACTACCAACAAGGCCCCAATATATGACTACGAATACGGCCACTTTGATGCCAAAATTCCAAAGCAGAGTAATAATTAGCACAAAGCGACAAAACAATAAACATAAGGTGCGGCTTTTAAATTTTTTGTTAATTAGGAAGTGTATAATTTCTATAAATAAATAAATAATTTTTACATTCCACTATTATATGATTGACTTTTTAAATAAATATTAAATAAAATTTTTGTTACATTTAGTATAAGTTATAATATAAAAATATAATTATAACATAGAAATGTTAATTAAAATTTTAGTTGATATTATTATAATTATATTTTTATATTATAATTAAAGGTTTAAAATTATAAGTATATCAAAATTGAGAGTTAAATATTTACATTTGTTATATTTTTATTTAAGAATCTAATATCAACAATAAAAATAAATGTACCTAATTCTAGCCCAATTTGATAATATAGGCAAGTCATCTCGTCCACATCCACGGTTCTTAATGGTCACACTTCCGTAGACTTTTGAAGGCATTAGATTAACCTGAGAAACAGTTGGGTGTTTCCTAAAAACTGTCCCCAAAATGAAAACTTAGTCTCGTAAAATTTAAAAATATCGATAATCATTAAAAAGAGTAAATTATTTCTTTTTTATTTCTATACATTTTTTTTCATTTTTTATTTAATCCGTAGACTTTTAAAATTTATAATTGAGTTATTACAATTTAAAAAATTTTAACTTAAGTTTTATTATTAAATTTCTGTCAATGTATCTTTAAATTTTATTAATATAATTAATTTGATAATTAAAAAAATTAAAAAATAAATGATAAAGTGGAACCAACTTACATATATGTTGTTGCCATTGGGTGAGTTAACTAAATTATAAATGTTTAAAGTAAGGATGAGCATTTGCCCATGAACCCAACTCAGTTGGACTACATTGAATAAAGTTATGATTGAATTAAATAAAAAAAATTGTAATTTTTACTAGTTTAGACCAAGGTGAGTTTCAGAAGTGACATAAGACCCAACTCAATATTTATTTTAAAATTTTTTTAAAATTTTTATCATATATTTTTAATTTAATTTAAAATAAATTTTATTTATAATTAAATTTTAAAATATTAATTCTTTTCAAATTTTTATTATTTTTTATTTTAAATCTTAAAATTTTTTAATTCCATTTTATTTTTTTTCAAATCTTTTTTTTAAAAGTATTTTTACAAAATAATTTATATTTTATTTTTATTATTGTTATTTTTAAAAAAAGTAGATTCAGCCCAAATCCCATTTAACTCGATTCAACCTTATCAATAATCAAGTTTAATTGGATCAAACTGAATCTATAATCCAAAAAATTAATTCAAGTACAAAATCAAGCTGAGTTTCATGTTGGCAAATACCTCAGTCCAACCCATACTCCCACCTAGCTTAAAGTGTCGAAGTAATATATAATTTACTATGTCAATAAAATTTAACTGTATAATAATTGAAATTTTATGGTGGGAACTAAACTAAAAAATTTTTAAATTTAGTCACAATCTTGGAGTAAGCTTCACATGAAATGCCGAGTTGCAATAAATGTGTACTTGGCAGAAGAGTCCAGAAATGGAGAAATTGTTGTTTCTTTACGTTTAATTTTAATTATGCAGGAATCCAATATTGCACTACTTTTAAGTATAATCAGTACGGGAGATTACACATGAAATAAAGTATAATGGGGCAGAGTTGGTGGGGATGCCCGACATTTTCTCATCTCCTAAGGTGCCCACTTTAAAGTTGCCGCAACTTTCTGTTTATTTTTAAATCTAGTTTGAAACGATGCATTAAGGGAAAATACTAGTTTATGTTTAATAAAATTATTTAACGAGTGTTTTTGTAGACATTTAAAATTATTTTTATTAATTATTATATTATATTTTATAATATCCGTTTTTATTAGAATTCAAATCCAACACAATTGGAGAATGAACGTAGAGAATTTTGATTACTGGATTTGATAAATTTTTCAAAAATTTTATTTTTTACTGTTGAATTATATAAAAAAATGTGTGGGTTTATTTTTTTTAATAAAAATTTGTTAAAAGAATTGAAATCAAGAAAAGTATTAAATCAATTATTTACTTTTATACTTTATAATAATTTAATCTTTTATAAATATTTATGACAAATTAGGTCTTCGAAAATTTTATTTTACATAAAATTAATCCTTTATTAATATAAATAAATTAATTAATTTTATATAAATTTAAATTTGTGAAAAATTATTTTTGTATAAAGTAAATTTATAAAAAATCAAATTGTTATAAAATACAAAAACTGAAAACTAATTTAGTAATTTACGGCATTGACTGGGGGTACAATTATTTTCTAAAGCATAGATGACTGGTTTCCCCAAATTTTAACAGTAGAAAATCTACTTATTATATCACTTAAAAAGTACTTTTCTTTTAAAAGCTTGTCAAAATATTTATAAATTTTAAAGTAAAATTAATACATAAATATTTATTATTAATAATAATTACTATAATAAATAATCTTAAATCAATTTTTTTGTTGAAGAATATTTTTTACTTATAATAAATATTTCTCGTTAGAATATTATAATATCTAGGGTTTAAATTTGTTAAGATATTATGCTAAATTCATTCATAAAAAATACTCATTAAATAAGGATAAAATAATAATTATAAAAATTATTATTAAATCTAATGCTAACTAACCTTTTATAAATAGAGCTAGATTACTATACAATTTAAGTTAAATATTTGCAAGTATTTAAAAAAAAATTTAAGTTGTGAAAACTCAAAATACACCCAATACACTATAAGTATCTCATCGATCAATAATCCCAATTAAAATTTGATAAATTTTCATAATTAAAAAATTTATATAAATCTCCTCTTTTAAATCTATAAATATATTTATGTTCATTTCTCCTCCTCAATTTTTAATCAATACATAATACATAAGGTATTCATTAAAAAACTCCATTAACTTTACAACACTTTTTGGTTTTTTACTGTCCTCACACAGATGTAAAATTAATCTAGCTCAAAATTCGTGACTATGGCATTTTATAAATAATTGTTAACTCAAGTCTAGCGTATGACTTGAAAGACAAATAACTGCTAATTAAGTGAGGTCGAAAAAGCTTTATATATTATTTTGCGGCCACAGGGGCATAAGGCGCCGCCCTATCGCCATCATTACTAAGTGCCTACTACCAGTAATGCTCAACGCTAATTAACTTCCTTCTCAACCATCGGGTATAGTGTATTTCGTTTTATATAATTTTAAGTGTATTATTATATTTAGTTATAATATAAATATATAATTATAATAATATTAATTAAATAATAATAACATTATAATTATTTTTTATAATTAATTAAGTGCACTAAAAATTTTTAATTGTTTAATTTAAATTCTAATATTACATTATACCTAAGGTTGGGAACAGTATTATTCTCAATCATTTCGTTTTTCGTTGACTTCTTGGATATTGCGCTATGTGAGTTGTCTCATACATTTTAGTTGGATATTTACATAGATTTTTTAATGTATTATATAATAAATAAAATTAAAATTAAAATGGTCATGAAAAATCTAAAATGATAATCACATGAATTCTATAAACGAAGAAGACATTTTATTTATTTTAATAAAATGGAAGCTAAGCAAATCATTGAACACAGTTAGTATTAAGAAAATAAATTTCATTTTTTAATTATATAATTGTTATAGATATTCTTTTTTTGTCAATTCATACAGCAAAGATCCAAAGCTTTTGGCCTCCAGACCTCCCGTACCATCAAGACATCTACAATATACAAAAATAAGTTATCAAAAAATTCTAGTTACATAATAGAATGCGACATGAGGAAAAAATTGGAATTTTATTATAATTTTAAAACATTTTTATGATTCCAAAAGTTCAACAAACTTGGCTTTTTTATGGAAATCGCAATATAAAATATTTCTATACTAGATTTTATCAACATTACTAAGACATTGTGGGTTTAGATTTTGTACGTACGGTGAAATTTTTTTTTTCTCGTCAAAGTGACTTCTCAAGAGTTTGAATCGTTGGTTTAGTGTTTTGATTCTTAAATTTGATTACCCTCAATTCTTAATAGATTTATGGCTAATTAGCCTTTGCAATGTTGCTTATAAGATTATCTCAAAGGTTCTTTATAACAAATTGAAAAAAATGCTTGCAGATCTCATTGCCTTGAATCAAAATGCCTTTCTCAAAGAGAGACTTATCTTTCATAATATTCTTATTGCTTCCGAGTTGATTCACAAACTTTAACATTCAAAAGGTAAGAAGGATAGATTATGTGCCTTTAAAACTGATTTTGCTAAAGCTTTTGATAGTATCATGGGATTTCATAAAACCAATTTTTACAAAAGCATGTTTCCCTGCTATTTGGATTAAGTACATTAAACAATGCATTTCAACATTCCAATATCTAATCATCATTAATGGCAACCCATCATCATTAATGGCAACCCTTCTCCACCTTTCATCCTAAAAAATGGCATCAAATAAGGTGACCCATTTTGCCTTATCTTTTAATCATCATGTTAATGTTCTTTCATGCATGATAGTAGAGGCTGAAAGTAAGAATCTACATAAAGGTATTAAGATTGGTAGATGAATAAAACCTATTACTCATCTCATGTACCTTTTGTTTGTAGGATACTATTTTAGCTTGCAACACAGTTAATAAAATCATTGGTGATCATTCTCACATCCCTGGTCCTCATATTAACAAAGTTAAATCTATCATTGTGTTTAGTCCTAATACTCCTCACCTATTCAAAAAATTTCTCTTAGGAATTTTTTGAATAGAGTTTATAGATCATTTTGGCAAGTACTTAGGCACCTTGGTTGATCTTGGCAAAGACAAGTCTTCCGTTTCTAATGACCTTATGGAAAGGATTGAAAAGAAACTCCAATCTTGGAAGTCAAAGCTTTTGTCTCAAGTAAGTAAAGCTACTTTCGTCAAATCTATTATAAATACCTGCCTTATTTATCATATATCCTGCTTTGCACTTTAGAAGAGGATTTATCATAAGATAGATTCTTTAATGGCAATCTTTTTTTTCTGGGGTTATTGTAAAGACGGTCCAAAAATTCATCTTTTAAATTGGTTAAGGCTTTGCCAAGAGAAGGATAAAGGACGACTTATTTTCCATCATACTCATTTTTTCATATAGCTCTAAAGGCAAAGCAGGCTTTGAGACTTATC
This sequence comes from Delonix regia, assembly GCA_037074485.1. Taxonomy (NCBI): domain Eukaryota; kingdom Viridiplantae; phylum Streptophyta; class Magnoliopsida; order Fabales; family Fabaceae; genus Delonix; species Delonix regia. The sequence continues at coordinate 10,770,207 of CM073455.1, forward strand.
TCCCTTCAACTTTCACAATCGTTAATTATTCTTCCTCTCAAAAATAAATATACATTTATTAACAACCTTGGCTTTTTTATTAAAAGATCTAAATCAACAAATTGGAGAAGCTCATTACCCTTAAGCTTCAATGGCTAATTAGGTTAGGATCCTTTGTCATGTTTCGCCATTAGATTTGGTGGCCTATACAGTCAGGTCATCATCACAAAATATCTACCTTGAATGGAGTATTAACAGTGTCAAACCTTAGCTTACATAATCAGACTAAATGGAATACCTATTTAATTAACTCTTTATAATCCCCTTACCATCGTAATCAAATTCTTTTTATGGATTTCTTTTTTGTGGGATCTCTTGACCATTTATTTTGGCAAGGTAATAGAAATGGCCAATATAACGCAGAATATGTAACTCTCATTACAAACATACAAATCTCACCAAATGGAAGTTTCACTAGGTGGAAAACTTACGGAAATCTAAAATGCCACTTCGTGACATTCATTTTATTTGGAGACTAGTCACGAAGTCTCTTCCTATTATAGATATCCTTCGTAAGCATCATATGCAAGTTAAGATTAATTGTCCTATATGTTTTGAAGAAGAAATAATTACTCATCACTTCCAACATTGTCACATTGACAACCTGTCGAAGGTTTAAGTGCACGATTTCTTTAGGAGTCACCACCAAAATTTTTAAAGGAAAATTTTAGAAACCCAATTTGCAACAAAAAGAAGTAGAAATGTGATTTGTGAATACAAAGATGAGTTTGAGATTTTATTTGAGCCAGGAAAAGATGTTTGGCACCCCACAACTCCTATATAATAGAATGGTCACCTTAAGCTAGTTTATTGAAATTAATATAATATGGCCATAAATCTATTTTGATAACCTTCTTTAAAACACATAAAAACAAAATGGAAAATAAATTAAGTAAAAGATAAATAAAATGATATTTATAAGGGTATAATTTATCTAAGATGAAAGTCTAGAGTTTACATAACTAGCTATAGAAATTAAAGTCCACATAATTCAACATACGAAAGCAATTGGTTAGTGATTTTTAATGTTTGTAAAAAAGAGTAAAACAACATAAGTCATTTTGATTTTCAAAAGCAAGACGACTAGAATTTGGTTAATATGTTTTAAATACGAAATCATCATAATCTTATTCTTTTGCCTCTTTTCATGTGCTCTTTTCTTATTTTTTAAAAAAATTTTGAAAATAGGATTTTATTTTAATTTTGGAAAAGGAACAATATTATTAAGGAAAGTTAGTTTTGGGGATTTTGGAATTTGTTTGTACTTTTGAACTTAGGATTATTTAAAATAAAAAAATTGGATGAGGTGTTCACAAACATTATTTCTTTACTCAAACAATTTGGTTTGCCTCTCTGTTGGAAATCAAAATTGATAGGTATAAGATCCAAATGGCTTCAAATATGGTTCTCCATCAAGGATTCTCATATGAAATAAATGGTTTTCCTTACAAATTGGATTTGCAAAAGTTTATATTGCATTTGGTTTACTTGAAACCAAGTTGTTCACTTAGGTATTCATGTTGATCCTGTAGTCATTATTCATAAAATTAATCATATAGTGCGCACGAACATAACTACTTGGTTTACTCAAGATAAATCTATTTCTTATGTTCTATCTAACAACAAACATATTTTAGCTTCCTTTAATCCAACTATGTATGGTTGATTTGTAATTTTTTTAGGGTCATTTAAAACAACCAAGATAGAAAGGAAGAAAATATAGCTCTCTATTCATTTGAATAAAAATTTCTTTAGGCTTTGGCATCTAAAAGGACAATTCTTCTTTAGTGATTCTCCATCTTATTCATGATTCCCTCTCTTGGTGCTATTACTCTTACTACTATTCATATTGCTGCTCCTGTTCATGCCCTATTAACATATAGTTTACGCCCATATCAGTTACAGCAATGGCTACTATTCTAGCACTTACTCCATTACCCACTAGTTTATTTTTAGTTATATCTATAAAACTTCACGTCTCTTTATAGACTTTGCGGGCCATGTGTCTTTTTCTACTTGTTTCAGACCATTTTGCCATTAGTTGGCTTATCTTATGTACTATTATCATTTAAAATTTACATGTACTTTATGTGATTTTTGTCCATATATTATCTTTATTTCTCTTTCTTTTGTTGTTTCTTTTACTTATGTCAAAAAAGGGGAGAATAGGTGAAGTAATGAAGATGGGACAAACAGACACCTACTAAAGGAAAATGATATAAAACTTGATCTGCTCACATTAAGGGAGAGCAATATTATGCAAGGGGAGCAACACAAATGGTTTGATTGATAGCTACTGCAGTTTTAATATAATCAAAATAAAAGGAGAAATTCTTGATATATTTACTTAAATTTTTTTTAATTTAATGATTATGTCAAATTGTCACAAAATATAAAAATAAAAATCGATTTAATATTTTTCTTGATTTCAATTCTTTGAACAAAATTTTATTGAAAAAATAAACCCACACATTTTTTTTATAAATCAACAGTTAAAAATAAAATTTTTGAAAATTTTATCAAATCCAATAATCAAAATTCTCTACGATCATTCTCCAATTGTGTTGGATTTGAATTTTAATAAAAACGAATATTATAAAATATGATATAATAATTAATAAAATATAATTTTTAAATGTCTACAAAGACACTCGTTAAATAATTTTATTAAATATAAACTAGTCTTTTCCCTTAATACATCGTTTCAAACTAGATTTAAAAATAAACAGAAAGTTGCGGCAACTTTAGAGTGGGCACCTTAGACGATGAGACTCTGCCCCATTATACTTTCTTTCAAGTGTAATCCCCCGTACTGATTATACTTAAAAGTAGTGCAATATTGGATTCCTGCATAATTAAAATTAAACGTAAAGAAACAACAATTTCTCCATTTCTGGACTCTTCTGTCAAGTACACACTTATTGCAACTCTGCATTTCATGTGAAGCTTACTCCAAGATTGTGACTAAATTTAAAAAGTTTTTAATTTAGTTCCCACCATAAAATTTCAATTAGTATATAGTTAAATTTTATTGACATAGTAAATTATATATTACTTCAACACTTTAAACATGTATAATTTAGTTAACTCACCCAATGGCAACAACATAAATGTAAGTTAGTTCCACTTTATCATTTATTTTTTAATTTTTTTAATTATCAAATTAATTATATTAATAAAATTTAAAGATACATTGACAGAAATTTAATAATAAAACTTAAGTTAAAAATTTAAAAATTATAATAACTCAATTATAAAGTTTAAAAGTCTACGGATTAAATAAAAAATGAAAAAAAAATGTATAGAAGCAAAAAAGAAATAATTTACTCTTTTTAATGATTATCGATATTTTTAAATTTTACGAGAGTAAGTTTTCATTTTGGGGACAGTTTTTAGGAAACACCCAACTGTCTCTCAGGTTAATCTAATGCCTTCAGAAGTCTACGGAAGTGTGACTATTAAGAACGGTGGATGTAGACAATATGACTTGCCTATATTGTCAAATTGCGCTAGAATTAGGTACATTTATTTTTATTGTTGACATTAGATTGTTAAATAAAAAGATAACAAATGTAAATATTTCAGTGTCAATTTTGGTATACTCATAATTTTGAGTATTTAGTTATAATATAAGAATATAATTATAATAATATTAACTCAAAAATTAATAATATTATAATTATGTTCTTATATTATAATTGATACTGAATGTGTCAAAAATTTTATCTAATATTTATTAAAAGTCAATCATATAATAGTGAATTGAAAAAACTAATTATTTATTCATAGACTAATTAACAAAAAAAAATTTGAAAGTCGTACCTTATGGGTAAGTTTGGTTGTTATAATTGATATAATATGAATGAAAATGAAAATAGGAATGAGGGTAGGAGTTAGAATAAGAATATTAAAATATTTTTTAGTTGGTAAGGAAAGAGAATAAACATATCTTCAATTACTTCGTTTAGTTAGTAAATTATACATAAAAATCAATTAGATAGTGTGTATATTTTATTATATTATTCCTTATCATAAAATTAAAAAAAAAGACAAACATCTCTTTGAATTATTAATTAATAATATAATTATATATTAATATATATATATATATAATTAATAATATAATAATATATATTTAATAATTTAATAATAAATTAAGGTTTTAATATATCACAGAGGTATTTTTGTCTAAAAATTATTATAAGTGTGGACACTTTTATCAAGCATATTTTCATTCTCAAGAGACCAATCTTATTTTATAGCTTTACTAATGAGAGAACTCTTCATTATAAGAATGAGACTAGGTTCCCTAAGGAATGAAAATGAGGACCAAATCTGTCAACCAAACATAAAAATGAGAATGTGTCCCATTCCCATTCTCATTCTCTCGCATTGATTCTAGCAACCAAATTAGTCAATAGTCTAATTAACTTTTGCCTCAACCATTGGGTAAAGTGTATTTTTTTTTTATAATTTTGGGTGTATTAATATATTTAGTTATAATATAAATATATAATTATAATAATATTAATTAAAAATAATAATATTATAATTATATCTGTATAATTAATTAAGTGTACTAAAAATTTCTAATTGTTCAATCTAAATTCTAATATTATATTATATTATATTATATTATACCTAAAGTTGGGAACAATATTATTCTCTATCATTTCATTTTCGTTGACTTCTTAGATATTGCTCTATATGAGTTGTCTTAATTTTAGTTGGATATTTACATAGATTTTTTAATGCATTATATAATAAATAAATAAAAAATTGAAATGGTCATGAAAAAGCTAAAATGATAATCACATGAATTCTATAAACGAAGAAGAAATTTTATGTATTTTAATAAAATGGAAGTTATGCAAATCATTGAAGACAGTTATTATTAAGAAAATGAATTTCAATTTTTAATTATATAATTGTTATGGATATTCATTTTTTGTCCATCCATATAGCAAAGATCCAAAGATTTTGGCCTTTAGACCTTCAGTGCCATCCAGACATCTACAATATACAAAAATAAGTTATCAAAAAATTCTAGTGACATAATAGAATGCGACATGAGGAAAGAATTGGAATTTTATTATAATTTTAAAACATTTTTATGATTCAAAAAGATCAACAAACTTGGCTTTTTTTATGGAAATCGCAATATAAAATATTTTCGTGCTAGATTTTATCAACATTTTTAGAACATTGTGGGTTCAGACTTTTGATGTATGGTGAAATTTTTTTTTCTCGTCAAGATGACTTCTTAAGAGTTTAAATCGTTGATTTATTGTTTTGATTCCTAAATTTGATTACCCTCAATCCTTCAGAGATTTCTTACCAATTAGCCTTTTCAACGTTACTTATAAGATTATCTCAAAGGTTTTTTCTAACAAATTGAAAAAAATGCTTGCAGATCTCATTGCCTTGAATCAAAGTGCCTTTCTCAAAGAGAGACTTATCTATGATAATATTCTTATTGCTTCTAAGTTGATTCACAAACTTCAACATTCAAAAGGTAAGAAGGATAGATTATGTGCCTTTAAAACTAATTTTACAAAAGCTTTTGACAATATTATGGGATTTCAAAAAAGCAATTTTTAAAAAAGTGTGTTTCCCTGCTATTTGGATTCAGTACATTAAATAATGCATTTCAACATTCCAATATCTAATCATCATTAATGGCAACCCTTCTCCACCTTTCGTTTTAAAAAATAGCATCAGATAAGGTCACCCCAGTTTGCCTTATCTTTTTGTCGTCCATGTTAATGTTCTTTCATGCCTGATAGTAGGGGTTGAAAGTAAGAATCTACAAAAAGTTATTAAGAATGGTAGATGCATAAAACCTATTACTCATCTCATGTATGCTGATTTCAACATCCTTTTTTGTTTTTTTTTGCTAAGATACTATTTTAGCTTGCAACACAGTTAATAAAATCATTGGTGATCATTCTTACATCCCTGGTCCTCATATTAACAAAGCCAAATCTATCATTGTGTTTAACCCTAATACTCTTCACCTATTCAAATAATTTCTCCTAGGAATTTTTAGAGTAGAGTTTGCAGGTCATTTGGGCAAATACTTAGGCACCTTGGTTGATCTTGGCAAAGACAAGTTTGCCGTTTCTAATGACCTTATGGAAAGAATTGAGAAGAAACTCCAATCTTGGAAGTCAAAGCTATTGTCTCAAGTAAGTAAAGCTACTTTCATCAAATCTGCTATAAATACCTACCTTATTTATCATATATCCTACTTTGCACTTTAGAAAATGATCTAAAATAAGACAGATTCATTAATGACAATTTTTTTTTTGTTATTGTAAAGACCATCCAAAAACTCATCTTTTAAATTGGTTAAGGCTTTGCCAAGAGAAGGATAAAGGACGACTTAGTTTTTGTCCTACTCATTTTTTCCATAAAGCTCTAAAGGTAAAGCAGGCTTTGAGACTTATCTCCCTTTAACTTTTGCAATCGTTAATTATTCTTCCTCTAAAAAAGAAATATACATTTATTGACAACCTTGGCTTTTTTATTAAAAGATTTAAATCAACAAATTGGAGAAGCTCATTACCTTTAAGCTTCAATGGCTAATTAGGTTAGGATCCTTTGTCACGTTTCACCACTAGATTTGGTGGCCTATGTAACCAGGTCATCATCACAAAATATCCACCTTAAATGAAGTTTTAACTGTGTTAAACCTTAGCTTGCATAATCAGACTAAATGGAATACCTATTTAATTAACTCTTTATAATCCCCTTACCATTGTAATTAAATTCTTTTCATGGATTTCTTTTTTGTGGGATCTCTTGACCATTTGATTTGGCAAGGTAATAGAAATGACCAATATACTACAAATGCATTTTATGTAACTTCCATTACAGACATGCAAATTTCACCAAATAGAGCTTTCACTGGGTGGAAAGCTTATGGAAATCTAAAATGCCACTTCGTGACATTCATTTTATTTGGAGACTTGTCACGCACTCTCTTCCTATTATAGATATCCTTCGTAAGCATCATATGCAAGTTAAGATTAATTACCCTATATGTTTTGAAGAAGAAGAAACAATTACTCATTTCTTCCAACATTGTCACATTGACAACCTGTCAAAGGTTTAAGCACGTGATTTCTTTAGGAGTCACCGCCAAAATTTTTAAAGAAAAATTTTAGAAACCTAATTTACAACAAAAAGAAGTAGAAATTTGGTTTATGAATACCAATATGAGTTTAAAAGTCTATTTGAATTAGGAGAAGGTGTTTGGCACTTCATAACTCCTATATAATAGAATGGTCACCCTAAGCTAGTTGATTAAAATTAACAGAATATGGCCATAAATATATTTTGATAACCTTCTTTAAAACACATAAAAACAAAATGGAAAAATGGAAAATAAATTAAGTATAAGATAAATAAAATGATATATATAAGGGCAGAATTGACCTAAGATAAACGCCTTGAGCCTACATAACTAGCGATAGAAATAAAAGTCCATGTAATTCAACATATAAATGTAATTGGTTAGTGATTTTTAATTTTTGTGAAAAAGTGTAAGACAACAGAAATCATTTTGATTTTCAAAAGATGACTAGAATTTGGTTAATATGTTTTAAATATGAAATCATCATAATCTTATTCTTTTGCCTCTTTTGATTTGCTCTTTTCTTAATTTTTAAAATTTTTTTGAAGATAGGATTTTATTTTAAGTTTGGGAAAGGAACAATATTATTAAGGAATGTTAGTTTTGGGGATTTTGGATTTTGTTTGTACTTTTGAACTTAGGATTATTTAAAAAGAAAAATTGGATGAGGTGTTCACAAACATTATTCCTTTATTCGAGCAATTTGGTTTGCCTCTATGTTTGAAATCAAAACTAATAGGTATAAGATCCAAGTGGCTTCAAATATGGTTTTCCATAAAGGATTCTCATATGAATCAAATGGTTTTCCTTACAAATTGGATTTGCAAAAGTTTATATTGCATTTGGTTTACTTGAAACCAAGTTGTTCACTTAGGTATTCATGTTGATCCTGTAGTCATTATTCATAAAATTAATAATATGGTGCACACGAACATAACTACTTGGTTTACTCAAGATAAATCTATTTCTTATGTTCTATCTAACAACAAACATATTTTGGCTTCCTTTAATCCAACTATATATGGTTGATTTGTAATTTTTTTAGGGTCATTTAAAACAACGAAGACAGAAAAGGAAGAAAATCTAGCTCTCTATTCATTTGAATAAAAATTTCTTAAAGCTTTAGCATATAAAAGGACATAATTCTTCTTTAGTGATTCTCCATCTTATTCATAATTCCCTCTCTTGGTGCTACCACTTTTACTATTATTCATATTCCTGCTCCTATTTGCATATAATCTACACCTGTATCAGTTACACCAATGACTACTATTCTAGCACTTACTCCACTGCCCATTGGTTTATTTTCAGTTATCTATATAAAACTTTACGTCTCTTTATAGACTTTGTGGACTATGTGTCTTTTTCTACTTGCTTTAGACTATTGTGCCATTAGTTGGCTTATATTATGTATTGTTATCATTTAAAATTTACATGTGCTTTATGCCATTTTTGTCCATATACTATCTCTGTTTCTCTTTCTCTTTCTCTTATTGTGTTTTATGTCAAAAAGGGGGAACATAAGTGAAGCAATGAAGATGGGCCAGACAGACACTTATTAAAGGATAATGATATAAAACCTGATTTGCTCACATTAAGGGAGAGCAATACTATGCTCTCACTAAAGGGGAGCAATGCAAATGCTTTGATTGATAACTATTGAAGTTTTAATATAATCAAAATAAAAGGGGAAATTCTTGATATATTTACTTAAATTTATTATTATTTTTATTTAATGATTATGTCAAAAATTATATTTTATAATCAAACTATTGTGTGTGTGTTTGACATATTTAGCTAAATAGCCCAACCCAGTCAAAGATACTCAAATAAGCCTAAGAGATATAAAAAGTTCAAAGATCAATAGACATACTTGATATGAAGAATCTTTGCATTAATTCATAATCGCTGCAACTAGTGATTGCACCATCACTGGAGTTTCTATAGTTGGCAGCCAAGTTGAAAACTTACCAAATTGATGTACTAGCTATTAGACTCCATTAGTATAAATATGCAACATTTCGAAGAAGAAAATGCATAGAACAAGATTAATAATTTCATACATAGATTCAAGTTGTGTGCTTCTTAGTCTACGTGATTGTATCTTAGTGATTCACATACTTTTCTGCATTAAAAAATGTGTGTTTTGTATGAGGAAGTGAGTTATCTTCATATTGTCTTATCAACTATATTTTTCATGCATTTGGGATAATTCCAGTGGTTTGTGTTGTACTATAAAAGTCTATATGACTGAGCCTCATTATGGATTATTAAGGCACAAGTGTAAAAGTCATGTGGTTGAGCCTTGTTGTGCATTACCAGGGTTTTGGTGTAAAAGTTATGTGACTGTGCCCAGTATTGTGAGGTTGACCTCTGTAATTGTTGTGTTTAATTTAGTGAAATTCCTAGTTACGTAAGCTAGAGAGTGAACATAGAATTAATGGTTATCTGAACCACTATAAATCCCTATATGTTGGATTTTCTCTCCCTTATCTTTTATACTTACACAGTAAAGGTTCTCCATGAACTATGTGGTACTCTGCCTTCTTTAAAGTCAAATTTTACGAAATATATTCCGTTGCATTCTTATTATATTAATATTTATATTGTTATATCTAGGTTAACAAAAGGATCACTAATTGTTAGCATTGAAAATAATAATTTTAACTAAAGATGCAAGTGATTAATTAACCAAGAGCAAGAATAACTAAGATTGTGATTCTCAAAGGGATTTTGATCCTCATATTTTTCTTTTTCCTTATTTTCTTACTATGTTGTAGAGAGACAAATACAAAATAAGTGAGGTATGCTTAAATGGTAGGTTTCACTTGAAAATTTGAAACCCATGTGAGTGACAGGGCATACTTATTATGTGTCTATCTCTCTCTAACATAATAGAAAAAGAGAAAAATAAAATAAAATGAAAGGATCTTAAAAAGGAAAATGGGCAACTTACCAATTTCAACATGATTATATCACATTTGTTGCTCAAAATGTGTTGTTTAAGTATGAAATAGGCCATACAGTTATTGAAAGCATAAAATATGGATAAAAGTGATAGTGAGGATTGGTTATTGATTAAGAAATGCGAGACAAATGATTTAACGGAGAAAGACTATGGATGGTAATTTAACAAGGCAGGGTAGTGTGTGCCTCTCTGCTTCATGTTCTCACTATCATTTGTATCTCATATTCTCATCCTTACTATCTAATGCAAGGGAATTTTCTTGTCATTCCCATTTCATACGAGGATGCAAATTATTGCAAATTCCTACAAGGATCTCAAAACTTTTAAAAGAAAATATTACATAAAATTATAATTTTAACAAATATAAAAATAAATATATTGAAAAAATATTAAATTTAAAGTTTAAACTCTTTATTTATATTATCCAATAAGCTCAAATCAAATTAAAACAGAAAACTACAAAATTTCAAATGACAAATCCTAAACAAGTCTTAAAAATTTTAAAAACTCAAATAAATAACAACTTCAACAAATAAAAAAAAAGTCAAATTAAAGTCTTATTGGCATCAAAACATCTTGTCCACTATATGTAAAGTCTTAATCATTATTTTTTTCCTTACATACAAATTGACTATTTCAATATATTTTGTTTTTATCAACATAATATGTTAAAAATTTTTGCATTTGAAGCATTAATCAATACAAGCTCATCTAAGTAATAATCTAATTTTATCTTAATATTATTAGTTGAAATAGTTTTTTATATATTAAAAATAGTTGCACTTTTTATTTTTTGTTTGCATAAGAGAATTTAAATTTATTAAATTTTAAAATATAGTAAAATTATTACTTTGTAAAATCAAAGGCTTATAACCAACGAGTAAATGATCAAATTTGAAGTGTTCTTCAATCTCTTATTGGGAAAGAATTTAAAAATGGGGCTTGATTTATTGTTAATATTATTTTTTATATAAAAAATTTAATTGATTTAATTTATCTTTCTGATACAAATGATTCTCATTTTGCCTATTAGAAAACCTTCAATAACTTAATGTAAATAATATTTGAGCGAGTCCAAATACCCATTGAATGGATTTTAAAGTCGCGCGAGAAATTGCATTGAACACAATTTTTTAGTATATTCCAAATTTGGCAAAAACAGGTAATCTTTTGCTTTTCCACGTGGCAAATCCTAATCTTTTCCCGCCATCACAATGATTTGGAACACATCAATCATGCTCAATTTTACAGTCTCGCCGTACGAGTAAAACAATCATTATTCTTAACCAAAATATCCTTCGTGCATTATTAGCCTTTCGGGCAATTGCGTTGGCCACCCAAAAAAAAAAGAAAAAAAAAACAAAAGTATTTATACAAGAATCAGTATGCATCGTCTTCAGTAGATTTTTCAATAAGATTTAGAATTATTAAATTTAGATATAATAGATCCAAATTTAATAAATATAAAAAATTTTAAAATATAAAATAAATATTTTTTAAAATAAAATATATTAAAATTTTAAATTTTATTAAAGACAATTTAATTTTTTTGAATTATACTGTGAGATGTGTAAAATAAATTATAAGATATTAAAATTTATTTTATTTTTTAATAATAAAATATTATTTTAAAAATATTTATCTTTATATTTTAAATTTTTTTATATTTATTAAATATAAAATTATTATATTTAAATCCAATAACTCCAAATATTACTAAACATATTCATAAAAGTATATCACAGAGATATTCCCTCTCTCATATAACCCCTAACCAAATTCAAAATACTTGAGCATACATTTTTATTGCTTGTATAAGATTTTTGATCAAAAAATAGAAAAGAAATATTTTTAATGACTCAATATTATATGACTCGATATCTGGAAAGAAATTTATATGTTATATGTTTATTGAAAATTTCATAGTATGCATTTATAAAATTTATTCAAGTACTATCCCTTTTTTATTTAATAGCTGCATATTTTGAACTCTTACAAATAATTTTGTTTAATTTCGTATTCTTTTTTTAAAATTTCATATTTGCCTTCCAAATCTCAATTTGCTATAAAACAATAAAAACTTTACTTTTAAAATACACTGCATTAACGATAAAGTTTACTTTTTATATAAAATTTTCAAATATAAATTCTGATCATTCAATCTTACTTTTGACTAAAATTAAATTTACAGATTACATTAATTGAAATTAAATTTGCAGAACTCTAATTTAAACACACATAAAAATTTTGATACAAATTCTTTAATTTATTATATGAGCCTAATATTGTTAAAGCAAAACTTATTGATTTTAAATTCTTAATTTACTCTCAAAGATGTGTTTATATACATTTTGTGTTATTGTTTTAAAACGTATAAAATAGTTTTTTATTCACAATTATGTAAACATTTAATTGAGGATTAGAATAAGTTTAGATATTTTGGGTATTCAAATCAATGATATTCGTTCGAAAAATAGGTAATTGATATCTATTGAATATCAGATATGGTAATGGCTAAAAGAGAAAAGGAAAGAATATCAGATATTAGATAGGTGGGTATGATATAAATTAGTCAAATGTTTATTTTTCTTTAACATCATCATATTATAATGCTTCAAATATTTAAACTTTATATGAATTAAGAGTTAAAATCGCTAGAAAACAAATTTAGCTTCCAAGTACCAATAATTTTATTTTGTGAAAATTTAAGATATATAATTAAATTTCTAAATAAAAATTACTATGTTTCGTGAGGCATATTTATTTTAATAGATAAATGAAAAATAAAAAAATATTTGAGTATTATTTGAAAAGTACTAGAAGAAAATGAAATTAAGGGTCCGGCAGCTAAGGGGATGGAAAAACGCAGACAATCTTCTCAAAACTAATAATCCCCTAGTGGCAAAACTTGGGGCAAACACCAGCAAAATAAATAAGAGGCGTATAGGACTGATGGTGTTGGATAGTTGCAGTTTTGTTCACATAAGAGAATAAATGAGGCTTTGGAATTATCTTCAAGAAACAAAATGGAGAATTAATTCAAGCTATACTTGCTAAAGCGTATGCTCTGCTCACAACTTTAATTTGGACGAAGGAATACTTGACTCGAAAAGGAGGTTTCCACATGGATGTTTTGGTAGTAACACATGCTCTAGGCGTAGAGACTACTCATGACTTAAAATTTGGGATTCCGATCCTCTCAAGTTTTTTTTTTAGTGAAATCTGAGGCGTCTGTTTTGTTGATAGAAACAATACATCTTCATTCACAGGAGAAATGGACGGCTATGATTTGATTGGAGAAAAAAACTGGAGAGAATCATGGGAGGGGATCACGAGCCTAAAATTTGGAGTCATTATAGATGATTGTAAATGAATCCAGAAGGGAATAATAAATAAATAAATATATTCATAGATTTAAAATATGAATTTTATATAAATATTTTAATTATAAAAGATGATTGAACTCTAATTGAGATTATTGATTGAATGAAATACCCATAATGTATTGGGTATATCTCGAGTCTTCATAATCTAAATCTTATTTCGAACGCGACTACAAAATATTTACAAATATTTCACTGAGAGCGTGTCAAATATTTCTTTTTAATGAGTTATCTCTTGTACAATAGTTTAACTCTATTTATAAAATGTTAGCTAATTAATGTTAGAGTTTAATAGTAATTCTTATAATTATTATTTTATACTTATTTAATAAGATGGATAAACTATATATAATATCTTAATAAATTTAAACCCTATATATTATACAATATTGTAAAAAATACTTCAAGAGAAAAGTAACTTTTCTTGTAGTTGGGTGAGAAGGCAAGCTCATATGGAGGCATATGCCATCCCTAAGGCCTCTAACCTTCAATTTTAGAATTATATACTTGCTTTCTTATCTCATATTGAATAAATGATTTCGTTTGACTAAATAAAAAGAGAAAGTTAAACAACTTAATAGAACTTAATGAAGTGATGGGAAGAAAGTAAAAATTAAGGGATTTATTTTTGCCTTTTTATTTATTAAGATTTAAATTGCATTTGTGAATATCCCAAGTAAACGTTATAATATTACAGTGAGGGTGAGAAACGTGATATTCACGTGACATATTTGAAATTTGGGTGTAGTAGAGTAGATCCACACAGGCACAATCAGTGAAATCTTTAGACAAAATGCCACGGAAAGTCCTCTCTTTCCTCTCAACACCACTTTCCCTTTGGGAATTACCCATTACGGGCCTCCACTACCACTGCCCGAAGCCGCGAAATTTCGTGCATTTCAAAAAACTTCTTCCCCTATAAATATACAAGCCCTCCTCTTAAATTCCATTTTAAAATATAGCATCTTCGCTTCCAAATATCCTCTTATGACCTTTTTACCCTTCTTCCCACTCGTCGCTTCTATTCCTTATTTGTATGGATTTTGTATTATATTATGAACGTCTAGTAATTTTTATAAGAGTAAAATATATAGATTTTTCGTTATTTTTTCACTGAAATTATGAGACTCTATAGACACTTCGCCTGAATTAAAAGGTCATTTTACACTTTAGTCTAAATTAAATTTTTAATTATTATATCCTCTATTTTAAAAATTTTTGAGTTAAAAATATATATTTTTAGGATTATAATGAGGATTTCAGTTAAAATATTTTAAACTGAATTAAAGTGTAGAATAGCCTTTTATTTTAAGAGAAATTGATGTATTTTTTTAAAATAAGAGAGAAGTCACTGTATTTTAAACAAAATTAAAAAAAAAACCATGTAATTTACTTTCTATAATCATCCAAAAGAAACATTATAGATAAAATATCAGTGAGTATATAAAAGAATAAAATTGAAGATCTTAATCTAATCCACTTTTTTTCGGTTTAATTTGTATCTTTTTATCTTAAAATGAATAATTTAAAATACAATTTTATTTGGATTAAAGATGTAGATTTTAATACCAAAAATTAATTTAATTATTATTAATGAGTAATGGATTTTTTTAAGACTATACTTGACAAAAATTAAAAGTATATCTATTTTGACGCTTCCATACAAATAAAAGGAAAATATAAATCAAGATTTAGAATTTTAGAATTTTTTTCCTGATATCTATTAATTATTAGAGTATTTTATGCTGGGTTATATTTTTCAAGAATTAACATTGTTAATGTTGAATTTATTTAAAAATCTAGTAAAAAATTATAGTTAAAACTTAAAAGATATTGTTAAGAAAAATTATTATTATGTTTCACGAAAAATCTTATACGTAGTTATTATAGTTTTTAATTATATATAATATATGTATTTTTTTAATAATATCATGATATATGTATAATTATTACAAATAATTATATAATTTTTAAATGAAACTAAACATTTTTATATTATAATTTAATTACATACTTATTATTTATTAATTAAATATTTAATAATAAAAATATAAAAAAATAATATTTTACTTTAATCATATCTTTAGAATTTAAGAAGTAGGTGTGGTAGTGGCACAATAGAATATATAGATTAGAGTTCAGAGAACACGCAAGAGGGCATAAAATACAAATACACAAAACACGAGGACCATGGCTCAATGGGGAGCAGTGGAAAAGACGAGGAATCGCCATCGCAGGGTTAATTTCGTCATCCAAGAAAAAAGAATACGTTCCTCTCGCTTAGCCTTCTCCAAAGAAACCGACCTATTCACCAAATCGTGACTCCAGCCAAATCTTCAATCTTCCAACTGCTTCTACGAACCCTACCTTCTTTTGGGACCCTTTTCACTCCGATTAAAATTCAAATTTCATTCTTTGGATTTCGATTCGAGCTTCTTGAAATCAATCCCAGGCGTATGTGATTAATTTCTGGGATCTGGGTTTCAATTCCTAATCCTCGTCAATCAGGGCTCTTGTTCTTGAATCAATTCGTGCGGGGCTATGGCGAACGGTAAGGATTCGGACGAGTTCGTGGTGTTATCGCGGGTCCGGACGGGTCTGAAGAGGGAGTTTGCATTCGCCATGAAGGCTCAATCCGAGATCTGTGGATCTTTGGGTCGGACCCGTGGTAGCAAGAACAGGAATGGGGTTCATGATAGTCCGAGCAGCAAGAGGTCCAAGAAATCTGGTTCGTCAGGGGCTCAGAAAGATGAGCAGAATGGACCGAAGCCTGAAGAGGTGAAGGGAAAAGAGTTAAAGCCCGTGGAGGATGTGGATGATTCTATGAGCGAGGAGGAGGCAAAAAGCGACGTGGTTGATCTCTCGAGCGACGAGGAACCCAAGAACCTAGGGGGAGAAACGATGGGAAAGAGGGAGACTGCAAATGACGCTGCAGTGCCCATTTGTGAAGAGGAACCCAAGAGCGATGTTGTGGAAACTGTGAGCGACGATGAGCCCAAAAGTAGTCCAATGTTAGAATCTTCGAAGGAAGCAACAATGGATGATATGGCACAACCCATTTGCCAAGACGGGACCAAGGAAAATCAAACTGATGAAGCTGATTTGCAGAAGCCGTTGACGACTGAGAGCTTGAGCAGGGGGGAGACATGTTATCCAGACGAAAATGTTGTAAATGGGACAAGCCCTGTTTCTCTTAATGATGACAACGAGGTGAAGGCCATGATAGGGAAACCACCAAGGCGGTTTACGCGGTCCGCACTGAGACAAAAGGAAGATGATTCGAAGCTCACAAGCGATGGGAAGAACGCTTGCGATAGAGTAACCGGAATTGGTGCTGATGTTAATAGGGAGAATGCAGATGGTCCATTAATTACAACGCCAACTCAAATTAAAATGTCGAAGAAGAGTACCTTGAAGAAGTTCCCAACGAAGCTAAAGGACCTTCTAGCCACAGGGATTCTTGAGGGACTACCAGTCAAATATCTCCGGGGAGTGAAGGTATTATCTTATATTACTATTGCGATTCTGATTGTTGGACTGCGGAAATTACCGCGCGAGGCTAGAGGGTGATGCATTTGAGAAATTTG
Source organism: Delonix regia (assembly GCA_037074485.1). NCBI lineage: Eukaryota > Viridiplantae > Streptophyta > Magnoliopsida > Fabales > Fabaceae > Delonix > Delonix regia. Next base: position 10,787,322 of record CM073455.1, read on the forward strand.
CAGGCACGAAGGCCTGGTGAAACAGGGCTCCGTGGAGAGATTAGAGGATCAGGGATCGTGTGCTATTGCGAAGTCTGTAATGGGGTTGAGGTGAGTAAAATGAAGATATTTTTATGAACAAGAATTTCTCTATATTTCTTGGTTAATTTTGTGATTTTTCTTTGTGGCTTTTGCTGAAAGTAGGTCGTCACACCTACCGTGTTTGAGCTTCATGCTGGCAGTGCAAACAAACGCCCCCCGGAGTATATATACCTTGAGAATGGGAATACCCTCCGTGATGTCATGAATACATGTTCGAATGTTCCAGTGGATGTTTTGGAGGATGCAGTACAGAAAGTCCTTGGGGGTTTCCCCATGAAGAAATCTGCAATATGTTTGAAGTGCAAAGGTTTGAAATCCATGTGTTCGATTTCCCTTTTTCTATTTGCTTACATTTTCCAAGTAGATGTGAGTAGTAATTTTGTTACATTGTAGTGTCTATATCTCAAGCTGGCAAGGGATTGTCAAGACTACTTTGCCATACATGCATGGAATTGAAAGAGTCTCAACCTACACCTATTCAAATAGCTGAGACTAGCAAGCGCTGTGCTTCACCTGCAGCTACTCCGAGGTGACTTTTATGTTTTGATAAATAAGATCAGCACGTATGTGTTTCATAATAATCATGGTACATTTTAAGAGTAATAGAGAAGCGTGTGCCTCATTTATCACTTAGTTAATTTGTTTGCCATCTGTTGTAGCCTGATTCTCCCATGTTATAATACTGGGAAAGCTATAGTTTCCTAATAAGGCTATTGGAAGTAAAGCATTTAGCATGTATGAATAGAAATTATATACGTCCGATCAATTATTATATTTTCTCTCCTATTTTTCTAGTGTTGGAAAATGGTGCTTATGACATTTATTATCGGTTGTAATTATTTGTTTATTATTTTTGCCATGTTTACTTTTGTGTCTTCTAGTAGACAGTTTTGCATCTGCATCAAAGTACAAATCTACTTATTACATGCTTGTATTTAGGTACATATATAGTTCATGTGATGTATATAATTAAAATTGGCTGGAATCTCTGCGAACTGATATAGTTTTAATTTTATAAATTGGATACATTCCAGCTATCCCAGGTCACCGGAACAAGTTGCTGTCCCAAAGTCATTAAACAGTGGGATGAAGCACAGCACTTCTCGTGGTAAGAGTCAGGGAAGAATAACTAAGAAGTAAGTTTATTTGTGCTATAGATATCTAAAACATTTGCCTTGGTTACAAGTATGTCTGTGAGAAAAATTGCATATTTTATTGAAGTCTTATTTCCAAATTTTTTTGTACTTAGGGATCTACGTTTGCATAAATTGGTTTTTGAGGAAGATGTGTTGCCAGATGGAACTGAAGTAGCCTACTATGCTCGTGGACAGGTTACTTTGATTGAGATCGGTTCTGCTTTAACCATTCTTTTCAAGTTTTAATTTTTCTCAAGGTGTTCTTATTGTTTATACAGAAACTGTTGGTGGGTTACAAAAAGGGATTTGGAATAGTTTGTAGCTGCTGCGACTCTGAGGTTGTCTTTCTTATGATATACTATGTTGCGAGTGTGCTAGGTTTTTGGCTTGAGCTAAATCTTAATCTTCTACCCCCTTTTGATGAGCAGGTCAGCCCTTCTCAATTTGAAGCTCATGCTGGTTGGGCATCGCGACGCAAGCCGTGAGTTTTCTTTATTTTGTGTTTTTTGATGCTGTAAGATTTAGGAAATTGAATAGGATCTTTTTTGTCCATTTGTTTAATGTGTTGTCTGTATTGCAGTTATCTGCACATATACACATCCAATGGAGTCTCTCTCCATGAATTGTCCATATCTCTATCAAAAGGTCGGAAGTTTTCGACCAATGAAAATGATGATCTCTGTAGCATATGTTCAGATGGAGGGAATCTTTTATGTTGTGATGGATGCCCAAGGGCTTTTCACATAGGTGAGTCTTCTTGTTTTGCATCTAAACTTATTTTGGCAGAAGTAATGATGTTTGGTATTGGTTCTTTGCCCTTGCTAGTTTAGCAGGACTTTATTCTTAGACTTGATATAAGTGAGAGGCCAGTTTATGCCCATTTTAAGACCAATTTGTTGATTGATGATCTGCTGTACCTTACTATACACATCTCAGATGATCCTGCGAAATCACATGTTGCATATTTTGCTTAGAATCAATGTAGGAGGGTGTTGGTTTCTAGCATGGTTGTCAAAGCACAATTCAAATCATGAATAGAAAGTGTTATTTGCTGAATTCTGAATTGTATTAATAGCAGTTCGGTGGCAAAACATTTAATATCTTGTAAGTTGTGTAATTAAGAGCTGTACATTGATGAATATTCAGGAAAAAAGTAATTTAGAACTAGCTTAATACTGTTAACAGTAGAACGCAATATATTATTCCCCAGTTTTGATCTTTTTCTCTTCTGTATTGAGTCTCCAATTTCAAATTCTCTTCGTAAGCTTAGCTACTTTTCTCTTTTTTATTTGTTTTTTGATTTCTAGAAGTTTGATTACCTTTTATTGTCTAAATTTAATGGGATAGAGTTTAGAAAAAGGTATAGTACATTAAAAAAGTGTTTGAATTGGGGATTAGTTTTTGAGCATTTCCTTTTCAAGTTATGAATACAAGTACTAAGATGAATGGGACACTAGGAAGCACCGATAAAGGTATGCATGTTGGGTGCAACACGATACGATACGTAGGATATGCTAATTTTTGAAATTTTAGAATTTGGGTGCGGCAATATAAATAAATAAACACAAAACTATTATTATGCCTAGCACCCAAGCACTACCATATTCGCTCATATTCACCCAAACACTCAAACACTGCCAACTTCCAATGCCATATAGATTCACAAAAAGAAAGAAAAAAAAAACACTACCAAACACCCAAAGGAAGAGCACAAAAAAATAAATTAACTCAACACTGCCAAACACACGGGCAGAATAAAGACCATGACCAAAACATAAATAGACGAAGGTGATAACCTGACCTGCAAGACGACAGACAGAACAGAACAAATGCAGAGCAGGCAGCGATTCGAATGAAGATGCAGTGCAGAGGTGACAGAAGGAAGAGGATGGCAAAACTCGAAAGTCAAAAGTGAAGTAAGAGTGAAGATCGATTAGGTTGTCTAAAAATTTTTTAAAAGAAGTTTCAGGCATTTTGAAACCCCTTTTTTGCGTTTTGCAATCCTTTTTTTTTTTCAGAGTTTCAAAACGTCTCGCAACGTTTTGGTGCGCCGGACACACATGCCGGTGCACTGTACTCGTGTCCACACCGGATATGGGTGCACTGGCGTTTTTGGCGCACCTGTGCTTCTTAGATGGGACATCATATCAAGCAATGCAATATAGAAAGAGAACAGGAAAGAGATGGCACGATGACTTTTAGCTACCAAAGACAAGGAAAAAAAAATGACAGCAAAGGCTAAAACACAGCCTGTATGAAAAACACCAATTAAATGGAGACAGAACAGGATGAAGAAAGATGCATTAGCACCCTTAGGATGTTGGCTTGTTGGGAACATGTTTAAACATGTTATCTGCAGCTCAAGAGTGAGAAATAAGTTATTTATATGTGTTTGGTTGCGTAGATCTAATCTGAATCTTTTGCAACCTTCTTGTAAAACTCATCAAAGTCCAGTAACTTTTGAATGCCAAAACTTGCAGATATAACCGGCACTTGGATTTTAGTTGCCACCATAATTGTGTTTGATTTTACTTGAGGTTGACTGTTTTTTGTTCGGGATCATGTCCGTATCATCAATATATATGATGTACCGCTAAAATAAAATTTTATTGTTGACTTCGTTTGGCATTTTTGTTTATGTGCTTCTATAAACATATTTTCCTGCTTCCCAGTAACTTGAACTCAGTTGGTCTTGTATGTCTTTGCCCTCTGTTGCATATTTGACACTTAAATCTGGATGAGTTCCAGATTAATGTGATTTGCTTTGTCAATTGCAGATTGTGTTCCTCTTGTACGCATTCCAACTGGTACTTGGTATTGTAAATATTGCCAGAACTTGTTCCAGAAAGACAAATATGTGGAGCATAATTTGAATGCAGTGGCAGCGGGAAGGATTGCAGGCATTGATCCTTTAGAACAGATAAACCAGAGATGCATTCGCATTGTCAAAACTGTAGAGGTTGACCATGGTGGATGTGCATTATGCAGGTGATTCCCGGCGTTGTTTCTTGGCATGACTCTTTAATCAAACTGAAAATTTGTGATCTGTTCTTCCCTTGGCATCTTTTTATTGTGTTCAACAATAAAAGTCTTGGGTGACATATGACACTTTTATTGCTATGCCTTGAAAATATTCCTGTTTCTTTTGACTCTAGTATAATCTATCTTTACTAAGATGTTTGATACATTGTCTGTTGGACATTATTAACAACTGTTATTCTCTTGATGCCATGTTCACAGAAGCCATGATTTCAGCAAAAGTTTCGGTCCTCGCACAGTTATTATTTGTGATCAGGTTTTACTTCGTGCATGATAACCTCCCATGTTTATTAAAAAAATTTAAGTGAAGTACTGACTGACATGTCCTTGCAGTGTGAAAGGGAATATCATGTTGGCTGTTTGAAGGAGCACAACATGCAGAACTTAGAGGTGCAAGAAATTCCCCCTCCCCCTCTCTTTTTTCTTTGCCTCTGATTGAAGTTTGGCTTGCAGTTTTTTTTTTTTAATGCAGTTCTTAAAAGAGGCTATTTTTTCCAGGAATTGCCTGAAGGAAATTGGTTCTGCTGCACAGATTGCAGTCAGATTCATTCTGCTCTGCTTAATCTGGTCTCTTGTGAGGAGAAGCTTCCAGATTCCTTACTAAGTATGATACAAAAGAAGCATGAAGAAAAGGGTCTGGAAACTGGGGCTGGTCTGGATATAAAATGGAGGATCTTAAATTGGAAACTGGCATCTTCTGATGAAACCAGGCAACTGCTTTCAAAGGCCGTTGCAATCTTCCATGTGAGTATATGTGGCTGTACTTGTTAGTTCTTTCTTTTGGTTTGGTTGCCCCGTTTAGTGTAATGTTCTTCAGACCTGGTTAACATTTGAAGGCTTACCTTAAGGATGCCTTTGGTCCTTTTATGCTAATTTTACGATCAACTTGAGGGATGCTAACACTAAGGATGTCTTCTTGTTTTCTAGGAGCGATTTGATCCGATAGTTGATTCTACTTCAGGCCGTGATTTCATTCCAACAATGCTTTATGGGTAAGCATGATTCTCTTCTTCATGTAGATTTCTTTTTAATCTTTCATGTTATGTGAATGAGTTCTCTCTTTTGTGGGTTGGATTTTCACAGAAGGACCATCAAGGGTCAAGATTTTGGTGGAATGTACTGTGCAGTGCTGACAGTCAAGTATGTATGAGGATGGAATATTTTCTTGCTGACTAAGTGTATGTTCATTAATAGGGATACCTGATTCTTTGGCTATAATTATGTCTTGCAGTCGGGTGGTTGTTTCGGCAGGGGTATTTCGAATATTTGGGACAGAAGTGGCAGAGCTTCCCTTAGTGGCAACTGTCACAGATTGCCAAGGACAGGTGGTTTTGTTTTACTTCAGCAATGAATATATTTTTCTCGACAGTCCTGCAATTGAGGAATTATTAATTATTATAAGTACTTCAGTATTATGTGGATGATGATTACATATTCTAACTGATTTTAATATTCTTCTAGGGTTACTTCCAGTCCTTGTTTTCTTGCATTGAGAGGCTGCTTGGGTCTTTAAAAGTGAAACAGTTTGTCTTACCTGCTGCTGATGAAGCTGAATCAATATGGACCAGTAAATTCGGTTTTACAAAGTTAGACCAAGATGAGGTGTGTATGTTCTGTTTTTGACGTGTTTCGTTGAATTTCATTAGTTAGTAGACTAAAAAATTAACAATGTTCTTGTTGCAGATAAACAATTATAAGAAATATTATCACATGATGATATTTCAAGGGACATCAGTGCTGAGGAAAGCAGTTCCTGCATGCTGAATTTCTTCTCATCCAGTTGTAAATGAGGGAAAATTTTGTGGAGGCTTTCTTTAGCACATCCCTTTCCCTTTTTGCGTGCAGAACGCATTCCTTTTAGTGTATGTACAGGGATCTTCTTTTTGGTGTACAGTTAAACAGACCAATACACCTCTAGCTGTGATGATATTTTTTGTAGCACAGAAATGAAAGGGGATATAATTGAAGATAGAGGAAACTAGGACAATGCTGTCTGGAACTTTGAGAAATTTTGGGGTTAAGAATTCATTTATTTGTTGTCCCAGAGCGTGTCTTATTGTGCCCAGTTTGGATCTAAATGTTTTATGTTACTTTTCATCCTTAAATGGCCTTTTGGGTCGTAGTTTTGACTTTTGTGTTGTTACACTCAAAATGTATGGAGTAGAGAATAAGGGAGGAGAGAAAATGTATGGAGTAGGTTTATTTTTTAACATCTTCTAAATTATCTACCTCAATTTTTGGAGGTTGAGGGGATTTGGATTGAATATATATAATATATTTGGAAGTCATTCATAACACTCAGTGTAAAGTCTAAAAGATTTTAGTAATAAATAATTTCTGTCCCGCACGTAGAAATTTCAGGCACGACGTAAATAAATATTATTGGGAAATGTAAGAATTTTAGATATAAATATATCATAATATTATTGAAAAGTCATTGAAAAAGAAGGCAAAAAAACAACTAAAATTTTCCTTCTACACATGCCTTTGGCCAATATATATATATATATATATATAATGAATAAAATGTGATCGAGGCGAGAAATTTCAAAATTTGAAAAGAGAAGATAACCTGCTTAGCCGTTAAAGTAAATTGCTATATCAGCAAAATAGTAATATACTAAAATTTGTTTTTCTTGCAAATTTACAATCCAACGCCTCCTAGTTTTCCGTTATTCTTTTCCCCTTCACATTATTTTCTCTCCGTTATGTGCTCAACTCTTGATGCCCAATTTCCTCTTGCTCTTGCGCTCTTTGTCTTCTTTTTCTTTCTCTCCCTTTCTGGTAATTTATCACAATTTGTATTTTTTTTTTGGTCATTATCAGTCTTCTAAGAATTTGATATCCAAGAATTTTCTGTGTCTCCGTAGGTTGAAGTAGGAAGTGACAAACCCTAAAACGATTGTCAGATCAAGTTTGTACAGAGACAAATGGGTCAAATTCAGCACTTTGAGAAGTATTTCGATGACACTTAAGAGTATAGGTAGCCACGTTAAAGTAATTTCATCATCCCCAATCGTCATTTATTTATCTTGATCAAGTGTATATATTTTATTGAAACGCTATTTTAACTCTCTTGATAATTAATCGTTCAAGCATGTAGTTCTTCCTCTTGAAGTGGCCAAACTGCTTCTCAAGAACTGGCTTCTCTCTGAAGTATGTAGTTAGGGTTCTCTGATTGATATACTTGCAATATGTTTTTTTTTATGTATTACTCAGATTCACAGGTTGCTTTCTGTAGTCTAAATTGCGAAAATCTTGAAACTCACTTTTGATTGACGATCGTTAATTTGCAATCTCAACGGGAGAAATGACTCGAGATTCTTTAGATAAGTTTTTCTTTTTGTGTGTTGAATAAAACCTTCAGTCTTAACATAAAAACACTATTCAGACTGAGTCTTGGATTAAACCCTGCATCAACTTCCAAAACCTGATAATTCGTAGGAGTTTTTATCCTTGAAGAATGTGGGCATTATTAGGATGGCTGGACAAACACAGTGACAAACCTCCCTTTAGGCTTTTTATTTTCATGATAAAGGAAAAATATGCTTAACAATCAAACCTAATAATGTCTCTAAGTTTGATTCAGAATTTAAGCTTTTTTGTCATTTTTATTATCTTGGTATCAGTGCGTGGTGTCCCATGGGGATTGGGGAATTTGTTCCATACTTCTGTATTCTTTTATGACTTTACTATTTGCAACCCAAGCCAGTTTTTGTCCTTGGATTTCTGTTTTAAGCTGGAATCATATCGTATCTTATTCGTGCTACTAGTCTTTTTATCAATTTTCAATTTAATTCTGTACATTGTGTGGAATTTATATGTTATGTTTGTTTTGTGGTATAGAATGAGTGGCGAGCAATTGGGGTTCAGCATACCCGGGGTTGGGTTCATCGTGCAATTCATCGTCCTGAGCCACACATAATGCTTTTCAGGAGGCCGCTGAACTATCAGCAACAGCTGGAAAACCAAGCTCAGCAAAACATGCTTGCCAAGTGATTAACCTTTCAATAAAAATCTGAAAGTGGATCTCAAAGTTACATAGAATTTGTAGTCTGCTTGAGCATACATGTTGCGAAACCTAGCAGTTTCTCGGACCTCTGGAACATTTGAGATGGCTATCAATTATCATCAGCCTTGTGTTCTTACTTCTAAAGATTTGAATTTTCTGCAACTTAGTACGGTGTACCGCTGATGCACTAGTCTTAATATGTTTGTCGGATTAATACTTAATATTAGGTCCTCTTATCTCTGCTTGTGCTCATGCAGGTTTTGTGATTCTAGCATTGTCTTTTTTTAATATATATATATATATATATATATATATATTATTTTTTTTCTGTATTTATTCATGGATTCTTGACTTTATTGTGCTTTTAGCTAAGCCACAATTGTTGAGAAATTGAATATTGTACGGATATATTGAATTAATTCCGGGGAACAGATTTCCTGGTTTATGTTCTTTACGTTTAGATAAGGGATAAAGAATTGTCTACCTTCTACATAAGCTTCCTCTTTCTATAAACGTCAATGACATTTATTTATCATTCTTTGGCAATTATTTAAGTTCATTTTCTTTGTTGATTTATGTTTACGAGTTATGAGAAGAAAAAGCAACCAGCAGACCTTCAAGATTGCCATACTTAGCTGATAGTATATACGCACATTACATTCCCCCTCTCAACCTCAAAAGTCCTAACATTTAGTCCAGTTCAGTATCTCGTGATATGAATGGTTGATGAAGCTGACTTCTCATGGTGCTCTATGAATGATTGTGGAAACTAACTTCTTAATAGGGATTGAAAAATGTGGATAAACTAGCAGTTCTGAGCTTCATTTCCTTCAAAAAGAGACAAATTACATACCCGGGTACAATTATCCTTTACAAATAGAGTAAAATTTGAAATCCCTGATTTGAACTCCAAAATACCCAACAAACAAAACATGACAAGAAAACCTTAAGAACTAGTAAACTTGGTTACAGCCTTAGTCCCCTCAGAGACAGCGTGCTTTGCTAACTCACCAGGAAGAACCAATCTCACCGCGGTTTGGATCTCCCTGGAGGTAATAGTCGGCTTCTTGTTGTAGCGAGCGAGACGAGAAGCTTCCTGAGCCAGCTTCTCAAATATGTCGTTAATGAAGCTGTTCATGATACCCATGGCCTTGCTCGAGATTCCGATGTCAGGATGAACCTGCTTCAGCACCTTGAAGATGTAAATCTTGTAAGTCTCTATGCTCTTCTTCGACCTCTTCTTCTTCTTGTCAGAACCACCTTCCTTCGCTATCTTCTTCTCCGCTCTGGGCTTCTTTTCCGCTGCCGCCGGAGACTTGTCGGCGGTCTTCTTCTCCTCCGCCGGCTTCTTCTCTGCTGGCTTTTTCTCCGCCTTTGCCATTCTCAAAGGTTGCTTTGCGAAATCAAAGGATGACAAAGTAGAATACGAAGATGGTCGTGACTTGATAATGGGAATTGACCAGCCTCCGCTATATATATATAGGAGAAGGCTAAAAGATTTGATTGGTTAAGTGGGATGGGTGCGGATCGATGACGTGGACGGTTGGATCTCTGTTATTTGAAGCGGACGGATAGGATTGGTTTATCACTTTTCGGAATCGAATTCTGTGAATTTTTGTTCATTTTTAGCGGGTGAGAATTAAGGCGGGCTCCGGGAAAGTTTGAACTTTGAAGAAGCACATGCTATTATTTTCACTTATTCAATTACCATTTACTATTGGAATTTAAGAAAATCACCTGTATTATCTAATTACTATTATGGATTAGCTTATAGTTTTGAAATATCTTAAGTATTTCTTTTTGCCGTCAAGTTTCTATAGATTATTATGTTATATTATATTATATTATATTATATTCATATTCATATGTCATTTCCAATGTTAATTTAATTATTTTAATATATATATTATCTATTTTCAATGATTTTCACAAAAATCATATATTTGCATAGATAAACTAACTAAAAAGGTATACAAGACTGGGCAATTATCTTTTATAACTATTTTATTTATTTTCTTTCAATAAGTTTATATAATTAATATAAGGGAGAGTGGGAAGTTTTATTAAACTCCACACTACTTTGTTTTCTTATATATGAAATTTGATTTTTTAATTAACCAAAAAAATTAAAGGAAAAAAATAGCATACATTTTAGTACCCGACTAAAACACCAAAAAGTCCCAAAACACATAATAGTACACATACATATACATACAGGGATGAGTTAATTCTAGTGTTAATCAAAATCAATTCTATATTATTGAACAAATTTTTGTAGGATAAATTTTTACAGCATTCACTATAAATTAATAGTTATCAAGAAAATCACTCTCTTCAATTTTGACATTAATTAGTTTTCTACAACTATACCTATACTTTTCAGCCATGAGACTAATCTCATTTGATGTATTAAGATTGCACCTTCTTACCATTGCCAATGTTTTTCTCAAATATAAGAAAATATCAACTATTTTGTTTGTCTAGTTACCATTATATAGTTTTTGTAATAAAATTTGATGTGAAAGAACAACATGGTAATTGCTTTTAATTAAATTAAATCTCACCATAATTTTAAAAGTTTGCATGGCTTGATAGGTTCAACTAGACTTCATCTTAATTTAAAAAATTTGTATATCTCAATAAATCTAACTCCTAAAAAAAACCCAACCCAAAAATGTTAAATTTATAAAACAGATTGAGCTCCAACATTTTTTAAAGTTAAGCTAGAATAAATATTTGTTTAATATAAAAAATTTATTATTTAAAAAGAACTTAATATAATGTAGCATTTTAGTAAATAAATAAAAATGAGTACTTTATTATTTCTTTATTTGATCGTAAAAAAAATGTAACTTAATATTTAAAATAAAAATAATTTAATTTTAAATAGATAAAATATGAGCTCATCAATGAGATTAGTTTATTTTTAATTCAAAATGGTTATATATGAAACCATATGTTAATGTGATGGTAAGAAAATAGTAACTAATACTTTTCATTCAAATAATTTATAATAATACAACAATTAATTTATATTTATAACTTATTTATCTACAGTCATATAAGTAATAATAATTAGTAATTATATAATTTCAAATTATAAGTAATAAATAAACTTAAAATCAGATAAGCTCAATAGGTTTCACATGAAAACATCGGATAAAAATTTGAATAAATTTTGTATATAACCTCAAGAAAAATAAACAATTTCTTTTATGGTTACGCTCCAAATTTGATAATTGCTGAAGTAGAAATGTTTATGGAGACGCTAAATTGGTTTCTTTTATCTAAATTGAAAATAGGCGCAGTTTTTCTCGTGAATATGCACGCTCACTCTAATTCCACTTAAACTCAAATCATCAATATTAAGAAGATGCTTTAGCGATTAAGTTAACCTTTGTATATGCAAAGGAAGAAAGGGTGTAACTTTGTTAGCACTGATTTTAAGAAAGTTATATTCTATTCGACCAAATATTAGGATATTTTAATATTATATGGAGTAATATTAATTATGTTATTAGATTAATTTTATATTATGATTAATTAGACAATTAATATTATAATTGATAAAATAAGAATAGATTGAGTTTATATTTATTGTGGGTAATTAATAATAAATTAAATTATCCGCAAATTCATTAGGTAAAGACTTAACTTACAGTCCAAAAGTATTAATAATTATTTCTATTTAAAAATTAATTACTAAAAGAGAATTAATGTGTTTCTTTTATTTAAATTATAAAAGAGAAAACTATTTTAATATATATATATATATATATATGACGGTTTTATTTTAATATTATAACTAATTATTATTATTAAAATAAAATTTATTTTGATATAAGTCATAATTTCAATTGTGACGATAGCCCTCTCTCTAGTGGTTGTCTATTATAAAAACTCTCTCTTAAGTATTGTAAATTGACATCTCTATATAAAATTGTACTATGTCATCTTTAACATTTTTTATATTTTAATATCTTATAATTCTGTGTTTATATACAGTGAATAAATTATTACATGAAACAAATGTATTCTAGTAAGCAATTCATGGGTTTGTGTTAGATAAATAAAATAAATAAATATAATATATGTAAAATTCACACATTTTGTTAAATATATTATTTAAATAAAACCCATCACTCATAAGAATAACACTGTTACGTATCGATCTCTCCTTTTATATAACAGTGCATGCAAACTTTTTACATAAAAAAAAAAAAAAAAAAAAATCCGACGATATGATGTCCAATTTAATAACCAAAAGCAAAATTGTAACGAAATGTTGCTGCCCAGGATCGAACTGGGGACCTTCAGTGTGTAAGACTGACGTGATAACCACTACACCACAGCAACAAGGTACGAGGGGTAAGTCCTAAATATATATAATAAAAATGAAATATACGATGAGTCACTTATCCAACTCCTACAAGTACAATAACCCCAATTTTTTTTCTTTGGAAACATATATCATTAAAGCAGATAATAATATATGCTAAAGTTATTAAACTCGCGACTTTAGATAAATTTGTAACATAAACTTATAAGTATTTGACTCGATTAATAAATAATTATTAAAATATATAATTTTATAGTTTAAATACTATATATATTAAAAAATTATTTAAATTATACTTAATCAAATAAAAGCTGTTTATATTTCATAATTTGTAATACTCAATATAAATATTTTAAGATGGTCATACATAAATGATTATTCAATATAACTAATTAGATAATATTTATTTTATTTAACAAGTACATATTAAATGTAATTTTATTTTTTTATACATATTCAAACTTATAACAAAATAAATTGTAAAAACTTAATAGAAAAGAAACTTGTTTATATTTTATTTAATCTTAAGTTTAACTTATTATATTGTTAACTTTACAAGGTAATTGATATGTTAAAATTATAAACTCAGTAAATTATGTAAGTCAACTCGTAAGTTTGATAACTATGATATACACGATTCTAACACTTCATTTAACATTATTTGATCACTAATTGACAATATAATCAACACAAACTAAATAGTAGCATTTGAATTGATGTAGGTATAAAGAAAGAGAATTGATACACAAATTTATTCTGATTTAGCGAATATGATTTATGTTTAATTTTCTTATAAACTTAATTTTTTTTTTTTTACTGATAACCAACTTGTTTTTGCATCTTAAGGATACACTTGAAGCCTGAAGGCTTTTAATTTCTCAAAATAATATAGTGTTTTTTTTAAATTCTTACTCGCGTAAATTGGTTTTAATGACGGTTATACATTCCCTATTCTATAACAAATTTTACCAGCTCTTTCTTGGGTTATGGGAGTATTAGAGAAAGAAATATAAAGGTGAACCCTTTAATTATCTTAAGACATTATAAGCAAGGTTTGATCACTCTCAAAGTGGGACTAACCCATAAACTAAGATCAATAAATTGTTTACATCAAGTTAAAATTGAATTGGTGTGCGCACAAGAAGTTTGTCCTCCCCTGGATGCTTGCCTCTGTTTGAAAAACATTTCTATTATAGTGATGCACCTCAGCTATTCATTAGGCGATATTTAGCAGTAAAATTCCTCTAATCATACTAATCAATCCAAGTTTGAGCCCATTCCCCTTTCTGAATCGAACAATCCACTAGTTTGATGTCCTCTCCTATTTTTCTTAGCCAAGAATTGAGGCAAGTTTGGACAGAATTCAACTTTATTCCCACTTCAATAGTTGCTCAACATCTTCAAAATGTTAGGCAGCTTTAGCATCTTCATAAGCTTTGATTTCTTTACTTTCCTTTCAGACAAGTGGACTTGGTCACCATCCAGAAAGGTTCAGAACCTAATGGCTAAAACAGATCAGCCGCTAATCACCTTTTAACTTTTTATATAATCAATTTCAATGCTATTTCCTTTTTAAGATAAAAGTTCTATTATCATCAAAATTGAAATTACTTTGTGAGAAATCATAGAGCTTATAGCATCTAGCCCAAACCAACCCTATATACGTGGGCCAGCGACAATATGCGACTATTATGCCAAACTGGCCCAACTCACTAACTTCTCATTTAATTCTAACATGACTTGAAAGTTGACTTAAAAAATTGCACTACTTATTCAATTTCTCATTAAACTTAATCCTCAGCATTATGCTTTGAATATCCAAAGTAGTGTTAGCAATTAATCTACTCAGTACTAGTTTTTTTTGGTATAAAAGACCAACCAAACCCAACACAGGTGAAAGAGATTTTAGGTAGCCATATTCCACGGAGGAGAAATTAAAAGAGAGAAGAAAACAAGAGGAAAGAAGGCTAATTAGGTCCACAAGTATTGGTATTTTTTTCAAACCCCATTATTATCTTGAATGGTTTAGTTAGAACCAAACATTGTTGATGAACGAAGGGAGAAGCAAGAAAAGACATTGATTGGTTGAATGGAAAATGAGGCGGTGTTGTAAATAGAAGGGAATGGAATAGCTGGCCAATGCCTTTGTGTAATAGGACAATAGGCATAACTCATGGATTTTGAAATATTTGTCTCCATATTCACTTAACAGTGCGACCAATGCTACCACAATACATAAGACTTAACTAGACGATAATAACCACATGCTTCAGTTTATCTTTCAAGCTTACTATCACCCATGAAGCAATTCACAACCATCCAGCTGTGGAGTTTGGAAAGCACGTCAAGCCACTTTAAAGATAATGGATTGGTTCACATGCCACACATCTTCGGATTTTGGCCGTCAAATTAGAATAGGTCTACAAAATATTGTGAGCCTCACTTAATTTGGCAGTGTTTACTATACAACTGATGTGTTGTATAATAGAAAATTCAAACTCCACTTCTTCGTAACCTAAGATTCTAAATAAATAAGTCAATACAAAAATTGGTAGATTTTTTTTTTGAAAAAAAAAATTATAGTAATAAAGTTATATAATTGCCGATCGCACATCAATAATATTGAATTTATGGTGTACTTTCAAGTGAGGGTGTGTAGATGTGATTTTGTCCAACTTAATTTGTATACAAAGATGCAATTTTGAGTTAACCTAAAAGTAGAATTTTATTATTTAGTGAAAAACCTTGTTTGGAGGGCAAATATGATTTGCAATGAGAGATTAAACATACATTATATTTTGCAAAACTCATGTTTGATAGTTCAGAGAGACTTTGATGAACACCAAACATAAAACCAAGATGATTAAGGACTGAAATAACGGTTTGATTTGATGCTAATACGCAATTAATGATTTCGCTTGTGCTAAATAGTTTTGTCTAATTCTATTTTTTAGTCAAAAAAGAGAAATACCAGTTTATACTTTTGTTTTTAAAAAATTAATTTAAGACTAGGTATATTAATTATATGAATTTGAATTCCAAAACTGACCCTTTTTTGTCCAGTTTGATGTATCTTACAAGGGCCATTGAATGGGGAGCAAAATTTGGGTGAGTTTCTTGTATGTAGGAAAAGCATAGGGTCCTTACATCAAGGCGAAGTTGATGGCATTTGGCGGTGAGATAATTGAAGAAATTGTAGTAAAGACTAAAGAGTAAGAAATAGAGCAGAATTTAGGAAGAGGGGGGGGGGGGGGGGTTTGGAAAACAAGCAAAGCAAGAGTTTAATAATGATTAAGTTGCTTTTTTGAGGATAATAAGAAAATGAGTATTATTATAACATAGAAGGAGAATAATGGGAGGTTCCATGACAAGTAGGGAAGCTCCCCAACTACATGTGGCAATGTCAAAGACTGATACCTATCTCTCTTGGTTTTCTTGTGCATTCCCTCCCACACCTCACGCAATGCCTATGTGTCCTCTTTCTTCGCTCACCACCATTCACCTAAACGTGCACTTAACTAACTGTGTATGATGACAAATATACCCACATTCCATGACCAAATCACATGGGTGAGTTTTGATGTTATACTTGTTTATTATAATCTACTTTGTTTTTACATCTCAATATATCTTCTTGTTATCCACACGAGAGTGAATGGAAGTCGTCTTGTCCTTATTGTCTTTCCCCACAAATTTCTTTCTGTGAATCACATAAATAAGGCTGAGCTTTATAACTAGAAAGAGTTGGATAAAACAACTTCCACGAGATAAACTTCAAAAATAGCATTGGAAGTTAAATTTTGATTTTTAATACATGTATAATTTACTAAAGCACATGTCAAATAGTAAAATATAGAATTACATAGAGTTCATAAACACCTCGGATGCCTTTGTTAAGTACGAGTATTGAAGTAACATATTTTTATAGATATAAACAGGTTAATAGTATATAGTTAGAATGAAAGAGATAAATTGAGAACCATAGAAATTGAAAAAAAGAGGTAGTGGCATTCATGAATCCAGTTTGGCTTATGCTTTATTCTTTCTTGTCATTAATTGAGACACAGCGTGTGAGTGAGAGAGACAGAGCGAGAGACTGAGAAAGAGATCTGTTAGCTTTATATGTATATAAAATCAAAAGCACACAAAGAGAACCTAATCCACCACCCTTGGTTGTGGTTGTGGCTGTGGCTCTGGGATACCCTAGGCCATGCCCATCCCATGTCTTACTCTCTCTCTTTCTCTCTCCCTTCTTCTTCTTCTTATTGAGTGTCTAAGAAAGAACAAAACTGTAAGAACTCCGTAAAAAGGAAAAAGACCCTTCACTCACTTTTCGTGAATCAAAGGCAACCCAACACCACTAACCAACTTGCTTACTCAAAGTATTCCAACTTCAACAACAGCTGTATCATCTATTAAATATAAACCGAATGAATCATCCAAAGAATGCATAATTACTTCTACTAATTATTCTCAATTAAAATAAATGTTGTAATTCATAATTCACATTGATCATTCATCCCAGTATAACAAAAACTACTAAGAAAAAAGAATCCTTCTCTCCTCCCTCAACTTCAATAATGGCAATCCACCAAAGCCGGAGCAGACAGCACCAGAGACTTCTGCGCGGGCGAAAACTGAAACTTTGAATCCCGGAGATCGTCCTCCGGCGCCGGCAAGTTAAGATCCAATTCTAGAACATTCCTAGGCTTGACTTCCACGGCGGAGGCGTTCGCTGATGCTCTATGCCTCCTCATGTGGCCACCCAACGCTTGGCCAGATGTAAACTCCGACCCACATATGGAACACTCATGAATTTTGGCCTTGTTGCTATGGAGAGCCTTATTACTCGGTAATTGAAGAGAAACTTGAGGGTTGCTTTTGAATTGGGCCTCCCCTGCTTCTTCAAACTCAAAACTCGTAACTTGTGTTGCCACCGCCGGCGGTGGTGGTTGCGGTTTCTTTTCGTCAACCCTGGGCTTCTTGTGGCTTGCTCTGTGCCCACCTAAAGCTTGAAAGGAAGGGAAGGTTCTGTTACAAGTTTTGCACTCATAAACATAGAAGCAATTGATTTTGCTGGGGGTAGCCTGCTTGGTAGGCGCATCCGCACCACCTTGAGCCAAGAGAATCAAGCAATTAGCCATGTCTTCTTCGTCTTCTTCCTCTGTGCTCTGAGAAGCGGTTGTGGTGGAGGAATTAAACGACACATGATCATCGGCAGAGGCAGAGGAGGAGGTGGAATTGGAGGAGAAGGGACGGTGTCGTTTGGTGCGTTTGCCCTTGGCGACGAGGGTGGCAGAAGCATCGTTATGAGAGGTGGCGGACCCGACAAGCTCCCCCGGGGCTTCCATGTCCATTTCAGAGGCCAGAAGAGGAGAAGATGGGAACTTTGACACAGAATGCCAAAAGAGGATGGTTTACGGAGAGTGTGAGGTGTGGGGGTTTATATATATAAATATATATATATATATATATATATCTATATATATATATATATATATATATATGTTTATTTATATATGGAAGTGAATGGCAACGAAAAGGTTTTGTGAACTGTAACGATCAAGAAAAAAAGTTTGGATTCTTTATATTTATATTTTTTATAATTAAAAATTGAATCATTAAATTTTTACGTAATAATTTATATTTTAATAAATATTAAATAAAATTTAAATTATTAAATTTTTATTTAATAATTCAAATTTCAACAATTCTACCTATATTTAAATATTAGAAAGGAATCAATTTCCCCAAAGAAGCCGTCTTCTACTCCAATAACCAGTTACTATGAGTGAAATAGCCAGCCACTGCCACCCCAAAATCTTCCTTCTATGCGTTGCTATTAAAAAAAAAAAAAACTCCTCTCATTTCTCACGCGCTTTCACGCCACCCCCGCTCCACGCTTCATTCGTCGCCACACTTCTTGCTATCTTTCTTAATTGCAAAAATTATAATCATCTTGTATAAAATGATGACATTTAACCATCTTATTTATTAACCAAGTGAGTTTTTATTTTTATACACACACACACGTTGCACGTACCCTTCAAAGTGTTTAATTTAATTAAAAGGAGAAGCAAGCATGATACTCGTGTTTAATTTAATTCAATTTTACGTCATATTATTGATATTATGAAATATTCAAATAAGATAAAGGGTAAATTGTGTTTGATCAAATTTATGAGAGATAAAATATTGTAATTAGAGACAATAATAAGGTGGATAAATATAATATTTATCTATCTATATATTTTTAAAAGTGTTGCATAACTTAATTATTGGATGCCGCTTTAATTTTATGAAGGAATATTTTATTTCCAATAGGTCACAGTGCTTCACCAGTGTTTCCGATGCGTCAATAATTAAGGACTGACCAAATATTTAAGTACGATATTTGCAGTATCTAAATAACAATATACGTTTGGTGTTTTAATTTTCAGTGTTTGATTAAAGAATATAATTAAGAAAAATGTTAGGATTAGATGAAAGGAGAGGTTGGTAAGTGATAAAGTGGGAAGAAAAGGCAGAGTGGGAGTTAAAAAGAGACGAAAAAGAGGGATGGCGTGTAACGTTGAGAGTGGGTTCACACACTCTTTATAACGTTAAGAGAAATAGGGTCAATAAACAAAATTACGGATTTGGATTTTTTTATATTTAAAATTTAAATTATTAAATTTTTATTTAATAATTTAAATTTTAATAAATATTAAATAATTTTTATTAATTTTTCAAAACCTGAACTAATAAATTTTTACCAGTTCAACTTTTATTATCTTTTCAAATTGCCAAAGTGCACAGTATACTCATCCCATTAAAGCTAAAGTCGGACTGCACGTTAAAAGCATGTCGCCGCTTCCTCCTGTCCTTGTTGTCTCTTTACTAAAAAATATTACTCCAATTTTCAGAATGATTTTATAGTAAGGGATTTGTTCATAGAAATGATATACCAAAAAAAAAAAATTATTACATATATATTAGATCATCAATTTTATTTTATTCTTTCACTAGTACTCCCAATTCTATTTTATTTCTTTATTTAATCTCATATCAACTAGCTAGTGCAGTGAACATTTAATTAGATGAGGAAGGGGTAAAAGAGACTTTTCATCTGATCTGGTAAGAGAGGGTATTGCACAGCCATTAATATATGAGGAGGCCAATTATGATTTATGATTAATTTTTTTATATGTTAAAGAGCATTGTAATTAGATGTAAAGAACAAAGTAAATAGATGCAATATTCCTTGAGGAATATTAAGTAATATTAAAAAAGAAGAAGAAGAAATTGATAAGTCAGTAGTCCAACAAGAAAAGAAAGGGACATAAGAGGCATGCAAAGGCATGGATTTGGTTAGGAAGGGTATATGTGACCTACAAGTATATGACATAATCACTTTGGGATAGTTCCTATCGAAGAGTACTTCCTCTTAGTTAAATTTCTTCTTCATTACGTTGAGGAGGTTGCAGCTCATCTGTCATAATACTTAATTATTGCTGAACTCTGTCAATGATTTCATACTTCTGAATGTGAATGAGATATTTATTATATGTTCAAATCTTATTCATCGTTGAAGCATGTTATTTCTAAAACTCACCCACCCAATACCACAAACTACACTATTCAATAAAAGGGAACAAGCCACATAATGTCAACATTAACTGTAGAATATCCAGCAGAAATTAGTTAAATAAGAACCAAACAAGATGAAAAATGAGCACAAGTGAGAAAAAAAAAATAATCAGAAGGGTACTGTGTGGTAATTAATGGTGGTTAAGATGGCTTGTATATTGTTGCGATATTACTAGTAAAGATTAGACTTCAGGAGAGTGAGAGAGATATGGAAGTACTCCATTCCCATGGATGGTCCTACTTTAAATTAACAAAATGTTAGTTACTCAAAGTACATCAAAATCATTGACTTAATCGTCTCCATTAAGGCATGGTCCACTAGTAGGTGAGGCATGTGTTACTCCTTAATCTGTATTAATATGTACCCTTCGAAAATAGATATATAGATCAGATCTACACCACTAATTAACAGTAAGAAAAACTCATCATACCACCCATTGGTAGATGCACCTACAATTCTACCTTCTCAAACTTCAAATTCACCGTTATTAGATTAGATGGAGCTGTTTTTAGTCACTTAATATATTAATATGTACTATATAATCAAGTAATGTTAGGATCAGATTGCGTGTATTTTATTTACTCTTTTTTTTTTTAGATAAAATCATTTATATATAGAGAGAAGGATTAATTAATAAGAGATTCAGAAACAACCACATACTCTAAAATATCAATGAAAGTAACTTCAAAGTTATGAAAGAATATCTAATTCCATATATTACTAATTATTTGATTCTACCATTAATTTCAATATTCCTTGAATTACTAGAGACACTACTAGATAATTAATTAATTGTGGGTGTCCATATATAGTGTTAGTGGAATTGAGAAGACTCATATATTTTCCTCCAACCCAATATCTTCCATTTGGTGAGAGGATCTTTTTGTTAGCTTAGATCTAAAATAGTGCATCATGGTGTGGTTCATGTACCGTTGACCCACTTTTTATATTATGTACCATAGCCTACTAAGTCAGCAAGTATACATATACATACAATTGCCCCAAAACAGGCCAGTTGGTTGATCCAAATTAACTAATTGCTCTACAAACTCATTACAATTTAAAATTCTATGTATAATTCATAAGCTGGTAGATCATGGAGGACGTTCTGATAGGAAATCAAAACTCGTGGGGGATGAGAATATTTTGAGGTCGTAGGCTAATTGATAATATGCAATAAGGACTTGAAAATCTTGCTGCAAGGTGTTATTACCTAAACTTACTCTTTGTCACGTTTTTGCTTTAGAATCTATAGACAGATCACTTTGCACGTTAACCTTCATATTCTTTCCCTAGCTATATATGAACTAATTCAAATATCACCAACATCAATTTAGTTGGGTAAATTTGGCAATCGTCAAGCACTATATATCGACCAACCTACAACAAGATATTTTTGTGTTCTCTGGCTATAACTCTAATTGAGCGCTATATATGAGAATGATACGTGAGCCATAGGAAAACTTCTCGGCAGCAAATATGGTATAATTTGTGTCATTTATGCACTGTTTAATTAAAATAAAATCAAGTGGTATAATTGGGTTCCATATTCCATTGTGCGTTACAATATTATCACATAAATAGAGGAGAGTTTCTTACGTAGATTTAGAGTTTTACGTTATGTGTACGTTGTTCAATAAAATGAAGTCAAGTTCGTAGAATACATTACCCCTTAGTCTAATTTGACTCAAAACGTGATATTGGATTTGATGATGAGCTTACGTATACCAATTTATCCAACTAACAGAGACAGACGGAGAGGGAAGAAGAAGCAGGTTCAATGTACAGTAGTGAAGTGTGGAGGATAAAAAGAATATAGAGAGAGAGAGATAGAGGAGAGAAAAAAGCAGAAGATATTCGTAGCGTAGCAAATCAAATGTGGTAAGTAGTGTTGTGTGAGGCACGTAATGCACTCTCCTTGACCTTCTAAACGCCAAATTGGTCCATTTTTTTAATTGCTCTCTTCTCTCTGGGTTTATTACATATCAACCTCGTTACGGAGTTATATGATGTACGACACCTTCTTCTTTATACACTTTCTTGTGTCCATTTGAGATATGAGCCTTCTGAGTTCAGGCCATGCTGCATCCGTCTATCTTATTCTGAGACGCAACTTAATAATTCCACAGTTTCTGCCATGCTACCTTACTCTTTTCCTAACAAATAATTGCATCTTTTTATTTATTTAACGCCTAAAGAAAAAAGGTAAGTCTATCCGATCTTTGTGTGTTAATTAAGTATACTTGATTACAATATTCAAATGGTATCAAGGGTGTGAGACTAGAGAACCTACAGCTACCAACTGCAGGTGCAACACATATTCCCCAATTAAAGCCCCCCCAAAAACTTTAGAAAAAAAAAAAATTAAGAAGGGAAAAGTAAAGGGTCAACAGTTCATATGGTTTCTGATATATATATATCATGGTACTGTATCTTCTTACCTAACGAGATGATGATAAGGACTGCTTAATTGTCAAAGCTTGAGTTCTCATTTTCAGGAGAAACTATATAGCTATATATAGAGAGAGTACATATTAATATAAAAATAGGTGGAAATGTCAAGTTTTTATTAATTTATTTGATTTCTGTAATCTAGAAAATACTTGGGGGCATTAAGAGAACACGCCGTTGAAAAGGAAAGTGGGGACAATTAGCAAAGCTAGCTCATATATATTCTTTATGTTTATAAGTGATATATATATATATATACTCAGTAGATGCATAAAGTTAGAACTTAGCCAGTATATAAAGACATTGAAGTAGTGGACTTAACACTCCAACTCCACTTTGTAATAGTTCACACGTCACTGAAGCTTGTGAACCACTCATTATCACAACAAACAAGTTGGTAACATGCCCAAACACCAATAATACAAATTAATATATATACATATAATTATTATTGCTTATTTTATTAACATTTTCTGTATTTTTCTTTGGCCCCCTGGTGATGCAATTGTCATTGAAAACCAGGATTTTCGATATTATCCCTTCAATATTAACTAATACCTAGATCAGACTATATGGGATCCAAGACAGTGACACCCCCCAGAAAATCCATTTTCTTTCCTTTTCTTTTCTTTTATATGGATTATCGGCATTCATTCCGTATCCACATACAGAATTAATGATCAAGCTGAGAAGCTTTATATGCATGATTGATTGTTTGGATGCCTGGGATTACATGAAAAAGAAAGAAATGACTAGGTAGAAGTGGATTAGACGTGTTTCATTTTCTTATTGTTATTATTGAATAGTGTGGTGGAAGAATGGAATTAAAATGTCAACAGTTATGAAGGATACAAAAACAAAAATAATATTGGTAGGCATGCTTGTGAAGTAGATCAGAGGAAAATTAATCATTTAAATTCATTACGTGTAGGAGAAAATGTATAAATTTAATAATAAAGATGGAGGAAACTACTTGCGACTTAAAGTTAATTTTTGTGATTACGTGTGATTAGAAAAAATAATTTTTTAGCTATATTCAACTACTAAATTTTAATTTAACAATTTAATTGTTAAAAAATAATAATAAATTTAGATTCATTAATTTGCTTATATGGAAAGTTTGTTGAATGACGCACACAGAAAAGTTAAGAGTAGAAAACCTAATAGTCACTCCACCTCGTGAGGGTAAAGAGTAAAGACAAAGTGGTTCGTTCGTTGCAACTAAGCACCATCGATTCTTTCTTTCACATTATAACTAACAAACAAACTCTGCACCTTCCCCAGAGTTTTTTTTCTGTCCACTTCTTCCTCCATCTTTTACTTCTTCATTTCTTTTTTTTAATAAATTTGTTTATAATTTCAAGATTTTTGATCGGTTTGTCGGCGAAGCAACCTGGCTTTAACAACACAATCATATTATGGGACATTCCAAGCATATGTACATATTATATTAATAGAATCAAACACTTTCTTTTATTCGGGGACGAAGAATGTGTTACCGACGCCAATTTGAATCTTAAAGTTCGGATTTGTAAAATTTGAAGAAAGATAGAGACAATATTTTTAATATTAAAATTATAAAAATGTTTACTCATGCCTTGCGTCGGTCTGCTTCCAATTGCAGAAGAAAATTTACAGTTTAAAATAGATGCAGTTTCAGAAACCCACTTGATGCATAGACGAATCCATAACACAGCTGAGAAAGTTTAATTATCCAACGGATTGGTAAATAGTAAATTCTCTGAATCAGTAGAAAAATATTTTATTTCAGAGTTGGGAATATTAATATTTCTAAATTTTTAACTTGCACAAAAAAATTTATTCAAACAGAAAGTGATAGCTGTCCCTAGCAAACCAACCTATAAATGGCACATGCTATGAGTGGCTCTAGCACTCGGTGTACTAATGCTAGTAAGTGACAGATACCATTGCCACTTAATGGAGTACAAAATTAAGTCAAAAGATGGAATGAGATTTTAGAAAAACAGAGAGATTTGAAAGTAAAAGTCTTCAAATAACTTTCATTATCATCAACGCAAATCTCGATGTGAAGAAATATAATTCTATAAAGAAACTGGAAAGGATAAGATTATTTGTTACTTAATTTCGCTTTTGCTGGAATTATGATGCACAGACAAGAGCTGTGTTAATCATCCACGTGTTCATGATTAGCTAGCATTGCCACACAGAGAGAGCGATAGGTTTGTGGCTGAAAGTGCTATTGGCACTACAATTTCCACCCGAAATTTCTGATCACTAGGTTGTCAAATCTATTCCAATGAGTTTTGGCTTACTATACTCAAATTGAAATTGCCTCTTGCATTAAAAAGGTTAAAATTTAAATTTCAATAAAAATCAAAGTTAAGAAAACTGAGATTTACTACTCCTTGGGAATGCAAAACTCTACAATATGAATAAAAAAAAAAAACTGGAATTTTGCTTATTGCAGGTTTACTATCAGCTAGTTGACTGTAAACAGATTCTCCATATTTTTTCTCACAATTTTTTCTACAGAGTTTAGAGAAAAATAACACAGAAGAAGAATGTATGAAAGACTAACTTCCTCTTTTTCACTCTTTTTTTTCTCAATTTATAACACAGAGCATGTAAATATAGCTGGCCTCTGGCTAACATTATAGGCTTACAGCTAAAACATAAGCAAAACGCTATGAAACCATCATCTATGTTATTAATGCAGTACTATGCTGATTAACATATGAACACATCCCGAGTTTAAAATTTCCACGGTATGTTCATTCATAGGCAACAAGGACTACAGCAGAAACCAAGTTTTATATATGAAGAAACACCTAAAAGAATGATGAATATATGGTAATGCACCAACTCATATCTTCATGATTCAATTTCACATTCCGCTTTAGAAGGAAATCATGCTCCGTAATTTACATGGGTAACTGAAGAAAGCAAGCAACAGATAGAATACCATGACTGCTCACACAACAAGAGTTTCAATTATAGTGGAGTCAGACCAACCACAACTGCAAAGAAGCAAACTAAAACATTACCATAAAGGGGGCACACAATGGTTATGAAACAGGTATAGAATTATTTGTACTTTTCAGAGGTGTAAACTTGAAGTAGCTTCTGAAAATAAGAACAAAAAATGGTATTATCCATGTCCTAGAGAAGTTATACAATGGGCAATGCTTGTGAAGCTTTTTCTTACTTTGAAGACTCATTGCAAGCTTAATATAATTTATATGATTATATCATGTGATAATAAGGATAGTTTATTCTCACTACTCTGTCAAAGAATTATGAGTATTCAAGATTATAATTCAATATTGACATACAGAAATAGATAGGGAATTCAACCTGAAATTCAAAGTTAAATCAATCAAGCATATGCTCATATTGGAATGGATCAGCTGATAAATGTGAGAAAAGTGCAAGTATTTCATTTCTTATTTTCCATGTACCACATGCCAATCTTTACTGCCATTTACAGTGCTGAAACCAAGTTCATGCTTAGCCACAGAAGTATAATAAAAATATCTGATGGGATTCAACACAGAAACTGGAAAATGACTGCTATTATTTATGAAACAGAGGCAAGGAATAGCCCAGATATGGGGATTCCTCCTCCCAATACACAGCTACAGAGAAAACAGAAAAGAACGGCCACACCCACAGCTTTCAAGAGGCTGGGATTCTCCAGCTAACTTCCTTCCTGACTCACTCATTTCCTTCACACCAGAAATACCCCTTCTCCCCACTACTGAGCTTACACGTGGCTCAGTTAGTTATCTTGCCCATGCACTATTGGATCCTTCACACAGTTACCTCTCTTCCTCTCATAAACACGTCCCCATTTATTTCCAGATGATCCAGGCCCATCAATATCATATGGAAAAATGACCACAGTAAAAATGCTCTTGTCCTGAGTAGCTCATGATCCTTCGTAAAGAGGATATATATCCAGAATACAACCTCAAAGAACCTTACTCATCCTTTGGATTTCGCTAAAAAAGTACCTCACGTTATAGTTTATGATTTTACACTACAAACAAAATGTGATGAATAACAAATTAGCATGAAGAAGGGAAACCAATTTCATTTTCATGTCCTTCATCCCCCACAATAAATGTCCATCATTGAGCATTTGTCTGCTCTCTGATACGTTAAGGAAAGTAATGCTGAAGCTTGTAACTGTAATTTTTGCTACAGCAAAGAATTGTAAGGTGGGCATAAATAAGTGCATCGAAAGGAATAATTAACCTTGTCCAAGATCATCCTGAAGCTCATGAGGCTCTTCCAAGTCCCAACTACTAAACAGGGGCCATTGAGTGGCATCAACACGTTTCAGGCCAAAGAACATAAATACTCCAAAGTAGTAAAAGGCCCAACACATTATGACCAAGGGTGGTAACTGGCAAAAGATATTTAAAAAAATATATTAGAACTAAAAAATCACCTGAGAATCCACAATCGTTGCCTCTTCAATTTGTGTTATGGAAATGATAAAAGTTACATGTAATGGGGTCAGATAGCAAATAAAAGTAGAAGAGAGAAAAGAAATGTGTTTATAGTATTTACCATCAGCATTAGCAACTATGTTTCCCAGGTCTCCCGCACGGCAAATTTTATCTTCAGAAGTACCATGTGTCATGTTATTAGGAATTAAATGATGTCCTAAAAGAAGCAAAACTTCGGACTTCTCAGTTGAACCAAAGAATAACAATCCAGGAAGAAAACTCAGAGCCCGTGAGGTTTAGATGGAAACTATAGTCAATCCTTACCAGTTGATATAGACCAATCTGTTTTGTGGTATCTCCGCATTGATGCTGCAAGAACAATGAACAGCACCAACTTATAAAACAATCTCGAAGAAGGGATATATGTATGAGCAAAAACAAGAAACACAAACACTTACCAATCGAAACCGTGAGGTCCTGGACTTATCTCAGTAACACGAACACTAACAGTTGTGGGGCCTAAACATAACAGTGCATACAGGTGTTTAGCAATTAGCACATTAAGAAGCTCTGCTCCACATAGGAGCTCTCAACTATAGAAGAATTATTTTGAAACAGATAAATATTAAAATTTAAACAACAAGAAAATTTCTCAACGGAATCTATACAAAACTAATCAACCTAGCAGAGTTGATACACGATAGCCTCATTTGAGGATCCAAAATACAAGAGTCAGGACTATTTAACTCTATTTGAAGTATTCTACTGTTTTCAGAATGCAAAATTTTTAAGAGCTGGGATAGACTGTCTTCAATTAATTTATCATCAGACCGTTTTCCGTGGCATGGGAGCAAAGGACATTTCTACATCTAAAAGGGGGTTTCGTGCAAACCTTCCCTAAGCAACTATGGTAACGTCATCTGGGGTCCTATGTCTTTTGAGTAAGCAAATAAACCATTCAAACAGCTGAAATTACCAAGAACAAGGAAAAGGGAAAGCAAGAAAAAGGTGCAAGGTAACACACCATTGTCCAGTAGGGTCAAAGGTAAAAACACCATGTACGGCAGAATCGCCTTTGAGGACAGCGACGGCTTTTTTGGTGGCAGTGACGATGA
Source organism: Delonix regia (assembly GCA_037074485.1). Classification (NCBI taxonomy): domain Eukaryota; kingdom Viridiplantae; phylum Streptophyta; class Magnoliopsida; order Fabales; family Fabaceae; genus Delonix; species Delonix regia. The sequence continues at coordinate 10,815,561 of CM073455.1, forward strand.
TGAGTTGCTCTGACAGAGAATGAGCAGAGAGGTTGAGGTTGAAATGGGGACGCCGAGGGAACCTTGTGTGCTGCCATGGATACACAAGCTAGCTGATATGCAGAGAAAATTTCAAGCTTGCAATTCCTGGTTCCAATTGAAATACAAAATTGTAATTTTAATCAAATATATAAAATAATTCTTTACTCTTTTAAAAAAATATATTACAGTTGTCTTTATTTTTTAAAAAAATATTAAAATTTTTATTTTTTAATTAAATTTTAAATTAATTAAATCTAGTATTTTATTAAAAAATAAAAATAAGTGTAACACTTTTTAATAAATAAAAATTAGAGTAAATATTTTAGTAAGTGAAAAATCAAACACTCAACCAGAATTGATTCTTTATTTTAAGCAAAATGTCAAAACTCAAAATAGAAAACATGATAATAGATTGGACAAATATTTTGGTGCTTAGATTGATACTGGAGGCCAAAAAAGTAAGATTTTTCAATAAATTGTTGACAAAATAAAAGATAAACTTACTTCATGGAAATCTGAATTGTTATCTTAGTGATGTCTAACACTTATTAGAAGCACTATTTCCTCTAGTCTATATTCTCTTATGTTATTATTTATTGAAGAAATATTATGCTTTTAGTAATACAAGAATGACTAATTTCTTATAGGGCTTTTTCTCTTATTCTTCACATATGCATTTGGCTAAATGGTAGAGTCTATAAACCTAAATCACAAGAAGGTTTAGGTATTAAATCTATCCATTTGTTCAATATTCCTTATTAGCCAAACATGTTTGGAGAACTATAAACACCCAAAGCCCAACTTTTTTTTCCATTTTTATTAAAAATAAATATGGTCATCCTTAATTTTATGGCATTTTGTTTGAAAAGGTGCAATTCTAGTTTGATTTGGAAATGGATTGGAAAATCTCAAGATTTGGTCTTGAAAAATCTCAACTGGCAGTTGTGTGATGTATCTTCTATTCCAATCTCCCACCCCTTTTGGTGCCCTATGCAGTTAAATTAGAGCAACCAAAACATTAAGGTCTCTGATCTTATTATGCATCAACGATTATGTTGGGATAAACAAGTTGTTTGTAACATTTATAATGTTGACACAACAAAAAAAATTCTTCAATCTCATTTTTCCTACACTCAATGGCCAAACTTTCTTTTAGGGAACGGGAATTTGAATGGATCTTACACCATTAAAGATGGGTACTAAATTCTCAATATTTCATCTATTCAGCCTTTTACTTCCTCTTTCACTAAATGAAAAAAGCTATGGAGTATTAAACTCCCCTAGCATATCTTCTGTTTATTTGGCATTTAGTGAACAAGGCGCTCTCTCTCTTAGTGACACTCAAATAGAACATCACTTAAATGTCAAGTCTAAATGTTGGTTCTATTTTTCCTCTATAGAAAATATAAATCACATATTCATCACTTGTCCTTTTGTAAAAGCGCTTTAGTTTGCTTCACCTCTTGGTTTTTGTACTGATTGGAATTCAAACCCTGACATTATTATATGGTTGAATTCTTGGCTTAAGCACGAAAATCATTCCAATCCCGCATTTTGCTTCCATACTCATTACATTCTTGATTTATTATATATAATTTGGCTCTACCATAATGAGAGAGTTCATAAAAGAATTGTCCATGTCTTATTTCTGTTATGCACTTAATCAAGAAAATGATTAATGTATTCTAAGAAGTTCAACAACAAGATTGAGTTGATAACCTAGTTGACCAGAACTTGTTTGTCAATTCTCTGTAGACAAATTCAATGACCAACAATATCACTTGTTCAAACAGGGGTTGAAATATGCTAATAATTACAACAAAAAAGAGGAGACCAAATAGACTAACACATTATTCAATACATGTTGCTCTCAATGGTTTATCTGTATGTTGCTAGAAGCACAAGATAGCCAATGCAAGTAGAAAACAACTTTTCATCTTGGAAGGAATTCACAATTCAATCTTATAGATTTAGACAACCTTTGACAAGCTATTAACTGATTAGTCTAACTTTTGAACTTTCCTCCAATCCAAGCTCTTGTGTAAGCTGTTGAGACAGAAAAACTATAACAATTTGTGTTTTAGCATCTTGCTGCATGATATTCATAGTGTTGCTGACAGTTTCAAATCCTTCAAAATTGAGCGTCTAGATCATTTGGACTCGCACCCATGCACTTTTATCTGTTCTAACCAACCTTTTTATTATCTCTAGTATTTTTTCTTTATTGTCCTTTTAAAAAAAAAACTCAAAATAGTCTAGAAGGTAATGAGGTTTAGTATAATACTCCAAATTGATTTTTTAATTAATACAAATTTCAACATTGCATCACAATTAATTTTATGAATTGAATAAAATACTAATGTAATAACTTAAATCCAACTTAAATTTATACTTTAAAAAGTGACTATAGTATGCATAAAATTGATGAGGAGATAAATTTTTAAACATTTGATTGATTAAAAAGTAGTAAAAGTTTAAATGTCATCTTTGGTGCACTTACAATTTTGAGTATACTAGTACACTAAGTTATAATGTAGGGATATAATTGTAATAATATTAACCCAAAAAATAATAATATTACAATTATGTTTCTACATTATAATTTAGTGTACTAATGTACTCAAAATTGTGATTGCACCAAGATTTTACTAAAAGTTTATCATTTTTCAACCTAAAAAAAGTTTATCATTTAACTTTGAATCAAACTAGAATTATCATATCAATGTCTTAGTCAATTTGTAAACTTATATATGTTTTAACATTTTATATAATAGAGTTAAGGACATTAGAATAAGGAATAATAAATTATTGTATAAATTTTGAGGAATATTTGAACTAAAATAATTGTTTAGAATTGAAACTTTGATAGATCCAAATAATTTATTTCCTCTAATTTTGTTATAATTGTCTTGTTTACTCAAAACTTCATATCATTCGAAATTAAAGGGAAACAAGTATATTGGTGAAAAGATTAGATGGCTTAAAAATGCCACATATCCTTACAATATGTTAGCTAAACTATCCATATTTAGATATTTTAAAAAAGTTATAGGGATTTCGTATCACAAAGGAAGAAAATTAAAAGAACTGAAATTTTCTATAAAAACGAAAACAAAAAAAGAACTAAAAAACCATGTTTCCCATAAGAAGAGAATGGCTAAATTAGCAGGACTTATCACATTAACATCCTTCCTAGTTTAACACATAGCACCTCTACATTGCAACATATATTAAATAAGCTAAAATTAAAGAGTGAAGCTGGAAAATATTTGATGAATTCAAAGCATTGGTTGAGAAGAGAGGCTGTCATCCACAGCTTCAACTTTTGGTGGGGGGGGGGGTTAATTTCTACCTTGGAACCTTACCTGTATTTTTCCAACATCATTAACAATCTTGATATTACTATGACGAAATATTCCTCAAGCAAAGAGCATGAAATCATTTGAATGGGAATTCATAGGATAAAGCTTAATTACTTACTTTCAATGTTAAGGTAAGTTGAAATGTGTCAAGAAGTTTAGCCAAATATGAGTTTTTAATACTGAAGCCTGAAAGAGACTCAAGAGCCCTGTAGAATAAGGATGCCACCCCTTATCGTTTGTTGCTCACCACTTTTACATAAAACTCATTTTCCTCCACTTGTATCACTTCCATCTATTCACAAATGTTACACTCACACATTATTTAATATATATGTACACAAATTTCTTCTGAATTTACACAGGCTTTTTTATTATTAAATTATACACAAATATTTCTTAAAATAAAAATTTATTTTACATTTTAGTTTAATTTAAATTTTATTAATTAAAATATCCTTTGTTTAAAAAATATATATATTTTAGTTTTTTTAGTCAAAAAAATTTTAAATTGGACTAAAGTGTAGGATAATTATTTATTTTAAGAGAAGTTTGTATATTTTCAAAATAGAAAAAATCCACATAAGTTCAAAAAAATTCTAAGAGAGTTCCATATAATTTAAGGTCTAAGATTTACTCAAACTTAATTTTTAGCAATTTTATATATCAAGCCAACTAAATAATTAACCTGCATGATTTTCTTGGAGAACATTAAAGGGTTGTAGTGGTTATAGGTGTCTTGATCAACTTGGACCCTATTGGTTCTAATTTGATCCTTGATCATATTTCTGTGATGAGATTGATAAGGATGCTTCAAGACCTTCAACCTTAGTCGTCAACTTAGCTCGTGCTTGCAGCTTTTGTAAATACATTGTAGCATCTCCTATGATACTTGCCTTGTTCAACTGCATATATATATATATATACCACCCATCAAATGTTGCCATTAATTTTATATAAGCTAGTTTAGTTTTAAACTTGTGAAAATTAGTGAATGCTTGATATAACGTGTTGCATTTAATTATTATATGAATTAGCATTAATTATATTATTATATTAATATCTTATGATTGTTAGTTAGACAAATTAATATTATTGGTTTAAACATAAAATGAATTGTGGTCTTATTTTATCGATAAATAATCAGTGATGGATTGAATTACTCACAAGCCCATTGGGTATACACCCTAACTTGCAGCCCAATATTAATCAATAATCATCCAATTAGATTATTTATAAAGAGTTAATAGAGAGAGAAATACTTATCACAATCATGAGAATAAAACATCATGATTTATGCCTTTAATTATTGCAAAACATCATAATTTATACGTCTTTTCATTAAGTTTATCGCCTAATATCCCAATTACACTATCCCTTTCTTCTTTTATAAAATAATGCTTCATCATCACTAAAATGTTTGAAGTCTCTGCGTGTGAATTCTTCTTGACTCATTCTTTCTTTCTTTATCATTGTGATATATTTTGGTGTAAGGCACAATTTGTTAAAAAGGACTCATTAGGTTGCACTTATCTATCAATCTATATCAAAATGATTGGTATTTCTTTATCCTCATGTCAGTTTTATTACACTTATTATCTTTAATTGTAAAAAATATTCAAATATAATTTTATCAAATGGTAACAGAGCCCATTAGAAATTTTGATATTCTTTCCTTAGGTTCTCATGTTTCAAATTGTTTATATATCTATTCATATACATATTAATCTATCTTTACATTATTTAGTTGCAATTAGTTCAAAATATTATCAACCATTTGAAACCTCATCACTATTTTTCAAGCTTAATACTCTTTCTCAGGACCAATTTCATGAAAAGCATCATAGGCGTTTTGTTTGGTATAGCATTTGGAGCAAGATAATTGTTTTTTCTTTTTTTGCTTCAAAGCTTTGTGGATTGAGAGACACCATTAAAGCATGATTTCGTGTGAAGAAGCTTACTTTTTTGAAAGAAAATTTTCTTTGAATCTTATGGTTTTGGGCAAATTCTATAGGGGAATGATAGATCATGAAAAGATGAATATTTAGACACCAAAATCACAAATTAAAATGCAAAAATGAGGTAGGTCAAAAATATGTTCTCTAGTTGACGATAAACAGTTCGTCTGGGCGAATCTTATGCGCAACTTCAACGAGTGGTGGGACGTGTGCCTTACATGCTATACTTCTAACCTCTAGGCCTTTACAATTTGATTCCACTCATCCATTCCTATTTTTCTATAATTTTTTCAAAATTTTTGGAACTATGGAATTAGGAGTTTCTAAAAATTCTTGAAATTTATAGGCCTAAAAATGCAATATAGCTAATTCTTTCTGACTTAAAAATTTTTGTACGAAGAATATACATAATGAGTGTTGACATAGTTTGCCTACTCTCCCTAATAATCATTGGATGGATTAAAAATGAATTTATTTGTATGATTAATGGATATTATTACAATTTTGGGATGTGTCTTAAGGAGCTGTAATATGTGGAATTTACTATGTATTCTTCTGGGTCACCCACTCTTAGTGATTGTGTGTTTAACTATCGTGGGTCTAATTATGATGGTTTATTTTTGTTAAACAATCTAAATAGTGATTATTATTATTATTATTTTAAGACACTTTGCAGTAATTATTATGGATAGTTGAATGCTAAAATAAGAGAGAAGACATTGTATTAGCAATGGATATGCCTTATCAGTGTGACATTGTTAATATAATTTTGTATGGATTGAAACTATTTATGGCTTATCAATATCATTTTTTTTAATTGATGCTTTTAAGTTAGTTGTATCTAATCGATATAGTAACTGTGGATGCATTTGTGTGTTATTTTTTATTAATGGTTAAATGTCTAGTACATATGAGTTTTCTTAGTTTATTATAATCTGAGACCCTTAGGCAAGATCATAATAAACATCTTATTATATAGTTGCATAAGTTGAAGTTTGTGATGAAAACTTTGTTTTATAATTATGTTTCAAGGACATAATTAATGTTTCCTACTTTGTTATCTTTAACTTCTATGTTCCAACAACTATTTGTAGTAAAAACTCTTAATGAGACTAATTTTGATGACTGGTATGAGTCCTTTGACATGTACCTAATGATCACTGAGAAGGATTAGCCATGGGAGACCCAAAACCAGCAGAGCTTACTACTCAGTCTAATGGATTCGACAAGGCCTACCATTGAAAGTGGTATGAATCCAACAGGATTTGTTTAACAGTTATGAAATACATAATTGAAAAAACTATCAGATAAAGTATTCATGAGAAAGAAACTACCCTTGAATATCTCAAAGTTATAAGTGAGAAATTCAAAAAATTTGACATGACACAGAAGACCTATTATTTCTCTTTGTTGGAAAACACTTAATATAATGGAGTGTTAAGTGTGTGTTAGCATATAATGATACTTGTTAATTACTATAACAAGATAAAATCATACAATGTGGACTTAGGAGAAAGTTACCTAGTCTATCGAGTTCTTCTAACACCTCTAGCTAAGTACGGGATGCTTAGAACCACTTATAATTTGCAAGAGGGAGTGCTGATTAAATGATTTCAATAGTGACTTAAGAGAAGGAGCATAAAGGCGAATTCTCACATGTGTTCTGTGAATTACATCTTGCAAGGTTCATTTAGTAAGGCTAGGAATGATAAGTAGAAAGGAAAGGGCAAGGCTAATAGTGAGAAACCATTTAGACTCAATAAGAGTAACAAGGGTAATAAAGGTCAAAAGAAGAAGTTGTTTAAGGATGAATATCATTATTGTAAGAAGTTTATCCATAAAGTTTCAGACTGTCTCAAGCTAAAGAATAAACGCGAAAGAAAAGGTATCTATTTGGACATTGTCCCTCTAATTTTAGTGTGTTTTGAATCCAATAATTTTAAAACCCTATTGAATTCATGGTGGTTGGATTCTATAGCAACTATTCATGTAACTAATTCTTTGTATTGGCTCATAAACAAGAGGAGCCTAAATGAAAGGGAAAGGATTATTCTATGAGTGGAAGGAAGCTCAGCTCCAATAGATTGCACAGGAACTATAATTTTGAATTAACCTTCTCGATATTGTTTGACATTAAATGGTGTTGTTTATGTACCTTCATAAAAAAAGAATTTAATTTCAAGTTTTGTGTTGGACAAGTTTGATTATTCCTTTTGGCATAAAAATGGAAAAATTGATATTTTCTTTAATTCTATTGTTGTTGAAACTGCTTCCTTAATGAATGATTTATACAGTTTAATATATGAACAATAGTCTTAATTCTTCACTATGTGCTGCTATTAATATTGTAATTGGACATTAACATCGAAGGATTGATGATAATCCTTCCATGTTATGACATCGACGTTTAGATCATATCCCTAGAGAGAGATTAGAAAGGATAGTCAAATAAGGAATATTACATAACCTAGATTTCTCTGATTTTGAATTTTGTGTTGATTGTATCAAGGGATAAATTCTTGTTAAAGCTATAAGAAAAAGGGCAAATTAACCTGAGAGTATTTTGGAATTGATTCACATAAATTTTAGTGGACTAATTACTCTTGCTGTTATGGGTGATTATAGATGCTTTATCACCTTCATAGATGATTACTCCAAATTTAAATGGATTGATTTATTGTGTGAGAAATTTGACTTGTTGGATGTCTTTAAGGCATTTAAGGCTACTGTTGAGTTGAAATCTTAAAAGGAAATTAAATGTGTAAGATCAGAGAGATGTGGTGAATATTATGGAAAGTATACTAAAATGGGTAGAAACATTGGACCTTTTGCTTCATTCCTACGGGAGCATAGAATTGAAGCTTAGTATACCATATCAGGTACTCTTCAATAGAATGGAAGTGCAGAGAGGCGTTGTATTTTGATAGATATGGTCAGAAGTATGATCCATCACTCTTCTTTGCCTAAGTTTCTATGGGGTGATACCCTTAAGAAAGCAGCTTATATACTAAATCAAGTTCCTAGTAAATCAGTTAAAAAGACCCTGTATGAACTTTTCATTGGTAAGAAGCCTAGCTTGAGGCACTTTTATGTATGTGGTTGTAAGGCAGATGTATGACCTTATAATCCTTAACTAAAGAAACTTGTATTTAAGACTATCGGTGGATTCTTTATTTTGTATTTTTATGAATCCAGACAATACATATTTTATTATCCTACTCACATCAGCAAGGTCATTGAGTCTAATAAAGCATTTAATTTTGAGAATCACTTGGATAGTAGGGATGATGCTCCTAGAATTATTAATCTGCATAATGAAGATATTGTATAACCCATACCAGTTTTGTCATCTACCTAATTTGTTTGCAATAACAAAGATGTCACTCTTAATGAGAATCCAGTTGATCATATTGTAGAGCCTCTAATAGTTGATGTGGGGGAACCAGTTATTGAATTAAGACGGTCATAAAGAATTTGTAGACTTGCAATTCCAGATAATTATATTGTATACTTGTAGGAATTTGAATCAGATATTGCTGATGACATAGATCCATTTTCTTATCATGAAGCTATGTCAGGTTCTCATTCATCTGAGTGGTTGGAGATAATGAATGATGAGATTGCCTCTATGCATAATAACAAAGTGTGGGAACTTGTTGAGTTACCAAATGGATACAAATTTGTTGATTGCAAATGGGTCTATTAGACCAAGAGAGGGACTAATGGTAAAGTAGAAAGATACAAAGCTAGACTTATTGCTAAATGTTACAATCAGAGTGAAGGAATTTATTATATAGAAACCTTCTCACCAGTATCTACTAAACATGCTTTTAGAGTTATGATGACTCAAGTTACATACTTAAACCTTGAACTTTACCAGATGGATGTCAAAGTAACATTTTTAAATGGAATTTTGCACGAGGATATACATATGAATCAACCATATGGATTTGTTGAATCAGGGAAAGAACACCTAGTATATAAGTTGAAAAGATCCATCTATGGGTTAAAACAAGCCTTAAGGCAATAGTATCTGAAATTTGATGAGGTAATCACCTTACTTGGTTTCATGGAGAATGTTTTTGATCAATGCATTTATCAAAAATTTGAAAGAGATAATTTTGTAAGTCTCATATTGTATGTGGATGACATCTTATTAGCCAATAACTTAGTGAGCTTTCTGAATGAGACAAAAAACATTTGATCTTGCCATTTTGATATGAAGAATTTAAGTGATGCTTCCTTTATTTTGGTAATACAGATTCACTGAGATAGATCATGTGGCATTTTTGATTTATCTCATTTAGCCTATATAGACTAACTACTAAAGAAATTTAACATACATTCTTGCACTTCTTGTGCAACACCTGTTCAGAAGAGTGAAATGTTATCTAAATCATTATGTCTTGAAAATGATGATGAGAAAATTGCAATAGATAAAATTCCATATGCATCTGCTGTTGGTAGCCTGATGTATACTTAAGTGTGCACATGTTTGGACATTGCTTTTGTTGTTGGTATGCTTGGTAGATATTTGAGTAATCCTAGGTATGATCATTGGAAGGTTGCAAAGAAAATCATAAGGTACCTTTAAGGTACAAAACATTACATGTTGACTTTAAGTAAGTCTAAACCCTTTAAATTAATGGGATATTCTAATTCAGACTATGCATCATATGTCGATGATCGTAATTCCACTTTTGTTTACATCTTTATGATGTCTAGAGGGGTTTTTCATAGAAAAGTTGCAAACAGTCAATAACAACCACCTCAATTATAAAAGCAGAGTATGTCACTTGTTATGAGACTACTTGCCAAGCCATATGGTTAAGAAATTTGATATATGATATACATCTTGTTGATTTTATATCACGATCTCTAACCATATATTGTGATAGTTCGTCTATTATTAGTTTTTCTCATAATCACAAGAACTCTAGTCGCACTAAGCATTTTTATGTGAAGTTCCTATTTGTTAAAGAAAATATTACTAAATCTCTAACACATTTAGTTTGCATACCTGGTAAACATATGTTAGTAGATTTATTAACCAAAGGCTTACTTATCGAAGCCTTCAAAAGTCATGTGACTCGTATAGGTGTTATTGAAAATTTTGATGCACTCTTGGTTTAGTAAAAGTTTGAGTTGAGTTTTACAAGGACTCTTTGTAATGTAATATGACATATGAAATGTCATTTTGTATTCCATTCTATTTAGGTATTGAAACTAATTTATAATAATAATAATAATAATAATAATAATAATAATATCACTTGTTTTCCTATCAAATCCAATGATCTTTGTGTAGTTTTATATCTGAACTTCGCATGATTTAATGTATGTGTACACACATTTGTGTAATTATGAGAATAATGGTTGCTTAATTTTGTCACTATTATTGGTTAACCTAATAATTTGATTAATACTATTCAAGTGAAAGATTGTTAAAATTATTTTAATTATTATATAGATTAACATTAATTTTATTGTTAGATCAATTTCTTACGATTGTTAATTAGGCACATTAATATTATTGATTTAAACTTAAAATGGATAGAGTTCATATTTTATTTATAAATAATCAATGATGAGTTGGATTACTTACAAGTCCATTGAATAGAGATCTCAACTTGCAATCCAATATTAATTAGTAACTATCCCATTAAATTGTTAATAAAGAGTCAATAAAGAGAGAAATACTAATTACATCATGGGAATAAAACATTATGATTGATGCCTTTAAGTATTGCAAAACATCATAATTTATGCCTTTCATTATTATGTCTATAACCTAATATCCCACTCACACTATCCCTTCCTTTTTCTATAAAATAATGCTTCATTATAACCTGAATGTCTGAAGTCGTGAGAATTCTTCTTGACTCTTTCTCTGTTATTGTAATATAATTTGTTGTAGGGCAAAATTTGTTAAAAGGGATTCAAAGATATTAGGTATTGTAAGTTGCACTTCTTTATTATTCTACATCATAATAACTAATATTTCTTCATCTTCAAATCAGTTATACTGCACTTATTATCTCCAATTGTGAAAAATATTCAGATATACGTAACGTTGACCAGAAGTTTGTACTAGAGACTTGTACCTTTGATATGTTGGGAACCGTAGAACGCAACTCGTACAGGGTTTGCTTCATTCGTCCTCTTCTCCTCCTCTCAGAAATCAAAGTCTTAAGACCTATCAGCTTTGGGCTTCTCTTTTGAATTATTAGCACTGACGACCGTAGCAGCCATAACGGTTGTTGCAGAAGAATTATCACCATCGTTTTCTTCTTGATGATCTGATGATCCCCCTCCCTTAGCCTTTGCTTCCCCATCAAAACATGAGAAAGAGCTTGGAATTGGATCATTAACACTCAATGCTGTGTCTGAGTACTCAAATGGGTTCGCAGGAGGGCGTGGAAGGAACTGGTAATTGTGAAGGAAGCAGCGCCATTGGTAAGGTCAGGAATAGGATCGGAGGTTTAAAGGAGCAGGTCTTCGTTCTCACCAAGAATCAAATTGATGAACTGATCAAAGTTTGGATCGTCGATGAAGTCGTACACCTCAAACTCATTCATGTTAATCAGTGTCCTGGTGATTAACATTCCACGTTGTGGCCATAGTTGGAAGTTGTGAAAGCTGTGATACTTATCATATTCAATTTTTATATCTAATGGTGGGAATGGAATAACATCGAGTCCCATCATATATAACAGGCTCTATTCGTTTTAATTAAGGCTTATAGTAAATTAACTACAGGGATAAATTTTTTAAGTTCTCTAGTTTGCTACAATGAGAACAAAGTTTCACTTTAAACTGGACTACAAAACATTTGCAGTTGGATATTTTTATTATAAATTCTACAGTAAAATTTGTTAATATAAAATAAATATAAATTATTAGATTAAAATTTAATGGCTTACATTTCACTGTAAAATTTATAGTACTGTAGGAGATTTGAATTCTTCAAACCGAGGATGATGAAAAGGTTTTTTACCAGTGTACTACACAATAAGAATTTAATGCTTCCAACACTGTGCCGTCATATTTATTTCGCTTAATGTACTTATCTTTTAGTGTAAATTAATAGGTTCACGGAGTGAGTCACCCCAGGATCCAACTACACATTTGTACGAACGTAGGGAAACACTCTTAAGTTTTTAATTTTTCCTAAATATAACAACTCACCATATATATATATATATATATATATATTAGACAAAGTTAGACCCGTAGATATATAAAATTTCAGTGAGTATAAATATAAAATAACTAAATGAGCAATAAATTAAGGCATATTTTAATATGGACTCGTGAATCATCTTACGTATAATAAGTTATTCAATTATATAACTCAATTTATTTAAATAGTATTATATACATAATTTAAATATATGATTTTATTTAAAACATAAATCTACTTATATTACGACAATTAATTAATGTTAATTCAGAGATTAATAAATTATTCCAACAAGCTCTACAAATTAAAAGAAATTTACCTTCCCTGAGCTAGCTATCTACAATAATTTTGACTGTTGCATTTCCAAACAGCCCAAATACTATGAGATTTAAAAGTTTTTTTCACATATAAATAATGGTGAAGATCCTTAGAACGTTAATATATATAGCATTTGTTAATTGGGAGGTTTCAACCTAAGAGTTTCTACAAATAAAACAAACGTCCCACTTTTAATCAGATATCTAGTAGCTTAAGTGACTATATATACATCAAATATTTCTTTAATTGTTTTTGAACTTTTTAAACTTGCAAAACTTATTATATTAATTACTTTAGTGTTTTTAAATATGATAAAAAAAACTTATTAGAGGAATTAAATAAGCAGTTTGAATTTTAAATTTAAGTTTTTGTTATAAATATATAATATATTGTTTTATTTCATGAAATGTTGTTTTTTTATTACTTTAAAAAAAATTCAAATTCCCCATAGAAATCTACATAAATTAGCCCGAATTAGAAATTAGAATAAACTTGGTTAGCTCTATTATATAAGACAACGAAGAAAATAAAAAATAAATTTTGATCAGGTTAGTCCTCATGTCCACTTGACATCTGACCTGGTTCAATTTATTTTTTAAAAAATTATCTTCAACATTTTATCTTTCTTTAATTAAAATAAATTTTAATTATGATAAATTTTTAAGATTTTAATTCTTTTCCATTTTACTTCTTTTTTTTTTTCAAAGCTTAATTTTTCTATTATACCTTAAAAAATTGTTGTTATTAAAAAAAAAATTAAATATCTTTGGTGAATTTGCAAAGGAAACAATAAAGAAGAGATCTAGCTCAACTCAATGTGATCTTGCCTAATGTGATTTAATCACTAATAAGTCAAGTTGAGTCTTAATATCGTTTGAAAAAAGGATTTGGTTATAAAATCAAATTAGGTGTCAAATTCAACTTGGCCAATATTGTACATGTTTATTGAAAATGGGAGAAATCTCTCCACAATAAGAAATAGAAATGAAGATAAAATAATAATTGATGGTATGAATGGAAACAGCGTGACATTCTCCACTCCTAGCATGGATCGCTATCCCTATTTTTGAATATCAATAGCTAAAGGAGTTGAAATCCGAGATTGATACTGTCAAATATAATTTTATTTATTAGAAGGACATTTTAAAAGATTTAAACCCAGTTGCAACTGATCCTCACTAAGACTCACAATATATTGTTATATAATAACATATAGAATAATGTAATGTGCAAGAAATATAAATAATCTAAGCGTATCCAATCGCAGATTTCACTCCCTTATCATTCTTGGCAATAAAATTATTATTGCTTCAGTTCATGGAATTGAAAACAAAGTTCTACAGATATACGGTGTAAGCAACTTGGATTTCGCTTGAACCTTGAAGTATAGTATATATATATTTGCTTATTTAACAAGCTTTGGCACTATAATGAACATATTTATAATTAATTTAGGGTATTCTATTGTAAAAGTTGATTAGAGTATGATTGGAATCATTTATCGTAAAAGAAACATATAATGTATTGGGTATATTTTGAGTTTTCACAGTCTAAATCTTTTCTCTAATGCGATTGTAGAATACTTCACTGGTATTTGCCTCAAAATATCTCAAGTTTCTACAAACTATTTTTCCAGTATCTCAATTTACATTTTTTGTATCATATAATAGTTTAACCTATTTTATAAAATACTAGTTAAGGTTAGTATTTAATAGTAATTTTTAAAATTATTATTTTATCTTTACTTAATAAACATAAACATTGTATAATATCTTAACAAATTTAAATCTTATACATTATACGATATTATTCCGAGATGCATAATTAATAAAAGCCTTATTGGTCTGTGGGTCACTTTCTGATGTGCACAAACTTACTATTTGTATGCATATAATTGGCACAAATGGTCTCCGCATAGCTTATAAACCTGCGATGAGCGGTGACCATGTCAATTATGAGCTTCCTCTGTAAGAAAAATAAATTTATAAAATTATCTAGAATACATAATTAAATCTCTCAACTTTTTAACTCCAGGAGATAGATCATTTTATTTATTCTCTCATAACGATATTAACTCAAACATCATTAAACTTTTCGTAGTTGACATGAAAATTTTTTATTATTTGTCTCCAATGTTATCATGTTAATTAGGAAGTTTTTTATATGAAAATTGAAAAAGTATCAATAAGAATAAAAAGACTTATTAAAAGTGTTTCAAAATTATTTCTAAAAGATTCAAAATTTAAAGAGAAAATTTTCCTTATTGCCTTTGAAAAACTAGTGTTACATTAATGCGCGAAATATCTAGACTCACATGACATGATTAATATATATATATATATATATATATATATATATGGAAGCATTGTGTAGGGAATATTTACGAAGTAGCATATATTAAAAAATTTAGTTCTAGTGTTTACAAATATGTAAATTTTATTCAAAATTTAAAATATAACTTCAATTTTAAAATTAAAATACGTGACTTTTACTAAGAAAAGAAATAAAAAAACTCAAGATATAATAATAATAATAACGGGAGAGTTTAATGGGGTAGAGAAGGGAATATGGCTGTTGTATATTAACCATTTTGAATATAGTTTGAACAATGGCTTAGTTTATAGGAAGCTAGCAAGAACCATGCGGCTTTTTTTAAGTAGATAACCTTCAAAGATTTATATAAACAATCAAATCTATTTTATACAAGTAAAATAAGTTTTTTTAAATGTGGGGTTTCATTAATTAATGAAAAATTTTTGTTAAACAAATTATCAATTTTTAACACAATGACTTTTTATATTATATATATATATATATTAAAAATTTATTAAAGTGTGTAAATTATTTATAATTAGTTAAAAAATATAAATTTATTAATTTACGTAAATTTTTTATAATTAATTAAAAATGATAAATTAATTAATTACTTTTTAAATAAAATTTTTTTAAAATATTATTAATTTAAAATGTATTAACGCTGTTTTAAATAATTAAAAGCAATGCGGAAGACAAATCCTTGGGACGGACGCTGACACGTGCCTCCCACCTTTTTCTTCATCCTATTTTCCTTCTGCTAGACTAGCTCCCTTCTGTTTATTTATTTATTTCATTTCTTATGAAGAATTTCCACAATACTTGTTGCATAATAGTGGGCCTCCTAGAGCATATGGTAGCCCAATAGCCCAATCTCCGGAAACCAGACTTAAGCTGATCATAATGGGTTTCGACTATTGATTTCGTCAGTTTCCAAATTTCCATGACCTAATAGTTAGATTTTAAAATACAAAAAGGCTTAAAATTGATTCACATGATAAAGTTCATTGTACTACACAGTCTGAAAGAGAGAGACAACAATAATTTAAAAAAAAAAATGTAAGAAAGTACAGGGAAAATTATTTAATTAATCCTTATAATTTACATCAATTTTCAAGTTGGTCCTTATATTTTATTTTATTTATAAATCATTCCTTATACTTTCAACTTATTGCAACTTTGGTCCCTGCTGATACATTCTTCCTAACGTCGTTTGGGTTTTGCTGACATGGCTGAATTCGTCTGATGTGGATTGTCCACATGGAAGAGATTGGTCTGCTGGATGAATGACGTGGAATGGCTAGTGAAAAAAAGAATGACTTCTGCAGTTCTACCTTCTTCAACGCCGTCAACGGAAAAAGAAAATGAACAAATCCCATGAAACCCATTGCAGCTCTGCCTTCTTCAACCCCATGCAATAAAATGAATAAATCCCAAATTGCTCCAAAGCATCTTCTTCTTCTTCCCGAATTGCTCGAAAGAACACACGACCAGAGGTTCTACCGCATACTGACATATCAAGGCTCCTTCTTCCTTCTTCTTCTTCTTCTCAAATTGCTCCAAAGAATCTTCTTTTTCCTTCCCAAATTGCTCGAAAGAAAAAACAATACCAGAGGTGCTACTGCCAACTGACAAATCAACGTCCTTTCTTCCTAAACTGCTTGAAATAAATTATGTCAATTAATAACAGAGTCAATCGATTCCCGCGTCATGGTAATATATGACCCATTGCTCTCGAAAATATTAATTCATGAGGAAGTATAAATATTAGTTGCTGCAGACAAAGAATCATAAGATCCCTTGATGAATCGATTTTTTTCATTGGTTTAAGAATTTAAATCATTGATATGCTCTTAATGTAAAAAGAACAAACAGACCGGGTTGTTAAGTAATAGATTACCATGACACAGGAAGGGGGAACCAAGGGTGAAGGAGAGACACTGAGAAAGAGGAGATAGGGAGTCGGAGAGCAGTGAAAGAGGTGAAGAATAGAAATGGAAAACAGGGGGCATACAGGAAAGCCAAAAGAACACAAACATGAAGAAGCTGGGGAAGAGAAGACACAGGAAGAGGGAAGGTGTCAGTAGAGGATAATGGGGACTTTTTCGAATTGGAATCTGAGAGGAGGAAGAATCCACGTCATTCATGCAGCATGAGTCTCTTCCACGTGGGCAATCTACCGCAGCTACAATTAGCCTTGTCAGCCAAACTTAAACAGTGCTGGAAATAAATATAACCACAGCAACTAAAGTTGCAATAAATTGAAGTATAAGGAATAATTTAAAATATATATATATATATATATAAGAACCAATTTATAAAATAAGATAAATTATAAGAATTAATTGATCAATTTTTTGTTTTTCTTTCTTTCCCTATTTTTTTTCTTTTTTTCTTTTTAAATATCTATATAAATATAAATTGTGAAGTTGGTTGGGAGACTAGAGAGAATTTTATCTCAAATACTTTATACGGATAACAGGATCTAGACTTGAGCTGAGGGATAACCAAAGAAATGGCATTTGTTTATTTGTTTTTACATTTAGTAGCTAACTATAAGAAATAAAAATTAATGAGAAAAAGAAAAAAATTAAATTATTTAGTAAACATAATAAATAATTATTAATTAATAAAAATAATACAAATTATTTATTATATATAATAAATAATCTTTGATCAAGTGTTATAAAAAATTTGTTTGCAAAAACCTTATAAAATAAATGGAGAGGATTGATGGCAGGTATTAATTTCGTCCTTTATATAGAACACAACCTTATCCCGCAATCCAATGATTCACTATCTTCATTATTGCCATCAAGTGGTCCATTACCCCATTTCATAACATTTTCATAAATCTCTAAAAAATAAAAAATAAAAAGTGTGAGGAGAAAAAAAAAAAAACCAATTCTATACGCATTCTTATTATTCTTTTAAATTTGCATAAAACGTAAAAAAATTTAATATGACATTTCATACATAACTAGGTTGCTTCTTACCAACAGGTCCAAATTGCCTCCTGTTGTTTTTTCCACTAATTTTTTCATGTAGATTCTTAGTCATTGGATGCATCTTGTGGCTTGGATTAACCTACCAAATCATATATGCCAAAATGCACTGTTTTACTTAAGTGTAACAGTGCGTTTGGCTTTATTTTTAAAATAATTCTTTTCCTTGGAAAAACAACGTCGTTTCACTGGTTACTTTTTTTTCCTTAAATATCCAACCAAAGAAGAAAGCACTCCACCATCCTTCATATGTGCTGCTTGTGACTGTCATTGTTATTTTCACAGCAAAGAGATTGAAGGTGAATTACAAGTTAATGTTCCTAATTACTACATGTAACCCCCCAAAACAAAAGCAATAACATTTAAAATAGGATTCTTTCTCCTTAGTTTCCTCACCTCCTCCTTCTTTACATCATCATTAACATAAAAGATTTTTAAGAGGGTTGTTTCCACTGATGATGATGGCCTTTGGTAGCAGCAGTGGAGATGGGGCGCAAAATCATAAAGCGAAGATTTGAATATGTTTTAGAGTAATAATACAAGAAGGGAGGGCAAGGGTCAGTGCAGCTTGTATTGTCATCAAAGAAAAGGTTTAGGACTAAGTTTAGCCAGTAGTAAAAGGATAGGATGATGGGGTTTGCTGAAAAGTTGGGTTGAAGGATCCAAAATCATGACAAACAAGAAATACAACAGTTTTGTAATTAAGAAGTTGTGACAAGGTAGATTTTCAATGTTTGTATGCATAATAACAAGCAAGCTATGAAGAATAAGCAAATGTAAGCAAGCTTAGGCTAGGCTCCATCTCTTTTAATTTGATTTTTTTTCTTTTCTTGTTTTAAGAAAACAACCATATTTTATGAAGTAAAATAAGTAGATTAGACATGCATACTCAAATACCACCCCATGGCTTTTGATTTTACTCATTTTCTCATAATTATGTTATTACCACCATAGTTCATATTATTCAACCTACAATATTCTTTTTGTGCTATGCGTATATGTTTTGTTTTAGAAGAAACTAGCATCTAGACTTTAAAGGAAATAAACTAGAGAATAAAAAAGAAATTAAGATGACAACTTTGGGTTGTACGTAGGGATGAGCTTGGAAGGTATGTTCTGGAGTTGTAGTTATAAGCAATTCTTAGGTTAGCTATAATATTTCATGCATAATAATGGCTTTAATTAAGAGGTTTCCAGCCTAACTAATCAATGTTATCAAAATTGTGATTCTAGGTTGACTCGTAAAAAGGGGTAGAATCATAACGTAACTCGTAATGTAGAACCATAAGAGTTTACCTACACCTATTATTTAAGCTATTGAACATATATCAAAATGGGAATTCAGTTAGATATAGAGAAATAGTCAACAGGAATTCATGCCAAACTATGGTACTTTTTCCAATAATGTCCAGATTACCTCTTAACTTACTTGATCTTTGAACGCCCACTTGCATAATTTCATATTCTGCTAGTGATAAGACATGTATCTTCATTAATTGTTATAAAAAGTTAGAAGATACAGGTGTTCTGTAGATACAAGGTAAATTGAAAATAATATTTCTAACAAAACTGGGTGGTCACCTTATCCTTTGGCTTTTTCTTTTCAGCTTCATTAGCAAGACTCTCCTTGTTTCCATATACTACATCATCCTGACCCGCAGGCTTCTCATCACCCACATTCTTCTCAGTTTCATTTGTAACTTCATCAGTTACCCTAAGAAAATTAAAATAAAAAAGAGAAAAGAAATACATGACAATGATCAACTTGTCGAAAGAATATTTTATCAAAAACAATAAGCCAAGGATTGTTATTTTGTGTATGAAGAAGCTTGAATACAATAAGAACGCTTACTGAGCAAGTTCATCAGTCTGTAAATTGAACAAATAACTTTGATATTGGTACCAAAAAAGGTTAATTGCAAGAAATCAACAAGTATATGATGAACAATCACCCACGTCCAGTCCCACTGAAGCGTTTGAATACTTTTTGTGGGAGTCCCTTTTCACCAGCTTCTCCATTGTTAAAGCCACCATGACAAACACCTCAGTAAGGACCACGTGGTCCTTCATATCCTCATTTTTCAAAGGGTTTACCAGTTTCACTTCTTTAAGACCAACAGGGGCTCCAGCAATAGCAAACAAGTTCTCATCATTCGAAGAGTCATGGTAAAAACTACTGCCACCACGACCATGCCTACCTCGTTTGCCTCTATGACCTCCACAATATGCTTCATTCTTTGACTCCCTCACTATTGTTAAGAAATAAAAGGAATGCAAACATATGAAGAAAATAGTTATGCAATGGCATGATCAATATAAAGGCCAATGATGAAAAAGTGAGGTGAGGTGAGAGTGAGAAAGTATGTGATGCGAGATAATCAGGGTTAGGTTAGCTTAGGAGGGATTTTTCATTTTTTTTCTTCAGCTTACCTCATGTTTTGGGCTGGGTTTCTTCTACCAGACAAAAAAAAAACCTGGGTTCAACTATTTTGGGTTGAAAAATATGAAGGTTTTCTAACTTAGTTCACTCATGCAAACTAGGTGATTTTACTGATTCTATGCGACTCAACACCGAGTTTAGCCGAGTTTGCATCGATTCCAATTCTAGATGCAATTCAACTCAAAATCCTTACATAAGATTGTAAAATCGGTGATTCTAACGAGTTGAATCGCAATTTTGACAACATTGCAACCAACCCCTTCAATAATGGAAAACTTGGTTCATAGAACTTGCTCACTTTCTTATTAATCAGAGTTTTGAAGGCTGTCTTGAGCAAAATAGGATTCCACCTAACCACACAGTTTTTGTCGTCTCCTTTCTTGTTGTACACCAACCCATGAATACACCAACAGTTTTTTGTGCATTACTGCTTCTTTTATTGGTGTTGTTATAACTATCTTTTGTTTAGGCTTAACTTTTGATTCTGAATATTTGCCTAAGACTTTTAAATTTTGTCTCTTGTTATAGGAGCCACGTACATATTATTCTTCTTTGGGATCATCTGCTGTTACCTTGAAAAAACACCTCAGGAAGCTTTCTTACTACCATTTATAGGGTCTTGAGGAAGGCTTTTAAGAATCATAAATTGTCATACCCACATTCAGATGATGGTTATTACTCTAACAAAAACAATCAAGGTCCAAATAATGTTGGAATTATTTTAATTATTATATGATTAACATTAATTCAATTATTAGATCAATATTTGATGAATGATAATTAGGCAAATTAATATTATTGGTTTAAATCTTGAATGGATTGGCTCCATAGTATATTTGTGAGTAATCAGTAATGGGTTGGATCATTCATAAGTACCTTTTGGTAGAAACCCTAACCTGCAGCCCAATATTAATCAATAATTATCCCATTAAATTGCTAATGAAAGGTTAATAGAGAGAGAGAAATATTAATCACAATCATAATAATAAAACATCAAGATTGATACCTTTAATTATTGCAACAACAAAAAAACCATGATTAAGCCTCTCATTATTATGTCTCTCACTTACTATTATCCATAATTATGTCTCACCTAATATCCCACTTCTTTATCCCTTTTTTGGTACTATATATATATATATATATATCAATGTTTCTTGCCACTAGAGAAGACACAAGTTTTGTGTGAAAGCTTCCTTAACAATTTCACTCTTCCTCTCTAATTGTGACAAATTTTGAAATTTGGTAAATAAGCTCCTTAGAGATATTATGTATTACAGGTTGCAATTCTCTATCAATCTACATCAAATGACTGGTATTTCTTCTTCCTCAAGTCAGTGTTTTATATTTATTGTCTTCCAATTTTGAACATATTATGATATGTTATTTTAGCTAATGGTATTAGAGCCTTATGATTAAAATTCTTATAGGTTGTTATGGGGAGCACAGAATTTAAAAAAAAAAAATAAGAACTAAAAAGCTTTGAGACTTTAGAATCAAATTAATTGACATATAGATCGAGTTAGCATAAATGACCATAGGAGTTTTATTCCACGAAGAGTTTAGAACAAAACAAAACCAATTTTCAAGCCCAAAACTCAAGGATAAGCAATATGCCATTGAAGCTCCATAAACTCGAAAACCTTAAAGTTTTCTTGCCACTTTTTTCTCTGTTAGTTGGGTTTTGACTGAAATGAGATTAGGAAATCTATAGACCGTGGAATGGTAAACATTTTTTTTTATGTATATATTGCTCAATAAAAAGGTGAAAATTATATGGGTTACATATCAAGTCACAAAACAAGTCTAATGACCCAAGTTACGGACCCACCAGAGGTTGAAGAAGGTTGGTGCATGAGCTAGGCAAGGCCCACATGCACTTTAGGCATGTGTAGGTGTGTGTGAAACATGCATTCACTTTCTTGACTCTAAACCTTCACAGTTTTACTCCACGTGTCGTTTCCTAATTTTGGTGATTTTTCCAGAAATTGTTGAGGCTTGGAAGTATGAGTTTTGAAAAATTCTTAAAGATTTAGGTTCTCAAAATGCAGTGAAATGACACTGTTCTAATCTAAAAAAAATTTGTGAGACAAATACAATATATATTGTTCACTATCCCTAAAAATTATTAGAGGAATTAAAATAAAATTTTGTGTAATTAGTGAATATTTTATTCTTATTTTTGCATGAAAGGAAAGAATGAGTAAACAAATTGTGTTTCAGACTATATTGGATCATTCTCACCTATTGGTTATATGTCTATCCATCGTTGACCTAATCATGATGGTGTTGAGTTTGTGAACCAACACTGTTATGGTTATCATTTGTTTACTCTTAAAATACATACTGAGTAATCATTAAGGAAAGATTATTGTTTAGACAACTAGTAAAAAAAAAAAAAAGGAGTATGATCATATTGTCAATAGACATGCTCTATCAATGTGACATTGTCAATATAATTTTGAATAAAGCCTATTGGTAACTATCAGCAACAATTCATTGATTGATGTATTTATGGTTTATCATATCCTATCGATATAGAGACTGTGGGTGCATTGTGTAATGTTTCCCTCAATAATGTACTTCCTTAGTATAAATGAGTTTTCAAGGTTTATTATAATCTGAGCTATTGGGCAAGATCATAATAAACATTTTGTTATACAGTTGCAAAGCTATGTTATGTTATGGAAACTTTGTTTTATACTTATGTGTTCAGGACATAATTAATGTTTCCTATTTATTCTTCATCCTCAGCTTCTTTATTTCAACAACTGTCTATGGCAAACACTCAGAACAAGACAAATTATGATGATTGAATTGAGTCTTTTGATATGTATTTAACGGTCACCAAGGAAGATTTGGCAATAACAGAGCCAAAGCTGGCGGATCTCTTCGCTAGGTTTAGCCCTATTGATAAGGCATACCATAAATAGTGATATGAGTCTAATAGGATTTATCTAACAATCATAAAATACATAATTGAGAAGATCATTAGACAAAACCTTCTTGAAAAGGACATCGCAGTTAAGTCTGTTGGATAACACTTATTATGATGGAGTATCTAGAGTGCGTGAATACATGATGAAGGTCTTTAACTACTACAAGTTGAAATTCTAAGGTGTGGATTTGGGTGAAAGCTACTTTGATTTATTGGGTGCTTTGATCGCTTCTGACTAAGTATAGAGTCCTCAAACTAACTATAATTCTTAGAAGGTAGAGTAGATTATTAATCAAATGTTCTCTATAGTGACTCAAGAGGAAGAATTAATACAGAAAACAAATTCTCTTGCTCAATCAATGAACTATGTTTCACAAGGTTTATTTAGTAATACTGGAAATGAAAAACTAAAAGGAAAGAAAAGTGAGGACAAGACTTATGGGAAGAAACCATTCAAACCCCAAAAAAAGTAGTAAGAACAATAAAAGTTAGAAGAATAAATTATTCAAAGGAGAATGTCATTATTGTAAAAGGCCTGGCCATAAGATCTCTAACTGCTTTAAGTTGAAAAACAAGCGTGCAAAAGAAGGTATTTCCTTTCGTATTGCTCTTCTAACTCTAATTTGTTTAGAATCCAATATTTTTAAAATCTCTTTGATTTCTTTGTGATTGGATTTTGGGGCAACTATTCATGTGATTAATTCCTTACAAGGGCTCAAAGACAAGAGGTGCACAAATGAAAAGGAAAGAACCATCTATGGAATGGAAGGAAGTTTGATTGTAGTTAGTTGTATGGGAGCTATAATCTTAACCTTACATTCTGGACATTGTTTAACTCTAAATAATGTGGTTTATGTACTTTCATTAAGAAAGAATTTAATTTCCAGTTTTGTATTAGATAAAAAAGGTTATTCCTTTTGGCAAGAAAATAGAAGAATTGACATTTATCTTAATTCTGTCATTGTTGGATTTACTTCTTTGATTAATAGATTATATCGATTGAATGTGAATGTTGATCTAAATTCTTCATTCAGTGTGACTGTTAATGCAGTAGTAGGACATAAACATAAAAGAATTTATGAAAATTCTTCCATGTTATGGCTTAAATGTTTGGGTCATATTTTCAGAGGGAAATTAGATACGATAGTCAAACAAAGAATATTTCATAACTTGGATTTCTCATATTTTGAATTGTGTGTAGCTTGTATAAAGGGAAAGCTTCCTACTAGAACTAGAAATAGGGCGAATTGATCCAACAATATCTTGGATTTGATCCACACTGATATTAATGGGACTATAACACTTATTGCCATGGTTGATTATAAATACTTCATCACATTCATTGATAATTATTCCCAATATGGATTAGAGAATTTGTTGCATGATAAGTCCGAATAACTAGATGCCTTTAAGGCATTTAAAGTTGTTGTTGAGTTGAAATTTAGAACGATGATCAAATCTGTCAGATCGAATAAAGGTGGTGAATAATATGGCAAGTATACGGAGACAGGTCAAAATCTTGGACCATTTGCCTTCTTTTTACAAGAACATAGGATTGAAGCCTAGTATACTATGTCTGACACTCCTCAACAGAATGGATTTATGGAAATGAGGAATTGAACTTTGATGGACATGGTCAAAAGTTTGATCAGTCATTCCTCCTTGCCAAAGTTTCTATGGGATGATGACCTTAAAATAATGACTTATATCTTGAATCAAGTTCCCAGTAAATTAGTTGAACAGACGTCGTATGAAGTTTTCATATGAAAAAAGCCTAGTTTAAGGGATTTTCATGTCTAGGGCTATAAGGTGGAGGATGCAGATTCTTTTGCCCTACTCACACTACCAAAGTCATCGAGTCAGATAGAGCTTTTTATTTTGAAAATGACTCAGATAGTGGGAGTTATGTTTTTAGGGCTATCAATCCACAAAATGAGGATGTGATGTTACCCTTACCGGTTTTGACACCTCCTTCAACTGTTGTTTATACCGAAAGAGATAATATTTTTGTTGACAATCTGGTTAATCCTATCTTGGAACTTCCTGTAATTATTGTGGAAGAACTGATTGATGAGTTGAGACAGTAACAAAGGATATATAGGCTTATAATTCCATGTTTTAGTCGGACGCTGTTGACACAGATCCTACCTCATTTGATCCAAGCTTAGCCCATCCTAGCCCATAAATAAGTGCACTCTCAAACTAAGTTGGCTTGAAAGCCCATTAATTCATTTCTTTACCTTTCAGGTATTCATGTCCTGTTTGTTCGAAGTCCATCTATGACATGTCAAGCATATAGAAGAAGCATGACCAAGTGGTATGTGCTTTTTTTCTAGGAGGTCACAATAAGCAGTATTAGTGATGGATTTGGGTTTTCAAAGACTGACATTCTAGTATTGGAATTCGATTACAGATTGCATCAATGCCAATGCCTAAAACATACAGAGACAAGTTGGTAAGTAACAATCAACACAGAGTCTGAACAATTAAGAAATCAAAATTTGAAATTATTATTGAGGTTGTTGTATGAAATCAGGTTTGGATACTTTGCAATGATTGTGGAGTGAACTCTTAAGTGCAGTTCCACATTGTGGTCCATAGGTGTCAAAGTTGCAACTCATACAACACGAGATAGTTACAAGGAAACCCTGCTGTCGCGTGCTCTTCTTCATTGGCTAAGATGGTGAGATGAAGCAATTCGGTTAGGAGGAAACGGATCTTTGTTGTGAAAACCCTTAGCTCAAAATAATTTATAAATTCTTGTTTCATAGGATCAACATTTTGTTGTGTATTGATAAATAGGGTAGTAAGCTTGCTTGTGAAAGTAGGCAAGATGGAAGTTTTGTTCATAGAATCTTATTTCTTCGATGCAATTCTTTATTCTTTTTAATATCTTTTGCTACATCAGCTGCTAAAGGAGTTAGAGTTCACAAAATCATTTTTACATACTGTGCTAATGCAGTTGATTAAACATTAGCACAGTATGCAGAAAAGACTCTGTGAATTAGATTGAGTTGATCATATATTTCTTCATATTAATTAGATATTCATTAATTGATTTCCATCCCTTTTTGCCCCTTGCACAACTGCATTAATTTAAACTGAGTTCATTGAGCTTAAGAATCATAAAGTATCTATTGGCCCAAAATGTGAAATGGCCCAAACCCATATTTGAAAAATGACAAACCCAATGAAGAAAGAAAAGGCCTAACCCATTTATCAGCCCAGACCAGCAAAATAGAGTGGAATACAGCTAATCTATTCAAAGTACAAAAAGTTGCTGTGCAGAGAAAAACATCAAAACTTCTCTGAACTCCTACTGCTGCACTCTTTCTGTGCCTCTTTCCTGCCTCCTGGAGTTGCTGACAGAAGCGGCCATTAATGGCGCTTCAGCAAAACTCGGAACAACCGCGCTATTGGAGCCAAAAACTGTATCTCATGGCGGTCAAAGAAGGTGCAACCAATTATCTCTCTCATCATGAATATCTGCTACAATAAATTCTCTCCAACAATTATCTCTAAGTAAGTTATAAATATGTTGGATCTACTGCCTTCAAAGAACAAGGAAGTGAGAGAGTGAACAAAAAGGAGCTGAAGAGAAAGAGCACTCTGTAAATTTTTAAAGCTTTTCATTCTTAGAGCTTAGTTTCTAGTTTATCAGCTTTTTATAAGCATACATGAGAGTTGTAAGATAAAATCCAGTTCTACAGGGTTCATAAAACTCATTTTTTCTTCTACTGGTGTTATACCTCTATCTCAGTGGAGAAGATGGTTGTTATTGTAAAGTTTGAGGTTGAGCTAAAAAGTTTTGTATTTGGAGTTAGCATATGAAAACTCCTTGTGAAGGTGTAAGAAAACCTTTTTTAGTGGAAAATCCCTTGGAGATGATAAGGGGACTCGAAGTAGGTATTGTGGTTGGCCGAACCAGGATAAACTTGTGTGTTTGATTCTCTTTCCCTAATCTTTGTCTTTCAGTATATTTTTAGTCAACTTAAAATTTTATAGTTAACTGTTTTCTTTACTTATCTGCTCTTTTCAAGAAATTCAGTTCACTAAAACATTTATAGTTAACTGTCTTTCCTTCTGTCACAACGTACTCACTGCTAAAAGGTTTAGTCAACTTTAATTTATTACAGTTAACAATTTATTACAAATTATAGCTGATTAAATATATTTTCAATTAATTCTATTCTCTTTTCTTCTCTTATGGTAAAGTGAATACTTTACTAAAAAATTTAGTCAACTATATTTTATTTTAATCAACTGTTTATTGTAAATTATAGTTAATTGTAAATTTTTCAATTAAACAAAATTTTCAAAACAGAATTTTATTTTAAATTTTAAATGCACATATTCACTCATCTCCTTTAGATGCACTATCAGAATCTTCCATAAAACAAAAGCGAAAGAAAAATTGATTACTTAAGCTATAATCCCTGGTTAGTGTGGAATAATCCAAGCTATGACCTGTTGATCCTAAATATACCACTAATCAAAATCTGGATTTGAGACTTGTTCTGCGCCTCCACTTAAATCAGTTTCAGTTTTGCACTTGGGTTGTCGCTTCACACAGCCATCAAGACGACCCATGATGCCATATCCATTTGCAGCAGGAACAACACTTTACCTTCCCATAAAACAATTTTCTGACCTTAGCTTCTAAGTGATAAGGTTGAATAAGGAAAATGGAGGAAGACGAGGATTAGTTTTTTCCATTTTTTTTTTTTCAGGGATTTGGTTGGATGGAAGATACAAGACGTTAGAGGGTGAGTGCACAGAGATGTTATACCATGATAGATTTTGAGAAGCAAAGGAATTGCAGAACGAGGAAGAAATTAAATGAGAGACCGAAGAAGAGAGGAAGTCTGAAAGATAGTTTCTATTCATTCCCATCATATAGAGAGGCTTAAAGGGAAATATTGTGGGGTGCAGCTTTCTTCCTTACAAGCTTCCAGCTACAAGACAAAATATAAAATATAAAATTATAAAAAAAACATAAAATATGACTTTTATGGATTTAGATTCTCTGTATTTGTATTCTTTGCATTTGACATTTAAACCATTAAATTTTTATTTAATAATTCATATTTTAACAAATATTAAATAGTGTCTATCAATTTTATAAAATCTGAACAATTAAAGTTTTATTTAACAATCCAATTTTCATCAACTTCACTTGCATTTGATATTCCTAAATGTAAGGAATCCATTTCTAACTTCCATATGCTGACTTGAAATGCTATTTTTTAACAAAGTCAATGACTGAAAGCTCAAAGCTTTATGTAGCGTTTAATATATATATATATATATATATATAGACACACACCCAAATTACTGATTTTGCAATGGTGTTTCTGAAAACGAGTTTACGAAGAGAGACTGAAACTCATTTTCAGTTGTAATTAAAGTTTACAAGTTCCGGAATCATAAAGCAAAGCACATAAATTTTGACTCATAAAAATCAAGATCAATAATGCGGTGGCATATGATTAATTGAGAACTTGATCAAAATGTGGTTTACTAGCAGTATCTGCTCATGAGTCATTCCAGTGCTACACTTTCACAACCTTTCCATCCATTTATTTTCTTTTCTATATTTTTGAACATTTAACTGAGGGATTATTAGTCAGTTACTTAAATGAGAAGCCCAGGCACAGCTCAACACGTCTCTTACCTTCAGTTTAAAAACCAATAGAGATTCCATTTGTTGCTGAATAAAGAATTAACATGGGGCCGTTGACCGTTGAGGTAAGTGAGATAGTTTGATTTTGCGAGTTAACCTTAAAGGTTTCTACACGGTTAATTTGTGCATGTCATTGTCATGAGAACACTTGATAATTCCAATCTTATGTTTAATGATAATGAACTGGATGAAAAGGTTTATATATATATATATATATATATATATATATATATATATATCTTTGTTTTGATGATAGCACTTTGCTTTTCTTGATTAATTTGGTTTTGATCATAATTTAAAATTCAAATCCTTCATTTTCAAAGATATCTTTGATATCAAAGAGCCAAAGCTTGCTGCTTTGCTTTTCACAGTATCATTGCACAGGCCCTCAAAGAACACATCTCTCAATCCCAAAAGAGAAATAGAAATTGCTAGACAGAATGAGATTCAGAGATCAGGTGGCCTACTTGTCCTTTAGCTTTGAGTGAAACCTACGATTTGTGTATTAACCAAGGAATAATTTGTTGGGTCTTCAAGATCTCAATGGCCAGACAAAAGCATGAAAGCACCAACTCAGATACACCTTTCCAGACAAAGAAGCATTCAGACACTGCCTCTGGCCCCCTACTTTCTCGGGGACACAGAAAAGGGACCGCAGATAAGACTCAGTTAAGAATCACCAGTTGCTCCGCCTCAAGCCTCGGAATAAAGTTGTCTTATACACGTGAAGGTTGAACTAATACATTAATGTTTCTGTTGCATCAGAAATCGTTTACCCCTTAGTTCTCAGCTTACATGGAAATCCCAAACTCCAGTCAATTTAGAACAATATATTTTGTATTAACAAAGGACTATAAAAACTGCATCATAGCAATTGACATAGCCACTCCAATTATCTTCTCCATCATCATTGCGAATGATTCTATGGGGCCACTCGACTACAAACAGCAACAGCCAACATGTCAAATTCAAATTGTCTACAGCGACTTCTACTTCAGATTAAAAAACAAACCTTTTCAGTCTAGACTCCTGAACCCCTTTTTAGGCACCAAAAGGGTCCATAAATATTAGCTTCTAGCTGCTTTTAACGTTTTAACCTTTTAAGAATAACATGGTTATCCGAGTCATGTTAACTGGGTGTTAACACGTGCCTGGCAACATCAGCACCAATGCCCAGAGAGGTTGAAAACGACCCAGCACTTTTTTTTTTTATTGTGGCATCTTGTAACCATGGTGGTGCAAGCAAACACTAGTTTTCGAATAAAGTAAGGAGTGGTAATAGGAGGATATTGGAACTGTTGTTAAAACAAAAAGTAAAATCACTTCAACGAGAGCGGTCTCTAAAACCAGCTCAAATAATTTACAGGAAAGGGGCCACTGGGACCACACCTGCACCACCATCTCCCTATGCAGTGAGTTATCTGTTACAATATATAGATTTTACGGGACAGTCACATGAACCCACCAAAATATTTACCATCATGCCGAATTTAAGCTAAAGCTGAAAACCAGCAGTTTTGCCACTTGCCTAACCTGTAAAACCCGAAATTCAAGAGCTGCTTGATGCGGTCTTGCAAGATGGTTTAGATTGGATTATAACCCGAGCTCCCGAAGCAAGTCTGTTGGGTTAAAATCAAAATTATCAATCAATATGGTAAACACTGGCATCTTAAGGACATCAAGAGAAACATGACAGAGTCAACACTTAACTTTCTTCAATTTTGATCACCTTCTCCTCTTCCTTATATGAATCTATCCTCTTTGATTGCCTTTTACTTGTTGAGGGTTCAGTTATTCTCTTGCTACTACCGTTAGATGTCACAGGGGATATGCTATTCCCATCAATTCTATACGAGGAGTTTCTAGGTCCATCAGAAACAGGGGATTTCATGGATTCACTTCGCGGATGCTTGCTCAGTGAAGCCTTTATTGATCGTGGAATACATTTTGAATGTCCTGATTCTTCTATGTCCTCTTGTGAATTAAGTTCTCCACATGTCCTGCAGATTATTATACTAGAGTTGTTACAGAGGAACATTGATCAGGATATGATAACTACATCAGATGACAAACTAAATTAATTAGGAAACACTAAAGCAAGAATTTAAAAAGCCAGCCCTAATAATTATTGGTCTAACGTGCTTTAAGAAATATCTCCGAGGACAGGATGAGAACAGAAATTTGAATGAAAAATTTGAGTCCAAATTGAAATTATTTTTTCAATTGCAATAGATGCATTCTGCAGTGCTTAAGAGAAGTTATTTACTTTACTTAAAGAGAAAAAACTTACATGCAGTTCTTTATATCCTTGCTATTAGGTTTCCCCCTTAAAACATAACAAGTGTATAGTTTTTGCAAGCAAGTGTATGCCTACACAATTAAACTTTACACTTGTCATCTTCTAATAAAAAATATATATATACTCGTAACATTTTAATTAAAGAACCTGATAGCAAAGATATAAGAACTGCATCCAAGCCTAATCCTTTAACATATCAACTCTTGGAGCAGCCTGTATCATCCAATTACCTACTGAAGCTTCGGAAAGGCAAGCTACATAACCTGATGAGAAATGCCCATCTGTTTAAAAATTTTACAGATCCTTTGTTTCCTGCCTTCTTTTTATTATTATAAATTTTGTTTTGATTTTTATTCACAAATTTATTTTTGGAATAACAGGGAGAGAGCCAAAGGTCCAAGAAAGGTCCACCTGATGATATTAGAAGTTCCAAGGATTATATCATTCATTTAGCATAACATTATAGAACAGCAAGAAGCCGTTGTTTTTGGCCTTTGAAGCCTCGATTTCCATGGGACATCCACCCATACCATAATAAATAAACATCTAAACAAGCATGGGAGTAGTGATATTCTATAAAATACCGTTAGCTTTGACAAGCCAATGATAAAAGAAATAAGAAGGCATAGGCCGAAGTAAAGTTTCTACTTTCTATACCTTGAAGAAATTTGAAACTTACAAGGTGACCAGAGGGCACAAGATGTTTAAGAGATATTGCTCAAAATATAAACGTCAAATCTATTAAAAAAATGAAAATCAGTGAAAGTACCAGCAAAATGTGGAAGTAAAGAGCAGCAATAAGTTTACTCATTAGATCAGAGCTTTGAATTGCAAAAATGGTGCAGCTCAATATATTTGTGTTTTTCTATAAAGAACACATTCATTAGAAAAAGAGAAGAGAG
Organism: Delonix regia; assembly: GCA_037074485.1. Classification (NCBI taxonomy): domain Eukaryota; kingdom Viridiplantae; phylum Streptophyta; class Magnoliopsida; order Fabales; family Fabaceae; genus Delonix; species Delonix regia. The sequence goes on from CM073455.1 coordinate 10,847,980, forward strand.
AGAAAAGAGGGCAGGGGTCACAACCCATCTGGTTATTTAACCTAGTCTAGCGTCATCCACTACTAAACACAGGAGTATGGGTCATGACTACATTCCAAAAATTTGCTCGACCAACTCATCAGAGTTCAAGCATTCTGTGTCATCCCTCCAAACCTCGACTTCAAATAAGCATTCTAGAGCAGTACAAGAAACTAAACGTGTAATGCACCATCCAATGTTGTATGACTGGATTGATTTGCCAGAACCATAGTTTGTAGGAAGGGAAGAAATAACTCTTCCACATGCTAATTTGTAATGTTGCGACAAAAGAGTTGAAGGCAAGACCTACCTCTCAGCATTGTAGGAAGAAGAGCGTTTCAGAACATTACGTCCATCTGCTTCTTCCTTCGGTATTTTAGTCTCAATTAAGCTCCCACTAAAATATTCTTTGTCCTCCAATCTGAGGCCCATCAGTTTTGGATTCTCTACTAGGCAATCAAGTTCTCCCAACATGATAGAAGTTGAGAACAATGGAGAAGGGAACTTGGAATGGGAAAATCGGGGCTTATAGGATGGAATAAGGCCAAAACTGTGGTTTTTCACAGATATTGACCCACAAGAGATCAGTTGCATCAGCAGATTTGAGGCTTTCAGCCTTGTGTTGGTTGGAACCCGAACATCTTCCTGTTCCAGAATCCTAAAACTGTTCATCTTGCTAGCATCAGCTCTAATCAAGGATTCCAAAGTTTCAGTCTTACCACCAGAAGACGATGGACTAGAAGTTGAGGGTGGTGGAGAAACCGTATCCCTACAGATTTCTAAATTATCTTTCACTTGAGGAGCTTGGGTTTGACAAGTTTCATGGCATTCAGGTTCTAATAGCCCATCATCCGTTGATACACCCCTAGTACATGTTTCCTGGGTTTTATGTCTGCTACCATTTTCTTCAGTCTGAGTTGATGCATCTGCCAATCCATCTGTCTTATAAATTTTGTACTCTGTCAAGCTAAGAGAGCCACTCTTTCCAGCTCTGGACTCTGGAGAAACATCAGAGGAACCAGTATGTTGTCTTGGGGAAAGTTCATCTTCTTGGGAGTGTCTTGTCTCTTTCCCATTCAGGCTAGAAGAGGAGGAAGCTTCATCATGGCTCCTACATGAAGCTGGTTCTGGTAATTGCTTCAGGCTCTGTATTTTGACATTGCTAATGGGACTGAAACGATCTGCAAAGCAAATCCCAAAACGGTTAAGGTATCACGTATTGGTTCATTTAGGACTTGAATAAAGCAGTCATCATCTTTACCTGAATTGGATTCCTCGAAGAGCTCTGATCCTTTAAGGACATACTCATTGCCATGGGCTGGTAGAATTAGATCATCTTCACAGAGATCATGCCACACAAATCCGTTCTTGTAGCTTCTGAATTACATGATCAAGATATATATTTATATATGATGAAAACTGTATCCAATGATTTGGTCATTGAGTGAAACAACCTAAAGTTCAAGTCTGAAGTCTCAACAATCTTAATCGTTTCATCCCGAGTCCTAAATTGGGGGAAGGATTGAGCTTATGGGGTCTCAGTAACGGTTTTCCTATAGGTTTCCCATCATACAAATTAAACACCAGACAAAAAGAAAACAACAGTAAAATTCTTACCTCTTACAGGACCATGAATACAGGGAAGCCATTCCTCTACCTCTCAAAGCGTTAAGCTTATCAATCACATCTGCGCACAAACAGTTCCTCAAAATCGCACACCAGTATAAAAAACACAGAAAAACAAATCCAAAAGAAGTGTTGGTCGTTCCTTTACTACCTCTCAAGTATAGCCCGTCTGGAGATGAAAGTGGGACCTCCATGAAATGAGGATGCTCTAGCTGCCTGTTCCGACACAAATAGTAAACAACCGGTACTTTCCGACTCTGGTGGTATTTTGGTGACTTCTCTGTCCATACTTTAGCCCTCTCCGGGCTCACTTGACGGTACTTCTTCATCCGCGTCTCCATACCCTCATGCAGATGTGGAACCTCCGGACCTAAACCCGCCGTCGTAGGTATGGAACCTCTATCCAAAACTCAAAGCCTCTCAGCCGCGATTCTTCGATAGAAACCCTATTGAGAAGAACCCTACTGTTCATAGAGCTGGAATTTGTAGAGAAATGCAACTGGGTTGAAAATTTCTACCACCGCCACTAGAAAAACATACCAGAAATCAGATCTAATTAGCTTATAAATTGCTCCATTACATGGAATCCTCAACGATACAAATGCAAAACATTATTAAAAAACAAAAAACAAAACAAAATTCTAGTTCCAGATAAACGAGCTGCGTTGGTCAGTTGCAAATTATGGAAACAAAAAGTGGAGAAGAATGCCAAATAAGCAAGAAAGCGAGAGGGAGGAATAAGGAGAGAAGGCGTTACCCCTGGAAGAAGAGGGAGGGGAAAAAGCAATGAAATGGACGCCCGCATTTAAAGCGTTGGCATAAAGACAGTGTGGTATGGTAAATGGTGGGAGTGGAAGCAGCAAGACGATGAAACAGAGACAAGACGGAAGAGAGAAGCTTTCAAAAATCTTTTTGGCTGATTTGACGGACTGATTCTGAGAAGTTAGAAAGAAGGTCACTCTTTGATTTCCAGACTCGTTCTGCTTTTGCCCTTTTCCTCACTTTTATAATACTTTATGGGTCTTCATGTGCTTTCTTCAACAACCATCTTTGCCTATCCAAGTTCAAATCAAGCGCGGTTAAATTCATCCTAAAATGTAATAATCACCGCTGGCTCTTTGGTTTTAGACTTTAGTTCTTTGACATAACCATCATGACAAGACAATTCTTTTTTTGATCTTTTACAGTACGAGTTATTTTAATTTAAATTTTTAAGTAATTTCTATTTTAGTTTTCGAATAATTTTTTCCGCTCGGTTGACTCTTTAACCGTCGTTTTAGTCTTTTAATTAATTAATTTAAATTTAATTTTTATTTTCTTTAATTTCAATTTGATTATGTCGCTTTATTTATTTTTCTTTAAAAAATTTAATTTGAAACATTATTTAGAATTAAACATATATACTTAAATTATTTAATCAAATTATATATATACTCATAAATAGTTACTAACTTTGTAAATTTTAGGTGCATGGATAAATTAAGATTTAATTCTAAAAAAATTGTCAAATTAAAATTTTAAATTAAGAAAAATAAATTTTATTATTGAAAGAACAAGTTTTTATAAATTAAAAAATTAAATTAAAAATATAAAATAAAATTATATACAAAAATAAAAAAATTTAAAAATTTGGAAAAGACAATTGAACTCGACTCTCCACTAGCCTTGAGAAGAATAAAATCTGGTTAATATTAAAAGCATATACGTTTGCAAAAGTAGAGAGAGAGGCCCATGTTACTAAATTTCTTACACGGTAATTATTTAATGATTTGTTGGAACCGAGGCACCAAAAACCCAAAATCATATTAATATAAATAGATGCAATTAAATAAACTCACAAGAGTGACACTATACTCATGAGCAATGATACATGTTAATTAAGTATTTATATTCATTGTTATCTAAATTTGAATATTTCAAAATTTTGTGATGAATTAAATCATTGCTAAGTATGGCCTAATTGTATGCACATTGATGAGCATCACTACAGTCTATAGACAATGATTTAAAAAAATAAAAATATTTATATTAAATATTTGAATTAAGAAAGACACTTTTTATAATTTAAAAAGTGAGTTTTTATAAGTTAAAAAAATAAATATAAAATATAAAATAAATTTATATATAAAAATTAAAATTTTAAATTTTAAAAAAAAACAACTATTCTTGAACCCCTTAAATTTATTTCTGATTATATATAAATCTTCATAATACATTAAATAATTTTTTTTGTATTTTTTTACGTAAAAAGGAGAGAAAAATTTTAAAATTAACATCATCTACAAACATCCACTTAATATATAATAAATAGATTTAAATATAATAGAGGTGAATTCTTTTAAATATCGATCTATCTCCAATGAACTACTTGGTATCTGAAAATCCTTCCAAAGCAGAAGCCTATAATTTCTATGCCTAACGGGAAGTGGCTCACATGCAATGCCTTTAACGTGATTTTAATGAGTTCTTTTTTGTCTCTTTGGTTAATAGAAAGAAAAAACACAGTTATATATTGACATAGACAATGGCGGACAATGGCTCGTCTCTTATAGCTGACGTTTTTGGAGATTATTCAGATTTAATAGATATAAAAAAAATTTTAAAATATAAAAATAAATATTTTTAAATATAAGATATATTAAAATTTTAAATTTTATAAAAAATGATACAATCTCTCTTACTTATATTATGAAATATGTAAGATAAATTTTAAGATACTAAAAATCATTTTATTTTTTAATAAAATATTATTTTATATAAAAAATTTAAAATTTTAATATACTTATTTTTATCTTTAAAATTTTTTTATATCGATTAAATTTAAAATTATTAAATTTAGATCTAATAGTACTAATTTTTTCTTGAGAATCTCTTGACGCGACTGGAGAGACGATTTATTCTCTATAGCATATATACAGGACATGCATGAGTTCGTGGTCCACCTTTTAAATTTAAGAACAAAGTTATTGTAGTATTCTTTTTTTGCAAAGATAAATGATAATATATATATATATATATATATATATTATTTGATAAGGCATTTCATGTCTGATCAAGTTCATATTCGTTAAGACCCCATAAAATATTAAAATGCATTATTGAGAATAATTGTCATAAGCTTTAGCTGTAACGTGACCGAAGGAGCCAAGTCAATAAATATGAAGAACCACATGCCACAGATCTAACACGAACCTCCTTCCCTTTCTTTCCTGCTAAGAATTCCATTTCAGAATCTTATTAGCTCAACTGGATCCTTCTGCAGCTGTAGAAGTTCCCTCCCTTTACATGGGAATATTGTGTCACTGCAAACCAATTCACAAATGAGAAAGAACACCGTCTTCCTTTAGCTTAAAGAATATATATATATAATGTAGGGATTTCTTTCTTTTTCGTTCAGCTACTTTATTATCTTTACAGTTATATTTCTAAGCAAAATAAACTTAAAACTATAGATTACGTTTAGTATGTAGGAATGAATTTTGTAAAAATAAAAAAAGGGAATAAGGAATTGAATGAAAAATAATAAAAATGAGTCATGAAAAAAATATATACATATATATATATATATATATATGTATATGTTTAGTATGCAAACGAATAGAATGAGTTTTATAAAAAAAAAAAATTACGTTTGATATGAAAGATATTAGAAACAAAATAAGATTGATATATGAAATACCCCCAATAACATCATTAATAAACAAGAAAAAAAGTTTTATATTATATTTGTCCTTAAAATATCTATTCCACAAAAAAAAATTTATTACATAGGTCTAATACCATATTTGATGGAGTCTAGTTTTCCAACAAAAAAATGTTTGAAGATTCAATTCTGCATAACAAATATTTTATCCAAAGAAATCCTCTCTCCTATTTCCTTTTCATAAATTTCTTGTTTGCATACGAAACACATACATAAGATTTTTCTAAAGGCCCTCCTTTTCGCTTTGTTTTAATGGGATGTTTCGTAAGGAGCACCTTCCCTCTTTGTTACACAGAAGTTTGTAGCTTATAGCTCCTCATAGTGGAGCATTTAGTTGAAGTAACGCGGCCTTACACCAAATTTCTTTAGACACATACTCAAGGTTCGGATATAACACCTGAAACAGGTTCCATGTCCCTTACCTACTATATTTAATTTTATAATATCAAACATAGGCCAAACTGGACTCCATGTATACAAATTGAATACCACTTTCCAGGAGAACACAAGGGTGACGGGAAAATATTTAAGGGTATTTAAAGCGACCAGAAACTGTTGAAGCCAACCCTTGACCCTTCAACTTTCAGTCTCTGGAAACCTCAGAACTATTGCGTTAGACTCTTTAAGTATGCTGCTTTATGGGATTTCAAAACCCGGAAAAAAGCAAAATGCAGAATTGGTCAAGGAGAATATCATGATATGGTGTTATTGTTGACTCACCTAACCAGATGGAAATATACATTATACCTTACTTTCCACTAATGAATTAGCTGCATCACCTAATTGTCATCATTGCTTTTGTCCATTAACATTCAAATATACTATGAGCACATCAAGAAAAGGAATGGCACTTAAATAACCATGCTTGAATGGGTAAACTGGCACTGTAAATTTTGAGACTCTTGTAAATTTTTGGCAATAGCATCAGTCTGTAAAGATCATATTTGATGCAGAGACAGTCCCATAACAATGCATATGTGCAAGCTGACATTAAATTGGACATGATTGGGGAAGCTCTTTCCGAACATGAACATAAAACATAAACTTAATGCATTGGTTAACTCGTCAAAAAGACAGACAAGACTACTAAAATAGAAATCAACCATCATGCATACAGAAAACATACAATAGTGGAAACTATGAAGCCCCATTATTTTAAATACAAAGTTGATGTGTATGTATTGTGCTTCCATTTGATCCATAACAACGCTTTCATACTGTTCTTGGACACTCCATGTTTTACTGTATCATGTCGTGTTTCAAATTTGTAGCAGTATCCATGGATCTTAAAGTGGAAAGGAAGGAGTAATCATTTACTATATTGAATAAATGAACCAGCTATGTACAGCTAGGGTAGACAAGTACTATTCTGTGTAGCGGTGAGTTGAGTTCAAGGCTGATCAGCATCATTTACAGATACTAATGTCTGTCAGAAATGGCAGTTCTGTTTGGGTGCCATCTCAGAAGTTGAATAACAAGGTGTTAGATAAGTAAAACAAATGTTAAGAACTTGAGGGTCTCAATCTGGTTCAGCTAATTAAATGCATGAAAAGAGCTTGGATGGTACGAAGGAAAATTGTATGTGAATATGAAAGTGGAATGCAGAACAAATAGGATTATGATTCAGAGAGAGAAGCATTAGTAACTCCACATGGAATCCTTATCCTCCACGAAAGGGAAGCATTAGGTACTGCTTAGCTGGTTGCAGCATTAACATACACTTTCCACCATCAACCACTTGTTCTCTACTATGAGAACACCGAACTAAATAAGCCTTCTGGTGCAACGCCTTATATTTAATTAGCAATTTACTGATGATTTGATTTCGCATCCAAACTCATTCCTACGGTCAATAAATTGTTCACAAGGGGCTCCTATTCCTACACGTATTACATAAAAGAAAAATTATTCAACCTTAAATGTAAATAACTAACAAAAATATTAGACTATCACACTAGAATTTATGTGAATGTCCAGGTTATTAGTGAATACTTTTACTTTCAAGATAATCCATATGACATCTGTATAGTAAGCATCGATAATTAAATACACCAACAAAGTTTTATTCAATTATTTTGGTCCCTAATATATGAGGTGTTTTCAGTTTAGTTATTTAAAAAATATTATCATCGTCTCCCACAGATATAATATTAATCAATTTGAACTTTTATAAAATTATTTTTTCAATTCAGTCATTCACATGCAAGTGTTTTTCAATTAAATTTCTCAGAAATAAAATTATTTATAATACCCTCTAAAAACGTTAAAGATATTAGACTCAATTCAGTGACATTCTTTTTTCTGTGATGTGACATCCAGCAATTATTCCAAATCAGGAGCCTACTTTTCTCACGATAATTTTTCAGCAATGCACAACTGCATCATTCAAATGGTTTTAAGGAATTGTTCCCGTCGTAATTGCTCCTTCTTAGCTCAGTTTTGATTAGGTGAGAGTGAGAGCTTGCCATTAATTCATGGGGTACACTTGATTAAGGGTATACTCACACTTGTAGGGCATGCATCCTTCATACCTGTTGCCCTTACTCAAGGCAACTAAACCAAAAGGGACCGGTGAGTGAGTAAGAGACGGACGGGAATCCGAGGACTTATGACACAGTAAGGAAGGAAGGGCACTTGCCCTTCTCGTAGGGTAAAACTCAGAATAATTATTAATATAACTTTGACTCAATATATCATCACTTGTCACGCAAATTCTTTATTCTTCATGATCATCAAGCTATGACGTAGATTCAAATTAATTGAGCTAATTTAATTATGTAACTATAAGTGGAGCTAATTAATGTCACACGTTATGTTTAAATACCATCTTTTTCATCGTCCTTATCGAAGTTACGAATTAAGTATTCGTTTTCTTCTTTTAATACATAAAAGTAGTCATCTTAATTGGAAAGAAAGAATGATATTAATTACACGATGCTTTATATGCATAACTATTTTAGCTACCTGCAAGTGGTCTTACCTGTATTTTTCATTGTCATTCAAATTCAGCAACTTGGATATGCATTTAAACATTAGATTACAACCCAGTATAGTATTTGCTCCCTCAATGTTTTTAATTTTTCATATGTTTAAAAAATTATTTATAAACTATTAAAAAAAAAAAAAAAAAGCTCAATGGACTGTTTTGCTAAAGCAGGCCTTCACATTAACCACCAGCTTGGGCTTGGACGCAAGAGGAGCCCTCGGCTACTGTGGGATGTGTAGAGATTTGTACGAGTTGGGCTCCAAATTTAATATAAATTTATTTTCTTTTCTAAAAAAGGCTGAATTCAAAATTTATCAAATTTGTACGTAAATTAAAACTTGAAATTAATTTAAGAGGTTGGTTTAATATTCAAATTTGAAAATTTATCTTTTAAAAAATATATTATAAAGAGGAACATGTGATGTGAATACGGTTGCACTTTTACACATTCGGATTGTAACTGTTTTGGGCTGATAAATTAGTCGAAGCGTTAGTTGATTTATACATTATTTGACTACAATAATTAAATGAATAAATAAATTACACTCATTTTAAATATATATATATATATATATATATATATATATATAACTCTTAGTTTATTTTTTTCCTCTAAGTCTAAGCCTCTCAATTTGTTAATTTAATTACATCTACTAAATCAATTGAATCTTTCTATTTTTTTTTTTTTAAATAGGCTTGAAGTTTCTTGAGTCATGCAAATTAATGAAATGATTCTTTGTTTTCTTTTTCTTTTGGACTGAATGAAAAGATTCTATCAAGTGTCTATCAAAACTATTAAAAAAAATCCCTCCAGTGACTAATTCATGAACCTTCTGCAATTTTTTTAAGTTAAATTAATTGCTCCAATCATAAAAATAGCTACACTGATGACACAATAAGAAAATATATGTGACAATAATGTATCAAAATATATTAACTATATGTTAATTTAAAATAATTTGTTATATTTATATTTCAACCCCAGTTATGTTAATTTTATTTATGAACATATTTTTAAAATTTTTCAATTTAACCATGCTAGTTTTAATATATAAATAGTTCCACAAAAAAATTAGTTTATAAATTTATTCACTTGCTTTATTTTTCTAGTAAATATTTATTTTCAATTTATAAGTTAATGTTTGTGTGAATATTACAAAATAAAAAAGTAGAGGGGTAATTTAAAATTTGAAAAGAAGTTTTAGGTTCAAATATAAAATTTTAAAATATTGCAATCAAAATATAAATATAGTAAATTGTTTTAAATTAGCGTACATTCATCATATTTTAACACATTATTAACATGTATCTTCCTCTTAATGTATAACATAATATTTGCACAAATGTAACTAATTGAACCAAAAATTGCACATTTTTATAAACTTTAAGTATAACTAATTTGACACATAATGGTCATATACATATTTTAATAAATAATTTTTTATTTTAGTCATTTTCATATAAGATTTTTTTTTATTTTCCTATAAAAATATCATCTCAATTTAATTATTTATTAATAAAATATTTTATTATTTTATCACCCAAAAACTAAATTGTTGTCAATATCAAGTGACATCACATACATGAAATATTCTTAATAAAAATTTTATTTTTGTAAGGGATCAATTTGAAAGTTATTTGTATATAAATTATTGAATTGAAAAAATAATTTTATAAATAGCCAAAATAATAATATGTTATCTATAAAAAATTAAATGAAAATATGTTACTTATATAGAACCAAAATGAAATTTCACTCATATTTTATTATAAAATGAATGTTTTTTTTTTTCAAAAGAAAAAAAAACCAACTGATAGTAAAAGAAAGCATATATTAAGAAATTTACATCTTAAATTAAAATAAGAATAAGAAATCAAAATAAAATTAGACTGGTATACTTAGAGCTCTATTTGGTACAAAAAATTTGAATTATAATATATAATTATAATTCTAATTTCAATTATATTATAATTGAAATTGACTTGAAAATCTAAAATTCATGTTTTGGTCATATAAATTATTAAAACATGAAGCCACATTTGAGAAAGTATTTTTCTTTTAATCTAGTTTAAATGAAATAAAGTATTTTTTATAGTATTGTAACACAACATCATTCAGTATATAATAATTATGTTTTCAAAAATTATTTAATTCAAATTTAACATATGTGTGCACAAATTATAATATTTCATGAGCATGAAAATACGTGCATATACAATGTAATGTTATAAGCACACATACCTACATGTGCATAATAAGTTTTTGTGTTATAATGTGATATTGTATTTCTGTATGTATAAACATATACATAAATATAATATAATATTATAAGTGTATGTAGTTATATTGCGTGCTTATGTTTGCATATATTTATGTATGAACAATATAATGTCATTATACATGTACAATATTGTAATTATGTACTCACATGCATGCGTACAATGTTATTGAATTGTTTAAACATATATGCATATGCAATTTTATATATTTGTTTATTTGTAAACATATATAAATTTTTCATGTGTGATTGTATAAGTGTATGTATAATATTACATCAAATATATGTATTTGACATCTTTTAAAATTTTACACATTAACATGTGTTTATATACATAATATTATATTATGTATTTTTGTGTATAATCATGCATTTACATTATATATTATTTTTTATAATTATGTTACATAAATGTTATATATATTTACATGTCCATTCATACATAAAATATATGTCATATCATTAGAGGCATAAATATTGCATATTCGTTATATGTGTCATATTATTTAATTATTTATTTTTATTTTATTTAAATTAAATTTAAATTATGATTAATTTTTAAAATATTAATATTACATTTCAAACTCTTAATTATATTATTTCATTTCTTTTTTATTTTAATTCTTAATTTTTCTTTAAAAAAATTTTTTTGTCATATTTTTAATTAAAATAATTGTGACTTTTCTCATTGTGACACAGTCAAATCCTAACTAGGTCTCAAGTCTTTAAAAAATGGTTTGATTATATATATATATATATATATATATATATATATATATATATATAAAGCATGTTGTATTAGGAGTAAAATAATTATACTTCAATTTTAAGTTTTGAAATTGTAAAAGTTAAGGATAAGAATTAAAAATAACATTTTTTTAGATGTTTTTCAATTATATTGAATTAGGGCATGAAATTAGAAATATAATTTTAAAATATCAACTAAATAAAAAAAATTAAAATTGTTGAGTTCAATTTATAATGGGAAGATGTAGCATTTTCAAGCATGCAATGCCCTGATGGAGCTGGCTCAGAAGCAGATTGAACGGTTCCAAACTATAGAGTCTTCTGGAAGATGGAGAAGATAAAATAAAATAAAATATGAATAAAAATAAAAAGGAAATAAGAAGAAGAAGAATAAAGGAGTTGGCACTTTTCACAATGATTGACGTGAAGGAGACGATTGGCAAATACAGCAGAGAGATGAGAAGTAATGTGCCTAATGTTTTGAAATTGAAGAATGGGGCTTCCTTCCAGTCAAGCAAGGGCTCTTCTTCAAGCCTCCGCATTTCATGGAATAATCTCCCTTTTCACTTTCATTCCTTTCTTCTCTCTTCACATTTAATTTGACTTTTTACCATCCCTATACGGTTTTTCTTTCTCTCCCCATGACTTTTTACCAAATTTAACATTACATCTCTTTTCTTTTTTTTTTTTCTTTCTTTTTTCTGAGTGTTTTTCGGTCAAGTATATTTCATAATAATAACATATTACCTTCATTCTCTTGGACCAAGTTCTAGAGAGTTTAACCTCTTCATCATTTGATCACTTCTCTAGATTATTCATCATAAATTTATAGTTAATCAAACAGCCAAAAATTCAAACTCTCAAAGAATTCAAATATTTTGTAATAGTTTTCATATTTGTTTTATTTGATCTCTTTGCATTTTTAGCTCATTTTTAAAAAGATCTTATTCATATGTAATTATTTAAAATCCTGCAATGAGTTTTTTTTTTCTTATGTTATAATTTGATTGAAAGCATTAAGAAAAAAATAACATTTAAGTTTCATCGTAATGAAATAGTGTTCCATTTCGGTTCATACATGAATTTTATAAAGTGAAGTAATAAATAAACCAAGGATATGTTTAGATAAAAGAAACAGGTGAAAAAAAAAAATCATTGAAGCCCATGTCTTATTCAAAAGTTATTAATGAGAGAAAAAAATTAAAAAAAAATTCAATTAGCTCTCCAATCTTTTTTATTTTTCCTTTATTTTTATTTAAATCTTACAATCTGTATGCATATAAAATTTTTTAAAGTAATTCACCCTTTTCATTGCGTCACCTCCATTATATTTTCCTTAATATTTTTTTTAATTCTCTTTCCAACTTCCAAGCATGACTAAAGTATATTATACCAATGCAGATATCCCTACATTTACTATTTAATACATTAAATAAATTTATAGAGAATACAAAAAGAAAAAAAAAAAAAAGATAGAGGAGGATATTAAAAAAAAAAACTCTATCTCTCTTGTTTTTTTCCTCCTATAACCCCATCTCCTCTATAGCTGCAGGGATATATATTTAATAGCCCTGAGTTGAAAATGCTTTGAAAAGGAAATGTCTTGGTTGGGCCCTTTGGTGAGAATGGACTGGGCTTTATGGGATAAAGACTTTGGAGGTGACGTTAACTTGTTTGGTTTTGGTTTATTAGCCTCCAATTGACTAGAGTTTCATCCAGTGTCTTGTGGGAAACGAGTCGCGCCATTCGCGGACTTGTCATTGTTCAAACAATGGCTTAGCGTGTTGCTCAGGATTTCAGCCTTGCCGTCTCTTCCAGGCATTCTTTGACGTCGTTCTGTTCTCAAACCACTAAGCAGACCCCTAGCCTCCTTGTATGAAAGCAACTATCTTGTTTCTATATTCCCCTCCTCACTATTTGTTGAATGAGCCCTCACTGTTACGCCACAACTGTCTAGAATCATTATTAGCCATCACCTCTGGTCAAATTGCCACCGTATTCCTCAGTTTCCTGGATTCACCATAAGCATCGTATTTCGCTTTGTCCGAGATCAAAATATCTTCTCCTATTAGAACGGGCCAAAAATATAAAGGGAAAGTTTGGCAACAAGATGTTTTTTGGTTGAGAATTGTACTGAGGTGACAAATGATGATTATGAGGGATAAGCCATGTGCTGCGGTACAGAGAAGTTGTTGGTCTGAGGGAATAAACAATTTGATGATCTTCTTTTCTATGCTTTAGCTTTTTTTTGGTATCATGATCCACCATGCTTCGTTTGTTGGTGCAATCTTTTGTTTTTAATGAGCAGGTGGTGCGGCGGCAGATACAAAAGAGAGGCTTTAGTATTAGTCGGAGAAATAAATAAGAGAAACACAAGATAAATAACCATAAGTTCCCTGAGAATAGGGTTTTAACATATATAATCATACATCACACCAGTAATGAATCCTGATTCAGATTTGTGGGTCCACCCGACCCGACAAGCAGAGCTCAAGGGCCTTTCTCTCTGGTTGTTGGCCACACCTCATCTCCCAATCCCAACGACTCCCCACCCACACCCATCTCCCTCTTAATTGTTTGATGTGATCTTAATTAGATCAATCTCCATCTCTCTCTCTCACACGCACACTCGCATCACTTGCTGGACTACAGTATCCTAGTTACATTACACAGAGAAATCAAACTTAAAAGTTCAAACCCTCCCTTTCACTTCAAGAACCAAAAGTTGAATGTGAAAGAGTGGAAAATGCCAAGGATCAATACTTCATTCTTCACCCTCCCCAAAATATTGCTAGAAAACCTAAATCAAAGCACCCGGTTAACTTCTTTTCTAGAACAAACCACTGTACACATGCTAGATCAGTCGCTCTAACTCTTTAATCCTATGAAATTGTAAATATATATATATATATATATATAAATTCGGCAAAAACTATGTGGGTAAATCCGACTAAGTAGTTTGTCAGTGAAGTACAACCCTTTGGTACTTGGTGTCCGTGGGAGAGTCAGGGCCCTCGCACGATGCCCTTTTTCTACAGACTCTTCCGCAGTTGGTCGCATTAATGAAAGAATCTTGGTGGAGGAGCAGCGGTGCCGCCGGTGGAGGAAGCGGAGGAGGCGGTGACGGAATGGTAACAGGAGGAATCTCCGAGGATTCCAGCGGTGGTGGTGGGTGTCTCCACTGGGGAAGTGGTCCTGCCAGGAGCAGAGTCTGAAGCAGGGGCCCAGCTTTCATTACCGCCTGCAAAAGCTTACCCTTTTCCGGCAATGGCTTATCCGGCGTCAGCTCAATCATGGATTGCGTCACAGACGGTGGTTGCGGAGGCCGAGGGGGTAATTGGGGTTGAGGCAAATGATCAATGACCGGAGATGAGACAATGCTTTCTTCACAATCTGATGATGAGAGGCCATTGTTGGAGTCAATTCCTCTTCTGGGTTCATCTTCAATGCTGGAAATTCCTGACAGAGGAGCTGCTAGTTGTTGTTGCTGCTGCTGCTGCTGCTGTTGCTGGAAGACGAACTTCTCCAAGAGAAGTCTCTGGCATTTCTCTTGTGCTTCGTCCCTTTCTCTTATGGCTTTGTTAAGCACATCCTTAAGATTGAACAGTTGATCATCCCTCTTTTTGAGTTCCTCTTGTGCTGCAGCCCTTGTTTGTTCAAGCTCCAGAGTAGTGTACAAAAGGGACTGCCTTAACTCCTCCATTGACTGTACAAGCAAAGTTTGACAATACCCACAAAGAATTAGGCCTCAAATTCTAAACACACAAACCCATTACACATATCAATGAAATTTAATTGCAATACAAGAATTTAAGAAGAAAGCTTCTACCTTTCCCTGGCAGTAGTAAGCCCAACTGAGAAGAGGGCTTCGCTGAGTGTCCATAGTATTTTCTAGGGAAGAGAATAACAGAGTATTTTATTTAGGAAAGAGAGAGATGGAATCAGAAGAGTGAGATAGGGGGGTTTTGGGAGGAGTTCAGGCTCTTTTATAAGAACGAGTCTAAGTTACTATTGAAGAGAGTGGTTTGCTTTCTCACGGAGAGGGGATTGGAGAAAAGCACAAAAAGCCAAAAGGCAAAAAGGAAGGGCAATTCCTATTTTCTACGTCCTATGCTCTGTTTCTCTCTCTCCGTAAGAGTCAGTAGTATCTTTGGTAACAAGTCCATGGCACTATGTGTATATTGCGCTTCAAACTAGCGCGGGGAAGCCAAATTCCGCGGTAAAAGCGGGAGCAAGAAACGAAACGAGTCGTCTCATGTTTTAATTTTATGAGTCCCCTTCTTCCTCCTCTGCACACTCTGCTTTTTCCAGTCCCTCCAATACTCCAGCAGAAAAAAGATATATCAGAAAATGACCCTTTAATACAGTGATTGCTATCAATTAAACTATGTCCCAATAATAGCAAATATGAACACCTAGACTGGACTTCCACATGTGAATTTAACATTCTCATCATACTCGAATCATATTTTTCCTCTTTTTTTCTATGAAAACAATAGAGTATATGAAATTTTCGGTAAAAGAAAAATAAATCTTAAAAATTTTGAAAGTTTTAGGATTTCACGAGAGATTTTTTTGTATATTTGGTATGTTTAACTATTTTTGGCCAAGCAAATTTACCCTCGTGAATTGTCCACACTCGTGCACTACATCATACGGTAAATCCAAAGTTCTAGCAAGGTACTTTGATTCTACTTCGTTCTTTAAAGTGCTGTGACGAGTATATCATTACAGTGACATGAAAACAGAGTAATTTATGTCTAAATAAATCTGGATTGTATCATTAATCTTCAACAAAATGGTATTATTTTAAAGTTCAATTAGGTAAGATTATCTTAACTTTTACTTGGAATTTGGATAGAAATTTTGTTTGCTAGCTTAACCAATTGGTTTTCCGTTGAAAAAACAAGCTTGCAGGTCGTCTCTTCATACCCTCGTTTTCTGTCATCTTTTGAATGGATGATTCCTTGATCTTTCTGTATTCAATCAAGTTGGCTATCCAGAAATGTATTAAACTCCTTAATCGAAAACCTATTTCCAATTTCGTTATTTATTTATTTATTTATATGAACACCGCCAGATAACATTTACCATTTGTATTGCCAAAAGTAGAATGGCTGCTAGTAAGTACAATGTATATGACCAATCTGAATGGTTTACAAGAAATTAACCCCAGTTTGTTTTTATGATGTTTATGTCAATTTTTCTGCGCTTCAAATAATTTATTTTTCTAATTTAATTAAAACTAGACCATCCACATATATGATACAATCAAAATAATGGTATAATAATTTTCTTTATAGTATAATATCAAGTCTTTTAATGCAAATTTGATGAGTAATATATATTTTCAATTAAAATACACATGCAAGTTCATTGGAAAATCATACATTTATTTATAAAAACTACATACTTCTTATAGTTTAATAAGAAACTATAATAGGAGAATTATGTATAAGTTTTTTCTCATTGATTATTACTTCCCATTAAATCAAGTTATTTCAAGTGAGTGTTGGCTTTATTAGACCCTTTCTCACACGCTTCTAAAAATGGCTATCACTTGTTGGCCGGTAATCATATAGAGAGTGATCAAAGTCATCACTTAATTAATTAACTGTATGAAAACTACATTAATGTCAAATTATACCACGAAAGCGTGCTTCTAGGAAAGGAAGATTTTATGGTACTTTAATTAATACACATTTGATGATATGCCTTTTCTTGACGTGCATTTTGGCATTCAGGATAAGTCCTTCACCTCAACAAAATATCGAAACATTGTTTTCTCCAGCATGTCATTCTTGACGAACCACATAAAACAAGAAAATATGCAAATATTAAATCCCTCATGTCACTCATTTTTATACGCATCTGCATGTGCAATTCAAATTCATGAACATCTCAGATTAAACATAATCCTAAACGATAAGATATTAGCCTGGTACATTTCTAGTTCTTCATTTATTACAATAGTATTATTTTAGTGTTATACTCATTATAATATTAAAAATAATTTTATATTCATTAAAAAATATTATATTTAATTATTCACTTCTAAAAAAGTATTATATTTAATCTATCCATTTTGAATTTAGAGTATGAGTACGGGGAATAAATTAGATATTTTTTAAAAATTAATAAAAAATAAGTGTGATATTTTTTAATAAATAAAAAATTATTTTGAGTATTACAATAAGTAAGAGACTAAAATAATAAAAATTTTATTAAAGAGTGTTATTAAGAGACAGGTTAAGAATCATTTATTGCATGTAATAAATAAATTTTAACTAATAAAATTAGTCTATAAACATTTATTATCATTGTAATGGGTACAATAAATAATCTTAGACTAGTTTCTTTAGTTAAGAATCCATTAATGAGTGCCTTAAGGACACTAATTAGCAATACTCAAATAATAATTTTACCATGAGTGAAAAATAAAAAGATATTTTTTCATATTACCCCTCACAATAAATATATTTGTGTCTCAGTCAATCGTTAAAATCATTCATATTTAAAAGGGTCAAGGACATGGGTTTTATTGGTCAGAAAAAGGAGCTGGTAACCGAACTATCCACCAATATATGTACATGCACCAGAAGGGGATGGGCCACATTTGAAACAATGGAGTCCTACTCAAATGAAAGGAGGAGGCTGCTGTACACACACACACACACACATATATATATATATATATTTGAAAATGGAGACCCTAACTCAGTAGGAACAATTGATTTTAAGTTAGGGTAACCTCTAAAACTTTTCATTCCTTTGTAGGGTAGGACGCGTGTACGGTTTCAGTGTTAAATGTAAAGATAATCTTACTTAGATCGGAATCTGAATACCTTTAAAGTTTGACAACTTGAAGGAAAATAACCACAACTAGAAGAGAGAAAAGAAAAGAAGGCAGACTCGAGTGAGCCCTCCATCTGATTTTCACATCTCTTGTGGGTTCACATAATGAGATTAATAAATAAAAGGTCACACATATAATTTAAAGTAATTCATTGTACAAAAATTTTAAATTTATATAATTATTTCAACACATATATATACAATCATTCATTAGTTGATTTTGCAATACCATAACGGTAATCTTATTATTGTTTTCAACTTCCAATTTGGGACCTCTTTAATTTTCTTTCATTTTTTGAGAAAAAAAATATCAAGATAGTGAATTAAACTCACTGTACAGCTCCATGTACTCTTTTTTGCTTCTTCTTTCTTTCTCTTTCTCTCTCAAAAATTAAAAAAAAAAAACTGAAAAGGTTCGAGTTTCAGAGTGAAATTGATAATAACAAGTCTGAAAATCATAAGGAATAAAATGGGGCGCCGAACCTTTACGTCCCATCTGATTTTCATTAATGTTTCTCTAATTTTGTTTTAGCTCTCCCAATATTAGCTGTTCAAGGGTGTTAAACTGTTAATGCTTAGAATGCTTTAGATTTAAGCATCAATTACACAGTGAATTCTATGACTATTTTTAAACTTCAAATTGAATTTTGGTTTCACACACTCCGAGAATCTTTTAGGGCTACACCCACCTTAATTCCTTGGAATGATATACCATTCATTTTGTCATTTAAAATATATATACTTTTTAAAAAAGAAGTACAAGGAAATGGCATTAATGTGTTGTCCACTTGTAGGGTTTAAGAATTTGAGGACCTTTTGGTCTTTTATGTTGTCCATTATGGGCCATAATTTACAATCTTAATCAATGTGTGGCAATATATGCTATCATACGTCCAAGCAAGCGTGCAGCATGCTATTTTCCTACTTGTACCAAGTATAATTCCAGGTCCTTTGGAAAATTATATCACTTGGTGTCTTATCGATTTATCCCATAACTTCCGCCATTATTTGTTTATTTCTTTAACTTTTGACACACTCATTTTGCTCTGAAAAAAAGAAAGCAATGGCACTTCACTATGTTAGTGATTGTCTTCAATCATATAATTGTTTGTCTTAAGCATGTTATCAAGCTATAATATATAAAACTTGGATAATAATGATTGAGATGGCATGTTATATAGTTATTAAATTAAAATTATTAAAGCGTACCATATATATATATACATGCAATTTTTCGTTAAAAAATTAATAAAAATTAAAGTTCATGTATGTGATAATATAACTTGTTACATATAGCATATTAAATAAATTTATTTCAACTATTTATTATAAATAGGCAAAGCAACACCCATAAGTATATTGAGACTCATCTGGTTGATCTTCTTCCCAGAACGCAGAAAAAACATAATCTTTAGTGAAAGCCGTCCCAACATAAAGAAAAGAGAGGGAGACATCACACAGCACAACCTTATCTTCTTTTATTACAAGAATAATTGCCCACTTAACAACACTAAGTTGCCAATATTTTAATAAACAAATATTTTCACATGACACAAAATTAAAGTTAATTCAAACAAGTTATTGATATACACAAAAAAAAAAAAAACGTAACGGGGGTCCATTAAATCAGATCTGTTAATCTTCCATTACTAAATTAACATGATTTATCAACAACAAAATTATATACACAAAACTTAAAATTCAGGATTTGTCATATTTTAATCTTATTTTCTAAATTGTGAACTCTAAACTCATTTAAACCTATTTAAAATATACATACTTTTGCAAGCATTAGATCGTCGTCAATCTAACTTGGGGGGACCAATTCATTGTAGATAGGGCCCACATTATGGTATTTGGGGTGGCTCTTGAAGACTCGAACATATATATTGAATTCGAGTTGAAAAAAAAATTGAGTATGTATTTTAATTAAATTTTTATTTATATTTTTTGAGTTAGATCAATTAGGTCAATCAGATTTTTTAAATAATAATCAAATTAATTTATTACTTAAAATTTAAGATAAATAACATAAATAATTATTATATTACATATAAAATTATATATAAAAAATTGTAAATACAAATAAGTTGTTATATTGATATAAATTCTTTAAATAAAAAGTATTAATATTTATTTATTTATCATAATGTCATATTATATTAAGTTTTTTTTATATAATAAATTTTATAAATTAAAAAAATATTCATCCGAGTTTTTTAAATTTAGGTTAAACTTTAAAAAAGCCCGAGCCGGTTCGGTTTAAAAATTTAGCTTTTTTCATTTAGACTTAATTTTTTTCAAACCAAACTCATCGTGTTAGACGAATTTTTTAAATTATGATAAGATATAATATATAGATATGACCAAGATGGAGAAAAAAGGGAATGATCTTGTTGGCAATGTGGTGTGCAAAATCGTAATACAACTGACCACAGGTAATGAGTTTGAAGCTTCCCATGCCTACAAGGGTATCCAATATGCTTTCATATTCATATATATATATGAGACTCAAAAAGAAGTAAATAATTAAGAATGAAGGTATATATGCCCCCCTCCCCCACTTAGGTTGCAATATGAGATATGGTTAGCGGTTGTTTGTCGGCCAAATATGGTAATGTGGATGTTAAAGCATGGATTAGAAGTTTGGTTCCAACATCAGCACGTGAGGGAGGCCTAATTACATGGTTCTACCCTTTGATTTTGGCATCTTTGTCTTAGGAGTAACCTTCACTTCACCTCCCCATCTTCGTTTTTGTTTTGTCCAGCAAAAGTACAACACACACACACACACACACACACACACACACATATTTGAATCTTTTATATGCTTTACTGCTTGTTTATAGATTTCACACACAGTGATTTTTGTATTCCCATCCTTCCTTCATTCTATTGTATTATCATGATTTTACATAGGATAAAGAGAAGAGAAAAGTTGATTAAAAATGGAGGGATGGAAATGGATATATAGTTGGTGATGAATGTTACTTTTCTTTTTTTCTGGGTAGAATCAAAGAACATTGCTTTAACGTTGGTATGCCTTTGCTAACCATAGTACAATTGGTAGTTGGAAAATGTCCGTAGAGAAATTGAGAGGTGGTGCCATGGGATCATCTCTTTGTCCTTTAACTTGCTATTTCACGTAAAGAGGTTCACTACAAATGACCTGCTTTACATAATTAAATATATTAAATTAAGACAAGAAAAACATTCGACCGTAACAACATATACGTGAGAATATATTCCAATGGTTTTATTTGGTTTGCTATGAATTTCCCTTCTTTTTTTTTTGATGTTGTTGTTGTTGTTGTGCTTGAGTTAAGGGTGCAAGGTATGGATATTTAGTGGATTTAAACAAGCTTGTGATGGGTGGAAACAAAAGAAAGGGAGAAAATAATAGTAAATTAATGAAGAGAATTTAGTTGAAATCATTGCGCTAAACATCAAAGTGATTCTGATTCCACAGTTACACATAGTGTCTCTCTGGAGAGAACAAAGACACTCGAAAAGAATTAACGAATTTCTTTTGGGGGCAGTTAAAGACAGTCATATTCTGGTCTTACTATCAAAAGGGTGCATATATATATATATATATTCTACCCTTTTGACTCCTCCACTTTCATACATAAAAAAAATCACCCACATATGCTTCTCACACATCACTAGTCTTAGGTATCTGTTTCAAAAAACTCTGATATTCATCTAGTTTTTGTGAAATTGATACTTTGTCTAGTCCCACTTCCATCTATTATGAATAAAAGACTGATCTTGTTTAAACCGACTCAGCGTAATAATTAGAGTTGTCTCTAAATGAGTATCTTTAAGAATGAAACTATTGTTGTTTCATGGAATTTCAACCATTGTAACTATAGCGTGGGGCTATTTAAATTCATACAGTGCCTGAAAATTAGGTTTTAATCCACTTTAAGCTCTGAGATTCTTGTAATTTACATCAAAACTTAAAAGTCATAAACCTGTGACAATAATGCACACTATAGATCCTCTGTATCTAATGGCATCGAAGTGACAAATGACAAGAAACTTCACCTTTCGTGGGCAAGGGAATCTTTGTATTCAGCTCACGTATCTATTATTTATTTTCTCATTTTGAAATACCCCCATAACACAAACTGAACTATATATCTGATTAATCAATATCTTTAAAAACCCAAAAGGAAACTTTAATGCTGTGAATAGCAACCTCAATTAATTAATTTACGAAACACTATCTAAAAATCGTTTAAAAAAAAAAAATAGATGATCAACGGCTTAGTATCTCAGGTTACTTACATGTGACGCAGAATCAAATCTTTATATAAACTTAATTAGTGTACGATTTGAATATGACCCAAAAGCGAGATCAACAAATGAGGTTTACAAGTGAATTATTATTATAAACCAACCATTAATCAAATCAAATTAATAAATATTAGTGTGTGTGTGCAAGTAAGAAGCACGCCCTACTATATATATACAGAAAAAAGAGGTTACATCAAGGTGGAAGGAATCAATGGAATAAATCTTCGATTAATTTAATTAAGTTTGAAGATTAAGTAGTCCTCACACAGTGGCACAACTTATAAGTCCAACAAAAGTGGGACCCTAACGGCTACTACCTGTCGGAAGGAACCCTAGAGAATCATAGATGCCAACTTTGGTTAGAAACCGTGTGGGCTCCACTAACTCAAGGAAATTAAGAGCAGAAAAAAATAAAAAACAAACAAGTAAGTAAAATAATAATTATAATAATAAGAACAAAGAAAAAAAAATAAAAAAAGGGTCACATAGGGGCAAACTTTTTTACTAAAGTCTTTTTAGGTGGGTCGTCAATTCCATCTCCAATCATGTCATGTTTTGTAGATCTTTGGAATCCCAAGCGGACGTTAACACAAATAGTTGGGACCCCAATTAGCTAAAGTTTAATTATCTTAGTATTAATTTTGATTATTAGATATTTTAGATTTTTTTAATTGTTAATCATAGAATAACTATCACGTAGGCTAGTGGACGCCCTGCCCTGGGAAGCAAACTATCTATTGGGACAGTGACCTCAACAACACCATCTTCCAAAAGATCCGATATGATCTCCCCTTAATAAAAAAAACATAGTATTTGGGTTCACGATAATTCTTAATATATGAAAAGTTTCTTTTTTGTTTTCTTTTTATAGAGTTAGACATGGAAAAAAAAAAAACAAAGGTAAAAATTTGATAGAAGAGAGTGAGTTTAAGTATTTTAAAAAAGTAAAGGACCAATTTTAAATTTTACTATTTTTTTGAGTTGATTTGAATTTTTTATAATTATTGTAATAATAATTTTTACAAGTAAAATATAAGTATATGCAATTATATTAATTGTTTTAATTGTATATATTGGTAAAAAAAAATTGAAATTTTACTACAAGCACATCAGTTTTAGCTAAGAATTCAACATAAAAGTTAGCTTCGTTATACACATATCTTGAAGAAATAAATTGAAAAAAATGCGTTAAATCCCTAATATTACAAATTTTGTATTGATGATTATATAGGTCACCAATATATATAACATGAACCGTGTTAAATTCCAATTTCAAATTATAAACACTTGAGTCTTTTACAAAATCCAAGAATAAGTAACTCAACCTAAAGATTAAAAACAGACTAGTAAAATTTGAATCAAATCACCGTTGCATTATTTCAAATCGTTTGAGAAGGGAATAATACTTCAGAAAAACACAAAAAATTTAACAAATTGTGAATTAAAAAAAATAAAGAAAAGAAAACCATGAACTAGGGTGGTTTTGCATCAGAAAAAAGACAGCCCATTGGTGAAATTAGATTCGGAGAGGAACATTTGCATGTGAGAAATTGTAATTTAGGTGGCGACTCGTGGGCCAATTATTTCTAAGAATCTACATAACCAAAAGTGCAAAGCCATTTTTTTTTTTTGTTTTAAATCATATTTTGGGATCTGTGGGGCAAAACACAATACGTGCCCTTCGGAGCTCACGAGCGTCAAACTGTATCTTTATTTGGCTTCTCAAAATAAACACAAATTGGATGAAAAAGAAAATATGTAAAGTATCGATTCAGTTGAAAATTTATTTTGTTATTTAATTTGGGTTTAATTTAGAAAATACGCTCTACAACTATAGTATCAAATGCAAGAATTCACTCCTAGAATGTTCGATATTCCAATATATGAATAAGAAGGCAAAATTTCATTTTTTTTCTTTTTGTTCTTGAAGTTTTAATAAATTTACTTTCGTTCTTTAATTTAGTTTAGTTTAATAATTTTTACAGCCGTTATTTTTTTAGTGATTTTAGTTCAATATAATTATTAAAGTTTTTAAAGTGGTTAAATGTCATTTTTTTCCTCTAACTTTGTTAATAAGATGTTCGATTATGACATTATATATACATGTGACTCAATCGATTGATTGAAAATGTTGGCATAACAATTCATATCTAACTTAGACTTATACAACGTACATACCTTTTAAAATCATTCTAATACTTTTAAAAAAATATATCTTTTATCAATTTCGTTCATGCCTATGTAAAATGGAGAAATTTTTTTTCTTAAGTTGTATTGTATGATTAAAATCCATCGTCAATTAAAAATAACAATTATGTAAATTTAAGATCTAGAATTTAGAGACAAATCTGTTTTAAAATTTTGAAACATTTAAATCAACTTTCGAAATTTAAACGAAACAAGAGTAAAATTTTAAGAATTAAGTAGACTTCTGAAACAAAAAAATTATTAAAAAAAAAAAAAAAAGAGCGTGAAAGCGCAGGTGAAATGTGACTGTGGATAGGGTAGCCCATCATAAGGACAGGGATTAAAGACGAAGCAACAAGAAGAATCAAAAGTGCTGTGAGTGCAGAATAGGACACTGGTCTGTGAATTATGATGCACATCATTGTCTCAAAAGAAAGCATTCCTGCTCTTATTGCCCCTTCAAATTAAATAAATTAAAAAAAAAAAAAGGGCACCTAAGAGGAGGCCCCACACGGTTTCTCTATAACTATAAGTCGTTGTTTAATGGCACAACAAAGAACATGGTGCTCTACTCACAACATGGCGACAACAATTCTTTTTTTCTTTTTTTTTTGATAAACATGGCTTTAACAATTCTGGTATTGACTATTACTCTCATCTCACATGCCTCCACAATTTGGTCAGAAATCACTTGTCATTAAAATTGAATAAAGCTCACATCACATGCCTTTCCCTCCTTTTAAAGTTCAATATCATTTCACTTGTCATTTTCTTCCTTCTGATTCTATTTCTCTTTTTTGCTCCAACCTTTCTTTTTTCCTAATGTTGAATTTGAAGACTATTTGCCTTTTTCCTTTTTTGGGTCTGAAGTCTGAACCTTGTCTTTCTTTGTCATACTTGACTTGGGCTTCAAAAGTCTAGCTGGAGAGGCCCACATGATGAGAACTAGATGGGCTTGGCCCTGGACTGTATTTGGACATTACATGGAGATTTTTTGTAATGATGATTTGGAAAAATCATGGGCTTCTCAGTGGTAAAGGCCCACATTTAACCCAACTTGAAAAGGGTTAGTTCAAACCAACGAAATAACAAAATTACAAAAAGTATAAATAAAAATAATAACAACAAAAAGATTAAATCATTTAGAAATGAAAATTCAATTATATTAAACCTATGTTTAATCAGACTCAGCTATAATATAGTTGTATACATATTCATAATTGATTTAATTTTATTATTTTGTATTTAGCAAAAAAAAAAAAAAAATTCATGAGAGGTGGCTAAGGATTTCCATGCTGTCATATGAAGCACAAGGAGACATTTACTTCATTGAACCAAATACACTTTCAGTAGCTAAATACACGAGGCCTAACAAGAGAAGAACACTGGACGCAACATGCACAAATGATTTGAAAACATAAGAACGAACTTAGCAATATAGTTATAATAAGAGCTCTGTTTGTTGATTTGGTAAAATTATTCTAATCTCCGAAGCTTAACTTTAAGAGGAATCTCCTTGTGTGGTTGAACTGCTTTTCTCAATGGTTTTCCAAATGAAGATCTTAGAGCTTGGATTTCTAAAACACAGTTTTCTCCTGTTTCATGTTCTTTGGCAGGTGGATTCAGCAAGTTAGGACCAGTGTGAGACGCAGGAGATTTAGCATTTTTTATCTCAAATGAATTCTTCATTGGTCCGTATTCATGTGCTTTGAAGCTTGCAGATTGTCTCCTCCATTGTGACCTGAGTACAAAAAAATGGAGTTATTACATTTACAGTTTTACACTAGTAACTCATAAATTTTCTATTCAATTCTTCAGAGATGTTGAGAATTTTCTCACTACTAACAATGAATCCATCATAACCTGATTTCTGTCTTCTCTTTCCTTGCATTTGCAGCCTTTGACGCAGTAAAGGAACCTGTAGCTGCAGAGTTCCATAACAGATTTAAACAAGATTAAGAAGGTAAAAATGTCGATGAAGAACGAAGGTGCTAGCATTTACATCGACTCCTTTTGGTTCGTTTTCTGTTCTTATTGCAAAGTTTTTCATCATTACTAGCTTTCAACAATGGCTGCTGCCCTGCTTTTTCCAATCCTTCCTGTACCAAATCAAAACAAGTGACATGGAAACCAATACGGGAAAACCCATTCACCAATGCTCTCAAAAAACGCATAGCTGAAGGGTAAAGCCTAGTCACCTTTGACAGTGATCCATCAATTTCACAGTTCATATCTTCTTTTCTCTGCAAATAAGATTTGCAGCAAAACAGATTACATGCTAACTGCAACAAATATATCACCAAACTAGTAAAGCCCTAGTTTAGACTCAAGTATGCATACCCCTATATCAGAGTTCTTCCCTTGAAGTAAGGCAGCCTTACACAAAATTTCATGCTGCAGAGCTTTCATCTGAAATGAGTATGGCCAAAATGATTCTGTAAGATGATGCAATATGGATTGGAATTCACATACGATGGCTTAGCTTCCAAAAAAGGTGGAAGAAACACGAAACTTTTAACTCACCCTTTCCCTTCCTAAATTAAGCTCCTGCAGAATCAGCAACACACACTGTTATATTATATATCATCATTGTGTATAAACGACATTCATTCACAACGCAGCTTGGAAACTGACCGCTAGCATCTGGCTGTTTGATTGAGCTAGGTTCCAGTTTTGTAGTTGCAGTTTCTGAACGTTGGCTCGCAGCCTCAGCAGCTCAGCTCCGTTCAGTTCAATAATTTTACTTTTAAAATTTCAAGTTAAAGAAAGAACAAGGTTAAATTACACTATTGATCCTTATACTCATCCAACTTTTATTTTCCCTGGTTACGTTAATTTTATAGTTCTTTGCTACCAAATGAGCAGATGCTTATTACAACTTAAAGTTTCAAAAAAACTTTCTTCACCTGTCATATATTCGAACATAGTAAACACCTAAACAGCTTTACATGAATCTAGTTCTTTTAAAAATTGTTAATTTAACTCTAGTTATCTAACCACTATATTCATGCATATTTTTTTTTTGAAATTTTGAATATGTATCATTTATGTTAATGTAATAAAAAAGGTACATAATGAAGTGAAATCTATTCACATGTGTATTATGTGATGCTACCTAAGTCACTAAATGAATTGGACTATGCGTCTTAAAGTATTACGATTCATAAGGCTAATTACATGAGTATAATTTAATAATATATTCATGGGAATTAAAAATTTTTAAACTATTAGGGCTTAATTAGAAGCTCTTAGATTATACGGGTCAAAATTAAAAGTTAACTGACATTATGATGCCAGCCAATAATATAACCAAAAAAAAAAAAACGAAATTCACTCTTGTCTTGACAAAAAATTGGAATGTATGGTCAATTAGGCTGATAACATACACAGAAGAAAAGATATGAAGTATGCACTGTTCTCATCAAAACAAGTCAGGATACTCTCTTTCTGCTAGGAGCTGCGTCAGAGTAGCTTTTTCCTGCATCAGAAAATCACGGATGGAAAAAAGAAAAAAAGATAGATAACAAACAACCACTTCAAAAACCATTGGACCAGCATGAAATAGGTACCTTTTGCAGTTGTTCAATGCTGTTCTTATCGGAAACAGAAGTCTCATGCGGCTTCTCTGCTTGGCTATGGAGTTTAGGTTGCGTTTGTGTGTTGGTAATATCAGAAAGCTTCTTCCGCACTAAACTTGCAATGGATCTCTTCACCACCATCGTCCCCCCTCCCATACTGCTCAATTCTAAGCAGAACGAAATTTAGCTTCAACTATCATCAATGGCTGATTCATGGAGAGTGAAAGAATTAAGGGAGGCCCAGGAAACGAAAGACAGAGGCATGAACCAAAGAGACAGGGCTTCATTTCGAGGTTTTGTGGTGGGGTGTGTTATATATGGATGTGGTTGAGGTGACCGACATACAAGGAATTGGTGTTTAAGGAAAAGATGCAAAAGACGAGCAGCAATTGAGCTTTAGAAAAAGAAAGGATGGGAATCGCTGGACGTAGATGTATAAAGAGAAAAGATGAAAACAAGACTGGAATCTTTTGAGCTTCTTTCGCTCCTTTACTCCTGCTGCGTCCATGCTTTGGATCTTTCGATTGCAAAATATGGTAGGATTGTGAGATAATGTGGAAAAAGAATGGAGGGAAGAAAAGAAGGCAAAGAGAAAGGAGAAACACAAGTTCGGTTAGCCAACAGAAATTTCAAATATTTCAAAGCGTTTCCAACTTTGGTTAAAATTTTCGCGGGCATGAACCCTTGGAATCAATTTTATGTACTCTTCAACACTAAGAGATTTATATGAATCTAGGACCCTCAAAAATTCATATCCAACGACCACTTTATTCCTCACTTTCAACTTTTTCTAGCAACAGTTTACACCCTCCTCTACCAACTCGTTTTCATTCTTTTTTTTTTTTTCCAAAAACAAAAATGATTGGTCTAGCTGTTGAACATTTATATAAACCACGACAATATTTTCATAAGCGCTGTTCTTCAAAGGTCATACCAAACCTAGATTAATAAAATAATACCCATCAATTTCTTGCCCTGAAAAACATTGCAATGGGTCGACCAATACATGAATAGTCACGTCTGAAATGATTGACAGAGCATGACTAGCATGGGAAATAAAGTAAATCTCATATTTGTAAATCAAACAAATCTAATAAATTAACTAATCTAAATACTAATATAATGAAACATATGAACAATATCCAATTCAAATGTCCAATATCATACAATCTAATTAAAACTAAAATCCTGCATGTGACAACAGAGCTTCCAAAATACAAGGAAAATATTTTTTAACATTTAACAACTAAATAAAAATAACTCTACATCCTTGCAAATAATACAAGGCTCACCAACTAATCTCTCAATTGTCTCTAAACTTGAAGGAATGACCTAGATCAACACAATTCACTAAAAAAAAAAAGATATAAGGGATGAGTGACTACAATTAGTGGACAAATATTATTAACAATACCATGAGAGAATAGGCAAACTGCTAAAGTTTATCACAACCATTTGTTTAGCAATTCAAAACACATAAAACTTACATATGCCCAAACAATTCCAAAAGAAAAATCATAAATCACTTAACATAATTAATCATACTTTCAAAAATCCATATATACTTTTCAAAACAAATCATCCTAATAAACATTTGAAATTCATAAATGATTTTAAAAAAATAAAAATGAAGTGAGAAAGATCTCACAGGACCAATTACAAATCTATATACAAATGTTAGCTCAAGGTTAGGTATCACAATCCATATTAAAAGTTAGTTCAAGGATAGTTATGACAATCCATAACGAAAGCTAGGTTAAGGTTAGATATCACAATCCATATCAAAAGTTAGCTCAATACTAGGTATTGTAATCCATAATAATTGAAATTGAACAATAAGGCTTGCACATAACTAAAGGCTGAGACAATGTTCAAAATAACGAAACTAACATTAGCTAAAGGATCTTATATTGGATGAATTTCAACAAAAGTAATACTTTTCCTTAATAATATAAATAATTGAAAATACGTGAAATAACGAAATTCTAAATTTTTAGAAATTTATACCATAACAAAATCATTTGCAAGATTTCTGGGATATCATACAATTTGAAACTATTTAAAACAATCATTTGAATACAGAAGAATAGGTTTTTTTTATTATAGTAAGATAAATAATTTTCATTAATGAACCATACCCTTCGCTACAAGTCTTATTCCCCTCATTTGCTGCATCATTTTTTTAAAAAAAAATTTATTCACTTAGTCACGAGGTGTCAGACCACCCAACATAATCAATCACGTGTTCAAACACCACTCGACATGGGGAAAACAAAAAAACAAAATCCGTTGTCACGTGTTGGCGGACAACGCAGTAAAAATTTGACTTACTGATCGTGTTGTCTGCTACCACGCAATCAGTTAAAGCTGACACAGTGATCACTCGGTTCTACACCACACAATTAGTGTGCCATCAAGTCCACCAAACTCCTGTGATGCTTTAATGCCAAATGCCTCCAACAGAAAGAAAAAAAAAAAGATCCAAAGCTACTTATTATATAAGATCAATCCTTCTCCTCTGGTAGCTTCATTTCCTCCACCATCATCTATTACTTCTATTTTTTGCCTGATTCATACTCCTCCTTTTGCCAAGATCAGTGCAGTGTTTCTTCCTGTTTTCCTAGAGTACAAAATCATCTTGTGTTCACCAAGTAAGTTTTGTTTTCTTATTATATTTTTTTGTGTGGAAAAAGAACTTTGTTTTTATCAGTTTTGTAACTTGATATATGCTTTTATATTTGTTTTGCTTTGATATTTTTGTATGTAACTTGATATATGATTTTTTTTTTCTGTTTTACCTATTTTTTAACCTAATGTAGGGCTTTATATCTATTTTTATCATATAATCTTTTTTTAGTTGACATGATATCCTTAATATTAAGACTTTTATGTGTTTATCTTAATAATCTTGGGACATTGTAATATAAATAATGGTATTAGTAATAATTGATGACTATGGGTTTAAAAGAGGATAGCAAAAGTATTATCTAATGAAAAAAGTTAGGTGTAAAAATATTTAATAAAATTACCAAAAAATTTTAATCATGTTAGAATTATTTAGAAAATTTTGGCATTATAATATAAATAATGACATTAGTAATTGATTACTTTGGTAGAGATTGGAAATTTAAAAAATACTTCAAGGACCATTCAAAACAAGAAGATGAGATTCCAAGTTAGTAAAAAAGCGAAAATGTTATAAAATGAAAAGGTAAAGGATATTAAAAAAAATGTAGTGAAACTTGAATTGATTATGAATTCATAGCAATTTAAAATAAATAAATAGTATAAGTAATTAGTAAATTTTTTAATATGGAAATTAATGTAACTGGAAAATGAATTTTTATTATTGAAATGGAATAAAACTTGTAGTACCCGTAAAAAAAAAAGATAAAAAGATAAGATTATGAGGCAAGGGGGAAAAAGTGGAATTATTATTAAATGAGATGGTTGAGGAATTAACAAAAATATTGAAAATAAAATTATTTATAAATTCTAAAAAATATAAAATAAATAATGCTATTATTAATTAATAAATTGGTCACTATGAAAATTAATGTGAATACAAAAAGATATTTTGTTATTGAAAGAAAAAAAAAACTTTTATGACCTGTAGAAACAAAAAAAAAAAAGAGATTATGAGGTTATTGGAAAAAAAATGAAATTATTGTTAAATCAAAAGGTTAAGGAATAAAAAAAAATAGTGAACGAAGAATTAAATGCAAATTCAAAGCAATCTAAAATAAATAATGTTATAAGTAAGTAATGAATCAATTGCTATGAAAAGTAAGGTAAGTGAAAGAGAATTTTTCTAATCAAGATATAGTTTGTCCCCACTGCCACTCAAACAAGCATGTTATATGCTGCTCCCTCTTCATTCCCATATCCAGCCCAATTTTCAAATTTTGGTGGTGCTGGTTCCTCGTACTATGTTCCAACCCCACCTCTTCAATCTCTATTTAATATTGCTTACACATCTTAGGTCAACTCTATGCCCCATAATAAGCCATTT
The DNA here is from genome assembly GCA_037074485.1 of Delonix regia. Lineage (NCBI taxonomy): Eukaryota > Viridiplantae > Streptophyta > Magnoliopsida > Fabales > Fabaceae > Delonix > Delonix regia. The sequence goes on from CM073455.1 coordinate 10,880,273, forward strand.
ACTTAAGGGTCCATGACAACACTATTAATTGATCCATCTACTTTTGGTGTTGTGTATGTCAGTAAGCCTTTTGGAGGCTCTTCTTGCCAATATGGATTTGTCAGTCAATCCTTCCTATTTAGTCACCTGTTTGGGATTTGAACACATTGACAACTAATGATCAAAATGACCCAGCATAATCAGACACTAAAGATAGGGAAAATGCAATCTAACTTGTGTAGCATCGCCCACAACGATTGCAAAGAAGGTCTTGGCATGAGACAAGAAGCCACTATTTTGATGAATGAATAATTTCAGTTGTTCCCGTATTGTCACACACACACACACACATATATATATATATATATATATATATATATATTTACTAGGTGCAAACTTGTTTAATTCTCAAATCCACTATATGTAGGTAATTATTTAATGCAATCTTTTGCAACATAATATTTTACAATATTTATAATAAAAACCCAAAATATACAATTACTTTAAAACTAATTTATTATCCACCATTCAATTATAATAATGTCTATATTTGATAATAAAAGTATGGCATATATTAAATTTAAAATACATTTACAACAATTTCACTATTTAATATACTAATAATATCATAACTATATTTAACAACTAACTAAATAACTATTCTAAGGTAATACTTTACAATATTAAATAAACATGTATCAATTTTAAATGTCATTATTATAATATAGTAATTTTGAGACAATCATTAAATGTTATTTTTGAAATTAACATATACCAAATTACATGTTTATAATTTATAAGTCTTAATTAAATCGTTATAATATTAAAATAAACTATATGAAGCATGCCATTTAATTTAATTTAATAACAATATTAATTTAATTAATGATATAGATATATATTACATAATTTGTGTAAATTAAGATTGATATCAAAAAATATTGATTTCATTATAAATAATTAATAATGAATGTATTCACTAATAATGATAATTTTAATTAGAGAATATTAAATTATTTTATTTCTATTTAATATTAAATTTACTTCTATTGAATTTCTTTTATAAACAAATATATATTATATTATATTATATTATATATATATATTAAATATATTATATTTTATTACATATTATGTTGTTTTTTTCTCGTGCACCGAGTGGAGGTGACGACCTAGTCATGCAGAGTAGTACCACGTGATTAGTGACTGGTCATTGATCGCATTGTTTAACTCCACAAGATCAGTTGTTAATTGTTAGCTTTTTCTGTCGTGTTGTCTGACTCTACATGACTGATGTAGAAGAACTTGATCGCGTGGTTACAAATAATGCAACTTCTGTACGACCAAAGAGTCGCGTGGTGTAACACCATGCAACTGAGTAAATAAAATAAAGTATGATGCAGCAAATGGGCGGATATGGGTCATTAATGATTTTCACTAGTGTTATAATAAAAAAAACCCAAAAGAATATTATAAGGAAATTTTTAAAATTTTTAGAGAGTGCAAATAAATATTAAAATTTATAAAACAATTCAAGAGGTTTGTTCCTAAGGCACCGGAGCATATAAACAAAAATATTTCGCAAATAAACAGTTTAAAATACTAACAAGAATGCATTTCACCAGAGCATATGATTAGCAAAATTTAATCACTTAAAGGGAATGCACACAACAATCGAGCTCCTAACGTATAAGGTTTTCTCCATCCCCTTTCTTCAAAACAATAAAGAAAATTAAAAAAAAATTAGGAAAAGCCACCAATTCGACATACCACTTCAAATGACAATTTCTAATTGCTTAATTTCTTTTTCTAGTGGTGAATACTGAATAAAATTGGTCTAAAATTTTTGAATTTCAATTACCTTAGCACATTTTTCGTCCAACCAAGGGGGTGTGCAATTGAAGACCAAAAGCTAGCAATTTTACATGGGAATCAGAGGAAAAATACTCAAAATTAATCCAAGAACCAAAATCTCAACTCAATTTAAAGAAATCCCACCAAAATCGACCTAAATTTGAATTTATACCACTAATATTTTGAAAATGGGGTTTCATAATCAAAGCTCAAAGAGGGGGAAGAACAAATTTGGCATTAAAAAACAAAGTCACAAATCAATTTAAAAAAATTCCTCACTAATTATGTTCAATTTCATCTCTCGTGAAATCTTATGTCACATAATTAGGAAAATTCAAAATTAGGGCCAAAATTGTAAAATTGGGGCCAGATGATGAAATTAAGCACAAAAGTTAGGAGGAAAGAAACAAATTACATAAAAAAAATGTGAAGCCCTCATGAAATTTCATGAAAAATTCAACAAATTTTGCTCTATTGCTCTCTTTGTGAACCATAACGTCATTGAGTGAAATGGAGATATTAGGGCCAAATTGATGGTGGATTCTAACTTCAATTTCATTGGAGATGATAGAAAAGGTAATGTCGTGGCACCGCTAGCCAAAACGTGGAGCATGGAGTGGAAGAAGGGTGGTTAAGTGGAGAGGAGAGAACAATCGTGAAGGTGGGAGAAAAAGAGAAGAAAGGGGAAAAATAATGTCAAGGGTGATTCAGTAATTTTACAGGTAAGGGACACATGTCAAAATCTAGAAAGGGGGAAAAATTTTCTTAACTACATCGAAAAGGTTTGAACGTGGTTCCTCTAGTCAACATGGGGGAGATTTAGGATTGAGCATTTAAGATTTGAGGGAGATTTAGTCACTTGTCATAGCCTCAAATTCATGCTTTAAAGTAATTTATTAGATATTTTAATTATTAAAAAGGGGAGAGAATAAAAATATTGTCAAGGGTGGTTTAATAATTTTATAAATAAAAGACACGCGTCAAAATCTAAAAAAGGGAAATAATTTTTTCAACTACACCAAAAATAGTTTGAACTAAGATATTCGGAAAGGCTTGAGAGAATTTTAGTAACATGTGTTAGCCTCAAACTCATGCATTAAAATAATTTATTAAATATTTTAATTATATATAACTATTTTTAAAATTAATCCTTTAGTATTTAAATTTTTTAATTCATACCTCATTTAAATGCTCTTGTTTTCTTCTTATAAAACAAATTTACATTCTTTTTCTTTCATACTAAGTATTACTTAAGGAATTTCAAAAGGGTTACATAAATATTGCAATTCAGTTTGATGGTTTTCTGTAAGTCGTAATCAAGACTTACATAACAAAACAATAGACAATTATCGTCGATTCAACGTTGAGCTTCTCCATCGCTCTTAGACCACAGTTGTACCAGTGACTAGTTGTCTAGAACGACAGTGTAGTTTGCAGTCTCTTGATGATTAGAGCATAGCCTCAAAACATGGACAGTTTTGCAGTTACAAAGAGTCTGGCATATAACAGCATTCCATATGTACACTAAAAGACATGATGTCAAATAATAGTTACATAAGGTTTTTCCAGAGACCAAGGTAGACGCTAGCATTTTACAATCTTGGATGGGCAACAGATTTTACGATAGCTCAGGCCAAAATAACAAAAATATTCACCAAGCACGATCTTTGCAATTAGATGGGCATGCCAATATCTCAAGCTGAAGGTAGAAAGAGCAGTCTCAAGAATCTAATGTTTCCCAGATCAAATGAGCTGCAAAGTAATGCATGCCAATGCAACGTGGCAGACTTCAAGCTTTCACCCTATGAATTGGCCATCCCATGCTACACCCAAGTATGCGTGATCATAGTGAGATTGAAATGAACAGCCTCAAAATTTTTACTTTGCTGGTCTGTCCAAGATGCTAAATATTTAGTTCAGATGATGTCACTAAGAACAGTGCATCAACATCACCTGACCATTTAGTGAGGTGCATCTTCAAAACTTCCAAGAATAAGCAGGAGATAGGAAATTCTCCAGGTTCAACCTGCACCAAATTTGCTTTATGTATAAACTAGGCCATTGGATGCTTTTCATTACAATATAGTAAGTCTTACATTAACCTGGATATATACGCCACAATGAATACACGAGACTTCTAGGAATAGAGTACTGAGAATACCTGAAACTAATTATTTATGGATGGAGAAATGAAGAAGATATGCAGCTCTATTGCGAATCTGTAAAGCCAACAATTATTTCTATAATTAGATCACCATACCAAATTACTTGTTAAAGATACAGTCTGACTACCCACCTTCGATGCATAGGAGCGCAGGTCTGTGCTGGAGATTAAAGAAGAACAGTTTTTAAGATATTGGCAGAAAATCTCGTAAAGCACTGGCTTGTCTTCAAACACTGAGTTAGACAATATCCAATTCTCTGTCAAAACTAGGTATATGTACATCTTAAAGAGGTCACAACTTTTGTCTTTTAAATTAATTGCAACTAGTGATTTAAGGATCTCCTCTCCGCTGATGACCTGAGATAAGATATAAATAGTCAATGTTTCTATCTAAAGAAAAAATAGATCCACAATTCCAACATACTAGTGGAATTAATTTGCTAATGTTTATTGCTGCCTTGGACAGAATCTTCTAGCATTTAGCCAGAGTGCCTAATCTACCAGTTGACATTATTATTCTCAGGTTGCAATTAGTTCCTGATGAATATTCAATCACCAATGATAAACAAGATCTCAAAGAATTCAAAATTTCAATGCTCTGGTTAATATACATGAAAGAATATATAAATACAAGAGGTAAGAAAATTAAGAGATGAACAACATTAAGACTGCTTTATATATAGTATTTAAAAAGATGGTTTGTCAATTAGAAAAAAAACCAAGAATGAGTTCTTTCTAAATGAGTTGAGCAGAACAAAATTGCTTAGCAAGCACCAAAAATACATTGGTAATCAATAATACCCCCTCTTGATAGATAATCAAAACAAAGATATACGAATACTTCAACATTCTTAAACCACTTACAATACCCTATAATATGTTGTACTTGTAAATATTAAGTAAAACAGAGTCGGTAAGCATTGAAACAAGTAACAACTTAAATGTATACATCATCATTAACTTGCTGGCAATATGCAAACATTTCATGATTAACTTTCCTACTTTTTATATGCACAAGGACCATTAACCTTGGCAGGAAAAAAGGCAAGTAACATACTCCATCAAAACAAGGAAGCAGACTTTGATAAGCAATTGCACTCCTAAGTTGTTTACAACGTGAGCTGACTTCTGATATGCATTCAACAGCTTGAATGCAATTCAAATCCTTTGAGACCCTGCATATCCAATTGAGAACAAGAGAAAGGAAGACAAAAACAGGCAAGAATTAGAAAATAAGGATCTATGTACGCTTCAGCAGGCTCATTTATGGCACATCACTAGTTGAGGTGAACTAGTAATGTCAATCATACTCCTCCTATAAGAAACAAACAAACATACATACATACATATTGCTGACACAGAAGCATCACCATCATGTGCACCATAATGACTAGCACTGGCCTCATATGAATCTAATGCCAACAGGCCATTCTTGCCTACATGATACTGCAGAGTGCAGACTACTAACAGATCATTCTACTGCAATGGTACACAAAGATGCTCATGATTGTGCTGCAACCATCCCTTGAAACCCAAAAATAAACAACAGTATATCTTTTGTGAAGCCAATGATAATCCTCTGATAAGGCTTATCATTCATCATTAAATAATCCATGAACAATAAAATTAAACTTAGTAGATATAGTACCATATATCAGGCAGCAAAATGAGGAGTGTCAATAAATTAGCAAGTTGGCAACAGATAAATCTAAAGTAAAATCAAACAACAGTATTCTTCAAGTTTACCAACTTGAAACCCAGAAGAAATAACAAAAGTCAATAACCTGCAAGCAATAAATTTTGCTATATTTTCACAACTTGAACTCCATTCCCTGTCTGTAAAGTAACTGACAACTGCTTGCATGCAATCATTCAAAAGTATCAACAGGCCTTGAAGCTGGCGATCTAAAGATAGACATAGAATAACTTCAACTATTTCTTCAGCTTCTACAGCAGAGAAGACAGATTTTTTACTCCTGCAGGGACCACCAAGTGATGTAACCTTTCAGCATCAAATCTTCCAATTACTTTCACATGTAGCATCAACAGGCAATATTATGAATGCAACCAAATCCTCAGATGAGATCCCATAAAGGAAACAACGTAACAAATGTGAACTTCACAAAGCCATTTAGGTCAACCTCTTAGTAGATTCACCAATACTTACCTTATCATACAACAAGCAGTAACAAATCTGAGCCAAGCTCTGATATTTTGAGGTGGCCCTCCAGTACTAGAATCTAGAAAGCAAAGTTCAAGATTACCATTGTATAAAGGACGACAATAATTGTACCACAATATTTGCAATTCCACATGACAAGCTACAGCAGTACAGCTACCTCTGGAACAAGTAATATTGGAAAAAAAAAAAATTGATACTTATCATTAAACACCTTAGCACTACTATCTACCTGACTCCCAATTAACCAGATATTGTGATACCATTGATATCTTTTGCAATATACTTTGCCAAAAGGCATGACCTAGTAGAGTTGTATCTCACCTGTGAGTGCTGAAACTAAACTAATTCATGATTATTTTTCACCCTGAATTAATCTACCATCCAAAATTTTGTACCTAGATAGACTAAAACAAATATAAGAGCTACCTGTATTCATAGGTTCAGCATCTGATGAAAAGTTGAAGAGAAACCCATAGATGTCAAGAGCTCTTCTCAAATCTTTATAATTGGGAAACCACTCAATCTTGACAGAAAATTGACCATCCTGTAAAGCGTGGTGATTAATCACAAATATGCAACAGCAGCCAAGAATAAAGAAATTAAATGAAATACGCCCTAGCATATATTTTTTATAATCATCCATTTTCTGAGTAAACATAGGCAAGTTACCTCTTTCGTAGAAGAGAGAATTGCACACCAAAAATCACATGTACAAATTTGGAGCTCTTCTTTTGTTGAATATAGCACTGACAGAAAAGTATTTTTAACAGCCATAAGAAAACATTGCCCCTATGCATAACACCAATGACATGACTAAGCCATGCTTTTACTCACTTGTATTGAAGGCCCACCTAGCTACTGAATTTTCTGCATGGCCACACAAAAAAACCAATTTTGGAAGCCAGCCATTGATTAATAAACCTTCAAGAAAGATGTCTCCTGAAGGAATACGTAGGGTGAACTGAGTTAATGCTTAAAACAGGCACATTGATTTCAGCCGTTAGCATATAAGCAATATATTGATATAATAATGGCCGACATCAGCATTTTGCAAGATTAATGAGATGTTTCATAGAAAATATAAACTGATTAAAATAAAATAGCAAATAAAATATCAGAGCAACCTTTCTCTGTGGCCAATTCCACTGCAGAATTAAGCTTGTTGTTCACAAAAGACTGTAAAAGGTTGCAACTTTCAAGATCAGACAATTCCAGAGGTGGAAAGTCTTTCTGCAGGTCATGGAAAGGAACTTGCATTCATCCCAAATATGAAAGCGATTCAAGAAATAAAGTAGTAAACCGCTCATCAAACAAAAAGGACTGAGATTTGACTCAGTATGATAACCTGATCTCCAAAAGCCGGTACTCCCCAGAGAGAGATTTCTTCTTCTCCGCTTAATTCATTCATCTAGGCTAGATGGGACAGAAAGTCATCAGCAACAGACAAAGACAACTTTAAAATGTCGGCATAGTAAGAGCAAATGAGAGAGGGGAAAAAATTATTTTGCCTGCTTTTCGCATTTCTCAACGATCCTAGACAGCAAAGCTTCATTGTGATATTCATCATCATCAGCATGGCTGTTCTTCCGGGCCTTGGCCTGTTTGGACTGCTTCTCTTTAAGTTTATTTTGCTCTATGTAATGATCGTTCAGAAGATCATCCAACCCAATAACCTTCTTCCTGGTTAAAAATTCAAAATTTTTAAATACTTGCTAGCATAAAACGACAAAACAAAGATGATGGGACCTCGCGTGCGATCAATCAAACCTGCAATAGATAAAATAGCAAGAAAATATTTTCATTCAGTGAAGCATAGTGAAAATGCACAAACACGGAAACCCTAAACAGCGCAAATCCTCGATTAGCTTAATAGTTATTCGTCACAGTAAGGAAACTAGAAAACCCTAAATGCAGGAAGCGAAAATGGAGCAAATGAAATCCTTTAACACTAGGACCAAAGTACCAGCATACAAATCACCAGTTTCAGCAAAAAAAAACCACCTTTTCTTGTCGATGGTTGAGACCTTGAGAAGCTGGTCTTCTCTCTCGAAATCCAAAGGATCGTCCATATCAATCATTTCAGTCCACTAAAGTCTGCAATTTTAGGTTGTATAATATTTTCCTTCGGAAGAGAAGCGCCAAGCTGATAAAGCGCTTTGAAACTTAGTGGCGGCTTATATATGATGAGAGTGCGGGCCGGGCCAACCGGTATGTTGGGAAAACAGCCGTTTGTAGGACGGTTTCCCCACTCTTAAAATTACTTCACCGTTTTGGCGGGAAAGTCTCATATACATCCATGACATTAAAAAATAGGCTAAAATATTATTCTCATAATTTTTTTTTACTTTTGAAAGCTTTTGTAACATAATATTTGTGTTAAATTTTTCATTTAAAATTTCATATTTTTCCTTTTTTTAGATAAAAAGAACAAAGCAAATAAAAGGAAATTAAAGGACTATATAATTAAAAAACTATTAAATATAAGGTCGATTTTCATAAGAAACCACTTCGAAATTGAAGGAAGTGAATTGATTTGCCAGATGGCGAATGTCAATCCCAAGCATGGCAAGATAACAATATCGCTTATATCTAGAATTGAGGATGTCATACCAATGAAGCGAAGGAAGAATGAGGCTCAAATGTTTTCTATCAGCATCAATATAAAAATCTTGATTATTGATCCAATCAAGGTATTCTCTTATAGCAGAAAGGATGAACACTTCCTTGCTAGAGTGCTAATTCCAATCAAACTTTCAAAAGTTGGCAATTTCTTTCTCATACTAGATGCAATAGAAAATCTTGTATTTCATGCAAGGACAACGATTTTTTTTAAACCAAAAGATAGCTACCCATTTTGAAGAAACTAAATAACATTTCAGATTGAAATGTTTAGATATTTTCATCGAAGCCTTAGTGTTGGAATTGTAAAGTTTTTTGGCTTCCTGATATTCTATGAACATGCGATGAATTATCAACATATCTTTGATCGGATCTAGCTTAACACCTTTGTAAATAGAATTATTTATGACAATCCATATCACATAAAAGGTAAGAAGCAAGTGAGAAGTGTATATCCTAAAGTTTTCAAAGGATAGATTTTCTTCTTTAAGCCAAGTTTTTATCCACCAAGGAACATTAGGATTTTGAAACTAATTTGTACGAAATTAAAAAGGTGAAGCAAAACACAGTGCACGTGCAAAAGGACAAGTAATGAAAATATGATTAATTGATTCTGAAGTTTCATGACAAAGCCAGCATTGAGATTGAACATGCAAATGATGCTGAATAAGAACATCTCTAACGGGGAGAGCTTGATTGATCAGACACCATGTGAACAATAAAACCTAATGAGGAAGCTGAATTTTCCAAAGAGTAGTCCACTCAGAAAAACACCCAATTTCTCCACTACATGTTTTTTCCCAGCTGAATCTTTGACATAATATTTTCCAGATCTATTTCTTGTCCAAATAAGAGCATATGATTGATTAGTAATATAAAATTTTAAATTTAAAATAGAATTAGCAATAAGTTCCTGGTAGATGCTTCTAACAAGAGTTTCATTCCAAGTTTTCCTGTAATGCAAAATAAGATCAGAAATAGAGGAATAATTCCTTGTTTAATCTGGTTGAATTTTTCACCATAGTGGATGATTTAATAGGACCTGAACATGATTACCAATCTGCCATTTAATCATATTGAATATAAGGTCATAAGACTTGAAAATGTTATTCCACATCCAAAACATGTTAGATTTCTTAACAATAACACCTTTAAATTCAGGATGACCATATTTGGTACGTATATGATTTGCCAGAAAAGGACCATTAGAAAAATCTGTAATTCTCCACATATGTTTGGCTAAAAGGGATATATTGAATGAATAAGCAAATTTTATACCTAGACCCCCTTGACTTTGTGGGGAGAAAAATTTACTCCACTTGATCAGATGTATACAAGGAGAATCCATCTTGTAACCCCATAAAAAATTAGATATTTTAGAATCAAATCTTTGGCAAAAATTTATGGGTATGTAGTAAAGAGAAAATGGGTAAATCAAACATGAGTTAAAAGTGGACTTAATAAGGGTTAGTCTACTAACCCGAGAAAGAAGCTTAGATTTCCATGTTGTAAGTTTATAATCAAACTTGTCTAGAATTTCCTAAAAAATTGATCTCTTATTTTTTTTTAGTATTAACCTAAGCACTGAGATACTTACTAAGTTTGCTAGAATATTTGACACTAAAAATTTCAACTATGAATTTTTTGGAATGATATAAAGTGTTAGGGCCAAAAACCATTAAGGATTTGGAAAAATTAACAAAAGGGCAGAAAAGAGCTCAAACTGTTGAAGAATGGATTTAACAATGTTGCACATACCAGGAGTAATGTTGGAAAATATAATACTGTCATATGTGCATATAAGATGAGTGATTGGCAGAGAGGATCAACAAATTTTGATTCCTAGCCAACTTTTCCTTTGCTCTTCCTAAATAATGGAACTGGAAAGAACATTTGAGCAAAGAATGAAAAGAAAGGGAGATAAAGGATTCTCTTGATGGAGACCGCATGAAGGGTATAAAGGCTAAGAAAGAGTGACATTAATAAGAATTTAATAACTTACAGTGGTGACATATTGTTGGATCTACTGAATCATGTTTGCAGAAACTCCATCTTTCTAAGAGTCATAAATAAGAAATCCCAAGAAACACTATCGAAGGCTTTAGAAATATTAAGTTTTAAGGCACACCACCTTTTGGGTTTCCTTCTGGTACGGTGGATTGAATACATCAATTCAAAGGCAATTAATGTATTATTTGAAATCAAACGACCCTTAATAAAACCACTTTGATTGGGAGCAATGATATCATTTGATATATTACTCAAGCAATTACAAAGAAGCTTGGAGATGATCTTATAAATAACATTACAAAGACTAATTAGATGAAAATCTTTAATAGACTGAGGCTGGAAAGTCTTAGGAATGAGAGAAATTAAAGATTTATTTAAGGTCTTAAGTAGAAAAGCATTATTCAAAAAAGAATCCATCATACTATAAATATTTAGGTTGATAATATCCAATAGGTATGAAAAAACCTGGCAATGAAACCATCAGGCCCCTGAGCACTATCTGCAAATAAGAAGAAAGTAGCTTGCTTGATATCTTCATGAGAAAATGGAGTCATAAGAAAGGATTTATGAAAATTTGATAGTTGAGGAATGTGTAACTTATGAAAGAAACTCTCAAGATCTCCACTATTCATATAATCTCCTTTTGAATAAATTTCATTAGAATGATTAAAGGCCATATTAGTCAGTTTATGTTGGTCCTCAATCTAATTTCCGTAATTGTCTTTAAGAGATAAAATGTGATTTGCAAATTTCTTCTTGCAAGCCAGAGCATGAAAATATCTAGTATTATGATCATCATAAATAAGACAAGTTTGTCTAGCGCATTGAGCCTAAAGAATCTCTTCACAATCATATAAAATTTTCAGAATGTCAGATGTTTAGCTTCATCATATTATTTTCGGCATTTGGAAGATTATATTGAAGATTTTGTAAAAGAGATTCAAGATTCTTGATTTTAGCTTATATATTTCCAAGGTACCTCTGACTCCAGTAATGCGAGAAGGACATAATAGATTAGAGCTTCGTCCATAGCACAAAGCTGGGAGACCCAAAAACATTTTATGCCTAACTCTTTTGAATTAAATCTCTACATTTAGGAAATTGAAACCATAAAAGTTCAAAAAGCTTGAGCCTTTTTTTATTAAAAGAGCAGTGATTAAAGAGAAACACAATATGAGCATGTTCTGAAGCCACCACTGGAAGAATAGTGAAAGAACAATTAGGATACCTTTGAAACCAATGATGAGAACAAAAAGCTTTGTCAAGTCTTTCTCAGACATGATCCTCACAATGTCTATTGTTTGTCCATGAAAACCACTGCTCTTTTAGAAGTATGCCAGTAAGTCCACATTCATCCAGAAAATGTTGGAATTTAGTTGCTCCAGGTAAAGAAGTGCAATTTACTAAGTTTGTCAGATAAAGTATGAACCTGATTAAAGTCACCAAGTATCAGCCAGGGATCATGAATTTGTGATGCAAGGTTTTTAATTCCACTCCAAATTGATTATGGTGTAAAACCTTTGGATGACCATAAAAAAAAGTGATAAAAACAAAGTTACCAATCAGATTAGAAATTTTGGTATGCATGCATTCAGTTGGAATAACTATCCAAGATATCACATGTAAAATCATTGTTACAGGCTAAACATATACCTCCACTCCTGCCTTGGGCATCTATACCATACACATAAGAATAACTAAAAGAGGCAATTTTATTAATAACCTTATTTCCAGCAAGCTTAGTTTTAGACAAAAATAAAAAGCATGGTTTATATGTACAGACTAAGCTTTTCAGCATTTAAACTGTCGTAGTTTGCCCTTGACCACCACAATTCCAACTATGGATGCTCATGGCGTCCGGGGAAGCTTTAGATAGGCAGCATCTTAAGCCTCTTCAGCTGTGGAAAAACAACTGTCTTTTCATAATCTTCTTCCTTGATACTTTCAAGAGAAATGTTGAAAGATTTAAACCTTTTCTTATGAGAGATCCATCCAGTAAATTGTCTTTAGCGCTTCTTGAAAGGTAAAGAGCCACCAGCAGATAAATATTGCAGAATCATTTCATTAACGCTAGATCTTCGATTCTGCATCTCACTTAGGTTCGTTTGGAGCAAAAGGACATCATCAGAAGATTTATCTTCCTCTGCGAAACCAAAAAAAAAAAAAAACCCAACATCTGCTCTTTGAAAATAAAACCCATTTGTAAGAGCCCACATGTGGTAGAATATTCTGGTAAAATGAGCATTAAAAGGAGCCCAAGAGATATGATTTACATTAGATGGGGCAAATATGAAATAAGGTTGGCCCAAAGGAACATGTCATTACGAAGAAAAACACTAGGCCACGTTTACCAAGAGATTAGGTCTTGGGCTGAAAGCTTGATAACTAAGCCCACATTAATGAAAAACCACTCCTGGAAAGAGGACAAAGACTCCGACCAGCGACAAAGAGCCAACCCAGTGGAAGATAGCATAGAAAAGGGTCTAGTAGAAATCATATGGGTGCAAATCTTAAGGTGGATGATCTCATCTGATTTATAGAGTGGCAGAAATTTTGAGTTTTCCTGCAAGATGGCTGATAAAGAAGGATCAAAAGTTAGCAGATCAATTTTCGAACAAATAAAGGCCTGAATATTCAAATCTGCCACCATCGATAATCCCGAAAATTCACTTTCAGAGTCATTTTCCAACGGAATATAATCTTCACTGACAGCTTAATCACTTCTTAACTGATGCAGCTCAGCATCATTTAATCCCTGGGTAGGGTGAAGGGCATTTATATTTAATAAAGATTCCGAATGAAGAAAGTTATTATTGCCTGTACTATGAACAAAAGAGGTGAAACTGGAAAAAGGGAAAATTCTGAAGTCATCACGTGAATGTCATTATTTGTATGTCAAGAGTGTGTTCTATATTATTCAATTGGACAGAACCTTCTACATTCCCTGTAGCATTATCATTACTGCATTAAATTCAGTTGGCCTGGCTTCACTATCAATGTCCATAAAGCCTTCTATATAGTCCAAGAAAACTTTCACATTCTCATCAGGGATAGAAGCATTATTTTGAACCTATCCATGAGTACATAATACCTGAGCATCATAAAAAATAGGTGGGTTAGCATGTAAATTATACTGACTTAAGTGATGTTCGCTTACATTAATATTAAGGAAAGATCATTGTCAGCATGCGTAAGATTATTATCTGCAGAATTAGATTCATCATTGTCAGCATTATAAAGGGAATCTTCAAAGAAATTATAAGAGTTCGAAGAAAAAGAATTAGAGTGGGCAATAAAGAGACTTTATCTACTTCCATTTCGTGATGATGTAAGCCCATAGTCATCAGGCTTTTTGTCATGAAGAAAATAGAAACCTCCTTCAGCAGTTTTGATCCATCTTATCTTAGCTATTGATCTGAAATAACGCTTACGTCTGAAAGCAACAGAATCATCATGCACTAGGGGGAAGCAAAAATCCTGAACAAAATTGATGTTGAATTTTCTGTGTATACGTTCTTTTAGCTTGCACTGAGCTTGCTGGATTTGTTGTATATTCCAATTACAATCTCGAGCAATATGTCCTATCCGTGAGCATTGCCTACTCCTTCGAAATAATCGTTCATATCCGTAGCCAATCCATTTCGAAGAACCATTGTCCAGTTGAATAAGAGTAGCTGTTAACAGTGGAAGCTTAAAATCAACTAAAACCCTTTACTCTTAGAAACCTAATATTTCTGGTAAAATTACCCCAGTTGTCAACTTCAGTTATTCTTCTAACTATATTTCCTAATATATCAGCTGCCTCATCAGTTAAATATTCAAGGGGCAAACCCAAGAATTGCACCCAGATAGCTACCTTCTTAATTCTGATGTCATTGAGAACAGTATTGGGTTTCCAGCAGTCCACAACTAAGAAAGAATTCAAAGCAGACCAAGGGCCATTTTGTAGCACAAATTTCCTTATCATTGTGATTCTCAAACTCCATAACATAAAGATTATCTCTTCACATAACCCTAAAGTTGCCTCTAAGACTCCATACCCCATGCAGAGCGTGATTCAACCGATGTACTAGAATAATTTTATCATCTATAAGTGCAACAATAAGACAAGAATTCCAAAAGTGAGGCGAATTAGAAATAGTGTTTTGTTACAGGCCAAAATGTGGTTCGTCCCGAGGAATATTTTGATAGAAATTCCCTTGAAAACTAGAGTCTAGAGTGTTTGGAAAACCATTACCTTCAGAACTGCTATCAGACTATGCAATACCCCTGGCTAAAATATGTTGAGTTGCCATAGGAGAAAAAGCTCTAAAAACTAACACAAAACAACCTCGAACAGCAAGAATAAACAGAAACCCCACAGAAAACAAGCTAAACAGTAAGAAAAGACAAACGAACATAGCGAAGTTCTTCAGAAGGCAAAGCATAGTGAAAAGCATGTGAAAGGAACAACGAAACTAGGAAAAAAAAGGCAGCACCATAACAGTTACATGCAAGTATATAATGACAAAGAAGAAGCACAGTTACGTGAAAAAAAGTAGACAAACCCGACATGCAAAGAGAATATTCAGAGAAAACCAGAGCTGAATGAGCAAGCCCATGGAGGAATCTACTAGAAAGTAGACAGAGTCCACAGAGAGTTCTGCACGTGCTATACTCAGTTCCACCAAAATTTTATATTTTCTAATAACTCACCAACCTATCTCATATGTTGTTGTTAATGGCTCTCTCAAATTTGCATCAAGCATGTAAGATGTAGCTAGGAATATGTATATCAACACCTAAAAGTAAAAGATGTTCGTAAGTTGTAACATGATATAGTCTTCTCCTCTCTCATGCCTTCAAATTTAAGTATGGCAAAGAATGATGATGATGAGGAGGAGAAGGAGCTTGGCATTTGTTGTCTCATTTTGCTTTTGAACTTCCCAAGTTGTGGGTTTCTCAGTGGTAATCTTGAGAGAAGGAACTTTGGTTAGTTGTTAGTTTTTGAGATTATAGATTAATGGCTCTTCTCTGGTCGCAATAAATGCAGGAAGCAAGAACAAGGTGAAGACCACTGTAACACTTCCATAAAATGCAGATTTAGTAATGGGAGTTTAATCCTGAGCCATCGTCATGCCTTCGATATATAATCCATCTGAAATAATATGAAAGAACACTATAGTCTGAATCTAAAATAATAGGGAACCTCATAATTTATTGATAATTTTGTTTTCGCTCTGTTAAAGAGTATTACTATACAAAGACAATAAGGAAAATAAGTCCGAGCTTATATAACTGCACTTTATATCAACTTATTTTGAAACCTTGCTCATCATTTTTCACTTAACTTTGATCATGACTCACTTCTGTTGAGCAAAGGATGAAGCTAATTGTGTTTATGCACCTTTTTTAGTAGAATTATGGAGTTCTCATAACTAAAACCAGCGAAACAAGTGATCCATAGAAAGCAGCAGAGGCCAAGAATATGAAAGGAAGCGTATAGCATTGATTAGTTACAATGTAGGTCAATTCTAATGCCCTTCACAAAGTCTTAGCCTTTTCTTTTGAACTGCCCTTTTGCCTCTCTATCGTAAAGGGTTCCTGAAGCCTTCACATTCAGTATATATGATCCAAGAGAACATGCAAGATTAACATAACTGAACAATGTGGCTAAGTATTTAAGGCCAAAGATCTCAGAAGCTATTCCATTGACCAATAGGAATCATGCACTATAGGAGAACTCAAGTATTACTGGAGCTACATAGATTAAGCCTTATGCTAGAAAGGCAATAAGAAAGTAGCCAATGCAAGATGACAGAAGTGCAAAAGTCCATATTAGAAGGCGAGGAATATTGTATATCTAAAGCAAAAATTCAAACATAAACCCGGAGAAGACCCCCTTCCTTTCCAAAGAGTAATTCTACATACTCACAAGGGACACAAGTGAGCTTACCATACTTGCAGGATACCCCAAGATTGATACCTTAAATTGTCCATGACTGTTATGCTAACTTCAAATCCACTCACTGACGCAATCAACAATATTAACATGCCAATGCTAAAAGAAGCTTGTAAAATGGCGTAATCTTCACCTCTTTCAGGTTTATTGGATATGTTTGCAAAACATGATGATGCCCTTCTTTCTCTGTTGAGAAGCTCAAAGAAGATGAAGCTTAAACATAATGACCTTAGTTCATGATATTCCAAGCAAAGAACTCCTCCCTAATAGCAATAAAAAGAGGAAGTAAGGGTGAAACGCATACCACAGTGCCCCACTTGTAGCACAAGCTTTTTGGTTGAAGACAATGTGTCTCTGAAGAATTTTCATTGACATGAGGAACAAAACAAGTGCAATTGAGCCATGGAGAAATTTGTAGAACAGTACTTTCAGCTCATTGATCTGTCTGTCATCATCAAGCTTCATGACTCGAACGATGTATACAAAAACCACTGATATAGCAGCAGATAGCCATGCAATTGAAAGTATTAGTGATCAGGATCATTCCCTAAATTGCCAAGTAAACTAGTTTCATTTCATGACATCTCCACTGAGTCTAATAGAAACCTTCAACTCAACATGATACCTCATCTTTTTGGGAAGTCCTTGACACAATGGACAAGTGGTCTTGTGTTGGCCAAATTCTGAGAATGAGAACCAATACAGATATATAAACACATCTGTAACACTTTGCATTTGTTTATTCTGTTAGTAACAGTAAGCCAGACCATGAAATAACCAGCGAAGTTCAAAGATGAACCACGATGGAAGACAAACCATGTTAGGATAATTTCGGCAACTAAGCCATCAAGAACACCAAGACCAAGGTCCTCGAAGAAACCTAAGAGACTTACTTGATTGTTTCAGAGTGTGCTCTGAAGAGGTAGATGCTTCTAGGACTAGCCCCTGCCATGATGAGGAAGGAAGCGAAAACCATGAACCATCGACCTCAGACTACATGAACTAAGAATTCACAGAAATTACGACATTCGCTCCTCATTTTAGGAGATTTTTGGTTCTAGGATTGGTTATGAACAACAATTGTGGTGGTGTTAATGCGTTGACATGGGCTTTCATTATCATCTATGTAAAAATTCTTTGGTTCATGTATGTGCCTTCGATGTTAATCCACACGTTTAAAAACTAGTATGGGTTGAATTAAGATTTCTTATTGATCTATGATCTATAATATATATGTATGTATATACATATAAATCTATATATATATATATATATATATATATATGTGTGTGTGTAAAAATAAATAGAAGAACACCATAAATAAATCTAACAAACAAAAATGAATATTATGTATTAGTGGAATTAAAAAAAAAAAAAGAAGGAATAGGGAGAGAAATAATAACTTTCATAAAATCAAATCATGAACAAAGTATACAATATAGAAATAAAGGAACACTGTACAAAAACTGAAATAATTATAAGATTTAATAAAAGAGATATAATAAAACTAAAATTATGGGTAGAAATTGAACAAAATAATGCACAAAGACATAAATTAATATTAGTACAAAACTTTCTAGAATAAGTAAAACCTTACGCGATTCAATAAAATAGAATATTAATAAATATAAACTAACAAATAGTAATATTAGACAAAATAAGACTAACATAAATGAAGTTTTATTATATATTAGTAAAATTTAATTATGAAAAATATCAATCTAAAAAATATCATGTTATAGTAGATACAGAAGTTAATATGACATCGATCAAATATAACATATTACCATTAGAATTACAAAAAAAAAAAAGAAGGAAAAACCCATTAGAATGAGTAGTGTAGGCAATAAAATCCATATGATAGAATTATTAGCCAAAAATATACCTATACAAATAGGAGATTAGAGTTAAAAATCTCAATATTATACCAATATAATATTAGGAATGGATTCCTTAGAACAATATATGTCATTACATTTTACTCAAAAAGTCTTAGTATTAATGACACATTTTAAACATGAAGCTTGGGCAATTAGGATATTTAATCCATATAATATGACAAATACAAATTTTAGGAAAAATAGATTTAATAATGAAGTATAATTTATACCAAATGTGGCCTGTAGAAATAAAAGAAACAAAATTGATGATAACAAATATAGAAGCAAAACTACAGAACAAAAATTAACAGAGAATTATGATGACAATCTATTAATACATTGGGAAGAGTCAAAACCCAGAGGTAAAATAGAATTATTAAATTACAATACAGATATAACTAGTAAACCTTATCTTCCAACAAAAAATGACAGAAAAGAATTGATAATGCATAATAATGAAATGAAAAAAATGCAACCTAATAAGATAAAGTAGATTAAATTATTACTCACGAGCTATGATAGTAATAAAACATAACAAATAAAAAAGAGAAAAATTGAGGATGGTAATTAATTATAAAAAACTAAATGGAATAGCAATTAGAAATATATATTCAATACCAAAAAAATAGAATTATTATTCAATTTAATAAAAAGAAAACAAATTTTAGTAAATTCGATTGTAAATAAGGATTTTTTTCAAATCAAGTTAGAAGAGAATAGTAAAAAATATATAGCATAATGTAACCTATGGAATTTCATAATAATCCTAGTATATTTCGACAATATGATATGAAATTATTAATACCTATTAGAGATTTTTTAGTAATATATATTGAGGATATATTAATATTTTCAAATAATGAAGAAGAACATGAAATTCATTTATTACAATTTATAGATTTGACTGAAACAAAGGACTAAATATATCACTAAAGAAAGCAAAATGAAGAAAAACCAAAATAGGATTCTTATGTCATTATATTACAAAAGATAACATAGAATTGCAAGAACATATAAGTAAAATAATAGAAGAATTTCCTGAAATAAGAAAGAACTCCAATCATTTTTAGGAATAGTAAATCAAGTTAGAAATTTTATTCCACATTTATCCAAATATACAGCTAAAATATCAAAATTAGTTGAAAAAAAAAAAACCAAAATGGCAATGGGATGAGGAAGGTAATAAAATAATAGAAAAAATTAATTAAAAAAAAAAAGCAAAGATTTACTAAAATTAACAATTTAAACTAAGGAACCAATAAAATGGATTATCTATATTGATGCCTCAAAAAATTATTGGGGAGTAGCATTATACCATAAAAATGAAGAATGAACAGAAATAATTACTAGATATACTAGTGGAAAATTTAATGAAAGACAAAGTAAATATCATTCTAATTAGAAAAAAAATTTTAGCTAGAAAAATTTGAATTACTAATAGTAAATTCTTATTTTATTATAAGAATCAACAATACTCAAGTACAACATTGGTTAAACAGAGGAGTAAAGATAACAAAACAAATTTTTTTAATAAAATGGCAATTAGATTTAACTCATTATGATTATAAAGTTAAATATGTCAAAGGAAAAACATAATTTAATTACTAATTATTTGAGCAAGGATAGAGTCAAGTAAAGACAAAACAATTAATAGCCTAGTAAAGGTGACCACTAGTACTGATACTAGTACTAAGTAATTAATAATGAAGATGAATATAGGACTATTACATGTCTAGATTAATACTCAAATTAATAATCTCACTAATTCCATAAATAATCTAAGCACCTCTGTGGGAAGTTTAATTGCCCATGAGGAAGACGTAGAAAAACAATTAGTCCAAGTAGAAAGACAAGTAAATTTAGAACCGAATAGTCCAGTCCAAACTAGTCAAATGCCAAAAAACTAAATAACTTTCTTTTCAGAAATAGTGAAAGCCCAAAAAAAAAAAAAACCAAGAATCTAACTCAACCTAATCTCCTAAAATCAATAAAGAGCTTGTTACTCCCTCTACACCTAATGAAAGTCAAGCCTTTATGTCCTCACCTTCTTCAACCAACAACTCCATAATTATAAAACAATTCTAATATTTGAATCTTCTTATTAGTAAATTAAACCATTTGAAGATCCCTACACCTACCATCAAATATATTTCCCATTTTGCTTTGAATAAGGCCATTATTTATCCAAGAACAAATCCATAATTAGTAAAAACCCTATTTAGTTCCATACACCCTTCAACAAATATGAATGAAATTAGTTAGCTATCAAAGTCAGTCCAAGAAGTTGTTAAACATTTTTTTGGAATAATAACCCAATGCAGAGTTTACATTAGATGTAACTAAACAATAGCAGTAATAACCTCAGAAAAATTTTATCCTTCAATTAATTTGATTAGATTTGGTACTACCAAGAAGCCCTTTGAGTTCAAAGAAGAAGAAGAAAAAAAGATACCCTAGAAGAAGACTTTTCTCGTACTATCTCAAGAATTCGAGCTCAAGAAATCAATATAATCTTCTCAAAGATGAATAGGGAAATTACAATGATGAAGCCCAATAGACCTATTTCACTAGTCCAACAACTTGTATATATTCAATTGGAAAAAATGGTTGCCAAAGTAAACAATTTTCTTTATAGTACAAAAAAAAATAAAGTCCAATAATATAGAAAATTAAAAACAAAACAAAGAAAAGAATATGTCAGGTATTGTTTGAATATACTAGTTATAACTGTAAATATTGCAAAACAAGAGAAAAAGAAAAAAAAAATTATAATGAGTCATGGACTTCTCTAGACATTATCGGAGAATAAACACAAAAAAAAAGAAGAAGACAAATGAAATGACAAAAAAAAAATATGAAGGACAATAATAGAAGACAGGAATAAATAAGGGTTAACAAAGCTGAAGGAATCTAAAGAATACAAAGACAGATAAGGACAATTATAGCAACTAATATCCAAGGGAATCATGCAAAGTAGAAAAAGAGATAAAGAAAAATCCCTCAGAAATAGCAAGGTCAATAATCAGCATATAAGTATAAAAAATTAATATAAGTAAAAGTAAATGTTGGGAATGTTTAGCTTATATAATCATAAATATAAGATATTGAACATTTGAACAATCTATTTGAGTTCTCAAGTGGTATGCCTTAACAATCTAGTTCTCTTTCCTGGAATTGCATTTCATTTGATTAATTAAAATTTAAAAAAAAAATTGCCCTTATCTACTTTGATTTTTGTCTCTAATAACAATATATTTCGTAATTTAAATAAAAATACATTACAATCAAAATTTTCATCTATTAATCTATTGCAACAAGGCCCCATCATTTAAATTGAAAAAAATGAACCATAAGAAATTATCAAAATATCTTTTTTATAATATTTTATTATTTCATTCTTCCCTCTCATATGCCGAAGTAATCTAAAATATTATGGCTTCTCTAAAATTTAGAAAACTTACAATTAAGGGCCAGAAATTAAAAAATATTAAATATAAAGAAGTTCTTAATTGTCAAATTGTTCTAAGCGACTCGGGGACTGAAACATGTTCCTTCGAATGATTTCTGCAATTATGTATTCTGAAAGTGAGAGCAAGTATTTCATAATAAAATAAATTTAGTTTTAAAATCATTTAATGTAGAGACGCACCATCATCTGCACTGTGAGCTTGTATTAGGTCGCTACAAAAAAAATAAAAAAAATCTTCCATCCTTCCTTTATTGACATTTAATGTAAGAAACGCCAAACCATTCGTACTTTTAAAACAGCAAATAGAATTCACTTCATTGAGCAATGCCATCCAACTAAGTACTTTATTATCATATAAATTACACAGCTCATTTCTACACTAGACTTTAACTTCGAGGGAGGAAAAAACAAAGTTAACATTTCTGTAATGCACAAGCAAGATAGAGAAGGTCAAAAAAATAAGAACATAAAAACAAAACCAGGATTTCAAGTCAGATTTCTTGTCGGATCTTCGGTTCTTTGCCTTGTCTCATTCATTCTTCAGCGCTCAAGTTTTTCTTTTTAAGTGTGGAGTATTTGATAAGAGTCGGAGAAATGGTGCATGAAGGCGAGCCTATGAAAAATAAGGTGGTCATGCATGGATGCTATATTCGTTGGAGAGGGTGAAGAGGAAGACAAAAGAGTATTAAGCTGTGGGGGAAATATTTTAATAATACTACATAGTTAATCCTTTTAAATTTAGATCATATTGAATTTAATCGGTTAGAGGATCAATTGCTATATTTTTTAAGGTAGAGACCCTACGAGTCTCTCGCTTTTGTGTAACGCATACTCGCCTTTACAAGCTTAAATTGAATCTTTAAATTGAAAATCCTAGTCAACTTTTTTTTTAGAAAAAAAAAAAAAAAGAAAAAACCTTACGGGATTCAGAAACAGAGAACGCAGTTAATATATATATATATATATATATATATATATTTAAAAAAAAAAAAAAAAAAAGGACGACCACAGGGGAAGAGCCCATAATTGCATGATCTGACTAGGTACTTTTGGGGCTTTAACCCCAATAATGGTAGAGATCCAGAGAGACAAAGACAAGCATCATCTGTGGGCCCCTTATTGTTTTCCTTTCCTCTAAACTATTTTCATGGCAGTATAGCTCTAGGACACCCCCTACCCTTGAAAGAGTAAAAAAAGTCAAGCAATGCATTGAGAAGGGAAGGAGGGACCATAACTCTAGGACCCCAAATTCCCTTGAGAAAGAGGATATTTTAGCTGGAAAAGGGCCCGACATTTGTTTATAGGGATAGACCCTAGAGCAGAGCGTGGTGTGAGCTGTGTTATCACATGCTTTGGCCGAAATAAAGAGAGGACAGGACGGGAGGCTAAAGTTAGAATCTTCCAAATTATTAGTGAAAAAAGGTTAAGGTAAATTGGCTTTGGCTTTGGGAACATGTTCCCATGTGCTCGTGACAGTATAGGCCCATGCCTTCCTGGTTTTGCCCCGCTGAATCCCTCTGCTTCTCAACTCTAATTTTAGCTTCTCTGCTTTCAATTTCATCCTTTTACCAAATACACCATCCTCGTTTCTGATTACGAATATGATGCTCGCATATATGCTGTCCATGGTCAGCTTTTTTTCCTTCTTCTTCAGGAAAAAAAACACAATCTTGTTTTCTGAACTTCTGAGTTTATAAACTACTCATCTATTAACAATAATATTTATATACATATTGTGTATTATGACTTATTAGATGAGAATGTATTATAATAATTGCATACATTTTTTAAAATTTAACAGTTTAAAATGTAAAACGCAAGGGTTGTTAAAGTGCACCCAATCCAAGTTATAATGATTGACCTATGCTACGGTTAATTGTTATAACTTGTGTCATGGTTTGAGCTGGTAGAGCGTGATTAACATAAAAATAAAGTGTCTTTTATTCTTGCAAACCCGTCAGAACTTTTATAACGACAAAATTTATATAAATTTAAATTAAATAACATAAGTTTCATAACTCCCCAAATATATGATTTTTAACGTATCATAATAATACATTAAACATATAGCATGTATATAATGGAGTGACTGAATTAAATCATAAAAATAATGAAATATATAATTTTAGCAGAAGGCTAGGCTTACCAAAAAATTAATCACCAATATTAAAATTCCGAAGGTAGACATTCTGAAGTGGTGCTAAGATATAAAAAATGTTAAATAATAGAGTGAGTGAAAACTCAATGAGTATGTATTTCTAATATTACAGAAATTAGAGCAGGCTTACAGTGGTACATCTTTCAAATT
The DNA here is from genome assembly GCA_037074485.1 of Delonix regia. NCBI lineage: Eukaryota > Viridiplantae > Streptophyta > Magnoliopsida > Fabales > Fabaceae > Delonix > Delonix regia. Next base: position 10,904,679 of record CM073455.1, read on the forward strand.
TTAAAATTATATATCAAACAGTCATAATTCAGTAATATCAAATAAAAAAAATATTAACATAATACATTTGGAAATCTCTTACAAAACCAATTATAATTACATAATATAGAGTTAGCCCAAGACTAGTGATAACATATTAGAAATTAAACTCATTCAGTCACAGACTCTGATTAAATATCACAATGGCTCTAGGCCTCAAACAGAATATGGCAGTAAGGGTATCATACCCAACTTTATTAGAAAACCAATTGCAGTGTGTTACGACTAATGTCAACTACTGTTAGCTATAGGGTTCTATTATAGACATATTCTTAATATTTCAAAGATAAATTATTATCCATATACATATATCATAAATTTTAAAATCGCACCACTTCAAAATTCATATTTCAGTATTTCTAATAATTTAATATTCAAAATCATCATGAATAATTTAAAATAATATTCTATATAATTAGAATTATCTACTCACTTAAGAGTAGTATACCAATCTCCTTCTATCATTGATTATAATTATTTTGTTAAAAATTTTGTAGTCACCTAAAACATTAAATAAAATACTCTTACCATCCAATCCTTACAAATAAATTTAATTATTTTAATTCGATCAGATACCTAAGTAATTATCCCTCATTCATTTTTTCATCTAATTTACCTATATCTTTTCTAAATTCTGGAAATTAAATTTATGGGCCACTTAAAGAATACTTTAAAACTTATAACCTATATTTCATTTTATTATCCTTATTATAATTATTATTACTATTATTATTATTATTATTATTTTATTCAATTATTTCATTATGCACTTAATAAATTTTTAACACCTATCATAACATAAATTTCACTTAAGGGTCATCTGATAAATTTTAAATTTTCTATTTACCTCAAACAATATTTATTATTATACAATCAAGTCATTATATTTTTTTTCTCCTAATTTGCTTCCTTTTTCATTTAGAAAAATTACTAAAAATTTGAATTTTGTTCTAAAATTCAAACTAAAATTTCTAAAAATTTTAAATCACTCCCTAGATGCATAACAAAATTTAAGAAGTCCTCGTAACACAAATTTCACTAAATTTCAAAATTTCCCCTATACCCCTAAATTGGGGTTTTTCAATCTGAAAGCCAAAGTTGACAATTGATTAGTGATTGTAAGAGAGAAAGGTATGAAATTCACCTATAAAGTGCAATCTCAATTTAAAGCAAATGACCTGAATTTAGCTTAAATTGGCCTATTTTTCTAATGAAAAGTGCCAAAATTAATGTTATTCGATTCTGAGTAAATTAAACCAAATTGATCAGTGTAAATGAGCGAAAAAGGTGCAAAAACATTGTAGAAAGTGAAGCCCTATGTTTAATTGGATTTAAAGCACACCAATTTTGCAAATTTGGAGCTCAATTTTTTGGACCCATGAGCTGCAAAAAAATTTGAAAAATTTCGACGATGTGGTGGCCGGTGGTGCCACTACAACTTGAAGGAGGCATCAGCGACCCTTCACAATGGCCGAAATAGCACCAACGCCCAGAAAAAAATTATGCACCATGAGGAGTTTTCAACTTGATTTTCTGATGATTCTTGTCGATTGGGAGGTTGCTAGTGGTCGAGGATGGATCGAAAATGTTATTGGTAAGTCATCAGTGCTCGCTAGTGATGGTGAGGTGGCTGCCAAAGGGAGAAATCATAAGCTGTGTGAGGAAGGGTCTTGCAATAGTGATATGAATAATTTTGCAGATGATTTGAGGATATTAAGTAAATGTTAGTTACAAAATTGGGCAATAGTATGGGTTAGGTGGACTTAGTAGACATAATTGAAAATTTTAAAATATTTTAAATGAAAAATATATTTTTTTTATCATATCAAAATTTTTCTTATTGATATTTGATTATTATACTTAGTTGAGTTATAAGTGTTAAAAATGTATAGAGTAAGGTTTAGATACTAATTTTGGTTACAATTTTAAATAAAATTTTATTTGTATTTATATTTTTTTATGATTGAATTCCCTCTTTTAGTATAAATTTTATGAGTATTATAAGTTGTGCAACCAATTTAGTGAGAAGTATAATGTCACTTAGATGTATTTCCAATGATTAATGTGGCTGCAATATTGGTGAGATCATTCCCAAGAATTCTATATGATGCAGACTAATTAGATCCTCTTTTGAATTTTTTTATTTAGAATTAAAAATAAATTATTAAATCACATTTAAAAATCATAAATAATTTAGTCTATCTTGTTTAAATAAAACTTAAATACAATTTTTATATTATTATTATTATTATTATTATTATTATTATTTCAATAAAACCATCATATATTTATTTGTAGAAATTGTATAATTACTATTGTTTAATTAAAAAATTTATAAGAAAAACATTATGAACTGCAAATAATTTTTTTTGGTAGCAGTTGTAAATCTGAGAGTGAAAAAAGAAAAAAACAGAGGTAGCTTCAAAAAGTAGTAAATGTTGGTGAAAGCTCAAAAGCACATGTCTATTTCTATGTGTACATTTCTGAAATGCAGGGTCATTGTAGTCATCATGCGACTTATAGGGTCGTCCTTATTGTCCGAAGCTAACAGTCAGCGTAGGTCATGACCTCCAAAATAGTTAAATCAGAAAGACACAGGCCAAACCAGTGTCTTACACATTTATTAAGACAATCCCAACTTCGAAATGAATAAATTGACCTAAAACCTTAATAAATTGTTTTTGGGAATACTAAATGAACACTAATTATGATTAATAAGGTAGTAGAACATTGTTAACCATTACATGTTCGTCGTTGATTAGGTACGAGAAGCTTCCTAATTTTGTCACCAATCTGGGCAATAACTTAAGCAATGTATTATACATTCACACAGTTGCCTCCAAACTCAGCCATATTATACAGAATCGCCCTCTAAAAGATTTCTTTTTTTTTTTTCCTCTAAATAAGGTGAATTAATAGTGGCATTGGAAAGCTTTGTCCTACCAGAAATCTTCTAAGAGAATGAAAACAAACAGTAATGGAATCATAAAAGAATTATTACATGTGAAGCCTGGGACCCCACCTTTATAATCATTAGCTTTGTTACTTGAATTGTGTCCATGTTTTATAGAAAGCTCTTTTTTAATTATCTAATTAACATTGCATATATATATATATAAAAGAAAAAAAGTGAATGGCATAACTATTTTAACTCTTTATATAATTATATAGTAGATTGTAGGAGATTGGACATTCAAATTGAATTAGCATAATCTATTTTGTAAGTTCAATGGGTCAGCGATGCAATCTTTGTGTCACTGACCAAAGACCTTCTTGTTTGCTCAGTAAAACTCGCCATCATTATAACTTTTGAAAAATTAAGATGGAGTTAAGTTTCTGAGGATAAGTAAGCACAAAAGGTTAATTATAAAATTGATAAATTAAGTGTTTGGTATTCATGTTGATTTCATGAACATAAAAAGCAATCAAAGATCTTTGTATATGATATATTAATATTGTTTAACATACCCAAAAAATTAAAATAACTCCATCTTATGTTGCTATTAAATTTTGAGAATTTCACACATTATAGCATCCAGATGCTTAAAAATATATAAGATGAGTATACTATATAATTTCAAAACTTCATATATTTTTATTAAGTATATTTAGTTTAAACTAATAATATATATATACTCGTTTCTATTCTAATTAACTCGTGTATGGATTCATTTTAATTATTTTCATTCACTTTATTCTATTTTTGACCATTCAACTTAAAAGATAAAATAAAATAAACGCATTATTTGGCAAAGGTTGCTCTGACGAGTAATCTAATTGCTTCTTGAAGTTTTAACTCATAAATTAAATCATGAAAAATCTAACTCCATTTAGAATTATCTATAGCTAGGTTACACTTTCGATGATAGATGCTAATCCACTCACTCTTCTCACCTTAGTGCACAACCCAAATTGCTTATTGCTCCTCCTTTAGTACAAAACCCACCCTATTAAATTGAGAGATAATCCATGTCCTCCAAATTGTCCTACATCTTCACTTTTTACCTTTCGTTTTCCCCACGTATATGAGCACCTTCAACTTCAAGAGAGAAAAATTCAATTCTTGGCGTGTACGAGACTCGTTATCAAAAGGGAATTGATCATACTAGCCACCCAATAATCTCACTGCCTTCGCAAGCCATCTTGTATGTATGTATCTGTGACTTTTAAAGCTTTAGATGCAATTTATTATAATGAAAACTCAGGAATATGAGAAAGGGAAGAAAGCATGGGATCAAAGTTATTAAACTCGTGAATTTAGATAAATTCGTAAAAGAGAGGTAAACTCGTAATATAGATTCGTAACGTAAATTCATAAGAATTTATCTTGATTAATAAATAATTATCAAAATATATAATTTTATAGTTTAAATACTATATAAATTAAGAAATTATTCAAATATAGTTTAAATTATATTTAATCAAATAAAAGCTATTTATAGTTCATAATTTGTAATACTTAATATGAATATTTTAAGATAATAATACATAAATAATTATTCAATATAAATAATTAAATAATATTTATTTTATTTTTTTAATAAGTACATATTGAATGCAATTTTATTATTTTTATACATATTCAAACTTGTGATAAAATAAATTATAAATACTTCCTAAAAAATAAACTTGTTTATATCTTATTTAATATTGGGTTTAAATTATTATATTATTGACTTTACAAGTTAGTTAATACGTTAAAATCGTAAAATTAGTAAACTTGATAAGTCAACTCACGAATTTATCCGAATTTATATTAAGTTTAAGTTTATATTAAATTAATTAGTATACTTTATGTGTAATGGTAAATTTGTAAACTTGAATAATAAATTTACAAATTTGATAATTATGCACAGTACCATAATTTATGCATCTGGCATGTAATTCACTGTAATTGAATTGTAATAAATTAATTTATGTTACATATATTAATAAGATTACTGTTTGTAACACTCATTTCACAGCAAACAGTGGACAAGATTAGAAAATTTAAAGCGTCTCAAGTTTAACACCGATTGGTGAAGCAAAGCTTAAATTATTATGATCAAAGTCTCTTTAAACTAGATTTAATTATGAACCGAAAAGTTCGTTTGATTCAATATGTTTGGTTTGGAAAAGGAAAAATATGAGTTTCGAAAATAAAACCAAATTAAAAATAACCCATTTAGACAAATTAATTTTCTTTAAAATTAGATTGGGCTTGGGTTTTTTCTTAATCCTTACTTAACATGAAGGGTGCATTTAAACAATGCATTATATAAAGAAATTAAATTGATAATTAAAAAACTAATGAATTTTAAGCAATAAGATATTAAAATTAATAAAATTTATAACTTGAAATGCATAAAATATAAGTTTAATAGTAAAAATAAATCAATTTTAATTGAAGAATATTGTATAAAAATATCACAAAATAGTAAAAAAAAAATAAGAATTAGTCAAATTTTCATCATAAACTTTTTTGATATACAATCTATTCATAAAAAATAAATAATAATTCATATTGTCTCTTTCAAATTCTATTTAGATTTAATTATGATTTTAAAAAGTCTATCTAATTCAAAAGACTCATCTGTATATATATATAAAGATAAATTCAAATGAAAATTTTGTAAAATCAAAATTCAACTTGTGATGGGGTTTACTTGAAACCCAATAATGTGCTTTATTTAATAACTATGCAAAACGCAAAGTCCCACTATCTTTATGGTCTTAATTTTAATTTATTGTTTCCCTTTCCGTTCAAACTCTATGAGTGGATCTAATAGTAAATAAAGTTCCCTTTCCAAATTCCCACCCCATTTGGAACTTTCCAATTGTTTGTTTGCACAGAAAATATATCACTCCGCCCTCACTCCTTCACATTAATTAATTTACCACTAATCCTCGCTGGGTTGCCAACTAAATAAATGTACTTAAAGCATCTTATCCAAGTTTCAATCCCAAACCCAATAATTAATCAAAAAGAGCGAGAGAAAAAAGGGACTTTTTTTTTATATAATAAACAAACCACCTTGGGAACCGTGTGTGTGTTTTATTATGCTGTGGATCAAGGGCTTTAAAGTTTAAACCACTTGGTCTTAGCTGAATTCGCTGCGTTTCATCCTCAAGAATGACCAGACACGTCTTATATGCTTATCAACACCATGTTCTACGTTATCTTATATCACATATCATTAATGTATCAAAAAAATATAAACACACAATCATATGCACATCACAAATCATTACTTGCCGCACTGTTGGCCCGACCAAAATGTGATGCGTACTCACTCACACCACCAACACCACCATATTTTAAATAAATTTTGTTTATGATGTTATTACTTTTGCATGGGTTTCTAACTCTCTTGATTCAAGTAGTATCACACAATTTCAAATAACTTAAGGGATTATTAATTCAGAATATAAAATGAGATAATATCCTTTTTTGTTGTTAGTAATTTTGGGGTTGATCTCCTCGTAGATTATTTTAAAAGTAAGTTTATATAAAGAATGAGCCCTTGAAGTTACCCAAAATTAAATGGTTTGGACAAAAATATTATAATTCTAATAACAAAAAATAACTCCTATAAATAAATTTGTTTTGAAAATTTCTTATATAATTGATTTTGAGTTAAATTAACTATAGAGGTCTACAGAAAAATTATAAACATGATCAATTAGTAGGGTAATTGTAATTAATCTAATTTTGTCTCTCAGCCATTTTGGATTAATTAGGACTAGACATACTAATACAATTTATTTACCAGTGGACCCACTAAACAACAGAGCCACAAGCAGGACTAAAAGCAGCATAATAACCGAGGAATACCGAGACCCTCGCCGAACTCCATTCTGATCCATCGCCATGTGACCTCTGAAACTTCTTTCTCTCTCCACTACTCTTAGCTCGACATATTCTTTTCTATAATAAAAAAATAATTAGAAATGTTCATTCAATAATTGGCGAACTATTCGAATTACTCAACTAGACAAGGAGACCCTGTAAGAAAATAAAAATAACAAATATTATAACGATTTTCCTTATTAATTATTATATACCCGTTAGTTTAATTTTGGTGCAAAAACGAAGTACTAACAAACACATACCCTCCTTCCTCCTTCACATTGCTTTCACCGTTTCTTCGTTTCCACTTCTTCTTCTTCTCCTTCCTGACCAGAATCCGAAAGCTCTCTCCCAACTACTACAACTGCGATACCTTTCGCCCATTCACATCTCCTGCATGCGTTTCTCTTTTATTTTTAAATGAAATGGTGGAACAGAAAATTAGACCCACGGAGAACAGGGTGCTGTATGTCAGGATGAAGCTCCTGCACAGACACACCAGGCCACAACAAGAAAGGAGCTGCTTCTCCAAATATTACAAATGGGTACTCTGGTTTTCTTTCTCCCTCTACTTCTTCACCTCCTACCTCATTAGCAATAATCCCCAGAGTAAACCCAGCTCTCTCCACAAGACCCATGTCTCCAACTCCAAATCCACACTTCCATCTCGTGCTCTTTTCGAATCCACCTACCTCGCTCCCCAACAACTTCAAGCCACTCAAGGTACCACCAAAATTTCGACCTTATTCGCTCTGTATTTTTTTTTTTTCTCTAGAAAAATATAGAATGTAACTGTTGGGTTGTTCAATACAGGTGTATTGAAGAATTTGAAGATTTTTGTGTACGATTTGCCTCCGAAATATAACACTGATTGGCTTTCCAATGAGAGGTGTAGCAGTCATTTGTTTGCATCGGAGGTGGCCATTCACAGAGCTCTGTTGACGAGCGACGTGCGCACATTTGACCCATACGAAGCTGACTTCTTCTTCGTACCCGTCTACGTCTCCTGCAACTTCAGCACCGTCAATGGCTTCCCGTCGATTGGTCACGCGCGCTCCCTCATCGCTTCAGCCGTACAACTGATCTCCTCCGAGTACCAGTTCTGGAATCGAAGCAGAGGATCCGACCACGTATTCGTCGCTTCACACGACTTCGGTGCTTGTTTTCACACTCTGGTACGTTCAAATTTTCGTATATTATATTTTGTTTGTAAGCTTTCTTATGTTACTTCTGGGTTTCAAATCTCTACAGCGTCTTCCCTGATTTTAAAGTTCTCCTTGTTTTCATGTTGGTTTGAGAAGGAGGACGTGGCGATTGCAGATGGGATACCAGAAATCTTGAAGAACTCGATTATATTACAGACGTTCGGTGTTCAATACAAGCATCCGTGCCAAGACGTTGAGAATGTGGTGATACCACCTTACGTTCCGCCGGGAAGCGTACAGAACACACTGGAGAAAGCTCCGGTGAACGGACGGCGGGACATTTGGGTGTTCTTCAGGGGCAAAATGGAGGTCCATCCGAAGAATGTCAGTGGACGGTTTTACAGCAAGTAATGAACCTCTTCTTATCAAACTTGTAATCATGCTTTGCACTTTGGAAAACTGTTGGATTACCTGCTTTCATTTTCCGATAATTTACCGTATTGCCCTTCCGAGTTGACCTTGACATCACGTTCTTTTTCTTTTTCGCCTTCTGAAGGCGGGTTCGGACGGCGATATGGCGGAGATTCAACGGCGACCGGAGGTTTTACCTGCAGAGGCATAGGTTCGCCGGTTACCAGATGGAGATTGCTCGGTCAGTCTTCTGCCTGTGCCCGCTGGGATGGGCCCCATGGAGTCCTCGGCTGGTGGAATCGGTGGCGTTGGGTTGCGTGCCGGTCATAATCGCCGATGGTATACGGCTGCCCTTCGCCTCCGCCGTGAGGTGGCCGGACATATCGCTGACGGTGGCGGAGAAGGACGTGGGGAAGCTGGGGGAGATACTAGAGCACGTGGCGGCGACAAATCTGAGCGCCATACAGAGGAACTTGTGGGACCCAAGGACCAAGGGGGCCCTGCTATTCAACAATCAGATCCAAGAAGGTGATGCCACGTGGCAGGTGCTAGTCGCTCTGAATGAAAGGCTTGGTAGGTCCTACAGGGGGTCGAGGGTTTCCCGCCAATTGGACAGTGACACGTAATAGTGTGCCAGCTAGTAGCGGGTGTTCCTAACGTGGATATGCCCCTCTCTCTCTCTCTCTAGGTCTAGGTGGGCATGGGCAGTAATAATAATAATGGAAGACAGCTGGAATTTCATCGGATTGCTCGCACTCGAGAGACATGGAATTTTATAGGTCGTGGTGGGGCCCAAAAGAACAGAGAATAGATTTTAATTCGGATTTACTCCTGTGCTGACGTGGAGTTTTTTGATGAGATGGTGAGCATTGATTGGAAAGCCGTGCGGTTTGTGAGAGAGAAATTGGACAGCGGTGAAAGCGTGAGAAGAAATAAGTTGGTTGAAAGAATTATGGAATTACAAATGGTGTAGGAAAAATAGTGGTCAAATTGTATAAAATGATTTTTTGTTGTAAATGAATTACAAAAGCTCAAATTCTTTCGATTAAATAATATAGAATTTTTGAAATTCAAGGGTTGAGTAATTATAATATATACCACTTTATGAATAATAAGATTTAAAATAGGGTAATAATTGTGTGAGTTGGAGAATGGGAGAAAGAAGGAGAAGTGGGGAGTGGAGTGTCAGAATGATTTTAAATTGTCACGTAAATTTTGGAGGGTAGTGGGGGTGGTGTCGTCACGGACTCAGATGTCTACAGTGCATATTTTGCAGTAAAATTTAAATCATTAAATTTTAATTTAATAATTTAAATTATTAAATTAAAATTTAATGACTCAAATTTTATTATAAAATCTGTAATAAAAATATTTTACTCCAAATGATCTGTAGGCCAGTGGTTACGGGTACGGTATAGGTGTCAAAAATCAAGACAGACAATCGAGCCGTCTCTTTCACCGTATCCCAAAACTATCACAATTTCTAATTAACTGTCCATTGCACGTACGAAAACACGGGATGCTCGATGCTATGAAAAAATGATCACGCTCGGTCGGTCATTTCGAATTGCGCTGAGTTATTTTGAAGTTAAAAAAAATTACAGTATTCTCGTCGATGCAGATGCTCTGCAACAATTTTACAATTTATTGTTTAATTTTCATGCTTTGGTTCTACTCTAAATTAATTGTTAGGATTAAGACGAGAGAATGAGAATGAAAGATATTTATATTTACATATTTAATTGACAAAATAGGTTTTTATTTTTATTCTTTAAAGAACTTGTTTTTTTAATTAAAATTATAAAATAAAATTAATTTTTTAAAAATAAAAATATGTTTGGCAAAAGTGTTTTTAATTCTAATAAGTTTTAAGTAAAAATATTATTATGATATATCAAAAATTTAATTTATTATTGTATTATTAATATTATTTATTATTATTAATTTATAATATATATTATTATATTATTAATTAAATACATATTAATATATAATTATATTATTAATTAATAATTTAAAAATGTCTATCTTTTTTTTTGTTTTATTTATTTTATAATAAAAAATAATATAGTAAAATATGCATATTACCTAATTAATTTTTATATATAATTTATTAACAAAAAAAAAAAATATCTATTCTCAATTTTTTTTAATTAAATAACATTTTAATATTTTTATTCCTATTCTCACTCTTATTCCTATTTTATTTTTATTTTTATTATATCAATTATAACAATCAAACGAGTCACGTATTACCTTCGAATAACGTGAGATTTGGTCCTAAGCATCTCCTCTTTCCCCCAGCCCTTTAAAATTCGTTCCTCTCCGGTTTAGGCTCTATTGATTTCTATTTTATAAACATATTCCAAATTTTAACTCTCCTAATAACCCATTTTATTTGGGCCAGGCCCTTTCAGAGAATTTGCTCTTAACCTACATTCTTCATTTCTAGGCCTAAGGTTTCTCCCTTGTTTTTTTCTACGAAATTCTTATCCTTTGTTGAATATTCTGGGTTTTCTGATGTGATTAATAAATTATTTCAAAATTTGCAGAGCTAAATGTTAATGTGACCATGTAAGACTATAACGTGATATCATGTTCTAGAATTCAGTCATAACAAGTTTCTAAACTTGAAAGGAAAGTACGTGTTGTTTATATTTATGTTTATTCTTTTATGATAAGTAACATTCCCACTTTGCATATTGTACATATCAACCCATCTCCGATTATTTAATATTTATAGTTTGTCATAATCAAACTTTAAAACTGTAAATTTTGCTCTATTTTTAATTTTTTAAACGGGGAAAAATAAATTTATTGTGAGAGGGCCTAAAGCATTATTGTTGATTCCAATATCACATCTATTACTTTCAATATCACACGTAGCATTATGAACAATTGACATGGTTTTAATGTCAGGCCAAAAAAAAAAAAAAGACTTGCTTTTAATAATTTATGAGAGCATGATATACACCGGAAAAAAGGTTCCAAGAGTAATGATACGTATATATTTGACATAATTGAATATTACATCAATGAACAGAATTATATATCCTGCAGTTATATTATACATTATATATCATTCACCGAAATAAAAAAAACATTTATATCAACTTCAACTATTCTTTGCCTCGTTATTTTCCCAATTAAATACAAAATTTCAAAAAAAAAATCTTGATTAGACTAAACGTTGGTTCAGTAACACTATTTCATGGATTATAATTTCATCAATCCAATTATTAGTTTATGACAAAGAATATTCTGATTTTTCTGTTCGTTGGGTGCGATACAATCCTATGCCTTTCGGAAATTCATATTTTGGTAGTTAAGCACTATTTGTATGAATATGAAAGAAGAGTGAAATTATTGGAACTGCAGTGAAAATTACACCTAGCATAAGTTGTTTATAGTACTTTGGTTTTCCAACTTATAAAGCAACTTTAAGAATCTGCACTGTCACTTGATTACTACATTCACTAACATAGGAATTTGTTTATCCTTTCTCTTCTTTCCATATATTTTTATCATGAATGTAAAAACAAGATTGGAGTATGTATATATTTGATTATAGAATATGATGTATGAATAGAAAATATAGGGAGATTAAGTTAATCAATGATCTGACCTGATAAAGACAAATAATAACTATGTGCACTGGTTGAGTCAAAATATTTCAACCTCTAATATCTAAAAGTATCTCAGAGTGTTTGACAGCAAGAGAGAATAATCTTGAAATTAGTGTGTATCAAATTAGGGCTTCAGCGTGTCATTTATATAGTTTTATTTTAATAATATAATAATTAATATTATTAAAATAAAATCTTTTAAAATCTTTAAAATAATTTCTTATTTAATTAATCAAAATCAGCCTATTAAATCTCTCTGGGTAACAGTTTCAGATTAGTAATATGATGAGATAATTACTAATATTCTTGGGTTATGGGTTGATTTTCTGTCTAGTGGACTTGTGGATAATCGAACCCATAACTAATTATTCACAAATAAAATAAAACTCAATCTATTCATAATTTACAAATTATAATATCAATTATATAATTAGTAATAACAAGGTATTAATTAAGTAAAATAATTTATACTAATCCATAAAATATTAAAATTATTCTAACAGAATGTTGCACTATACTTTTAAAGATATGCAAATTAACAGAAACACCGAAATCATATGTTTCAATTAATTATACATAATTATATAGATGCATTCACGTGAGTCCAAGGCCCCACTTAAACTTTCTCGTGCCTATTGTATAAGGTTGCTTCCTACATAAATTCAAAGTTATTCTCCCTAATGACCAACTTGGATCCCCTATTCACCCTGTGATCTCATTTTGACTCATATCATACTTAGCCAAGGAAGAAGATGACAAGACCTAGTTTCAGATCGTTCACAAGATGGAATCAAATTTCAAAGTATGAGGCTGTAAGACATAATTTTTGGAGAATTAATTTTGCTCATGATGGTTAGATAGCCTTCACCTAGGTTCTTTCTGTAAAGCATGCCTGCTTAACAATTTCAAATAAGACAACCACACTACTAAAGCATCATTCCCACCATTTATTTGTCCTTTCTTTGGGTCCACTAATCTGTTTCCAACGATAATTTTGGTGGATTCAACTATGACTGAAAGGAAAAAAAAGTTTCACATCAAATATAATTGGATCAAATGAAAGAAATTTAAATAAAAAAATACTCATAATCTCATGTATTATAATTTTAGGTCAATATATGGTGTTAAGTCTATAAGTATATTTTCTTTTCTCAACATGTGGTGTTAAGTATCTATACTCTTCGTGATGATGCCATATTATAATTTTTAACATATCGTCTCACATAATTTTTTTTTAATTGAATTATTGATACTGGTTTTACCACGTTGTGCTTGTATTGAACTTCTCATTATTTGATCACATATATATGGTACTGTATAAAAAAAATCTTAATTAAAACAAATTTATTTTTTAAGTGAATGCTCATGATTATAATATGTAGTACTATCATAGGCACCCTTGTTGTAGTTCAAATAAGAACAAAATTCTAGCATGCGGTCGGATGACTGTTAAGTAATGGAAAAACAAAAATGGGTTGAATAAAGTTCTTTTTTAGGATGGAATGAAGAGTATTCATTATTGTTCAAATCTCAAATTTTTTTTAATCCTTCAAATTGGGAGATTTGAGATGGAATGGAATGATTATGCAACAAAATTACAAATATATTCTCTTGGATTAAAATCTTGCTAGAATCATATTTTAGTTATAAGGGTATATTGAAAAAATAATTAAAATTTTTTTTATTCCATTAATAGCATGTTTCTTCTTTCATCAAACATAGAGTGACACATGTGTTGCCGGTTCCATTGTATTATAAATTCTCAAACATAGCCCTACATTCCAACACTCTTTATGCATAATTGGGGGAAATAATTACAAGTAGTTTGCTTCATCACTTTATAATAATAATAATAAAGCCAGTGGCAAATGCGTGAAATTAACTTTAGTTACTTGATTTTTCATTGCCTCTACTGTCTCTAACAAATGCGTCTTTTGCGTATGGTTTTCTCTTTGTCTTTCTCTTTGCCTTATCCATACTCTTTCCCATTTCTCTTTTGTTTGTGTCACTTATTTGCATATCGTTTATCTTCAACACAAAGAAATGGTAGGCCATTATTCATCAAATCAACACCCATGATTTGTACAAGAATCCAGGAAACTGAAAGATATGACACAAAAAATCAGAGAGTGTGGCCCATTCTCTTATCATTGTTGCTCATCAACTGTCCTTTCAATGGGTCACACTATGACACTCTCACAACAGGACTTAACCATTCCAATGGCATCAAAATTGAATAACACTTCAATTTTGGTGGTCCAATATTGAGCAACAGAAGTCCATCTGAAAGTTCCTTCAACCAGATTGCATTCAAGGGAACAATGGCCCACTCTCTCCCACAGAAACCCAGACACGTATCAGAAAGCATTGTAATCAGTTTATTTCCACTTGGAAAAAACCAAAAGCAATAGTACAACACAATCACATAAACAACAAAAACATTCCAATCTTTGTGGGGGGTAGTGTTGGACGCTCAACTGCTCCTGCAAACTACACTTGCCCAGTGGGACCATCTCACAAACCACCCCCCGTGATACAACACTGTTCGATCACACAAATATTCAACTGTAAATAAAAATGCTAACTTTTACATGCATATAATCTGCCCCGCTCGTGTTTCAAGTAGTGGGGTCTACTAACACAGCGAGCTGATACAATCAAGTATATGTAAGAGTTTCTTGACCCTAGCACTCTGGAGTGAGTGCATGGTCTCTTCTGGGGTCATGGCAATAGTCATAGACCAAGTAGTTGTTTTGGACCCATTGCATGGTGGCGTATTGCTGAGGGCTCAGATTGGTGTTGCGAGAAGGTGAGGCAGAGGGGGGTTGGCATGAGGCAGGGTCATTACTGGTGCAACCTTTGAGTTTGAAGTCTTTGTACCTACCAATGAAGGGTTGGTATTTATAGTCAGCTTTGTATTTTCCATCCTCTGTAGCCCAGGACGAAGCATCCCATATCGATCCGTACAAATACATTGGTCTTGTAGGGTATGTGGCATCGCTCTTCCTAGGATACCTCCTTATGGGCACATCGTCCACTAGGAATCTGCATATGTTCGTTTTTATTCCATTACAAGACAAAATTGTGAGCAACATACGGAATGCCCTATCGGTTTCTCGTTATGAGGCAACTCACGGAAAACTTCATTCATTGATTCTAGTCATCATCCCAGGACAAAGCTATGGATGATTTTTCTTAACTCTCTTTAGTGATAATTATCATAAAAAGTAAATATGATATTTTCAGGAAGGGGACCACATGCAATTATTGTATGAAATTATCTTTCCAGTTAACATTAAAAGGGAATCATCTCAACGCTAAAGTAACCTATCTTCATTTGCATTTTCTTGGTGAAAATGATGCTTGCCAAAAAGGAGTTTCAAGATGCAGACATGGTTATAGACTGGCAAGTATATGAGAATGATCTTGAATGAAGAAAATTACATGATCTCACTGGGTTTCCATAGAATAGCATAGTGGTGAAAATCTTGTGTTGGGTCGAACCAAAGATGAAACCTCATTTCTCTGCCTATGATATTCCCATCTCCACTTCCTCTCATATATACGTTTGTCTGCAAGACGTATGGCTTATCCAGTGTAGTACCAAGGAACTCAATGTCAACTTCATCGTGGTTTCCCGGATGGTCTTGATTGTTTGACAGCTACAATTCCCAAATGACACACAAAAGAAAAAGGGTTTGAAGAAATTCTCACAAAAACTGAACTTCAATTTCCAACACTAGCTAGAGAAATATATGGAGTAATAATAATCCTCACGTAGAAACATGTAATGACTCCTGCAGTATAACCAGGTTGAAGCTTAATTGCAGCACCGAAGTACCCAGATTGATAAGACTTCAATGACTTGAATCCGCTCCCTATGTTCAAAAAATGCACAAGTGAGAGCTAAGAAGCAGAGATACTGATGATAGATATACAGGACTGACATGATATTATGACACGACAAAAAATGTAATACCTGAGTGAGAGTCAAGCCAGATTGTTAATGAGCCCTGGTCTACTGTCTGATGCTGAGGACCCCAGAGGTTTCTGAAGCCTTGATCAAAGGTAAGAGGGCTAATTTGGGAACTTGGGAAGTAGCCAGGTGAAGGTGGACCCTGAGCACCACTTGAAGAAAGCATGAGAGAAAATAGAAGAAAAGAGAAGAGAGGAGACATGAGGAGGAAAGAGGAAAGTGATGAAGATGGCATTAAGCAAAAACCAGAAAACAGAGTGACTTTGCTAGAGTGGAAGATTAGTGTAAGATGGAGCTGATGAAAGGGTAAGGCTACACACATTTAATATATATAGGAATTCAGTTGATTGGAGAGTTATAGATGCGACAAAAATTTATCATATTTGTGATAAATAATATGGAAAATTAGTTCAATTTATGGTGTGCGTTCTTTTTCTTCCTCATTGTTGTCAAATCAGCAGTCATCAAACTCTCCCTGCATTCTAGTTATGGCACTTGACGTGAATTATGAATATAAAATCGTATTATTCTTTTATAGCCATAGACCTCAATATCATCCATATAATTGATTTACTTGCTTCGACTTTGAATGTTAAATTGTGACACTTTAATGTTCCTAAATTTTACTTGTTTGTCATAAAATAACGGTTTCCTTTTATGACATGGATTTGGTTACCTCTGAGAAAGTGACAGAGAGGGCAGAGATAATTCGGGTAACGTTATGGTTCAATGACTCTCACCCACTCAATAAAAAATTAGGAAAAACTACGCATAAAAGATTCTATAAGTTTAACATATTTATTATAAAAAAACTAACTTTTAAAATAATTTGAAGAGACTTTAAGACTAAAATTATCTTTATTTTGAATGATTCAATCTTAAAATCTAAGCTGAGGACTCTTTATAACCATTAAGTCCATTCCCAAATCGGGTCCTCCAGAGTTAAACAAAAATTTTAGGCCATATTTATGAGTTATATGCAAATGAATTAGAATTGTTAATAACGTAAAAAGGTGAAATGATAATAAACAAAATCACAAAGTTTATGTCGTTATATTATTTAAAATTTTAATAAAAAGATTAATAGGAGTCGTTTATATGATAAAATGACTTATATAATATTTTATAATGTTACTCTTACAAATAAAATATCATTGTAGTAAACTTTTAGCAAAAAGAAAAAATATCATAGTAATTATACCATTTGGTCATTTAATCCTATCTTAAGAAAATAAAATAAAATTTTAGATGATCAAAAAAAAATTTAAAATCTTTCTTTTATCATTACATTCTACTCTAAAAAAATTTCAAATATTAGTGTAATTCAAATTAACCACTTTACTCTATATCATTCTATTTCATCTCTTATCGTCCTTTTAAAAATACCCTTAATTCTTACAATTTTGATAATTAATTTTAAAATTTATGATCATTCAAAATAATTTAAAAATTCAAAAATCCTTCATTTTAAATACATTAAACTCATGATTTTTAAATATAATATTTCCTAAAAATTATGATAGTATAGTTAGACTAGGTATAGAGTGAAGAGAAAAATGTGGGAAACTAATCATCTTTAAAGAAAAAGATGAAATCCTATAAACAGAATTTCATATCTTTATTATATTTATTTTTAATTAAAATATAAAAAATATATAATCCTTAAATAATATCAGTATGCATTTATATAATTTTTTATTTCAATTATATATTTTTATATTATTATTAATTAATTAAAAAATTCAATAACAATAACATAACATAATATACTACAGTCTAAACACGATCTTTTTCTCTCTCCATGTCATCTTTGAGAAATGTGATGGGAAAACAATGGCTACAAAATAATTGAAAACTGTCACCGTTGCATTTAACTCTCCTGATGTAATTTTACAATTGAGGTCGTCACGCTTTTAAAGCAGTTTACAACGACACAAGGAGATTTAGATTCTCAGTATTTGTATTTTTTGTATTTAAAATATGAATTATTAAATTTTTATTAATTTTATAAAATTTAAATTATTAAATTTTTATCTAGTAATCGAGCAAATGTTGGGAATAGAGCAACACGATGAACCATTCATAAATTGAGCAACTTGTAACCACCAAAACCTGTTCTTTGTATTTTGCCTGTCTGACTCTCTTTGAGATTCCCAAAATCAACCCACTTTCCCTATCTTCCTGACTTAACCACTGTGTCTGCTTCATCAACGACCATGGGAGTTAGCAATCTAACCGTACGGCTAATTAACTGTATCTAACTGCCCTTCCTCTTCCCAATAACTTAAAAAATGCCAATAAAATATCAAATCTTAACTAATTTTTTTGACTCTCAAATTTACAGTACAACCCTATGGCGGTTTTGTTATCTTGCAAGGAAACTTAATTGTCTCAAAGTAGATACCATAATGTGGAGTTAGGTTCTTCGAGGCGACGTTGCAAAAATAAAAATGATGGTATATATTTGAAGGAAAGCTGATTATTTTTGTGAAATTTAGATATTAATTAGTATTTGGAATCGATAATATTGATTTGTATTATGAGCCCCTTTTTTGGAATCTACTATGAAGATGAGACAAATGAGTTTGTTAAAATTATTGATTGGGTGCTTCTGTTTTGGTGCACACATGGGACCTATTTCAAATTAAAACATATAAAATGCTCTCTTCAATTTTATGAAATATGTTCTACGATATTATGAAACCTGGCTCAAAATTAAATATTTTTCTGACATAATATACACACTTTCAATTTAATTATAATATATTATCTACTGGTAAATATATCATGCATTCAAAAAGTGATAAATGAAAAAAAAAAAAGAGAAATAAACTGTGCACGTTTTCACTGTGTATTACTCTTTCTTTTAATACTTGTGAAGGATTTATAGTGTAATTTTTAATATGGAATATTGTGGATTTTATTGTTGTGCAAAAACTCTTTAAACATGAAAAGAAATAGAAATTCATCGTATAATGAAGTTGAGGGTAACACAAGATTAAACTTCACATAACTTAATTAGGAAATTTGATATTGTGATAATGGATGGTAAGAACTCGAAAAATATATCAAGTTAATCTCATTTTTTTATATTTTAAAATAATTTGATCTTTTAAAAATTAATTGTGCCAAACTAATTTTTTATAATTTTTAATTTTTGTAAAATTATTTTTTTGTAAATAATTAATTTAATAAGTATAATTTATAAAAAATTAAATTATCATAAAATATAAAAATAAATGATCAATTTAATGTAAAATCTTTGAAATCTGTTTTCTCGTTAGATTGGCATAAGTAGATAATTTGATTTTTTAGAAATTGGTTGTGCCTAATCTATTTCTTATAATTTTTATTTTGTGTAAAATTAATTTATTGTAAAAAACTAATTTAACACGTGTAATTTATAAAAAAAATTAAATTATCACAAAATACAAAAATAAATGACTAATTTAGTGTAAGAACTTCGATATCTATTTTCTCACTAGATTGGCATAAGTAGACCAATCCATTAAAACACAAAAAGGAGGAAAGCTTATCATTAAGCCAATCACATTTTCATCGATAAACATTCATGCATCAACAAATCAAGCAATCTAGTCATCATCATAATCTTATGTTCCTCCCCTGCAATTCAGGCATTGATTTCTCTTTCCTTAATGACGACGATGATATATTATGAGGAGACAAGAAGATAAGAGTTTTATCTATACGATTTTCTCGTTCTGTTTGTTGAGATATGTATGGGAAAAAGCACGTGGATAGAAGGCAAGCTTACGTTACTAGATAGGTTGCGTTTTTAAGTTTACAACAATTAATTGCAACTTGCAGCGACTAATCCAAATTAGAGAGTAATTAAGATAAAACCAAACATAAGAGATTGAGTTTCGGTAGAAGTAGAACTGTTAGGAATCAATCATAATATGAACTCGAAAGAAAAAAGTGCCTTAATTCAAAACTTCGAAGGAAAGAAAGAAAATCTGACCAGAAACTGATGGAAGAAAATGCAAAAGCATATCAATTATGCAATTTTTAAGAGTGGGCCAGTGCATGGCACCATACCTTCTAAAGACAAAGTAGTATAGTACGTTTCTATAATTAAACTACAATATCTTAAACTTGTTTATTTTGTTCCGAGAATATATTCCCATTAATGCTACCTTATCTTTATTGAAGAAAAGAGGCTTTCAAATTATTTCACGTATGAAAATACAGTATAACAATAATTGCATAAACTGATTGGATAATTGCGGGGCCTATGGCTTTAAATTAATGTTAAACATTTGTAGCAGGCTGATTGCAAGAGTCTTATTTATTTTGTAAAAGCATATATTAAATTAGCATACCATAATTTTAAAAAAATAAAAATAAATCACGCAAATTATGCATGAATAATTGTAAAAATTATAATTGGTTCCCTAAAATACCATCCTCTTGTAACTTTGGTGTTTTCAACTAAACATTAAATTAGATTTTAGCTAGTCAAGAGCATGCCTTTCACCTTATCTTTTGATTAGATCTTATGATTTCAAATCTTTGTACTCCATCCTGAGTGTAGATCTATCGCTGTATAACGATTTTGCAATATAATGGTGGACCGTTAAATAAAAATAACAATAAAAAAATAAAAATTTTTTTGAGTGGCATATCCAAACTCAAACATCACAATATGTTTGATTTGATAGGGTTAAGTAATTTATTTACATACTTCGATGTGAATGTGTCTTTTAGAAAGCCTTCTTTAGTTTGATATCAAAATTTTTATAAAACATCTAGTTATTTGGACAAAATAATATTTTTGTTTTGTATTGATACTCTAACCAATTTTTTAAAAGAAAAATTTTTAAACATAAATTATGATCTTTTAAATTTATATTTTTATTAAAATTAAATTAATTAAAAATCAAGTTTACACAACTTTAATTCAAATACACAATTTATATATTTTGATGGTGAATCATGGTTCCATATGTACAAATTAACAGAAATCAATACTAAATAATTGGACTTTCTACTCATCAATAGTTGATGGCTGTGTGAACTAATTTGTGAATTACGTACAAGCCATAGGGTGCCATCTAATCAAGAAAATTAAATAATTATTAAGAGTCCTTAAGATCAATAAAGACAGCTAAATTACTATTGCAACGGAAATAAATGGGCCAGAGGCAATGCCGTGAATTTTTTTTTTCTTTTTTTTTGGCTAAAGGCAATGCTGTGAATTGACAAATGCACCTTTGTACTCATATGCCTCCTAAGCTACCTTTGCCGACAGTTTTTGAGTGTGCGCTAGCACCAAATGTTTGGCTTGTGTGTGGATCTTTGTGTGGACTATAATTTTATTTTCTCTTTAATTTAATTTTTTATAAATAAAATATTTTAAAATTTGATCCCACTTAATATTATTTTGATTTTTAAAGATAAAATTATTACCAAGAATGTTCTTCTAGATGACATTAACATTTGTAATAACACACAATATATTTCTTTTATATGTTATCCCTTATTGGTTACTTTTAATGTTATTGATAATAAATGTGAGAAATGATCGAGAGATACTTAATCAGTAAATGAATAAATTAAAAGAATTCTATAAGGGATTAAATTAAAAAAAAACTTCATTTATGTGGAACAAAATAAATTTTTTTTTTCTATGTATCCCTTATTTTAAACTTATTTTGAATAAAAAGTTAGGTACATCTAGTTTTTGACGTACCGTTTTGGTGGGTGATGATTGTTCTCTTATTTTTTATTAAATTTCAAATTATTATTGATGTGGTTGTTCTTGAAATACTTCTATATATATTCTGCAGGTGAAACAATAATCTGCGATCGTTGATAAATTTGTTAAAGCGTTTGACTTTGAAATGCTCATAAACTTGAACTACCTTGTTATAAACCTACTTTTTTTCTTCTTCTTTTTTTTTTTTTTTTTTTTCCCTTTTTTTCCCTGTTAAAGTTGCTTATCCTTTTGTTTCCCTTTCCTTCCATGTACATCAAGATTTTTGCGATTAATCTCTTTATAATTTTAATTTTTACAGTTAATTTAATTATATGTTCTAACAAATTTTAGACCAAGTGCACTGAATAATTTTATGGAAAAAATTTAGTTTAGGACCATAAGTTGCAAATAATTACTCTTGAGACCTATTTTGTAATCATATTGAAAGACTTAAAGTTATTTTATAACTTTTTAATGGACAAAAATACATTAAAAATAGGTAAAGCAATATGTCACAAAAGTTTATATGAAAAAAGCTAATGATAATTATAGCTAAATTAATTTGTAACTAAGGCAAATCAAGGTCCTAATAAATTAATAAGTTACTTGTGTATTTAACTTAAGTGAAAACTAAAATATTAGAGATAAATGTTATAACATGCTATTACAACTATGCTTCTTAATTAAGACAAACTAAGATCGCAATAAAATCATAAATTATTTATGAATCTAACATAAGTTAAAACTAAAATTATTATGCTAACAAACATAAAAACTCATGATAATTTCAACAAAGTTGATTCATAACTAAGATAAACCAAGACTGTAATGAAAACATAAATTACCTGTACGTCCAACATAAATTAAAATTGAAATCATTGTGGCAATAAAAGGCAAAAACTAACCGAAATGATAATGAGTTGATTCATAACTTTGATGAACCAAAGAGGCATCCTCCATTCCAACATGATAATAGATTGATATTTTTACGTTTGGCTTGATTATGACTTATCTCATGGCATAGGGATCAATGATGTCTCTCAATTTGAACTTGTAAAAATCTCCCCACTCACGTAAAAGTAACAATCTATCTCCTTTGGTAGTGAATTATCCATTATTCTATCCATTTATACTAAAGACAAGTTTCTTCCCATTCATAAAATGCTTTTAAATAAACTACACTAAAAAGTAAAAGCATGTTCTAAGGTTTTAAACAAGTTAACATTGTATCATATACACTTTAATATAATTAAGTATACTATAAATGAAACACACTAAGTTTACTATTTTGATTTAAGTTTGTTAACACATTGTTTCATCCATATAACATTACTTGCTTTTATTTACTACAATGTAAATTTTTTACCATTAAGGGTTCCCAAGCTAACAAGTGGATTTAGTTATTTATACTTGTTTAATATAGTTAATGATGACTTATTTTTACTCTCTTTTTAACTCAACTACATTAAAAGGTTGAAGTATGTCAAAATGCTCTGAATAATGCAATATTGTATCATTTACTCTATTTAAATCAATTCTTGTAAACAAAACACACTAATTTTAATACCAAAATTTGTATTTGTGTCTATTATTATCCTAGTTTGTTAATTGTACCTTAATTTGTTACCACTGAAGATTCCCAAGCTAATAAGTGGATTTTAGTATTATTACATGTTTAATATGGTATATGGTAACTTTGTTGTTTCTTAATTCTCTTTCTTTAACAAAGGGTTTTCCATGGTAAATATAAATGATTTTTTCCCTCCTCTTTATTTCAACCAAGTGGATGATGAAATGTGAGATAGTAGTTCTATAGATGATGAAGTTTCAAATGCAAGCAGAAATACTAACAACACAAGTTTATCCAAAAAAAAAAAAATTGCAAGACTTGTTGAAATCAAGAATATATAGCATGTTTCTCATCTTCCAAAAATAATAAAGTTTAAAGTGTGAGAGGAGAATGTTTAAACTTGTTGACAAAACATGGTTTGAAGAGATGTTATTAAAATTATTAAGGATATGTGTATTTTTGTTGGAATAATTTTATAGATTAGTATTAACTGTATTATTAGAACAATTTTGGTGTAATAATTAATTAGGCAATCAATAGTAATCGAAACCAATAATGGATTGGGTTCTAGTTAATAGTGGATAATCAGTTATGTGCCAAATTATCCACTAGCCCATTGGGTAGAGACCCCAACCTATAACCTAGGCTTAGTTAATAATTATCCCATTAAATTACTAAAAAAGAGAGATTTTGGACTTAATTTGAATGAGTCTTATTGTGGGCTTATTAATATTAGTTAGAGCTAGAGGGACAGTCCATGATCCAATTACCATAAAAGATCTATTGCCCTTACAAGGTTCCAAAATAGTTAACTTAAATATTACATTAACTTGTTATCCACTATTCTTATCACTAATTAGGACTTGGGCCTTTAGTCCAATAAACTTACATTTAACTTTTAACTTGATCTTAAATTCAAAGGATTCACTATGGGAGTATTACCTATTTCCTTTAAGTTTATCGTTCTTTAAGGAATAGTCTCAATTGATTCATCAATTATCTGATTATCTAGCTGGGTATAATATGAAGACTTTAATAGTTAAACTATGACAGGAGATACATAAAAGTTTATCAGATGTGAGGTTTATCTCCTGAAACTTGATTGAAGGATTTCAGCTTTATGATAACGTACATGAGTTTCAATATGTATTCTTTAAACACCAAACAATCCCTTAAATTGAGTGTTTTTTCAAATTAGGAGAGGTCATGGTATTTCTCAAGCCTTAACAAGTTGCTTAAACTGTTTCCAAGTGGCCCTCACATATTCCACTACTATTTCTATCAATGCCTTCACACACACACTCTCTAATTGGGTGGTGTCACAGTTCAAGAAAGGTTCTTTAAGATAGTGAAATTGTTGCTAAGTGCAATAAGTGTTTCTACCATAGGGCCAGTGCCATTAATACAATTACTAAAGTATATTTCTAGGGACTTTTCAAATCATTATAGTTTATCCTACTCAGAGTTTTCATTGTTGATACTTACTGTAAACAAGAGTTGAGGTAACGAAATTAAGAAACATGTATTATATGTATACACATAATTATAAAACAAAGTTTGGCTCAACTTATACTACTATATTAATAAGATTGTTTATTATAATCCTAAAAGACCCATACAACCAAATGTCTTTAACATCTCCATACCAATATGGTACAATAAATATTAAGACATCAATTTAATTGAATTTCAATAATATCAAATTATATTATCAGTGCTACACTTATCGGTGTATCCACTACCAATGCGATATACCCAGCAATAGTTATATAATATTAATTTTTGTGACTCTATATAGACTATATTAAAAGCAGTTCTTCTTATTAAATCTAGGTATCAAGGGACAAGTGAGAGTCTAAGACTATTAAATAGATGATTATGAGTGAGTCTTCAAGACCCAATAAAGGGTTACAAGAGAGATTTGAAAATGGTTTTAAGCCTAATATGATCATAGTGATTGTAATAAGGTAAAAAGAATTGATTGTTCCTATACTTTTAATTACTGTCAATTAAAAAACATTCTTGGAATGATTATAAAGTTGACTAGACTTTTGATAAGAGATCAACAAACCTCAACAAATGGTTTTTTCATGGATTGAGCACTTGATGTGAAAATTGAATGATCAATCTTGAGTTAAAGCAAGTTTTAGGAAATATTATCTCAAATTTGACAAGGTTATATGCAGCCATAATTTAATTTTCGTAATGTATGTGACATAATATTAGCTTGAAGTGGAATTAATCTCTTTGTGATATTAACCTCTTAGTGTTAACCCAACATGGTAAATTTTAGTGAGACCTCTTGTGTTATTGGAATTCAATTCCATTGTGATAGGTTTCACATTTTTTAGTTTGTCTCAAGAAACTCCTGTTGATTGAGTGCTCATAAAATTCAGAATACACTCATGTTCCTTTTGTGGTGCACCTAGTCAGACAGGTGACAAATAGGTTATTTAAACTTCTTAGGTCCTTAATATAACAATGAAAGGACTAAGATGAAAGAAATTTCCATTTGCTTCCACTGTTGGCAGCTTGGTGCATGCTCAAGTAGACATTTGTATTGATATAACCAGTGCTATAATGTACTTCAAATACTTGAGTGATTCTGTTTTGGATTATTAGATAGTTGTGTTTTTACCTAAAAGGTATTTAGAATATCATATTTTGTTACAATGAATTTGATTCACTTATAATTATTGACAATCTGAATTTAATTATGTGATTTGATTGATTATTTCAAATCAAATTTGTGCGTACATCTTATGTTGTTTTGGAGGAGTTTTAGTTGTGTTCTTAGCAAACACTTTTGTATATTTGGGTATTTATAACATTCGTTTCCTTATTAGATTCAATATTCTTGGCTAATTCAGAATTGAAACTTTGTCGACATTTATAACATTGTTTTCTTTATCAAATTCAATGCTATTGATTTATGGTTTCATTTTTTAATTTTTTCTTATCTTAGATTCGTGTGATTCACATTTATAGTGAACATATGTTTATAGATCGATTGACCAAAGGTAAACCCATAAGAGTATTTCAAAATCTTGTAACTCATATGAGTTTTGTTAAATCCCTGATGAAGCCTTGGTCAAATGGGAGTATGAGTTGAGTCCATAAGGGACTTTTGTGGTGTAATACGACACCAAGATATCATTTTGTTTTCCATTATGTTCGGATATTGAAATTAGGTCTATGACAATATTAATATCACTTGTTTCTTATAGGATTTAGTGATCTTATGCAGTTTCATTTCTGAACTTTGTATGGTTTAATATATGCAAAGTTATGTATTCTGGAAATTGTGGATTGTTTAGCTTTGTTGATTGATTGTCATAATAATAATAATTTATTAATATTATCCAAGTGGGAGATTGTTGGAATAATCATATGGATTAACATTAAACATATTATTAGAACAATTTTATGTAATAATTAATTAGGCAACCAATAGTAATATAAACCAAGAATGAATTGGATCATAGTTAATAGTGGATAATCAATGATGGGTTGAATTATTCACCGACCCATTGGGTAGATACCCCAATCTATAGCCTAGGTGTCACACCCCAAAATCCCTATAATGGGACCGGCATAGGATACAAGAAAATTCCCTGAACCTGTTAGCCTTACACTGGAGGGACATTCAATACCATGCCAAAACCAAACAATTTACACCATATGCAATATAAATTACTTTAATATAAAATAAAAGGTTAATACAAAACAAGAAATTTTGTAAAAATTTCGGCAGAACCTTCCCAGTAAATAGGACATCTTAAAATTTCTACAATATCCTGTAAGGCAATACAAACATATAACAGAGCTCCGCTTTTATCAGTATAGCCCAGCAGCATATATTCATTATACAATAATAAGGAAAGTTCAACTGTGGTCCCTATACAACCTCAGACATACAAAACAATGACTATCGATCTAATATATACATCTAAAAAAGAATAAGCCATTTATAACAAAATAATAATAATAAAAAAAAGGTAAATCCCGCAATGACCAGTGGGTTCACCACAAGATTTCCTGTCACTACTCTGCTGCCTTTGGGAACTTGTCTATCTCCCTATCTGAGACTAACTTGTTTTGGCAGATAGCACCCCAAAATCAATAACAAAATTTTATATATAAATAGAAATCAAAACTTGATCAAGAGTTGAATAAAATAAAATAGCATTTAAACTGCGAGTAATCACCGTTACAAATCAATAGTTTTAGCTAAATAACACATATTTCAAAACATTAAATTTAAAATGTCATACGCAAGGGATCAATAAATTTCTGAATATAATTTCAGGGGAAGAACTACTATGGATTAATCCGGTGTGGCATACAGCCACTAGGACAAATCACAACAGGCGAAAATACACAATTCTTGAAGGTAACTAACCAACAGGCGTGAGGTCATAACTCACGAAAGTTTATCATCCATTGGTCCTTGTGTGATGGCCGTCACACGGGTCTAACACCATCATTAAACCTACTAGTTGGGTCATTACCTAGGTGCACCAAGTGCTAACAGTACAGCTATTGGCTGCCAATATCTTAACTAGTCTTTCCAACTATAATGGAATTTAAGCAAGTATGCATAAGAAAAGTAGCAAGTATGCATGAAATTCATTTGTATTTGAAATAGTGATTTACTAAGTGGTTACTCCTAACCGTACATATGAGGTTTCTCTAAAGTCATTTTCAGAACCGTACATAAAGTAATCTAACATATCAAGGGATTTCATTTGCTTACAATCTCAACTCTAATAAAATATAATCATGCCAAAGTTAAAAAAGATCATTTTAAAACTTTTTCATATAATGAAAAGTAAAGTATATACGAAGAGTATTGGAGAGTGCTATCTGCACATCTAAGTGCCGTTAACTACCAACAACTCAATGTTTTTCTTTGGGTAATTGTATCACTCTTACGAGTTACCTACGCTAATTGGAAAGCAAGGAATTACTCATCTTCCTTCTTATTACTCAAAACAAACCCTAGCTCATACTCCCTGATTCCATCACTAATTTTCCCATACTTTTTATCAATTTACATTTACTGCCTTAAAAACTTTCTGAGTTTTCACTTTAGTCTCAAATTTCATACCCTTACCTTTAACCCAAGAAAAACCATGATGAACAATAGGGTTTCATGACGTACACCTTAAAAGTGTTCTTATAGGATCAATTTGAATATATTACAATGCAACATTTCACCATTTTCTGAAAACTCCAAAATTTTGAAACTTTTCATTTTGGTCCCTATTAGAACAACTCTAAAAAACTAGCTAAAAATTATGTTTCCAAAGTTGAAATTCGATGGATAAGGGCCAAAAATGTTTCTCCTAAGATCAATTTCATGAAACAAATGCTTAAAACTCACCAAATTGCAAAAAAAGTCGCTAGTGTTGAGCTTCGTGAAGACCACCAGAAATTGACTGTCACTGCTAGCAACTGCTAGCAGTAACCGGCCAGAACGTGTCGTCGGTGAGTGGAAGTGGTGGTGGCTGGCCGTGGCAAAGAGAAGCAGAATAAATTGAAAAATTTTTTGGGGGGGGGGGGAGAGAGCTTTTAACATGAACACGATGGGAAAGGGAAGAAAAGAAGAAAAAAAATGTGAAGAGCAATTTGGTAATTTCACCTGTGGTGGGAGGGGACACGTGTCAACACCAAAACATTCCTGAAGGAGGAGGGAGCTGTATCTCGAACCCACGTCTTTTTAAATCCAAATACCCAACCTTACCACTAAGCCAAAACTCATATTTGATTAATAATACCCACCACAAATATTAATACTCTCCATTTTCCTAAGAATAGAATTTTGCATCATAATTTGGCAAGTGTTACACTAGGCTTAGTTAATAATTATCTCATTAAATTACTAAAAGTGAGAGATTTTGAACTCAATTTGAATGAGTCTTATTGTGGGCTTATTTTATAAATTAATAAACTTATTTTAATAAACAAAATAAGGTGATTGAGTGTTTTATAAATAAGACCATTAGTTGTTTTAGAAAACTAACTATTAAAGTTTGATAGTTATTATAAACACTTCTAATCTCTCTTTCTTTTCTCTTCGAATAAAGTAAGGGTATTGTGGGTTGAAGTTCTCTTCCATTTCTTCAACTTGAAGTTTTATTTTCATCAAATCTACAATATCAAGTCATATTACCAATATTTCTCTCTCTAATTAGTATATAATTATATTAGTATTATTCTATCATTATTTTACATTTTTGTCTATTGAAAAGTCATAAAATAACTTTAGATCTTTCAGTATAATTACAAAATATAATTAATCGCATTTTATGGTCCTTAATTGAAAGTTTCTCTAATTTTAAAACTTTGATTATGGAAACCATTGAAAAATATAAATTGTGAATAGAAAGTGAGACTAACATACTTAAGATTCTAATTTATATATAAAGAATGTATAAATAATTATAAATGTATAATGAAATTATTAAAAATAAATAAAACATAAAACAAATAAACAAAAATTGAAATAAATTAAATAACTAATAAATAATAATTAAAAACTATAGAAAAAATGTAGTAGAATTTATTTCATTTTCCATTTGTATCTCCCAAAATTTATTTGCATGAACATTCAAAAAGAATAAATAGCTATATTACAGGCACTGTATTGGTCTGAAACCAAAGTCTTGCTTCAAAACGAAAAGAAATTAGTAAATCTGTACAAGAATTTCCTTCATGATATATGTTGGACCTCTAAATTCCAATGTTTATTGAGAGGCTTTCAACCAATCAAAATTTGGCACCTAGTTACATCTATGGTAGAAATATCATCAAGAAGCCTTGCAAAATTAATTACTTATTTTAGGATGATCTCATTCGTGATCAGTGATGGAAATTCACATACTTTTGCCTTTCTACTTTCTCGGATAAACGGGTACAAGTTGAAGAGTGAAAATAAACAAAGGAAAAAACACATATATTCAATAAAATATCTGACCTATAGACTGGAGCATGCAATAACTCGCGAAGAAGTTCTAGGAAAACTTAATCGTATTAATAATACTTCGCGTTATTAATTATATTGGTGAAAAAAGAGGGAGTTTTTAACAAACAAAAATTCAATTTTAAATTTAAGTTCAATTAACACTTATCTTTTATCGGCAATGATTTTCAATTACAACTTTTGCATACATTAATGTGGGCCGAGTGGTTTCCCCTTAAATCCAAAAGTTGATAATACCAAAATAAAAATAAAAACCCAAAAGTTTGAAAATAAATAAAAACAAATCTCATAATTCAAAGCCCAAAATTTTTTTTTTGGGTATCGGCCCAAATAATATAAAGATCAAAAGTGAGCTTACAAATCAACATCAGAAGTTTTCAGAATAAGCTCAAATACGGAGATGCTGAACCTGGAATAATTTCTTCAACATCCTAAGATCAGGTTTAATTACTAAAATTTAGACTAAGATGAAAATGAGAATCCCACCTCTATGTTTAGTTGCTTTTAATTTATAGTATTTTTATTGCTTAAAAAATTAATTTATTACTTTTTAATTCTACTTAAATTTATTTTTATTTTTATTCGTTTACAAAAATTCTAATAATTAAACAGAGCTTGTAAAATAATCAAGGCTGAGTAATAATAAAAGAGACAGCAAAAGTAAAAGAAAAAAGCATGGGAAAAGGGAATTGCTATTTACCAAAAAATATTTTAGCCTTTTTTCCTTTCTCCCTCTCATGTATAGAGAGAATAAGAGAGGAAAACTCTATATATGAATCAAGTTTTAGGTCACTATATCTTATTTTTGAGAGTTTTAAGCGTGTTTACTCATAGTCTCTTCTTGTATAAAGGCTGTTCAAACTAATTCACACTTATAATATTTATTGTAGAGGAAAGTCAATTCTGAATGAGTTGAGTGAAAACAATTAATATGTTCTAAGAGTTTAAAGTAAGCAAGGAATCTTGAAAGTATTTAAGAGTTTAAAGTAAGTAAGAAAGCTTGAAGGCATTAAGAATTAATATACAAAATTGTAAAGTGATTTTGTTAGTAAAAATTCATTAAAATTAAAGGAGACTGAACATAGAATAAATAAGTTCGAATCAAAATAAACTTTAATGTGTTTTTCTTTTTTCCTTTTCTCTACTTTATTGTTTTATCGTGATAATGTACATAAAATTAAACTTAACAATTGAATTTAAGTTTTATTGTATTGAACTTTCAGATTTTCCAATACCTAAAATTTCATTTTATGCACTTGACTAAGAGCATAAAGCAACGATTCATAACATTAAGATTAAATGAAGTTTAAACTGATATTTTAATTATACTAAAATTATTTAAAATTTTGTAATCACAAATTTATGCTGATAATTTATATTATATAATTAAAATATGTAAAAGTATATTTTTAATTATTTTATTTTATCTTAAATTTTACTTTCATCCCTTATAAATTTTATTATAATTGAGCGCCTTAACTTTATTTTAATCTTCACTTCAAACTTTTAATTTCATTTAATTTTATTTTAACTTTTTCAACTTTGTTAAAAATTTCACTTTTATCTCTTAATTAAGACAGTGGAGATGCTTAGTAAGTTTAGTATGTTGTAACTCCTGGTTAGATTATCTTTAATAGTTTCTTGCTGATTTATTAAACTTACCTACTTCAATATTATTTCCTATCGCTACTCATTTGTTGTGTTTTGTATATGCTGATATAATACACACGTTTTCAACTAATCATTTTTTTTAGAACAAAAAATAGCTGAATTGTCTCATCGAAATGTATGAGTTGCTTTTTTTTCCCCATAAAATTACGTTAGGATGAATTTAGCTTTTAATTCAAATAATCCCTCTTTTTTGGTTGGTAAAAAATGATTTAGTTTATCCACTTTTTTTGGCCACTAATTTATCTACACTTGATATTGAGAAAGCTAATAAATATATCTGCACGTTATTTTGCAAATTACATTTCGCTGTTTTGAACTGGTTTATCATTAATTAGCCATCCTCAAATTTAACTTTTTATTTTTTTGGGGGAAATGACCCTTTTCTGGGGAATACGCGTAAACTGGAAGCAGAGGGTGAATAGTTGAGGCATCCCTTTTCCAGAGGTTTTGTACGCATAATCGAATAGTCGTTGTTGACGAATTAACGGTTTCAGACCAAAAGGAAGAGATTTTAAAGCAATCGTTGCTGCACGAACTCATTTGAATCCCTCAAAAACCTTTTGCGATTTTGGGATCACTGGGAAAATGGAGAAGGTGATGAATATACTGAAACCAAAGCCAAATCCACAACAGCTATTGAGAGATTGGCAGCGCAAGCTTCGCCAAGAGTGTCGCAACATTGAACGCCAAATCCGAGGTGATGATCTTTTATACTTTTTTTGAACCCTAGATTCTTGTTGATGTTTTTATCGTTGATATTTTAATTATGGGTTCGATCAGATATACAGAGAGAAGAAAAAAATGTACAGAAGGCAATAAGAGAGGCTGCGAAGAGAAATGACATGGGCTCTGCAAAGGTATATTGTAACTTGCGGTTATGTTTCTTTGCTGTTGTTTTACTGTTACTAGTGCCAGTGAGGAAGTTTGAGGCCATGTTATGTAATCTGATTTTGTTTGACGAATATGTTTTTGTGTGATTGTATTTGTAGAATATATATGGATTTGGTACTTAGATTTGATTTTGTTTTCCTGTGCTTTTTGATCTCTGGTATCGCAAGAGTCGTTGCCCTGATATTTCAAATTAAGTTTGTTGAGTTCGTTGGTAATTGAATTTAGGACTTCTATCTAAACCTCGCGTCCTATCACCTAGTCTAAGACATGTGACTCTAGGTATGCTATATACTTCCAGGAAAATTTAGGAAGAAGATACAAACCATGTCTAGTTGCAAGAATTGTGTTGGTTTCAAATGATCGTACCCAAAAGATGTCTTTATACCTACTATCTTAGGATCATTTTTATCACATTCAGCGTGTGTAGATGTGGAGGAGATCATGTTATGTGCGTTTTTGTGACAGGTTTTACTACAAAACGATACAAGTTACCAGTGAATTAAAATTGTTTTGAGGTTTTTATTGTCTTTGTTGGTTAACCAAGTCTCACATACTTATGATGATGTAACTTGACCACTTGAACAAACAAACAAACAAACAGTGAATTCCTTTATCATATACCCAAGCTCCCCTTGGATGGGAGGATAACATAGAACAAGAACACTTAATTCGTTCTATCTTTTTAATTTTTTTATGCTAAACATAAAAAGTACCAGATATGATGATGGATTACCCAAGCAATGAAAAGTAAAGCGAATTGAATTGTTATGTGGCTGTAATTTTCTATGAATTATGGGGGACCGTTTGATAGGACTTTTGAGCAGCGAATTCTTCTCTTTTGACATGCTTGTGGAAGATTCTCATTATTCTCCTTCTTGTGATGTTTGTGCAATTTGCAGGCACTTGCAAAGGAACTTGTAAGATCTAGGAGGACAGTGAACCGTCTTCATGAAAATAGGGCACAATTGAATTCAATATCAATGCACCTTGGGGAAAGTGTTGGTAGGTTGTGCTACTTCTAACAAGCTTTAACTTAGTTTTGCTTCATTGCTTCTTATCAAATCAAATCCTCTTTGTCCAAGTTTTTGCCTCAATGAGTCCTATCATCACTTTCTAAACTCCAGGACCACCCTGGGTGAAGTCAATAACTGTCTGGTGCAATTTTTTTCCCCTTAAGTGTTTTTAATCTAGTGATTAAATGGCTCTAGTGTGACAAACATACCCACAGACCCCACACACTCACACTCGTATGTGGTGCTTATGCATATTTTGCCGTGATTCGATAAGTATGCTTTTACCATCCCTCATATTACTTTAGTATACATGTAATTTAGTTGCTGCATCTGTTATATAAATTATAATTTAGTATAATATTTGATTAGCCAGTTATTCTTTTTGACATGGATTATTTTGTTATGATTCATTATGACAGATTTCATTAGTTAAAAACTTTTCATTGGTTGCATTTGCAGCAATTGCTCGTACTGTAGGACATTTATCCAAGAGTGCTGAAGTTATGAAGCTTGTCAATAACCTCATGAAGGCACCTGAGGTGGCTGTGACAATGCAAGAATTTAGCAAAGAAATGACAAAGGTAAGCTTACAACAGCTGTCAGTGTTTATTCAGATGGAAGAAGAATCCACTCTTTTTTTTTCCCTCTTCCTCCCACATTCCAGTTAGAGAAGATAGGATTTTGGGTTGCATTCTAACTGTTAGGAATTTTTGTTTTTAGAAAAATAAAATTACACCAGATTCTTGATAGTGCTGCTTTCGTTCTCTTGTATTTGTTTCACAAGCAGCCAAGTGAGTGGAGTTTTTATTATGAGAAAGTTAGAATTGTGGCATTGGATTTTGCATGAATGTTGAATGATCAAAATTAAATGGCTACCATCAAAGTTTTTAGTGCAAAAGATGAAATGCCCATTCTGATACTATGATTATAACTGGCCAGAGGACATTTAAGTTTTTAAATATATTTTTGTCACCCTTTTCTGGAAGTGACAATTCTAGGTAAGTTTTTATCATGTTGCTGGTTGGAGTTTACTTTTACCCAGCAAAATTTTTGGTTTGAGAAGTCAGTTTTGAGGGTTAAAAGAAAGGGTAAGAGCTACAAAGAACTTTTTTGGTCACTTAAAGGAGTTAATATAATCTTGTTATATACAGGTTGTAATGTTTTGGCATGAATAATGTATTGTTTGACTCTAGAACTTGGGATCTTAGTTTAGCCCCCATTATAGTATTCCTGCCTGAGTTTTAGAATTGATGTACCCAAACGCACACCATGAATTTGAGTTTAATCAACTTAAATTAATTCTCACCTGATATTGCGTCAAAATTGTTATTATCTGTTTGCAAAGTTATGACTGCTCTTGAAACTTCTAGTTCTGAAATGGGCATATCTCAGCAGGTAGAATGCTTGGTGGAAAAAATATTTAACTGTCAAGTATGTGCATAGTGCAGTGAATACTGAAAATCAAATGGCATAGCCGTACATGCATAATTGCATATTTAGAAATTTGATAAAAAAATTGTAGGCTGACAAGTGAAAAATTTTCTGTATTAAATTTTAGATAACCTTTTATAGCTATTGGCATGCACATAATGCTTTAAGAATATGTTGTGGTTTCATGATTCTACCTTGCAACTGGAGGATGAAGGCCTCGCATTAGAAAACTGATTTATGGTTTCAGATATGACAAATCCCAAACGTCTACACACTAGTGCATGAAATGACTTTTGCATTTGTGCAGAATAAAGAGGTTGTATAAACGATGACAGTGAATAGAAAAACTCAGGACTCTCAGAATTCTCCGGCCCTCTGATCAAAGAAGAGTGAATGCTTTTATGAATTCCATACTTATGTATTCTGAACAAAATTCCTAGTTAGTCCAGGATTGTTTTTTACTGATGCCTGGTATTTTTTCATATTAAAGGTGATATGATGAGCTTAATATAATGCAACTAACTTACTATTTATTCATTGTCAGATTAAATCCTCATCTGTCATTTTGAGTGGCCTAATGTGTGACGTTTTGATACTAGTTTGTACTTTGTATTAGTTTTTAAAATTATGAGCATTTCATGCATTGAAATATGCTTATGGCCAACTGTAAATTTTAATTATGTGCCTGTATGATTAGTAAATATTTTTCGTATATCTTTTGTAGGCGGGAGTGATTGAGGAGATAGTGAATGATGCTGTTGACACAGCACTAGATTCTGAGGACATAGAAGATGAGATTGAAGAAGAAGTTGATAAAGTCTTAACTGCAATTGCTGGCGAGACAGCTGCTCAGCTTCCAGAAGCTGTCAGGAAAGAAAAGGTGAAGCAACCTGCCCAAAGTGTTGCAGCTACAGAGGTATGAACAATTCATTAGCCTTGTAATGTTTTTATTTTCTTTTAGTCTTATCTTTCTCAAAGTCAAACTAATTATGCAATACGTTACTCTTTATAGGAAGATGCTATAGCTGAGGGGGTTGATGATGAGGAGGAAATGGAAGAAATTAGGGCCCGACTGGCTAAAGTTAGGTCATAAGCTTAGTCTTTATTCTTTCAGTCTCTCTGGTGTATTATAAGGAAGATAATGACTGGGTTGTATCCTACTTGATATATTTAGATTGCAAAAGGCATAACCAAAGTTACCACTGGAAAAGATAATTCTGGGGAGAGCGGTATCTACTGTAAATTAGTTTTTGAAAGAGTACCGAGTTTATATGAACTCGATTTATCCCTGGTTGAGATATTTTGTGAAGTGTTTTGCAATTGGCGTTAAGGTATTTAACTAAGTTTGCTAGTTAAATGGTGACTTCCTTGTGGAACGCTCAAATCTCCATCAACCACTTCACATTTTTGGAATTACCGATAGTCAATCTTTTCAACGATTCGCGAATGGCGGTCCAAGAATCATTATAAGAAAAGAATCATGTTTCTGTGCAACGTGGATGATTTAAATGCATCATTATCATATGAAAAAAATAATGTATATGGCTTACAGGTGAACCGCTGTCATGTGTTGAATAATTGTCTACAGCATGTGAAATCTCTCACCTCGCTTTTTCTCATCTATATAGGTTGTGTGGATAGGTTTTGAACGGCCCCTAATCAATCTTATAGGATATTTTATCATAGTTCTAAAGTATTATGATTCGTGGGCCGAGGGACTACAAATCTGATAAGGACTCTTCACGCAGAAGTTATGCCATTCTGCAAAAGCAAGAAATTGGTACCACCATTGGATTACCATGTTCTTAGCTGAGTTGTCCATGAGCACTGTTCTATTGATAGCTATATATGATCAAATTGTGTAATTCAAGATCCATTTGATGAAGATGAAAATGGAACAAATGGATGATGGAACGAAAGATAATTAATATGTCAAATCATAAAATTTATTTGAATCCATTGTTCATTTCCACTACCCGTTTTAAAAATCACAAGTTCACTTATGCCATTAATACGCTAATTGAAAACAATGCAAATTGGAAACCCATTATAACTCCTTGGTAGTGCTGGAAGTACAGTTTACAACTCAATTTTTTTATGAAATTCGGACCTTTTCCTGTAATATAAGAATTTCCAGTAATCAAAAAATATAAAAAAAAATAATATTTTATTAATATTAAATTAATTAAAAAATATTAAATTAATAAAAAATTATTTTTTTATTCATCCTCAATAACTGAAGATTCTCCCGTTACCGGAGATGATGATCCATTCTTCTTTTTATGGAAACTTATCATTCTTTAGGAAAGAAAAACTTAAAACTGATCACATATCCTATCTATCTCTTTTACTAAAAAAAAACAATTATAGATCACGAATGTTATAAGTTCAGCCTTTTAGCAAAATCAGAACTCTCATGTTTTACTGGTTTCTGTCATGGAGTATCAACAAAAACAGGAGCAGTTCTCTGAAAATACTCATAAAGTTACTAAACTTGACGTAAGTTTTCATTAAAACTTTTTGTTTTGCATTTCTTGTGCCTTTAGAAAACTGCAATGCTCGAGTCTGAAACTATAATTAACTATTAAATACAGCTATCTTTGGCATCCTTTACGGAAAGAAACCTAGAAATCTGAACTGCTATGTAATGGTCAGCATATAGCCATATACTACATATTTTTGGGTCAAACCATATTCTAAATTTTAAAAATAGAGACTGGTATATGTGACTTGAAGTCGGATCCAATAATTAACAGCACCATTAAATTTTTAAATGTTTTATTATTTAATTTTTAGTAAATATATTATGTTATACCTCTTAAATTCAAAGATACATCATGAACTCCTTTAAAAAAAGAAAACTCTTTCACATGGTCTCATAATAAAAATTTCAGGAATGATAACTATTTTCTATTAAATTAATGACTCGAGAAGGCTTAACAGAGGTCGACCATTCTAAATAAATGGTCTCCCAAAACAAAACAAAATAAATATTGGGTTCAATAATGTCAAGGTCAACAATCCCATAAGAAAGGAAAAAAAAAAAAAAAAACGAGATCTGTCATATCTTCATATGCTGATCTTGCTGTTTAAGGCAGAATACTCTAACTGCTCTATTACATTCAAAAAGAGAAAAGGTCCCTCACAAGTTGCTATTTCTTATGTGACTCTCACCAACTAAATGTTAATGACGCGAAGAAGGCAAAGCAGGATTCAACCATTCTAAGTCATAAGAAGCAAAGCCTTCGCATCTTAATATACTGATCCCCAAAAAACAGTGTATAAGGTAGCAATAGCTTGATTTGTGGCACATACTTATACACAAGGTTGTTGGTCGTCTTTTCCTCTACGTCACTTATAATCATAACAACTACAATAGGAAATTGAAAGTATAAGTGAAGCTTTAGATAGTCAAGATTATTATGACTAGATATATAAACATATCAGACATACTATTTTAATAAAACTTCAATTTTATTTGTGTGTGTATAGTATATTATTTATAAAGTGTGAACCTAAAACTCTGTTACAATCAAATGAAAATGAGTTTGATAAGGCTTGTGTGGTGTGGGCTAGTGGGGTATATACACACATTAAATTAAATTCCTTTGTCTTCGGTTCAGATTTGTCCAAATTGCGTGTGCATGTGTTCAACTTTAAGGCACTGGTATGATATCTTACAAGCAACACTTTCTTTATCTTTATTTAGCACTTAGTAGCTTCACAAACACAAAGAAAAATGGTGCTACCCTGTCATAATGTTGCCTAGAGGAAAGAACACGAAATATCATGGCATTCTCATAAGTATTGTATTAGTCCTAAAATTCTTAAGTACATGCATTTTTAAAGGTACTTTCTCTCATTGTTATTGCAATAAACATGAATGATTTTACAATAACTATGAATTAGACAGGACATCTTTCATAATTATTTTTTCAATTATTCATCATTCAATACTTCATCCTTAGAAGACAATGTTAAGTAGGGTAGATCATTTTTTGAAGAATGCTGGGGAGAAGGCCACCCTTACAAGACATGTTAACTAGGTCATCCATCTCTCCTCTTGAGTACTGAAATGGTCTACTTAATTAATTAATTTAGGAATAAAATAAAATAATAATCATTGCTTCTCATTTCTCTTTCTGGGTATGTTAAAATGTTTTCAGGTTATATAATATTATTTCTCTCCTCTCTTCTTGCATAAGTCAATTGTCCCATATCATCATGAGAAATGAGTGGTGTTGAATTCGTTCTCAGTTCATGTCAATATAATGTTTAACAATAATTAAAAAAACCAGTAAGAAATAATAATTCGTAATTTAAATTCAATTATGATGTCATGCTACTTATATAGATAACTACATCGTACAGATAAAAAAAATTTGCAAGTATTTGATCACTATAAAAATTCTATGAGTACAAATTAAATTTTAATTGTTAAGTGTACATGCATTGTGCAGTAAAAAGCATGCTAATCAAAGATAAGTTATAGAAAGGATATATACCAAATTCTGATTCTGGAAAAAAAAACAAAAAATATGTCAAAAAGAAGTCAGAAATTAAAGGAAGAAAAGAAAAAAAAGGAAAGTTTATTAGTAAAGAACAAAGCAAATAATTAAATAATAAAAGAAGGAAAGTGATGAAGACCGTTAACCCTCTGATATTCCATCTTTCCTTTGGCTTTATGGCCTTCACGGCCAAGCACTATAAATTCACATACATTCCCACTCTTTTTCCACAAACCACAAACAATGGCACCATCATCTTCAACCTCTCTGTCTTTTCTTGTGTTTCTTCTCTTCATTATTTCACCTTTCTCCTCTGCAACTTCTCCCGCCACCACTAGCAATGACCTTCGTTTATCTTCCGCGGCCAGCCTCCCAAAGCTACAGGCAGAGAAGCTCATAAGAGAGCTCAACTTGTTCCCAAAAGAATCAATCAACACACGATCTAGTGATCGTCTGTTTTCCCCAGGAAAGATTGTGGAGAAGAAGTTCACATTTCCTAATCTTGGTGCCGCATCTGATGGGCCTTCAGTTGAAGAGCTTGGTCACCATGCAGGGTATTATCGTCTTCCTCATTCCAAAGCTGCAAGGTCTGTGAATAAATTCTGATTTATTTTGTCTTTATGCTTAAAATTTGGTTTGCCCATTTCCTCTGTTTTTCTCTTCTCCCCTGATCAGAATGAATTGTTCAAGTTAGATAGATAATTCTGGAATTCTTTCCTATGATTTTAAGGGGTTACTTAGATTCAAGTTGATCAATAAAGTGGTAAGAGTTACAAAGTTAGGTGGGAAAAGTAGAAAAAGCTGGTGTGAAGACGAATAATATCCTGTTCAAAAGTATGCGTACATAATTCAAACTCATGTCAAATGACTAATGATATTGGAAAGGAATGGAAAACTCTTTTCTTAATAATTATTAAGGAAAAAACGATTCTTGCAACCCCTTTACTCTTTTTTACAGGTAGCTGCTCTTAAAATCTTGGAAAACTCAGTAATTGACCTTTTTCTTTTAGTCCCAGTTGCACGCTATCATCACAGCTTGTGTTCACAAGGCCGTGTCGTATTATGACTAATATTCCTGGCAGCATAATGGGCTAAATAAAGTTATTTTCTCTTTATCGGTGTACTTATTGAGCTGAACGATGTTGTAAATTTGTCTTTTAGGACATAACTGTAGGCAAATATGTGGCCCATAATTGTATTGACGTCTTGAAGGCGTCATTAATCTATTCCTGTGTGTTTTGCAGGATGTTCTACTTATTCTTCGAATCTCGGAACAGTAAAGATGATCCTGTTGTCATATGGCTGACCGGAGGACCAGGATGCAGCAGCGAACTAGCTATGTTTTATGAAAATGGCCCTTTTCAAATCACAAACAATCTGTCTCTTGTATGGAACGAATATGGCTGGGATCAGGTACCTCAAATTTCTTCTTGTATTTTCGAACATTATTACCCACCCACATATAACCCCCTCTATCCGTTTTTCTTTTTTGCCATGCCCGTAATTTCTTCCATGCACCATGTCTCAAAAAATGAGTAGTTACGTTGTATATCCTTGTTCACATGGGCATCTATTAGGTCAGAGAATCAAGTTGTTAAACCAACTTGTTTTTTCTCATTTTGTAGGTGTCGAATCTTCTATTTGTGGACCAACCCATTGGGACAGGTTTCAGCTATACTTCTAATGAAAATGACATTCGTCACGATGAAAAGGGTGTTAGCAATGATTTGTACGACTTTTTGCAGGTATTATACCATCCACCCCTTCCCTTATTCCCATAAGATAATGTTTTTGCTAATTTGCAGAGAGGCTACCTAATGCTATTAGTTCGTTCGGTTGGTAAACAGGAACGACTTTTTTTTTTTTTAACTTAAATTGAGTCAAGTTAATGTACGGTAGCTTACTTCCAAAATTATTTGAAAATAATATTAATCTCAAACCAAACTAAGTATTTTTAGTACTTTTAGTCGAAATACCAAAAAAAAAGTTTGTACTTTGCTGCATAAGATTCAATTAGTTTTTACGATCATTGCAGGCATTTTTCAAGGAGCATCCTCAGTTTGCTAAGAATGATTTCTATATCACTGGAGAATCATACGCAGGACATTACATTCCAGCTCTTGCTTCCAGGGTTCACCAAGGAAACAAAGAGAAACAAGGACTTCATATAAACCTTAAGGTCTTGCTCTAATTCTCAGGTCATCAGTATTAAATGTTGATTGCTTCAGCTTGCTTTTATTGATTTACCTATTCCCGTGTGATGATTAAACAGGGTTTTGCCATTGGCAATGGGCTGACAAATCCTGAAATCCAATACCCAGCATATACTGACTATGCATTAGACAGAGGCTTAATTAAGAAAGCTGATTATGACAATATCAATAAGTTGCTACCTCCATGTGCTCAGGCAATAAAAGCTTGCGGTACTACGTCCTTGCTCTTTCGCTCAAATATCATCAGGCGAAAAAGAGATGGAATATATTATTTTTGTTTATTGACGCTATTCTCGATTGTTTGATTTGTCAGGCACTGACGGAGGAGAAGCTTGTGTGTCTTCATATGTTGTTTGCAATGACATATTCAATCGGATCATGTCTATCTCAGGCAACATCAATGTAAGAAACCATGGAAGAACACTACTTTTATTTACCTATGTAACGAAGCCAGAAATGAATGTGAATGATTAATGCATTATTTCAAATTTACTGTTTTTGTTTTAATGCATGCTGATATGCAAACTGCAGTACTATGACATAAAGAAAAAATGCGAGGGAGATCTGTGCTATGACTTCTCAAAGATGGAGACATTCTTGAACAAGAAGGAAGTGAGGGGTGCTTTAGGAGTTGGGGACTTGGACTTTGTGTCATGCAGTAGCACAGTGTACGATGCTATGTTGAAGGACTGGATGAGAAATCTGGAAGTGGGTATTCCTTCTCTTCTTGAGGATGGAATCAAGCTGCTTGTGTATGCTGGGGAAGATGATCTCATCTGTAATTGGCTTGGTAAGCCCATTGGAATCATATTGAACCCATATTGCTTCAGTATTAACAAAACGACATCAGTTAACATTTCTAATGTGCTTCTCAATGAACAGGGAATTCAAGGTGGGTTCATGCCATGGAATGGTCAGGTCAAAAGGAGTTCGGGGCATCACCTACAATTCCATTCACACTTGATGGTGCAGAAGCAGGATTGCTGAAAGGCCACGGCCCTCTCGCTTTCCTTAAGGTTAGTCTTTGAAGAAGTTTTAACTAAAGTTACATAGGTTATACTCACCCGGAGGATTGGAGAAGAAATAACAAAAAGTGAAATAGTTAAATTGGAA
The DNA here is from genome assembly GCA_037074485.1 of Delonix regia. Lineage (NCBI taxonomy): Eukaryota > Viridiplantae > Streptophyta > Magnoliopsida > Fabales > Fabaceae > Delonix > Delonix regia. The sequence continues at coordinate 10,947,819 of CM073455.1, forward strand.
TATATCTTGTGTTGTTGTTTTTATAGAATGAAATGGAGTGGCTAAGGAGGACTCTAAGCCCCTCCTTATCATATAAAAATTAATTTTTTGATCCCTCTAAATTGGAGGGTTTGGGAGTGAAGGGAATGGCTTTCTTAACCAAATTACAACTATGCCCTCACAATCTAGTGGATAAATTTGTTATACAGGAATAATATTAAAAAAAATGATTTATAAATCATTATATTTCATTAATTTTTTATTTTTAACTCCCAAACAATGATAGGACACATAAATGTACATTCTATTCCTTTCCATTAAATTATTCCACATCCTCTCCTAAACCTCAAGTGAACATTTCCCGAGATTCTTTAATAAAAATATAGCATATGCATACTTTTTAAAACACAACTCTAGATTATTGACTCATTAAAAAAAATTTCCACATGGTACAATTCTATTAAAGAACTTGATAGTAAATACCTAGGAAATGAACCTAGATCTAATTCTACTTTTGATAACTTTGGTTCTGTGGAACAGGTACATGAGGCAGGGCATATGGTCCCTATGGATCAACCAAAAGCTGCACTTCAGATGCTGAGAAGTTGGATGCAAGGAAAACTGACCACAAGAGAGGGCGGAAATCATGCCTCTCCAAAGTGATGATCTCAGAGCCCAGAACTAAACCAAAACCAACCTCCTCTTAAACCGATGACCTTTTCATATGTACATGACTTCGTTTATAATATTTGAAGAGGGGATATAATTATTTTTTCATAATGCCATTCTCAATTGCCTGTTCTTTATGCTTCTATAATCTCTAAGATAGAGCACTGCGTATTGAAGGTTATACAGTAAAACTACTACTCATATTAATTAACTGTGCACTTTCACATGTTAATATAAATTCTTAAAACAAAAATATTCAGCGTAATCCAAGTTACAAATGTCTCATGTCCTAAACTGGCTGTGAAATGAGAATGGCTATTAAGTTTCAACGTGAGGTTTTTTTGAGCATCTAAATAAAGATAACCCAGGACTAAAGTCTTCCACTTCTAGTAGTATAATCTCATAAGCCAAGTATGAACTATCTAATAACAAGATAGGGAAGAAAATCCTATTGGTAAGCTGGACTATGTAGTTTAGTCCCAAAAACCAAAAAAGCTGGACTATATAGAAGTAGATCCCTAAGATAATTAAGGGACCAAAAAGCATTATGAACCTTGTCGTGGTCCGTAGTATTCTCTCAAGGCTTTAATTAATGGCCTAAATCCAGTCCTCAAAGGAATAGCTGATACAACTCGTAGATGTTGTGCATTACCATTGTTTGGTTTTGATAGAGTCATTCTGAACATCTCACCCTCCAGAATTTCAGTAACAATCTTGCCTGCAGTAACAAATACAGTGACTCCAAAAGGTAGATAACATTGAAGGACAAAACTTTAGATACAATTTTTAGGTTTGGTTATCAAAGTTTTCAAGTAAAAACATAAAAAGTTGTCACTTTTCAAAGTTTAGCATCACGTGATTATGTGTTTTACATTTCATGTGTTTAGAACCTAATGACAAACGCATATAAGACTATACTGAGTCTAATCCGATGTTACAAATTCAAAGGGAGTGAAAATGAGGTGGCGTTACAAACTCCGTCCTCTGCATTCCACTTTCAACACTTCTACATTATTATCGTACCAAGCAAGTTTGACGTAATTTTCACTCCAAAATTTTCGCCTTTTCCAATTCCCTGATGTCTATTTTCAGCTCAGCCAAGTACAACCTTAAACAAGTTTAAAGGTAAATGCATGACAAGAAATAGATTTGTTCACAATAGTTCTCTCCTATCTATATCAAGCAGTAGAAACAAGCATCAAAATGTGATAGAATTACCAGAAAATGGGTGAAGCTTGGCAAAGTCAAAAAACTCATCAGCTGAGCATCCAAACAGAACCCTCGCAACTCTATCAAAGCAAACGACTGTGATTACCTTAGTGTCAGTAGCAATCGACATCTGCAAAACAACAGACAAAAACCCTCAATGTTAAATCAAATGAACAAGACACCCCATCTTCCAAATAATCTAGAATTAATTCTTTTGGGAATTGAAGAGCAGAACTTTTCAGCGACACTTTGTTTCCCTATTTAGGAAATTAACGAACCATGACTCGAAATAGTCGTTTGAGAGAGGAGGAGGAGGGAGGGTTGAAGGATTTGATGTCGCAGAATTTGCAGACAGAAGAAGGGTCAGTAGCAGAAGAGGAATTAGCGAGAGTCCTTTCACAAACATCGCAGGCTTTGTAAATGAGATTCGTGTGGTCTATGGCTAAAACCGTGCACGTTATCGTTGTTGATTTATCATCCTCCATCGCGTATTCACTTTACAACGAGTTCTGTATGCGTCTGATTTTCTGGACAATCAAAAGTTCCCTCCGTCCCCCGCTATGTGAATGGGTAACTCCGTTGATGATCTGGACTTCAATAATTCACTGCATTTTTAACTTTTTGTTCTCGTAAAATGGGAATGGGAAGCTTTTGTAGTTTAATTATCGATTTTTCTATAAAATGAAGCGAAAATGCAATTTTCTTACAAATTATGTATTTTAATTATGCTTTTTTAAATTTTTGATGTGATCTTTAAAATTAATTTTTTATCAAGTTAGTCATTTAATAATAAAGTCTTTCAATTTAATATTTCAAAATTTATTTTTTTAATTTGGTCATTTAAAAAAATGATCCAATTTAATCACTCAAATATTTTTTTTAATCAAAATCATCTTTTCAATATGTAAAATTATCGATATAGATTAATTCATATGTTTTCAACCTCTAAGATGATACTATTTCTTATTAACTAAATTTAGATGTGCCAAAGAACCACGAATGCTTTAAAAAAAAAAAAAAACTATTTTGGTTAGAAAAAAAACTGTTTGTAGAATTAAATTAAAAGATTTTACCAAGACTAAATTAATATAAAAGTAATTTTTTAAAGAATTTTAAAGAGAAAAATATTTTTTTTTTTAGAAAATTGAATCACTAATTTATTCTAAATGTTAATTTTTAAAAAACTGACTTCTACTTTACTTACTTTTAGAATAAATTCATTGTTCTATATTTAATTAAATAAATTGGGATTTAAAAATCTTAAGCTGAAGAAATAATTTAGACATATTACAACAACTTTAGATTCTTGTATGTACTTATCGGACCACTGGGTTAATCACATGTTTTAAAATCCTATAGGATTTGCTACTTAATGACAATGTCATCTTGTTGAATGGACAATAGAATTGTGAGTACTCTAATTGGAACCATGACTCAATTTTGGTCTTTAAGCTCTACATTTGCTTGGATCATTCTTGTCTGGTCTCAACCATTGGCAAGTCTTGTTCTTTCTTGCTTTTGTGAGTCTAGTTGGGACCTAGCTTTATGGCAAGGCAAGGGCATGATTAAGAGGTATAATGAAGTGCTTCAAGGAAGTTCAGAATCAACAATCCTAAAATACATAAAAATGAAAAAAAAAAAAAAAGACAGAATAACTAGCAATATCAAATGAAAAGTTTGCACGCTACACTTAAGAATACTAGGTTTGATTCACTACACCCTAAAATAGAAGAGGGAGAGTGATAAGAATCGAGGATAATTTTGCTACTAAGTTTAGAAAACTTAGATGAGAAATTTGCATATAAGAGGCTAAGTCAAATTTTAGAGTATTCAATGTTGCATTTCTCATTGATAAGTTCAGTATTTATAGCCAAGAACAACTCTCATGACATAAGTCCAATATTCACTTAATTCTTACTTAATTTGGAAAAACATGCATAAAAATACACTTAACATAGACTTTCAATCTAATATAGCTGACCTAACTTATCTAACTTAGACTTTCAAGGAAATATAACTCACCTAACTTAGACTTTAACAAATAATCATGATACTTATATAAACTTTTATCACATGCATGGTTGACATTCCACAATGCATTCATTATTGCACATGATCAAATTGCCCCCTTGAACTTGGGCTCCATATAGAAGTTAGACTTGGACCCTAAATGGTTTGATTCTACCTTGAGTTGTTGGACAACCATGACTTAAATCTTCTTGGCTATAGAATGAGTAATTGACCCAAATGAAACTCCTTGACCCAAGCCAGCCTCTTGTTCAACTTGATGCTTATCACATTTGCTTTGGCATAACCAAACATGTCTTGGTCTCTTGCTTCCCCCATGTCTTTCAGTCTTATTGTATGCCATGCCTGTTTGCAATTTCGAGTTTTGTTCTTCATTGTTAATGAGGACTTTCTAGTTTTGGGTGTCGAGGCCTACTTCTGTGGATTTAAGGCATATGCCTTTGCTCTACATGTGTCATAGTTTGACATTAGTCTTGGGGTGGTGATCTCTCTCAACACCATGACTATGTTTTTGTACAGGTCTGACATGTCACTTTTGCTTTCTCTGCCTACTCTTGATAGAGTGTGTTTAATAGAGAAAATTTACAATCGTGCAACCTTGTGTTTAAGACTTAGTCGCATTTCTTATCTGGATGTCATCCTTCATTCACTAATTATAATGTGAATAGGACTACTTTCATCTTTATTGGATAGAGATATATTGAAAATTAACCATATACAAATCACACAAACATAGTTGTTCAGAAGGTAATAGACTAATTTTGCTTTCTGAATTGTTGGCCTCTTCGGACTCCGAAGTAACGAATAATTTTGTTCCCTTAGCGTTTTTTTTTTTCTCTAGTTGAGTATTTAAGGTAACAAAGAAACTAATCTCTTAAAGTTTGCTAATAAGTATTAAAATTTGTATCTTTTTTTTCATTTATAAATTCTAACTTTAACTTATTTATGGCATGAATATAAAACCTTTCTAGATTGCCAATCCTTACTGCATTGGTAAGGTGCCTCCTTTTCATTCTCCCTAATTTCAATAATGTAACAGATTCTACATCTAACAAGATTGATCAAAACAAAAAGACATTATACATCAATTTCTGAGAAGCAAAAACCTGTTGACAACTTATAGAAGGATGCATATTGCTAATTATTTAGACCAACTTCCATATAAGAGAAGATGATAAACTAAAACTAGGGCAATTGGCTAATGATGTAAGAACTTTCATATAAAACAAATTTGTTAGTTTGTTTAAAATTAAAGAAATGATGTGGAAAACCATACCTCCAACCATTGCTTCATATAAAATTTTTTGTAAATTCCTAAGGCATAAGAACTGAATACAGATGTTTTTAAGCATTAGTTTTTCACTCTCAAATGATGGTGTTTGTTCTATTTTATCATGAAAAACCAGACTTGATGAACTATATTTATAGGTGAGTTGAAAGAACCATTCCATCAATGGTTATCAACAATTACATATAAGTTAGGGAGTTAATGTAGTAACATGAACTCATTATTAAAGTATACTAATAACAGGATCTGAAACCTAAAATACAGACTACAATTTATTAAAAGAATGTAACCACAATAAATCTAACACATGAATTATAGGAAGCAGGAACAACAAAGTGTAAGGTGTATAAGGGAATGAAATTAATCACCTGGATTTGAAAGTATGTGTCTATCATTTTAAGCTACTCCAAGTTTACCAACATTATATGACGTGTTTTTTTTCTCTATGAATTAATGCAACTTTGAAGGGTTAGAGATTATGAAGCTGGACACTTGGACATTATGAAGTGTTACATGTTAGCCTAAAGATAGGCCTAATTTCTTTGTTTGATGTCCGGCAAAATCCAAATGAGAAAAAGGTCTAAAATCACATTTGGACCCATAGTATGACAACCCATATTATCTTAGATGTATGTAGAATCACCTATTTTGTCTTATCTTTATAACTCATTTATTGTCCAAGCTAAAGGTGTATAGAATATGAATCCAAGGAAACATCTACTTCACATATTTGTTGGCTCACTTTAGCATATGCTTAGTGTTTTGTTGGAGACGCTGACCAGATTTGGAGATGTAATGAAGACAAAGGAGCAAATCTCTAACCAACCCTTTATGGAGCTTTACTCAAAAACGAAAATTTTTGGAAAGCTATATATACATAGCAAAACAAGCTCTTTGATATGAATATGTAGTTCATCTTTGAGAAGTTTCTTTCTTTAAGCTTAGTTCCTAGTTTACTTGCTTTTTAAGAGTAAAGTCTTGAGTGTATCATTGTAAACCCACTCTGTAAGGGTTCAAAAATATTATATTTTCTCTACTTTGTGATCTTTGTCACTGTTTGTGAGAAGAGAAGTGTAAGAGAGGGTAGGAAACTCTAAATATGTTTGAGGTTAGCTTTAAAAAACCTTTTGTCTTGTTTAAAAGTAAGCATAAGAAAAACTCTTGTCTTATAATAGTTGCTAAGTTAGTGAAATTCCCGTGAAAGAGTCAAGGGGCAAGGGGACAAGATGTAAGCACTTATTGTTGAACCAATATAATTTTTAATGTCATTTGCATGATTCCTTATTTCTGCAATTTTGCCTTATATTTATTAGTTAATTGTAGTTTTTCAAAGAATTGTTTTGTGAAATTTCTTCATCTTCTTAAACATTTTAGTTTATTGTAAATTACATAGTTTACTTAATTTTGATTTTTCCAAATCCTTTCTTGAAAATTTCATTCAACTGTATTTTGACATAGTTAGCTATTTTCTCAATTTTTTGGTGAACTATAAAATATTCAATGAAGTAAATTTTAAACTTTGTTTTTATAAGGCATAATTTTTATATCACCTATTCACCCCTCTATAGGTGCACTTTCAATCGATATTAGAGCAATTGTTTCACTTTATCAGTGCTTTACAGTTAATAGAAAAGATATTTTGTTTTGCAAAAAATATTACATAACATCTAGAAGGAGCCTACTTTAGTGAGGTACACTTAACTAGAAGGCTACTTTACTTCAATGGAAATCACTACACACTTATTAGAAGGGAAGAATGAAAATTTTCATTCAAGCTACTGATTATCTAGTATGGAAAGTCATAGCTGAAGGACCAAAGTTTCCTTAGACAAATTATGGAAATCTTAAAGTAGAAGATTGGGATAATGATGATATCAAACTAATTCAAGCAAATGCTAGAGCTATAAATATCCTTTATTGTGGTGTTACAGTGAAGAGTATGACAAGATTTATACATGTAAGATAGTCAAGGAAATGTGGGACAAACTTGAAGTCACACATGAAGAAACATTTAATGTAAAGGACTCCAATATAAACACACTTCAATATAAGCTAGAGCTATTCAAAATAAAGGAGAACAAGGATAATGAAGACATTAAAGCAATGTTCAATCGCTTCTCCAAAATCATAGAACAACTAAAGTTACTTGAACTGTCATACACCAATGATGAGACAATAAAATGAGTGTTGAAATGTCTTCCTAAAAGCTAGAAATCTAAATCAACAACATGAAAAGCAGTTCAAACTTCAATAAACTAACATATTATGAATTATGAGGAATTCTAATAGCTTATTAAATAATTATCTTAGAAAATATCAGCTTAAAAGGGAAAGGAACATAACACTAGAAGCTACAACTATCTCTAAATAGTAAGAAGAAAAAGAACGCATAGTAAATTTGCAAGATCTAGCTTTTTTTTCTCAAGAAGTTTTGAAAAATATGTCAAGCAGAAAGGCAAACTTCTAAAGAGCAAAAGAAATGTTCCAAGAAAGGAATTTAGAAAAGAAGAATAAGGAAAGAATGCAGTCACTTATTACGAATGTGGGAAGAATAGACACATCAAATCCAACTATCCATACTTGAAGAAGAAATCAAATAAAATGCTAAACTAAAGAAAGGCACTTGTAACTTAGAGCGATGATGAAGAAGATAGAGATGAAGAAGAGCTTAAACAAGAAATAGAAAGTCTATGCTTTATGGTAATTGCTAAATATAAGGTAACTATTGAACTATCTAAAGAAGATTTGCAAAATACTTTAAATAAAATGGTTAATGATTTTGAAAAATTGTTTTTTAAATATAAAGAATTAGAACAAGCCAAATAGCTTGTGAAAAATTCTCAATTTTTGAAAATAGAACTTGATAACTTTTTGACTGAAAATAAAAGTTTACAAATGAAAGTTTCCATCTTAACTAAAGATTTAGCAAAATTTGTTAAAGGGGAAGAAAACTTAAAACTGATTTTAGGAAAACAAAAATGTGTTTTTGGTAAAATTGGTCTTGGTTATGACAAAAAAATAATGTGAAATTATATAAGAATTTCTTTGTTAAATCATCATTTGTTACACATTTAGATTGGCAAGGGAAAAATCATGCTTGCCAAGAGTGTAAGAAAAACATGGTTTGGGTTCCCAAAAACACCATCACTAACAAGATCCAAGCAAGTTTGGTACCTAAACTAAAGTGAATTTTATTGTTGGTATGCCTTAGAGGAAGGATTTTAAGAAATTAATGGTACTTGCACAATTGATGCCTAAGGCAAATGACTAGATATCCTTCAAAGTTCATCTCCTTTACTAAGAAGGATGATAGCATGGTAGCCTTTCAAGACAACAACAAAGGAAAGATTGTTGGTTTAAAATGATTGTTGCTTAGAAGATGTGTATCTTATGGAAGGACTTAAACATAATCTTCTTATCATAAGTTAGTTATGTGACAAAGGCTATAAGATTGTGTTTGAATCTTTTCAATGTAGTGTTTTCAATAATAACAAAGGTCTTTTTGTTAAACAAAGACAAGAAAACATTAATATATTAAATTTAGAAGATTTATCTACTAAAATTGTTACATGTCTTTCTTCCATTTGCAATGATTCTTGGGTGTGCCTTAAAAGACTTAATCATGCTAACATGCATCTAATTTCAAAACTCCCTAAACTTGACTTTGTTAGAGGCCTTTTGAAGTTAGTTTTTGAAAAAGATTTTGTTAGCATGTCAACTTGGTAGGCAAATTAGGTCATCATTTAAATCAAAATGACTTGTTTTTACTTTTAGACCATTCTTATTGCATATGGATTTGTTTATACTAACTCACACTTGAAGTTTAGAGGTAAAAGTTATGCATTTGGTGTTATTGATGATCACTCAAGATACATTTAGGTATTCTTTCTAAGTCATAAAAAAGAAACTTTTGAATTTTTTGCAATATTTTGCAAACAAGTTCAAAAGGAATAAGGGTATTTAATTTCTAATATTAAAAGTGATCACGGTGGAGAGTTTGAAAATAAAATTTTTGAAAATTAGTGCAGTGAACTTGGATTTAACCATGATTTCTCTTTTCTTAGAACTTTATAACAAAATGGTGTTGTAAAAAGGAAGAACAGAACTTTACAAGATATGGTAAGAATCATGCTTATTCATATATGCATTTGGGGTGAGGCCATAAATATTACACGTTACATTTTGAACCAGTGCTTGATAAAACTCATTCTTAAGAAAACTCCTTATGAGTTACAAAAAGGAAGAAAACCCAACATTAGCAACTTTTATACTTTTAGTTGTAAATGTTTTATTCGAAACAATAATAAGGATAATCTTGGTAAGTTTGATGCTTGCAATAATGAAGGTACATTTTTAAGTTACTCTTTTTCTAATAAAGCATAAAAGGTTTATAATAAATGTACATTAGTTATAGAAAAATCAATGCGTGTAGTATTTAATGATACCAATAAAACCACTAAGAAAATTATAGTGATAAATGATGATGAAGATGCTGCCCCTGTCACTACATCTCATTAAATTCAAAAGCTTATGGAAAATGTGTTTGAACTAAGGAGGAATGAGGATATTTCCACTTATTAAGATTTCAATCAACATGAAAATAAAAATAAACTGGATTTTTCATCCAATTAACTAGAAAATTCCATATCAGTGCAAAGACTTCCTTGAAGATGAAGGCATTTTTCATCCTATCCTATGTAATGGATCACTAGAGATTGAAATGAAGGTTTGAGGACCTGATCATCATTTTGACATAATAATAATCTAGTCCTTCTATCTAAAAACGAACTAAAATTCATTAATGAAATTTTAAGTGATGAAGATGAAAAATTGCCTAGACATGTGTATAAACTTTTAAAAGCTCTTTATAAATTAAAGCAAGCTTTTAGAGCTAGGTATGAAAGGGTAACAATTTTCTCATCTTTAATGGTTTTAAAAGAGGAAATGTTAATATAACAATATTCATTAGTAAAATAAACAATAATGCTATCTTGTACAAGTGTATGTTGATGATATTATTTTTGGAAGCATTAATGATGATTTATGTAAGGACTTTTCAAAACTAATGCAAAGTGAATTTGAGATAAGTATGATGGAAAAGATGAGGTTCTTCCTTAAGTTGCAAATCAAGCAAACCAACAAAGGAAACTTCATAAATTAAGCTAAATTTACAAAAGAACTACTTAAAAAGGTTTAGATTTAAGAATGCTAAACTCATAGGGACTCTTATGAGTCCTTCAACCCACTTGGACAAGGATAAGTATGGTAAGGACTTTAATCTAAAGAACTATAAGGGTATGATAGTCTCATTTTTATATCTCACTACTAATCATCTTGACTTCATGAATAATGTGTGTAAATGTGCAAGATATCACGTTAATCCTAAAGAATCAAATTACATAGCTGTTAAAAGAAATTTTCAATATCTTGTAGGTACTCAAAATTTCAATTTATGGTTTCTTAGTTGATAGCTTTGAACTAGTTGAATATGCAGACACAAATTTTGTAGGTGATAAGTTAGATAAAAAGAGTACTAGTAGCACTTGTCAATTGCTTGGCAAAGCCTTAGTCTCTTGGTTCATTAAAAAGCAAACCTCAATAGCTCTGTACACTGTTGAGGCAGAATATATGGCCTTTGGTAGTTTCGCTCTACTCTTATGGATGAAGTAACAACTTGAAGATTGTTCTCTGACCATCCCTTAAATGCATATTTTTATGTCAAAGAATCTAGTTCACCATTCAAGGACCAAGCATATTCAAGTTTGCAATCACTTTCATGATCATGTGTAACAAGGAAATGTAGAGGTAGTTTATGTATAAACTAGACATTAGCTTGTTGACATCTTCACAAAGCCTCTACATGAAAACAAGTTTAGGTATCTTTTTTCTGAACTAGGTATAATTGAGTTTCAAGAAAATTAAGTCTATCTGATTATTTTACAATCAACTAAAAAATTTTTAGCTAACTTAATTTTTTGGCTTCACACCAAAATATAGCTAACTATAAAAAATTTTTATTAACTAATCTTTTGTTTCTATGTAAGTTGTTTTTGAAATTTTCATTAGTTAATGTCTTATTTATGAGATTATCTGTTTAATTATCCTTGTATTTGCTAATTGGCTACTATATTGGCAATTTACTATTTTTTAGTTTACTGTGTAAATTTTTAGTTAAATAAATTTTTGAGGCAAAAAATGATTTATTTATTATAAAACCTAAAATGCAAACATTTTAGTCATACTCTCTCTTAGAAGTCAAAACGTTAGAATTGAAAGTTTTTCCTCTATTAGTTATCAGTTATGATAGACTATCCCAATTACTCCATGACAACTCATAATTCAAGGCCTCTTTTAATCTTTGAAGAATTGAAATGTCCTCTCAGACATTTATTCTTTCACACCTATCGAAGTATCATCTGCCTTAATTCTCTTGCCATTTCCATGTGCACATCTTTATAAGTTTAGACCTTTTTACCTTAAAGGGTACTATTCTTTGATTTTTTTCTTCACATTTACATCATTCTTTAGGCATGGAGTCTCTCAAAGTCATCATTCACATATGCTCAAGTAAGTCTTCATCCTTCAATAAGACACTTTCTGCTACCACTGGAGAAGGAAATCTAGCAGTTTCTGCTTTAAAACTACATACGGAAACTGAAAAATTGTATCTTTAAAAGGAAAGAGACAATTGGTCATCTCATCCTTAGAAGAGGATGAAGAAACCATTTAGACTTCTCTTCCTTAACAATCTCCATACTATGACTCACCAGTGGACACTTATCTTCTAGCCTCTACTCTTCTAACAAAGGATAAAGGGAAATGAAAGCACATTAAGGTTAAAGAGCCTAATGCCTCACAAAAATTTCTAAAAAATAAGGGTTCTTATCTCTTAAGACATTTTAGGTCATGAAAACATGAGGCTAAGTTCACAAACCACTTATAACAAAGACCTATTACTACTGGCAAGTTTGTTTCCTTTGTTAATTAAGTGAATTATGTTGCCCTGTAGAACTTGAAATTAACAACTTGAGTTAAGGTCCCTTATTTACTATTTTTGGGCCTATATATAATGATAGAAAATTTTATATGAATTTGTCTATCGTGAGTAATGGAACTACTTTTAAATCCTTAGTGAATGGTACTCACATTATTCTTGATGAAGAAATCCTAGTTGAAACTTTAAGCAAGCACATTGGAAGCCTCAAATAAGTTTTTTTCCAAAAGTAAATGACCTAAGTTTTTAACTTTACTTTTGAGGAAGTCAAAAAGGAATTCTTTGAGAAACCAAAGTTGCTTCAAGGGGGCAAACTCACTACTTTGGCTCATTCATTAAGAGAGAGTACTTGCCCATATGATTGTAACCTGTGTTCTGCCATGAATCCATTCTCTAAAAGTTCTTACTAAGTGATAATTGCTTCTCTTATTTTGTCTTCATGCTTAACATTTTGTAAACATACTTTATTGGATTCTTCATTACATGTTAGAGAGTAGCAAGCATCTTGATTCATCATCTAGCTTCCCTTATGGAATGCTTTTTGCAAGAGTTTTCAAGGCTCATGGAGTATATCTATCTGGGTGCCCTTTTTCAAAGCCGAAAGCTACCTATGATGCAACTTCCTTCAAGCTTATAAAATTCACCTTTATTGATGGACAGTGGACCTAAGCATGTGATCTTCCTGCTGCACCAGCTTAGGAGGGATGTCACAACCTAGGTCGATAGGATATGACTAGCACGGGGATAAGGTGTCCTTTATCGTCGCGAACCCATCAGAAACCTTAAGACGTCAGAACTTATATAAACCCACATTAAATATGTAATGACCCAATTACTTATAATTAATAATTTTAGCTAACGGAGAATTAAAGGAGTAAATTATAGTTAATAAGTCAGTTAATGAAGATTAAATGAGAGAAATTTTGCAAAAGAATTTGGCTGAGGTATATTATTTTGTTATGTGGATTCTTACAATGAGATTGAGGCTGGCTCAGTAGTTAGGCTTCAGACGATTACTTAACAGGCCATGGGTTTGAGACCTAGTGTTGCTAACCTTCCTATTTTTTTTAGGAGCTGACACGTGTCACCCTCCTATGTGCAAAGACTGAAATGCCCCTAGTGTTTTTATCTTTCTTCTCCTTCCAATTGAACTCGTGCAGACACAGTGAGAGGGCTAAGAGTGAACGTCCACCGTAGCAGTCCGTCCACTCACTGGAGTTGCAGTGCCTCCCCTCCTAAAGGTTGTTGGCCCATCACCGGCTAGTCACCGCCACGTCGCTGGCAGAGGAGCTCGCTTTTCCTTAGAAAACCGCGAGGAGACGCAAGCTGGAACGAAGCTCCAGTGGCTCATTTTCCATCGCGGTTTGGTTGGGTTTTGCTCCTCACCTCCTCGCCGTCACTTTCTGCCTGACATCGAGCTCAGTTGGCCGCCGGTGAAGCAGTTTTCTGGTGGATTCTGAGGAGCTAGGAATAGTGGCAAGTTGGGGCGAATTTGGTACATTTTAATCAGTTTTCATTGATATTGATGTTAGGAGAAGCATTTTTTGCACCTATACATTAAATTTGAGCTCTAGAAGCATGAATTTTAGCTAGATTTTGAGGAGGGAGGCTGACAGGGACTAAAATGAAAAGCTTCGAAATTTTGGGGTCTTTAGAAAATGGTGAAATGATGACTTGTAATGAGTTCAAATTGATCCTATAATAACACTTTTAAGTTGGATGGCATAAAAATTTATGGTTTGTCATGGATTTCCTTGAATTGAAGGCTAGGGCATAGAATAAGGGACTAAAGTGAAAACCCATAAAGTTTTTAGGGTAGAAAACACAAATCAACGAAAAGTCTAGGAAAGTTAGTGTTGGAATTATGAAATATGAGTTAGGATTTGATTTGGATAATAAATAGGAAGAAGAATAATTCTTGTGTTCCAATTGGTGCAGGTAACTCGTAAAAGTGATTCCGACACTTAAGGGAAGCATTGAATTGTTCGTGACAATCGGCGCCCAGGTGCGCAGATAGCACCCCCCTAAAACTCTTACTATGCCTTACTTTGTCTTGCTCAAAAAATTTTTATAAGTATAACATAAATTTGGTTATGATTATACCTTATCGGACTCGAGGCTAGGATTAATGGACTCTCTGGATATGTGGAATGGCCTTACGTACAGTGTTGAACTCGTGTACGGTTACGGGTGATAGCTTAAATAGTCATTGTTGAAAACACTGATGATTTCATGCATATTTTCTATCTTTCTCCTGCATGCTTGTCTTAAATTTATTTTCATTGGGAGGACTGATGGATGATAAACCTTCGTGAGATATGACTCATGCCTGTTGGTTAGTTACCATCGAGGATTGTGTATCCTTGCCCGTTGGTTAGTTGCCCTCGAGGATTGTGTATCCTTGCCTGTTGGTTAGTTGCCTTCGAGGATTGTGTATCCTCGCCTATTAGTTAGTTGCCCTCAAGGATTGTGTATCCTGGCCTGTTGGTTCTTAGCAATCCTTCCCTCGAATGATTTTCATAAGTTGGTTGTTTCCCTGTGAATGGCATTTTGATTTAATGTTCAGAAAAGTGGATTATTTAGCTGAAATTGTTAAATTGTAAAATTGATTTAAACATTATTGTATTGTATTCAACTCTTGATCATGTTTAATTTTTGTTTTATGTATGAAATTGCTTACTGATTTGGGGTGCTATTTGCTAAAAAATTTTGGTATTAGATAGAGAGATAGGCGACTTCCCAAAGATAACAGAGCACTGATGGAGAGCCCATGGTGAGCCCTGCTTGGATTATTGTGAGGCGTGTTCTTTTTTATTAGTTGATACTTATGGCGATTCTTTTGGGATGTATATATCTAGGATGATAGCCATTGATTGTATATCTGGGATTATTTAGATACCACAGCTAAACTTTCCATATTTTGTTGTATTTTGTAATTATGCTTACTGGGCTATGCTGGTGAGAGTGGAGCTCTCCTATATGTGTATTGCCTTATAGGACATTGTAGAAATTTTGGGATGTCCTATTTACTGGGGAGGTGCTGCTGAAATTTCTACAAATTTCCTCATTTTATATTAGAACCCTTATTTTTTTTTTATTAAGGCAAATTGTATTACATATGAATTAGGGTGGCATGATATTGAATGTCCCTCTATTGTTAGGCTTGTAGGTTCGGGGGATTCCCTCATGACCTGTGCTGGTCCCACCCCAGGGATTTCGGGGTGTGACAAAATAAACATTAAATCTCATAACTCTTTATACAGACATTAACTAAATTAGTTTAATCTCTACATAGAAAGTTGGGTAGGTTATTCCCTTAGTTATGGACTTCCTAAAGCTTCTACAACAGTTATATGACATACTATAGTAATACATTAAACATTTAGCCTGTATATAAAGGAGTGGCTAAACAGAATCATAAAATAAGAGAAAAGCATAGCTCTAGCAGTAGACTAGGCTCACTAAGGAATTAATGTCCATGATTACAATTCCGTAAGTGGGTGTTTTGGATCGATGTTAGAATTTGAAAAATGTTGAATAGTAGGTTGAATGAAAACTCAATGAGCAAGTAATTCTAATATTGCAAAAATGGAATAAACTTACAATGGTACACCTTTCAAAATTTAAAATACAGATATCATACATTCATAATTTAATATCACTAAAACGAAGAATAATTATTAACAAAATGCATTTGGGAATCTCTTACAGAACCAGTTATAATTACATAATACAGAACTAGCTCAAGACTAGTGAAAACATATCAGAACAAATGTTCATTTTAGCCACAAGCTCTGAGTAACTATAATAATGGCCTTAGGCCTCATACAGAATAAGGTGGTAATGGCATCATACTCAACCATATCAGATTTCTAATCGCAATGTACTACGGCTAACGTCTACTGCCGTTAGCTACAGGGTTCTATTTTAGACATATTCCCAATATTTTAGAAATAAATATACATCCATGTACAAATATCAGAATTTCAAAATCGTACCACTTCAGAGTTCAGATTTTAGTATTTCTAATAATTCAAAATTCAAAATAATATCGTGCATAATTAGAATTATCTACTCACTTGATAGGAGTATATTAATCTCCTCCTATCATTGTTTTTAATTCTTTTGCTGAAAATTTTTCACCTAACACATTAAATAAAATTCTCTTAACATATAGTCTTCATGAATAAATTTAATTATTTAATTCTGTCACCGACCTAATTAATTATTCTTTATTCACCTTTAATTAAATCACCTCTTCAACCTAATTTGGCCCTTTTTCTTACTCAATTTTAGAAAATTAAATTTTTTGGTCTTTTTCCCTAATAATACTTCAAAATACTTATGGCCTATATTTCATATTATTATTATTATTCAATTTATTCCATTATGCACTTATTAAATTTTTAACACCTACCATCATATAAATTTCACTTAGGGGTCATTGAATAAATTCCAGAATTTATATTTAACTTCAAATACTATTTATTGTTATCTAATCAAGCCAAAAAAAAAATTTTCCTTCTAATTTCCTCTCTTGTTCTTCATGAAAAATCTAAACGAATTATGAAAAATTAGAACTTTATCTTAAAATTCAAACTAAAATTCTCAAAAATTCTAAATCACTCCTTAGATGCATAATAAAATTTAAGAAGCCCTAAGAACTTAAATTTCACTTATTTCCAAAACTACCCCTAGAACCCAAATTTGGGGTCTTTCAATCCAAAAGCCAAAATTCACAATTGATCGGTGATTTCAAGGGAGAAAGGTGCAAAATTCACCTATGATATGTAATCCTAACTCAATTTGTTGGAGTTACACTGAATTAAGCTTAATTTCATCACTTTCTCGCATGAACAGTGATTTTTGCAGATAAACAGTACAAGAATTAGGGTTTCTTCAAACTGAGGCAAATTGGACCAAATTGATTAGTGCAAATGAAGAAGAAAGGACTGAAATTGATGCATGAAGTAAAACCCTAAACTAAATCGAATAAAAAATGCACAAAAATCATGAAAATCGTGCTCAATTTCATGTCCCTTTTTCGCCAAAAAATCTTAAAATTTCTGGCCACCTGGTGGTTGTTGCTGTTGGCTCACGGAATGGTGGAGTTGTTAGGAGACCAGTTGACCTCTGATGGTGCTAAACTGTAATATCCCAATTAATTAAATTAAAATTAAAGGAGAGGAAATTTGCAAGAAAAATTGTTAAGGTATATTATTTTGTCAAGTAAAACCTTAAAATGAGATTGAGGCTGGCTCGGTGGTCAAGCTCCAAGTGTTTATTCAAGAGGCCATGGGTTTGAGACCTAACTTCTTTAACTTCCTGGTTTTTTTAGGAGCTGACACGTGTCACCCACCAATATGAAAGGACCAAAATGCCCTCAGCCATTTTTTATTTCTCCCTCACCGGTACACCATTAAGCAAAACAGCAAGGAGGAGTTAGAGTTGTTCCATCCACCGGAGTAGACCTTCTGCCACCACCGGTGCTGCGCCTTACCATTTCTGGAGAGTTGCCAACCTGTCGCCGGCCAGTAATCGCCACGTTGCCGGCGAGAAGAACTCAATTTTATCAAAAAATCGCGGGAAGTCGCGATCTTGGTCGGAGCTCCGGTGAGCCCTTTTTTCGTCATTTCTTGGGTGCGTTTTGCTCTTCACCTCCTTGCCGTCCCTTTTCGCCTGAGGTCAAGCTATTTTGGTTATCGGTTGTGCAGTTTTCCGAGGAGCTAAGAACAGTGATTTTTTTGGCGAATTTGGTAAGTTTTAATTGGTTTTTTCTTGATAATGATGTTAGGAGAAGCATTTTTGGCCCATATCCATTGAATTTCAGCTTTGGAAGCATGATTTTTGGCTAGGTTTTGAGAAGTTGTGCTAACAGGGACCAAACTAAAAAGTTTCAAAATTTTGGGGTTTTCAGAAAATGGTGAAATGCTATATTGTAATGGGTTTAAATTGATCCTATAATAACACTTTTAAATTTTATGGCATGAAACCTTATTGTTCATCATGGATTTCCTTGGATTGAAGGCATCGATATGGAATTAGGGACTAAAATGAAAACTCAGAAAGTTCTTAGGGCAGAAAATGTAAATTGACGAAAAGTCTAGGAAAGTTAGTGATGGAATTAGGGAATATGAGTTAAGGTTGTTTTGAGTAATAAGAAGAAAGAAGAGTAATTTCTTGCTTTCCTATTGTCGTAGGTAACTCATAAGAGCGATAAGGTCATCCGAGGGAAGTTATTGAGTTGCTAGTACTTAACGGCACTCAAGTGCACAGATAGCACTCCCCAATACCTTTATTTATGCTTTACTTTTTATTGCTTGGAAATGTTTTATAAGTATCATTATTAATTTTGTCTTGACTATATTTTTCCGGAATTGAGGTTATGAGTAATAAAATCCTTTGATATGTGAAATGGCTTTATGTATGATTTTGAATTCATGCGTATAGTTAGGAATAACCGCTTGATAAATCATTATTGCAAATACAGATAGATTTCATACATACTTGTTACTTCTCCTATGCATGCTTGTTTTAATTTCATTATTATTGGAAGGACTAGATAGGATACTGGCTGTCAACAACAGTATTGTTAGTCCTTGGTGCACCTAGGTAATGACCCGATTAGCAGGGTTAACGATGGTGCTAGCCCCGACCGATGAGTGATAATCTTCGTGAGTTATGACCTCACGCTTGTTGGTTAGTTGCCCTCAAAGATTGTGTATCTTCGCTTGTTATAATTTGCCCTTTGTGGCTGTGTGCCACACTGGTTTAGTCCTTAGTAGTCCTTCCCCCGAAATGATATTCAGAAGCTTATTGATTCCTTGTAAATGGCACTTTAAATTCAATGTTTTGAAAAGTGTGTTATTTAGCTGAAACTGTTGATTTGCAAAGTTGATTATTGTAGTTTAGACATTATTGCATTTTATTCAACTCTTGATCATGCTTTGGCTTTCTACCTATATATGAAATTTGTTACTGATTTTAGGGTGCTATCTGCCAGAAAAATTTGGTCTCAGATAGGGGGATAGGTGAGTTCCCAGAAACAACAGAGCAATGACCGGGAGTCTTGTGGTGAGCCCCGCTTAGGATATTACGAGGCCTATTCTTTTTGATTAGTTAGTATTCATGGCTTATTTTTTAGATGTACATATTTAGAATAATATCCATTGGTTGTATGTCTGGGATTGTATAGAGACCACAGTTGAACTTTCCTTAACTGTTGTATTTAGTAATTATGTTATATTTGGTTATGTTGGTGAGAGCAGAGCTCTCCTATATGTTGTATTGCCTTATAGGATATTGTAGAAATTTCGAGACGTCCTATTTACTGGGGAGGTGCTGCCAAAATTTTTACAAAACTCCTTGTTTTGTATTTAAACCTTTATTTTATATTAAGGCAAATTATATTACATATGGTGCAAATTGAATAAATTCAGCATGATATTGAATGTCCCTCCAGTGTAAGGCATGCAGGTTCAAGGAGTTTTCTCATGGCCTGTGCCAATCCCACTCCAGAGATTTTGGGGTGTGACATGAACGACAATGGGTAGTGGCTACAGGTGAAAGAAACTGGTAGCTCAGTGAAGTTACAGAGTGACGGGAAGAAAATGGTGCAGAAATGGGAGATTATGTAGTATAATTATGTTATTAAAATATTGTTAATAGGGGTTAATAGGTATAATGGATGTAATTATTGTAATAAAATATTATTAGTGAGAATATTAGGAATGATTAGGGGCAATAAAATATTTACGGCAGGGAATATTGTATTCTTATCAAATCAAATTTTTCCTTAAATATACTTGGTTACCATATTTGGTTGAGTTGTAAACGTTAAGAAAACACTGAGTAAGGCTTAGGTGCTCTCTTAGGTTACAATCTTAGATAAATTTTTATTTGCATCACTGATTGAGTTCCCTATTGAGCATCCCTTTTGAATTTAAATTTCATGGGTATTACATTCCTCCCTCCTTTAAAAAATTGGGTCTCTAAATTAAATCATCTACATGCCCTAGTTTTGAAATAACTGGGGGTACTTGGCCAACATATCATTCTTTGCTTCCCACGTCGCTTCCTTTTGGGAATGATTACGCCATAAAACCTTCACTGATGCAATCTCCTTTGATCAAAGCTTCTTAACTTGCCTATCCAAAATCGCCATAAGAACTTCTTTGAAGGTTAACTTAACATCTAACTGAACATCTTGGGTTATGAGCACATGAGATGGATCAGGTAAATACATTCCTGAGTATAGATACATGAAACACAAGATGTACACTCATTAGTTTCAGAGGTAAAGCTAAGCAATATGCCACTACTCCAATTCTTTCTAGAATTTCAAAAGGCCCAATATAACATGGGCTTAATTTTCCCTTCCTTTCAAATCTTATTATACCTTTCATTGGAGACACATGGAGGAACACCTAATTGCTCACCATGAATTCCAAATCTCACCTTTGATTATCTATATAAGGTTTCTATCTATTTTAGGCAGTTAACAATCTTTCCCTGATTAACTTCACCTTGTCTACGACGTCTTGAGCTAATTTCGGTCCCAATGTTCTTGCTTCACCCACTTCAAACCAACCGGTAGGAGATCGACAACGCCTATCATATAAAGCTTCATAAGGTGCCATCTGAATACTCGCTTGGTAACTATTTTTGTAATCAAATTCAGCCAAAGGTAGGTAGGTATCCTAACTCCCTCCAAAGTCCATAACACAAGACCTCAACATATCCTCTAGCATTTGAATTATACATTCAAATTGACTGTTAGTTTATGGGTGGAATATCGTGCTAAGATCTAATCAAGTGTCGAGCACATCTTGGAAAGCTCTCCAGAACCTATAGGTAAATTAGGGCCCTCGATCAGAAATAGTTGAGATAGGGATACCATGAAGGTTCACAATTTCATTTAAATATATCTGAGCATACTTGGCAACACCATAAGTTGTTTTCATTGGTAGAAAGTGTGCAGATTTAGTTAGTCTATCTATAATTATCCATATGGAATCAAAACCCTTCAAAGTTTGAGGTAGGCTTGTCACAAAATCCATAGTTATTCTTTCCCATTTCCATTATGGCATCTCTATTTTCTGGAGTAACCTAACTGGCTTCTGATGTTCTGCTTTCACTTGTTGACAAACCAAGTAATGAGAAACAAAATCTGCTGCTTCCATCTTTATTCCTTCCCACCAATATAGTTGTTTCAAATCTTAACACATCTTTGTCGCTCTTGGGTTGATGGTATAAGGGGTTTGATGAGCTTCTTTTAGGATCCCTATTCTGAGTTCACCATTATTGGGTACATATAACCTTTAACTATACCATAACACCCATTCTGAGTCTTGAGTAAACTCGTTTTGTTTTCCATTCTCAACATCTTCAATTAATTTTTTAATTTGTGTATCCGCTCCCTTAGCAACTTTCACCATTTGACTCAAGGAAGAAGAACTTTGAACACTTGCTAATAACACACTCGGCTCCTTGGTTCCAAGCCTAATACCCTTTTTATTAACCAGTGGAAATCCTCAATCAATGGTCTTCTCGTTTCAGTTATATGTGCCAAACTTCCCATATATTTTCTACTTAAGGCATCTGCCATAACATTGGCTTTGCCTGGGTGGTACAAAATAGCATAATCATAATCCTTCAACAATTTCATCCACCTCCTCTATTTTAGGTTGAGATCTCTTTGTTCAAATATGTACTTAAGACTCTTATGATTTGTATAAATTGTGCAAGTCTTGCCATACAAATAATGACACCAAATTTTACATGCAAATACTACAACAGCCATATTTAAGTCATGGGTAGGATAATTCTTCTTATGCTTATTCAATTGTCTTGAAGCATAGGCAATCACATGACCATATTACATTGAAATGCATCCTAACCCTACTCTGGAGGCATCACAATAAATCATGTAGCTACCAGATCCTAATGGCAATGCAAGAATAGGTGCTGATGTCAAACAGCCCTTTAATTTCTGGAAACTTTCCTCGCATGCTTCAGTCCATTAAAACTTTACATTCTTTTGAGTTAGTTTAATCATAAGAGCAATTATTTTAGAGAAATCTTTCACAAATCAATGGTAATAGCCAGCCAAACCCAAGAAACTACAGATTCGGTGACTGTAGTGGGTCGAGGCCACTTCTGAACTGGTTCCACCTTACAAGGATCTACTTAAACACCCTCATTTGATGCCACATGGCCTAAGAAAGCTACCTGATCAAGCCAGAATTGGCATTTAGAGAACTCTGCATATAGTTTATTTTCTCTCAATATCTGCAACACCATTCTTAAATGTTGTTCATGCTCCCCTCGACTTTTTGAGTAAACTAAGATGTCATCAATAAAAACTATGACAAATCAATCAAGGAAAAGCTTGAACACTCTATTCATTATATCCTTAAAAGCTGCAAGAGCATTAGTTAGTCCACAGGACATCATTAAAAATTCATAATGCCCGTACCGAGTCCTAAAACTCGTCTTAGGAATATCCTCTCATTTAATCTTCAACTGATGATATCTTAACTGCAAATCAATTTTAGAAAAGCATTGTACACCCTGTAACTAATCGAATAAATCATCAACGCGAGGTAAAGGGTACTTATTTTGAACTATCGCCTTATTTAACTGCCTATAATCCACACACAGCCTAAAAGACCCATCTTTTTTTCTTCACAAACACAACCTGAGCTCCCCACAATGACGAGCTCGGGCAGATAAAGTCTTTATCTAACAAGTCTTGCAACTAATTCTTCAATTCCTAAGTTCTGGTAGTGCTATTCTATAGGGAGGTATAAAGATCAGGTAGGTGCCCGGTAATGATCAATGCTTAATTCAATCTCCCTATCAAGAGGTAGTATAAGAAATTCTTTTAGAAATACATTAGGAAACTCATTGACTACTGTTACATGATGCAATGTTGGAACTGTTACATCTATGTCTTGGATTAAGGAGAAGTAGCCTTGACATCCACTTCTTAACAACTTCCTAGCCTTAATAGCTGATATCAAATTGTTATGAGTCATCATACAATCGCCTTGGATAACAACAAGTGGTTCATTTGGGAATTCACATCTTATAACTTCAAGATAACAATCTATGGTGGCATAACAAGAAGCTAAGTAATCCATTTTAAGGATCACATCAAAGTCAGTCATAGCTAAAATAATTAAATCAACCATTGATTCATGGGCGTCAATCATAATCGTGCATGATTTGTATACTTGATCCACTAAAGTGGATTCCCGTAATGGAGTTGTTACCATCAAATAGCCCTCTAATTTGACAGGACCCTTGCCAATCAATTTTGTAAAGTGTGGGGCCATAAAAGAATGAGTAGCATTAGGATCAAATGACACATGAGCAGTATGAGTACATACTGTAATTGTACCCATAATTATTGCATTTGATGTTTAAGCATCTTGCTTATTTAGAGTAAATACTCTTGCTTGACCCTTTCTAGAAGATGTTTAACCACTACTGGAAGAAGTTCTACCACCATTTCCTTTATTGCCCTAAGCTGAAAATGCAACCTAAGGCCTAGGTCTCGTATACATAAAACCAGACAATAGTATTGATCCCTGGTTAGAGCTGTGGGGGGTTTAAGGGCAATCTCATTTTATATGCCCTACTTGCCTACATCTAAAGCATGCCTTGGACTCTTTATAACATAGACCATGATGAGATTTCCCATAAATGGAACATTGAGGTCTAGCCCTTGGGTTCCATGCTGAGTCAGATGGAGGCGCAGGTCTAAAATCCCTAGAATTCCTTCTGTTTCTTTCGATACTTGCCATTATTTGAATTGAAAATTTTGGTTTATACCGAAATGTTTAAACCAGACCTGATGCTTTAAGCCCTCTAGATGATCCACCTATGGTAAAACTCCCTGAAGGTTTTCCTTCCTCTAATGGCTTCTTCTTCTTCTGCACTATATTATATTCTCTATCACTCATCTCAATCATTCTAGCACAATCTGCCACTGAAGTGAAAGAGGTAACTAACTAATCTGATGCACTATGACCTTGAACAATGGCTTCGTCAAGCTCATCATAAATTGTTTAATTCTGTCCCTCCAGGTATCTCCGATGAAAGGTATAATGAGATTTAGAAGGAAGGGAAAATTAAGCCTCTGTTATGTTGAAGCCTTTTAAAATACTAGAAGGAATCATAACAGTGGCATATCGCTTAGCTCTACCTCCAGAACTAGCCAATGTACATCTTATCTTTCATGTTTCTATGCTCAGGAAGTATTTACCTGATCCATCTCATGTACTTAAAACCTAAGATGTTCAGTTAGATATTGGGTTAACCTAAGAAGAAGTTCCTGTGACAATTCTGGATAGGCAGGTTAAAAAGCTTCGATCAAAGGAAATTACATTAGTGAAAGTTTTATGGCATAATCATTCCTAAGAGGAAGTGACGTGGGAAGCAGAGAATGATATGCGGGCCAAATACCTCCAGTTATTTCAAAACTAATGTATGTAGATAATTTAATTTGGGGACCAAATTTTTTAAGTGGGGAGGAATGTAATATCTATGAAATTTATACTCAAAAGGGAACTTAGTCAGAGCTAAATGTAAATGTAGATAAAATTTTATTCGAGATTGTAACCAAAGTAAGTACTTAAGCCTCACCATATGCATTTTTAGCACTTGTAACTCAACAAAGTATGATAACCAAGTATCTTGTAAAGAAAATTTTGATATGATAAAAACACAATATTTTCCATTTAAAATATTTTAAACTTCCAATTATTCCCACTAATAATATTTTATTACAATAATTACATTCATTATACCTACTAACCCCACTAACAATATCTTATTACATAAATTATATCTTAAATACATCAAAAGCATCACTCCATTGCGCTACACGTTCTGCTTCGTCCCTTCACGTTGCACGTCAATTTCTTCACGTATCACTTCTGCCCTTTGCCAGTCAAGCATCGCCAAAGGTCGACCAGCTACCCTAAAGCATTGTCGAACCTCCAGCAAGCTCCATTGACCACCAATTGCTGGTAAACGATGTGATTTTTCAGCACCATTTCCATAGGCAACCCAAGCTTAATTCCATGATTTTAGTGCATTTTTGCTTCAATTTGCTTAGGGATTTAGTTCCATTGTGTTTTTTGACCATTTTCCCCTCATTTGCATTGATCAATTTGGTCCAATTTGCTCGAAATTGAAGAACCCTAATTTTGGCACTATTCATTTGAAAAAGAGGCCAATTTGAGCTCAATTCGGATTGTTTGCTTCAACTTAAGTTAGGGTTACACTTTAAAGGTAAATTTCACACCTTTCTCCCTTGAAATTACTAGTCAATTATGAATTTCGGCTTTTAGATTGAAAAACTTCAATTTAGAGGTCTAGGGCCAATTTGAGAAATAAGTGGAATTTGAGTTTTTAGGGCTTCTTAAAAATTTTTTATGCACCTAGGGAGTTATTTAAAAATTTTAGTTTGAATTTTAGAATAAATTTCTAATTTTTCATAATTTTCCTAAATTTTTCATGAAGAAAAATGACGAAAATTAAAAGGGGAAAATTAGTTTGGCTTAATTAGATAGCACTAAATATTATTTGAGGTTAAATGAAAATTTTAAAATTTATTAGTTGACCCCTTAAGTGAAATTTGTGTGATAATAGGTTTTAGAAATTTATCAAGTGCATAATGGAATAATTGAATAAAACAACAACAACAACAACAATAATAATAGTAATAGTAATAATAATGATAATAAGAATACTAAAATGAAATATAAGTCATAAGAATTTTGAGGTATTATTTAAGAAAGTGGCCCACAAATTTAATTTTCAAAAAAATTTAATAAAGAAAAAGGTGAATTGGATAAAGGTGAATAAGAAATAATTAATTATTTCTATGAAAATATCAAATAAATAAATTATTTATGAGGACTGGATGTTAAGACTATTTTATTTAATGTTTTAGGTAACCAGAAAAATTGTTAACAAAGGAATTATAATCAAGGATAGAAGGAGCTTGGTATATTCCTCTCAGGTGAATAGATAATCCTAATTATGCAAGATATTATTTTGAATTATGATTCTAAATTTTAAATTATTAGAAATACTGAAATATGAACTTTGAAGTGGTATGATTTTGAAATTTTTGATATCTGTACATGGATGTTTATTTATTTTTGAAATATTGGGAATGTGTCCAAAACAAAGTCTTGTAGTTAACAACAGTAGACATTAGTCATAGTGCACTGCGATTGGTAATCTGATAAGGTTAGGTATTATACCCTTACCGCCATATTATATTTGAGGCCTAGGGTCATTATGATATTTATTCAGAGCCTATGGCTGAATGAGTATATAAACTGATTTGTTATCACTAGCCTTGGGCTAGTTCTGTATTCTATAATTACGACTGATTTTGTAGGAGATTCCTAAATGCATTTTATTAATTATTATTCTCTATTTGATATTATTAAATTATGACTGCATGATATCTGGTTTTAAATTTCAAGAAATGTACCATTGTAAATCTATACCATTTTATGCAATATTAGAATTACCTGCTTATTAAGTTCCCACTCACCCCATTATTTAACATTTTTTGGATTCCAGTGTTAAACCAAAACATCCACATTCAGAATTTTAATCTTGGTAATTAATTCTTTGATGAGCCTAGCCTACTATTATAGCTATGGTTTTCCCTCATTTTTATGATTCAGTTCAGTCGCTCTCTTGTATACAGGCTAAATATTTGATGTATTATCATAGTATGTCTGTTAACTCTGTTGTAGAAATTTTGGGAGGTTCATAACTCAAGGAATATTCTACCTAATTTTCTACACAAAGAGTAAGTTGATTCAATTAATGTTTGTAAGAAGACATTTTGATATTTAATGGTTATTTAATGTGGGTTTATTTAAGTTTGCTGTCTTGAGGTTTTTGATGGGTTCATAAGGATGAGGAATCCTCGTGCCGGTCACATCCTATCGGCTCAAATCGTAAGAACAGCTAACTATTTCCTCAATTTTTTATGTACTATAAATATTCAGTGAACTAAATTTTAAACTCTACTTTTCAAAAAATATAATTTTTCTATCACTTATTCACACCTTACTAGTAACACTTTCAATACAAAATGCGGTAAGGAATGTGTTACTATATGTTACACTTTATATAATGGTGACAAGGGTGTGTCACAAAAATTGATTTTCTTTTTTTTTGGAGATTTATAAGTAGCACAAGAACAAAATTTTTAAGTGCATAACAATGCACAATATAACCTCGATCAATTTGTTGCATACTTGCTTTCTATATATGCATCTGTAAAACTAGCAATTTCATATCATAGTGATACTTTCTCTTTATCCAGCAACTATCTTTTCCCCAAGGAGAATAAACTTGGAATTTTACTTATGGTAAAAAACAGTGAGCAAAGAAAGTATATTTGAATGACTAGGAATCATGATAAACTTTTTTATAAATGACTTCATTAAAACAAAAAAGAAAAGAAAAAGTTCAATCTCTTTGCCATTTATCTGAAGACGAAAAGTTTAGGATAAATTTGGTAGGAGGGAGTGAGAGGCAAGGGAAAAGGAAAAGAAAAAAGAAAGTATGTTAAGTCTATTTGGTAGGATAGAGCATGGGATGTATGGAAAATGCACTATCCCATGATGGGAGAGCACTTTCCACCCTCTAATAGAGGAAAATGGATGTGGTTATGAAAAATGAGAAGAGAAATTACAAAATTATCCTTAAGTTCAGTGAAAGAATGGGATGTGCTTCGAAGCCTCTTATTGAAGGAAAGGGATATCATCTTTTTCTAGAAAGATGCAATGAGAAATTTATGATTGTTGAGTTTGTGCAATTCCAATTTGATTTGTTTATGCATCTTCCTCTATTTTCATTGATCCTAATTTAAAAATAAAAAATATATATCTTACTTAAAATGATATAAATATTTTAATAATTTCTTAAATATATATTACATAATAAAATATTGAATATTATTTATTAATATTTATTGTAAATAATTTAATATGTTTTATTAACAATGCCTTAAAAATAATTTTTAAAAATAATTAACTTAATATTTTTTGCATAAAAACATTTTAATCTTTTTGTCCATTATTATTCTCATTTCAGGATTATCTCCACTATATTGAACAAATTTTACAATTTTATTCTCTTTTTTATTTTTAACATTCCAGCATCAAAATTTTTCATTCCACTCCATTCTTTTCTCATTCTTCTTCTTATTCTGTTTCTCATCTTATTTTCCTTTTGCACATCGGTCCGCATATAATCCCTTTGTCTATGATGAAAAACTTCTATATAGCTTCCACAAGGCTCCACCCTATTAATTTCTGTGTCATTAAATGAAGTGGTAAAGCATATTGTATAATTTTTTTTTTTCACTTTTCACTATTTATTCATCGTCAAGACCTTTTATATGTCGTTTAACTGATCTGATCTCGCTCATACAAGTGATATTTACCAAGAAAATGAAAATGTGACTAATTGTGTGACATTTAGGTAGGGCTAATTGTATTTTATCTGATAACAGAAACAAGAATAAAACGGCATGACTGGTATAGCATCCAATCTAGCTCCAACCTTCTATGGGTGAAAGATTATTGATTTTATACGAAGTCTTTTTGAGGACCACGTTTTAATTTCAATTTGCTTTTCTTGAGGTCAATCGGGAGTTCAAGCTTTAGGGGAGCACGGAGCATGGTTCAATTTTACTTCTCCTTCTCCGCGATTATATTGTTGCTTCTATTTATTTTCTTATATAATCGCTTATGTATGATATACTTACCTGGGAATGCCTAAAAAGAAAAGAAAAAAGAGTGAGAAGTTGATATGAGTTACGATGCAATGAAAAGTAGTAAAATTTGAATGTTGTGTTCCGACTTGTGCTAAGGAATTGGACAAGTTAGGGTTTAACTAATGAAAATCGCATCTGGGTCTTGGTAAAAGTACAGTGTGATTAACGAGTCATGATAAGAGTAACGGTTGTGATTCATTGAACATAAAGAGTTTGAAGTGCCAGTAATAGAATACTTATTGTTGCGGATTCTCACGTTTTGCTTAGAAAGATCTATACTTTAGAATCTCATTGTGCTAATGATTTGAAGTCACCAAAAGAAAAGAATCCCCTTACCTGAAGTTATTGGGAGTTATATTCTTTGAGTTCATCATAGATATTAAATAGTGCTTCACTCCCCCCCCCCCCCCCCTTTTTTTAGTACTGAGTTTGCTGTTCTGCTTAATCAATTTCGTTTATTTTGTTACAGTAAGTCCTGCGCAAAGTATGAACTTACGTGGGGCATGAGGCTTCTACAATTGCTCTTGGTATTCAAGTGTTTCTTTAGCATACAGTGATCCTATGGAGCCTGACAGGTACGTTTGTCATGAGTTATTTGAAGAAAAACATATGATGATATCTATGAATACTCCTACATACTAGACTCTATCAATTTATATTTGCAAATGCAGAGTCATAGTGATTATGGCATTCTGACGATTCTTTTTCTTTCTCCCGTTCTCTCAGCTACAATTTATGTATCTCTAATTTGTCTTTCCTACTATCTATAATCATCATACCAGATTAAATTCCCCAACTACATTCGAAATGCCATTGGAGGTCTTGGGCCACGAGCTGCAGTTTTCTCAGGTATATTTTTGCTTTCCAAGTACGCTGTTTCCAGAACTATTTTGTCCTGGAGGGTGGAGGGGTGATTCATGGGAGTCAATCTTTAGGGCCGTTTATACCAATGGTATTTGAGTTCTGACATCTAGAAATGCCAGTAGATAAATAGATGAATGTGCAGGTGAAACCTTGTTCCTATATTCTGTAAAATGGACATAAACATCCTATTAAAGACTGTTCTCTTAGATTTTTATTTTTTTTTTTTTGATGTTTGATGCTATATATTCTTGCACATCTTTCTATAAATTCTCTGACGTCAATTTGGTTATGATTGTGGTAGGATCCCAATTCCAAGCACTTGGGAACTACTGTATGGGATGCATCACTTGTGTTTGTCAAGTTTCTTGTAAGTTGTATATCCTGTTACTTTTCCATGAAGGCATAATTTAGTTGCATCTTAAATTTTTGGACGTCAATACTTCATTGCATAACTCAGCTGCTTCCTTCTTCAAATTCCTGATGTTTAAAGCATTGATGATACCTAATAATTTTTTTGGGCCTTTTTTATGAAGGAAAGAAATAAAAAAAGGCTGGATGGCTGGTGTAGGTTAGGTAAACCTTGAATTGAACTTATTCTAGGACCTGATAAAAGTTTATCTCGAAGGCTGGGGTATACCTCTGATGATCACTGCTGTGGTTTTTTCATCTTCAGTTTTGTTTTCCGATGCTCTTTGGCTTACCTGTATGTGTTTGACTCCTAGGAAGTACTGGGAAGAGAGAGAAAACTGACATTGCATAGCTGTTTGAAGGAAGAAAAAAAGGAAAAGAAAAATGAAATCCCTCTCTTCTTCTGGGAGACAGTGTCTTCCTATGTTGAAGTTAAACCCTTTCACGCTAGCATGAGCTGAAATTTCAATTTCTTTAAATATTTCCATTTGGTTTCTGCAAAAATTGTGCATTTTGAGCCATCTAGTAATATCTCTAAATTCCCATGAATTTTAATCCATGGGGCATATCTTGTATTGATTCAGGAAAGAAATTGCAGAAAGGGGAGGTTTTCCCCTGCTAAACTTAAAGGAAAACGTGTAATTGAACTTGGAGCCGGATGTGGAGTTTCTGGATTTGGTGAGTTTTAAGTTGAGAACATTTTTTGTTGAATTAATCCAGTCTACCTACATGCATTCCTTTGTTGGAATTGTTCTAGTTGCCCTACTTTGGTAGGTTGGTGATGCCTGGTCTGATCTGTGCTTTCTTTGCAGGCATGGCTTTGCTGGGGTGCGATGTTATAGTGACAGACCAAAAAGAGGTTTTGCCATTACTACAAAGAAATGTTGAACGTAATATATCAAGGGTCATGCAGCAGAATCCTGGTGGGTTTTGAAACTTTTGAACCATCCTCATTGCCAGATGCCGTGAAACTTGGGAATTGAATATCTGTCTGAACTGTAATACATATTACCTTTTGGGAGGGGATGTTTTCATAGATGTACTTGGTCTCAGGCGATTTATTATTCTGTGAATTAGAACTATAATATCTCACAAGACTTTTTGTTATTCTAGATTCATTTGGTTCAATTAAGGTTTCAGAGTTACAGTGGGGAGACAAGGACCACATTAGCGCTGTCGACCCTCCATTTGACTACATTATTGGTACTGATGTTGTAAGTGTTAAGCACACATTTGTGCATGTAAAGCAGAGTGAATATCAGTTCTGTTGCGAAAAATGTGTACACTGGCATTCATTCTTTGATTACCATTTCCCATGTCATAATTTTTTGAAGCATAGATGCATTTGTGCGTGTGTGGAATGGGCAAGGGTTTATATAGTGAGCACTTGGGCACCTGGTACTTTTTGTAGGCAATCTGTCTCATCTCAGAACTGTGAAGTAGGCATAGTGTCTGATTATTTTTTACTCGTTTGGTATGCAATGTTTCATCTTGTCTTATTCTTATTTTGGTTCAACTCCGAAGGTTTATGTAGAGCATTTATTGGAGCCTCTATTGCAGACAATCGTTGCTTTATCTGGACCTAGGACTACAATTTTGGTAGCATTCTAATATCATGTACTTATTTCTAATAG
The DNA here is from genome assembly GCA_037074485.1 of Delonix regia. Lineage (NCBI taxonomy): Eukaryota > Viridiplantae > Streptophyta > Magnoliopsida > Fabales > Fabaceae > Delonix > Delonix regia. The sequence continues at coordinate 10,979,717 of CM073455.1, forward strand.
TAGACTTGGATTATTTACTTGTTTGCTCATGTATTTATTTATTTTTCCACATTGAAGCTGGGCTACGAGATCCGTTCCACCATTGTCCATGAGCAGATGCTTCAGATGTGGAAAAAAAATTTTGATGTAAAGACTGTTCCAAAGTCCAAGGTAAGTTTTTCGTTGTATGGAGTAATGCTATATAGTTGTATCTGGCACTAGGAACACTCTTGGATATGCCGATAAATGGATGAGTTTAACTTCAATCAGCTGTTTGAAGTTGCGTTAAAGGCTTCAATATGTACAGATGGATGAAACGTTCCAACATCCTAGTATTCAGCTCTTCATTCTGGGATCAAAACCTCCAGCAGAGCGCATAGAGAACTCAGGTCTGGTCACTGCTGAAAAAGTTGATGGCGTTGAAACTAGTGTGGAAGACAAATTTGGTGAGGAAAATATTGCAGGAGGAAAAGGGCCTGATTCTGCTGAAGAAAAAATTGAGACGGTACCCCCGAACGCAAAACTCAGTGACTGGGAAGCCAGAAGATATGGCTCCATGGCTGCAAGGATTCTGCGAGATGTAAAAATAACCTGATTTTGAAAGTTGGTGCGGCGAATTTATAGTCATATAGAGTCCTATGCTTAGCTTCACTTACTCATCCACCTTCCAATAATTTTGTATTACATCTCATCAGCCCAAATATTGGCTCTCACTATGAGGCTGCCAACTTATTTATTATGCCTTAACTAGGAAGCATTTGCATAATATGAAGTACTTGGCTAACGCTCCTTGCACATGTTAAATATTGTTCTACGTGACATGAGAATGAATGAGTGAATTATGTTTTATGAAGCACAGAAAAGTGCACAACACTTGAGCAATACGACTGAAAATAGGTGTATTTGTAATTTATAGAGATTACTGAAAATGGGTGTATTTGTAATTTATAGAGATTACTGAAAATTAGACTTGGGAATTGAGTTCCGAGGTAATATTATCAGCCCAGATAAAAGGAAAAAAGATAGCGTGGATACAGATATTCGACATGCTTTTAAGATCAAGCTCTTCTCTTCCTTCTACACATTTAATGATTCATGCAAGAACAAAAATTGAATACATATTTCCCATGTGCAATGTATACAAATTGTATAACCACAGAAAGAAATGGGGTAAAATCTACATAGAAGCGCTTTGAGAATAGTTTTGTGTGGGACTGCGAAGAATTTGGCTGCCATTGAAATGGAATGCTAAGATACTACCATCAGGTATGTCGCTTAATATGGAAACTCGATCCATATAGATTCCCAAGTATGAAATCAATGGTTCTGCTCGAGATTTGTCTATAACAAGCTTCAAGTGTTGAGATACTAGTTTTGGAAATCGTAATAGCCTCTGATATCCAATGGTGGTGCCACTAATAACTCTCTTCCATACGCCTTCATTAAGCGTCTCCAGGTGAAACTCAACCACACGTTGTCCCAGATGAATAGGCTCCTGTAATTTCAGAACGTTGAATGATACTAAAACCTGAAGATTTATATACAGTGTCCAAGTAGGTTGATTCTCCTCAGGGGCCCAGTAAGTGCGTATGCCTTCTTCAAGAACATTGTAAGGACTGAAACGAGAATCTTGAATCCCTCCTCGTGTGCTGCTAGCACGAAGAACAGCAGTCATAGCCAAATTATGGGAGAATATGGACCTGTGGATCTCAGTGAACTCTTGAAGTACTTGGATGTCCTCATCGGAAATGAGACCTAGAGTGTTAGGGGGCACATTGAGTAATAGGTGACAGTTTCGACCCGCTGATTTGTAGTATATGTCAAGTAGAGTCCTTGCAGACTTTGGAACGTCAGAAGCATGCCAAAACCAACCAGGTCTGATAGAGACATCACACTCAGCAGGTACCCAATCATGACCAACTGGATCTCCTCTACTTTCATACCTGGGAGATGTAAAAACTATTATATTTAAATCTTTATCTTATTACTCTCAGTGAAGACAAAAGTGAGTAGCGCATCATTTGTATAACAGTGTGAACCTTTATACCCATCCATATGTCCTTTCTGAATTTCAGGTCTTAACATAATTGTATGCAGCAAAGAATCAAGGGCTGAAATTTGCAGACTTGTTTTTCTTTCTGGAAAAAAATGAATCTCCTGAATCAGATTAATATTTTAAGAGACCCATTTTAATGACTTTCTTGTATTGTTTCTTAAACCTGTGCTTTGTTTCTAAGGCTCTGAATCAGAATAAAGATTAGGAACTCAACAGCACGCAAATTGTAGATTTTGGTAAGGAACAATAATGGGTTGAAGCTGCAAGATAAGGCAGGGGCATACAACTGATATGACAAAATTATGCTTAATCTGACTCAAGTCAGGCACTAGCACTATAGTCACAAGGAGATGAGTCATAAGATTTAGGACCCTACAGTGCACACTTATGTAGAATGTACACATAGTGAAGAACACTAATGTACTAAAGCTGCAAGACAAGGTACCACCAATGATAAGACTAATTTGAACTTGGTGCAGCAATGTACTTGGCAGAATTATATGTTGCTCAGTGCTAACTGCTAAGTGATAACCATATCACTAAAATGGAAAAAAAATTAAAAAGGAAAATTTAAATCATTGTAAGGTAGAGACAACTATGTTTAGGTGTTAGGATGAAAGATAACTCACTCGGGGTAAAGCCCACCAATTTCAACGGCACTCCTGTTGTAGAGAGACCAACAAGTGGACCCGGCAACACCAGCTTCATCACCAACCCACCTGGTGTCAGGACCAGCATCAGAAAAAATGATTGCCCCTGGTTGGAGCTGATGAATCAAACAAAACCAACTTTCAAAGAAATATTCCATGTCCTTCTCTCCTTCCCCTTTTGCACCATCCAGAAAAAAATCCTTGATGTCTCCATACCTGGTTTAAACGGGATATTAAGTATTTGACTGATTTCCAATATCAAGAAATTAAGTGCACGTAAGTAGCAGATCGTCAAAGAATTTTCGGAGAACAGGGAGAATCAAAACTCTTGTCAGGTTGGACAAATTTCAAGAATCCAACTACGTTAAGACACAAGTCACAAGTCAACCTCTCAATGGTTATAGTCAGGTACAGATTACAAGCAATAGCAAGTAATACGAAACAAAGGTCGGTTTATAGGTTTGTACTATCATGAAATCTGAATACTGTCATAGCACAAGCCACTGCAAAGTCATGAAATCATCAGATACACATAGAAGAAGAATCTAATAGAAAACCACTTGGAACTACTAGGGAATGAAAGGTGAAAGACAACGAATCAATTGAAACATGTCAGAGATAATGATGTATTTATATCGTAGCTTCTAGCCGGACTTGGTGTTCCTAATTTGTTAGCGTTAAATGCAAAAATTACCAGAGCGTTGACTGCATAACAATATAAAAGAAACGCCAACACAATAATCAATAGAACAAATAGCCAGGATTGTTTAGAAAAATTAGAGAAATTTACACTATCAAATTCGTAAATGCATTTAAAGGCTCAACCGGAATTACCTAGTGAGTAGCTCAGTCATTTGCCCCATGTAATACTCATTATACTCCACAGATTTCCCGAAGCATGGCTCGTGCCGATCCCAGGGCGAAAGGTAAAGCCCGAGGCCAATGCCGGCGTCCTTGGCAGCGGCGGCCAACTCGCCGACGACATCGCCGGTCCCGTTCCTCCACTTGCTCGACCGCACAGAGTAATCGGTATAATCAGAAGGCCACAAACAGAAACCGTCATGGTGTTTTGCAGTCAGAATTACTCGAGAAAATCCCGATTCTTTGGCAACTCGAACCCACTGTGTAGCATTGAGTTTGGTTGGGTTGAAGACGGAAGGATCGGCACGGCCGACACCCCATTCCGAGTCAGTGAAGGTGTTCATTCCGAAATGAAGGAAGAGGGCCATCTCGCCGAGTTGCCATTGGAGCTGGAAAGCATTGGGGATGGGCAAAACGGGAAGAGGAGGAGGAGTAGGACGCTTGAGGTTTGATGTTGAAGAAGATGAAGGAATCAAACATAGAACAAGGAGGAGTATTATGGCAGAGATTTGAAAATTGGATAGTGAAAAATCTGAGATTTTGACCTTATGATTGTGGCTTCTGTAGGAGAATCTCTTCATCTTCTTCGTTGTTGAAGAGAAACGGAGCTCGAAAGTGGGACTGGGAAGCTATGAACTGAGTAGAAAGCGTAGGATTAGATTTGCGGCTTTGACCAAGAGAAAAGTAAACCGGGCGTTGCAGTGTCATTTTCTGCAATTATACCAAAATGAATGTTCACCAGTAAAACTGGTTTTTTTTTTTGCCAAAAAGTAAAACTGCTTTTTATTAAGGGCAAGGCCCATGTAGGTATTTGGTCTTTTTTGCAATGGATTATGGTCAACAATATTGCCCACAATTGGATCTCAAGCCCAATAGCAACACCAGGCTTCAAGTAGCCCAGCAATGCCTTGACCCCGATGAGTTCAAGAGTATTGTTATTGGGTCACATCATGTAGAAGATATGCTTGTCCTGTAAATAATACGCATCAACACTAACAAGAACCTTGGGTAGGCTAACAATTAATGTTTTATGTTTTCATTAATGCAATGCATGTTTAGATATATATATATATATATATATATATATATATATATGAACCAGGCTCATTTCAAAATGAGAGCTCAGTTAGATCAATAGAAAACATTTTTTTATCAAACCTTTAAACTCATTGTATTATAACTTTTTATCTCTCTTTTATATGCATATAGAATTGTTTTAAAGTATGTTAATTTTTTATAATCAACGATAAAAATAATAGAGTAATTATTAATTAATCATCTATTAACTTGTGAAGTTTTTAAAGTTTGAGAATTATTTGTAGTAAATGATAGAATTAGTAAATTAAATAAAATCTCTTAAATTAAAAATTATTTAAAGTCTAAAAATTGTTTAGAGTCAACGAAATAAATATTAAATTAATTAATTAATTATTTACTTATTTCTTAAATTTTTTAATAAAGAATTATGAATTGACATAATCTAAAATTAAAATAATAATAATAATATATAATTAAATAATTTATTTAATGATTTAGAATATTTATCGTTATACATCATTCAAAATAAAAAATTGAGTCAAATATGATTTCATTAATTTTTAATATTCTAGAATTCTTTAGAATAACAACAAGAATAGTTGTTTCATATCACAAAGATCCTTGTGGTGGCGCCCTCACAATGAATCATTGTTGTCATACTTTTTTTAATTTATTATTATTTTTATATTACAATATATTATTAAATTTAATTTGTTGCTAACACCTACAACTTTGTTGATTTAAAATGTATTCACATATAATAAAATAAACTAATTTTTTTCTAAGGCTAGTTAGCTTACAGTTCAAATGATTTTCTTTTTTATAACCTTTTACGTCTTGACCCGTGCAAGCTAGAAAATCTAGTTTTTGGTCTCTAAAAATACATATTTTAACTATTTGGTCATTGAATTTTACAACCACACAATTCAATCCTTGAATTAAATGTTTTTAAAATTTTCAGATTATAAATCTTAAAAATAAATAATTGCTGATTTGTGAAAGGTCTTTACTTAGAAATGTTTAATCTTTCTTGATACATGAACAAGTAATGAATCTAAAACTTATAATATTGAATTATGTATCAATTTTTAAGATTAAAAAATTAAATAGTTGAAACAGATATTTTATAACCGTATATTTCTTTCTCTTCAAAAAAGAAGAAGTTTATTTATTTTGTCATGTGCAAATAACTCATTGATCTTCAAAAATTGACAGCGAACCCCTTAAGATTATGTGCAAGTAGATGCGTAATGCTAGTTATTTAATTATTTCATTAAAAATATGTAAATAAAAGAATTCTTTGCTCATAATCCAAAGTTGAGAAGAATTATCTACACTTAATTCAAAGTTTAAAAAAATTATTTGCAAAAAAAATTAAATTTAATGGAGTCCATTTAATAACAGTGGGATTATCTGCACATAATCTCGAGTTTAAAGAATTCAATATTAAAATTTGAAAGTTAAAAAATTATATACGCATGACCTAAAGTTTAACATAATTATATACAATTTAGTCTTAATTTAATGATCACATCCTAGTGAAAAAATCTCCTTTTTTAATTATTTGAGGTACAATGTTCAAAATGACACTTGATGAAAGAGAGAAAATCACCTCAATAAGTAGCTTATATATGGATGGTGTCATCAAATCAAATGGACTAAGTGAGAATTAATGAGACAACGTAAACAAAGCAATTCATGATGATTAGGAAATTGCTGTCAGAGAGCAGCAAATCCTGTGTTTGTTAGTTAGTGAACTGTATCAGTGGCAAATGACAAATTATAAGTTGAGGAAGCCATCAAATTCAAAGTGGCAAACCAACCTCACCAACCTTATCAAACAACTGGAAAATTTTGCAACTAAACTGTGGGTTTGTTTAAACTCAAAAGTACATCAATGAGAAGGAAGTAAAATTAAGGAAAGTGAATTTGGAAGGAAGATAACGAAGTTGGAAAACCCACACTTTTGGTTGCACGAGGTGACTGATTGATTGATCCATTTGCATTCTCACGCATTTCAAATCTCACAACTCCTCAACTAACCAAAACGAAACACCCCTTATCTATGTATCTACAACAAATCAAAGCAAAAGCCTACCTACGTACAATAATGCCCATCCCCAAATCTTCTGGTTTCTTCTGACCCATCTCATATATATTTTGGTGTTATACACAGAGAGAAAGCGTGCATGCACGTGCGGGTTGTTATGGAGAACCAGCTAAAGAGAATTCTAGGTGAAGGGGTTTTCGCATATTTATAGGTAGTGTATTCATCCTTTCGAATTATTTGTTTCATGTGGCTTGGATTTGAATTAATTATAATGCAGACTTCAGCCTCTTTTTAACGACAAAAAACATTGAACGATGATGAAAAGTTCTTTATTTTTATCTATGTTTTCTTTTTTAGAGAAGAGATTGTCTCTCAGTTTAACGTCAAATATTTCTTGATTATGGTTATTTAATTAACAAACTAATTTTCATTTTAAATTATTAATTAATTAATTTTATGAGTTCTAGTTATTAAATTATACAGGTCACACGCAATATGAGTTTCCAATTGTAATAGATTACGCTTAAGAGAAATGTTTTATATTCTTATTATTAGATTCCGAGACATGATCATAAGTTTATAATTTAACGCTAACAACTTGTCATATTTTAATTTAAAATTATAATGACAAGGATATCAAGAACAATATATGAAACTTTTCACTATTAAATGAATTCAAACGAAATAAAAGATTTTGCCAGGGAAAAAATGATTTCTAATATTGAATTATACTATAAATTATGCATCTAATAATATAAAAATTTAATTTATGCAAGTTTTTAAGAAATTTAAATTAAAAACTCAACAAAGTAAAAAATAAATAAATATTTGATTACAATGTCCAAAAATTAAAAAAATTATAAATTAGAACCAACCCCTCGGGAACACGTCTTGATTGGAGCGCCCAGAAGTAATACGAAATACGAATCTGTGGAAGACCATTGCTTCATTCCCGCCAAACATACGTTACTTGTGACGTCTCTGCCAGCGAATCTCACTTGCCCTCTTCTTTGACTTTTGTCTTTCTTTTCTTACCATTTCCATCACCCTACTCCCTCATCTTTTAACTTTTTCCCTTTTTTTAACTTTCAATATTTATATAAAACCTCTTCTGCTCTTCACTACTTCTTATTGTTGACGCTAAGACCGTAACAGATTATGTGTAAAATATAAAACAATAGATGCAAGACTTTGTTTACGTGAATGTTAAGATAACTCATAATTTAGATTTTTTTTATTATTGCTGTCATATTAAATAGAAATAGATATAAAGTAAACAGTATCTACTCTCCTTTAAATATGTAAAACACATTTAAATAATGAATATAATTTATTATATGTCTATTTCTCTCTAACACGAAAAAAATAGATATAAGAAAATCTAAATTTGATATCACTAAATGTAAAGAGTCCATCAAAACAACTATATTAATTATTACTATTTAAGATGTTGCTTTTATTTATTTATTTTTAAAATATATATCCAAGATTTTTTTTGTTAACGAAAAAGGAAAGTAAAAAATTTTCATGCTTGTTCCCTACGTGAGAGCAAAGTTTTGTTGTCGACAGACATTAGTATATAAGAAATAGTTGTTCTGTCATTTACGTTCGCATTCATTTTCCTCTTAGACTAATAAAAGTCAGGTGAACATAAAGGATCGCATGCATCTTCCCACTAAAAAGTTGGCAATTTGAAGTGCAATTTCCATCTTCTTTTCTATCCTTTGGACTTAACACAACTTTGTGTTGTCAAAATAACATCTTAATTTGGAAAGACACAATTGTGTTGATTACAAAAGGTGTTTACGTACGCGTCTTAGGTAAGACGATCCCTCTACATACATACATATATATATATATATATATATATATATATATATATATGACAGGTTAGGAGAAAATTATGCAACACTAGTACTGCTTATTCATTTTAATATTAATACAATGATGGGAAAACGATCAAAACCTACAAAAATGTCCAGCTTAGTTTGCCAACCGTTGAGAAACTGAGACCATCATATGCTGTTTGAGAGTCAATGCATACGACTATGACATTTGAGTTTTTTATTCATTAATTAATTAATTTGTTTACTTTATTCCGATGGAGTGATTGATTAGCAATATTTTGTTAATTAATTTAAAGAATTTGTGTCAAATATTTGAATTAGGAGATGAAGGCCCATTATGTTTTTCAACTCCAAGATTCCACGAGGGAGTGGAAAAGGACAGAGGAAAGAGATCGATTTTGCTTGATTGACACAAACTTTGAGTTAAAACTCTACGAAAAATAGCCCTCACTTTTTCTTTTATTACACACACAAACAAACAATAGTGCTCAGTTAGATACTTTAATTTATTAATGGGCAGCATATCTTGGTGAATACAACATTTGGATTTGGGTCCATCTTCATATATTTGTGTATGTAAATAGTAGCCGAACCAGTCACTCATATAGTTAAATGCACATGCATGCACTATTGAGTCAACGACTAATTGTGCACAGCCAATTACCCATTAATTTCTTGGTAGCTAGTAGCTAGCTATATAGGAATATTTAGAGACCTGTGTTTCTGATAACCCACTTGATCAATATGCTTGAATTTATAGGTTCCTTAATTTCTTACGAGCTAGATTACTATTGGAAATTTGATATTAATTTAAAGCCAGTTATAAGAACTAATAATATTGAGTATATATATATATATATATAGTTCTGCTGCTCCATATCCTGCTACGTACCAGATTGATGCTGCTGCTTGTCACAACTTTATACAGCATCACATTCTATCAAAGGACTGAAATTTTGGGTACACAAGCAAGAGATTTAGTCCAATAGATAGACCCTAAACCTTGTAGACACATACCTATATAGCGTCCTCAGTGTTTATTATTATCTGGTCATCTTTCTTTCTGTAACATTTTCAAGGGAAAAATTAAACAGAAGAAACTTTTGAGTCTTATATTCACAAAAGGTGAAAGAAGAAAGGACAACATCTTTGTCCTGGGCCAACCCAATTGCTGGCAAGTTCCAACCAGCTGGGTGGGAGTCAATTTTACCTCCAGTATGATTCTAATTAAGAACAATATTCTCTGAAACATTGGTACATATAAAGGAATTAAAAGGATAAAAAAAGAAGGAAAAATTAAGTTGGGGTGGTCACAAGATGGAGTGACTTTATGTTTTGTTGTGTGGAAAGATTGTATATATGTGTTGAGGGTGACAAGTTTCAATTTGACATAATCATTGCCCTATAATTATTAGATAGTGGTCAACAAGCAGGAAGTGTTACTGTAAACAAGCACTATGGATAGTGATTTAGCTAAGTGCAAACAAAAATGCAGGTATTATATAGCTAACACGATAGGAGAGATTTAATGTAAAGCGCAAGCATATCTATATCTTCCTGGAACCCGCCTAATGCTGATTATATTGCTTTAATCTAAATAAAGTTCACTTTTTGTGACCACTATATTCTCCTTTTAGCATTATGATTTTCCTGTCTGCCTTTCACTGATATAAAGTAAAACAAATAAAAAGGCGAAACATGTGGAAAACATCAATTTTAATTGTATCCACTTTACTTTGAGATAATTATTCAAATTTCAAAACCTTAGATAATGATGAAATTTCGAATATAAAATTGTAGATTTATTGCAACCAAAAACTCCAAAATATTTTTTTTTAATGTTGATTTATTACTTCCGACACCCACCATGTAATAACCCTAATAAAATTAGTCGTCGTACGTGCATGAATGGTTATGCAATTGCCACATACATACTTGGATCAGAAAAATGTAATGTCTAAAAGGCCAAAGGTTGCACTATTCTGGAAAATACAACCTCATACTGTGTCACTGAAGGAGTACTTAATACGGATCCAACAGACAGAGGGGAAAAAGAATAATATATATAATCCCATATGCTATTGGATAAAATTAAATGCACGTATTAATATGCATCAAGTATTTAATTAGTTAATGCTTATCATGAGATTTCCAAAATTAGGATTCAGAGAACTGCACGCCCAGTATAGGTGTTTGGCAGAAGCAGAAGCTGCAGAACTATACATATATAGGATCACGTTAGCAATGACACAGGTTCTTTAAATATATTAATAAGACCATCACACTATTCGGTTCAATTTCTTCAGTAAGCAAGACGAGACAAAAAAATAGTAAATAAATAAAGCTTCTATATATTAATTTAAATATAAAAAAATTATGTATTTATAACTTTCCTAGTTAATTATCATAACCTTTCTTATGGTCCAACTGAAAAAGGATAATATTCATAATTTGCGTTGATCATAATGAATAGGCTTGCGTCTGATTTAAATTTCTGGTGTCACATAATGCTGATCATATGATTAAAAAATAGGCGCAAAAAGTTTCCCTGTCTCTTCGTAATTGATTATTCTGTATATGTCCTCTCTTTATTCGCAGATTGAAAGTCTAATTAATGATGAGTTTAATATTTTGCATTGAAAATTTTAGTTAACCAATAAGAAGTAGTGTACAAAACTCATTCTTCTATTATGATCCATTTAATTTGTGGTGATACATATATGCGTGTATGATTTAAATATAGATTCTCTAAATTAAGTTCAAACTTACTCAGGTGTCTTAAAATAACAGCTATCAATGATTGGTTTCATTTTCCATGATTAAGCACCGAGTTCCGACTCCAGAGGCACCAATTGATAAAATATATATTCATAACAAACTAAGAATAAGAAGCGAATAATAATTTAATCACAGATCGATGGGCAAATTCAATGCTTATGAAAATTCCAGTCATATGCCACAGAATATAGCTTTTACTCTCTCTTTGGCATAGCAATGATAAAACCAAGAAAATAAAAATAATCAAAAAAGAAGAGAGAGAGAAAGAAAGAAAGAGAGGGAGGGAGAGAGAGACAGAGAGAGAGAGAGATACAGAAGGTTACAGAACGAAATATGAATAGGGGGTGTCGATGAATGATGATGATCTTGTGGCCTACGAAACCGATCTAGTTGGGAGGGTCATTCGAGAGAGTGCTTAGGTCTCTATTCCTATTCGTAGCGAAACAAACACAAGGGCTCTCTCAAGTAGGAATGTCATAGTGTGGCAGCACAAATCTGTAAAAACTGTTTTGCCTAATTTTCACAATATTTCTGGTTATCACATACATCTCTATGATGCGTCATTACCCAAACGATGTACACAAGCTACCATCCATAGCATTGATTAGTCAATCCCCAACACCTGATGATCAGATGCATGATTGAATCTAAGGCCACCCCAGAATCTCATCCGAAAGAGGTCCTTCCAAATATCAACCTTCTATTATCATCCTTCTCATCACTTACCATGTCTAGAACATGCACAGTTCACACCATAATTTTCTATCAACAGTGCTTCCCAAATAAGTATATATACCATCACTTCATGAATAGTTGGTATATACTTTATACATGTAATTAGATATTGATTAATTAGTCAGAAAATAAGGTTGATTTACGATATAATTATCTATACCGTTTTCAAGTGCTTTGCTTTTTAATATATGGAGGTCAGTACTCCAGATGGCTTATTACTTCGTTGCAGAGCGTCAATGCAATACTAAATAACGAAATAAAATATGAAGTAACGCCACTAAGCTGAAGAAAACTAGGTCATCATTTGGGGCTTGTGTTTGGAAAGTGTCGCGATTCTGGTACCTGTAGCTATCAATTCAATTTCCTGTGATGTGTTTCTTTGTGTATGACAAACTTTGGATTCTTTTGAGACAAGGAAGAGTGTCAAATTTCGTATGGGGCGCCATCGTTGAACATTAGAATGTTCTATTAATTAGCTTCCTATATCTAATTAATTAAAGATTTAGACTCTAGATAAATTTTTTTAATTAAAATTGATATATGATAAAAGAAAAAGGCATACTAAAGTGTAAATATATAAATTTACATCTCATTTTATTTGTGATACATGAAACATCTCCATATTTTTTTACTATATACTGATTCTGATTGGGAAATATTTATCACTGACCACAAAGTGTTTATCATATTTTTATTAGATAACTTAATGACAAGTAAAAAAGTATCTACATTTCAAGTTTTGCCTTTAATTAAATTAAATAAACAAAAGAGTTGAAATTAATTTACCCAGCCATTGCTTTCATTTGACTTGTGCGCCTCTCTCTTTCTCTCTCTCTCTCTCTATCTATAATAAAATATGTTTTCAAACTGTCCAAAACTCAGGTCTCTTATTATAAGCACAATCTCTCAACCCACCAAAGTTTAATTGGAAAAGTGAGACTTTGGAACATCAAAGTTATCACAGAGAGAGAGAGCGAGAGCCAGAGAGAGAGAGAGAGAGAGAAGAAGATCGGAAGAAGAAGAGAAGGAGGAAGAGAGATGGGAAGAGCTCCGTGTTGTGACAAAGCAAATGTGAAGAAGGGGCCATGGTCACCAGAAGAGGACTCCAAGCTGAAAGAGTACATAGAGAAGAATGGTACCGGAGGGAATTGGATCGCTCTTCCTCAAAAAGCAGGTAAAGATATATATAAATAAAGTTCTCATCTTTTTCTTAATTAAATATCTCTCTCTTTTCTGTGAGATCTCACACACGGTGTTCGATCTTTTCAGGTCTAAAGAGGTGTGGGAAAAGTTGCAGACTGAGGTGGCTAAACTATCTGAGGCCCAACATTAAGCATGGGGAATTCTCTGATGAGGAAGACAGAATAATATGCAGTCTCTATGCCAATATTGGAAGCAGGTACGATCACTACCCATTTTTATGCACTAGACTACTAGGACTCTGCAACCTTTGCTTTTTTTCTCCGAGCAACGATCTTATGGAGACATCATTCTTTTTTCCTTTTGCATTCAATTGTCAACTGCATGAGCTGGTAAAATGTTGATGAAATCTATCTAAAAGGGGTAAAATGAAAAGAAAGGGCACAATGAGAAACTAGGTTTCTTTTTCCCCATTTTTGAAACCTTGTAGCTATCTAGAATCTGAATATTTCGATATTTCTTCCATATGCACGCCAAGTTATAGATCCAGTTTCAGCATCCACTTACAGATGTTGGGCTTAATTAAAGTTAGAAACTTTAAGCTTTAAAGTTTAAACAGAGTTTGTTTTACTTTTGGAAACTTATTAACGTTAATAAATAATTAATCATATAATTTCAGGTGGTCAATTATAGCAGCTCAGTTGCCAGGCAGGACAGACAATGATATCAAGAACTATTGGAACACCAAGCTCAAGAAGAAGCTCATGGGTCTGCTTCCTCCTTCTCATCCTCAGATCAGGAAACCTCCCACGTTTCAATCCTCTCATCATGATCAAAACCCACCATTTAGTTCTCCCTCTCAATCATACAGAGACTTTAGTCCTTACTACACTAGCCCATCGTCAACTATATCCTTCGCAGGCCTTGAACCCTCTTCTTCTGTGCCTCCTTCAAGTTATAATAATAGAACTATATCATCAACCAACTTCCCTTATTTCCAAAACCAAGAAGCCTCCTTGGTTGGTGGTCCCATGCAATACTACTACATGTTTGGAAGCGAAGGAAGTTGCAGCACTTCATCTGATGGAAGCTGCAGTCAAATCAGCCATGGTAGAGGAGGAGACATCAAACAAGAAGAAATGGGTCTTCAATTTCATCACAACTATATGTCCAATGGCGGTGGGCTTGAATTAGAGTTCAGCAACAAGTTCATACCTGGAGGTGAAAATATTATTAACCAGTGGACAGAGAAGCCGTGTGGGTATATTGGGCAAACCCCATTAATGGATTATGGAATTGACGATATAAAGCAGATGATTAGTAGTAATAATGGGGTGTTTAATAATATTGAGGAAAACAAGAGAGAGGAGAAGGGGATGATGTACTACTACTACTGATGAGTCTCTGAGCAGAACTGATGAGTGACTGGAAGTAGTAAAATCAGAAAGATATGATGGGGTAAGGGAGGGAAGATTTCAGAAAGGACTTTGAGTTTCTGGGGTTCTGTGTGTGTTTTGATGAAATCAAACATTTCTTATTATTGTGACAGTACATGGTAATACCCTTCCTTTATATTTTTGTGTATATCCTTTCGGATCAGCGATCATGACAATGATGTTATATTTTTGTAACTGTTCTCTCGGTCCAAACCCCAATCACAAATTACGTTCTGAAAACTAGAAAAGTAATAACGTTTTCTCTATTTTTTTTTTCTTAATACGTTTAAAGGTACGAAGTGCGAGAAGAAAGAAAGAAAGCAAGAAAGAAATAAAAACTAATACCAGTATTCTTTTCCCCCTTCGTACATTAGTTTTAGTATATTTTGTTAGTGCCTTACTTTATATTGTTGCGGGGAATTAATATATAATTAATGCCTTTTTTATCGTGTTGTTCTTCAAATGTGTTAATAACTTCCGTAGTTATCATTATTTGAACAATATTAATGTGTCGTTGATTGTCGATTATTATCATTAATTGTTAATTATCCATATATATAATTAAGCTAAAATTAATTGCTAGTAGTATGAAAAGTTATTAATAATAATATCGATACATTGAGTTCCTTAATAATAGTATTGATCAATATATTAATATACATGTACTTATATTGCCATCACCATGTCTTTCTGTTTTTTTCTTTTCTTCGTCAAAGGGTATTTTTGAGCTTTCAAGGGAAATATCAATTACCAGAGAAACAACAATATTGAGCTCCTCTACGGAAGAATCTTTCATAAACTAGGACCGAGTCAAGATGCAAGCTTGTACAAATTTCAATCTTAATTTACTTAAATAAACAAGAAGGAATTATGGCAACCCAAAAAAAAAAAAAAGGTAGAGGGTGGGAAAATTTTGGAGTCTTGTGTGGAATTCTGTAGGCTCAAAGCTGTAAGAAACCAAGAATAATTTAACTTATTATACATCTTCCACGAGTTTCTTTAAATTTAAATATACTAAGATTCAACGACTAAGGCAAAAGCAATCAACTTTTTTCTCAGTTTTTTCCAAACAAATGTCATTTTTTCATACTATCAATTCAACAAGCAAAAATATGCATATCACCCGGAGAAAATTCAACATAGAGCTCCCTCTTTCTAGTTGTTAATTGATGAAGTTAAGTAATTAATGCATGAATACTAACAACTATAATACCCACATCACTTGGGATACAATAAAATAAATAATTTAAGTACTTATTAAATAAAATATTTAAGCTTATTGACCACTCACATTGTAAGTATTTTTTGTCCATTGTGATATTTTGCTAATATCATCTCGAAAGATTTGATGGATTTCAATGTCAAAATATTATTCCCATGCATCCATTATTTGAAGAGGAACCCAGATTGTAGATATCAAAATCAAGCTCATAATATTTTTTGGTCTCTATTTCTCTTAAAAAAGGACAGAGTCAAAAAAACAGTAAATAATTTTCGAAAGAGAAAATCTAATCACTTTTCCCTGATGAATGAGAATCAAGTTGAATAAAGTGTTAACCGTTCAACTCACTGCAAGCTCTGCATCATTCAAAATTAAACTATTTAGCTTGCCAGCTGCGTTAAATCCAAGGTTGTACTGTCACACTTTTGAAAAATGCAAATGATTATTTTTTTTCTACAGAAATATGGAAATTACAGAGAGATATCATAAAGTATTTTTATTTTCAGAGAATGTCTTTCCTGGCGAAGTGTAAAGGTCAAAAGGTATGGCCCAAGGTACAGTCTGACATATTAAATACCAGTATATAATAAGTTCCACTTTTGTTTGGTTTAATCAATTATTAAGATGGTATTAGTTGTCAACAAACATAGATGAATTACAAGAATGGTACAGCTTAGATAATTGCATCATAGGCATGGGAGGCTTGAACTTGTTTCCAATTTCATAAGAAGCATGATATATTTTTTTATCATAAATCGTTTCTTGGATCCGTATATGAATCGATTTTGAACAATAGGACCTATTTTAGGTCTGAAAAACCATATCCAGCTGGTGGACTCTGATTGACCATTGTCTGCGACCTATAGTCGTCTGGGTTTTTCTTGTTCACTGGGCATAAATTCAAATAGTTCAGACGGTATTTTCCATATGTTATTAAAGACAAAGATTGTGTTAGTGTAAAACCAAGACAAGTTTCTTATATATTTAATGATGTTCATACTAGTATCAGGTTAAAAAAGCCTACTAACAAAGAGTTAGTCTGATTGGTTAGAAATAATAATTTTTTATTAATCTGAATTTAATTTCTTCTTCTTTTTAGTTTAGGTATGTTTTTGGTCCTTTTTTTTTTTGGTCAATGTTTTTGGTCAATTTAATATTGTAAAATTTTGAATTTGGTACATTTGTTTTTCCTTAAGTCAGTTTATCCTTCAACATTTAGAAATATTACAACTGATTCCTTTCAACTTAGTTTATTTTTTGTCATAATAAAGAAATGATAAATTGACAATTCATTCACGCACATGGATGTTATTTTTGCTACATGGAATTGTAGATAACAAATAATTAGGTGATGCCGTTCTAAATTTAAAAAATACTTATATATTAGTTTTTATATATTTTTACAATCAAATTCTTTAATTAAAATATAAAAATATATAATTTTGCAATAAAAACGTAATAAATGTATTAGTTTTCAATCAAACTATATTTTGTCATGCTGTTACTGAAAAATATACACTTATTATATTTATTGAAGAATTTGATAATAAAAATATAAGGAATTATAACTAAATTTATTATGATTGGAGAGGCCAATAAATTTGTGAGGGAGAGCGTGTTACCAAAGCATGATCTTACTTTGTTACATTTTAGTGAATTTACAACCTGAATTGTATCTACATAAGAATATTAACTAAAGACTATAATTTTTCTTCATATATATAACAAAACAAGACTAATTAAGAAGAAAAAGGACTTAATTGTACTATTTTTAAATATTAAACTACTTCATTAACTCAATTAAAATTAAGTGAATCAAACTAAAACTTTCATAATATTAGAAGAATTAATAAAAAAATGTATTTAAACTACATT
Source organism: Delonix regia (assembly GCA_037074485.1). NCBI lineage: Eukaryota > Viridiplantae > Streptophyta > Magnoliopsida > Fabales > Fabaceae > Delonix > Delonix regia. Next base: position 10,997,384 of record CM073455.1, read on the forward strand.
TTTAGCAGTTGATAATAATTAATATTTCTTTAAACTGTTCATTACAAGTAACGTCTTTAAATAATACTAAAAAAAAGAAAACTTACCACATACACTCCTCTTTAATTGTCGGGTAACTTAAAAATTTTCATAGCCGACAAATTAGACTCTTAATCACATAATGGTGTTTGGCACTACCTTTTCACATATTGCCTGGATCTTTCGTTAAACAAACAGATAAACGATAAGAAGTTGACATCTAGAAATGAGTACCATGGTGGCAGGTATGAGCATAGCTTGTTAATGCAAGCAATTAACTTTAGTTAAACAAAAGGGTTAGATTCATAGTAGAGTTTAGAGTACCATTGAGGCTTTTACTTCAGAAAGGTCAAAGCTGGTGATGTATTGACTTTGGCATAATTTGAAGACATTTCATTTCAGTGATGGCAGAGAGCAGAGGGTATTGTGAACAGTGGAGAGGCTTATTTTCAACTTGTCATAATCAGTTTTCCTCGGGACTGCTTGCACCTCTCAAATTCTTGTCTCTTCTGATCGACTACATCAAGACAAGCTTATAATCTCCACTGAGATTACCCCTCAAAGACTAGAATTATTCTGTGCCTTACTTTGTTTGACTTAAACAATGGGGCAATCGCCAAAAAAAAAAAAAAAAAGACTTGGTGTACAATTTGTTATATTTTTATTATATTTATTTTTTAATTATAATCTTACAAATATTTAATGAACTAATAATAATAAAAAATTTAATTTAAAAATAAATAATTATCATGTGTCATAATATTATTAAAAATTAAATGTTTTTTAATTATAATATAACAAATATTTGATTTACTAATAACAATGCATAACTTAATTTTAATATATAATAATTATCTGTAATAATCATACACATGTCATAATATTATTAAAAAACCAAGCACTTATACAGTAAAAATGTAAGCAAATGCATATACATTATCTTCCTCGTAAACATGTGAATAAATATTGAATGTTTTTTATTTAACATGACATGATTTTGTTAAATGAATTACAACTTGATGGAGAAGTTAAAAATTTCAATCTATTCAAATTATTTTTAACTTCAAATTTTTTTTTTATTCACAAAAAAATAAAGAAGTAAATTATTTTACATTTTATTGAAGCTTAACAACATTACACCTAATATTTATCTTATTCTAAAATTTACGGATCACTCCCTCACAGTTGATATAGATACGCATGTTTTCATTTCACTTCATTTTCTGTCAACAAAGTTAATTTTTGACATAACAAATGCATATAATTTTATTTTTTATATTAAAATAAAAACAACTAAGTTAATGTTAAGTTCTAATGAAAAACTGTACTTTTATTCATTATTATAATATCAAAAATTTTAAATAATTTTACTTTAAAAAATAAAAAGTTTACAAATAATTAAATTTTTGGACAGAAAATAAAGTGAAAAAAAAAAAATTAGAACACTCGAGATTAGCTCCACGCTTGCTAATGAACATGCCAATGATTAGATTATGAAGCATACAAAAAGTTAAATATATTTCGAACATAACATGCATATATAACAAAGATAATAACAATCTCACAAAAGGGTATAGATTACAATGGACTCTTTTGCCTGCAAATTATTATCCAAGGAAAGTAGAAATAAAACAAAACAAGTGTCACAGAAAACATAACACCGAGCGATAACCCGACTCCCGAGCACATCATATCTGCAGAGAGAGGATGAAATCCCATATATATATATATATAGAGAGAGAGAGAGAGAGAGAGAGAGAGGAGCCATCCCACCTGCAACAAAAACCAGTACATTTTTAATCCAAATATGGGAGGAGTTAAAAAATAACAAAAATAATAATAATAATAAGGAAAACCAAAATGTCTACCTGAAGGTAGCATCGCATTATCTTAAGCAGCACCAGTAGTTATTTCTCCAATTGTTTTGAGATCAAAGATTTCAATCCAGTATCCATCCGGATCCTTTATAAATGCTATTCCTTTCATTTTCCCTGCAGAAAATTCCTCAGGATTTATTTAAATCCATAAAGATAACTATTAAGCCAAATAACAAGCACCGTTGTTAACAAATATTTCATTGCAAAGCTATCCCTAGAAATATCAAATCATCATACACATGACTGACTCAAATCGTCAAAAACCTTCTAAGGTGGAGGAACATACAGCGCAAGTTACGAACAAAAACAAATACAAAACCCAAATGCATTGCCATACAGATAACTAAAGCATTCAGAACGCTAAGCTAGCTGCATAACCAGACCTTGAACAAAAATCATCCTAAAAAGTCCTAGTTTGCAAAAAAATTACTTTATTATCGTGACGTATAAATATCCAGACACTTCTAATGAACAAGCACTAACAAGCTTATTACCATCATCTGGTTTCTTAGCAAACTCAACTCCTAGACGCTCAAATCTTTCGCATGCCTTGTATGTGTCGTCAACAGTGATGCCAATGTGTCCTGAAACAGAAAGACAATTCAACATGATATTATGAGTGCTTATATAAAGTATAAACAAAGACGACAAAGTAATAATCATCAGAATCATATGCTTCACAATTTTAACCTTACAATTTATAAGAGTCACAAATCCAATTATATGAATTAATAGTTGAATCTGGAGTAATTCTGAATCATACGATTTACAAATTGAATCCAACAATTCATAAGGAGTCACAAAGGCAATGGATATGAATCAGTGATTGAATTAGCTATTAATTGTGTGACTCAAGCCAATATGGCAGACAGCATGATTCTGCAATTTAGAAATGTGAAATATCAATGAGCTGGCATGGTAGTGTTGTATTGTCATTAAGTGTTATTTATGCTTTTTATGAAGAAAACAAAGACAGATATTATTTAAAATTATTTTAAGAATTAATTACTTATAAATTATATGATTAATGAGCTTCCCTATGACTATCTTTAGTATATTATGCCATCTCATAAGGATATATATATGACATATTTTATGTTTCAAGTTATTTTCACCTCATATTCATACGTTATATGATTTGCAATTCAGTAATATACTTTCTAATTCACGATTCGTATCACAATTTCAGTACTAGTACAATATGAAATACAACCAGTAAATAGCAATAATGAATTGATTAACTACAGAGATATTTGTGTCATGAAGACTAAGTTACCAGAATAACAGGGGAACAATGCACTCTATCTCTGCATTAAGTTCATAACCTGGGGCTAAATGAGGTGAGGCTTCCATTCATGGACAATTTCTGAAACAGCTAGTGGGCAGTAATCCTTTAATTGTTTTTGTTCAGATCTTGTTACTGCCCGTCTAAGTTTAACAGATGTAGGAATTTAAGCTTAAATGAATGGAGTCATATGATATGACCAATACCAACTCAGGAGAAAGAGAAAAACTTGAAATTCTAGTTCCCACCTGTGCACCATAAACATTGTAAAAAGGTGTGGCCTACAAATGTCATAACAATCTTGAGACTAACTTCATCATTTAATATTATAAACCATTGTCTCTCTCTGTGGATTTAGCTTAAAAGAAGCAAACCCAGAGTGCCACAGTGCATGAGGAAAACAAAATAAACTGATAGGAGCCCATAATTCCAGAATTAATTAAATGAACAGAACAGAAAAATGTAAAGATAAATAAGTGCCAAGATCTGAAACACTCATTAAAGATGAAGATAATGTGTCTAAGATCTAAAACACTCTAGTCCATATGGAGGGGACTACTCTCTAGAATACAAATTCATATAATCATTTGAATGTCTGTCCCTTATTGCTACTGAACTTCTAAGTTTGACTTACTAAATGCTACTAACTGCTTCATAACTACCTATCCCCTTCGCTGCTGCATAATAACACATAATAATTATCACATAAAATAACAACTGCTACCAATAACTACCCAAAACTGCCTCACTCTCCCAATAACTACCCAGAACTGTCAATTAATTGCCACTGTCACCTTCACCAGGCCCCACTTGGTCTGAAACCTCCCTCTTCCTTCTGCAAACATATGCTTTCAAAGGAGGGAGAGGCGGATTTGTACCATGAACCTAGGTATATACTACTAATGTGGTATGTTCCCCAAAAAAATTGATTCAAAAAGGAAAATTCGGCATCAAATAAGGACCTAACCTTCAAATCTACATAAAAGTACAAGAATAATCGTTAGTGTTACTCCACAAAAATGACTCAAAATGTAACTAGAAAATGCAGCAAGGGCTAAGGTTTTGCAGTCAAATTCAGCATGTCCAGATGTTTTAAAATTAGATGGAAAAAGTTACATACCAAAGCCACGAGGTTCTGAATTTCCATTGTGGTATCCTTTGAACTCTGGATCACTTTCAGTACCCCAATTGCTGTACATTATTTGATTATTAGATGAATTCGGGGAACAGTGAGATAAAAAAGCATGACAAAGTTATATTTCCTTACTGTGTCAGCTCAATTGTAGCCTTCTGAGCAAAAGTCCAAACGGTTCTGTCAACTGAATTATTTGGAGCTGCTGCCGGATTCTACAGCAGAATATAGGCAAGAAAAAAGATCAGGAGCATCATCAGAGTTAAAAATAATAAATATGCATGATTCGTTAAACAAATGTTTGAAATTCTCATAATAGAGAATTGAAGTTGCTGAACAAACGCTGACAGAAGGACACAGCAAATGCTTATCACATTTTAGTTGGCCACTTCATGCAACCAAATAGTCACTATCTCACTGGAGAGAAGGGCAAAAAAAGGCACAACGATATATGTCTTACCTCATAGCCCAAAAAGTACAGGCTAAACTTCATTTCTGGAAAATCCAACCTCTTAAGCAACCTGAATCATTGAGGAAATTGTATCAGCTTTCATAAAGTGCCCTTGCTGTCAACTGATGAAGATATTCAAAATACGTTCCAGATATAGCTGCTAAGCATATGATACTTGTAGATATATAAATCAGAAAAATGCGACACCTTACACTTTAAACAACATAGAGGCCCACTGAAAGGTGAAAGAATCACGTATAGTTAAATATATAGTATCAGTTAACGAAGGCCAAATGGGCAGGGAAGGGAGTAAGTTATGATCCCGAGCAACCATCACTTCCATTTTTTTTTTTTCGTAATTATTGTCCTGTTTACGTGACTAAATACGTTTACAATTAGTTTTTACATAAAAGGACTAAGCTTAGGTAAAATTGATCAGTGCTGAGGTTTAAAAAAATTCCTACTTTCCATGCTTTGAATGGAAGATTGCAAACACCTAAACACTATACCTAAGGTTTATCCTACGTAAAAAAGAACAAAACATGCGTACTAGGTTTCTCCTATTGCAAATCAAAAGAGAATATATACACAAGACCCTTTTTACGGCCCCACATTAAAAAATGCGACGCAGTACCATGCTAGAATTTTACGAGTAGAATCAATGACATAGATTATTTAAGTCCATCTTCGAGCATTAATAATCAATCTAGAAAAATTGTTCAAAAGAATCACTTACGACATGCCTAATACGCGAGAATAAAAATCAAGGCTGACTTTTGGGTCCTTAATCCTAAACATCTGCAATTGAGAGTTAAAAAAGCACATTTAAAATTATAATTGAAAACTGATTCAGTAATTACAGTCGATATAGAAATGTGTGGTATGAATGGATGAAAGCTCACAGTTTGCTGCATAAAGTATCCCTTAGTAGCTTCATCTGGGGTTGCCTGAAGACCAGGGTTGTTGGCAGGTGACTCTTTGGGTTCCGCAGCCATCGAAAACAATCGGAATCGACCCGATTTCTGCAGAAATGGGAAGTTCACACAGACATAAGAACAAGAATATTAAAAGTAAGGATGAAAAAAATTAAAAGCGCAAATATTTTTTCTACCCTTGTTTTGGTTGTGAATGAGAACGGGACGGAAAACGATTGTATGAAAGATTCGGGCTTGGCGATGAAGCGACACTGAGAAACAGTCAAACGATGCAAGGTAGCAGCGAAAGAAGAAAAAGCTGCCATAGGTGGATATAAATAAGGTTTGGGCCTTCAACCACACCACTTGTAGTAGACTAACGTATCAAGCTCCAAATTCCTCCAAACTACAAATCCATGGAAATGAAGGCAATGTTTTTCCTTTTTTGTTTTCGGAACAAACACATAGTTTTATAAAAGACAATGAAAGTGCTCTCTTTTTTCTGTAATGAAAATGGGCTAGAGCCCAATAAGAGTAAATGGCACTGGCATGTTTAGAATTGAACTCAGGAATGAATTTCATCCAAAATAAACTCAGGAACGTAGAGAAAAAATTGACCAAACAACAAATGTATAAAAAAAAAAAAGTTGGGACCACTGAAATTGTGAATTCTTTCATCCAAATCCAGTAATGTGGATTGGCCAAGTATTTAAGAAGTTAGATATTTAATCCTTAGAAAATTGTCATTGGCAGATAGGAGATGGATCAAAGGAGAAAAAAGAGTGGAAATTTTGACTAGTAGCTAGCTCTTCAGATTGAGTTAGCTTAGTTCCCTAATAGATTATGACAAGAAAGCTTGGATCCATCCCCCTTGCAAGAAATTTTTTCTCCATATAATAAAAGTCCACACCTTCCCACATTTTGAGCTGTTAGTGCATGATAAAATGATATGGCCTTTTTGTTGCTAATGGAATCTACTATGTGAATGATGAGTATAAGAGATTTAGAATCAGTAGACAAACTCGTTCATACAAAGGAGGCCTTCCTCTTCATATACCATTGATCCAGTATTATGGAAGGTTATTTGGGACTCACCAGTAATGCCAAAAATTAAAGTTTCTTGTTTGGAACAGAGACAGAGGTATTTACCGTATCTAATCTCGTACATGAAAATACCATGATTTTAAATATGCTTCTGTGTTGGAACATGCAGGTCTCATAATAGAGGAGCATAAAGGTCAAAACGGAGATTTTAGAGTAACAAAATCCTTTTGACAATGAAGTCCCAAAAGATTGGCAACCTGCACCTCTCTGATGTGTCAAAATCAATACAGCGCAGCTTGCATAATTGGTAGCTTAGAAAGTACCTTGGCAATATTCATCAAAGATAACAATGGTAATTTAATGTAATGAATGATTAATAAAAGTTTAATAATTTTAATTTATAAATAAAATATATAATTATATGTACTTATATTAATTTAATGTAAATTTTAATATTAAATTTTTATTTAATAGTTTATCATTAGCAAACATGATTCCATATTCCTATTGAGAGATCCAAATTGAATTTGCTTTAATCCATATTCACTTATGTTATAGTAAGAATATAAAATTATATTTGATCATAATAGATCATTGGATAGAAATTTAATAATTTAAATTTACATATAATTTTTAAATCAAATAATACACTTTTATGTTATTATTAATTAATTATATAATGTATTAATAGTAAAGTTCAATAATAAAAATATAAATAATTATATCTAAGTCTAACATATTAAGTAATTACTATGAAGGTGAGATACTTTATACTGCTGCCAAAGGATTGTCGGAATCAATTTTTTCAACTTTTGTCCCAAAAGATATCCAGTTGTGAGGGTATCAAATTTTATTTGTCTGATAAAAAACTTTATGTGAATTGACACGATTTTATTTTGAACCAAAAAATCAGGATGAATAAACTATCCTCAATTTCTTGACAATTATAAATAATTAATTAATAAAAAAAGGCTTATCTAAAATGTAAATTTTTATTGCAGTTATAAATTTTGTAATAGAGATAACAATATATATTGTCCAAAAACTTTTTTCGCGTACTCTTTAAAATTGAGAGAGAAGGGACTTTAAATAGTCATAAAATAAATTTTTTGTGAGTCATTTGAATTAAAGAGTTAACACACATTCAGAATATATGGGGTGTTAAATAAATAAAATATTTCTTTTATTTAAAATGATAACTCTCCACTTCCTCACCTACTCTAATTCTATATTTAAAAATTAGATATTATAATTTATAAATTGACTTATAAAAAAAATCCTCCTCTTATCCTTTTAGTTAGCAATATGATAGAATAACAATTGACAATATTTGGACTGTATGTTGGGGCCTTTAATAGGCATGTGAACAATCTAACCTATCACTAATTACCCACAATTAACTCATACCCAATTTTTTCTTGGTTTATGTCAAATGTTAGTTAATTAATTAACTTAGTAAATTGAACTAATAATAAATTAATGCTAATACATAATATTTTAAAAAATATTTCAACAATTGCCCACTTGAATAGCATTAATCGATTATTATGACAATTAATTAGATAAATATCAATTAAAATTAAACAACCAACTTATATATAGAAAACCATACAAAGTTCAGAAACACAATATCATTGGATCCGATAAGAAAATAAATGATATTAATATGATCATGACACAATATCATTGAATTTGATAGGGAAACAAATGATATTAATATGGTCATACACATACTTTGAAATCTAAACAGAATGGGCATTTAAGATGTCAAACTACATCATAAAAGTCTCTTAAGGACTCAACTCATACTCCCATTAAACTAAGACAATATCAATAATTGAAAAAAACCCATATGAACTCCTATAGGTAGCCTTTGATCAACTGATCTACAAGCAAATATTCACAAAGAATATGAACCACATGAGTATGATATAAAGGAAAAATTCAGAAATAAAACAATGAATCAAGAATATCGAGTTCGACAAGAAAACAATGCTATAAATGTTGACAAATTTTCAATTATGAATTACATTCAAAATTTTGGCACAACTAAGAACATAGAATCTGATAGGGAAACAAATGTTATGAATGCCAAATATATCAAAGTGTCCCTCAAAACACAATTCAAACTCCCATTAAACTAAGACATCAAAAAAAATTTTGAAAAATAAAACCCAAGAGTAAATAAGTTTTCAAAACTTTAATAGATAAATTTTTGGTAAACAGATCATCTAAATGTTTAATATGAGTATGAGATTCACTAATCTTCTCTCTTCAATGAATAGGAATTAAGAATCAAAATATTTCATAAAATAAAATTCTTGAAAATTTGAGAGAATCCTATAATAGAGTTATTGTCACAATAAAAGTGGTAAAAGGTCAAAATATGTGCACAATAAAAATTTATTCCCTTAACCACATTGCTTGGTAAATGGCCATAAAAAAAAAAAAAAAAGAACAAGCAATATATTCTTCACTTATATATATAAAGTAGTTGTAAGTGTCTATTTGACACTTCTTAAACAGTTCATCCAAACATCATAAAGATACATGTAAAGGCTGAGGCAGCTGTAAGTGTTTATATGACACTTTTGAATGAAACAACTCTTCTAAAACATCATGTAGATGTATACACAAGTTAAAATAGTTATAAATGTCTATTTAACACTTTTCCATGGTATAGCTCCTATTAAAAACATAATTCTCACTAAACTGCTAACAATTGAAGCAAATTGAATTCTTTTCTATATTAGTCATGTCTAAATTGGAACACCATTAAAGGAACAATAGTACCTTATGAATTTTATGAGTAGTTAGTCAATATGAACTCTTCGAGATAAAATAGAAAGCCACAAGACTTGTCACAATAAGACTAAGTTATAGAACCATAAAAGGTCTTATTAAAGTATTCCATATTAAGTTAACGCCAAAAGGTTATCATTACACAAAAGGTTAATCTCATCCCAAGCTAATAGTATGTCATACATTACGAAATTAAATATATGAATCCACATATCCTTGTCAAACTTAAGATAATAATGCCTAAAAGACTTGTTTCAATCTAAGATGAATCCCTCAATTGGCATAGTAAGTGCTCATTCCATGAATTTATAAGTTCATTCACTAAAGTTTCCTTATCTCTAGTTAAAGTTCCAATTACATTTATAATCATTCCAATAGTGTCATTAATGGAAATTGTCAAGAAGGCATATAAGTAATTAGTTCATTTCCCTTGATCATTGTCATCTCAATAGTTTAAGGCTCCTACTTATCCTTTTGTACCTAGCTTCACTAAAGAAATGTTCTAAATATAGCTTATATAAATCCAAAATCAATACTATGTTAGATGTCATTTAGTTGATCTCATCAATAATAAATTGTATGCCAATAACATTAAGTTCATATGAGTTATAGCTAAAGGGGCAACTGAAATTGTATACCATCTTTTGATCCAGTTTCAATAATAAATTCACTTACCTCACAAAGTTCAAAATAATTAACTCAATTGTTATTAAATAACCATTTTTCCTTGTCATTTAATTGGGACTTGTGCTTTTAGTCTTCGCCAAACTTGCGTTTGACTTGCTATTGGAACTGAAGGTAAAATAATTCACATTGAGAGCTTTCCCTATTTCTTTTTAGTTCTTCCTTTTTTAGGAACTATCTCAATTAGTTCATAAATTGTCCGTTTATCTAGTTGGTTGTAACACGAAGCCTTGAGTAATTAAATAAAGACAAGAGATACCAACAATGTGTGTTATTTGCAAAAAAAAAAAAAACGTGATTGCAAGGCTTTATCACAAAAGCTTAAAATGAGTTCCTCGGATGGCAGACATTTTTTCAATTTAAGTGTTCTCAAATGGGGAAGGTCATGACCCTTCTTAAATCTTATTAAGTTGTTAAACCTTATCCTAAATGGCTCACACACATCCACTGCTATTTCTATTTATGCCTTCGCACACAACCTAATTGGGTGATGTTGTAATTCAAGAAATGTTATCTCATTTATAATGGAATTGATATTAAGTATAGTAGGTATATCCACCTTTTAGGCCAAGGCCACATTCATGACTGTTTTAAGCCATTATAATTTATTCTACTGAGAATTTTTGCTACTGATAATTGCTGGAATACAATAGTTGAAGTAACAAAATTAAGAAACATAACTTCTAAAACAAAGTTTGCTCCAAAATATAACTAAGCTTATGCAACTATATTCACAAGATTGTTTATTATAAATCTGGCTAAGGGTCCCGGATTACAATAAACCAAGAAAACTCATTATACATTAAAAAACCTATACAATCAAAATGTCTTTAACATTTCTATATCAATAGAGTACAATAAATATTAAGAAATCAATATAATTATCTCTTTCGCTAAAAACAAATTACATTGTCAGTGCCACACCGATAAGGTGTATCCACTGCCAATGAAAGTTACACTACAAAAATTAATTGGAATACACACTTCAATCAAACTAATAAAACACCTTACAATTGGTCCTATGATATGTGAGATCACAATTGTAAGGTGCTAATAGCCCAAGTGATCTTCTTGGCAAGTGAAATCACGTGATCTTGTTTAGAAGTAAGCAAACAAATGTTAACAACTTGGATGTCGTGCTATCTTAAAATATGCGTGAATGATTCCTAAGATTGTAAAGCAAACATGTTTTTAATCTTTCATTTTGTTAAAATTAGAGAGCATTTAAACAAACAATATTGGGTGTTCATAGTCATCTTTCTTAAACATAATATTGACTACATACAGTTCCTATTCAACTTTTATACGAAGCTATTAGTCAAGTTTCCTGAAAGGAATAAAACATCCAAGATGTGAAAGGCCCAAAATGGTTATTTATAATTAAGTTTAAAGAGGAAAAAAATTTCTTGAATAGTTGGCAATATCCTAGAAGGTTGAATTGACTTCAAACCATCTTACTTGTACTTTGTATGAAGCCGAAAATAGGTTTCATGATATTCGAAGTTTCCAAAGTCAATGAAAATGATGGAATTTTGGCCTAAAATTAGACCAAATTGTCTTTGCAATTTGTTTAGGTGTCAAGCTTTGAATGAGCTTTCCAAAATGGTATTATAAATCCAAAAATTTTATTTATGCTAAAAGTTATGTCTATTTGAAGTTAGGTTGTTCATCTAGGCGTATACTTGGGCTTTCAATAATCAATCTAGCTTAATTACTCAACCAAAATAATTTGTCACTCATAACACATGAGTATATTGCCCAAAAGGTTCAAAATAATTAGAATAATAATTTTTATAATTAAATTCATGAAATCCACATGGAAATTAGTCTCAGAATTTAATTTAACATAATAAATAATTTATATAGGAATAATTTCTCCCATAAATTATTTGACATACCAAATTGAACAACCATTGAGGGTATGAAAATTATATGATACTAAAATTATTTGGAATATTCATAAAAATTTTCAGCTCAAAAATTGGGGAGTACATATTGCAAATTCAATGTGAAATACCATGGAAATTTATGAACTCATGTTTTTTAATTTCAAAAAATTTCACATAAATTACCATTAAATAGAAAATAAAAATTTAATGTGGTAGCTAAAAATTTGGGCCAAAATGGGCCATATAGGTGGGTCCATGTGCTCACATGCTATAGAGGCATGAGTAAGCCTTGTCAAACAATACTATTTATCATCTCTTACCTCTAAGTGGTTACTGGAGCATTTATTTGACCTTTTTTGCAACCTGGATAAAAATCCGTTCAAATTTGATGTTTAGTAGGCCATATTTAGTACTAAAGTGTTTAGAATTTCATGATTTAGAAAACCCCTAAAATAATTTTCACAAATAACGCACTATGATGGAAAAATATGGATTGAAATATTTGGGGGATTTAGCTTGCACATAAACGGAGCCTAAAACAATTTCCTCATGTTTTGGGCATGGTTTAGGCATCATTTTGCTCATATTTGGAGCATTTACAATACCTCCAACATTGTTATGGCAAACAATGCAAAATTTAGAAGGAATTTGAGATCAAAATTTCTAGGGTTTCTCGAGTTGGAACAATAATGGAGGCTGGGCTACTTTCTTCATGTTTATGGTGTGTTCTAGCCATATTCAAAATCCTTTTATTTATCAAACCCTTAAGTAAATTTCAAGTAAAAACCCTCCAATTTTTTAGAATTTATGATTGATAGATTATGGAGTTTTTGAGTTTCGAATTTTAATGAAGACCTTAGTCGTTTATGCATGATTTAGGCATGTTCCTAGTACCATTTTGCTCAAAATTGCAATGTATGGAAAATCCTTAAACTAATTTAAAATAAATCCTTCATCTATTCAAGTAATTTTAATTCAAAGCTTTTAAGTTTCTCATGTATTCATGTGAATGGGGTTCATAACACTTATAAGGTATAATTTATAATAGAAATATGCATGTAATGGTATCTGTTTACCCACAACTAAATCACCATATTTACAAAGATATCAAAAAATTTAAAAGGATTAAGAACAAATAACTCTTCCAAAAATTTATGATGCGCTTGAACCAAATAAATAATATATAAATTAGAACCTTAGGCTCTGATACGAATTGTTAGAAAAAAAATTGGGAGATTATAATGAATATAAATAAATAATCAATGATAAGGAAACCTAAAAGGAATTCAATAACTCAACCTTAAATTTTATCAAGTTAGGTCATGTCAAGTAATTCGGTCAGACGAAATTTCGAATATACACAATGCTTGATTTGATTATTATTATTTTTCTAATAAAATTTTAAAATATTAATTCTTTTTAAATTTTAATAACTTTTTATTCCAAATCATAATTTTTTTTTTCATTTCAAATCTTAAAATTTTTAATATTTTTCTTTAAAAACATTGTTTTTATCAATGAAAAATTTGTTTTTATAAAATAAAAATTTTAAAAATAATATATGTATCTGACTTGACACAATTACTTACCAAGCTAAGCCCTAAGTCTTATAAAAACCTAGTCTGTATTCACCCTTATTTCCAAAGTTGTCAACCAAATATCTATTTATTATATATATGTAAAATAAATTCATTTTAATGTGCAAATACTATTAAATCAATAACAAACTTCCTTTAATCAAACATTCAATTTCTTTTCTAATAACTCTTGAAGAATGTGAACTCTTTGGAATCAATGAAAACATTAATAAAATAATTAATTAATGAATTAATTGAATGCCTTTTAGATAGACAATTCTTCAAATTTTGAGAATTAAGTAATTAATTAATGAATTAATTAATCATTTGTTAAACTAAAAATTCTTTAGAGTGAACAAGAAAATTAAGAAATTAAATAATTAATTTCCTTTTAAATTTCTTAATAAAAAGACTATAAATATAACATGACATGTTCCAAATTAAAGCAAGAAAACAATATATAGTTTATTCAACAATTTAAATCAGATAGATTTTTTAAATTTTAACTTCTATGTGTAATTTGATCTTATATTTTTTATTTAATTTTTTAATTTATAAGAGTCCGCCCCACTTGAACCGTAATAATTTGCCCTTTACTGGTTCAAATCTTTGATTCAAAAACATTTGCTTCTTTGAAATCAAGTCCTAGATCCATCCCTAATTTAAATCATCTATCGTTATACATTACTCAAAGTCATATGCAGAGTCAAATATGGTTTCATCAATTCATAAGATTCCAAAATTATTTATAAGAGTAACAATGAGATTTGCTTTGTGCAACAAGAAAAATCTCTTAGGGCATTTTGGTTGGTGGAAAGGAAGGGAAAAGGAATGAGAATGAATTTGGAAATGAGTTTCAAGAGAATGGATTCTTAAGTCAATGTGCTATGTTTGGTATGACATTGAAAAAAAGAATGAGAATGGGAATAAAGATAAATCAAATTATCAAAATATCTTCATTTAAAAAGTTAAAATATTAATTGATTAATTATCCTTATATTCTTATAAAAAATTAATTATTATTTTTGAAAAATTATTATTGTTAAAAATTAATGTTGTAAAAATGATTATTTATATTATTATTAGAAATTAATTATTATTACAAAAATTAAGGGACAATCTTTGTCAAAATTCATCAATTCCCTTGGAAAGCCTTATAATTTCACTACCCAACTAAGTAATACACATTCTCATATTTGTGGGAAGGAGGATTAGCCGGGGAATCCATTCTCTTAGCAAAAACTCATACCAAATATAGGGTCATTCCCATTCTCTCTTCCTTCCCTCAACATCCTCTGACCAAACGTATCATTGGTGACGTTCCAATGAACTTATTATTATTACATCTATATCAATAATTTTATAAAACTAATTTTAAGCATTTTTTTTAAATTTATTATATTTTTATATTATATTATATCACTAAATTTAATATATTGTTAACACTAATAAATATTTTAAATTTAAAATGTATAAATATATAGCAAAACAAATTATTTTTTTAAGCAATAATTTATAAACTAATTAAATTCTAGAAGGAAACCTTTTTGTATGTAGGTATATGCATTAATTTGAATTTTTTTACGAAGTCATAGTGATATCAGTTTGCGATCAAATCAAGAGCAGTGACTTTCACTGAGCCGCACACATGCAAAATTATCGAGATACATTGGCCCAAAAAAACAAAACTCCACACACCAAATTTATACTAACGATGCATGTGGGATTGCATAATCCTTTTCTATTTGAACACTACTTCACGGCATTTATTGCCCCGGTCGAGGACACCTGGCCAAACGTGGAATATAGTGTTTTAAATGATTATAAGAAAATGTTCAATTAAAAATCAATTCAAAATTATAGTGACTATTATTTTTTATATTGAATGATCTTATCTTAAAACTTTAAAAATACATGATACCAAAATCCTGAATGAAATCTTTGAATCTTATTGTTGATTTTTTTGAGAAAACAATTTAGGTTTTAGATCACTTAAAGGAATTTTAAAATTTTACATATTTCATAATAAGTATCTTAAATTTATAATTCTTAATTATAATTATTTTCTATCCATCTTTGAGTACTGGTCCACAAGAAAGACATATTAAAGTAATTGTTGGTATTGACAAAGTCATGCGATTAATGGATCCAAGTTGCAAACTGAAAAATACAAGGGAGAATCGCAGTTTAAGAATATAAGTTTAAAATTTTAAATTTTAAAATTATTTTAAACAAACATTTTCAATTATAAAAGGTCATATTTTAAGATTTAGATAACATATAATAAACAAGTTAAGGTTTTTAAATTCTCAGGTCCTTCAAACTAAAAATGAAAAATTTAGCATTTAAAATATAAGATTATTCTTAAATAATATAGTTTTAGTCTCCAACTGTGATTTTTAATATTTAAACTTATTACTTAAAAAAAGTTGCAACTATTGAAAAACGTTAAGAGTTATATACTATAATTTGACTGCGTAAAGAATATACACAATAGTTTTTTACTATTGTTAATCGTATTTTTATAAGTAAATGGTTCTCATCCAAACTTAGAATCAAATTCAACAATGATTTTAAATTGTCGGAAAAACTGTGTTTCACATGCTGTGTTATGGCCTACAATATTCAATACCTGTTTTTCTTCCTCTTTTTTTTTTTTTGGACACATAATTCCTGTTCTTCATGCACTACTATTAAGTAAATCAAATAAAAATTATCAATTTTAATGTTTAATAGTCTTGCAATTAACAAAAGTTTATTTTTGAAATCTTAAAAGTCAACATCAATTATTTGTTTTAAGGAGAAGCACTGATGTCACACTGAAAAAGAAAACTGTTTTCAAAATAAATAATACAGACTGTCTTATTCTATGAAAGCATTATATTGTATCAAATAATTCCCAATTTTACTTTTCAGCTATAATTTGATGAGACGTAGTAACATTTCAGATAATTAAAATGACAAAATAGCATTTTCTATTATTTTGCTTCAAATTGAAATTACTTGACTGAGTCCTCCATCTCTCTGTTCGTAATTCCATCACGACCACCGTTTGTTCTTATCTTCTTCGTCGTGTCAATAATCCACTTGCGTCCTTGAAGACTCATTTCTTATTCTTTTTTTTTTGTTTTTTTGTGAAAATCCAACATTGGTTTAATAACCTATTAATCCATCCTCCTCTTCTTGTATCACCCCTAGTCCCCAATCCAACGCTTTGGAGCTCTCGTTCTCTCATGGAAATTATTCAAACAAAATAAAGTTATTGTACTTTTTTAAAATATAGTATTTTGTTTAGTCCAATGACTCCGATCTCAATAATTAGTTATAAAATATATTTCCATAAAGTTTAAAATAATTCAATGATTGAGAATTTGTTTCAGATCCAAATAACTCATGATCTTTGCTATATGAAATTGATAATTTATATAATCAAATTATTAGAAAAATCTTCTTAAAGTTTAAATTGCTTAAAACTAAGTTTTAAACTTTTAAAAGAATTAAAATAAAAATTTTATTTTTTACACGTAAAAAAGAAGTATATTATTGTCTATTTTTTAATAAAGATTTAGTGTGAAATTAAGACGTGATTTCTACTTTTATTTGTGGTGAACATATATTAAGGTCAAATCGGAACAGCATATTGATAATCTAAAACAAGTAAGCAAGCAACCGCCCTCTTCGCGACTCTTGGACAATGCAGAGATCGGGATATGGCCGAGATGGAATATACAGGTCTTTCAGGCCATCCCTTGTGCTGCCAAGGGATGATAATCTCTCTCTCGTTTCTTTTCTCTTCAGAAAAGTCTCCTCTTTTCCCACCAAACCCGCCTTGATCGATTCAGATTCCTCCCAAACTCTGTCATTTGCTCAGTTCAAGTCCTTGGTAGTGAAAATCTCCCATGGTTTGCTCCATATTGGTATCAAGAAAAGTGATGTTGTCCTCTTGTTTGCACCCAACACCATCCTCTATCCTATCTGCTTCCTCGGTATCACAGCCATTGGCGCCATAGCCTCCACGGCCAACCCCATTTACACAGTCGCAGAGCTTTCAAAGCAAGTCAAAGATTCCGACCCCAAACTGGTGATTACCGTCCCTGAATTATGGGACAAAGTGAAGGGCTTCAATCTCCCCGCTGTATTTTTGGGTTCTCAAGCCCCTTCCCATTTCTCATCGAATTCGAAGATTACGACCTTCGATGGATTGCTTGAGTTAGTCGGGTCTCCAACAGAATTCCCGGCGAGTAATGTAAAGCAAAGCGATACGGCGGCGCTTTTATATTCTTCGGGCACAACGGGTGTCAGTAAGGGTGTGATTCTCACGCATAAGAATTTCATTGCCGCGTCTCTTATGGTGAGCATGGATGACGAATTGGCTGGCGATATGCACGATGTGTTCCTCTGCGTTCTCCCAATGTTTCACGTTTTCGGGCTCGCAGTCATTATGTACTCTCAGCTTCAGAGAGGCAACGCAGTGGTGTCTATGAAGAAATTCGACTTCGAAATGTTGTTAAGGGCAGTTGAAAAGTATAAAGTGACTCGTTTGTGGGTTGTGCCTCCAATTATCCTTGCTCTGGCAAAGCAGAGCGTGGTTAACAAGTATAATCTTTCATCACTGAAGCAAATTGGTTCCGGTGCTGCTCCTCTGGGGAAAGAATTGATGGAAGAGTGTGCGAAAAAGTTCCCTCATGCTGTGGTTATGCAGGTAATTCTATGCTGGGTGAGCTTCATTTGAACAGGAGTTTCTAATCTTGACATCTTTCATGCATTTTATTTATAAAAACGGAAGTTCATATCCGGAGTTGGTTGTTGTGAGAAAAATCTTCATCTCCTTGTCAAATCTTTTGACTTACTGTTTCTAGCTCAAAGCCTCTTGAGTTTATAACCTCAATGATTCCCAGCTATGTTTTGATCGACTAATTAGAAGGAATAATTGCGGTCAGTTCATGAAATGTTCATTAATATATCACATACAACACATTACAATCAACAATCTTCCGGGAATGCATTATTAAACAAACTGGTGATGCATTACTACATTGAAAGTGATGCCATGTCAATGAGCATCTGAGTTTTGCAAAAATGACCAAGCAATAAAGTGAGGTCAGTAGCAAGCTGTAATCTAATTTATGCAGTGTTTAATGAAATTCTCTACTTGCTGTGGCTTTTTCTGGTGTTTTCAGGGCTATGGTATGACAGAAACTTGTGGCATTGTATCTGTGGAGAATTCAAGAATGGCTATTCGTCATTTTGGTTCAGCAGGAATGCTTGTTGCAGGAGTTGAAGCTCAAATAATCAGTGTGGATACACTGAAGCCCCTCCCTCCTCATCAGTTGGGTGAGATATGGGTACGCGGTCCTAATATGATGCAAGGTAGAGTTGATTAACCTTTCAGTGACTGACTGAAACAGTCACAGCGGCCAGCATAATGTTGTCATATTTCATTGCACATGAATCTTAAACCATAGTACTAAATTTTCCTAAGGCCAGACAGTTCTGTCACTGCTGGTGTAGCAATCATAGTCTAAATCTGCTATATCTGTGCAGTTAGCACAGTTTTTAGCTGACACAGCTCTCGGTTTATACTTCATACAATTCTGCATTGTTGTTGCTCTCGCTTTGTTCTTTGTGTTGAAATGAACAGTTGTTATATTTCCCAAGTGAGGACCTTAAACATGTCAGTATTAAAGGAACTAAGAAAAAGAGGTCTAGATTCTAAAATACAATGAAGACATTCACTAACAGACCACCACCATACAACCAAGTCTCGTAGAAAAGCCAGCAATGAAAATTGCTAAGGATAATTGGAGGACTTTATTGTGCACAAGATAGTGCAACCTTTAGGATTCAGAATTTTAGAGTTACTTTTCTATCTTCTTGAACTTAGTTTGTGATTGCATCAACAATTTAAAATCTTGGATATTAAATTGTGTACTTCAAAATGGTAATATTAAAGCTTCTGTTTTGGAAAGAGAATTGCTTGCTTTCTTTGAAAGGAAATTTCTTCATTAATTTATGCACATGCAGTTTGATGGTTTTTGCAGACTCTTCAGTGTTTTCTTTCATTGTTTATTAGCTCATAAGTAATTGATTTGCTTAACAACACTTTGGCAAGATTGATTAGTTGTGAACTTTCTTGGCTTTTCTTCAAATGTAGTTTGACAATTTACATTCTGTAAGCTCTAATGAAATTTAATAAAACTGTGACAAATAAATTTCAGGTTATTTCAGAAATCCTCAGGCCACCAGATTAACTATTGATAACATGGGATGGGTACACACAGGAGATCTTGGATATTTTGATGACGATGGGTTACTATATGTTGTTGACCGTATCAAAGAACTCATCAAGTATAAAGGTTTTCAGGTATGTAATTTAACGGCCATGTAAATAATTAATAAAAATTTGCCCCCCATGCTGAACATACAGTCACATATCTGAAACCTCAATCCAAGTCAAGGTTCTATTATCAGAGTTGAAAGACAATCTTCAGTTGCGGTGCATAAAATGTAGATCCGACCCTCTAATTGGGTTGAGTCAAATGTTAAAATTTGGGTCCATGATAATGTGTATGCTATCTTGTTGGGTAATCATTTGGTTATAACCTGTTGGGTTATTTTTGAAGATGAACTTCCCTGATCAAGGTTCGCTATCTTCTGATTTCTGAATTATGTATTATTTGACTTGCTGTTATAACCAGGTTGCACCAGCAGAACTTGAAGGACTTCTTGTTTCTCACCCTGAAATAGTAGATGCTGTTGTCATCCCGTAAGTAACATATACATGATTTACAGTTTAGTTTTACCTGCATTACGTTTTGACAAAAATTAAGAAACGCATAGTTTCTGTGTTATTATTAATTGACATTCAAAGTTGAATTGATTACTTCCCTTTTACAGATATCCCGATGCTGAGGCTGGTGAGGTCCCAGTCGCCTATGTTGTTCGTTCCCCCAATAGTTCACTGACTGAAGAAGACGTTCAGAAGTTTATTGCTGATCAGGTAAGAGAATTCTGAAGAATGAGCCTGGTCTGTAAGAGACCTTAACTATGACACGATATAATGAAACTTTTAGATTGGAGATTTAAAGAAATGCTTGCTTTGTGTAGACAAATGCTTCTATATTCTCTTCTCCTATGCCTGTTTTGTGTTTAAGCTTTTCCGCTACAAACGTTAATTTTGTGGATGAGCATGAATGTAACCAAATTTACTAGGAACTGGACTGATTTATTACGTAATGCATTGATTAATGAAGGCAAATATGGGTTGGAGATCCTTTATCTTCTGCATGTCTTTTTGACTTTTGCTGGTCAAATATTCATAAATGTAAACGATTCGTCTTTGTTCATTTGTGAGATTTCTCTCATTTTTCTTTTGGTTTGCAGGTTGCACCTTACAAGAGACTGCGAAGGGTGACATTCATTAATACTGTTCCTAAGACAGCTTCTGGAAAAATTCTCAGAAGAGAGCTTATTGAGAAAGCACGATCCAAAATATAGAAAAAATGGACCATATTATTTCACATTGTGGTATATGGTTATTCAATTTCAAACACGTTTAAAATTGAGCTAAATAGTCATGTTGTTTAGTAATTTGGTATTTATAGATGATGTTATTGTTGTAACCAAATTTTTTTTTTTTTTTTCCTTTTGATTCTGTAATATAATGTAAGTTTACTGGAAGCAGCAAACAAGTCTATATAGTTAATTTCACTGTAGAAGTTCTTCATCGGGTTGGTTCTCCCATGTGAATCTTATATATATATATATATGTACGTACGTGTGAGTGTGAATGTGTGCGTGTACACTAACTATTTTTGCAAGAAAATAGGATTCTTGTATTCACTGCTTTCACGAATAAATTCAATTCACAAGTTATATAATGATATACTACTATTAGAAAAGGGATAAATACTTAAATATAATTTTAAAGTTTAACTTTGTAATAATTGCATAATAAGCAGAGTTTTTCCTTTTTTTGTAGTTTGACATTTTTTTTTTTTGTGTCATAATTATTTTTAAAAAATATATCAACAAATAATATATATTATCTGACTCTAGTCTAAAGGAAATTCATAAGAATTAAGAGACCTTTTAACGCCGAAGAACTAATTGAGTCCAAGATCTCAAGAAGTTTCAAACACAACTCTTTGACTCTAGTCATTAAAAAAGTGGTAATTTAAAAGGCAAAACGATTTAGGGTCGTAACTTAATGATAAATCATTAGTTCCCCCTTCGGGCGTGTGAATCAGTATTCAATAAATACCCAAAAAAAAATTGCAGAAAATTGGATTAGTCAAAAGGAAACCTTTTTTTGTTTTTTTTGCTTTAGCATTGGGAAAATGGAAAGTAAGAAAGGAGGATGAAGGATTGAAAATTCCTATAAACCTCTTTGCAATGTCAGCTATATTTATCCGCGGAGGGATAGTGCCATGAGTCTTATATAGGAAGTTTCCTCAAAGCAAAACAACTTATAAGATCAAAGAATTTTCTTATTTATTGGATTAAACTCTTCTTTAAAATTTATATTTGTAACATTAGTGTTTTCATTGAAAACAGATAAGACACAAAGGGTACCATGTGACTGTTTTAAAGTCGGTAGAATAGGCCGCTGTGAAATGGTGCATTATTAGTAAATCTACATCAAAGAGCCTCATCAGAAAAAAGGTTAAGACCAATAAATTTTTTTCACCTATTAAACTAATCTTTTGAAATGAGTTATCGCTCTCAAAAAAATTCAAATTCAAATCGCCACTCAATCGTTTCTTTTCCCTCACATGATTTCCTTTTCTTTCAACCGCTTCACCCTACCAAATACAGCATTAAGTAGCAGCCGACGGTAACCTTGTAATCGCAGTTTTGTCTAAGAAAATGTTAAAAGTCTCAAGTTTTTAGGTATCTTTCGATTCTAACTTCTAAGACTTTCTCCAAACATAGATTCAAGAAAGTAGGCGGCAATAATTGGCATTTAGTCCGCTAGTCTGTTCACTTTTTTAATGAAAATTTCTTACATATATATTTAATTTATCCAAAAAATAAATAAATTAAACTACTAAGAAATGCATATATAAAAATAAGATGGATCATATTACCAAGCCACAGAGTCCATCTAGCTCCTCTCTTCGGAAATCTATTGAAATCAATTATATATTACACATTTACAGCTCCTGCATCTTTCACCTAAATCTAATGCAATTTACCAACCAATTGTTTTATGATTTAAAAGAAAGTTGGATTGTTTCTTAATTTTTACGGCGGTAACTTTTTGCAAATTTTGTCAAGTCTATATATAAAAGTTTATAGGATAATAAAATGGAATAAAATGATAATAAATAAAATGGTAAGATAAGTGTTAGTTTATTATTTAAAAGTTTTATGGTATAAAGGAGAGGTCATTAATAAAATATAAAATGAATAGTAAATTATTTTTTCAATTAACTCTTAAAACTATAGTGTGAATGTTGCAAGTTTTTAACAAAAAATAAATATATAATTATAATTGTATCACCTAACCGTCCTATTCTATTTTTCCATTCTAACCATAGATGGATCTTAGGGTTGCAAGTGTTAGAATCTAATGGTTTCGTGAAAGATCCAACATTCAAAGTCTAAAATGAAAAATAAAAAAAAAAATCAAGCAAATTTTCTAACAAGTTTGGTTGTCAATCATAAGTTAAACCTATAAACGATAAAAGATTTGAGGCACAAGACCTGAAGTTTAATAAAGAAGGATAAGTGAGGAAAATTTAAGTAATTTGACCTGAGACCCAAGACCTAAAACAAAAAACAAAAAGAGCTTAATGAGGAAGATCTAGATAACTTGTGATTTCTAAGGTTTAAAGGAATATAAACCCACGCAATTGAAAAAAAGGAGGAGATACGAGGCATTTGAGATTCAACATGAACACAAGCATAAGATAAAAAATAAAAACATAAAAGTAAGTCATAATTAAACTAAGTTAGATGGACTTGAGGGAGAGTATTGAAATAGAAAGAAAAAAATTTCACATTGGAAAGTTAAAAAAATATAGAATGTCATAAGTGTAAAGTTAGCCCACCAAATGGCTTTAAACATTTTAAATAAAAATTTAATTATTAACACTGATTTAGCAATTCTCATACTTTAACTTGGATTAAGGCTTATCATTTCCAACAATTTCCTTTGATTTTCTAAAATTTCAACTTTTATATATAATTTTATTGTATATCTTTAATTTAGTTCTTTAGTTTATAAGAGCTTGCCCTTTTAAATCAGAAAAATTTATTTTTTTAATTCAAATATTTGATTAGAAGACTTTTTATCTCTTTTAAAATCAAATTTTAGATCTATCTTGATTCCAAACCCTTCAATTTAGAGGGTGAAATTTTTTTTTAAAATTTTGAATAGTAACAAATGATCATACTATTCCAATTCATGATAATAAACTTTCCAACAATAGTTACACCAATATATTTTGATCAATTCATTTCTCATCATTTTATTCTTTATCATCTATCTAAAATCACCTGAATCCTTTTTTTGGAAAAAAAAAAAATCTCTTTCTTCTTTCTTTTTGATTATTGTCTGGACTTTACTTTTATTTCAAGCGGCAAATTAAAAGAAAATTAAAGTGAGTGTGTTATTTCAACAAAAAACTCGGACCGAGCTTTATTAATTTTTTTTATTAAAAGCAAATATCGGTTTAACTATGACGATTTTTACATCAGCATCCCCTTAGCTATATGGGTAATAATTTCCTCAGCTTATGTATGACTCGTACAAATATCTATTTTGAACAATGAAAGCCGCCGAACACGCATAACGCATGCATTATATATATATATATATATATATATATATATATATATATATATATATATATATTTATTTATTTATCATATATAGATAATTATAAGAATAAGTAAAATTTGACGTGAAAATTCTGTCAGCTCCACAAACAAGAATGTGAACATATAGATAATTTTCATATATAGTTTAATAAATACTGTATACTATTGAGAATTTAAATTTGTTAAGATATTATATAGTTTCTATTTATAAGAAGTGCTCGTTAAGTTAAGATAAAATAGTAATTACAAAAATTTTTATTAAATTTTAATCCTAATTAACTTTTATAAAAAAGTTAGACTATTATACAAAATACGATCGTGATACAAAAGAGAACAATCTATAGAGACTTGAAACACATTTGATCTACAACTAATACATTTTTTGTATTTCATTCGATCATTGATTTTAGTCAAAGTCCGATTAGCTTTCAAAAAACGTATATGAGTCTTTTACCTTGAATTATCAATGAATATATTCATTATTTAATTCTTTTCAATGAGAATATTTGTATTTCGTTTTCTTATAGTTAATTATTTATGTTACTCCGCATATACAATACAAGCTATAGTCGTAAGACATGCAAGAAGCATAATTTAGTCCTTCAATTTTTGTATTCGGCTTTTGGAAGACCCAATTCGCAACGCCACTAACTATAGTGCCCAAGGTAAAACGACACCGAACCTGACTTGAGATATATGGAAAACTATTCTGCTCTTTATGAGTGTGTTGTTGGAACTAATTAATGACTCCTTGCGTGGGTTGTTGGATATATCATCTCAAACCCATAGAGAATCGTAAATGAAATTAATTGCCCAATGAACAATTAATGTTCCATTCAAGGCTAAATGCATTTTTCTTTTGAAGCAAAGCTCGTAGGACAAAAATTACGTTGGTTTTCAAATATATTCATTTTTGGAAATCTGGATTCTTTGTATAAAAATTTAAATTTATTATATTTACAAAAATTTAAATCATTAAATTTCTATTCAACCATTTAAATTTTAATAAATATAAAATAATTTCTTAAAATTCAAAACATTAAATTTACATACATTTAAATTTTTAAATTCACCAAATTCATTCTTCCATTTTAGTGGGGACAGGATGAGGAAAATAGAAGGGCAGAATTTCATAACCCAGCACGGGTCTGAGTGACATATGTTCTGGATATTCAAGACAGATCGTGTTGTATGCATATATAGTTGTCCAAAGCCTCTTAGCAAAGCTAAAAGAATAGGCAGATATATACCTGAGAGTTCCGTCATGGATTTGTGTCATGAATATAGCCAACGAGTGTCACCTTCCATAGAAGCTAGCCATCTCCAACGACGAACAACTTGTTCTTTTATGAAAACGAACTGGACCGAAAGTAGAACGAATTTCAAGTACGGCTAACTCTATCTCTTTCGTATAAATTCTGTAGAATTTCACTGTAAAGAACACAAAATCGATGGACTCAAAAAGAAGCCCCCTAGCTAGGCACTTTTTCTATATTAGCGTTTTCACCTCGAAAAGCTAAAGTCCATTTTGGAAATCATAGAATAGTTTCCAAACTTTCTGTTTTTTTCTGGACAGGCGACGAGATCATTTACTCAAATCGACCTCTTAAAAATTTTGTGATAAACACACACGACTTTACCTCCATGTTTGAATCTGGATCTGCTCAGGAACTGCATAAATATATACATACCTTGAAAGATGGATACTCCATGAAAATATTGTAGTGTAAAAAACGTAGATCTAACTAGAGAGAGAACCTCCAGTGACAGATCGAAGGTTAGGTGCAAGCATCTATCAACCCTCTTTGTGTTCCAACCCTGACACACAACATTGACTGTACAACGAGTCAAGAAAATAGAATTGCAAGCACCTTGACTTCCCAGTATATATGACTTGTTGATCCTACAAGAGTGATGAGAGATAAACATAATTAAACAAGTTTGGGAGATTAGGCTTCTATCTCCAAAGGGAAGCGGAAGAAGCAAAGTAATAGCCAAGTTGGCATTCATCTGCAGATGCACCTGCACCTTGTGCTGGCTCAACTCATTGCTATAATGAATTAACGATAATTAGGTTAAGTTGAGAAGCAAAAATATTAAAGTGCAGGTGCAAATGCAGATAAAGGCCACATATTGGCAGGAACTACCACCAATATAATATTATAGAGCCCACCCATGGCCAAGTGAGAACTTTCGGAGAGAGAGAGAGAGAGAGAGAGAGAGAGAGAGAGCCAGAGAATGAGAGATAGAGAAGGTTTTCAGAGACGGTGAATAGTATATTGAGGAGTTATCTGCATATAAAGTAGGCTCTTTGAATTTTTATATTGTTTTGACTTCACAGTATATAAGTGTATTCTTTTACAATATACTTCATCGGGAGTATCTTAATGCTACATAGGTGTATAATAATTAAACAAAAAAGACTACGCGCTTCAAATTCTCGGTTTTACGTTGGTGTGTGACTGGGATAAGGATTCGAAGATCTCCATTAATTTTTCTCTGACATGCAATGTTAGAAAGAGGTGTGTACCCGCATGTCTGCCACACAATCCAGCTGGTCTTAGGCCACGTGATCAAAACCGTGACAAGCACGTGGGATTTGATGCCCCCACTAATGGAAGATTGCCACGTGGAAGATTGAACTGACACTTCACTGGAAATGGCTATGCCACCGTGTGGTTCTCTCGGCTTCGTGTGGGTTAGAAAAAGTGGGAATTGGAGAGACGCATTGGTGGGCTCTGCCCCTACTTTCTGCCCTTCTCGCATGATATTCTCCATTCATCGGAAAGAGAAGTTAATTTAACCCAAAAAAAAAAGAAGAGAGAAGGTAGTTTTAACTTTTAAGCTAGCCTATGGGTGTCCTCCACGTAGCAACTCAGTTGCCACCAGCTCATGCAGGGCCGGGTTCGCAAGTTTTGAACCGGAGGAGGTGGAATGAAGAAAGATCATGACGAGTTATTTTATTCGTATAAATCGTATCCAATAATTAAGAAAAAGGAAGATAATGAAATCTGATTGATAGATAAATTGCTGAATTACAAGTTTTACCGATAAATAAAAATAATTTTTTTCCCTAATTTTTAATTTGATTAAATATACATTCATTTTATATCTGCCTGATCATAGGTTCATATCAAATAAACAGAGAATAAAGGAGGCGAGATTTTTTTTTTTCCCTTAGGAAGAAACCGTTTCACGTGAGTCCTATTGCTTTCCAAATATGTGTTGTTTGTTTTTCGCTGAGGTTATTGCATGAATAATCGAACTCGTATGCGTATTGTGTTTCGCTTCAACTTACTATTCTTTTCTCAGATGTCAGACAATTAGTGGAGTCATTTCAATTCGGATTATTTTCCTGGAGTCTCTATTCCAGTAACTAAAACTAATAAAAAAAATCAAATTTTTAATCATCTCGATTTTGATAGTCGTTTTGGGAAGTGTTGTCAAAAGTCAGGCTCCCACCGAGTGGCCCCCCACCTGAGTTGAAATTTGAAAGCAACCCTTGATGGACTTGGATTTAATATATTTAAAATTTTAAATGTAAAAAATAGAATTTAAATTGTTAAATAAAAATTTATTAAAATTTATTTTATATGAATTAAAATTTAAATTGTTTGATATAAATTTAATGGTTCATATTTTTTTAAATATAATAAATTTAAATTTTTAAATACAGAGAATCTAGATTCATGGTGCTTTTTTCTAAAAAGAAATTAAAATTAAATTTTATTCATCTTAATTATAATGTTGCATAAAAATTAAAATTCCATAAATAGGGCCAGAGAGGCTTTTATTTGATAGAAGCCCAAATTATGCCTGGGTTTCAAGTTGTTTTGTTCCAAGCCCAATGCAATCAACGCCATCGAAGCCCATAAGGCGACCTTCCATATTTGGGCCTAACCTTGTTGACTGAAGAAGATGAGGAAGGTTGACAGCTTGGTCAGAGTATTACCATCACAAAAAAAAAAAAAACGTTACATACAACTCTTTATATATTTATTATATTAATCTTTAATTAAAATATGATAAGTATAAATTTTTTTCATTATATTATGAGGTATATATAATTATTTTAAATAAATATATTTTAAATTGAATCATATATTTTTTTTATATTTTTATTATTTAATTATACCTTTATCATATGTTAATTAAAAAATCTAACAACAAAAATATAAGTGACTATATTTAAATTTTAATCTTTTAATATTAATCATTCCACGGGTTCGTTTTTATTTCCACGCGGACGCGAAACGACATAGTTTAATAAATAAATACTTGTGGATCAAGAATTATGACACGCTTTTTTTTCCTTAGTGAGGTGGGTCGTTTATGGTTTGGGTCTGTGGGAGGAAGCTTCCCCTCCTCTCAGCGACTTCGAAACTTCTCTCACTTGATAATGCCTTGCCTCGCAAAAGTGTATCCTTGCCTCGCAAAAATGTACACATATCGTAGTCTACGGACATACACACATCATCATTATCGTCACTGGTCATCGGCTTGGAGCCCAAGCACTGACCAGTTACCACTCACCACTCACCACTCACCACTATACTCGCGTAACCAACCCATACACGCACGCCACTCTCACTCTCTGCCTATAAATTCTCCCCTACCCTTCTTGTCACATTCATCTCTTTCCTAAGAAATCACAATGGGCGAGGTGAATCAAATTACCCACAATCTTTCCTTCCTTCCTCTTTTTATGTTGTTTATGCTGATTCTTATGTAATGTTGCAGAAGAAGAAGACCCAGAAAAATGATGGTCAAAAGAAGGAAAAGGAGGATGGAGAGAAGAAAGAGGAGAGTAGTCCTACCACCGTGGTGTTGAAGGTCGACATGCATTGTGACGGCTGTGCTTCCAAGATCATCCGTTGCGTCAAGGGTTTTCAAGGTCGGCGACTATTTCGCCCTTTTATTTCACATACTCTTTCCCCTATTTTTTATTTTCTGTTTGTGTTTTCACAAAAATGTGAATTACAATCTCCGCTATTCCGGACATATTCTCAATAGAATTCCACTCTGTTTTGGGATGTTCTTTTCTGGTTTTTACACAAGGGGTCGATTTGTTTTCTTCAAATTTGCTACCTCTGCTGTTTCTTTGGTTTCTGTTTTTAATACTCCATTTACTGTCTTTGTACTCAACTGAAGCGTTGAAATTCCACATTGTTGTTAAAGGCGTGGAAATCGTTAAAGCCGATAGTGATGCCAGCAAGTTGACCATCACCGGTAATCTGGACCCCTTGAAACTCCGAGACAAGCTGTCCGACAAGACCAAGAAGAAGGTGGACGTCATCTCTCCCCAACCCAAGAAGGACAAGGACTCCAAAACCGATAAGAAGAAGCCCGACGACAAGCCTGAGAAGAAGAACCCCGACGACAAAAAGTCCAAAGAGGTCAACCCCGACTTCAGAGCACCATTTCTATTTTACGTCGTCCGATTCATAGTCTTTTTTATTTAATAGATAGTTTTGATTTTGTCAAATAAAGCAGCCTCCTGTGACGACGGTGGTTCTAAAGGTTGCGCTGCACTGCCAGGGATGTATCGAGAGGATTCGCAAGACAGTGTCCAAGACCAAAGGTTAGGTGGCTTCAGGCTTGGTCGTGTTTCCTGATTTGTTTATTATCAGATTCATTGGTTTTTTTATTTTTTTTCCCTGACGGCTTTTGCAATGCCAATGCAGGAGTTCAGGAATTGTCCATAGACAAGGAGAAGGAAACCGTGACGGCGAAAGGGTCTATGGACGTGAAAGCTCTAGTTGACAGTTTGAAGGAGAGGCTGAAGAGGAAGGTTGAGGTAGTCCCTCCCAAGAAGGACAAAGACAAAGACAAAGACAAAGACATGGACAAGGATAAGGAGAAAGAGAAAGAGAAAGAGAAGAAAGAAGGTGCGGGAGGGAAAGAAGGAGGAGGAGGCAAAGGTGGCGGTAAGAAGAAAGGTGGTGGAGATAACAAGAAGGTTGAGGAGGAGACCGGCGGCGGCGACGGCGGAGGGAAGTTGGAGCAGAGCAAGATGGAGTTCATAGCCCCTCCCTATGGATACGGATATGGATATGGGCATAACTATGGTCCAATTTATTACACGGAGCCAGTGCATCCACCACAGATGTTCAGTGACGAGAACCCAAATGCTTGCTCCCTTATGTGAGGCCTTAGAGGTCTGGTTTCTGTCAGCACGACAACGCAGGGGAAGACAGTTTTCTTTTTCTTTGTTTTTCTTTTTTTCAATTTGGGGTAGACTTGACAATGAATGAATGAAATCAATAAATGAGTGAATGAATGAAGCTTTGAGAAGTAGAGATGATTGTACAAAGGCTTTCATGTGAGTAACTACTACTGCATGATGTAAATGGTAAAGAAATTCGCTTGTGTCTCCCACTTGGGTCACTTTCTGCCAATTTGGATTCTCTTAACAGGGCGTGAAGCCGAAAATGTTGCAATAATTGGGAAGAATAGAATCCCTTCACGCCTCGCCTAAACAAAGCATGCTCGTATTAGGTGTCCTATGGGCGAAAGGGGTTGGGTGCATTCCTCAGTCTCATTCCTATAAGTTATTCTGTCCTTTTTGGCCTGTACAGTTTGTCCCATTCACGGGAAAGAGAGAGGGAGAGAAGGCCATGCCATTTTCTGGAACCCAGGTTCGTTAGTGGGGTTTAAGCTTTAAACTTTGAACCTGGCAACACCATGAGATCCCCCAGTAGGGTCAGTCACAGTCACAGGTTTTGGGCAGGCCAATCCTTCTTTTCCTATGGTTTCTTTCATCATATGATTCCATCACGGCCCTTTCCCTGGTTTCGACTGCTATCTAACTAGTTTCGTTGAGTAAATGTGTAATTGGGGGTCAGATTCATGGGGATGTTGCAATTGGCATTACTTTTCTTTTCTGGGGAAAGAAAAGGCATTGTACAGCAAAGGGTTCGATGATGAGCATTGCCATTTTGTTCTTGCAAAAATTGATTGACCGTACTTCGTACTGTTCCACCCCAACAAATTACCTGTCCACACTATACACACCCACAATACAAAATGGCAGAGCACGCAACCACGGACGAGCAGTGCCGCTAAACCATTATATTTAAACAAATGCATAGAACAGAGGTTGGTTTAGTCGTTTGAATGAGAAGGTTTGTGTGATTATCTTCTTCTCCGAGATTAATTTGAATGATTTTGTACTACTTTTATTTCTAGTATTGTTGCGGAAAATATTTAGTACTTCAATTTCATTTCACACTACACCATACAAGTTTTATTCTAAACTTTAAATCCATCATTCTCATGACCCTTTCTCGTTTTTTGTTGCTAAAATTTTTATGCCTTTTTTGTAATAGAAAAAGATAATCATCTGAGTCTAAAAGATTGAAAGTGATGTCTAGTTGAATTTGAATCAATTAACCTTTTACTTTCGGTTAATTTCACAATCTTGTGCAAGAATGTTAAGTTGATTGTGTTTGGTTGGGTATTTGAATTATTGAAAAGCTTTTTTGGACAACTGGATGTGAGTTGCCTTATACAATATTGTTTGAGTTAGCATAGTATTTTTCTATCAAATGTTATCTTTTAAACTCTTGGTAAAAGGAGTTACTCCTACTTTGAATAAATTATATCAATGACAAAATACTTACTTTTAGAGAAAAATATTCAAATATAGATATAACAGTCACACAAACTAAATTCAAGTTTTCAAATTAATTGACTGAAAGCCAACTTTAGATCAGTTTAACCCAAAGACACACTTTTAATTATAAATTGATTACATTACAGCATAAACACTATGTCCTACAAGGTTTAACCACTTTTTGCGTTAATTGAAAGCAGAAAGGGATCAAAGGAAGTAGTCTAATGATAACTGACTCATTTGGGTGGCACGTGCGGTGCATCATGGCTTTAGAAGTATGCACGTGCGTGATCATGATGTGAGTTTATTGGGGTTTTATGCATGGCCTATGTGGCATGTTATGATGAAGCAACGTGCCTCACCACACCTCGCAATCAAACCTCCCCACCATTTTTGTCTGCCTTTGGGAAAGGAAACAACAACCTTCCTACTCATATTCTTTAGAAAATGTTTAAGGATGATAACCCAAATCAACAAAACCCCTTCAAAATCCAATTATAAATAGTTAACACAAAGAAATCTTTCACTTTTTACCCACTCTCTCTTTTCTTTCTATTTCTCTCTACGTATATATAATTTTCGCCTAAAATTACATGATCCATATCAAGTTTGTATGCTAAACTGAAAAGGGAGATGTATAATTTTTCTAATCCAAGGATAATATAGAGATTTTGATATACTACGGCGAGGTCATACTTTTAGGTTTTTAACATTAAAGTGTGTTCACAAGGTGTACTTTTTGTATATTCACAAAGCACGAGTACATGCATTTCTGGGATTCCATATCCATGAGAGGTTTTTTTTTTGGGGGTCATTCCCTTTAAGTTTGAGTGCAAGACATGATGATATTGTATTAACCCAAACACAAACCCATGTGAAGATACGCAGGCAGGGCATATCAGAAAGCATGTTAAAGGAATAAAAAGAAGAAATAAAGTATAAAGGAGATTATGAGATTAAAATGGTCCTTTTCTTTTCCAAGGGTATTTCAAAGATATTCATCAGAAAGTTCAGAACATGCCTCAGGTTCTTTCCACTCTTTTTCTGCTTCTCCAACCAATTATGTGTAATTCTCATAGACTTTTTATAAGTCAGTACTCAGTACATTAAAACTTCTCGAAGTGCTCTTTTTCTTTTTCTTCCGATGTGAATTATTTAAGAAATAATACACACTACTCTCTCAATGATAACTGGCTTAACTTGAAGCCTTACGGATAAAATGGTGCCTCATAAATGGTACAATCAGTAAGGAGAAAACAAACTTTATTCATAGTTGAAATTACCCCACTAGGGCCACATCTAAAGGGTCTGCCAGTGCACTCATTTAAGAAATATGGACATTTGACACAAAATTTAAATACAAAATGAACACAGATCTTGCGATAAAAATATCAGAGAGTCAGATATGAATACGATGCATCCTAACCAAACTCAGTTCAGTTAAGTTGGTTATGCAATGCATGCATTACTGGGCCAAACATTACCTCCTTTTCTGCGCAAAACAAAAGCAAAGATGAACTTCTATTTTCTTTCTTTGAAAAAAAAAAATTTGCTTCCAGTTGCTTTCATGTCAGTTGAATTCACAAGAATCTTCGGTTAGGTTGATTTGAAAATTTTGGCGAATTCCTATTGTTTTGAAAAATTGAAGTTACCACACTGAACCAAAAATGAAAATTGAACATGCAAATTGCCGACAAAATTATTGCTCCGACTCTACTTATCTTCTTTAAGATTCAGAGGATTCTCTGGGTCAATAGCCATAATTAGTTTTACGAATAATTGCAGTTAAAACTGATGTGCAATTAAGCAACTTGCAGTACAGGGTTGCGGGTTCCATGGGTGCAAAAGTCATGGTATTGAACGCGCAAATTTCAAAGTTCAATGTCACTTTTTCTTTCTTTACCATTATCATTACACCATGGGAAACTTAGTCCTTGCATGGCTTTAAGTGATTGATATTTGAGCAGCAGACAGAAATTTCCTTCAAAGCTAGGTGATAGAAAGCAGACACAATTATGAAGACGATCCCCACAGAAGACTTTTACTTTTGTTTCTTTACTAAAGAGCACAAGAGCACACCTCCGATTCATTTCATGACTAGTTTGATTAACCAAATAGGCAAAAGATAAAAAAGAAAATCAAAAGTCAGAGCACATCATATTGCTTACCCTTTTAGTTGGAGAACAATCCTTTTCATGCTAAGCGGATTTCTAAGCCATTAAAAAGTAGTACTCACGGACATAAAAGGGGCTACTCATCTCTTTGTATAGGTTTTTCAGCCAAAGACCAACAGAATTGGATAGTCACCGTCCGCCCTAAACAAGTTTTGGCTCCTTAGGTTGGGAGGTTAGCAAGTAATAACCTCACAAATATGCTCAAACATATTAATTTAAAGTAAATCATGCTTAAACCTTAGCAAATGATAAATTTTAATCAAATTCTTCTTATTTCCTCGTTGACTTACGAATAGTGCAATAAATATAGTAACAAAAACCTCGACCACATGTAGCAAGTAAGCTTTATTGCAAAACTTTGCCGTGTTATTCTCATCTTGCAAATACAACGATTACAACCCATATTACAGAATGAAGTAGGTTGCATTTAAAACAACCGAATTTGTTATATGTAACCCGGATGCGCACATCTAAGAGCTTGAAAATAATTTAACATAAATGCCCTATTAAGCATTATCTAATAATCGTGCCTATTGTTAAGTTGCTACAGATAAATGAGATTAAACTACTCTTCCCTTGCGTATTTTTGTTTATTGCAAGTCTATTCCTGGCACAAGACACACCGCACTTCTATTTTTCTCTCCATACAAAATTCTCAAATACGTACAGGACATCTTCATTCTTCAACATACATGGACCAGAACAAGTCTTGTTAAGATTAATGACACGACCAAGAATTATTTCCATCATCAATATCATCATCAAGGATGAGTTTAACTCCATAATTCTTCAGAGCATTAACGACAGCCCAGACCTTGGTTTGGCTCTTGAAGCCTTTCTTCTCTACTTCTTTGTTTACATTTACATGGATACCTCTTCCCTGTCCTTCATTAAGCCCCTCAACCTTGAGCCGCATGGCCAATACCTCTCCAACAACAGCTGCTGCTTTTGCATTGCAAGTGCGGCCACACTCTACTGACTCCTTAATGGCACGTTCTGCAGTTGATGCTGTTACTACAATCCGTCCATTGTTTCTGTCTACCACATTTGCGGTAATGTACTTTAATGATATGAATAATCTAAGCACATACCGCTTCAAAACTGTCATTCTTCAAATATCTAAAGTGCAAAGAACATTGAGCACCAAAATTAGTTTCAAGTAAATGAAGAAAGGAGTTTAAGGACAAGCCAATTCAAATATAGTCAGCGCTTCTACACTCTACAAAGCTAAATTCTCTTCCTAATTGCTTTAAGATGCTTGGTGCGTCGTGCAATGTAAATCAATATTTAAAAGTAATCAACTTAAACAGACTCACAGAAACCATACCTATGCAACATGAATAGAACGTTGAACTTTTTCTTCCAATATTTTCATGAAACAATCAAATAGGCTATTACAACTCACTACCAAAACATAGTCTCACATTGGTAGATATCATATCATAGATTTTCCTCTCCAATGCTTCTTATTACTGGTGAATATGAGTTACCAAATGGGCCCAAACAAGTTCAGTAAACCACTCTTTTGTCAATCAGTTGAAACCATTTAGAAACAGTAGAAAGGAGAGTATATGACTCAGTTAAGAGGATACCAAGCAGTGAAAGAAGATAGCTTACTCTTCAGGTATATGCAAAGTTTCCTAACCCTTATAGAGCAGGGGGAAAATGAAACACTTATCAGTGTGAGTTCATTGCACTGTCAGCTAACTGATAGGTTTGTACACATGAATTTTCCCTTTGAAGGTCCTGTGGATTGTGGTACATATAGTGATTTGTAGGCTTCATACTACTATATATTGTTGTGGTGATCCATGGTTTACTCATCTGACATTGTTAATGATGGGCCCAAGCATTATAGGCTTAGTTATAAGGGTCTACAAGAGAAAGTGTGTGAAAAGGGGGTGCTAGATGGGATGGCTGTAACTAACTAACGCCCTGATACAACAAGCATGATTCA
The DNA here is from genome assembly GCA_037074485.1 of Delonix regia. Lineage (NCBI taxonomy): Eukaryota > Viridiplantae > Streptophyta > Magnoliopsida > Fabales > Fabaceae > Delonix > Delonix regia. Next base: position 11,033,630 of record CM073455.1, read on the forward strand.
GTTGGGAAGAGAAAGAAGGGTGGCACATCATGATATAAGGCAAGGAAGACTTCGGGAAGAGGTACGCAAGAATTAGAGAGTTTTGTGTGGGAGAGCCTTTGGTCTCTCGAATACCAGAGAACCCTTTTATTTTGCTGATTGTCTCTTTATTTCATTGTTTCTTTACTGAGCTTGTATCATTCAGGCTACCTTCATTGATCTGATACAGTGGGTAGCTCTGTTTTGCTGGAATAAATAAATAATACACTTGTTTATTCAGCGTTTCTATTGTTAGACATCTATTGGGTTCCATCAATTTGGTATTAGAGCAGTAATAATCTAGGTAAAGCCAAGCCAAAGGATGGGAATCCTCAGTGCAAAGTCTAAGCGACTAATTGCTGAATGGAAGATGGAGAAATGTAGAAGGAACATGGAAGAAACAATAAAGATTGCAAAGGAGATAAAAGAGATTTTGAGAGACATTATGCAAAGCTTGAAGGGGTCGGTAGGTTAAGAGAGTAAAGTGAAATCTGACCAAGTGAAGGAGCTTTAAGAGGAAGACAAGATTGAAGAAGAGACGAAGGAGAATGTACCACCTCAAGATGCGTCTTGTACAATGTCTATTATAGTGTCTAAATCATTGAAGCCAACCCAGGTTGTCAGCTTGTCAACGGCCATGGAAGGGATCTAAGTTGAAGAAAAAGAGAAGAACAACTAGGGAACGATTGAATTACTGGGTGCCGATAAAATAAAGGAGACAAAAGCTGATTTCCCTGGACATATCTTAGTGGTGCGATGGAAGGAAGCAACATTAAGGGGAAGAATGAAAGGCGAGAGCTCAAGTTCAAATCATTGAGCAATCCCACCACAACTCATCACCCATGCAACGTCGGTAGAGCCAAGAGGAGGACAACGAAGCTTTGCTGCCTTGACGAAGAGTTAGGGATGTCGTTGAATGTAAAGGGGTAGGGAAGATGACTTGGGTCTTAAATTGGGTTAGGGATGTTGGTCTGGGTAGAAGCCCAAAATTGAATAAGAGAAGAAAGTTTTTTGGGCCTAATGGCATTCCACAGCCACTTTTGGAATACATGTTTAGTTGGCCTTATTTTAAAAGCCCTAGCAGCACTAACTTAGCCTGATTACTTACCCATAACCATTCAACCCAAAACCATAACCCATCTAAATGGAGTAACAGGTCAGATAGACACGCACATATCTCCTTTCCATGTGAATTTTGCCATGTTAGAGCAATTCTTTCCTACTACAAAAGCTGCAAATGGTGGAGACTTGGGGATCTGTTGTCACGAGGTGGGAAATAGAAGAGGATGGAGACTTTGTTGGTCTGGTGCTCGAACAAAACCCGAAACTCAACTAAGAAAAATCTGGTAGGGTAAAATCACAACTGTACCGTTCTCTGGGTGCGTGGTGTCTAAAGCGTTCATATGGCTCCAAGGTGGTGAAGGGGTAACGAATAAAAGGGCGCTTGTACTTGCCTACGATGGAGAAAGGAAGCACGATAGGGCACAGACGCAAACGCATTAGTCTTCTTTGTGCGCAAACTTTCAGTTGCAGGTGCGTTTATTATTTGGTGCAAAGATAGCAAAGGAATTAGGATTTGATTATCCCTGTGACGTAAAACTTGGTGAATACCATGCCAATTGGAATCATAGAATTGGGTACCTGTTATGGGTTAATGAAGGAGACGATGTTGAAGGTAAGCCAAACAAAGTGCCAGATGAGGAGATTCAAAGCAAGAGGTCGCAAAAGAGCCACAAATATTTCTCTCTTGATTTTTATCTACCTATGGCAGAAGTGGTATGCAAGGTGGGGCAAATTGGTGGTGGATTTGAGGGAAAGGAGACAAAGTTCATTATTACTACTGTTGTATTTGGCATTCTATCAATTTGCTCCTTTCAATGGGTTAAAATAAACCTAGTTGAAGTGGATGATTTGAATATACAGCCTCATTCAAGTATCTCACTAACAAGGGTTCACACTAAATTAGAAATTAAGGTGCTGGTCATTAAAAAAATTATCAAGACAATTCAACAAGAGGTGCAAGGGCAGATAAGCCTCTTATTGAATGGTGTGTTGACAAGTGGGTGGCGACACTGCGCTTCATCAGAATTTGGGTTATTGGCAGATGAACTGTTGATAAGTGATTTTGTGATAAAAGTAAATGGAGCCTTAAGTGTGCCTGTAAAACTGTTCTTGATGTGGCATTCAAAATTGCTCATACATGGTAATGGGGGTGCAGGCTTAAACGAGGATTATATTGTGGGTGGCAATCCTTATGGGAATGATGAGCTACCCTGTGATCTTGGGAGTGAAGGAGTCAATGATAGATCAGTTGGCACCATAGTTATAGTTATTAGATCATTGGAACATCCTTTTTCAAGTTTGTTCAATCACGGTTCTTTAAGAGATGGTAGAGACTATTTTGAAGGAGCAATTAGAGAAGAAAAGGGTACTGATTTTGATAGTTTTGGTAGTCTTTGGGGTGTGAGAGGTGGATATAGTGGCACTATACTCCTGCCTTTCCATTTGAGCCTGATCATTGATGCATTAGCGATTCTTTATAGTATGGAGGAGTATACCACCTCTAATGGAGATGGTGGTGGTGGTGGTAGAAGATTTCATTTTCATTGGTTGAGCACTTCCAATATAGATGTTTATTAGCCTCCCACTCATGTAAAGAGAGGCGTACAATTTGTGGAAGCAAATGTGGCATCTAGAGGACTTCGCTTTAGCTCTTTGGGAGGGCAAGAACAAAGCCATAGTTGAAAGACACTAACAGTGTCAACTTCTAATTCTCACCTTGAGGGCAAGGTGAAGCTTCGAGGGCTGGGTAATGATGGGCCCAAGCATTATAGACTTAGTTCTAAGGGTCTACAAGAGAAAGAGTGTGAAAGAGGGGTGCTAGAAGGGATGGTTGTAACTAACTAATGCCCTGATACAATAAGCGTGAGTCAGTTAGGAAGAGAGAGAAGGGTGGAGCATCATGATATAAGGAGAGGAAGACTTGGTGTAGAGGCAGGCAAGAATTACAGATTTTTGTGTGGGAGAGCCTTTGGTCTCTCGAATACCAGAGAACCCTTTTATTTTGCTGTTTGTCTCTTTATTTCATTGTTTCTTTACTGAGCCTGTATCACTCAGACTACCTTCGCTGATCTGATACAGTGTGAAGCTCTGTTTTGCTGGAATACATAAATAATACACTTGTTTATTCAGCGTTTCTACTGTTAGACATCTTCTGGGTTCCATCAATTAATCAGTCACAGATACTTCAGGACAGTTTACCTATAGTTTGCTCATCACAAGAAAAGTTAATTTTTCGGTAAAATTCAGCTATCATTATCACTGCTCACATCTTGCATAAGCATATCAGGAAGCAAAAGAGATCAACCTGAAATAGATTCTTAATATGTCCAACAATTATAGGAATAATGGACAAAGAGTTATAGATGATCTTAGGGTCACAATACTCCTGGATGGGGATGGATACAATGCTTCAGACTTATCAGTAAAAAATATCATCTTATAATGATGAGATAACTTGTAGATCAAAAGATAAATCTGGATGAAAGAAAAAGGGAGAAGAAAACTAATATTTATGTCTATCATTCATTTTAGATATCACAATTTCATTTACTGAACATTGGAGCAAGATTTGAGGAAAAAAGACACATTGTCAGAAACAAAACCTGAGGATTCTTTGCCCAATTTACTGATTTCAGCACGGTGCTCAGGGTCAATTCCAATGAAAGGAATTATGGTATCAGGCCAAACTTGGACTTAAATGAATTGCATACGACTAGTTGCTTGAAAGACAATCATCCATGACTGCAATTCAGGCATACCGACTGTTAATAGACCATTATCGAATTAAAGCCAAGATATACATATGTTAAGGGATGCTATCACCTTGGTTCTGCATATTAGGACAAGTAAGTACCTCGATATTATGTAACAGAATGATCAAACACATTAAATTAAATTTTTAGTTAATAATAAAAAATTCAAAATTAGAGTGAGATTGACTTGATGATAAAAATACCCACTTAAATCAAAACAACATCGATTCAAATTATAACATTATATGATGACTTCTCACAATTGTTTTGGACTTTTGGTGCCTGGGTCAAACACATGCTAAAGTAAAATAGAGAATTGTTCCTGAGAATCTTTGTAGGAAAAATACTTACTGGGAATGAATTAAGGTTTAGAGAATACATGTTTTGAGTATTGTTAATGAGGCCCAAAATTTGGCAGGGGGGAAACTCAAACCTCTTTTGCAACAAGCCAAAACTTGAAAAAGTTATGATAAGTATGTGAGAAAACAAAATACATTTAACTAATTTGATTGAAGTAAGGTTTGAAATCCATGTTAGAAATAAATAAACCCATACCAGGTCCAAAAATGCAGAAATCACCAGGAGGAGCGCCTGAGATTGTCTTCGGAAAAATAGGGAAAAATGATAAAAGATGTTCCACAAATTACATGGATTGGTTTCAAGATAGTTGTTAAGCTGGGTTGTGAAACTGATCAATTGAGAGGCCGATACATGTAATATAGTTTCACAAATTACATGGATCAATTGAGTAGATAAATAAAAATAAGCATTAACCCACAATTAAATTTCCTCCCACACAACCAACAATTTTCCACTTTGTAGTTTATGTCATAGCACTTTTCACCATGCTACTTTTGCTCCCCGTGAACCTATATTTCTACACATATTAATATAAATGTTCAAGAATTTGTTGCAATGTATAGTTTGCATTTACCAAACGTCAATTCTTATTCATTCCCAACTTAGCCACTAACCTAGTACAAATTTCCTATTCTAAAATTTCTAGTAATACCATGAAATTGAAGAAAAGTTGAAACTTGACCACTATAAAAATTTACCTCAAGGATTAGAATCCTAATAGCTCACTTTGTTCCTTTTTTATGCTTATTGGTCACCAATCCACAAAATTTCGAGTCTTTGGCCTCTTTCTAACCCTAACCAAGCTGTCAATGCAATTTGAGAAATTGAAGGCCCACAGCTTCGAATTAATCATTGAAATTATGGGGGAAGGCGAAATATGCTTAAACAATTAGCAGCACAAACCAATTTCATCAAATCCTCACCATTCAATGTCCAAATCGCACCATTATCCTTCCCTAGCGTCGTGTGGAAGAGAGTGAGTGCTCACGGCGTCGTTTGAGGGGCTGCCGGTTGAAGCACCCAGCGAATAGGCCAACGGCGACGAGGACAGGCCGGAAAGGGACGAACGGCGGCGAGCTTGGACGGTGGAAGGAGAAAAAGCGGACAGGCTGGACAAAATCTTTCTATGGCGGCGGGAGAGGGACTCAAGTACGTGACGTGAGGCTGGGGAGGCAATTTAGTCATTTCACAGCATTAAATGCCACGTGTCGTTCTGTAAAAAGGTATATCTAAAAGGGGAAGTTGCGATTCGAAGACGCAACCAAGTGGAAAGGCAGAATGAGGCTGGCGCAATCATATTATATATTTAAAACTTTATCGATTCCCGTTCAATCTCCTCCTACTAAGCACATTAAGTTAAGCAGAAGGCTATGTTTGGATGGCATGTGAATAAAGGAGTGATAAAAAGTGGAATGGTCAAATTTAGATAAATACATGTTTGAATGATTTTATTAAAAAAAATGAAATAGTAAAGAAAGGCCTCTAAAATTATTTTTAACTATTCAAAATATTATTTTTGTTATCTCCAAAATTAAGGTCAATGATGGAAGAGAGTGACTTATTAATTAAAAATAATATTATACTTTTCTAAATTTTTTAAAATTACAAATTTATTCTATGTTTACATAGTGAATAACAAATTTAAATTTTTATCCCTTTATACTATTGAATCATTAATTAAAATATCAAATTTATTTATTTAAAATAATTTTAAAATAAATAATTTTTACATATTATAAATTATTTACATAAGATATATATATATATATATATATATTATTTCTTAATTATGTTGCATTTTATGAATTGTGAAATTAAAGTAATAAACAAAAAAATGAGTTATATTCTTATTTTATGTATTAAATAAAGATAAAATTATTAATTATATATTTATATTATAAAAGATAATATTAAAAAAAAAATTAATAAGTTATTTCATTCTATTAATTTAATCGTAACTTTTAAATAAAAATTTTAAAATTATTATTTTTTTATTAAAATTTTTAAATAATATATTCACTCAAATTATTTTATTCTATTCCATTAATAATCACTTGTTCCCTTTCCCTTCAAGTTTTATATATAGCCAAACTCCGTTGAAGAGTCTTACTTTCGCAAGGAGTACGAATATACAAAGGATAATTTCAGAAACTGATTGTAAGGAAGTAATTGATGCGAGTGAGTAGAAGGTGGAGAATTGAAAGGTTAGCTCAAGAAATCAAATTGGGAACGAGGGATCTTCCCAGTTCGTTTGGCCCTCTCGAGAAACTGCTTAGCTAAGCTGGACGAGAACATGAGCTAATCCCATTTCTAGTACATTTGGGTATGTTCTTTTTGGGCCCAATATGGGCTTTCTTTCGTTATCAATTGCTGATATAGTAAAGCCTGTTTCTGTCCAAAAAACTTGTAAAGCCTATTCAAAAGCCCATTATATGTCAATCCAACAGTCAGTACGGATCAAACTATGCGAACGAAAAATATCTAGCCACCGCTTTTGAATCAGAGAAAAGTTCGCAAACTTCTTCATAGTTGAGTGGGATACGGCATGCGCAACTATTATGGAAGTGGCTTCATCGAACTTACCCTAGGCATATTTTCATGCTATAGCTAACTCCCAGACACGTGGAAGGCGACACTTCTTTATATTGTGAAATCTCATCGCACTTATTCTAAACTTTCAATTCATACTTCGAACCCTAAGCCCTCGGGTTCTTCGTTTTAGTTCGTCTACAAGCTCTCCCACCTTTTAGGACCCACAACCCTTTGCCGCGAAACCCTAGATCTGTTTCCTTCTCCCATTGTTTCCATTCGTCTCTGGTCTCTTTCTTCGCTTCTCTACTCTCCAAGGTTTGCATTCTTTATATCGGTTTTTATATTTTTATGATTTGTATCTCTTGGTTTTGGGGACTTACTGGGAGCTGTTCTGTAAATTAAAGATGGTGTCTGACGCGAGTAAGAAGAAGGCAGCGCAGAAGAAGGCGGCTGCTGCTGCTAAGAGAGGAGGCAAGGCAGCTGCTGCCGCTGCTTCATCAAAAGCAGCCGCGGAGTCTCAGAAGGCGGCTGATAAGCTTGCCAATGGAATTGGGGATATTCAGATATCTGATCGGACTTGTACCGGCGTCCTCTGCTCCCATCCTCTCTCTCGGGATATTAGGGTGAGTAGTATATCCATCGGTTTTCGAATATGGTAAATTTTATCAGAGATTGCCCTTATATTATGCCCTTTTATTATAAGTAGGAAACAAGAAAGCTTTTGGATTGTACATTTAGCACCATTTGTTCTTTTTTTGAAAGTTAACATTAGGAATTTAATAAAGTTGTTTCCGGTAGTATTATGATTGAGTTTATTGATTTATGTGAGTCAACTATATAAATATTCAGTTTGAGTTTTTTTTTCCCCCAAAATTTGTATCTCATGTAATCGATATGCATGGAGAGATCTTCTAATTGGATCGCATTCTTGATGTGTCTTTGCATTGTCTGATTCAGTGAATGGGAAAAAATTTAAAGAAATAAAAAGTGTTTATGTATTATCTAAAGAGCAAATTGTAGAAGAATGTAAAGCAGAAAGTAAGAAATTAAACACCCTGTAAAGGTAAAATTATAACAAGGTAGATCACCTTATTTTATTTAAATTTGGAAAAATAATTGTAACCATCTTTAAAAATAAGTTTGGTTTCCATCTCGATGAGAACACGTGATTGCTAAAACAGGATGGACCCATTTGGATATTTGGTAACCATGACTTAATTTCCTTCTGAAGATGGAAGACTCCGATTCTTTTCTATTTGTCCTTATTATAAGAGTGACAAATTTGGCCACAGGACATTAAACCAGAACATTGTTGATTCCTGCTCTCTTGCATGTTTCATTCTACTTTTACCCTGTAGGAAAACTAATGTAGAAGAATAACTATACAGGGCCCTCATTAATTATTAGGTCTAAAATTTTTTAAGCTTAATGGCATTTAAGTTTTCTGAAATGTAGTAGAGATTCCCATTTTAGCAAGTCTTACTTCTAGCTTATTGTTGCTAGCTTGGGTGCACGTAGTTGAGCTCCTAGCCAAGCAGCTGGGTCTGTAGCCTGGGGCATTCTACCATGTTGCCAAGGTCAATTATTTGGTTCTCCTCTGTCACTAACTGAGGGAGGTAATATTTGTGTAGTGTAAGGAAATTTGTGCATGTTAATTGTTGATAATTGTTAATGCTAATGCAATGCACCCTTGTATTGAGCATTTATATCTTTCCTTCTTTTTTTTTTTTTTAATACTTACAGATAGAGTCTCTATCAGTTACCTTCCATGGTCATGATCTCATAGTTGATTCAGAATTGGAGCTGAATTATGGAAGGTTTGTCATCCTTGTCCTTTTGACCAAAAATTGGATGCCATCATTTATGCCTGGAATTGTTGTTGATGTTGTTATTTTATCAATACTCTTCAGACGTTATGGTTTGCTTGGATTAAATGGTTGTGGAAAATCTACCCTGCTTACCGCCATAGGTTGCCGAGAGCTTCCTATTCCGGAGCACATGGACATTTATCACCTTACTAGGGAAATTGAGGCTTCTGACATGTCTGCATTGGAGGCTGTGATAAGCTGTGATGAGGAAAGGTTGAAATTAGAGAAAGAAGCTGAAGCTTTGGCGGCACAGGTGAGTATACTAATAAATCATCTGAAATCTCTCTTTCTCTGTGTCTCCCTATTTGTTGGCATGCTAACTTCTTCTGACTAATTGTGGATGTAGGATGATGGAGGTGGTGAAGCTCTTGATCGTATTTACGAACGATTGGATGCCATGGATGCATCAACTGCTGAAAAGCGTGCTGCTGAAATCTTAAATGGTCTTGGTTTCAACAAGCAGATGCAGTCAAAGAAGACTCGTGATTTTTCTGGTGGCTGGAGAATGAGGATTGCATTAGCACGAGCATTATTTATGAACCCAACCATTCTTTTACTTGACGAACCAACCAATCACCTTGGTATGTCCTCTATTCCCACCAAGTTTTTATGGTGCATTAATTTGTCTAGAATGCTGATCAATGTTGGCTCAGTTGATTTGAAATTGAAACTGTTGTGAATAATTCAGTCAAGTAAAAGCCTGTGATCACTGGGTTCTATCTGATTCAACATGGTTGATATCTGGAGGACAATGTGGAATTCTATCCCTTGTTTAGTAATCCTATGGAAAGTTTCTCAAATAGACCTATACCCTTTGGGTGCCAATCTCCATTCGTCTAGTGCTGCTGAAACTATTTAAACAATTAAGACAAATTTGGTGTTAGGTATCTTAAATTTTGAACTTTCAAATTGTTCTCTCTCTATAATTTGTTTTTTTCTATGTTTCTACTTTCTAGCTGACTTTGTTTTCTCTTTGTTGTTCAATTTCTGTCATTATCATCTACAGCAGAAATAACTTTGGATTTATTAATTGTTCATTTTGCTTACAGATTTGGAAGCTTGTGTGTGGCTGGAGGAAAGTTTGAAAAAGTTTGATCGCATTCTGGTTGTGGTTTCACACTCCCAGGATTTCCTTAATGGGGTCTGCACAAACATCATCCATATGCAAAACAGAAAGCTCAAACTCTACACTGGTAACTACGACCAATATGTTCAGACACGTTCTGAACTGGAAGAAAACCAGATGAAGCAGTACAAGTGGGAACAGGATCAAATTGCTTCAATGAAGGAATATATTGCCCGATTTGGGCATGGCTCAGCAAAATTAGCTCGTCAAGCACAAAGTAAAGAAAAAACACTGGCAAAAATGGAGAGGGGTGGACTTACAGAGAAGGTGGTTAGAGATAAAGTTCTTGTATTCCGTTTTGTGGATGTGGGAAAGCTTCCTCCTCCTGTCCTTCAGTTTGTTGAGGTATCATTTGGTTACACTCCTGATAATCTAATCTACAAGAACATTGACTTTGGGGTTGACTTAGACTCTAGGGTTGCTCTGGTTGGACCCAATGGAGCTGGAAAGAGTACACTTCTGAAGCTAATGACAGGTGATCTGGTTCCTATTGATGGCATGGTCCGACGGCATAATCATCTTCGAATTGCACAATATCACCAGCACTTGGCTGAGAAACTAGACCTGGAATTGTCTGCCCTCCTGTTCATGTTGAAAGAGTACCCTGGAAATGAGGAAGAGAAGATGAGGGCAGCTATTGGGAGGTTTGGACTGACAGGTAAAGCCCAGGTGATGCCCATGAAGAATTTGTCTGATGGGCAGAGAAGCCGTGTTATTTTTGCATGGTTAGCTTGGAGGCAACCTCACTTGCTGCTACTGGATGAGCCAACTAACCATTTGGATATTGAGACAATTGACTCGTTGGCTGAAGCTTTGAATGAATGGGATGGTGGCATGGTGCTTGTCAGCCATGATTTTAGGCTTATAAATCAGGTAGCCCATGAGATATGGGTGTGTGCAGATCAATCTGTGACTAGATGGGAAGGTGACATTATGGATTTCAAGCAGCATCTTAGGTCAAAGGCTGGTTTATCTGATTGAAACGAGAGTTGAGGACACAGATCAGTGTTACAATATTGGTGGCCAGTGCCGCTTGGGTTGCATTCCTCTCAAGGGTGATGACAATCATGATATAAAATGGCAGAATTGTTGTGCGAGGTTTTGGTGATTCTCGAAGCCGAGAGTTGTCTTTCAGCCCCGTTAGATTGGTAGTACTTTTTTTTTTTTGAAAATATTTCTTATGCTTATTCATTGGATTCCTTGGTCGTTGACCAGGAAGAAAGAAAATGGGATGCGTCCTATTTGGTGGGAACATGTGATGTGGCCTATCTCAATTTAGTTTTATGCTGTCTATTTTATCAAAATATGATGTACCTGAGAGTATTATGGTATTACTTTCGTCTTTAGCACTCTTTCTGAGAATGGACTCATTAGTTTTCCTCGTTATTATTACTTTTACTAGTTAAAACCATACGGGCAATTTGGCATCCCATTAGTAGTGGGTGCTAGGGAGAATAGGTATGGAGGGACTCTTCATTTTCACCCAAGGCAGCCTTCCTGTGTTGCCTCCATGCCTCCATTTCCTATCCCAGACAGATTCCCCATTAGGTACTGAACAATGTTATCAGCAACTCCGAGAGGGACATGGCAGCTCTAACAGTTCTGTATAAATGAGATGAAATAGCGACACTATACGGTTAATTTAGGACATTGGCGTGCATGATTGACGATTGAATGAGACAATGTGACGACGGTATCACGGGGTTAATGTATGGGTATCACGCGCTTCTCAGTCGCACCCAGCCTTGCCCCACCATGTCTCTACTCAACCTCATCGCTGCTAAATGAGTGATACCATTACCCAACAAATCAAAAGAAAAATTGATATCATTCCTTTTTTCGTTTTCAAGGTGTTACGTCTCGATAGTTCAACAATTACTGAGATTGATAAGCGTTGGATGTTAATTTTAATTATTAATTGTAGTCCAAATTCAAGCTAGAAAAATGACATTATTGGATCTTAACTTCTCATGTTGGTGTCACGGATGACGCTATGGGAAAGGAAACATCAGAGCTTTATATGTTTATATTAGAAACATACATAAATTTGAGCTAAGTTATACCAATTCTGAAAATTTTGTTATGTAGAACAAAAGAATGATTAAATGAGGGGAAAAAGTGGAGCAGCTCAACTTTATTTATGGTCTGCTATATCAGTTATTCATTCATGATAAGAAGAAAAATCGTGCATATAGGCCAACAATATCAGGCGACTAAAAGTAGGTATGCTTCGAAGACAAAGGAAAGAGAAAGCAATACACTTCGTAAGCAACTTCTAAAATTATTAACTAGAAGAAAATTTACAACTCAAACTAGGTAGGAAAACAACTATATAAAGAACAGGAAATCGTACTTGAAGAGGCGATACACCTCCCAAGCCTTAGTGGAGGTTAAGTCTTCATCTTTCAATATTGGACTAAACATTGTCGGTCTCTCTCTTGTATATATAACATTACGTTTTAATGCGGCATGCTTGATAAAATTCTCATGCTGTCACTATGCTCAGAGTTCACACTCAACTTATTTAATGTTTAGAATGGGAAAATTCGCGGGGTGACCCCGCATTAATGCGATTATGAACCCCTATCTATCATATCATAAATGATTTTGGAGGAAGCAACCAACACTTATGCCCTAAATTTCAAATACTTTTAATCATTTTGATGCCAGATAATGAGCCAAAAAGTGCATTCCTGTTGGATACAGAACACGCGACTTGGATTCCCTACTATGCAGGGATGCACAACAATCATACTGTACAATTAAAACGCACCCGTTTCATGTTTTTTTTTCTTTTGGTTTCAGGCTTTTAATGAATATCGGCAGTGTCTAGTTTTTTTTTTTTTTTTTTGAATTTTTTAATCTTCCTATCATCTCGGCAGACAAAGAAAGCAACATTTCATTTTCTTATTTTAAATTTTCTTTTAAAGAATATTTAATCCTATCCATCCATTCCATCTTTAATCCTATCCATCCATTTAAATTCTTGTTCTTACTTTCTACCAAAAGTCATTTCCTTCATTTATTTCTCTAGATTTCACACCTTTTGCCTCCATTTTACCCACCAACCTCCATAGCCACAAAGTGGATGGAGCTTTGTTCAAACCCATGCTCTCAACCACCATTCAAACTCTGACCACCATCTTCTCCATCCAACAAACATATTTTTGTTTCTTTTTCCTTTATACATCATCTTCACTCATTGGCCTCCAAAACCAGATAATTGTTTGAGCTTGAAACCCATATCAACGACAAACCCATATCAACATTCTCTTCATCTCATCCACTGCAATTTTATTTTTTCTTTTGGATTTTTGTTTTTATTGAGGTTGCACAATTCCTTCCATTTGTTGACTGTTGCTCAATTATCTACTTCCAGTTGTCTACAAAATTGGGATTGAAATGTGTCTTTGCAATTTCTATTTTTGATTGCATTGATACTAGAATTTGGGAATTGCTCTCAAACACTTATAATTATTTCTCTTAAGTTGTATCACAATTCTACTTTGAATTGTATTTAAACACTTATGTGCTAGGAAAGAGACTAGGAAATGTTTGTTAAATTAATATTGAATTGCTTTGATGCACTAAGTAGTTCAATATATGTTTTGATGCACTTAGTAGTACACAGGAAAAGGAGGTTGTTAATTTTCACATATTGTAATTGGCAATGCTTGGTAAACAAATAATGAATAGCTTTAACAAACTTTGGAAAGTCTTGCTAAACACGTAAGTGGTAGAAGTTTATTCATTTAGAAAAGTATGGTATCAACTTGAAATTCCTATGTGAAATCTACCTTATTCAATTTATTCACTGCAAGTGAATGTTTATATTATGAGTTGCATTGTTCAATTTATACAATGCAAATTCTAAGTACAAGCCACATGAACACCAAATTGGCAAAAACCAAAGTAGGAGAGTTTAACTAGCATAGGATGAAGCTAAGAGTATGAGGTCACAAAGAAGCACATTGTTTGAAGCCAGTAGGAAGACTCTAGTTGTACAATGTCTTGTAACAAGCAGTTATTGTATATGATATAGCTTAATTCTATAATGTGTATATCTAAGTTGTAACAAAAAGGTGAATGTATTGAAAAGATGAATGTAATGAGTCCATTGCTTCAAGTGAGTCCACAGGATGATCAAATAGTGCTTACATTACAATAAAACATTGATTACTACATGAACTTTAATTATAAAAGTTCAATAAAACTAAATGCTCTTACCATCAAGAATTGAGTAAAACTAAATTGACTCCTATGTGTTTAAGGGTATAAATTTGTTGGAGGTGCTGAACAAGATACAAGCATTTGTCTTCTATTAGGTGTTGGAAGTGCCTCAACCTGCTACATAAAGAATGAAAATTAAAGAATTCCTCAACAAAAAATAAGAAAGAATTTGAAATCTTATAGAAGTATAATTTTACATATAGTTGAATGTTGAACCTACGAATTTTTTACACTTGAAGCTCTTTTTTTTTTTCTCTTACGTTGAAGTTTAACCTAGCTCTTCATGCGTTGTGATTTCCTTATATTATGTCTCTCATTGAATCCCTTTTGACTTGTTTAATACATTCACTTTCTAGTGTAGTGTTAGCATCAACATCGTTATCCAAACTCTTTTACCTTGATCGAAGTTTTAATACTCGCTTGCTCAATTCAAGCACGACTTTTTGCACTAGTGAGCATGCTTCTGGACTATCTAATGCTTCGGTTGCTAATTTTATTAGCATGGGACAGAGTTGTCCATATCGTTGCGTCCTTCCTAACCTTGGATCTAATTCAACTTCCTTTTCTATAATGTCATGTATTACAACACATCTTGCTTTTTTTGTCCACCTTTTAAAAATGTACTGCTCATGAAGTTTTTTAACATCCATCGCCTCATACACCTTCACAACATGACAGTAGAGTAGACAAAAAGTTTCAAATTTCCTACAACCACATGAAATAGACTTGTCACTAAGATCAAATAAGACTATCCGTTCTCCCTCTTTGTTTACTAAAGTAACAACATATTCAAACAATAAACAACTTTCATTTCTTTGTTTTATACAAGCAATTGGATATAGATCATACTCTTGTTGGAACAAATCAAACATAATAGTTGTGTAAGTTTGAGCAAGATGTTGCAACATGGGTGAACTCTCCATTTTCAATCTTGTTATTTTTTATTGCGACTCAAATTCACACCACAACTTATTGCATCTTTTCTCCTCTGCAACTTGTTCGAAGTGCTTGAAGAATTGAATGATGTTTAATCCTGATTTGGTGCAACTCTTTCTATCAGAGTTCACACTTTCACTAAGCTAAGTACTTCGCATGCCAAGTGTAAAAGCATTCTTCATATGGCAAGATTGCCTATTTCTCCCTTATATTGTAAATTGATTTCAACCATGTATTTTCATGCACGTTGTATTTTGATAACAAGTTGCTCCACTCCTCCTTAAATTGTGTTTCCTTCTTATAACCAAACATGCACGTCTTAAAGTCAGTCATAGAATGTGATCCTTCCTTCATCAAGTTTCCAAGGCGTTTAATACCATTTTGCATTATATGCCATGTGCATAGTTTATGAGAAGTTTCATGCAATACCATGCGTAATGCTTTTGTTATAGATTGATCTTAATAATCATTAAAAACAGTGAGTAGTCTTTTTTATTTGTGTGCCTCTAGAAAAGTTTCTAAAAGCCATTTAAATGAATTTGCAGTTTTATCATATAATAGTGCCACCCCAAAAATCATCGCACCTCTATAATGATTGAATCTAAAAAAGATGGCAATGGGTCTATGTGTATGATTTATACAGTATGTTGTATACCACATCACCAAAATAAGCATAGTCAATTAACATTCTAGCATCTGCCCAAAAAACTTTGGTTATTTTTTTTTTCATTATCCATTTGATAAGCATGGTAAAATGATGGATTTTCTGATAATTGTTGTTGGAAGTATCACAATAAACAACCAGCTCATCCATATACCATACTTCTTTTTCTTTTATATTGAAGATAATTTTTTGCATCCAACCTTGAATAGCTAAGATTTGCTCTTCCTCTAGCATGCTTGCTCATCAACTCAAAACATGCTTTTAATTGAAGCCTAGAATCATCAGCCAAATCAATTTCATGTGCTTGAACTTCAATCAATTTACACTGTGATTGTAGCAAATATATCGTTTTTGGAAGATGAAGTTCATGATTATGTTCCTCAACAAATTTTGTGACTTTATATGTTTCATTCACACGTGTAACTCCCTTTCTTGCTTTACAATTGGTCCTAGTCTCAAGTCAAGGATTGATAGTAAAAAAATCTCTTTTGTCTTCCTTTCGTAAACTTTCTTTACAAAAAACATACTTGTGTTATGGAGCCATCTTTCCTACTCTTGTTAAAATAATGTTTTCTAACTTCAAATTCAGTTCTCCCACCATAGTCAACCCAAAACTTCCATGTTTCTTCTAGGTTATCAAACTCCATATCTAGTTTAAGCTTCAACTCAACTTCCATAGGAGAATCCATCATCAAAATGATACCTGATAAATGAAAAAAAATGCAATTTTTTATTACTTCATAGGTTTTTAAGAGATCTTTGAACATAATATCCCATGTCTTTTAGTTCAAACCCTATGTACAGAATGAAAATAATTTAACATGCTAATTCTTGCTTCAATTCCTTTGTACAGAATGAAAAAAATGCAGTTAGTATATATACTAGCACCTCTAGTTTGAATCAACAATTTATGGTTCCTAATGTTCAAGAAAGATTTATGCAATGAAGATTATAAATGGAAGCAACGAAGATATATAAATGATTCCAATAAACAAGGTTTACCTAGAATTTAATTGATTCAGCAAATTCCTATCCCCGTATGCAATCACAAATGCTTGTCCCCGTATGCAATACTTCGTTCACTCCATGAAAGATCTCTCATTTCTCCTTTTTTTCTCACTGAGTAAGTTTGTAGAAGAGTGTAAGTAAAAGGTAAGGTTAAAAAAGAGCCATTCTTGGTGCCGTGTATATGGAGTGTTGAAATGGCGCCAACTTTTGCTTCCGCGTGTCACACGTTCAATGGTTGATCTCTTGCACGGACATGACTTGAAGATTGCCTAAAACGAAAAAAAAAAAATGAAACGGGTGCGTTTTAATTGCATAGTACGATTGCTGTGCATCCCTGCACAGTAGGAAATCCGAGTCGACTGAGCACGTCATACGTAGCTTTAATTGTAAAGCTGGCAAGCTTAATTCTCATCTTACTGCCTTGTTTGAACATGGATTAATTATAATCTAAAGATCAAATAATATCTGATATTTCCTAAAATATCTGAATTAATTTTTGTTTGCTTCAGGAAATTATGAATACATGGTATAAAATTTCGTGTTCTTTTTTAATAAAACTGATGAGAAATGGTCGTAAAAAGTACATGTTGGCGTGATTGTGTTGTTGAGAATAGTTGTCTTTTTTCCTTTTGTTGCTCTAGGATACTAATGTGACGATAAACTTGAGATAAATGCTAAGACCCTTTTATCATCATCTTCATTTCAAGAAGAATGAATGAGAGGCTGCATCAATATGGTGGTCAAACACTATAATCTGTAAATCTTGATAATTCTAGACTGCATGACTGCATCCTGTTCTTCTTCTATTTTGGTATATATTATGGTAGGATATATATTCCAGGGCTTTGCTACAAATTGCGTTTAAGATTGTACTCCCATAACTAGAGTACATATATATATATATATAGAGAGAGAGAGAGAGAGAGAGAGAGAGAGAGAGAGAATGTACTTAATTACAGAGAAATTGAGTCAGAGATATACTATTTCCTCTTATTCTTAGCTAACCCCTGTAAAGTTAACTGCATCCATTTCGTCTTTTATAGACTGCGCCTAATAAAAGACGGATTTCACCAAAAAAAAAAAAAAAAAAAAGGAAAATTGGATTTAACAGAAGATTAAGCAGAATGGAAAAACAGTTACTTCATGTTCGTATATCATCAGTAGCTTTGAAGCATGGGTTTACGAGAGTTCTAGCTAAGTTCAGAACTTTCGGAGTCTCCATCTTGTTCCTGCCATTGCTCAGCCAATATGCTTTCAAGCTCACAAGGCCTGCAAGGAATGCTAATTGCACCTTCTTGATCAAACCCATACTCTTCAGCAGCTAACTCCAATAGCCTTAAAAACGTAGGGTTGGTCAAGCATCTTAGTGGCACCACAAATCTCTTTGGTCCCTCCCCATCCTCAGCTATCACTGCAAAATGCCCTTCTTTTACATCTTCTGGGACATATGAACTTGATGATTTCCTACCAAGTGACAGACTTTTCTGCAGCTTCTCAACTACAATCCTTAGGTTCACCACCCCACCTTTCTTTTTGCTCCTGTTGTTTCTGTGCTTCGCCATGACCAGTAGAGAATATAATATAATATAGTAATTCTAGTGTGTGCAGATGATTGTCTCCTCGACCAAGTTCTACACTGCAGGTTAATTAGTAGCTAGGTTTATATATTTATAGTGATACGAAGAAGAGAGTTAGAGAGATAAGACAGGACAGTACAGAGAGAGAGAGAGAGGGAAGGACATGGTCGGACAGAGGGAGTGTGTACTTAAATTTAGGAGACCATTGCATGTGGGTGAGTGTCCTTGAGCTTTCAACTTACTCATGAAACGTCTCTTTTGACTTGTCATGTCTGCTTCCAAAATTATTAATTAACCACAGGCTATTGGTCATCACTCCGTAACCCATTCTACTTGCCTTATTCAGTTCTCCATCTTTTTTCTTTTTTTTCCATTTTGAGTGCCTTGAAGAAATTACAGGTTACCATCTGAGCTTAATTTTAAATATAGTTGATTAAAATGTAACAAAATATCTCAATAAACTTTGAAGTACAATAAAATTCTTAATCTTAAGTTAATCGGAAAAATTTATACCTTCATCTTAATAATATCTCCATGTCCTAGTATCAGTTGAAACGAATCCAAGACTTAGACGATTTGCTGTCCTTATTTTTCATTGAAATTTAACACTTTTTATTTTTGTTTAAAGGTATGAGGAAAGATTTTATCATATTCAAAATTTATGTACCAGTTCAAAAAATAAAGCAAAATTCCTTCTATTTTGTTTGTTAACAATAATTAATGAATCGTATAGCTTGTTATAGCAATTGTTAATTATAGCACCACCAGTCTTATCCGGCTTAATGCACATGCATCCCAACAAAGAGAGACATAAGTGAGTGACACACCTCTTTTTTTTTTTCACTTATAATGCACAGGTGACGGTAAAAAATCCATCTTAAATATTATTATATAGTTGTAAGACCAAGGCATCATAATGGAAACGAAATGACATTTACTATATAGTCGTTTAATATCGAAAAATTTAATGCACCAATAATTAAGCCAATCTTTGATGGCGCACAACTTCGACACGACATGATGGGGTGCATGTCGTTGGCTTTCTTTTACGTCGGTATAGCCTCATTAAATTAACCAGTGAAGACTCAATGTGAGGCCCACTTATACGACGCTTTTAACAAAAAGTACAGATCTTTTATTTATTTTAGCAATCTCCGCATTTTGGGCACATGTAACATTAAGGTTGCAATATTATATGTCCATCTTCAACCACTGAATCCTTATCCTTCGGTCATACATTTTTGACTATATCTCTCCTTCACCATATGATCTTTGTCAATATTTCAGCTTACGCATGATCTGTCCATGTGCTTGTGTACTGCGAATTCGTTCGAAATTAATGGCATGGTTTTTTGTATATCAAAGTCCTTAGCTTTTGCTTCAGTATTGCCAAAAGATGCAGTGCATCCCTTTGTGTGGATGGTGAGGACTGAGCACACTTATGTTTATGAACCTGGAGATTATTCATGGAGGATACCATATGCTGCATTTTTTAAAACATTTATAGGTAGTTTGTACAGAGTTTGATATTATCACAAGGTAATTTAACTGGTAATTTGCTTGGTCATATTAATTTATGCATGTTTACGCTTTTTGCAGTAATGTCAGATTTAGTTACCTAGATCCATTATAATTTACGAAGAATAAGTTAATTACATGTTAGGCATATTTTTGCAGTAATGTCTGACTTAGTTGTAGTTTCTGTCTTGCATTAGACACGAAAGTGAAGGACCAAACCCTGCATTTATATGGAGGCTAGCTACTTTCCTAATCCATAAATAAGATCAAAATGCATATTCTTCCTCAATTGGTTATTCATGAGCCTGTGGTGCAGCAGAAGCAGAAGGTAGCCTATGATAAGTTATGCAATTGGAAAAATAATTGAGGTTCCAGATGATGTTTTATTTTGAAATAAGAAAGACAAGTTCTTTATGTAATGTAATCTGATACTCTAAACACAGCAAGAAAGTCCTCACACTGGGACCATATATCAATGGACACAACACGCAAAATCTGATATTCTTGTGTCCTTTAATTGGTCCCCAACATATGTGATTTCATGGAGAACACAAGAGAGGGGCCCAGAACTCCCCTACAGTCACGCTCATTCTGATAAAAGCATTCGTCAGCTAATTACGGCCAGAGGCACATAATTAAAGGAACAAAAAGTTGAGACCAAGTATCGCAATCGAAGGGTTGCTATTTGATGAAACTATTCAACTCTTGCTGTCAACAAAATGGTGAAACAGGAAGTGTTTACTATTCTGTATTAATTAAAGAATCAGATGAGACCAGCTAATTTAATTGAAAATTTGATAAATGGATTAATCGATTATAATTTCAGTTCTGTCGATTCTCAAAATTATTTAAAAGAAAAGTCAAGCATTAATAAAACCAGTAAAACCAGCAGAATTGATACTAATATGTCGAAAAGTGTGGTGAGTATTTCAAAAGAAAATATCACATTACCTGAGAGGGTGAGATATATATAATGAAATGTGAAATTTAGTTTATAAAGAGTTAGGAAAGAGATGAGGTTTTATCCATACAAACATGGGCCACATACTCCAACGTAATTCAAATTAGGAATTTTTCACTCTGGCCATTATTATAAATCGTTTCTTATCGTTACTTGTCGCAATTAATTTGGTTTAATACTCACAAAACATTCCAATAGTCATTTTATCCAATCTGCGCTATATATACAATCCTTCTGTGAGGTATAAGAGCACATTTTTTTGAGATTATTTTTCTTTCCTTTCTGCTAGTTTGTGTTCTAAGTACTTATTTTGAATCATAGTGAAAATTCGCGTGTTGGCACAGAATACTTCAAAAAACACTAATATTATTCTTCAACAAACATAACAGTACAGATGAACTCTATTTACTCCCCTCTCATCTTCTGTTAGAGATCTGTTATAGTTGTAACAACATTAAATCACTATTAACTAACACTACTGACTCAACACATGTCACGTGTGACGAAGTATTTTTTAAAAACTGTTTTTTCCAAACATGATTTAAATTGCATTACGTACTTACATTAACATGAAATAGTTTTTTTAATTTGTTCAAATCAAAGTTTTGATATTTTGTGAGTTATGTAACATTTTAATATTGAGGGCGTAGTCTGTAGTGTCTATGTCCGTGGATGAAGAAAGATACACTTAATTCTATGATTAGCCTGGACAGTACGAATATCTCAAACATAAAAGGCACTGGAAAGATGACAAAATGACATCACTTTTTCATTATATAATTATTCTATCATCTTATGTTTTCTCTTGGGAGAATCGCATGTGCATATGTCGGTCATTTTCATGATGATCATGATTCGTGTCTTGTTTATATAACCTTTGATTACGTACTAAAGCTAGCTTGTTTCAGCAAAATGGTAAGGGTTAAAGATCTTAATTTGGATTAACTACCACGACGATTTTTTATAGCTAAGAAATTGATGGAGTTTGCTACTTATTATATTTTGACACTTGGAAAGGCAGGAGCATTCAAAAAGTTCTATTAAATTAACTGATATTACATACCCTACTGAATGGGACTATTTCAGAATTATCGATCTGCATTTTTCAGGAGCATTCAGTATATAATTTGGTAAATAATTTATATGAAAATTTTTTATTCTTGCTTAGAAAACAGCTTTATATTTAGTATTTTTTATAACATTAAAAAAAGTAAATTACACAAATCTTCCTTGATTTTTAATAAAATTAATTACACGTAATTCTCCTCTATTATTTTAAATATACGTAGACCTCTATTGCAACTAAAAATTAGGTTACACTTCAATTTAACTATAATTTTTTTTACTAATATCGCTCCATTAATATACTTATTTTTCAAAATATCTGAAATTAGACTAATGTAAGTGTGTGAGTGTAATGAAAATATAAAAGGTTTGAATAATTTCAAAAAATTGAAGAGGTGTGTGCAATTTATTTTTAAAAAAATTTAAATACCATTATTATTGTTATAAATATTATTTAAAAAAGAATTATATGATAATATATATAAATGATAATAACATATAGTTTTTAATTAACATTACAAGAGTATTGAGAATGTGCTCTGGCTGAGAAACATCCTCAGCCATATAAAAGGCAGTTCTTTCCAAGTTTGAAAGAACCGTTACGCATATGCTTCATGCACTTGATGATTAGCTATTAACTCATTACATTCAATTCTGAAACTGCTTTTATCCATTTCTAGTAGAACATGCAGAAAGATATTCACTATTGTTGAATTACATGTGCCAGGAGCACAACTCCCACATGGGATTTAATTAATTTCTGTTTATTGATGGTGAATTTGGAAATAATAGATTGAAAGGAACAAAAATTGTTAAATGTATTAAGACATCCTTATGTATTGGTTGTTTTACTCTATTTGCGCATCAATTATTAAATTTCTATATGTTCATTCCTCAATAAAAAGAAGTAATGTTATAGTAGAGAGAATATAGGTTTGACTGTTTGTGAGCTTTTAAGTCATTTTTACCAAATTTTGACAATAGAAAGGAAAAAAGAAGTTAAAGGGCAGTACAATGGAAATGGAAAGAGACGTTGGGGAAAAGAGAAGATAGCGAACCAATTGCACATATGGAACACGTGAGGCTTGAGAATCAACAATATTCTAAATTAGAAAATTATTCGAGTCATTCCAAGACACAACTTGATTCCATTTGCCACGTCAAGCTTATTACGACGATTTTTTTTGAGGTATTTTTAGTAAATATATAGGTATCATGGATTTTTATCTTATAAAAATTGGTATGCAGTTGTTATATCAGTTTTTATGGTGTTACCTGCACATTACGTAGTTGTATGCATGAATTTTATTTGTTTTGACGTTGACGTACACAAAAACAAAACCTCAAAAGTCGACTTTTGTTCTTGGTATGCGATGGGAGTTTAAAATTAAAACTTTTCTAAGTACTTGTATCTTTCATTGTTAGATGACACCCAATAACTAGCATCTGGTGATTTTGTCGAGATAAACTTTCACCTGACTCTATATAGCAAAACAAACCATTTTTTCTTTCTAAATTACTCTTTCAAAAACGATATTTAAGTTACACAATTCTTTCTTCGACCGAAATATTTGAAAATTTACACCCTTTCCTGGAAATCAAAAGATGTAATATCCTGACTTTTTCTTCGACAAAAATAAACTACAATTACATTTTTTTTTTTTATATTTACGATATAATATAAAATGAATTAAATATGCATGTGACTAATGTAAAATCATTCAATTTATTTCTTTAAAATAAATTAAATAAAATTTTGTAATTACATTTTTTTTTGTTTTATTTTTGATAAAAATTAATATCATAAGTGCTTCGATCATCTTTGAACTTTAAGAAAAATTAATATATTTTTTCATAATAAATTATAAAAGCAGCATAATTTAACATTTTTAAATGTAAAAAGACAAGCCTCAAAGAAAGTAGATCTAGGAGAGAACTTGGACAGGATTCAATCCAAGCATAAGAAAGATCTTAGCTTTCCAAATATAGTTAAGGTGCCTGACAATTAGAAGGTTGACATCAAGCAATGTTATTTCGATCTCCATTGCAGAAACAACTATAGACGATCCGAACTCGAATTTATTTCGGAGTACCCATTCTGACGCTGTCACATGTGATTCTCATGTATGCCGTACCATTCTGTTTTATGAAGTGATAATAATTGCAAGCTTACAATACGAAGACTCATGACTATAATTAATGGAAGATATATAAAATTCTTCAGAGTTCAGAGCAAGTTAACTAGATGTTCTTCAGCTTTAGTTTCTAGTCCATTCTCTTCCACGGGCCTCGTACAAATTATCTCATTTGGAAAAAATTGTCTATCTAGTATACAATATACAGTAAACTATTCATATCATTTCTGTAAGTAGATCTAATCCTCACTGTGTAGATCAACCTAAACTGTCAAGCATTATACGGTTATACCGTACTTCAGTTAGCATCCTCTACCAGTACCGCTGCATTAGTTGATAGATGTATATATGTATATACAGAAAGAATGTAAGCAGAAGAAGCTCATCATGAGAAATCGTGAAGAGTTTCACTGGATTCAGTAGCTGCTCATCGAAGGCAACTTTATTATTATATGGGAGGAGCTGCATCTATAAACATAGAAGACTATAGAAGAATAGTGGTATGAATGCGTTGTCAAGTTGTGCTGTGTAGGCCTCCAACAAACCACTTACAGTCACAGCTAGAAGTAGAGAGAACCAATGCTGCAATTGGTAACGAAGACATCAGCTAGAAGTGGAGGGAGCTACTAGACATCTATGTGCTATCAAGCAATGCATATTGGTGGGACATGCACCACTTGAACCTGAATCCAAGTAAAACTATCTACCCCCAAAACGCACACAAACATAGAGAAAGAGAGGAGATAGACCTGGGTAAGAATATATCCAGTTGATGCTAAGAGTGGAAGGAGCAATGAGCAAGCAGCCAGTACCGATGTGATACCAGCAGCCGTACCTTCAATGGTTTTCTCTGGCAATTTGGAAAAGCAAAACATCCACATCATGTACAATGCAAGATTCTGATACAAATCTGTATTCAGTAATAAATAATATACTTACTGCCAGATTTACTCCACCTTAGAACACCATACTTGTGACCAACCATTGATGCCTGAACACAAAAAAAAACCACGTGTACACAATCAACAGAATGTGTTGTAATTAATATGGCAGAGACATGCGCATTTACCACCTTACTCATGCACTTTTGAAATCTTACCATTTATCCCTAGATTTGCTCAAATGACGAAAAAAAAATCACAAAAATACCAATTTAAGGCTAAGTAACGAGATGGTGAAAGAAACAAGGTTTACCATTGTATCTCCAATTCCCAGACTCAATATTCCCGCAAAAGGGGCAAGAGGTCGATCGTTGTACCCAGAAGACATCCAAATAGGAAGTGCACATCCCAGTAAGAGTGAGAAGTGGCTGAGAAAGGGCACTAAATCGTTAAGGGAATTGTTTGGGACTCTTATGCGTCATAAACTTTATGCTTTACAGTTTGATCTATAAGGGAAAAAGACATACTATACCTTACAATAAGAACGTCAGAGTCACGATGGTCGGTGAATGCATTCATAAATTGATGTATCAATTGTCCCAAAGGCCAAATTCTCCACACCTGAGTCAAACAATGTTTGTGTGAGAGCAACCAATAAAATTGCAAGCAAAAATGCAAAACCATAAACCCTTTTTTGAAGCATTTCACAAAACTAAGACCCAATTCACAGGTAACATTGTTACAATACTAGAACACTTGCTTTTGGGAAATGAAAAGAAGCAAAGGTCTAAGCTTAAAACTGAGGCATTCCAAATTATCAATCTTACATACAATACATATTTTCTGCAATTGCATCAGTCAAAATCTGAGCAAGAAAGAAGTTGCATTTTGTCTAAGCAATGTTAACTATTGGGCATTGACCAATAGTGTCTTAATATGGTCTGCCATGTTCAAACATGTGATCTACCAAATGATCTATCACAGCTTCCACAGTTGCAACTTGCAATCATATTTAAGAATTAAATGTCTACATTTATTTAACAACACCCTATTCTTGAGCTACTAACAGTGACATCTTTATAGCCATTTAGTAAACATTTAAAACTACTTTCTTGGAGTCCAAAACTCTGATGATAATTAATATATGTTAATGAAAATTAATCCTCCAGAATGTACTGATATTACAAACTCTCAACACTTCCCCGCTACCCTTTAGTCATCAATAAATATAGTACTGCACATGCACCTAACAGGATCCGCCCAACTAAACTCCTTGACCACATCCATTTACATGGATGTCTGTTGGTATCATAGCAGTACTAAACTTTATAATGTTTTTCTAAGTTTCCACATACTGACACTTGTTTGTAATCAGCAGTAAACAATGAACTTCACCAATTCTGTGACAAAATATGAAACCACTATTGCTAACTTGAATGCAGGTCTAGATACTTACTCGAATAATTTCTAATGTCAAGAAAACCGCCAAAGCTGCACCAAAAGCTAGATCAAGAAACTTTGGCTGAAAGCAAAAAAGCAGTGAGCAACAGAGCACTGGGCACTGGACAGACAGCTAATACCATTGCTCATCATAATATTTAGTACCCAAAAGACAAACAAGCACTAAGAAATCACCTGGAAGATAAGAGCAGGCAAAAACATCAAGACAGCCAGTAGATGGTAGTATTTCCGCAGAAGAATTCTCTCAATCTTACTGTTCTTTGATATGTTATAGAATCGGAAAACCGAAAAACAGATAACACACACCCAATAGATACATAATGCCAGTCTTTTGACTGGCTCTGAGAATACAAAAGAAAACACCCTGCAAAAGATATTGCAAGAATAATATTTAGTAATATGACAACATAGATAATAAAGATGGCAATAAACACAGCGAGAGAATTGAACCTGAGACCACCTTCCTAATTTCCACATGAACCAGTTGGAAAGGATTCTTATTAATAACATGCCTATGTAGGACATGACTACTACAAACTATCTCAAGTTATAGAGCTAGTTGAATTAGGCCCTTTTGTTGCTACCATTATCATATCTCCATACAAACTCAGGCAGCATGTTCTGCAGGGACAGGATATCACATCGAACTTTTACTATTTTAGTTACTTTTTACTCAGAAAGAAGAAAAGTTATTATAAGTTATAAGGCAGTAAAATACATGTTCAACTCTATCACTATGTATGAATGCAATGCAATCCCAATGACTGTATCCTCCATTGCACAGTTTATAAGGGGAAATAACAGCTAGTGTTGTCTGCTCCAATACCATAACCTCAGATTGGGACTGCCAGTATGACATATACAATATACTTGTTTAAAATATAACAACTACTAAGAGCTATAATTCCTAACTCCTAAGGACTCAGTTCCTACAATTACCACCATGGGTCAATGGTGCCACTCAACATATATGAGAACTGAAAACATCAGTAATCACAAAGAAGAGTGTCAAAATGGATCAGGTATTGATTTTATACCAAAATAGGGGATGAATGTGAAACTCCTGAACAAACTGCATCCAAGATGGTACAATTACAATCATGAGCAATCCAAGGGAAGCAAAAAATATAAGAGATCTCCCAATCTCGCTGTATCTTGATTCAGCAGAAGTGGTGTTTATGGACCATTCCCATATTTGGATAATATATTTGAAAGCTAAAGGATATAGCAGAAGGCCAAGCAACAATCCCTGCAAGAAGACTAACACTGATTACTGATCTAGATATACCATTAATCATCAAATTCATCATATAAGGACTCATACCTGAGTAAAAGTGCTTATCTCACTTCGACTAATTTCATATTCTGTAGAAAGCAACTCTGATGACATCAAAAGTCCAGGTAGCTGCTTAGATAATATAATAACCAGAAATCAGATAGATATATACATCTGATTTATCTAAAATCAATATAATCGTGTAGAAAAACACTACCTTTGCCATAGTACGCAACAACATGTCACCAAAATAGAGAACTATACCTGCAGTCACCAAAAGCGCTTCCCCTAGGAACATGAAAATGAAAAAAACAACAAAAAATCCCTTGGTCAACCAAACAACTATACTGAGATATGATTATATAGCGGCAATAATAGAACTTCTATACAGAGTTTTTGTAAAATTGAACAACGGTAATGCTAACACAGATGTATCAGATTTGATAAATCAAAAGCTTCACTCATCTTCCCTTGTGAAGGGACCACTGTATACTGTAAGGTATATTATCGTTAGTTGACACTTTCACTTCCCCAAATTCATTACTACTTGGAAGAATAATGGCTTCCATCAAATTCAGAATATAATATGAACTATAAAAAGAGCTCAATAGCAAGTTTATTACTTTCCCTTATGACAATAATATAATTCAGACTACAAGTACCTAATAGAATAGGTGACTAAGACATATGAGTAAGACATACCAATGGAAGCACACGATGGAAAAGTTCTGAGAAAATGTTGAATTAACTTCACTGCTGCCAATCCATGACAAATGAACCAGGACAGTTTTAGTGCTGGGTGCAAGCCTGCACAGAAAAGCAAATGAGAGTTTAGTGGAATGAATATTTCTCATCTGGATTTAAGACAGAAAATGGAAATGGATATCTTTTTAACAGAATTATTTGGCTGAATAACGCAAAAAGCTGAACTTGTGTTTTTCAACACATTTAAGATTCAATATTGAAGTCAATACAAAAACTCACCACCTTGAGATGCTGCAGCAAGTGACACACAGCAGACGACAGCTTGAAAGAACATGAAACATAAGTTAAACCTTAAACCCCAGTCACCCCGTGAATATGGTGCCCGCCGTAGACTCAAGCTGAGGAATATAAGTACACCCAAGCTGCTGGCAGATGTGGCCCAGAATTGCAATGTCAGATACTGAAGTTCTATATTAAAACAAAAAAAAAAAAAAATCAGAAAAGAATATTTGTATTTACATTGTCAAGCACATAACCGGTATCGTATTGAGGTACATAGAACAAAAGTAAGACTTTGAAAGTCCATATGCAACAAAACCTACATAATGGGAAATTTAGAATGTATTGGATTGATACTAAGAGTATCAAGAAAACTAGAAAGCAATACAGCCATAAGTCATAAAACATGCATAAGCCATGAAATCTAGTGAAATTGCAATAATAATGGCTTTTGACAGAGTATTGTTGAGCCAAGTAGCTGATTCCCCTGAATCACGTATCATTGAATCCAACGAATGCATAAAAATAGTTACGTGTGAAAACTAGTACCTTCAACTTTAACTTCACCCAATGACAATCCTCTTGATAGCTGTATCAACTTTGAGAGAATAACCGCAGGCAGAGTTACCGCCCCAAGCAGTACGCCAGAGGAAGCACCGGGCCTGGAAGAAAATCATAAAATTTCAAGGCTTAGCGCTAAGCATCCGTTTGAGAATTGAACTAATGGGACCGAAAAAAGTGAAATTAACATGAAATTCAGTAGAATTGATTGAATGGTAAGAGAACAGGAGAAGAGGGAAACGATGAGCATACCTAGTGGGGAAAAGGGAGAGGGAGTTGGAGTTCTCGAAGCGGATCTCGAGGAAAAGGGAAGCAAGAGTGAGGAGGAAGAGAGAGAACGCGTGGGAGAGAAGAGAGAAGGGGAGAGAGTAAAGGACCAGAGAGATGAAGAAGAGGACGACGGCTCTCTCACCGTTGAAGAAGGACGACGTCGTAAGAGAGGCCAGGGTCCCCATCTGGATAGCGCTGAAGGATGGAACTTGGAATGAGGAGGATCGCAAACAAGGGGGTTTACGCGGGAAGAGAAGAAGAGACAGTTAATCCCATGATTCCTATGCGAGGAGAGAGACAATAAGAGAAACAGAAGAGACTCGTGGAGACTATTCTGAGGATCATTCGTCGAAGGCAAGATAGATCATAGGAGAATATGCCCATTCTGTGGAATTGCTTGTGGTTGGGTGGGTTTGGTGTCTCTGCCGTGCGAATGATGAAGTTCGTTAGGACGTTCATACTAATCCAAGTCTTGGTGGGCGGGCCTGACTCACACATCAAACCCATACCCTTCACACAAAAAGAAAAAGAAACCCCAAGTATCCTACCGTTAAATTATTGAGAAAAAAAAAAATATTTTAGTCCTGAATTTTTTAATTTACTTTCATATTGGTCCTCTATAAATTGAAAGTTTCAACATAATTATTCACTTTTAAAATTAATCTCATTTTAGCCCATTTCTCAAAGACATCTATTACCTCTCAAGCATTGTGCTTATGATTTTCTCATCTCAGCCTTCTTTATCTCTCATCTTTCTCTATTTGGTCCTTTTCATCGATGACACGAACCATTCCACAATCGTAGGAATGGACTTTTTAATCAATGTCTACAACCACTTGTCTATTTCCTATCATCAATGATGCAATCTCGTGTAGGCCTATTCAGCCGTATGGTTTATATTGTTTTTATTTATCACAGCTTGAGGCTACTAATATAAAAGTATTGATTACTTTTTGTTTTGTTATTGTGATTTGCCTTGGTTTTTGGGTACATAATCATTTGTGATATCAATATATGCATTAATAGAACATACTAGATTCAATTAAAACATAGGAATTAAGATCGACCAATTAGATTTGAAGTTTACGAAGAAGACGCTGACTGAATACTAGTGGAAGAGGTAGACACCAAACTTAACTTTTGAGGAAGTGGAGTCCCTTAATGATAAATTTTTATAATAGCAATCAAGAAAATTAAATTGATTATGGTTTTTGTTTCATAATTACTACATAACTTTCTTTGTTATCATTTTAAATTTTCATCAGATTTAAAAGAGTTATATACCAATTTAATTGCATACAATTTTTGTTATAATAATTGGAATTAGCCTCCATCTAGCTCTTCATCGCGTCATTGTGTCACAGAGTGTGGCAGTAAGAAGAAATCAAGAATGAAGATCAATCTTTAAAAATAATTTAAAGGAGAATAAAGAAGAAAATAAAGCTTGGTCTGACTTAAATATGCTGTTCTATATGGGTAAGAGAACCAGAAGCAAGGAGAAGTGTCCAAGAGAAATGGTTGATGTAATGGTGTCAATGACGAGATCTTCCGACCCTAAATGATTTGATGGAGGGAGAAGATCTATTACATTTTACGTTCTGAAGAGTTACTAATAATTTAAAGGAGAACACCATCTTCTAGCCCTGAAGCCACTTAAATTAATGCTATTCTACAAGCCTTGTTTTAGGTGTAAGCCCCTTCTTCAATGGAGGTTCTCTAGCATTTTAAATCAAACAATTTCTTCACGTATGGTTAATGGAAAGCTCCACATCAAGTTATGATTTGGCTTATAGCTTGCTGCATCATTGTCCGCAAAAAGCAAGGACCAATTCTATCATCCCTGTCATCTAGCTTCAAACGACATCATGACTGATGTTAAGAACTAGGAACAATTTTGAAACAATTGAACACTATGGGGAGTGACTTAAAAAATTAAACTATAAGGACCAGATTAAAAATTAAGGTAAAGTCTAGGGACCAAATGATGAATTTTCTCTAAAATTATCTCAAAATAATTCTCTACTTTTGAATTTAGTATTATTTAGGAGGGGTTATATTATGTTATATCTTGAAAGGTGGAAACTCATTTTAAAACTCTCAATTTGTGAAAAATCAAAAGGAATTTAAATTAAAAAATAAAGGACAAGAATAGTATTTTTCTATAAACTACTTTAAAGATTGGTATGAGAAAGTATTTATAATACTTATATTTGGTAATAACGTGTAGTATGTATTAATGATATAAAGTATAAGATATGAATGTTTAATTATACATATTAACTAGTATTTTGTTTACTTTTCAAAATTTCAAATATACTTTTTACATTTAAATAAATTAGTAGTATGGCCTCGTGTATTACAAGAGACTTAAGACAAAGAAGTTAAAAGAGCTTGGTTAATTTTTCTAGAAATGGCACTCTAAATATATATTACTAGTTGTTATGACAAAACTAGTGGAAAAACTACAAAATAATAAAGCAAGTTAAATATATAAATAGTTTTATAGTTATATATAAATATGATACTAAATAGATTATATAAGATACAAATGTCATAAAATTTTAAAGATTCGATTCTCATAACTCATTGATCATAGTGACGAAATCTGAATAGTACATTCATAAATTTGTCATGGGACTAGCTAGTGCAGACAAAAATAAAGAGCCAAATGTGGCATATTTCCCTACTCTGGGCTGATTCATTTGTCTTTGTAATGACAAAGCATTTTCACTACAATCCATTACAGGAGAGACCATATGATGGCTGGCGCTGATTAATTTAGAATAAAAACAGGCGCAGCCCCTGTAATTTAATGTATGAGTTGCATAGAGAGAGAGTGACTATATAACATCTTGTTGTCTACTATAGAAATAAAGGAATAATTTAACCTAAGTCTTTTCCAATACAAGTGACATTTTCTTCGTATCGTATGTGCCAAGTGTTTTTGTAGATTCCAGTTTCATCCACACGAATCATTGGGTATCCCATAAATTTATATAATTAGAATATCCAGCTTTATACATATATATCATTACATCGTACGCAGGTGCATGTCTAGGGAAAGCTCCATGGCATACTCAGAAACAAGCCTCCAACGTCCTCACGCCTTAGTCTTCGCCTACCCTCTTCAAGGTCATGCAATCCCAATGGTTTCACCATCACGTTCGTCAACACCAACGCCATCCACCACCAGACCTCCAGAGCTTCCTCATCCCACGACAACGTCTACCTCTTTGCCAGCGTACGAGAAAAGGGGCTCGTCATACGATACGCGACGGTGTCGGACGGCCCGCCGGTAGAACACGACCGGTCGCTCAACCATGACCAGTTTATGGAATCGTTGATTCATGTGTTGTCGGCTCACGTGGAAGAGCTTGTGGTGAAGCTGGTGAAACAGCCGGAGCCGCCTGTGAGCTGCTTGATTGCTGATACTTTCTTCGTGTGGCCGTCGGCTGTTGCCAAGAAGTTCGGCCTCCCGTGTTTCCTTCTGGACAGAGCCTGCTTTGGTTTTCTCGCTCTATTACCACATGCATCTTCTCAAACAGAATGGTCATTTTGCTTGCCATGGTAATTACTGAAATGAGGCACTAACACTATGCTTTCTACTAATTATACTGTGCTCCTTACATATGACGCAATATATAATTAATTATTAAATATAAAATATTAATTTATTAAAGAAATTTATGTTCAGTAATTAATGTGTGATTATAATAATGAATTTCTTCTAGAAAAGATTTTTAGTTGACTAAGTCAATTTAATAAGTAAACTATTACATGTATGGTGATTTTTTTGCATTCCACAGTTAGACTGTCGTTCATGTCCAAATTTTTTAAAATTTGTAGATTTTTTTTTGAAATTTCACAAATATGTTTTTTTTTTAATTTTTTTTAGATAGCCCACAATCAAATTTTCTGATTTAAATTTTTTTAAAATATAATTTTAAATAGTTAATAGAAATAAAATTAATGAACTTTATATTAAAATAAATTTTTAATAATTTAAATTAAAAATATATCTTAAAATTAAGATTGTTAAAAAGAAAAAAATTGCGATATTAAAATTTATTTGAGTTGAAAAAATAATTTTATTATCAAACATTCATAAGTTTATTACATGCTTTGCAATTTTTTACATCAAATTATTTTATAAAATACTTATTTAATTAAAAAATCTTATTAAAATTAAATCAAAATTATAAGCACTCTGACAAAAAGTTCTTTTTATATTTCTTATTTATATTCTATAATCGATATTAGCTATACATTTGAATAATTTAAAAAACCATTTTTAATAAACATAAAATAAAATAAATATAAATTTTTAATCACTATACAAGTAACTTTAAAAATGCTAAAAATTATTTTCAGTAAAGTATTTTATATAAAAAAATTTGATAATTTAAACATCTTATAAGAAAAAAAAATAATACTTCATATTTTTTACTGTGTGGGCTAATAGTTATATGTTAGTTTTTTTTACTGTACTATGTAAACAATGATACTTAATTTCCTAGATCCGTCGTCTTTTCTTGTTAACCTAGATGCTTAAATTTTTGTTTTTTAAATTCAAGGAGTCATATGAATGGCAAAAACATGACTTCATTTGTCCTTTTCTAGTCACGTTGATGGCAAAAACGAGAGCTCTTTCATTTTTGCCATCAACGTGACCCATTTTGTTTTTGTTTGTTTTTTTTTTGTCTAATCTCGTGTTTGCTATCAATGGGACATAGACGAATTATTTCCCCTACAAATGGGTGAGTGGTAGAAGCATTACATTTTTGTCTCTTTCTGATCTCATATAAGCCATCAACATGATACAACTTAACTACCCTTTCCTTGTTAATTTGCAAAGCACTACTTAATTTACTAGTAATATGTGTACATAAGAGTATTAAAATTATGTGAGTATTTTTATAGTTGAACTAATGAACTATCTTTATAAAGTTTTGATTTATTTTTAAGACACTTTATATGTAAAAAATTTGAAACTAAATGTTAATAAGTTTGCCAACATTAAATATAGTCCAAATTAGTAAAATTATGTAAGTATCTTTTTTAGTTGTATATATAACAATCTTAATAATGATTTAAATTATGAAGACATGATTATGAAATCCTTGAAATTGTATAGCACTGTAAAAATATATGAAGATTGATGTATGTGCATAAAAATAAGAACAAACGAAAAGATAATATAGAATAATGATAAAGGAAATACATAAAACATACATAGATGTTTAAAATTTAGAAGTTAATATTAATAATACATAGACTGAGGAAATGAGGATAATGCTATGATCCATGATAGTAATAAAGATAATATCATTAATTGAAATAATGACTTCTAGTACCACACCGAGGGCATCATCTAACTCGTTGATGCCGTTATTGTGGTGGTTAATCTTCTTAACCTTGCACATTCTCTCCCCCTTCATCTTCTGCACACTGGTCATATTGCTGTTCAAGACCTGTTGGCAAGGTATTTAAGTCCCACTGCGGTGATTGAATAAGAGGAATAGGCTAGTGTTGAGTGTAGAAGCCCAATTGTGGTTGATGGGCATACTCGATATGGAATGCAAAGGGATTAAAAAATAATGTCATGAGAGACCCAAAGCCAAATGTCATAGGAAGTGGTGTTTGGTAAATGTTTGATGAAGAATTGCATGCAGCGTATGAAGACCTAGGTGGTGTAGGTCCATAGTATGATGAACTGGCTTCTCCTATAGCAGTAAACTGTGATGGGGGTGGGAAGGAAGATGGTTAGTTACAATTCCTCTCAAATTTGTCATTATTTATGGTTGGGAATAGGATGATGACTCACCCACTCTAGTTGGCATAAAGGAAGATCCTGCAGTAGTGTTACCATCACCATCATCATCTTCTATAGGTTGAATAGGGTTTCCTGCTGACATGAAATCGTGGGCATGCTTACCCCTTATAGGCTTTGAATAAGTGGCCTTGCTTATTCAATTGCCTGAGGAGTAGGTTGGGATGTAGTTGGCACTCACCAAGGGCGTAAAACATCGTCCGACACTTTCAGCCGAATGTATCTCTAAATTGGACATAATCAGGGATGAAAGGGTCTTCAATACTGAGTCAATACAAGCCCTCTACTAAGTTAGCTTGTGACACAAGCAAAATGGTTAAGAAGATCTCATTTTATGTGAGCAAAATGCAAATAAGGTAGGATATAACGTAACATCATTACCACAAAACTTTGGCCACCACTAACTAGATTGATCCATCTACGTGTGCATCTTTAGTACCATCCTATATACTTTGAATTACAATCCGCAGGCTCGATAGAGAACTCAGTGAAAGAGAGGGTGTTACGCCATAAATTCCACGCTGCAAGGAAAACAATGTGCTCTTGATGCCAGTCTTTCTTTGTCTTACCGTGAAGTTGGAGTGTATGAACTGAACCCAAGTTAAATGACTCTTGTGCAATGGGTTATGTCTAACCAAATTGGTGAAACACACGTTCTGTATGGTGCAACTCTACAATGTGGAAGCAAATAATTAGGACTAATGCCAACCAAATGTCCTGAGCGACTAAGCAGTATTGTGGAATCATTTGTTGCATACTAGACGTATTGTAAGGTTGCCAAATTATCTGTACAGAAGTATACTCAAGCAATGTATGACATGTTGGTACAAGGATGTTGTGAAAAAAAAAATTATATAAAGATGGTAACAAACCTCATCTGGTCTAAAAACACTATATACAACCATAAGACTTATGGTAGGGGCCGAGGATACTGCCAAACATGCTTCCACTCGAATAAATGAGCCAGCATCGGTCAATAAGAATTATGCCTAATATTTAATTTTACAGGGAGGTTAGGGAAATGTATTTATACCTGAAGCCTAACACAGGCTCAATGGATACATATTTAAATGGAGATTAGGCAGTAGTGGACATGCTGGAGTGAGCATAGGGAAACAATCTCACACCTACAAGTGTAGCAAATGTAGGCAGCTGCCAATATTAACTTCCTAATAGCTAGTGGCATTATACATCTCATTGAACAAGAATACTAAGATAGCTGATCCCTAACTATATTAGCCTGCAACCTGGAAATCCTCCAACAACAGTAAATACATCAATATAACTTGATGTCTGGTCCAGTTTGGCTTCAAGTAGCCACCAAGTAATCGTAATATGTATGCATGTGTGAATTATTGTATGATGATGTCATCTGCATCGTCCAAAAGATGTGGAAAGTGTTTGGCAAGCTAAATAACACTCAGTTGTTGTCCATCGAAGCACTATGGTGGTGGAGTCTCTCCTAAGAGATCTTTACACCAAGCTAGCTAATCAAAGCTGGTGTATCTGGAGACAGGCATTCTATTATAGGGCAACCAGAGCTGTACTGCTACATCTTGCAACATGCTCTAACCAGTTCCAATATGGAACTAGCATTTAGGCATTCTTTATGGACAAATGCATAATAAGAACTAGGAATGAAGTGGGCAATTGCAACAAATAGTCATGGCAATAAGGCGTATGATCTTTTCTAATTTCCAAATGCGATAGATGTTGCCTGGTGCTTTCTTGACTAGGCTTTCTTATAATTGACAGTATATCCAAAGATATCGTGTACCCTCTTAACAACCTGTTAGATGGTCACTTCTGGATTTTTAGTCACCTTTGCCACTATATATGATGATATTACATCAACATCTAGCTTTAGATGATCTTGAGATAATGATGCTGATACACATTGTAAGGGCTATTGTGTTTTGTAATCTGCTAGTTGTTCTCCCGATCCTTATAACATGCTGTAACCTTCCACTAGCATCATTTACCATAATGAGGGTATCGATATTATTTATATCTTGATGATGAATAATGAACAAAAAAAGCAGATGTCTATATAACAATTCAAACATAACTTCATTTTGCCCTAGAACTTCTGCCCAACCCTTTCTTTTAATTCATCTAATGTAATGTCAACATGAACTATAATTACTCTCACCTTACGACATGTAAATGTATCACCTTCATTGGTTTTTATGATTTCTCCATTTACATATACACACAGATTCTTTGCTCATTCACTCATCCTGATTCCTAGCATTGGTAGTGCATATAATTTATTAATTCATACTTTTCACATTTCGTATCTTATAATTGACTTCTTGCCAAAGTAAGTTACATTATCAATACATATATATGTTATGACATTCTCACATATCATTACCTAAAATTTTTATTCACAATTTTCATAGATTTTATTATTTTTACTTCTTATACTTCATGAATCATCAATTTATCAATTCATTATGCATTAATTTATCAACTAATTCAAATTCTTTTTTCTCTAACATTTTAAATTTTTTTATCCATTTGCTTCCAATTTCTTCTATTTACAACTTCTTAAACACTTAATAAGCTCTTTCCAACAATTTAACATATTAACATATTTCCCACATTTTGTAATTTATGATTTTCTTTATTCCTTTTATATTGTGTATTTTTTCCCCTTCTTTTCAAATTGCCATGATATCCTAACATCTAATTAAATGCTTTTTTTTTTTTTCTTTTTTCACAACACATCTCATTACTTTTAATTTCTTATATTACCTATATCTTTAAATATTCATCTCATTATACATTTATTTACCAACACATTTTTTTTTCTTTTTTTTTCAATTTTTTTTTGGCATTTCCTTGTGCTTACAAATATTTAAATATATTCTTCTCATTTCCTACTCATTCCACACTTCATTCTTTCCACTTATATATTTTTCAATTTGTTTCTTCCATTTTCCAAATAATTTCAATTTTTTCCCTAAATTGTCAACATGATTAGAATTTCTACATACACATACATGTCCAACGACTTAAAATTAACACAAACTAGTCAAACAAAAATTAAATATTATCATAATTATAAAGTAAATAAAAACCACACATCTAATTATTTCTTATTTCTTTTTTTTTTCTCTATATCATTAAATATTATTATTATTATACATCATTTTTTAACTTATTTGAATTCTTTCCTTATTTTTTGATTTTTTTTATTATTTTACCATTTTATTGTATTAACAAATTTTTTAATTTTTCCTACTCATTTCTTAAAATTTCACAACTTAACTAATTTTCATGCTTTTCACTTTTCCATTTTCTATTTTTTTTATTCTATTTTTTTACATGATTTTGAATTTATTTTAACCAAATATTATCACCATGATTATATACACACAAATATGTTCAAAAAAATCAACATTACAACCATATGATCAAATAAAAATAAAATATTGGCATAATATTAAACTCATTCATAATAACTTCGATAAAAAAAAATGCACAATAGAAAACATCAAAAATTAACTAAAAAAAAGTCATATACTAACTTGGAGAGCTCAAATAAAGTCTTCTACCAGCTTGTGACCACTTCCAACCCAGATAAATTGTGGGATATATAGCTACAAATTCAACCAACAATATTTCTGACACACTGTAAAACCTTTAATGTGCCCCACCTTCTATTTTAGACAACTTCATAGAAGCTTCAGCAAGAAAGAATGAGATGAAGTTACAGCAACGTAGTATACTCAGAAAGAGAGGCTTTGCATCATTTTTTGTTGAAGGAAAGAGCAAACGTTTTTATTTATGCTTCAAGGACAAATTGGTAAATATGCCTTCGATTTGAATTTACCTATTATGCCACACAGGTTGATACGACACTTTACTGATTACGTGATCGTTAGACATGCGATCAGAGTCACAGGTAGCCAAATCTATCATGTAGTCTGGTTGCTTGTGACTATACGCATTACGGGATTCTAGATCCTGCGATGCATTAAATTTAATAAAAAAACTACTTAAGCATTTTGGTTATTAACAAAAGGACGACGCATTTTAATCTTTAATTAATTTACATTACATATTACCTCAAAAAACCGTGATATGTAGGGTCTGAGCATATGTATTTTGCAATCCTCCTAGAGAGTCCCAGTAAGTACATATTCTAAGTCTGATACCACGAGTCCTAACAATACTACCGCGTCGGGTCAATATAAAAATTGATTTTTTTATAAAAAAAGCTTAGTTTTTATAAGATTGTTCATTATATAAAAAAAAAAGTTTAGTTTTTATAAGATTGTTCATCAAATAATATTTTTTTAAAAAAATGATCTTTTGTTCACTATATAAATTTTTTTAAAAAAATTATCTATTGTTCACTAAATAAAAATTTTAATTAAGTGATAATTTTAGAGTAAAAAATCATATAAATTAAATTTTTAAAAAATTGCAAAGCATGCAATAAAATTATGAATATTTGATAATGAAATTATTTTTTCAAATAAAATAAATTTTAATATCTCAATTTTTTTCTTTTTTATAATCTTAATTTTAAAATATATTTTTAAATTTAAATTATTAAAATTTATTTTAATATAAATTTCATTAATGTTAATTTTATTAACTATATAAAATTATATTTAAAAAAAATTAAAATTAAAATTAAAGAGAGACGTCCCTTGTTCTAAAAATGGGGACGTGCTCCCTTATGAAATTTGGGAGAATCTTAAACTCTAAAGAAATTTAAAAAAATGTATTTGTGAAATTTCAAAAAGCATCTATAGATTTCAAAAAATTTGGACATAAATATTAGGTTTTTCACGATGGACTTAATAAAGACCATATACCATATATACTATCCTTCATATCAACTTCACTAAAAATATAATTTTTTCTTTGTCAGAAAACCGTAAGGACTTGATTGACTACATACCTGGCGTGAAAGCCATCGATCCCAAGGACATAACATCTTACCTTCAAGCCACCGACACGTCCCTAGTATGCCACTGACTCATATCCAAAGCCTTCAATGGCGTCAAGGCTGTAGATTTCATACCCTGCAATACGGTGTAAGAGCTCGAGCCCCACACCATCGCAGCCCTAAAGGCTCAAACCCACTTCTACGCCAGCGGACCCATACTAACCAGCCTCTGGTCTGAGTCTGACTGCACCCACTGGCTCCGCTCCAAGCCTCCTGCCTCCATCTTGTACATATCTTTCGGTAGCTATGCCCATGTGGCCAAACAGGACCTCCTGGTGATCGTAAACGGGCTTTTGGCTAGCAAAGTGAACTTTCTTTGGGTGATTCAACCCGATATTGTGAGCTCCGAGGATCAGCATGGACTGCCCATTGCATTTGAAGAGGCGGCTGGTGACCGTGCAATGATCATACGTTGGAGTAGTCAAATCGAGGTGTTGACCCACCCTGCCATCGGAGGGTTTTTGAGTCATTGCAGGTAGAATTCCATATTAGAGAGTATATGGAGCGAGTTTCCTCTGTTGTGTTTCCCATTGTTGACTGATCAGTTTACCAATTGGAAGCTAGTGGTTGATGATTGGATGATTGGGATCAATTTGAGTGATCAAGTGGATTGATCTAGAAAGAAAAGGTGTCAGAGAATGTGAGCTGTCAGATGGATGGAAAATCTGGGGTAGAATTCAAGACAGGCATAAGAGAAATCAAGAAATAATTGGGAGATGCATAGACCACTGACAGATCTTCAAAGAAAAGTATGGAATGCTTCATCACAGATATGAAGGTCAAAATCTCCTATGCTTCTCATGATGAAAACAGGCCCAATGGCTACTAAAGCAACTACTCGGCTATGCCTGTAATATATAAGTTTAGAGGGAGATATTAATGTAAGAACTAGAATTATTATTCTATAACTTTTGTAGATTAAAAACTATGTCAAAGTCTAAAGAACACAGTTTGTCTGTGTTTGCTGTATTTGGAAAGTGAACCTAAAATTTAAATTGAAATCAAATCACTAAACATTTCTATGTCATTATTTTTTATTAGCGACGATATACCTTTTATAGTCCATGGTATTTTCGATATATTGTGTACAAGCCATTACAATTCACCCCTTTTCAATAAGGTAACATGCTAGATCTTCAATGATTATATCAATCCATTTATAAATAAAAATAATTAACTATTTCAGAAACAAAAAGAAAATCATATTCCTTACTTGGGACGGAATTAATTACTAAATATAATCAAATATTGCAAAATATTTTACCTATTTTAATCTATTTATTATTATATATAATCAAACTTATGAATTACTTACTACACACAACACATAAAATTTTTTAATAAAATATTATTTATCTAATAGTTAACTACATTATTAGTCCGAAATATGATTTTTCGAGAGTATAACGTCACAACTCTTAATTTTTATTATTCCCTCTCGTGAGAAAAATAAGTTTCATGCTCCTTATAATTTGCCATAGACTTTAAGAACTAGCTGCTCTAACTCAATTATACATCTAGTAGTCGATCGTGGTGGACTTCTCAGGCCCCGAAAGGACCTCATACCAGAACCCAAAAGAATATTAACAAGCAAGACAAAAAACAAAAAAGACAGCTACGTCAACGGATGAGGATCCCCTCTATTTATGATCTTTGCAATCCTGTTGAATTTCATCCAGTGAATAAAAACGTATAAATTTTTTTTATTTAATTTTCATTATTTTGAAAAAATTATCACAATATATAAAAACATATTAATATTTTAAATTATTTTTAATACACAGTGATATCTTATTTAAGAGAAAGAAGTGTGTGGAATAATTTGTATGAGAGATTTTCTTTTTCTTTTTCAATAAGATACCATCTTATATATGAAAGAATCTAAATATTTAATATGTCTCTACGTATGTACTATTATTATAATTTTAAGCACCAGTTTAACATACAATCCCTTTTTAGGTTGGATCAATACAATTATGAAGTGACTAGTGAGAATACGCCACGTGATTGACAGCTGCCTAGTGTTAAGTTTACATATTTCTTCAAATTGTGATAAAAACCTCGAACGTCTACGTGGAACAAGGACAAACAATTTCTAGACAACCCTAAATATAAGTGTTATTGTAAATAAGGCCAAAATGTTTTTGAAGTTAAATTTGTCCCACAAAGAACCCTATATGTTAGAAGGAAGTCAGATCTATCCACCAACAATGTGTGTTGGTCATCTTCAACCTCAAGACATCCAAAACACCCTTGAGGCCTGAAACACCTTTGAGGACACATCCAAAGGGGTGGACTCTACACAACTCTAGCTGTGGTTCTTACGCGAGGCCCAGAGGACATATCTTTGAGAAAGGCATTGTTCTTTGTTGCTAGTAATTTAGTTGCATTCAGCTTTGCACTTGAATTCACCTATTTATCGACTACTGGTTTAGTTCTTCTATCAACCCCCATTGTAAGGTGAAATAGTGTGAAGCAAGAGCATTGCCAAGGTGGAATTGGGAGGGGTTTGGTTGACTGTCATAGGTGAAGACATCAAAAGAGTTGCCCAATTGACCTAACAAAATATGTTCATGTGGTACCCAACATCAATCAACTAGTCAGTCACTGTTGACCAAGAATCAATAAATTTTTTACCACGAGTTCATAAATAAGTTGACCAAAGAATCAATATACTAGTCAATCGCAAGTTAGTAAACTAGTCAACCAGTTGTCCAATATTGTTTCCATGTGGACCACTTAACATTGCTTGAAAATGTGCACATGACATTGTGTAGGCATAGTTACATAATGGATTATCAATTAATCGAAAATTATACAGCACAAATGCAAAAAAATTCGCTAAAAAAAATGATAAGTAATACACGC
Source organism: Delonix regia (assembly GCA_037074485.1). NCBI lineage: Eukaryota > Viridiplantae > Streptophyta > Magnoliopsida > Fabales > Fabaceae > Delonix > Delonix regia. The sequence continues at coordinate 11,076,543 of CM073455.1, forward strand.
TAGCATGAATGGCACACTAATACAATAAGTCTCTACTCTTCTATGGTTGGATTAACCTATGACTCGTATGATCCATCGTCGCTACAATTCTGCATTCCATACGCATTAGATTAGCACTCAGACCGTAAATGAATTAATGAATTTCACCAACCATAGGGGATACATTAGTATATATTTTCCCATAAGCAAACTCCACACAGAAGCCTAAGAGTAGTAGGAGGTCATTGTGATACTTGTGTAGCTTCTCAGTAAGATATGCATAGTAGTGAAAATTGTTCAACTTTTGATAGGTGATCCTACAAATTAGATCCTTATACTATACTTGGTAGAAAGGTTTGCTTAGTGCTACTATTAGACGCTACATGAATTAGTGTCAAGTTTTGTTTTTGTGGTTGGTATTGGATTCACTATACTTATACAACATGGACAAGTAAACCAAGTAGTCCTTGTCCACCTCGTCAAGCAGTAAGGAGCTGCAACGAGTAGCAGACTAACACAAAGGGTTATTAGCCATAGAACAGGAAATGAATGGCCATCCACTGGGGTAGAGATCGACAACATATTTAGGTGAAGTTGTGCCTTTTTATTTATCCAGGTTCCAAACATTTAACCAGATGATATGTTCAGTTAACTAAATATGGTCAGGTTGAGATATTGATAATATCAATCCTCACCTGCCATGGATCCCTACTGTTTACACTAAAACTCAATAGCCAATATAGTTTACTATAGAATTACACAACTTGCATTTAAAGTTGGTTTACCAAAATTAAACAATCATAAATTTTTTTTATCAAAAGAAGTTAAACAGTCTTCAAAATATAAATAAGAGAACGATTGAATTTTAAATCTGACTTCATTTTTGTTAGGCTTCATTTCTAGGCCTGGGGATTACGTAAAGGGACAATGTCGCATCTGCCATGTATGCCCACAATATGGCCCCAACACTTTACGGTTACTTTATAAAGCTTATCCACCATGCCCTCTAGGATTCTCACGTCAAGACTTGGTCCAACCTGCAACAAAGAGCAAAACATTAATTACATGACCATAGTTTAACCCCCCACAAGTTGTATGGGGTGGTCTTGGTAAATTGTCCCACGTCAGTGATCTACTGATACACATCACATGCTTAATAGAAGGAGACTATTGGTTGACCATTTTTCAAAGCACATTCGATTGAACATGCACAACCAAAGGGTTATTATTAAGATAATCATACTTACCTTGACTGCAGGAGATTCCTTTATCTCTATCGGCGAGCTGTAACTCTCACTGGGTTCTTTCTTCGATGAACCAGTAAGGTGATCATGGGATGTGTCCATTATGATCAACTGGCAAGGTTGACTGATACTTGGTAACCTAAGCTAGTGGAGCGACACATATGGTATCCAAATTCCAAATTGCATGATGCATGGGTGTTTAGTTTATGGGTTTATTTTTTAGGCCTGATATGTTTAATGGATGTTGTCACATGGTGTCCAGTAAAACATAGTCGTTTTGCAACATCTTGCTACCTTTATTGTTTTTTGGAAGTGGAAACAAATAAATGGAGAAAATGACCATTTTGGCACTAACAATTTTTGCTCAATACGAATTTAGTCCTCTACAAATTGGTAATGCTAAAATGGTCCATCAAAAATATCTTTTTTTTTTTTTTTGCTTTTTCCATTTTTGCTTTTGAATATAGAGTTGAATGGATATGATCAACAAGTAATACAAAGAAAAATACATTGTCAAACCCATAAGGATTTGGCCTAAATTCAATTGAATTACCTGTTACTAAGCCTTCAATTTAAGTGATTGAATTAAGTGATGATTAAGATGTAAGAGATGGTAAAAACACTAATTAACTAGGATTAACTGAATAAATAATAAACCTAGAATTTTGACTTTACCACTTTGCTAGGTTGTTTTCTTAATAACTATTAAGTTTCTAAATAAAAAATGAGTTGAGTTACTAACCCAAGGTCATTTATTATCTATATAGTTCTAGGTTGAATCCCCTATATCCCTATATTTCTATATGAATTGGCTGTAATTACAACCTCGTAAATCTTAACCCTATGTATGGTTTTCACAGATAGTCAAGTACTTTCGTTTTAATTATGAATTGCTTCAAATTTAATGGCAAACAATGATTATGTTCATTTAGTTCTTAAATTTATAATTACCTCTTAGATTAAACCAAATTCTAGAATTAATCCTAAGGTGATCAAACTCTTTCCTAACCGTATAAAAAACCTTGCTTGATAGTGCTTTTCAACTTCTTCTCCAATCCTTTCTAGCCTGATGTGTCCTTTACAGCTCCCTAAGCCTCTTATTTGTAGCCTTCAAAGCCCCTAGGAATCTATCTTATCTTAGGAAATTAACCTTATCTTGATAAATCCTAACTTTTAAGATTAGGTCTTTTGACAGCATGCCCAGGTGCTGGCTTTCTGGTGCTTAGGCACTAGTCCTCTGACTTTGATTTTTCAATGTATAACTTTTAGTGCCCAAGTACTGGGACTTTGGTGCCTAGGCATTAACTCTCTTGAATTAATACCTAGGTGTTGATTATCTGGTGCCTAGGCGCTGAGTCTCTTAGTTTAGTGCCCAAGCATTACTTTTCTGGAGCATATCACTGGATTCTTATATTAGGTTTCCAACTTCCACTTTTTGGCTCCTAGGCAATAATGATTTAGCGTTGGCTACAACCCTCTAGTTTTAGTGCCCAAGCGTTGGAATTCCAGTGCAAGGGCAGTGGACTTTCATTCTTAAATTTTTCTTGTTTTCTCTTTCCCTATGTTGTTATGGATGCTCTAGCTTTGATTCTTTAAAGATTCATCACTAGATCTTTTAGAAGAGATAAAAAAAATGGTGATTAAGTAAATTTTTTAGGGGATAACATGTTTAGGCTAAAGCACATATAAAATTAACTTAATTTACTTCGAAGACTACTCAATTTTGTTATAAAATTTGTTCTAGTCAACTCTCTTTTGGAGAGCTAATGATGTCACAAGTATATAGGTTAAATTGTAATAAAAGGATAAAAAAGATCCAGTATCTTTCCCATGAGGATAATGTGTTATCTTTATTATTCTTAAGATTAAATTTTTACTTACCAAATATACAATATGTGCAAAAGAATGAGTTAGTGTGGTTATTTACATATTTACACTAGTGGTTCAGATAAATCCTATCACTTGGAAATGATTCAAGTATTTAACAATAAAATTATGCATCAAAATAACGCTAAGACATGCTTGGACTCTAGATAAAAAGAAAAGGACTTAAGACACTACACTAGATTAAGCTAATTAGGAGTTAGAGTGAGAATAAGTTGAGTTATCAAGTTCATTCATAACTTTGTTCCTCATAGTTCAATTCCCCTTCAAGATAAATTAGCTTACGAATAAGATTAGCTTGATCCAGTGGTTATCCTAATTCTAGTTCCAATTCTATTTAAAGGTTGATCCCAATCATTTAAATGAAATCTTTCCTAGAAAGCTAGATTATCAAACATAACCTACCTAGAGGTTGATCCCAATCATCTAGGTAAAATTGTACTTCCTTAACCATTAGTGTCCCTTAAAGGTTGATCCTAATCATTTAAGGAAAACTAATCCTAAGGTGCTTTAGGCTCTAGGAAATAATTGAGAATACAAATATGAATATACCTCAAAGGTTGATCTTAATCATTTAAGACATATTTCACTCAATTTTCAATGGGACATTTCATTAAACACCTTATAGGCACTTAACTCCATGATAAGAGATAATGAAAGAAATTAGTAAATTAAACCATCTTATCCACTTGTAATCACATAAATTGACTAAAACATATAAAAAAAAAAGCCCCAAATAAGAAGCAAAATATATTTATAAGTCAACGTATAATTACAAGAGGAAAGAGATAATCTCTCTTAATATATGTGGATACAAAACTAACAAATCTTACTTAATATTCATCAATATCCATCACAACAACTAATAAAAAGTATAAATCTAAATCACATCAAGGAAAATAAAAAAGAAAAAAGAAAAAAAGAAAAGGAGAAAAGTGAAACGTGACCTTTATAGAAGAATCCACAAAGATTTGGCCAAACAAGTTCTAACAAGACTAACCCTTGGCCTCTCCTTTCAAGAAAACACATTACAAGCCCATGAAAATAGAGGATTCTCTTGCTATCTTGGAGAGAAAATTGAAACCCTTGTTTCTCCTGTGCTTTCCCTTTCTCAAAATTAGATCTGATCATTGGTTCAACTTTTAAAAATTGGGCTTGAATTCAAGCTCAAAAAAAGCTTGAGCCCATAGTTTAATTGGATTTTTTTATTCGGGCTTTTATCTATATTTTTTATGTCAGACCATTCAGGCTTTTTTAAGAATGGTCAAATCAATTTGTTACTTAAGATTTGAGATAATTAACATATATAATTGTTATTATTACATTTAAGATTATATATAGAGAAGTAGTAAATATAAATGAGTTATTGTATTGATATAAATCCTTTAAATAAGAGGTATTAATTTTTATTTGTTTATAAAAATGTCACATTACACTAAGTTTTTCTTTAAATAATAAGTTTTTACTTATTAAAAAGTATTCATTTGGGCTTTTTAGGTTTAGGTCAACCTTTTAAAAAAAGCCTGAGTCTAGCCCGTTTTACAAATCAAGCTTTTTAAATTGAGCTTTTTCTGTTTAGGCTTTTTTTTTTTTGGCTAGATTCATTGGGCTATGTGGGCTAAAGCTACGATAAGGTTTACTCAAAATGGCAAAAATTTCCTTTTGTACCCTAAAAATCCAGAGAAATTGCGCTTATTAGATATTCAGGAGCCTAGAGCCACAAAATAAAGAAACCCATAATTTGCTGAGTTTTTGCCTTTGCTTTGATTTTCCAATGGTTTCTTTTAGCTTTAAGGTTTCCAATTGCTCTAAAAATCTTCTTAGCCATTTTTTATGAATTGGGAAACCTTATAATGTTTTCTTAAATCTTTTATTCCTTGCTTTAAGTTTTCACATTCCTTCAATCCAAGAAAATTCTCTTGCAATCACCACCAAAACAATGCAAAGTCACTAAGCTCATCACTAGGAGATAACCAAATGATATATTATACAAAACATGTAAAACCAGTATCAATTGATCATAATTTTCAAAGAGTTTATCCAAAATGAATGATAAGTCCTTAGAAACATATATACAATTTTAAAGTAATTAGGGACTTATCAGCTAGCACTCCCTTAGACTTTAGAGTTTGCTAATCATTAAGGAAATAAAGTTCTACACGATACAACTTAAGTTATAAAGAAGCTTTGTTTAGTTATAGGGTTTAGTCACTTTAATCTCTTTAAAAACCACAAAATATGCATGATATCAAAGAAATTACTGAATTTATGTGGACTTTTAAAATCATTAATCTCATCAATCAATCAAAACATTTCTAAATTCTCAGATGAAATATAATAACTATTCTTTTTAAAATCCTAGATTTCCATCATACTTGAGTAAATTAATTCCATTTATAGCTTTATCCCATAGGACTATTTTTCTCTGCATTCTCCCCAATTATGGGAGAATATATAATAAAAAATATATTTTATAAGCTTTTAATGTAAGGCTTAGAAATGGGCAGATGAAAAAGATAATATTTAGGCTTAGGGCATACCACTGGCATTCAATTACTTAGGATGTTTGGGACAAAATTTTCAATTGTTTCTTAACTCTTGGGAAGAATATTCATTTTCTTTCTTTCCCATTCTTTCTTTTTTCTTTTATTTTCTTTTAAGGGGTTACTGCACCTTTCATCCTTTTTTTTTTTAATTGTTTTTCCTTGCTTTTATAATGGATATGTGCAATACTCCTATTCATTTTTTCTTCCTTTTGTCTTTTTTTTTTTTATAGGTCTCCCTAAGCCATTCATTCTTCCTTTAACATATATTTTCAAGAGAGTTCACATGTGTCTGATATGCTTATAGTATGTGGGGTGTAATGAGGTATTTCCTTGAGTTGGCTAGGTGAATGTGTGGTTTAAGAAAAAATCAAGTGCTTAGGCTCAAAAGGGGAATTCTAGGTCTTACATATATTCGGACTGGCTTGTTGATATGCTCAATATGTCCAAAAAATGCCTGAATCATTTCTTTGAGTATATGCTCCCTAAGAATTTTGCCTCAAATGGTGATCAAACAAGTTCTAACATGCATAAGAAAAGAAAGAAGCAAAGTGTATGTTCATAAGTATTTAGTTATATCTTGAACCATATAAGTTCAGTTGTGTATAGATTATTTAGAGCATCCTTTGTAATTTAAAATCACGGCTAAGATTAAAACAAATAAATGTTATACATGCTTTCAGGTTTCCTTTTCTACCATGCTATGAGCAATCAAATATTATCATTAGTTTCATGTCACAAAAAAACTAATATTAATAAACAAAGATTACCTAATGGCAATAATATTTAATATGATGGAAAGAGTTCCATTTACATGCTAATATCCCTTATAGACTTAATCTACGTAGTGTCCTCACTGCTTAATCTATTACTACCCCCTCAAAAGAAATGATACTAAAGGATTACATATAGGTCAAAATAAAGAAAGCATTTTACTCCCATATTTATTAAGAACTTCTGCTTTTTGTCATCCTCTATGGTTTCAGAGTCATCCTCCTATGATCATTCTTCCTCAACATTTGTACACACGAATGTATTGGATGACTACTCGATCTGACAAAATTCTAATGGGGCAAAGGGCATGACTAGGAAGGAGTCCATGGGGACTCCTTGAAATGCAACCACTATTTATATTATGTTTCTTAAGGCGTGATTGCAGTGCATATGGTATTCATTAAATCTTTCTTATTTTGCCATATGATCTGCCAATGTCATCTAACTAGGATTCAAAGGAGCAGCTCATTTTGGGCTGGAGGCTCCTGGTCTCATAAAATGGTACCTTCTCATGGTCTTGTAAAATGTTGCCTTCAACTCCGTTCTAGGCAAGAGGATTTCCTCACCTTTCTCCTATTATACCCTTGTCTTTTGCAAAGCTTAGTGATCAAATAGGGTTACCATATGTTGTCTTCGATATTATTAGATTGAATCATGCTATAAAATATATAAGTCCTAATGTCTAGCGAGCTCCAAGTAACTATGAAGAAAAGGATAAGCGGCCTCTCAGTCGTGATCTTGGTGATATACTATATGGGTTAGATGCAGAAGGTCATGAACTTGAACCATAAATGATTCACCAAGTTGAGTTTGCTAGCTTTGAACTTCCTATGCGTCCCCTTCCTTATGTCCTATTCAAGGTTATCATTGAAATAATTATGCCCAAATTCTCCCTTGAGAAGTTGTGAATACTCATTATGATTGATGTTTAGGAGCTCAAATGTCTAATTGATTTCATACTAGCCTATTATTACTTTTTCCCCTCAAACCAGGAACTTAAAGCCTGTCTAGTCTTGTAAGTTAATAAAAAATTTGAGTATAGCAGGAAAATGGCCCTTTAGGCTACCTACAAAACCTTTCCTATCCTCTCATTTTGATCTCAGTTCTATTGTCAGTGTCATCATCACCATTAACTCATATTCCTCCTTCCTTACTGGCTTTTTGTTGATGATATGTCTTGAATCTGTCAAGAGCCTAATGTGAGGTAAAATGAGAATTATCATAAAAGAGGTTGGCCTCCCTTTTTAATTGCCACTTTTTCTTAAGAGCTATGGTACCTTAGTAAACCATCAAGAAACAGATAGTGAGTGAATGCTAGAATATATAATAGTCACAACATTATTTTAAAAAAAGAATGCCACTAAGTGTGAATGAGTTTATGTTATAAAATGTGCAGTTAACATTTCATAGCATTACTTCTGTCATTAATTTACACACTCAAGTGATATTTCATCAATGTGGTTTCAATTCCTCATGAACATAAGCATGGTGTGATGTATAATAGTGAGAGTTACCTTATTTGGCATGTAAAACATTATTTTCCAGTCCATTTACTATTTAATCTCAATATAGAGTAAAAAGAGACAAGATAAGATGTAAGAGACTTAACTTAAGGTTTCATAAACAATGAACAATGAAAAATCATCGATTAAATCACACAATAATAGCAATAATAGCATCTATAAGGCATAAAACTTATAGACTAACCTTAAGTAGCATATAACATTAAAATTGACAACCTAAGGTTCCATAAACAATGAACATTGAAAAATCACTGATTAAATCACACAAAAATAAGAATAATAACATCTACAAGTGATGATGATGCACATGGATGTGAGCTATCTAATGGAGAGGATACACAAAGTGGGGATCTTCAGGTGCCAACTGGTCCTATAATAAGAGCTCAGGCTAAGAAACTTCAGGAAGTCATCCAAGGCTTATTAAGGTGTTTACATGTCAAGGAGATCCAGTTAGAGGAGTTAGGCTTAGAAAAGGAAGCCTAAACCATCATTCTTATTCAAGTTCAACCAGATGAAGGCCCAATTACTTTGGGTGAATTTATCATGTCATTTGCTATTGTAATAAGTGATTTAGATCTTATTTGCATAGTTTTAACCCTAAAATATATTTGGTTATATGTTAAGCTTCTGTTTTAATATTTTTAGTAGTTTTTGGGCTCCTTAGGCTCATTTTACTAAAGACCCAAGTGAGAACTCTGAAATTAGGTTTTCTTTATGATGTCAATCCCTATAAAAGGCTTGAAACTTCTTCTTGTTGGCACTTTTGGATCAGATAATACAACTGGTCAGGAATTTCTCCTTCTTGGCTCCCTTGGGGCTTATTGGTGATTACAAATATTCTTGTACTCTCCAATTGTCTATGAAATTAGTTTCTAGCTCTTTATAGTTATGAGGTCAATTTCTTTTGTTTTAATCTTTGTTGGTGTCTCAAGTTAATTCTAAACTATTAGTATCGGGTCCATGGCATTATTTGATGGGATTTGTATCATTTGGTATTAGAGTATAAGCTCTTATCCAGGTTATATCTATCATTTACCTTCTGTTATTTTTTAGCCAAAAAAAAAAATAATTCTTTATCAATTTGTTCTCTTATGTCCAAATCTTTTCATTTTATTGGATTTTGTTCAAATTCTGTTCAATCTCCTTTGTTTTCAACTTGTCTAAATTTGAGTTCTATCTCCGTTGACTATTTTTATCTAGTATTCTTTTGTGGGTTTATTTTTTAGTTCCTCTATGATTATTTCTTTTAGATTTAGTTATATTTTCTTAATTTCTTAATCTTGTTAAAGTTTAGTTCTTGAAGAAAATGGATTAAAAAAGAGGGAAAAAAAGAGAGAAAAAGTCACTAAGATATCAGTTGCATTGATTGTAAGTCAAAATTTAAAGGGGACCTTGAAAACTTTTACTTGGAAGTTAGACATAGGATTTTAGGGTTACTATTTTGTTAAAAAAAAGTCAACAAAAAAGAGAATGAAAAGTAAAAAAAATAAAGTTGAAAAAAATAAGGTGACAATGGTGTGAATTAAAGCTTAGAAGAAATTGTTCTAGTGTACTACAATCCAAACAATCAGACTTAGTGAGTGTCTTAATTTCATCTTTCATTTTCTTTACTTGTCCTCTTTGATTTATTACTTCCTACTGTACTTTATATTAGATTTCTTTTTAATCCATTTCATTCTTGCTCTCTAAACTGTGTTTCATCCTTAATTCTATTTTAATACGCATTACAGATTTTAATCATGGAAGGTCAACAAAGTTTTAATAATGAAGCAAACAGTTCTGACAATGTATTAACACTTCAAGCTATACAACAAACCTTCACCCATTTGAATTTTGTGATTAAGTAATTGGCTGGCCTAATGGAAAGTATTGATGATCATATTGAAAGTGTAGAAAGAGAACAAACCATGCATCATCCATCCCAAAGAGGCAATAATCAAAGACCACCACATGCACCATATCATTATGAAGAAGATGAATTTAATGGAGAAGGTGATTATCAAGATGAGACAACTTTGACTGTTAGTATCGGCAGGATGAGAGGGGGACGTAGAGAGAGCCAGGCAATAACAACAAAGAGTTTATCATAAGTGAAATTCTGTGGATAGGAACACTGGTTCAATGAAGTTGACTATTCCACCATTTCAAGGAAAAAATGATCTAGAACTTTATCTAATGGGAAAGAAAGGTAGAGTATGTTTTCTACTAAGGTGAAACTTATTGTTGTAGCTTTCACTGATTATGTCATCACTAAGTAGGATAAAGTTATCATGAGTAGAAGAAGAAGTAGGGAACATCCTATTTACACATGGGAGGAAATGAAGGCCTAATGCTAAAAGGTTTGTTCCTTCTCACTACTATTGAGTTTCTCTTTTAAAGCTACAAAGTTTAAAGCATGGATCCAAGACAATGGAAAAGTATTACAAGGAGATGGAAACCATCATGAATAGGGCAAATATTAATGAAAATCAAGAGATGACTATAGCCAAGTTTGTTTGTAGGCTTAATAAAGAAATAGCCAATTTTGTAGAGTTACAACACTATCTAAAGATTGAAATGTTGTTACACATGGCAATTAAGGTTGAGAAACAACTTAGAAGAAGGAAGACTTCATCACAGGCTAACATATCTACTTCCACTAATTGGAAGTCGAAATGGAAGAATAATTAGTGGAAAGAAAAAAAAGAGAAATCTAGGTCCGAGGAAAACAAGACCACAGCCAAGCTCATATTTGAACAAAAACATAAAAGCACAACTAAAATTAAAAAAAAAAAAGTTGAGATATGAAGTACCTTATGTGTTTAGGACATGGGCATATTGTTTGACAATGCCCCAATAAAAAGGTAATGGTTTTGCTAGATAATGGGAAAATTGAATCTAGGGATTATGATGATGATTGTAACTTCATTCCATCTTTAGAAGAAGTTCTAAACATGATCTTACCATTGCTGAAACCAGATAAGCCTTAGTAATTTTTAAAGCCTTACATGTATAAGCACAAGAAGAATGAGATGAAATTAAAAAAGAAAATATCTTTTACACTAGGTGTCTAGTATAAGACTGGGTGTGCGAATTGATAATTGATGAAGGAAGCTATGTAAATGTGGTGAGTAAGTTAATGGTAGAAAGTCTTGGTCTAAAGACCACTAAACACCTAATAGGCTATAATGGCTCAATGAAATTGGTGAAGAGCGGGTAACAAAATAGACTTTGATTTATTTTACCATTGGCAACCTCAAAGATGAAGTCCTTTGTGATGTAGTGCTATTGCAGGCAAGTCATATTCTTTTTGGAAGACCTTGGCAATTCTATAAATATACCTTACATAATGGATGCAAGAATCGATACATAGGTATAAAGGATGCAAAGAAGATTACGTTTGTTCTATTACCACCCCACCAAGTTTACCATGAATAAATGCAAATCAAGAAATCCATAGTTGCCAACACAAAAAATAGTGGGGATATGATTAAAATTACAAAAGAAAAGGTGAGGAAAGAAAAAGAAAATCCATTGAATGATGAAAAGAAAAAAATGAGAGTGTTTGGCTAAGGTAGGAAAAGAAGGAAAAGTCAACTTCTTTGCAAAAGACAGAGAGATAAAGAATGGTTTTTATGCTAATCAAATGATATTAATGTTGCAGAAAGGAGTCAATTTTCCTAATTCTAACCTTGATGATTCTTTACATTTTGTAGCTAAGTCTATTTTGCAGGATTACAAGGATGCTTTCTTAGAGGAGATGCCACCGAGTTTCCTTCTAATATGGGGAATAGAACATCAAATTGACTTGATTTCAGGAGCTCAAATTCCAAACTGGCCATCTTATCAAAGTGGCCCTGAAGAGACTAAGGAATTGCAAGGACAAATTGAAAAATTGCTTTCAAAGAGACATATTTGAGAAAGCAAAAGTCTATGAGTTATGCCAATGTTACTTGTCCCTAAAAAGAATAGAACATGGAGAATGTGTATTGATTGTTGAGCTATCAACAAGATAATAGTAAAATATTATCATCCTATTCCTATATTAGATGACATGTTGGATGAATTGTATGGTTCCATTATCTTTTCCACGATTGATTTAAACAGTGGTTATCATCAAATTTGTATGAAAGAGGGGGATGAATGGAAAACTGTATTGAGGACCAAATATGGTTTATATGAATGGTTAGTCATGCCTTTTGGATTAATCAATGCACCCAGTACATTCATGAGACTTATAAATAATGTTTTATGAGCTTTCATTGGTTGATTTATTATTATATACTTTGATGATATTTTGATCTACAACATGCATTTAGATAAGCATATAAAACATTTAAGGAATATTCTTGAGGTTTTACGATATGAGAAATTATATGCTAACCTTAAAAAGTGTTCTTTTTATTTAGATAGAATTGCATTTCTTGGATATGTTGTTAGCAGCAGGGATTTTGCAGTGGATGAAGAGAAAGTGAAGGCTATCAAATAATAGCCTACACTTAGAACACCTACTAAGGTGAGAAGCTTCTATGGTCTTGCTAGCTTCTACTGAAGGTTTATAAGGAACTTTAGTACATTCGCTACTCTTCTGACTAAGTAACTAAGAGAAATGAATAATTCAAGTAGGGAAATGCATAAGAAAGAGTGTTTAACACCTTGAAAGAAAGGCTAAGTTTTGCACCGTTATTAGTTTTATTAGATTTCTCAAAAATGTTTAAAGTTGAATATAATGCTTTTGCTATTGGCATAGGTACCGTGTTGATGCAAGATAGGCAACCAATTGCTTATTTTAATAACAAGCTTAGCGAATCTACCTTGAATTATTCCATCTATGATAAGTAATTGTATGCCTTAGTGAAGGCATTACAAACATGGCAACACTACCTATGGTCTAAGAAGTTTATAATCCACACAGATCACCAGTCATTGAGGCATATTAAAAGCCAAGACAAGCTGAATCGTAGGCATACAAGGTGGGTGGAATTTATTGAGCAATTTCTGTATATGATACAATATAAGCAAGGTAAAGAAAACATACTAGCATATGCATTATCTCACAAGTATACATTGCTTGCTTATCTTAGTGCTAAAATTCTAGGATTTGAACACATTAAGGAGCTTTATGCAAATGATAATGATTTTGGATTTGTGTATGCTGTTTATAAGAAAGGAACATTTGATCAATTTTACATAAATAATGGATTTTTGTTTAAGGAGAATAACCTTTGCATTCCTAGATGTTGTATACGTGAATTGTTTATTAGAGAACCATATGGGAGTAGTTTAATAGGGCATTTTAAGGTAGCCAAGACTCTAAACATTCTTAAATAACACTTCTTTTAGCAACACATGAAACGTGATGTTGAAAAAATTTATTCAACATGTATAACTTGTTTGAAAGCTAAATTTAGAGTGAAACCACATGATTTGTATATGCCTCTGCCTGTACAGACACAAGCTTGGATAGATATTTCTATGGATTTTGTTTTGAGCTTACCTCGTACCAAGAATGACTAAGATTTTGTTTTTATGGTTGTGGACAGATTCTTTATGATGGCCTACTTCATTCCTTGCCATAAGACAGACAATGCTATAAATGTAGCAAATTTGTTCTTTAAGGAAATGATATGCCTTCATGGAATTCTAAATAGCATTGTTAGTAACTGAGATGTTAGATTCCTTAGTTACTTCTAATAAGTGTTGTGGGGTAAGTTAGGCACCAAATTATTATTCTCTACCACATTCCATCCATAAACAGATGGTCAAATCAAAGTTGTTAACCACACTTTAGTGGTTATTATTCTCTACCACATTCCATCCACATTCTATTTTTATGGTTGTGGACAAACTAAAGTTGGTGCTTGGGCACTGAAACTTTGCCAAAAATTCCTCTGATTCGTGGAGACTTAAGTGCTTGGGTGTTGTTTCCCTAGCGCCTGGGTGCTAACTCTCTATAATTAGTACACAGGTGTTGAAACCTTAATTTGCTTACTTATTTTTCTACAATTGTAAGCACTTGGGCACTGATATAACTATGCTTGGGCACTAAAATCTTATACTTTATAGACAGTCAAATGTTTAAGTGAGTATTTAGTAAGTTCTTTTTATGAAAGCTTAATGAAACCTAAAAAAAAAGAAAGAAGGGAAAAGAAAAATGCAAGAACCTTGGGTTGCCTTATAAGAAGCGCTTTAGTTAGAGTCATTAGTAGGACTTTAGCTCTTTTTTTTAGGATGGGTGAGTAGGATGATGGATTGGTTTTTTAGAACACTCCCTCCTCGATATGGCTTTAATTGCACCCATTAACTTTGAACTTTGTTAAGAGTTTTCATCCAGTAACTCCACTTATCCATAGGGGCTTACTGTAACAATGGTGAAAGGTTTTAACCATCTTGATTTTAGCTTCCCTATTTTAAATGAGAGTTAAATGGTAACACTTTTCACCCTGATTTAAAGTTTTTTAGTTGAATTTTGTTGTCATGCCAATGTTTTACATTCTCTTTATATATCTTATTATTTTTGTAGCCATGTAAACAAAATTCAATGAGTTCATTAAGTTGCATGAACCACTTATTCCTATATTCCTTCATGTCAAAGTTGAGCTTCTATATGGTCCTGTAAGCTTTATGTTAAAGCTCAAAAGGAAGGTGGCAAGCCTTACCAAACACCAATTGATAAGAGACATGCCAATTGGGGCTTTGTATGTTGTTCAATAAGCCTACAGGGCATCATATAGCTTTACTGCTCAGTCCTTACATGATGGACAAACTATCTTTTATAGGATAAGTTTGTTCTTTCTATTTGAGACTTTTGCTTGCCCATTAGTTTAGGGATGGTAAGCTAGGGTCACTCTATGGTGTACAACATACTTTTTAATAAGGGTTTTAAATTGTTTATTGTAAAAATATATTCCTCTGCCACTAATGATTGCCTTTAGTGTGCCATATTGTGAAAAGATTTACTTTTTCAAAAACTTTAGCATAAGCTTAGCATCATTAATGGTACATGCAATGGCCTCTATCCATTAAGAAACATAATTAATTGCCAATAAAATGTAAAGGTTACCAAACGAGTTGATAAAATGACTTATGAAGTCTATGCATCAAACATTAAAAAGTTCCACCTCTACTATGTTGTTTAGTGGCATCTCTTATTTCCTTTAGATGTTCCTTGTTTGTTGGCACTTATCACAATTTTTAACAAACTCGTGAGTGTCTTTAAAGAGTGTGAGCCAAAATGAAACCTGCTTACAGAACTCTAGTGGCGGTTTTGTATCCCTTACAGTGACCAGTATAATTTGTTGAGTAATAATGGTGTAGAATATTCTACATCTCCTTATGATCTGGTCACCACACTATCTAAACAAATATGATTCATCCCAAAAATAATTCTTTGCTTCATGCAAGAACCTCTTTCTTTGTTATAAGTTCAAATCTACATATAAGATGCAAATCATCATACTATAGTGTGTTAACAATTTTAACTTACAATAATTGGAATGTCAGCAGGGTTTGTTCTATTGTTTTCTAATCAAGATAGATGATTTGCTATTTGGTTTTCACAACCCTTTCGGTCACTAATTTCTAGGTTGAATTCTTACATCAGTAAAACCCACATAATCAACCTAGGTTGGACATCTTTATTGTTAATTAAACACCTTACCACCGAATGGCCTATGAATGTAATTACCTTTGTTCCAATTAAATATAATTAGAACTTATCAAAGGCAAATACCATTGTTAGCAGTTCCTTTTTTGTGGTGGTGTAATTAAGTTATGCATCATTCAAGGTTTTACTAACGTAATATATTATCTAAACAAATTCTCATTTTGTTAGCCAAGCATTGAACCTACTACAAAGTCACTAGTATTACACATTCATTCAGTGGTTAATTCCTGATCGAGTATAGTAATAATAGGTATAGTAACTAATAAGTGTTTTAATTCATTGAAAGCCTTAAGCCAGTATTTGTCAAATATGAATGGTTTGTCTTTTTCCAGTAAAGTGCTTAAAGGTTTAGAAATTTTAAAAGAATCTTTGATAAACCTTTTATAAAACCTGAAATGACCAAGAAACATAGAGAAGTTATCCATAAAAACCTTCAGTCTATATTCGATTATATTAAAGGTAATTGTTATCATATATATTTTAAAATTGACTTGAGCAATGTATAATCTGAATGGAGTCCTTTTACACACAAAGGTGCCATAAGGGCATGTGAATATAGTTTTCTCTTAATACAATTTGATTATACCCAAAATACCTCTAGAAAATAGTAAAATTACTTACATGTTAATCTATCAAGCATTTGGTCTATGAATGGTAATGGAAATTTGTCTTTCCTAGTGGCTTTGTTGAATTTGCAATAATCCATGCACACTTACCATCTAGTTACAATGCATGAGGGGATTCATTTTTTCATTAAGAACAATAGTAATTCCTTTTTTTTAGGTACACACTCAACTAAACTTACCCATGAACTATCTAAGATGGGATAAATGATCCTAGCATCAAGCCATATAATTACCTTGTTTTCAATACCTTTTTCATTATGGGGTTAAGCCTTTTTTGCTGCTCTACACTAAGTTTGCTTCCTTCTTCCAATAGAATTTTATGTGTGCAAAAGAAAGGTTTGTTCCCTTTATATATGCTATGGTCCATTTAATGGCAATTTTGTGCCCTTTGAGTACTCTTAGCAACTTTTCTTCCTGCATAGGTGTTAGTGATGTAGAGACAATAACAGGCAAAGTGGAAGAGATACCAATGAATGCATACCTAAGGAGAGAAGGGAGCTATTTGAGTTTTATAGTAAAAAGCTCTTTTGCTGATGGTATAAGCCTCTTGATTTTGGAGTCTAACAGTTTTAATGGCTCCCTAGGTTGTCTAACCTTACCAAACATAGGGCTAGACTCTAATCAATTTAGAAACTCCAAGTATTCATCATCCTCCATTTTATTGATTAGAACTAAAGGGTCTTTTAATGCATCCAATAGGAGTAAGTCCTAAAGTGTGTTCTGTGTAATGCAATCTAAGGTTTTAAGTGACATACGCTATCCTATTTCACTAAGCTACCTAATTGCTTTTAACATGTTGAATGTTACTTCTTAGTCATGCACCCTTATAGTTAACTTCCTTTTCTACACGTTTATTAAAACCCTCCCTATAACTAAGATAGGTCTATCTAAAATGATGAATATGTCTTTGTCATCTTCCATATCTAAGATTATAAAGTCTACAGGGAATACACACTTTGCTACCTTAACTAGAACATTTTCCATTATTCTTTTTAAGAACACTAAGGAACAGTCAGCAAGCTGTAAGGTCTCTAAAGTTAAACTAATCTCCCCTAAACCCAACTTTTGATAGATAGAATATGGCATTAGATTTATATTGTCGCTCAAATGATAGAAAGCTTTACTAGATAATACATTACCAATTGAACAGGGTGTAGAGAAGTTACTTGGATCTTTGAGTTTGGAGGGCAATTTTTTCTATAGAGTTGCACTGCATTCTTCTATTAGTTCTACTATTTCATGTTTCTCCAACTTCCTCTTGTTAATTATGATATCCTTTATGAATTTAGCATAGGTCAACATCTACTCTAGTGCTTCAACGAAGTATATTTATCAGTAGCTTTTTAAACACCTTAAGAAATCTGTTAAATTGATGGTCTAGATTTTTCTGTTTTAACCTCTGAGGAAATGGGATGTTCTAATTACTAATAGATAATTTTTCATCAATAATTCTCACTAGTTTTGTATCCTAATTTTTATTTACCTATTTTTAATCTTTTTATGGGTTTTTGCAATGTTTAGGCTCTAGTTCATCTAACAATTATCCACCCTAAGGGTAACTGCCTTACACTATTCTTTCCCTTGTACCTTAAGGTTAAGTTTTGTGTTGCTAGGCAAAGTTCCCTGGGGTCTATTTGTTAAGGCATTTGCTAACTATCCTATAGGGATTTCTAGGCCTTTCAATATGGTAGCTTGGCTTATCAACAATTGCTTCACCCAGTCTTATTGTAGAATGGATTATTCATGTTGCTAGCCTTGTTATTGTCTACTAGCATTTGGAAAACTTAGTGGTGCTATTTAGATATTGTTCTAAAATAAATTTAAGTGATTTCTCCACCTAAGGTTAATATTAGACATAGGTTGGTTTCCCTTAAAATTGTTAGCTGCATGATTCACTATTTCCTTTTGGCATATAAGTGGGCACTGTGTACCTAAATGACCCTCCTAATAATGTTCACAGGTTATAGAATTTTGTACTTGATGGAGTTGGTGACTCCCTGTGGTCATCCTAAAGTGTGGTTGTCTAGCTTTTTATTCAATACCTCAAAGGCTACACTTTAGCAGAGAATACTACTAGTTGATCTACCTTATACACTCCTGCTGGCCATTTTTTAGAAGTTTTTTCATAGGCCTTATAGTTTTAAGATGAGTTCTTTTAGGATCTTAAATTCATCCCCAAGGTATTAATTTAACAATGACCCTCTGGCAACCTTATCAACTTGATCTTGAGATGTGGTGGTTAGTCCATTATAGATAATCATAACTTGTTGCTTAGAAAAACCACGGAAAGGACAATTTCAAGGTAGATCTTTAAAACTTTCATAAACCTCATATAAAGATTCTAAATTAAACTATTGAAAGTTAAACATATCTTTATGCAATTTTTTAGTCTTTGTAGGGGAAAAGTATTTGTTTAAAAATTTTTACTCTAGTAAACCTCAAGTGGTGATGTATCTATTGGCCTGTGAGTCAAACTAATCCTTAGCTCTCTCATTTAAGGAAAATTTGATAAACCTAATGTGGATGACTTCTGGAGGAAAGCCATTCACCTTAAAGTCATTACAAAATTTTGGAAAAGTTTTTAAAGGAGCATTGGGTTCCTCAAAGAGTAAGCTATTAAATTGGTACTCTTATAGCATCAACATAATGGCATAATCGATTTTAAAATTAGTGTTATTGATTTTTGGTCTAGCTATACTAAATTCGATTCCTTTAAAGTTTGGCATGATGCAATCTTGAACCTTTCTTTGTGTAGGTGTATCAATATTCTAGTTGATAGCTTAGGCAAGGTTGTTAACCTCTACATTAGGCATTTTACTATTATCATCCACCATAACAAGTGATTCTTCCCTTTGTCTCCTAGACTTGTTTCTGATCTTTTTATAGGTTCTGTCAATCTCAAAGTCCAAGGATAAGATTTCTGCTTTTCCACATGTATGTTTACACGAGTATCTGAAAAGTCAGCAAAGAAAACACATGTGATTAAAAGTTCTTAATAATAATAAATTCAATAGAATTAAAACTCAAGTCCTTAGCAATGACTTCAAAAAATTGTTGGACTAAATGCAAGACACACAAGTGTACATGGTTAACAAGTAATACAGAGGTGAACTTGTTATTGATCCCATAAGGACTTAGCCTAAATTCAATTGAATTACCTATTACTAAGCCTTTAATTCTAGTGATTGAATTAAGTGATGATTAAGATATAAGAAAACGTAAAATCACTAATTAACTATGATTAACTGAACTAAAAACAAACACAGGGTTTTGACTTCACCATTTTGCAAGTTTGTTTTCTTATTAATGATTCAATTTCTGAATAATAAATTAGTTAAGATGCTAACTTAGGGTCCTTTAATGTCTATATTGTTATGTCAAACTTACATAATCTAGGTTGAATCCCTCTAAATTTCTATAGGAATCAGCAAAGGTTACAACCATATAAACCTTAAACCTATGTATGGTTATCAAAGATAGTTAAGTACTTTTGTCTTGATTGCGAATTGAATTAAATTTAGTGGCAAGCAATAACTATGTTCGTTCAGTTCTTCAATATAGAATTACCTTCTAGGTCAAACCAAATTTTAGAATCAATCATAAAGTGATCAATCTTAGAAAGTAGTAAGCACAGGATGAACATAAATAACATAACTCAAGATTGTATTTGTAACAAAATATTAATTTGAAAAACAACTCATACAAGGGTTTAATCAAAACCTTAGAACAACCTAACTAGCCAAGCTGAAGCATGGTTTAGAATAGAAAATTATTATTAAAATAATATATAAAATAAGAAAAGAGAACTTAGAAATGAAGCACAATTTAGACCAAGTTGTTACTTCCTTTTACAAAACTCTTTTCTAACCCTACTTAGTAGTGCACCTTAACTTCATCTTTAATCCTCTCAAGTTTAATGTGTCCATTGCTGCTCCCCTAGGCATATAATTTATAGCCTTCTAAGCCCCTAAGAGTCCATATTATCGTAGGTGATCAACTTTATCATGATAAACCCTAATTTTTCAATTAGGTATTTAGACGGCATGCTTAAGCGTTAGCTTTCTAGTGCCTGGATGCCGGCTCTCTATTTTAGGGACCCAAGTGCTAGAACTTTAGTGCCTGGGCACTGGTGACCTATAAATTTTAGCATTTGGGCACTGCTTTTCTAACACCAAGGTACTAGTCCTCTGACCTTGATTTTTCAATGTACAACTTTTGGTGCCTAGGCACTAGGATTTTAACCACATTGGGTAACATTCTTGTCATCCTTAGAAATTAAAGTTACAATACTTTAAGTATTGAAGATAATGTGACTTGGTCTCTTGGTTTAACTAAAGCACCAATAAGTAAAGGACATAAGGAGTTGACTTAGTAAATCCATCAATCTTGTTAAATGGCAAAGGTATGAAAAAGTATCCTTGAGCTTTGTCTTATTTTGATCTCAATTGAATGACATTACATGTGAATTAAGGCAACCCAAGAAATTAATAGGATTACAAAATGAGCTTAGTTTGGTCGAGAGGGTAGAAGAAGGATTCAATAAGCAATATGTCTTATATGATATCTAGATACCAAGGGAAAGTATGATTTTGATTGATAGTTGTCGTAAGAGCTAAACTAGTTTGGCACAATTAAAAAAAAATGGTATGCTTGTAAGAAATATATCATATTGGAAATGCATATTAAGTTTAACATGACTAATAATTTAAGAGTAAGTTAGCATTCATAATATGTTAATCCTTTTGGATAGGCATGTAAGGAAAAGGAAGAGAATGGAAGTACTTGGTTGACTAATGAGACACACACTTTAAGAGTACCTATGCCTAGTCTTACATCCTGGGGAAATGAGTAAGAAGTACACATGCATTTAGGAAGATAAGTTGCATGGGAATGCATAGGTTCACGTGAGATTTAGGCAAGGAAATGTAATTTTAGCTAAAAGTTGTAAAGATGCACATGGAAAGAAAAAGAAAAGTGTCAGAGTGGGACCCACCTTTTGAGACCATGAAGGAAGATTATTTATTTGAAAGACAACTTTGAATGGACTAGAGAAAGGAACCTTATTTGTGACACATATTGGCTTTAAAGAATAGGTATTGGACTAGGTAATTTATCATAATTAAGTTCCTATGTTAGCATTGGGTTTATTTAGATCCACAAGGGTTCAAGAGAAGTATTTAGTAGTCCGAATTCTTTTGTTCAAAGTTAATAACTAATTAGGTTACAAAAGAAGCTAAAAAGTATACTTGGTCCTACCATTTAAAAGAATGGGATTAGATTAGTTGCCTACACAAGTGAACTTATGATTGGGTTTATTTCTAATGATTAACAAACCAATTGTGAGATAAGATCCAGTGAAATAAAAATAAAAATAAAAATTTTGGCAGTTTAGTCCCTAGATCCTTAGTTCATATTATTTGTTCCTAATTTTTATGGCTATGGTCTTTACTCCTTACTAAACTTACAATTGCATTGTTGGAAGGATTCTAAAGGTTGACATATACAATTACAGTTGAAGGGAAACCTGTTGTAGCCATCCGTTCGTAGCACAGGCAGAAGGAGTTACGGATTCTATGAAAGAGCTACTAACCTATCACATAGGGTAGTTTATATATATGTTGTGAAATTAATAGACACGCCTTGCAATGTACCTATGCCTTTTGCGATACCAAAATCTCTCTTCCCTGCCATCCATCCCGACCTTCAATATATGTAGCCATTATTCTACATAACTAATTCCCTTTCCTTTGTCCTTCTTTGATTTATTATCATTGATTAAATGGAGTGTATGATACAATTTATAATATTTCTTGGTAATGGGTCTAAAATTAAAAATGCGTGGAAAACATAGGAAAAGTTTTCTCTTCGAGCACCTTATTTACAAATTCCAATTGGCCACTATACAATTTCATTAAGCATAATGCCACATTTGTAATTTACAAATCATTGTCCCACCCTTCAACATCGAAATGATAATGCATGTATGCTTCACTTAGCGACATTTTAGTAGGCATTCTAAGGTTGTATCAATACAACCTTGAATAAGGTTGTGTCTGCCTAATTTTAATTAATATTAGTCCTTACATTGTTGGTTGTTTTTGAGTTTATACTGTTAATGTACTGCATAGAAAGAGTTATACACAATAAATAAAATGTGAAGTATTCCCTACTCTATCATACTTATAAAGTGTTTGTTAAAATTTCTCTTAAAGGTTTTAGTTTTGCCTCTGTGTTTTCAAATCCCATAAATTTAACATTTTAGTATCAGAGTTGGTTACAATGACTTATGAGTGAGACAATAAAAATTGTAATAAGCTAGTGAGATAAAACAATAATAAACCAATGGCATCTAAAGTGACATTTGTACAGCCAGTCATTCCATGATTTGATGGTCACTATGATCATTAGAGTATGCTAATGGAAAACTTCTTGAGATCTAATAAGTATTGGAGTGTTTTAGAGTCTGAAGTGCTAAAAACACACCTGGAACAATCATGACACAAGTACAAAGAAGAAAGGGAAGCATTGAAGCTTAAAGCCAAGAACTACCTTTTCCAAGCAATTAATCAATCTATTTTAGAGACAATTCTTTGTAAAGATACTCTAAGCATATTTGGGACATAATTAAAAAAAAAAATTCCAAGGGAATACAAAAGTAAAAGGAGTGCAACTCTAGGCACGTATGTAAGATTTAAAGCTTTACATATGAAAACTAATGAATTAGTTAAAGCTTACTTCTCTAGAATGATGGCAATCATGAACCAAAGGCATATATATGGAGAAAAAATAGAGGTTGTGATGATTGTTGAAAATATTATGTGAAATTTGAGTAAATTTTAATTTTATTGTTTGTTTTATTGAAGAATCTAGGGATTGTGATGTAATAACAATTAATGAATTGTCGAACTCGTTACAAATCCATGAAAGGAAAGTACACAAGGTGGAAAGGGAGGAGCATCCACTACAAGCAATAGCAACAAGTAATCACTTTTCATCATTAAAAGTGAAGAACAAGGGAGACACAATAAAGATTGAAGGGATCCATTGAAGAATTCTTAAAAAAATCAATTCACTCAATGGAAAGGAGGAAAACGAGATGAGCAAAACTTAACAAATACCAAATCAAAATCTATAGATAAGTCAACAATTGAGTGTTATAGGTGTCATAGGTATGGCCATTATAAATCGAAGTGTCATTCCAATTTAAATAAGCAACGTGGAGGAAAATCACGCTTTTCTTGGCATGCCATGCAAAGGATGACAATAATAAGCATTTGTGGTATTTAGACACTAGTTGTAGCAATCACATGTGTGGAGACAAGTTTGCATTCTCATATTTAGATGAATCTTTTCGCAACACAGTGACATTTGGCAATAACTCCCAAATCTCTGTGAAGGGAAATGGTAACATAAAATTCCATACTAAAGAAAACTCAAATCAAATTATTTCAAATATTTTCTTTATCCCATATTTAAAGACCAACTTATTAAATGTTAGTTAACTTCAAGATAAGGGGTATGGGATCATAATTGAAGATGGAGTTTGTTATGCTTGAGATGCAAAATTAGGATTAATTGCTTAAGTGAAAATGATAGTAAATAGATGTTTCCACTTTATTTGCAAAACATAACTTATTTATGTTTCCTAGTAAAAATGAAAGATATGGCTTGGCTTTGGCATTATTGATATGCTCAATTTAACTTCAATGGATTGAAAACTTCAAAAGGAGATGCTAATAGGTCTTCCATAATTTAATAGCCCATTAGAGGTTTTTAAAGAATGTAATGTTAGTAAACAACATTGTAATTCATTTCCCAAAGGAAATTCATGGAGATCAAAGAAGTCATTGGAGCTGGTGCATTCCAATCTTTGCAGCCCAAATAATCCATCTTCTACTAGTGGTAAAAGGTACATAATCACCTTCATCAATGATTGTAGTTGAAAAACTTAGGTCTATTTCTTGAAAGAAAAATCTAAAGCTCTTGTAGCCTTTAAAAGCTATAAAGCACTTGCTAGGGAAAAAAAAAAGATTGGAAGATCAATAAAAATCTTTTGAACAGACCATGGTGTAAAATACAACACATAGGAATTTACAAAGTTTTGTGAATTTCATAGAATCAAAAGGCAGTTAACAATAACATACATACCTTAACAAAATGGAGTGTGAGAAAGGAAAAATTGTACCATCATGAATATGGTGCAAAACCTTCTGACAATTAGTGGCATTCTAAAATGTTTCAAGCCTGAAGTAGTTAATTGAAGCATCCATATGCCGAATAGAAGTCCCACCTTTGTTGTACATAATATGACACTAGAGGAAGCTTGGAGTGGACAAAAACCATCGATTCATCAATTTAAAATTTTTGGGTGCATTACTTATGCCCACATCCTAAATGAAAAAAAGAAGAAGCTAGATGATAAAGAAGAGAAGTGCATCTTTCTTAGTGTTAGTGATAATTCTAAAGCATATAAAATGTTTAATATTATCAGCAAGAAAATTATGATTAGTCATGATATGATCTTTGGTGATAAAAAAATCCAAAAATGGGATGAAAACAATATTCAATAGCAACGTCCAGTTGATTTTGATGCTAAAAATGACAAAAGATAGCAACTATTCATGAATGAATAACACATGAACAATATGGAATAGTTGTTGGATACTTAAAATGCTCCAGTTGAAGATGAACAATGACCACAACAAATTAGGAGAAAACTGAATGACTGATTATGAGATAACTAAGATTGAACAAATAGATGATACACTAACCTATTTTGCTTTATTTTCATATAATGATCCTGTGTCATTTAAGAAGGCTATCAATGAGTCAAAATATAGAAAGGCAATGGATAATGAGATAGCAGCCATTGAGAGAAATAACACTTAGGAAATGGTTAAACTTTTAATAGGCCAAAAATATATTGAAATGAAGTAGTTTTACAAAACAAAGTTGAATGAGCAAGGAGAAGTTGATAAATTCAAGGCAAGCTTGGTTGCTAAAGGCCATAAGTAAGAGTTTAGGATTGATTATACTAAAGGATTTACTCCAATTGCAAGGAATGACACAATCAAAATGATGATTGCATTAGTAGCTCAAAACTCATGGCTTATCTTTCAACTAGATGTGAAATTGCTTTTCTACATGGAGACCTAAAAAAACATGTATTTATTGAACAACACCCTTATTATATTAAGATTAGAAATGAGCATAAAGTGTATAGATTAGAAAAGGCATTGTATGGTTTTAAACAAGCCCCACAGCTTGGTACACTCAAATTGAAGCCTATTTCTTAACAAAAGGTTTTTATAAATGTCTATATGAATATACACTATTTATAAAATTAGAAGATGATGGGATGGTGGTTATGGTTTGTCTTTATATAAACAATTTAACTTTCACCAATTATAATAAAGCCATGTTTGATTAGTTGAAAGAATCTATTATGATTCATATTGATATAAGTGATTCATTTTACTAGTGGCATATTTATGTCTTAAAGAAAATATGTGCAAAAAGTTTTAAACAGGTTTCAAATGAAGAACTACAACCTTATTAGTGCTCTAATGAATATGGGAATGAAGCTTATCAGAAATCTTGAAGGAAAGAAAATTGATAGCACTGTTTAAAAGCAAATTATAGGAAGCTTGATGTATTTAACCACCACACAGCCATATGCTGAGCAAAATTAGTAGATACATGAAATCCCAAAAGAAATTCATGTTCTTGCAGCAAAAAGATTCTCAGATATTTATAAGAAACTGTTGAATATGGTTTTTTATAAGAATCATGAAAAATCAAGTTTATTTTGGATTCACAAATAGTGATTATTCTAAAGATCTAAATGATAGAAAAAGTACATTTGGTTATGTATTCATGACAGCAACAACAATTTCATGGTCTACAAAGAAGAAATCAATTGTAACATTGTCAACGACTAAAGCTAAGTTGTAGCAGTTGCAGCAATTGTTTGTCAAGCAATATGGTTAAGAAATATTCTTGTTGAGCTTCACTTCAGGCAAGATGCAGCTACTTTTATATATTATGATAATGGTTCATCAATTAAGCTATCCAAGAATCCAGTCTTACATGGAAGAAGTAAAAACATTGATGTGAGATTTCACCTTCTTAGAGATCTACTGCAAGTGTGAAGATCAAGTGGCTGATATTTTGGCCAAGCCTTTGAAGTTGGTTACATTTTAGAAGTTAATGAAGTTGATTGGTGTCTGCACTATGAATGATCATTAAATTGATAGTTTGCAAACTTTTAGTTTAAGGGAAGGATTGTTAATTAAGTAAGAATTTATTGTTAACTAATATTATTTTAGAATAAACGTTGTATAATCCTAGTTTTTAGGAATTAGTTATATGTAATCCAAATATTTAGGAATCAGTTATTTAGTTCTTACATTGTTGGTTGTTTCTGAGATTTTACCATTGATGTATTGCATATATAAAGCTATACTCAATAAATAAAACGAGAAGTATTCCCAAATTTTTTATGCCTGCAAAGTGTTCATGAAAATTTCTCTTAAAGGTTTTAGTTTTACTTCTCTAATTTCAAAATCCCAAAAATTTCGCAATCCTTACAACAAAGGACTTAGAGATCTCATACTGTCGGTCATCCCCAACCGTTAGATGGACTAGTGCATGACAGTGCATCTAGAAGGGGTATGATCATACCCATTTTTACCATGTCATTCAATGTCATTTTATGGTATTTTATGAGGTTTATTGAGCTTAAATGCATGTTTTGATAATATTTTGTGGTAATATTGGATTAAAGGAGATTTCATGCAAAATGTACTTTGTAAAGGTAAAATTGTAATTTTTCCATTGATTTAACTTAATTAAGTTAATTTGGAGAATATGGGATATCACAATATTTGAATTTTGCATTGTAGGTCAAAGTCAAAGGCAAGCTAGAAGAAATTGTAATCAAGCAAAGGAAGAATAAAAAATTTGCAAACATGGCCCAAGTATGCTTGCTGTGTTTTTAGCCACAACGAAAATGCATCTTCACCTTCGCCACTGTGAACTCATCCCAGCCTATGAAATTTTCAATTCATATCTGAACCTAGCTACGAGAACCCGACCCAACTTACCTCTTTTTAGCTATTAGGATTCTTTTTGCTGAGAGAGGCGACTAAAGACTAAAGAGGAGTCCTAGAGACTGTCCTTCTTCATCTTCTCCTTCCATTTTTCTCATCTCTCCATCATTTTTTGCACTTCCAAGGTTGTTCTTGGTGATTTAGTGCTTGGTGAAGCATTCCTTTCCACCATGAGCAGCTGAAGACCACTTGCCCAGAGGAGATTTGATGAGACCTGAGCTTGGAGCATCAACTAGGGAGTTTTCTTCTTCTTTTCCATCTTGCCTAGCTTTGTATTCATTATATATTGGTTAAGTTATTTTGATTACATTTTTAGGCTAAACCATATTGTTATAACTTCTAGATTATGGATTGGATTATGAGATTTACGTTTTGATGTGTGTTTTGCAAAGATATTTACTACATTTGATTGTAGAAGTATTGGGTTTGGTATAATCTAATATGTCTTATGATTGATTGCAATAGCTTGGTAGCACTTGGTTAAGTTGCTCAAGTTGTCCTCACATATTTAGATTGATCTCCGATTAGTGTATTAAATAGGGTAGTTAATGTTGTTGTGAGCCTTTGGGTTAAAAGTTTCATAAACAAATTGATTTACCTAGTCTTTGAATGATATTTCAAACTATCTATGGAAATTGTTTTCTAAAGAAACTTCCATTTATCTTTTAAAAAGTTAGGAAGGCCGAATTGAATCTCCAATGAGCATTTCATCATTCATTTGCATTAAATCCAATTATTTTATCAATCTTCATTTTATATCAAAAATCCCAAAAACATTCTCATTTTTTGCATTTCATTCTAATTGCATCCATTTGATAAAAACAAAAACAAAACCCCAATTTTTCCTATTTCTTCGCACATTTTTGCATTCAAATTACTTAGGAACAAACTAAGCTCCTTGAAATGCACACAACCCAAATTGCACACTATAGTGCATTTTTGTATCCAATTTAGCTTTTGACACCCTAACAACGAGGGTTCGATCAGGGTGAATAGGTGCTTAAGGATAAATTAATTCAGATTTATTTTTCAAAAATAATTATTTTCAAAAATGTTATTCAAGTGCATGAAATGAATACTCAAGTGCTTAAAATTAATTTTTAAGTAAAACAACTTAGTAATTGAAGATTCAAAATTAGATGCTTGAAAATGATTTTGAAGATTCAAAATTAGATGCTTGAAAATGATTTTTAGTGACTTGAAGAAAATCTCAGTCACTAAGAGTATTTTGAAAAACAGTAGAGAAAATAAGACATAATTAATTGATCCTGGTTCGGACAATCTTAATCCTACATCCAATTTTCTTCTATCAGAAGAGATTTTCCATTATAATAGGGTTTTAACCTGGATAATCCCAAACACTTACACCGATGGATTTTACAGTTTTCACCCTCAACACAAAGTTTAAACTAACCTCAAATTATTACACTTTGGATTTTCACTTATCTCACCCTCAAATGACTTTCACTCAGAAAAGATTTGGATGAAGTAAAATGATTTGGGTTACCCTTAAAAGGGTTTATAGTTAGGCTTAATAAATTCATGCTTTTAAAAGCCAAACTTGAGAACTTGAAACTGGATACAGATGAACAATAGCGAGATAGCTCTAAGATGATTTTTGTGTTCGATTCTTCCACACTTTCCTTGTACAGAGCTTCGTTTTTACAAATCTAAGTCTGATGACCATTGCAAGTTAAGACGCAACTCATTTTAATGCTAAGAGACATTGGGTGCAGATATAGAGGAAAAGGAGGTCAAATTTGACTTTTATGGCTTGCCTCTTCTGATTTGTTCCACCATAGAAGATGGTAGTGTCCTTTTCGTTTAGGAGTAGGATGGATGTTTCTACGTTGAAGATGGCATCTCAAATAGAAGAGAATTGTTCTTCAGATGTCAACTTTTTCTTCCCAAGAATTGATGTTCCTACGTCTGAGAAAGAGAAGAAGGTGAAGATGTAGGTACACCATCTGCAAGGAGGACTTCTGCAAATTTGTTAAGCTTTGTGCGGTGCGTGTCATCTCCTTCCTCATCTTGGGTCGCTATCCATCTTTTATGATTTTTGTTTGTATGCCATAAAATGTCCTTCTTTTGGATGAGAGAATACGTTTGTATCATTGACTTTCTTAACTCACCTTTTGCTTCTGATTTTGGCCGAAAGTTGCCATTTGTACTTGATATGTTTCTTGCATACTTTTGGCCACTGGTACGAATTTTGAGCTTTTAGTAAAAAAGAAGAATCAAAAGGTTAAAGACTCGGGCTTTTTATGAAGATGGTTTGAATAGCATTTTGGGCTGGAGAAATAATTCTTTTGGACCTTTTAAATAGTTGGGTTTAAAGAGCTTAGATTGGCCAAGCTAATCATGATAGACTTTTTGTGAAATCATAAGGCCAACAGTGCAGACAAAAAAAAGAGAGCTAAATGTAACATATATATATATATATATATATTTCGATACTAGCTTTTTTCTTTTTTGGATCTGAAAACTATCCAAATGCTAATCCAGTTGATGACAGTGCATTTTCAATGTATATTAATAGATTACGGAAGAGACAATATCGCGCTGATTAATTTAGAATATTCGCTGACACGGCCGCCGTAATAATGTTTTAGGTCACAGGGAGATAGTGAGTACAACAATGGTTGTATACGTATCTCTGGAATGATTGCCAGCTGTGTACGTAATATGACGTCTTTGATGCACGTGATCGATCATCCAATTATTCGTTGTGACCGGGGACAGCTAGCATGCATCATCGGCAGTAAATCAAGAAAGAAATGATTAAGCATGATCAAATGTAGTAATTCAGAAGTACGATGTTCATACACTTGTAATGCATTGATAGATCAAAAGTGAAAGCTTAAGCACGATGCCAAGTGATGGATTAGTTCATAACTTCTCCATATAGAGAGTGCTGGAAAATGTGATGGATTGATAGATTTGAAGTAACACTATGATGATTTATTTTGAATATATTTAAGGATATCTAATATTGTATTTGTTGTTTTATTTTGGATACCTATTATTTGAAATTTTAAATGTAGTCCTCATCTCTTATTTAAAGTCAGAGTTTATCATTATTAGGATTTAATATATATATATATATATATATTATTTATATATACACGTATGCATGTATGTATATGTATATGCTGGGGAGACATTATTGTGTGGCAAAATTCTGATAGGTCTCCTAAGTGAGGCCGACGTAGTGCACATCACAGAGTGTTAATTATTTCATCAATCAGAAAATTTATTTCACTTTCCAATCCTTCGTAAATTTATCATCGTAAATTTATTTCAAATATCTCACACCTATAAACGCAGGATCTCAGGCTTATGTATAACACAAAGGTGGCCAAACATATTTGAATTAATGAACGTACTAGTTTGCCACAGGTCTTCATCGGCTACTTTGCCTCTTATAACAAAGTTGTTAAACTCGTGAGTTTAGGTAAATTTATAAAAAATAAGTAAAATTATAAAAGTTTGTCTCAATTAATAAATATTTATGAAAATATGTAATTTTATAGTTTAAATACTATATACATTAAAAAATTATTTAAATGTAATTCAAATTATACTTAATCAAACAAAAACTATTCATATTTTATAATATGTAATATTCAACATGAATATTTTTAAAAATGGTCATACATAAATAATTATTCAATATAACTAATGAAATAATATTTATTTTATTTTATTTAATAAATACATATTAAATATAATTTTATTATTTTTTTATACAAATTCAAACTTGTAATAAACCTAATTGTAAAGGTTTTATGGAAAAGAAACTTGTCTATATCTTATTTAGTCTTGAGTTTAAATTATTATGTTGCTGACTTTACAAGCTAGTTGACACGTTAAAATTGTAAACTCAATAGACTCGATAAGTTAACTTGCGAGTTTACCCAGATTTGTACTAAGTCCGAGTTTATAATAAGTTGACTCATTTTCTTTATGTACAATCGTAAACTCAGATTATAAACTCGCTATTAATAGCCATTTAGTGTGGGTAAAACTTGGAATCCCCCCCCCCCCCAAAAGTACTTCAGTTTTAGGACAAACTTAACTAATAGATATCTTTTAATTTTGCCTCAAACTTTTATTTATTTTCCTAATCATCCTAGTTTTTTCCGTTTTTTGTGGCTGTCAAAATTCAAAAGGGGACGTGATCCTCTCTCTCTCTCTCTTAACATTGATCCTCTTCTCTAATATTACTAAATTTGTAACTTAATTAGTCCTCTATATTTCAAAATCTATGATTGGATTCTTATATGTGGTTTCATTACTATGCATATCATGGCCCACTAATTAAGTGCCTAATTGATGCTTTAAATAGCCATATATCATTCAAGCTACCCAACCATCTATGTCACTTGTGACAAGTTACATAACACATATATCACATATGAGTATCATCATAATCACAAATATTTCGAGTTATATATGGTACATGATTAGTCAAATAAGCAAATTTTAATGGTACACTACCACAGCAGGAATTTTATTAAAAGTTTTAAAGCTATAAGGGCTCAATAAGAAATATATAAATAATTTATATAACCTAAAAGTTTTGTCCAATATATTGAAGTATCAGTTTCATTCACATGACATGTGTTCAGGTGGTCCTTGGAATTATAATGATATATAGAGTATCCACCATGTATCTTGCATCTTGAACAGGGACAGATCACTCCTTAAACCCTAATCAACCCCCCCAAATCAGTGAGATATATATATGTGTCATCTCTTACGGACGTGCATGTCCTAGAGGCTAGCTGGAGAAGATCCATGGCAAACTCAGAAACAAGCCTTCAACGCCCTCACGCCTTAGTCTTCGCCTACCCACTTCAGGGTCATGTAATCCCAACGATCCATCTAGCCATCAAGCTCGCATCACGAGGTTTCACCGTCACCTTCGTCAACACCCACTCTATCCATCACCAGACCTCCAAAGCTTCCTCATCCCACGACAACGTCGACATCTTTGCCGGCGCACGAGAAAAAGGGCTCGACATACGATACACGACGGTGTCGGACGGCCTTCCGGTGGAACACGACCGGTCGCTCAACCATGACCAGTTCATGGAAGCGTTATTTCATGTGTTATCGGCTCACGTTGAAGAGCGTGTGGCGAAGCTGGTGAAGCAGTCGGAGCCGCCGGTGAGCTGCTTGATTGCTGATACTTTCTTCGTGTGGCCGTCGGCTATTGCCAAGAAGTTCGGCATCCCCTATGTTTCCTTCTGGACCGAGCCTGCTTTGGTTTTCTCTCTTTATTACCACATGCATCTTCTCAAACTGAATGGTCATTTTGCTTGCTGTGGTAATTACTAATTACTAACTCAAAAGCTATAACTTAATATTCAAGAATGCCTGGTCGAATGCATGATCATATCATGATAACCCTTTTTTCAGCCTTCCAATTGCTTTCGAAGAGAACTTTAGTTGAATGAGTCAAATAAGTAACAAGCACTAAGGTAATTTTTTAGTTGGCCAAAAAAAAACACTAACTTACTATTCATTACAATGGATTCGGTTAAATTTAATTCACACGCACACGACACACGTTTTTTTAAACTGATTTATGTCTTGCTTGCTATATACAATTTTTTTATGAATTTTAGTACATTGAATTTTATAGTATAAGAGTATAAAATATTATAATATTTATGTAAAATCTTTGGTGTAATTATAAAAATAATTACACTTGTACAATCATTATGTTGCACAATTATATGAGGAAGATACAAGACAATTATGTAAACAACCTAAAATAATATCTTGAATTTATATTTTAACCTCAATTTTTTAAAAATTTTATACTTGAACCCAATTGTTTTTAAAATTTTTAATTTATTACTTCTACTTTTTATTTTGACACGCCATGTTTTTTTTTTTCATATAGTGATTGTATAGGTGTAATCAATTTTATAATTGCACCATGGATTGCTCTTATATTTAGTATGATAATAAACAACCATCATAAAAATATAATTTATAATCTTTAGAAAAAAATTAATAAAACTAAAATTTTAGAGATGTGAGATTTAATTTCTATAATTTTAGTTATATATTATCATATCATTCAAAATAGTATTACTACATACTTTTGGGTATCTTCAACAAATTAAATGATATCATCCTATGCCTTGTGGTTTCTTAAATAACACCAAATATTTTGGATCAGTTGTAAATACCTCCTAATTTTTAGATTTATATGGTAATATACTTATCCTTAGCACACAAATCTATGCAAAAGAATGAGATGATTTATGAGTATTTTTTAAAAAAAAAAAAAAAAGTTGTCCTCATGGGTATGAGATTTTGGTGTTAGAATTTTGCTCAGGATAAAATACAATTTACATATTTTAATTAAGCAAGTCAATCTAATACATTCTTGCCGCCATAATTTGGTGGGTGTGTGAAAAAATAAGCTTTTGGATTAGTTTTTAGAAGCCTTGGAAACTTTATTTTTGTCACCTCATTTTATTTAAAAATAAATTCAAATAATACTTTTTGAATGTATTTGAATGAATGACAAGAAATAAAATGATTAGAATGAAAATATCAAAAGAATTAAACTATTATTTGGGAGTTTCTTATTATATAATATAATATAATAGAATTGAATTGTGAATGAGAAACTAGTTTGGAGAATCTTCATTACCATTTAAAAATTTCAGATAAAATAAAATAGCTAAGTGGATGTAATTACATATATATTATCTTTGATTTAAAAACTTGTTATAAATCAAGCCAATATTACATCTCCCTTCGCCCAGTTTTTAATGAATACGCCAATAGCCCTTGTATTCATTCTATTTCTTATCATTTCTATAGTCCTTGTCTAACTATCATATTCATTCCATATCCTTCTATTCAAAAACCTAGTCATGTTTTCTTGCTATAACTCTATGTACGAGGTATTTGTTGGTCTCATGGTATCGATATAATTTTCTTGGGTCAGAAAATCGTAAGGATTTGATTGACTACATACCAGGCGTGGAAGGCATCCATCCCAAGGACATCACTTCTTATCTTCAAGCCACCAATACGTCCACTGTGTGCCATCGAATAATATCCAGGGCCTTCGATGGCGTCAGAGGTGCAGATTTTGTTCTTTGCAATACAGTGCAAGAGCTTGAGCCCCATACCATCGCTGCCCTGCAAGCTCAAACCCCCTTTTACGCCATCGGACCCATCTTCCCCCTTGGCTTCACCAAGAGCACCATACCCACCAGCCTCTGGTCCGAGTTCGATTGCACCCACTGGCTCCATTCCAAGCCTTCTTCCTCCGTCTTGTACATATCTTTTGGTAGCTATGCCCATATTGCCAAACGCAACCTCGTGGAGATCGCAAACGGGCTTCTGGCTAGCAAGGTGAACTTTCTTTGGGTGATCCGACCTGATATTGTGAGCTCTGAGGATCAGCATCCACTGCCCGTTGGATTTGAAGAAGCAGCTGGTGACCGTGCGATGATCATACCTTGGTGTAGTCAAATCAAGGTGTTGACCCACGCTGCCATTGGAGGCTTCTTGACTCACTGCGGGTGGAATTCCATATTAGAGAGCATATGGAGCGAGGTTCCTCTGTTGTGCTTCCCATTGTTGACTGATCAGTTCACCAATCGAAAGCTAGTCGTTGATGATTGGAAGATTGGGATCAATTTAGGTGATGGAAGCCAGTTAATCACGAAGGAGGAGGTGTCGAAGAATGTGAGCTGTCTGATGGATGGAAAATCTAGGGGAGAATTCAAGACCGCCATAAGAGAAATCAAGAAATTATTGGGAGATGCATTGAACGCCAATGGATCTTCTGACAAAAATATGGAATGCTTCATCATAGATCTGAAGGCCAAAATCTCCTCTACATCTCATGCTGAAAATAGGCCTGATAAGGTTCAGAGTAGGACAAAAAAAACATAGAAATAAACAGAAACTAATTATTTCATAAGGTATATTTTGATGATGATGAATCATTACAGACTTGTAGTATTTATAATGAATATTCTACTGCAATACATCTGACTAACAAACAGAATTACAACTTGCTAAACTAACTAACTAATTAGAGCTGTCATCATTTACCCTATCATCTCCCCATGGCATGTGTGAAGTTTATATTTCACTAACTTTGAGTTTAAATTTAAGATCATCAAATCTGGTTTTGAACAATGGCTTAGTAAAGATATTTACAACTTGGTCAATTGAAGGAATATGAGATACTGCCAACTATTTGTTTACCAATTTTTTTTCAAACAAAACATACATCCAACTCCATATGTTTTGTCCAATTATGCAGTACAGGATTATGAGAGAGCATAATTGTACTTAAGTTGTCACAATATATTTGCCTGGCAGGGGAAAATGTAATTCCAGAAGAAGAGATTAAACCCATACAATTTCAACAATCACATTTGTTAAGCTTCGATATTCAACTTCTTTTGTTGACCGAGCAATAACTGTATGCTTCTTGGCCCCCTATGAAATAAGATTGTCACCAAAGTATATATAGGATCTAGACATGGAATTTATATCATAAGGGTTACTACCCCAATCAGCATTTGAAAACCCCCTTGGATGTGAACATTAGAGCTTGTAAAGTGTAAACCATGATCCAAAGTACCATTCAAGTATCTTAGAATTTTTTTTACAACATTCCAATGCTCTCCAAGTGGTTATTGTAAAAACTGACACACTTTGTTCACACTATATGCAATTTTTTTTCTTCTAATCATCACATACTGCAAAGCTCCAACTACTGATCTATAAAGAGAAGGATCAATCATGTAATTAGCTCTTGATTTTGTTAGTTTGACACTAGAAACCATAGGAGTACTTATTCCTTTTGCTTTTGTCATATGAACTTTGCTAATCAAGTCACAAATATATTTCTCTTATGATAACATAATCTTCTTCCCTTCATCACATCTTTAAACTTCCACACCTAAAAAGTAATTCAGCTCACCTAAATGTTTAAGAGTAAAATCAGTGTTTAGCTATTCTTTTAGCTTGGTGATGAATTCAATAGAATTTCTAGTAATGAGAATATCATCCACATAAACTAAAACATAAATGTAAGTACTTAAGGATATATGGATAAACAAAGAAAGATCACATTGTCTAGCTTTAAAACAAACTTATGATGTGAAACCAAGCTTTTCAAACCATGCACGAGGTGCCTATTTAAGGCCATAAATCGCTTGCTTCAAAACCAAAAGGTTGTTGCATAAAAACCACTTCTTCGAGAACACCATGTAAAAATGCATTATTGACCTCAATCTAATAAATTTTCCATCCTTGAGCTAGTTCAATAGTCAACAAAATTCTAACTATTGCTGGTTTAATAATAGGTGAAAAAGTTCCATTAAATTCACTTTTAAATTCTTGATTGAACCCTTTTACAACTAACCTTGCTTTATATTTGTTTAGTGAGCCATCTGCATTTTCTTTTATCCTAAAAACCCATTTACACTCAATAGTGTTTCTGCCAGGAGGAAGAGCTACTAATATCCATGTTTGATTGTGAAGCAAAGCATTATATTCATCTTCCATGGCCTTCTTCCAATTAACATCAACTAGAGCTTCATTATAGGTGCTTGGTAACAGACTAAGAGAAAAGGCTTTAGGTTTAAGTATTCCTACTCAAGCTCTAATGATCATAGGATGAACAGAATTTGATGTCACTAAGTTAATCATGACAAAAGGATTAGTTACTTGCTCCTTAACACATCTAGAAGATTGCTCAATTGAAGGTTAAACTGAATTCATAGCTTGAGGTAATGAAGATGGAGTTGTGTTGATATTAGAATATTGTTTATCTGAAGGTCTTGCATCACAATAAGTATTAGTAGTTAGAGAACGATTAGTATATGGTATAGAGAAATCAACACTTTGGGCAGAAGATGAAACTAATGGAAATTGTACAGAAGGTGAATAAGAAGATTGTATCTATGAGTCAGGAGAAGAAAACAAGTTGGACCTAGTTTTAAAAGGAAATGGTGACAAATGAAAAGTTACATCTCTTGAGATATATATTCTTCCTAAAGAGGAATGACACTGATAACCTTTATGATTAAGACTATAACTAATAAAAGTGCATTATTTAGTTCTATAAGACAACTTATACTGATTATATAGTCACAAAAGGGGAAAACATGAACATCCAAATACCTTTAGAATAAAATAATCAACATGTAAATGAAAAAGACACTAATATGGAGTGCCCCTACCAAGAGATACTTAAGGAAGTCTATTTATTAAATGCGCAACTATAAGAAAGGCATCCTCCCAATATTTAAGAGGCATTTCAGCATGATGCAATAAATAAAGACCTATTTAAACTATGTGTTTGTGTTTCCGTTCCACAATTCCACTTTGTTGAAGTCCATATGGGCAAGAGAATCTATAAATCATACATTCTTGATTAGAAAGGGAGTATAATATTGAAATCCTCCCCCTGCATCAAAGTGGAAACTTTTATCTTTGTGTCAAATTGAAGTTTGACCATAGTCTTGAAGGACATAAACATAGACAATGCATCAGATTTCTTTTTAAAGGGAAACAACCATGTGTAACAAGTAAAAGCACTTACAAATGCTATGTAATATAGAGAACCAATAGTGGAAACAAAAGGAGCTGGTACATCAGAATAAATCAATTCTAAAGGTGCAGTGTATTCATTTTGAGATGGTGGTGATGGAAGTTTATGAGCTTTACCAACACAACATGACACATAGAAAAATGATGTACGTTTATTAGAAACCTTGACATTACATTTAGGAAGAACTTAAGATACAATATTGGCATTAAGATGTCTTAAACGTAAGTGCCAAAGAGTAAAGACATCATATACATCATACACTAATTTATTAGCAACAATAGAATTAGAACAAGACTATCATGTGAACAGACAAGTTTTTTGACAAGGAAGCAAAATTAAGATGACTGTTGGATGATGATTATAGCTTGTACAAAGGTATTATATGATTAAAGGTGTAGAGACCATCAGGTGTGAGTTGACCTTGAAAAAGAATCTCCCTATGCCCTGAGACTTGACACAACAATAAGAAGAATAAATTCAAAATATACACTATTATCTCCTGCAAATTGAGATACACTAATCAAATTATATGAGGTACATGTAGTAACTTGTTTAAAAGTAAAGGTTTGGAAAAAGGATTAGATGAGGTTAAGTAAGTATGCCCAAAGTGATTGATTCTCAAACCTGATCCATTCCCTACATAAACTTGTTCACTGCCAAGATACTCCTTACTATTTAGCATATTAGTTTCAAATGGGGAGACATGATTAGTGGCACCTGAATTAGAAAACCATGAACTATCTTAGCTAAATTCAGTATTCTTTGGAGCTGACATAGTTGAGATTGTTGTAGGATGACTAACTGCAATAAAAGGTACTAATGGTGGATTTGCAAAAAAAAACTCATTATTGTTGCTCATGATTAAAATTTGGAACAAAATTAGGATCAAACCTATAACAACATTGAGACGCAGGATGACCAGCCTTATTGTATACATGGCACACAACAGAGTATCTACCACTTTGATAATTCCTATTGAACCTGCCTCGAAAACCTTTGTTAGATATACCTCTGACATATTGTCCATTTTCATGATCAGAATTCATAATCTGAGTTGAACTTTCCAGACTTTCCTTTGGATCAAAACTGACCATATTTATTGTCATTTGATCAAATGAATGTGCAACTTTCATATTCCTCTCAATTCTAATTTCTTGTGCCAGCAAGAGTGAATCAACTTCACTAAAAGAGTATGGTTGACATTGTGTATTGATTAATGTTACTAAAGCATCATACTCATCCAGTAA
Source organism: Delonix regia (assembly GCA_037074485.1). Lineage (NCBI taxonomy): Eukaryota > Viridiplantae > Streptophyta > Magnoliopsida > Fabales > Fabaceae > Delonix > Delonix regia. The sequence continues at coordinate 11,115,731 of CM073455.1, forward strand.
GCCTTCTATGATAACTTCTATATGTTCAACCTCTGAAACTGAGTGTCCAATTGAGATGAGAGCATCAACAATAGCTTTAATTCTCAGAAGATATTCATTGATCATCCTAGATCCTTTCATAATGCTACATAATTCCATCTTGTATTGGTGGATCTTAGCTTTAGTTTGAGATGCAAAGAAATCATGAACTCTAGACCATACCTGACTTGAACTTTCATAGCCGACAAGTCTTGTTAACATATGTTCTGAAAGAAAAGACAGTAACTAGGAGAGCAGTAACTAGTCTTGTTTATCCCAAGCAAGATATTTTGGTGAGATTTTTCCAACAATTTGATCTTCATTAGAACCAAACTTCTTCAAAACTAATGGATTCACATTAACAAACTTTTGAAGTTCATGACCCTTAATTGCAGCATTGACCTGTTGCCTATAAAAGAGATAATTCTGATCATCAAGTTTGACTAAAATTAGGTGAGTGAACATAAAGTGGAACTCTTCATGCTTAAAGTTAGAGATGCAGTGGAAGGAGTGACATTCTCCATGGTGAAGACCGTTCAGGGCTCTGATACCATGATAAGGTTTTAGAGTAGAACGAAACAACACATAAACAAATAAATGCTTATTATTTCATAAGGTGTATTTCGATGATGATGATGAATCATTACAGACTTGCAGTATTGATAATGAATATTCTAGTGCAGTATACATGACTAGCTAACAGAACTACAACTTACTAAATTGACTAACTAATTACAACTGTCATCATGAGTAGTACTCTATCAAGGCCTAATGGCTACTAAAGTACTTATGCGGCTAAGACAGTAATATATAAGTTTAGAGGGAGATATTAATGTAAGAACTAGAATAATTATTCCATGACTTTTTGAATATTAAAAACTGTCATAATTCAAAATGAAGTCTAAACTCTAAAGAACACATTTTGTCTGTGTTTGTTGTATTTGGTAGGTGGATATAAAAGATTCACATTAAGTTCAGATCACTAAACCTGTATGGTGTTTTTTTTTTTTTTTAATTAGTAGTGACATATACCTTTCATAGTTCATGACATGTCCATTATATTGTGTACATACCATTACAACTTACCCATTCCAATCAGGTACTGTTATATTTGTTGCTAATAAACTCCTGTTTCAATAAGGTAACATGTACAATTCTCGTATCAATCAATTCATTCACTAAACTGTAAATAAATATTATTAAATATTCCAGAAAAAAAAAGCATATTCTTCAATTATGACCTAATTAATTATTAAATATGATCAAATATAACAAAAATATTTCACTTGTTTTAATAAATTCATTATTATATATAATTAAACTTATTATTTACTATGCACAAAATTTTTAATAAAATATTATTTATTAATAATTAATTACGTATTAAATCCGGAATACAATATTCCAAAAACGTAAAATCATCACTACTAATTTTTATTATTACCTCTCATGAGAAAACAAGTTGCATCCCACGTATTTGCCATAGACTTTGGGAACAAACTACTCTAGCTCAATCATACATCCAGTCGTAGGGCACTGTGGACTTCTCAGGCCCCAAGAGGACCTCATATTGGAACCCAAAACAATATTAACCAAAAAAAAAAAAAGGTTAGCTACTTCAAATATATGGACGGGAGCGGCTCGTTTCCCCTATAATATATCTGGGATATAACTTTGTAATTTCGCATAGAATATGATCCATTGAATTTCATTCAAAAATTCAAAACATGTTGTGCGTCATTTTTCATTTAATTTTAATAATTATGAAAAATTATCATAAGATATAAAAATATATTAATATTTTAAAAAAATTTTATACACAATGTGTCTTAAATTGAATAGATAAAAAATAGACTATAAAGTATTAAGGAAGTACTGTTTGAAAGATATTCAAATTTTGTTCTCTTCAATAAAATACCATCTTTTATATATATATATATATATATGTAAAGATCCAAATATTAATATGTCTCTCTATATTTACTATTATCGTAATTTTTAAAAGAAATTTAATATGTATCAAAATTAAACAAAAAATTACCATAGTAACACACTTTGATCTAATGATTCATATCTATTCTCTCTCTCTCTCTCTCTTTCTATATATATATATATATATATATATATGTGTGTGTGTGTGTTTGCGTAAAGAGTAGGTTTCTTTACGACGATAGCTTTGTTTGATTAATGAGAAATTTCTTTTGACCAAACTCTCAATTTTTTGTACGATAACTCTTCATTCTTCTTATACATGCATCAGTAATTTTTTGAAGTCTCTAAATTCTTTAGAGTTAACAAAAAAAATTATAAATTAATTAACTTCCTTTTAAATAAAAAATTCTTCAAAATCCGAGAACTTTTTGAAGTGAATAAGAAAATTAATGTATTAATTAATCATCTTTTAAATCAGAAATTCTTTAAAGTTTGAATATTTTTCGGAGTCAATGAAAATAATAATAAATTAATTCATCAATTATATCTTAAATTTCCTAATAAGAGACAAATAATATAACTTGACATAGTTTAAAATTAGAACAAAGAAAAACGATATATAATTTTTCAATGATTTGGATGATCCATCATTATACATCACTCAAAGTTATAGCAAAGTCAAATGTTAGTTCTATCAATTTCTAAGATTTTAAAATTCTTTAAAAGAATAATAATAGAAGTTACTTCTATGATAATGTCTTCTCAATAAATCTATTATTGTCAATTTTTTCTTACCAAGCTAATGTATAGAACTAATTTTATATACTTTCTTTAATTTATTATGATTTATTTATATTATAATACGTTATTAAATTTAATTTTTATTAATACTTACAAACATTGTTAATTTAAAATGTATTAATATATAATAAAATAAACTAATTTTATTCAAGGATCCTCCAACGTGCCAACAAATAAATAAATCCCGATAATTGAAGATAGCCTCGGTCATTCGCGACCGTCAAACGGAATAGTACAGACAAAATTAAAGAGCTAAGTCTGACATATCTATTTCAGTACGAGCTCTTCCTTTCTCTCCGAAAGACTTTTCCAAATGTTTATCCTGTTCATGCCATCACATTGTAAGCGTTATATTCATCCATTACAGAAGAGACACTAATTTAGAACATACACTGACACGACCGCCATAATAGTGTAATAGGTTGCACACAGAGATAGTGACTACAACAATGGTTGCATACGTATCTCTGGAATGATTTCGAGCAGTAAGTAATATATGATATCTTTGATGCATGTAATCGATCATCCAATTATTCGCTGCGACCAGAGACAGCTGGCATGAGATCGGCAGTAAATTAAGAAAGAAATGACTAAGCATGATCAAACGAACTAATTCACCAGTACAATGTACATACACTTAACGAATGCATTTACAGATCAAATTAATGAAAAGGCTTAAGCATGATGTTAAGTGAATTAGGTCAAACATCACACCCATAAACGGGAGGCTTGTATATATATCACAAAGGTGGCCAAACATATTTTAATTCACCTTCGAATTACTTTTAGTTATTGAAAAATCTCTTAGAAAAGGTCAAAAATAATTTTTTTCATATTTTAATATTTTTTAATTTAATATTAATAAAAAAATAATAATTTATTATCTCTAATTACTAAAAATTTTCCAATAATAACTGGAGATAATCGGGTTCATTTCAATTCTTGAACATACTTGTTTGCCACAGGTCATCATCAGCTACTTGGCCTCCTTTAATAAATTGTGACGCCGACATGCAGCTAATTCGGTATATTCTTCAAGTGCATTCTACCGCAACACATACATACGATGTGCCAGCTAAATATATATAGCCATGTACTGTGGGTAAACTTGGAATCCCCCACAAAATACTTCACTTTTAGGACAAACTTAACTAATAGATATCTTTTGATTTTGCCTCAAACTTTTATTTATTTTCCTAATCATCCTAGTTTTTCTTTTCCGTGGCTGTCAAAATTCAAAAGGGGACGTGATCCTCTCTCTCTCTCTCTCTCTCTCTCTTAACATTGATCCTCTTCTCTAATTTTACTAAATTTGTAACTTAATTAGTCCTCTATATTTCAAAAATCTATGGTTGGATTCTTATATGTGGTTTCATTACTATGCTTATCATGGCCCACTTATTAAGTGCCTACTTGATGCTTTAAATAGCCATATATAATTCAAGCCACCCAATATACATGGCGCTTGTGACAAGCTACGTCACATATGTATCATATGAGTATCACCATAATCATAGATATTTCGAGTAATATATGGTTCATGATTAGTCAAATAAGCAAAGTTTAATGGTACCCTATGTACAGCAGGAATTAAATTAAAAGTTTTAAAGCTATAAGGGCTCAATAGAAATTTATAAATAATTTATATAACCTAAAAATTTTGTCCAATATAGGTGAAGTATCAGTTTCATCCACATGAAGTATGTTTAGGTGGTGCTTATAATTATAATGATATATAGCGTATCCACCATGTATCTTGAGCAGAGGCAGAGATCACTCCTTAAATCCTAATCAACCCACCCAAATCTGTGAGATCCATATATATATAGACTAGCTAGAGAAGCTCCATGGCAAACTCAGAAACAAGCCTTCGCCCTCACGCCTTAGTCTTCGCCTACCCCCTTCAGGGTCATGTAATCCCAACGATCCATCTAGCCATCAAGCTCGCATCACGAGGTTTCACCGTCACCTTCGTCAACACCCACTCTATCCACCACCAGACCACCAAAGCTTCCTCATCCCACGAAAACGTCGACATCTTTGCCAGCGCACGAGAAAAGGGGCTCGACATACGATACACGACGGTGTCGGACGGCCTTCCGGTGGAACACGACCGGTCACTCAACCATGACCAGTTCATGGAAGCGTTGTTTCATGTGTTATCGGCTCACGTGGAAGAGCTTGTGGCGAAGCTGGTGAAGCAGTCGGAGCCGCCGGTGAGCTGCTTGATTGCTGATACTTTCTTCGTGTGGCCGTCGGCTATTGCCAAGAAGTTCGGCATCCCCTATGTTTCCTTCTGGACAGAGACTGCTTTGGTTTTCTCTCTCTATTACCACATGCATCTTCTCAAACTAAATGGTCATTTTGCTTGCCATGGTAATTACTAATTACTAACTTAAAAGCTATAACTTAATATTCAAGAATGTCTGGTTGAATACATGATCATATCATGATAACCCTTTTTTTCAGTCTTCCAATTGCTTTCGAAGAGAATTTTAGTTGAATGAGTCAACTTAAATAAGTAATAAGCACTAAGGTAATTTTTATATATATATATATATATATATATATATACACACACACACACACATGCACATACACATGGTTCTTAAACTGATTTATGTCTTGCTTGCTATATACAATTATTTTATGAATTTTAGTATATTGAATTTTATAGTATAAGAGTATAAAATATTATAATATTTATGTAAAATCTTTAGTGTAATTACTTTTATAATTGCACTTGTGCAATTAGTATGTGTCACAATTATAAGAGAAAAATACTTAATAATGATGTAAACAACCTAAAATAATATCTTATATTTATATTTTAACCACAATTTTTTAAAAATTTTATACTTGAACCCAATTGTTTTTTATATATTACCTCTACTTTTTATCTTGACATGCCATGTCTTCCTCGTATAGTGATTGCATATGTGTAATCAATTTTACAATTGCACCAAGGATCTCACTTATATTTAGTATGATAATAAAAAACCATCATAAAAATATAATTTATAATCTTTAGAAAATTTTAATAAAACTAAAATTTCAGAGATATGAGATTTAATTTCTATAATTTTAGTTATATATGATCATATCATCCAAAATAGTATTACTATATACTTTTGGGTATGTTCAACAAATGATATCATCCTATGCCATGTGGTTTCTTAAACAACACCAAATATTTTTGGAGCAGTTTTAAATAGTTCGTAATTTTTAGATTTATATGGTAATATACTTATCCTGGGTACACATATCTATGCAAAACAATGAGATGACTTATGAGTATTTTAAAAAAAAAATTTGTCCTTATGGGTATGGGATTTTGGTGTTCGAAATTTTGCTTAATGAATAAGGATAAAATAGCCATTTACATATTTTAATTAAGCAAGTCAATCTAATGCATTGTGGCTCCATAATTTGGAGGGTATGTGAAAAAATGAGCTTTTGAATTAGTTTGTATAAGCCTTGGAAACTTTATTTTTGCCACCTCATTTTATTTAAAAGTAAATTCAAATAATAAATTGCAAATGTGTTTGAATGAAAGACAATAAATGAAATAATAAAGAATGAAAATATTAAATGAATTAAATTATTGTATGAGAATTTCTTTTTATATAATAAAATTAAATGAAAAATGAGGGATTAGTTTGGAGAATCTTAATTACCATTCAAAACTCACTTTTTTTTTTTTGAAAATTTAAAATAAAATAAAATAGCTAAGTGATGTAGTTACCGATATATTATCTTTGATTTAAAACTTGTTATAAATCAAGATAATATTAGACCTCGCTTCACCAAGCTTCTATTCAATAGATCAAAGGCCCTTATTTATTATATTCATTCTATTATTTGTCATTTCAATAGCCCTTGTCTAACTATCATATTCATTCCATATCCTTCTATTTAAACATGAACCTAAAAATTTCTTCTTGCCATGACTATATGTACGAGGTATTTGTTGGTCTCATAGTATCAATATAAATTTCTTGGGTCAGAAAATCGTAAGGATTTGATTGACTACATACCTGGCGTGGAAGGCATCCATCCCAAGGACATCACTTCTTATCTTCAAGCCACCGATACGTCCACTGTGTGCCACCGAATAATATCCAGGGCCTTCGATGGCATCAGGGGTGCAGATTTTGTTCTGTGCAATACAGTGCAAGAGCTCGAGCCCCACACCATCGCTGCCCTGCAAGCTCAAACCCCCTTTTACGCCATCGGACCCATCTTCCCCCTTGGCTTCACCAAGAGCACCATACCCACCAGCCTCTGGTCTGAGTCCGATTGCACCCACTGGCTCCATTCCAAGCCTCCTTCCACCGTCTTGTACATATCTTTCGGTAGCTACGCCCATATTGCCAAACGCGACCTCCTGGAGATCGCAAACGGGCTTTTGGCTAGCAAGGTAAACTTTCTCTGGGTGATCCGACCCGATATTGTGAGCTCTGAGGATCAACATCCACTGCCCGTTGGATTTGAAGAGGCGGCTGGTGACCGTACGATGGTCATACCTTGGTGTAGTCAAATCGAGGTGTTGACCCACCCTGCCATTGGGGGCTTCTTGACTCACTGCGGGTGGAATTCCATATTAGAGAGCATATGGAGCGAGGTTCCTCTGTTGTGCTTCCCATTGTTGACTGATCAGTTCACCAATCGAAAGCTAGTGGTTGATGATTGGAAGATTGGTATCAATTTGAGTGGTCCAAGTGGGTTGATCACGAAGGAGGAGGTGTCGGAGAATGTGAGCCATCTGATGGATGGAAAATCTGGGGGAGAATTCAAGACTGCCATAAGAGAAATCAAGACATTATTCAGAGATGCATTGACCACCGATGGATCTTCTGAAAAAAATATGGAATGCTTCATCACAGATCTGAAGGCCAAAGTCTTCTCTGTGTCTCATGCTGAAAGGAGGTCCAACGGCTACTAAAGCACCTACGTCTGTTATGTTTAAGTTTCAAGGGAAATAATTATGTGAAAACCAGAATCGTTATTCTGCAACTTTTGAATACTAGAATTTGTGTTATAATTCAAAATGAAGTCTAAATAACAAAATCCGTCTGGGTTTGTTGCTAATCATTACAGCTTACCCCTTCTGACTAGCTAAATATACTGTTAAATTTGTTGCTAATGTATACCTGTTTCATTAAGGTAACATGCTAGTTCTTCAATTAGAACTAAAAAAATAAATCTTCTTAACTATTTCGAAAACTGAAAAAAAGAAGAAGAAGGAATGGGGATAATGGAATCACATCCATCGTGATCCGTTTAGGTTTTCAAAGGCTATTATCTTTATATTTTTCCTTTGTAATATGAGTAAAACTCACATTTTTACCGAAGGAACTTACCTGAACATGTGCAAAAAATTGGAGTCCCAATAATATTGTTGCAGAATTTCATGAAAGAGCAGTTGAGAAATCAATTCAACTACAAACCCATGAACTCACCTAAATAGAAATTTTGAGCAAAATGTGTAGAGAAAAAAAATTCAAAATCACAGTCTAATTCAAGTAAATATTAATATTTTAATTTGGTTATTTTAATTTTTTTTTTTTTAATGTCAGGGATACACTTTCATTGATAGTATGCCACAGCGTGGGTTTTATATATATAATAATTAAAATGATTAAAACATAAAAGAATAATAATATACGTACATAAAAAAATTATAAGTATTTATGTAAAGTTGATTAGGACGAAAACTTATGAAGTGTAACAAATGATTTCGTATCTATTTTCAAATTATCTAGCTAGAACTTTTTTTTTTTCTGTTTTATCCCCACAATCAAATTAAATTTATTGATTTCATTCATATTTATTTTGGTATTTAAATTTTAACATTTTGTAATTGTCTTTCTATAAATGTTAAGTATTTGAATAATCCTTTAAATTTTTTATTTGAAATTAAAATTATGAGAAACAAGATTTTTAGAAACTATTTATGCATGAACTAGGTCCTTTAATTGGGCTTATCATTTACTTCCTTTTCACATATCAAAACAAGAAAAAAAAAATACTAAAAGTCTCATTCTTTCATGCATTAATATTATTAACTATAATTTAAAATATATTAATACTTTTCATGCATAAATATTATAACATAACTCATTAAAATTTACACAAAACAATTTTGCACTAGATAAATTAAGAAAACGTAGAAAGAATTACAAAATTACAAATTTTAAAACATAAATTACATCAATAATTATACGAGATGAATTATTATAATTTAAAATTATGATTTAAACAATATAATACAATGAATTAAATCAATTAACTTAATTTAATTGAAATTTTCATTCAAATAAATGATATTATAAATAAAAATAAAAAGTATAATTTAATAATATTATTATTATTAAAAACACAAAAAGTAAGCGGCATCTATTCATTCATATATATATATATGGCATTGCTGCTTCTTATGCACGACATTGTTTTCACTTAAGCACGAGTCATAAGACTCCTTAGGACACTTTGCCCTGTAGCTTAAGAATTTTCAGCCTATATACTAAAGCTGAATATTAATTCTAAAATATTTATACAACCTATGGATTAATTTTTTACCAAATTAAGATCAGGTGATAGAATGAACTCTATCCTCTTTCATACAAAGGCCTTTTACAGTGCTATAATGCACAAACCTCCCCCCTCTAATCATAATCTAACACAACATTCCTTTATTTCCTATAGGAGGTGTACTCAATCCATAATCTATGTAAATATTAAAGAAGTAATACCATGCTAGTATTCATACAATAGGATCAATTCATTGCTATAATTTCTAAAAAATAAATCCACCTTAGTTTCCCTTAAAAGGTTTAGTTAATCATACCTTAATGTTCTTCGCTTAATCTTCAAAAGTTGATAGAACTGGAAGATTCACACAGATTCAGATGTTGGAAATAAAACTCTTTTATTGATCTTGAAAGGTGTTTACAAGATTGATCTTACTGAAAAACAAAGAAAGCTTGGAGGCAAAGATCACTAAGGCTTAAGTGAGAACTTGAATGCTTAGTGCTTTCTTCATTACATTACAAACCTTAAATAGACTACTTCCTAGAGCTGTACAAGATGCTTTCGTATCTCTATTTTTCTAAAGTAATGGTCTTTGATGAGTTTGTGTCTTGATCATGGTTGTCTATTATCATTCATTGTCCTCTAAATGCCATGTGTCTATCATGATTGTCCTTTGGTATAATTATGAGTCCGCTTGATTATCCTTGTTGTTGGAATAATTGTCCTTACTGCTTTTTTTTTTTTATATGCTCAAATTAACTGAAGTATCTGGTTTTGTATATTCATCATCTATTTGCTCTTAACAATATTTGCATTGGTGATTTTGAAATTCTGATAATCTTTCACAAATTTTAGTTTTAGTTAGTTCTGAGTGCTCCATGTTATATGTCCTTATCTTGTCATACCAATTTTTAAACTAGTGATACTATCGACTATTCTTCCCAATTGAGTAAATACATGTAGTGGGACTAGTGAAGTATGTCCATTGGGCTTTGTCTTTTGTTAATGTTCTTATTAATTCTATCATAATGATGTTCATCTCTTGTGCACTTAATCGGGATATAGTGTTAAAGAAATGTTCTTCTAAAATATCATCTTTTTCTTCTTCCTCGAATTTAAATGGTTGTTTAGTGGTTCCAAATCGGATGAGGTTAATGGGTGGATAAAATTTATTAGAGGTGAATTCGGCAACTGCAGAGTAGCACCGAATATAGACTTGGTATTGGGTTACAATACCAAAATAATGTTTGGAAGTTTCAATTAGAGATTTGGGTAATAATGAGATTTCTTTCATATTGGTTGAGGAGTAAATTTACTGGATTAAACCATAACTAAACAGTGTTTTAACAAATTCTGGGTCAGTACCCAGGAATATAACAGCTTTATTGATAGCATAATAGGATATGAACTTAATGGTCTTTGTAACGGGAAGGTTAAGATGGTTTAGATACTAGATTAAAAGCCAAAAATAATTAGACTGTTCTTTTAGTTTTGGGTCTGGGTTTTTGGTTGGTCTTGCTTGGTGGATTTGCTAAAGGCTTAGAGGTTTCAACTTCTTTTCCTTTTATAGTATTGTCTAAAAAAGATTCTTTTTGGGCAAGTACTTAATTTTTTGGGCTTAAGATTTCCTTAAGATATTGGATTTGGGCTAGAGACTATTGGACTTTGACTTTGGCTAGATGAGCCAACCTGGTTAAATGAACCAGTTTTTAATTATCTTAATTCTTCTTCTAATTGATTTAGTTGAGTAATAATATTCTTTAGAGTGCTTGATATGCTATTGATATAATTATTTGTATGGGATTGTGTTAAACCCATGTTAACTTCTAACATGGATAATTGCACTACTAGTTATTCAATAGTCAGTGTATTCAGGTCCCTTGGAGGGCTATTTGTATTTATACTTGACTACTCATTAATCTGCTCCATCTCAACTTAAATAAATTGCAAGCAAGTTATTCTTCCCTTTGATATATTCAACACAATAATCATAATAAGCTAAATCAGATTGTTATTTAATCAACATTTTGTCGAATAATTGATTAGATCTTATTTCTCTATCTATCCAGTGGTTTATTTGAGTATTATCTGTCCTTATTATAAATTTCAAATTTACTATGAGTAATTCAAATTTTTCTACTGCTTTAACTACGGCTAAAAATTCTTTCCAATTTGAATAATATTATGCTTGACTTGGGTTAAATTTTCCACTTGCATATTTTGTTATTATTTCTTTTCCATATTTATCTTCATGATATAAGGTCGTTCCCCAATAATATTCTAATGCATTAGTGTATATAATCCATTTTATTGGTTGGTTAATTGGTATACTAAGTTTTGGTAAATTTTTACATAAGTGTTTTATTTTTTCAATTATATATTTAGTATTATCATCCCATCTCCATTTTGTTGTTTCACCTGCTAATTTTGATATTTTTGAAGTATATTTTGATAAGTTAGGAATATAATTCCTTGCTTGGTTTACTAAGCTTAAAAAAGATCTTAATTCTCTCTTAATTGTTATTTCTGGAAAAATTCAAAACTTTTTTTCTAATATGTTCTTGTAATTCTATTCCTTCTTTAGATATATAATGTCATAAAAATCCTATTATTTTCTTTCTTAATTCGGCTTTTGTTGGTGATATTTTCAATCCTTTTTCTTTTATTAATTCTATGAATTTTTCTAAATGTTCTTCATGTTCTTTTTCATTATTGGTGTCACACCCCGAAATCCCAGGAGTGGGACCGGCACAGATCACGAGAAAATTTCCCTGACCTGCAAGCCTAACCCTAGGGGGACAATCACTATCACACCGATCCAATCCCCATGAATACTGTTTGCCTTAATACATAAGATGGGAATTTCAGTACAAAACAAGGAAACTTGTAGACATTTCGACAGCACCTCCCCAATAACTAGGATGTCTCAAAATTTCTACAAGGTCCTGCAAGGCAATACATAAATAGGGGAGCTCTGCTCCCACCAGCCCAGTCCAATAATTTACAATATATGACAAAATGTGACAGGTTCAACTGCGGTCACAAAATAATCCTCATATACAATACTGGCTACTAATTTAAATATACACATCCAAAAGAAATGCCAACATCATAATCTAAACAAAAGGACACGCCTCGCACCCAACCCAAGCGGCTCAACACGGCTCTCCTGTCAGTGCTTCCCCGGCTCCAGAGGGTCATCTATTTCTCTATCTGGGACCAAAAATTTTTCGGCAGATAGCACCCCAAGTCAGTAAACAATTTCATATATAAATAGAAACTTTAACATAATCAAGAATTTAATACAATGCAACTGTGTTTAAATCCATTTGCTTGCAATTTAACAGTTGAGCTAATTAACCCACTTTTCTGAAACATTAAGTCAAAAAGTCATTCTCAGATAAACAATCAATTTGTGAAAATCATTCAGGAAAAAGACTGCTAAGAACCAACAGGCGAGGGTACACAACCCTCGAGGGCATCTAATCAACAGGCGAGGATACGCAATCCTCGAGGGTAACTAACCAACAGGCGAGGATACACAATCCTCGAGGGTAACTAACCAACAGGCGAGGACACTCAGTCCTCAAGGGTAACTAACCAACAGGCGAGGACACTCAGTCCTCGAGGGTAACTAACCAACAGGCGCGAGTTACGTCTCGCGAAGGTTTATCATTCGTCATCCTCCCAAAATCAAGGATTTAAGTCAAACATGCATACAAAGATGGAAATATACGAAAATTATCTGTGTTTCTGATCCTAACTATCTAGTGATCACCTCTAAGCATATCACAAGCCCAATACCGTAGTTACAGTCATTCAACATATATAGACGGTCCCTTGCTTCTAATCCCCTGATCTGGTAAGGCATAATCACAAAGAATTTGTTTATATTTAGAAAACAATTAAAGCAAGAACAACCCAGGTATGATAAGAGTTTCGGGGTGCTATCTGCGCACCTGGACTCCGGTTGTCACGAGCAGTATGCTGCCCTCCTAGGGTGCCGGAATCGCTCTTACGATTCACCTGCACCAACGTTCACGCAGGAATTAATCGTCTTTCGGTTCATTATCCCAATTTAGGACCTAACCCCACATCTCTTTAGTTCTATATCTTTCCTTCCCTAACATATGGTAACTTTACACTTCTGCCCCACATATTTTTTAGATTTTTCATTTTGGTCCCTGTTTCAAACCTTAGCCTCCATTCTAATGCAATTCAAGACAAATTCCTAGTTCTCATGCCCACCAACTTAAAATTATTAATCTAGAGTTAATATGAACTAATTACGAGTCAACAATTTTCCATTTTCTCAAGAACCTAAAATTTTCAAAAATTTTCATTTCGGTCCCTATCAGCCATTCTTCTTACAAGCAGCCAAAATCCATGGTTTTAGACCTCAAATTCATTGTTTATGGGCCAGAAATGCTACTTCTAAACTCAATCTCAAGAGAAAACCAGTAAAAACGTACCAAATCGTCCAAAATTTCCTATGCTCGAGCTCCTCGGTCTCGCGGAAAAACAACTCCACCGGCAGCCAACCGAGCTCGAATCCAGGTGGAAATGGCTGGCCAAGAAGCAAGGTACACAACCCATCCATGACACGTCGAAAAAGCAGCTCACCGACGGCCAGGCAAGCTCGCGTTTTCCACGGTTTTTTTCGCTAAGGAGGTGGCGGTTTTCCAGCTGGAACGGTGGCGAGAGGTGACCGATGACTGGCTGGTCGTGCTCGGGGGGGTGCAGCTCAGCTCAGGCGAGGTTAAGGCACGACCACGGTGGCTCCCAGCTTCAACCCGCGAAGCTCTCTCTCTCTCTTCTGCACCTCGACTGGACGAAGGAGAAAGGAAGAAGAAGAAAACTCTGAGGGGCATTTTCGTCCTTTCACTGTAGGGGAGGACACGTGGCAGCTCCAGAGAAAAAAAACAAGGGAGGTTAGCTTCCCAGTCTTGAACCCACGTCCTGAGGAATGCAATCTGGAGCCTGACCACTGAGCCAGCCTCAATCTCATTATACTAATACACATAACAAAATAGTATACCGTCAGATGAGTTATTAATCCTAATTACTTGGGTTATTACAATTGGAAAATATTAAAATGTTATCTATATAGATTACTGCAAAATCTCTTATAGGTAATAATAGCTTCATTACATAATCTTGAAAAGTACTTGGAATATTATGAAATCCCATGGGCAATACATTCTATTCATATAGCCCTTCAGATATGCTAAAGGTTGTATATTTTTTACTTTCTTTTTCTAATTTCATTTGGAAAAATCCTGATTTGCAATCAAATTTATTAAATATTTGTTTTCTTTTTATCATATTAAATAGTAGTTTTATTTTTGGAATAGGATACCTATTTCTTATTGTTATTTCATTTAATTTTTTATAATTTATCACCATCCTAGATTTTCCTCTCTTTTTTTCACTATGTTTCATGACTATTATGGCTGGTGATGAATATCTAGATTTACTCTCTCTAATTAATTGTATTTTTTTCATCTCATTTATATGTATAATAAATTCTTTCCTATTTTCTTCAGTCTATAGGTATGGTTCACTATTTATTTCTTTACTATAATCTAATAATTCTATCTTTGCTAATGGTTTAGATTTTTCCCAGTGTATTAAAGGGTTATCACTATAATTTTCTTCTAACCTTTGTTCTATTGTTTTGATTTTCATATTATGTATTTTATTTTTATCAATTTATTTAATTGGCTCCTTGTTGGGTACAAATTGTACTTTATTTTCGGATTTCTTTTTCCTAAATATAGTCTCTATTCTCTTTTGTGGATCTAGTATTCTTAATGCCCATGCTTAGTGCTTACATGGTGTTGTGAAAACTAAGGCTTTAAGGATAAAGTGTAATCGCATATATTGTTTTAAGAAGTCCATTCCTAATATCATATCATGTGTGGCTTCATTATATTGAAAAATTACTGGTATTTTTAATTCATAATCTCCTATTTGTACTCTTACATTTTCTGCTGATAATTCTAATAAATGTACTTCTTTTCCTGTACTAGTCATTTTTATTGCTCTTATATCTACCATAGCATGATATTTTTTTTAATTGATATTGTTTCTAATTGAATCTTGACAATATATAATATAACTTCATTTAAATCAACTTTATTTTTTCTAATATTATAACTACTTGGTTTATGTTCAAAAGAATTATATGTTTCTGGATTCTATATGGAGTTACTAGGTTAAGAAAATCTTATCCTAAAATTAATTTATGGTTTTCAATTTATCTAATCTCCTCATCTACCCATATTTTTAATTTCATTATTTCCCGTTTTTCAAATCTAATTACCATATTAGCTTTTGTTCCTAATTCATTTATTTCTATATCATTGTCTATATATTCTAATTGTACTATACTTTTTTCTTGGGTTGGGTCTATTATTGCAATTATTTGTAGCCAACTCCTTCTTTTTTTATTTCTAATAAAACATGATTTAAGGAATTTATAGAATCTATTAAATCTATTACTAGAGTTGTTGTTCTTATTACGGTTAAGTTTGATGTTATTGGAATTTTTGCTAATCTATGTCTTTGTGAATTTTCTAAACTATATGATCTAAAGCTTTCTGTCCTTGTTATCGGTCTATCTTCTTGATAACTTAAACTTATTCTAAGGTTTATATTTATATTTACATCTGGTGGTGAATTTATTCTTATGCTTCTTCTACCTATGTTATTATCATATTGAATTCTTCTAATATCTTCTTCATTTCTTATTTCATTAGTATTATCTAACTCTAACTGTAATTGTCTTGGGATAGTAATTTTTATGGGATCTAGTTTTAATTTTTCTAAAACTAGCATAAATTCCTTTCCTATTATTATTTTTCCTTGATTCTTTTTATAGATCTTATGTTCATTTGAAAATACTAATCGTATCATTTCGGTTATACTTATTATTTTACTTCCTGGTGGCATTTTTATTTCTTTTAATTTATGATAAACCATTAAAATTCAGTTCATATTCATTTCTGCTCTAGATATTGCAAAATTTGTATTTAGTGTAAATTGCAGTTTTTAGTAGACTAAGTTCCCATTTAAGGCTCCTAATATACTATTTAGTACACTATCTATTATTCTATTGTCGGTAATTAATAATTCTATTAGGGTATCTATTCCTGCTCAAAAATATGCTTTAATCATTAATTGAATTCTTGATATGTATATATTTATGTGATATCATGCTTAATGTCTAATTTTTCAATTTCCTTATCTATTATAGATTTGCTTATTAATGGTATTCTTAATATTCCTTCTGTTTAGGTTGCTTCTATAAGATATTTCTTTTGTAGTACTACACAGGCATATTTTTCTTTTTGCTTTGATTTTATTATCTTTCCAATTTTGGATATTATACTTTGTTTTGACAAATCTTCTGCTGACATATCTAATTCTTTGTTCCTAATTTTGTCATATTGTTCTTTTCCAAATTTTATTCTTCTTTCAACTATTCCTTCTTCTAGGTTTCTTATTTCTTCATATTGCTCATATTCTTGTTATTCTAGTATATGATTGCTAGTTTATCCTTGCATCATGTTAATTTCATTTTCCTCTTGTATACCTTATGATTTTTGTACTAGATTCCTCTTATTCTAATATTCGTTCTATTTTATATATTTCTATATCTGACTCATAAGCTTCTTTTACTGGAAAGTTTTCAAATTCTATTAGTTCTAATCCATTTTATTCTATTGCTTCTATTATATTGATAGTTCTTTTTCTTCTAGGTTTTCTACATTCAGTTGAAATATGTCCTAATTCTCCACAATTATAACATTGGCATTTCTCTGGATTTTTTTATAGTTTAATTTTCTTCCTTTATCAAAATACTTCTTTGGTTTATATTTTCTGATAAATTTATCTTTTGAATATTTCCTAAATTTATTTTTTTCATATGGTTTCTAAGGTTTTATGTATTTCTTCTTTTTCCTATATTTTTGTTTTTCAAGCTTACATCTCCATTTATGTGGTGTTTCTAATCTTCCATATTTTAATATTAGTTTATTTGTCTTATAAAACTTATTGGATTTCCATGCTTTTTTACACTTAGTTGATAAATATTCTTTTAATAATCTTTTCTCCTTCCTAATGTATCTATATAAGATATTAGTTCTGGTCTTTAATCTGGTCAAAAATTAATCCATAATTTGTATAAATATTTTAGAATTAATATTTAGCTTCAATATATAGGCTAGAAATTCTTAAGCTACTGGGTTAAGTGTCTTAAGGAGTCTTAAGACTCGTGCATAACCGAAAACAATGCCACGTACAGAAAGCATCATGTCAGGTTATCATAGAATGGTATCAGAACAAGGTTGTAATGAAAGGAAATAAATGAACTTTAGTTTCCCTTAACCTATAATTAAGTTGAATTGTTGTTTCCTTTTATATATCTTGTTTTTTTAAGTTTTATTACATGTTTTTTGCAATTTAAGAATACGTACTCACTAAATAAAATAGAACCTCGAATATATTGTATAGAAGAAAATAAGACACCTAAACATTCATATATACCAAATTAGAATAATCAAGCAGTAATATTTGTCACCCTATTTGTCTTAGATGGAGAAGGAGATGAAAGTATAAATCAAAATAATTGGACCAATATGTTTTTGATGAAGCAATTAAGATATTATATAGAACTAAAATTAAAAGAGGAATTAGAGATATATGATCTAGATGGAATTATAGAAAGGAAACCTAAAGATATTAAAAATATATTAGAAAAAGAAAAACCTGAGAATACTATAAAAAGATTAAAAGAATTATCAAAACCTTTAGAACAAAAAATATATGAATTAAAATTAGAATTAGAAATTATAAAAAACAAAATAAAAGAATTAATTAGTTTAGTAAAAAGAACCTTAGGAATAAAAGATAAAGTGGTGAAAATAGAACATGGTTATGAGATAAATACTATGACAGCTATACCAAAAGCAATATTTGGAAAAAAAAAAAACAGATAGTCAAATTAGAGAACAAGAATTAAATGAAAATATGCAAGAAACTAGGATAATTGTAGACAGATTACAAAAAGGATAAGAAATATTAAACAAATATATGTGGACAATTTATGATAAATTAGTAGGAAGAAATAGGTTAACTGATAGAAGAAAAGAAAAAATAATAGATGATGAAATAACTAAAGAAGATTATAGAATAATGGAATATGCATGTCAAATAGGAATAAAAATATCAGGATTTATAGAACTAATGATACCAAAAAGAAAAGAACAAAAATCCTTAATAATAAAAGAAATAAATATGATGAATATAATAGACAATTCAAAACAAGATGATATAGAAAGAGAAATGGGAAAAGGAGAAAAAGAGTTAGAAGAAATTATGAAAGAATATGGCAAATATATAATTGAGGATAATTATAATGAGATTAATATGAATCAAACCCAACAAAGTAGTAACATTACACAAAGAGAACCTCAAACCCCTTTAAATTTAGACAAACTAGAATATAATCACAATAATCCAAAAAGTAGGGTAACCAGAGAAGGAGAAGCAGAAAGAGATGTATTGAGACATAAAGAACCATATAGAAACTAGGAAATAGGTTATATATTTGAGTTAATACCCTCAAATAATCAATCTATACCAATTAGAGTAGAACAATATGAAACTAGATCAATACCTAATGCAGGAATATGGCCAGATTTAGATTATCAAAAAAATGAAGAAAAAAGAATATAGGAATGGGTAAAAGCTCAGTTTAGAGCACTAGCAAACAGAGGAGTAGATACACAATCTGCAACCTAATAGTTGAATCAAGCTTTGTAGGAAAAGTCCAAAAATGGTGGAAAAGTAATTCAAAAGAATTTAAAGCAAATGCCAGAACTGTAAATGATTATAATAATCAAAAAGAGTTTTATGCAACATTATTAAGACAATATGAACAACTATTAAGAAACGAATATTTAGGAAGAAGATGGAAGTTAATGAAACTACTAAAATAGAAAGAGCAATTCAAAAATTACATTAAATAGAAATATGTATATTAGACCCAGATGATTTAGAAGGATATACATGTGAATATAGCAAATATTATTATGAAGCAAGATTTTTGAACTATAATGAAAAGAAAGTATATTTAGACTTATTTTACAAAAAATTACTAACGCTATTAGCAGAAAGTATAAACACTTATTATTATAGAGCTTTTATAGAAAGACCAGAACTAATACCTTATGTAGATACATTAGGAAGGAGGCAAGATTATTTAAAAGAATATTTATCAACTAAGTGCAAAGAAGCATGGAAAGCCAATAAGTTTTATAAGACAAATAAACTAATATTAAAATGCATAAGATTGGAAACACCACATAAATGGAGATGTAAGTCTGAAAAATAAAAATATAAGAAAAAGAAGAAATACATAAAACCTTATAAGCCATATAAAAAATATAAATTTAAGAAATATTTAAAAGATAAATTTATTAGAAAATATAAACCAAAGAAATATTTTAATAAAGGTAGAAAATTAAACTATAAAAAATATCCAAAGAAATGCTAATGTTATAATTGTGGAGAATTAGGACATATTTCAACCGAATGTAGAAAACCTAGAAGAAAAAAAACTATCAATATAATAGAAACAATAGAATTAAAAGAACTAGAACCAATAAATTTGAAAACTTTCCAGTAAAAGAAGCTTATGAATCAGATATAAAAGCTTATGATTGACATGGAATTAACTGTCTGTTATCATCTGAGTGAACATAATAATAATCTTATATCATATCATATGTAAACCTTAGATATAAAATATATTAAAAATTCTCTAGCTAGTTTCTTCATTACTACCTACTATGCATGTCGAAACATTTGTTCTTTTATAAGGGCAAGCTAGGTATATATGTTAGCGGTGAATTTATATTTATATACTTATAGCTTTAACAAAATGGAGAAAAAACTTATGTAAAACAACTTGATAGAAACAATTGCATATCTGCTAATTTAAAATGTAAATTTTTTTATGCACAATAAAAACAATTACAACTTTTTTAAACTTTAAATAACTATATAGTCCTTTCAATTTAAATAATCACAATATTCCTACTATACTGTGCAACATAAACTTGTGTTAGCTAATCTGTATGTGTGAAGCAGGACTCTACGTCAAGTGCTGAGTTCCTCCCACTTAAAATTGGTTGCCAATATATATATATATATATATATATATATATATATATATATATATATATATATAATCTGACAACCCAACAAATCCTTGTACTTATGGTTGTTATACCAAGAATACAAATCTTAAATAAAAATCTCTTTAAACTTATAGTCTTGTAATTATGGGTTTCCAGCCTATATACAACGGAATATTATTATTTTGATATTAGAACAAGTTATAGAATAATCTTTGACCAAAACTAGACCAGGTGATAGAAGGAACTCTATCCTCTTTCATGTAGAGGTCTTCTATAAGGCTCAGTGCATAGACCTTCCCCCTTCAATTTAGTTCAGCACAACCTTCCTTCGTTTCCTACCAGATTTGTACTTATTCCATAACTTAATCTAATATTAAAATAAGTAATAACCTTTGCTAGTAATCACATCATAGGATCATAACATCTTGTTTAGAACTTTAGAAAATAATCCCCTTAATTTCCTATAAGGAATTTGGAATTTCATACCTTAGTTTGCTAGAATATTGTTGAAGAAATGTTAATGAAGACCTAGAGAACTTTAGATGATGGGAATCAAAAGTATTTGAAGAATAATTTTATTGGTTGAACTATTTGAGATACAATAATAAGAAAGAAATTATAAAGGCAGAACACTGGGAAGCTCATGAATGCTTAAGCTATTCAATGCTCGATAATCTACAATAGGAATTATAGGGCTTTATATAGGCTGGGCATTCCTAACCTTTCCCTATTCTACAATTCGGCATTCCTAAACTTTTCCTTTTCTATGATTCCTTCTTATCTCTAGTCATCTTTATGGTTGCTTTGTCAGGACCTTTGTGTCTTGGATTATTGCCCTTCCAAATGCTTGTTATCAGTTGAGTTGATATGGTACTATTCTTTTCCTCTGTCGACAGTCTTTTGTTTTGTTGTTTTTACTTTGCTTTGAGCTTGGTTGGTTGATTTAAGTTGATTTATGTCTTTTCTTTTCTTTTTTCCTCTCTTTTTTTTATCAGCCTTCTAGGACATTTATTGAGGTAAGTGGATCATCTATCTCTTCATTAGCTCTGCCAACTTTATCTTGATTTTTACAATATTTGCATGTGTGATTAGGGTATTCTTTTAATTGTTAGCATATTTGTTTTTCAGTAGCCTCTGGACGATCCAAATTATTATTCTTGACTTTATCATAGAAGAGTTTAAATTACCTACTTTGTCAACTGTTTCTTCTAATTGAGTATATGCACGTTGTTGGGCCTGTAAAATATGTCCATTGGGTCGTGTCACATGTTAGGGTTCTATTCATCTTGACAAAGATGCCTTCCATTTCTTGGGCTCTTATTCTTGATAAGGTGGCTGCAATTTAAAGTCAAATGGCTTCTTGGTTATCCCGAACTTAATAAGATTAATTGGTTTATAATATTCGTCAGAATTTATTTCAGCTACAGTTGAATAACGCCTTATATGGATCATATATTGAGTCACTATTCCTGCATAATATTTGGCTACTTCTTGGACTAATTTGGGTAATAAGCTGATTTCTTGGACATCATAGGATGGATATATACAATGGATTAGGCTGTAAATAAAGAGTGTTTGGATCAATCCAGGACTGGTGCCTTGATAAATGATGGGTTTATTTATGGCTTAATGTGACATATAACTAATGGTGGTAGCAGCAGTTATTTGGAGAGTATTTGATTTTTCAATAAGAAGATACAAATATTGGTATTGCTCTAGTAATTTAGCTTGGGTCTTTGGTTGTGTAGAAACAGGTTTTTGTATGGCTTTTGAGAAACTAGCTATTTGTTTTTTGGTGGATTGGGCCTCCTCATTCTCTGTGCCTTTTTCTTTTTCTTTGATTTGGGTAACAGCTAAAAAAGATAGTTGTTTGTTTGGTGTAGAAGGATTTGGAGTGGTTATCTGGATTTGTGGGCTAGATGGAGGAGAAGGCATTACCTGTCTTTCTATTCGTGTTATCTGTTCCCATAAATTATTCATATGAGTAATCACATTACTTATTTATTGACTTAAGGAACTTATTGAGCTTGCAAAACTATTGAACTAATTATTCATTTGTGCTTGGATCATATTCATGTTCATTTTGAGGATACTAAGCCTTATGACTATTTGTTCAATATTTGTCTGATTAGTGGTGGTTTCCTGTGCAAGACTATTCGTCTGCTACTTATTGGTCTTTGGCTCCATCTCTACTAAGATAATCAGCAATTAAATTATTCTTACATTTAATATATTAGACTTCATAATCATAATAAGCTAAATCATGTTTTCATTTGATCAACATTTTATAAGATAATTTAGTTGTTCTAATTCCTCTATCTACAGTGTTTTACTCAGGTATTGTTAGTTCTTATAATAAAGTGTGAGTTAACTATTAGTAATTCAAACTTTTCTATTGCTTTTACTATGGCTAAGAATTCCTTTAAGTTCAAATGATATCTACTTTGGCTATCATTGAATTTTCCACTGGCATATTTAGTAATTATTTCTTTTTCTTCATTGTTTTCATGGTAAAGTGTTGCACCCCAATAATTTTTATATGTATCACTATAAATTATCGATTTTATTAGTTCTTTAGTTGGGATGGTTAATTTTGGTAAATCTTTACAAAGCAACTTAATTTTCTTTATTATCTTATTTACTTATTCATTCCATTGCCATTAGGTTTTTTCTCCTGTTAGTTTTGATATTTTTGTTGTATATTTTGATAAATGAGAAATAAAATTTCTACCTTGGTTTATTATTCCTAAAAATGATTGTAATTCTTTTTTAGTAGTTATATCAGGAAATTCTTTAGCTTTCTTACTTATATGCTCTTGTAATTTTATTTCATTTTTTGTTATATAATGTCCTAAAAATCCTATTCTTTCTTTTCTCAATTTTACCTTTTTAGGTGAGATATTAAGTCCTTTGGTTTCTACTAATTCCATAAATTCTAATAAATGTTTTTCGTGTTCTTCCTCATTATTTGAAAAGATTAAAATGCCATCTATATATATTACTGTAAAGTTTCTAATTGGTAATAATAGTTTCATTACATGTTCTTGAAATATACTTGGGCTATTGTGGAATTTCATTGGTAATACATTCCATTCATATAATCCTTTTGAGGTGGTAAAAGCTATATATTTTTTACTATTTTCTTCTAACTTTATTTGGAAAAATCCCGACTTACAGTCAAATTTGCTAAATATTTGTTTTCCTTGTATAAGATTAAATAATAATTCTATTTTTGGCATTGGGTGTCTATTTCTACTACTATTTCATTTAATTTTTTGTAATTAAGCACCATTTTTGATTTGTCTCTTTTCTCTTCACTATGTTTTACTACTATCATGGCTGGAGAATAATAACTTGACTTACTTTCTCTTATGAGATCATATTTTTTTCATCTCATTTATGTGCATTATGATTTTTTTTTTTTTATCGTTTTCTATCCATGGATATGGTTTACAAGTTATTTTTTTATTATAATCTAATAACTCCATTTTTGCTTATGGTTTAGATTTTTTCCAATGGATTAATGGATTTTCATCATAAATATCTATTAATCTTTGTTATGTTAATTTTGCTTCCATATGGGTTATCATCCTTTTGGTACTTTTATGTTCTACAGGCTTTTGGTTGGTACCAATTATACTTCATTTTCATGTTTTTGCTTTCTAAATTTAGCCTTAGTTCTATTAAAGGAATCAAATATTCTAATTGTCCATGCTTCATGCTTACATCGTGTTGTTAATATTAAAGTTTTATTGGCAAAATGCAATGGCATATATTGTTCATATATTGTTCTAAGAAATCCAATCCTAATATAATATCAAGTGTGGTTTCATTATATTGGTATAATATTGATATTTTTAATTTATATTCACCTATTTGTACTAGAACATTTTTGAATGATAATTCTACCCTATGTATTTTTTTTCTTACACTACTCATTCTAATTGGTTTATTTATATCAATTTTATTTTTTCTAATATTACCACTTGTTAGTCTATATTATTTAAGATTCTATATTCTTGAATTCTATAAGACTTTACTTATTCTAAAAAATCATTTCCTAATATTAATTTATAAATTTGACTATTATTTACTTCTATGTTTACATATAATTTTTGCCTTCTTCAATTTCAATATCAAACACGGCTTTCAAATGCTAGGGGTTGAGATCTATTTTAGCAGTACGGACTATTGAGAACCTCATATAAAAAAAATGTAACCGTTAGATGCATCACTTGATTTACATTTTTACACGTCTGAAGGGTTTTTTGTTTTTTTCAGGAGATCTCAACCCGAATGCTAGACATGTTACATCATGATGTAACAGGCACGTTCAGATCACAGAGTCGTTGACAAAAAATATATTTAATGTAGCGAGTGGAGACAAATATTCGGGGACCACATAGTTTATTCCTTAGTTGTCATCAACTTCACCGCTGATTAAAAGCTATGATAGTGCAATCAGTGCCTTTAAATCCAATCAATCAGTCTAACATATATTTTCGAAGTTCAAACCCACTTGTATCTTCCATTTGCGGGAGGATTTAGCTAATTGGATGTGTTAAATATAGATCACTCGCATTATTAAACATGTAAATCATACTTGTCCGGTATGTATATGTGTATATATATACTTTTTGTATTTTTTTTTTGTGTCAAATCTTTCTTTTTTAAAACTCTATCTTTCTTTTTTAAACTTTTGAAAAATATGCTAGGCCCACTCCTAGTTTTCCTAAATTAACAAGGGATAATACATGTGAGGTTCAACATAGGGTAAGCACTAATAGGATCGGGCCGGGTTTTTAGCTTATTTAAAATTTGGCCTGATTTTATATCAGGTAATCATTTGTTGACCTTAAATTTGACGACTCAGGTGCTAATTAGGTTGGGTCGATTAGATTGAGTCTAGAACACGGTAGCTTTTTTTTGTAAATATAAATTATTTTATAAAAATAAATTTTTTTAAACAAAAAATAAGAAAAATAAAATTTGAAAGGAAATAAAATAGAATTTAAAAATTTTTAAGATTTGAAATAAAAAATAATGAAAAGTTGAAAAAAGTTAATATTTTAAAATTTATTTCAAATCAAATTAAAAATATATTATAAAAATTAAAAATAAATATTAGGTCGGGTTTTATGTTATCCTTGGGAAGCAAGACTTGATAAAATTTATAAATTTTTTTTATTTAGCCCAATCATAACACGGATCGATGTGAACAGACTGAGTAGGATTGACCAGACCAATAATCACCCTTAGTTGAACACCAATTTAATAACAAAAATTATTTTTTTAATAACAAGAACCAACACATCCTACAGTGGTAAAATTCATTTGCACTTCATTTTTCAAGACAATTAAGTTCACATATGCTAGATAAGAAAGGCATTATACGTTGTAAATAATAATTGCCCAAAATACATTGTAATTAATAATATCTGAATAGTTTTACATAACAATAACTGGATCATCTTCTGATGGTTGTATGGCTTTTATAAGCAGGGATAATTTTCTCCCCAATCAGAAAAGTAACATTGAAATCACGAGAGTTCGGGATCGAAGTCATCAACTGAATTTAGGTTACCGAATTTGGATTTCTCTTCTTCCATGTATTTGTCTATGACTCTATTTGTTCTTGACCAATATGATAGTGACCTCATTTTTCCATGACATGATATGTAGTTGTACCTCTTTATTTTGGACTTTAACCCTCTATTTTGAATAATAATAATTATTATTATTATAACAACAATAACAAAAGTTTGATACGTATTGCATAGAAAAAATTTAAAAGATTATAATAAATACAAATAAATAATTAATAAAAAAAATTTATTTGGAATGTAAATTTTCATTGTAACTATAAATTTTGTAATAGAGATAACAACTTACATAACTAAAAAAACCTATTTTTTGTACTTAGTAAAAAACACAGAGAGAAAGGACTTTAAATAGCTATAAAATTTATCATGAGTCATCTGAATTTGAGAGTTAACGCACATTTAGAAAACATGGAGTTTTAAATAAATAAAATATTTATTATATTTTAAATGAGAATTTCCCACTTCCTTAACTACTCTAATTCTATATTTAAAAAAAAATGGATATTATAATTTATAAATTGACTTATAAAAAATCCTCCACTTATCATCTTAGTCAGCAATTTGATAGGATAACTACTGTCAGAATTTGGGTTGCAAGCTGGGTTTCTACTCAATGAGCTTGTGAGTAATCCAACATATTACTGATTATCCACAATTAACTCAGACCAAATCCATTCTTAGTTAATGTCAAAATTGGTTACTTAATTAATTAACTTAGTAAATTGAACTAATAATAAATTAATGCTAATCCACAATATTTTTAAAAATATTTTAACAATCTCCCACTTGAATAACATTAATAGATTATTAGGACAATTAATTAAATAAATATCAATTAAAATTAAGCAACCAACATCTATATAGAAAACCATACAAAGTTCAGAAACATAAAATCATTAGATCCAATAAGGAAACAAATTATATTAATATGATTATAACACAAAATCATTGAATCCGATAAGAAACAAATGATATTAATATGATCATACACATAGTTTCAAATTTTGAATAGATGGACATTTAAGATGTTAAATTACATCACAAAAGTCCTTTAAGAACTCAACTTATACTCCCACTAGACCAAGGCAACATCAAGAATTGAACAAGACCCATATGAGCTCCTATAGGTGGCCTTTGGTCAGTTAATCCGCAAGCAAATGTTCACCAAGGATGTGAACCATGAGTATGATATAAAGAGAAAATTCATAAATGAAACAATTAATCAAGAACATTGAATCTGATAGGAAAAACAATGTTATAAATGCCGACAAAGTTTCAACTCTAAATTATATCCAAAATTTTGGCACAACTAAGAACATTAAATCCGATAAGGAAACAAATGTTATAAATACCAAAATATATCAAAATGTCCCTCAAGAACACAATTCAGACTGCCATTAAACCAAGACATCAACCCAAGAATAATAAATTTTCAAAACTCTAATAGGTAAGTTTTTGGTAAACGGATTACCCAAATGTTCAATATGAGTATGCAATTTACTAATCTTCTCTCTTCAATGAATTAGAACTGAGAATCAAAATATTTAAAGTAATAAAATTCTTGTAATTTTGATATAAGCCCATAACGAAGTCACTGTCAGAATAAAATTTGTCAAGGCTTAAAATATGTGCACAACAAAAGTTCATTCCTTTAACCACATTTCTTGGCAAATGGTCATCATAAAACAAACAACACACTTTTCACTTATATATATGAGGTAACCATAAGTGTCTAATTGACACTTCTTAAACAGCTCCTCCAAACATCATAAAGATGCATGTAAAGGTTGAGGTACCTGTAAGTGTTTACATGACACTTTCAAATGAAACAACTAATCTAAAACATCATGTAGATTTATACACAAGTTAAGGCAACTATAAGTGTCTATTTAACACTATACCATAGTATAGCTCCCATAAAAAACATAATTCTTATCAAACGGCTAACAATGGAAGCAAATGGAATTCCTTTCCATCTTATTCATGTCTAAATGGGTGTACCGTTAAAGGAACAAGAAAGCCTTATGAAATTTATGAGTACTTAGTCAATGGGAGCTCCTTGAAATAAAATGAAAAGCCACAAAACTTGTCACAATAGGACTAAGTTATAGAACCACAAAAAAGGTCTAATTAAGATTTTCCACATTAAGTTACCATCACACAAGAGTTTAATCGCACCTCAAGCTAATAATATGTCATATGTTACGAATTAAATATGCGACTCCATATATTCTTGTCAAACTTAAGATAATAATACCCTAAAAGACTTGTTTCAATCTAAGGTGAATCCCTCAATTCAAACAATATGTGCTCATTCCATAAATTTACAAGTTCATCCATTAAAGTTTCCTTATCTTTAGTTAAAGGTCCAATTACCTTTATAATCATTCCAATAGTGTCATTAATGGGAATTGTGAAGAAGGTATATGAATAATTAGTTCATTCCCCTTTATCATTGCCATCTCAATAATCTAAGGCTCCCATTTATTCTTTTGTATCTGACTTTAGTAAAGAAATGTTCTAAATAGAATTTATATAAATTTAAAGTCATTATTGTGTTAGATGTCTTTTAATTGATTTTATCAACTTGTTTCCCAACAATATTGGGTTCATATAAGATAAAGCTAGAGCTAGAGGGACAACTGAAATTATATACCATCTTATGATCCAGTTTTAATAATAAATTCACTTACCTCATAAAGTTCAAAATAGTTAACTCAAATGTTATTAAATAACCATTTTTTCTTGTCACTGATTGAGACTTGTGCTTTTAGTCTTTGCCAAACTTGCTTTTGACTTACTATTGGATCTAAAAGTTAAACAATTCATAGTGAGAACTTTTCCCATTTCCATTTAGTTTTTCCCTTTAAGGAACTACCTTAATTGGTTCATTAATTGTCCATTTATCTAGTTAACTATAAAATAAAGCCTTGTTAATTAAACAATGACAAGAGATACCCACAATGTGTGTTATTTCCCAAAAAAAAAAAAGGCAATTGCAAGGCTTCATCACAAAAGCTTAAAATGTATTCCTCAGACATCAAACAATTCTTGAATTTGGGTGTTCTCAAATGGAGAAGGTTATGACCCTTCTTAAGTCTTATTAAGTTGTTAAGTCTTCTGCCAAGTACCCACATACATTCCACTGCTATTTCTGTTTATGCCTTCGCACACCCCAATTTGGTGTTGTAATTCAAAAAAGGTTATCTCATTTACAGTGTAATGGATATTAAGTATAATAGGTGTATCTATCTTTGGGCCAAGGCCATTATTACAATTATCATGACACATTTTAGGTGTATTTTAAGTCATTATAATTTATTTCATTAAGAGTTTTTGCTATTGATTGTTGTTAGAATACAAGAGTTGAAGTAATGAAATTAGGAAATATTAATTTATAAAACACAGTTTCCTCCAACAGCTTATACAACTATATTTATAAGATTATTTATCACAATCCTATAAAACAAAGTTTCCTCCAACAACTTATACAACTATATTTACAAGATTGTTTATCACAATCCTGCCTAAAGGTCTTGGATTATAATAAACTAATAAAACTCATTATACATCAAAAGACCTATACAATCAAAATGTCTCTGACATCTCCATACCGATAAGGTACAAGAAATATTAGGACATCAATCTAACTGAACCTCAATAGTATCAAATCACATTATCAGTGTTACATCAATAAGGTGTATCCACTGCCAATGCAATTTATCTATAAATAACTATACAATATTAATTTGATACAGATGTGTCAATTAAATTAACCAACAAACACTCGTACAATTGGTCCCATGATAGGTGAGCTCACAATTGCAAGGTGCCAATTGTCCAAGTGATCTTCACAATAAGTAAAATCACTTAATCATGCCTAAGAGCAAGCAAGCAAATGTCAACAACTTTGATGTCGTGCTATCTAAGAGGATGCATGAATGACTGCCAATATTATAAAATAAACAAACTTTTAATCTCAAATTTTGTTAAAAATTATAGAGCATTTGAACAAACAATATTGGGCTTTGTATAGTAACCTTTCATGAAGGTAATATTGACTATATACAATATCCATTTGACTTTTATACGAAGCCATTAGTCAAGTTTCCCAAAAAGGAAATAAAAAACCAAGACTTAAAAGGCCCAAAACGATTATTTATAATTTAGTTTAAAGAGAAGAAAATTCTTTGAATAGTTGGCAATATCCTAGAAGGCTGAATTGACTTGAAACTATCTTGTTTGTCCTTTGTATGAAGCTCAAACCAAGTTTAACGACATTTAAAGGTCCCAAAGTCAATGAAAAATGATGGAATTTGGGCATGAAATTATACCAAATCGACATTGGCAATTTGTTTAAGTGTTAAACTATGAATGAGCGTTCCAGAATGATATTATAAGTTTAAAAATTCCATTTGTACAAAAAGTTATGTCTACTTGGAGTTAAGTTGTCCGTTTAAGCATACACTTAGGTTTTCAACAATCAATCTAGTTGAATTATTTAACTGCAATAATTTATTTTACCATGATAGATTAGTATATTGCCCAAAAGGTTTGAATAATTAGGACAACAATTTTCATAATCAAATTTACTGAACAAAAATTGGACACATAATTAAATTCAGCATTATATTGACTTTATAAAGGCATACTTTTTTTTTTAAATTACTTAACCCATCAAATTGTTCTACCACTAAAAGTGTGAAAAATATATGGTACTAGGATGTATTTAGAATATGCACAAAAATTTCAACCCAAAATTAAAAGAATATCCATATGAAATAGTGTGTGCAATACTATGGAAATTCAAGAACTTATATTTCTAAATTTCAAAAAATTCCAAAAAAAAATATCATTAAATAGAAAATGAAAATTAATGCAGGAACTAAAATTTTAGGCAAAAATAGGGCAGGAAGTGGGTCCACGCACCCCCACGCTCCAAAGTTCGAGAGTGACCTTTGTCATCCAGAACTGTTCATCATCTTCCTCCTTCATATGGGTTAACTCAACCCATTTTTTAATCGATTTTTTTTATATGACAAAATACAGTGTTTTAAGGGCTAATTTTGGTTTTAAAAATGATCAATGTTTAACGATCTATAAATCCCCTAAGTTGAATCCAGCCAAAAATCAATGTTTTGAGAGAAATAAGCATTGAAATTTTCATGTTTTTCGCACCTTTCGCACTCCAATGGTAGACCCTCATTTTGTGAATGTTAAGCTTTGATATGGGTCTCTTTGTTCATAATTCTTCATAGATTAAAACCCATAATCTTGTTTCAGCAAACTCGATCTATATCTCGAGTAATTTGATTAGAAGAATTTCTAGTTTTCTCAAGGTTGAATGATAATGGATATTGAGATTTAGAACATGATTTTAGAGTGTAAAAAAGATACAAATCTACAAGAAATTCAATTATCTTTAAAATCCCAAGGAAATTTTTGAGCTAAATTCCTCCTTGTTAATTGAGGTATATTTCAGCTATAGGTGTCAATAGATTCAAAGTTTTTGGATATGCAAAAGCCCAAACCTATTTTCCAAAGACTTGTTATAGGTTCTAGAAAATTTTAATATTCATACTGTGTTCATCAACGGATTTGTACTAAGCATATCACTAGTTATTATATCTAGAACTTAGGCCCTGATACTAGTTGTAGGAAAAATTTGAGAGTTTATAATGAACACAAATAAATAATCATGAGAAAGAAAACTTATTTGGAATGTAAATTTTCATTGCAACCATATATTTTGTAGTAGACATAACAACCTACATTGCCCAAAAAACCTATTTTGCATACTCAGTCAAAAATTGAAAGAGAGAGGACTTTAAATAGCCATAAAATGAATTTATTATGAGTCATCTGAATTAGGGAGTTAACACACCTTCATAAAATATGAGGTTTTAAATAAATAAAATATCTATTTTATTTTAAATGATAACTTCTCACTTTCTTAATTACTCTGATTCTATATTTTTAAAAAAATAGATATTATAATTTATAAATTGACTTATAAAAAATTTTCTTCTTATTCTCTTAGTCAGTAATTTAATAAGATAACTACTGACAAGATTTGGATTGCAGGTTGAGACTTCTACTTGATGGATTTACAAGTAATCTAATCTATCACTGATTATCCATAATTAACTCAAACACATTCCATTCTTAATTTATATTAAAATTAATTAATTAATTAATTAAACTAATAATAGATTAATACTATTTCAAGTATTTAAAAAAAATATTTCAACATACCTACCCATAAGAAACAACGGCAATAATTTACCAACCCCAACCCCACCCCACCCCCCTGGAAATTATTGTCACGTGGGAGACATTGAAAACCTGTCCTACCACAAAAGATGTGCCTAGATACTCTTTCTCCAATGGCCCCTCCAAACATAATGACAAGTAATAGCTAGCTTCCATAGAGACCCATCTAAAATAAAAAATTCCAAGTCAGAAGCATGTAAACAAGTCATATTTTCGAAAGATAATTTTACAACTGCAACTTGCGCAGAATATATATATATATATATATATATATGTACGCACTTGGGGAACAATATATTAAGAGTAAAAATAAAAATAGTCGCTATTTAAGTCATGATTTATGAGGTATTTTTCACACAAGAAGTCAGTCTTTTTTAGAGGAATTTTATTTGTAACTCAAATTGAATCAATTGGTATGAGGTCTTCCATCACAATTCTAGTTGCAATTTTTTGTTGGCACATTATTACGGATTCTAATAGGACCTGCAGAAAGGAACATGACAAGTGCAGATTGAATACCGTACAGCAGGGATGTTATACGGTCTCCCACCACTTATTTTGTTTTTTTTAATTATTTTTTTGTTTAAATTATTTTCAAATAGAACATGACTACTTAAAATGGCATGGGGAGAGACAGATATGTCGTAATTATGGTATTCATATTCATACTTGCATCGTGCAAGAAAGATTCAACCAACTCCAGTGGGATCCCAATACAGAAACAACAGCGCAGTTACACAAGCGTGCATGTAAGTATATATGTAACTTGAACTCCTAATTAACTACCTAATTGAAACCAAACAATTATATAAATGAAATTTCTGGTTGCAAAAAGTGAAAAGAAGTTATTATACATGACGCTGATGATCTATTTATCTTGAGTTCGGTAGATTCTAGGGTGTCAAAACGAGCAGAAAAACTTCGAGTTTTTGGAGCAAATTATTGCAACCACATGTGACGGCCAGTTAAAGAAACATGAATTTCTGCGATCAAATAATTTTAGTATAATCAATTAATTGGTTAATGTTAGATTATCATATAATATCTAAAATTTAAATCTATTAAGATATTATACAGTGTCTATTTACAAAGGATGTTCATTAAATAATGATAAAATAAATACTAAACTCTAAATCTAATTAATTTTTATAAAAAAATTAGATTATTATATGATAAATTATAGATACAAAGAAAACAGTTTATAGATATTTGAAATGTTCTTAAAAAAATATTTGCAAATATTCTGTAGTCGAAATTTGAGAGAAAATTTAAAGTATGAAAACCCATAATACATATAGCATATTGTAGATATTTTATATGATCAATAATCTCAACTATAGTCCGATTAACTTCCACAATAAAAAAAAAGTACATAAATCTTTTATTTTTGAATTAAATTATGAACGTTCTCTTTATTTAATTCCTTTTAAGTTGCAATGGATCATCTCCTAAATTTTAAAGTGAGTGGCTCTGGGAACTTTTGACCTTTAAGATGTGATAGTTACTTTGAATGGATCGCTTAGTGGGTCGACCACTCCAAAATCAGATTTACATCTCGCATTTTTTGACCTGAAGTATCTTGTCCATGGAATCATCATTAAAATTATTGGTACAATAATATGTGAAAAATGAGAACATGCATCACGTGTTTATAAATCTCTCCGGAGTCGTAATAAATTTAAGGTAATTAAGTAAGCAAACTAATTTCCCAGATAGAACTTGGTTTAGTTTGACACGGGTGAGCTTAAAATTTGATTTGAAGGGAAACGAAAATATTCAAGTTTAAAATATTTGGAACTAGAGATGAAATTTATATAAAATAAGGGAGACAAAATCATATTAATTCAGAAACTAAATTAAGAATATAAAATAATGTCATATTTAAAAATCAAAATTTTAAACATCTAATCACTTTCCCTTTGACTCTAATCCTGGTTTAATCTATATGCCTAGCATATTTTATGGATATTCCACTTGTATCCACGTATATGAAGTAACTGAAGGTGGGTTGTTAGGTGGCGACAAGTTTTTCTATATACTGACTACATCCACATGCAATAATCACGATTTAATAATTTTAGTACATGTCATGCCCACATGGAATCCACCCACTTGTCTTGCTAGTTGCTGCTTGAGCAGCGTGAGCACCCTTAATTAATATCCAAACCAGGCACCGACAGATCGAGACGTTCTCTCTGTTCGATCTCTCCTACGTAAGTTTATGTTCTAGTAACAGAAAAAAGCAAGAGATGATGGCCAACAATGAAACACCCCAACGCCCTCACGCCATTCTCTTCGCTTGGCCAACTCTAGGTCACGTAATCCCGTCCGTCCATCTGGCCATCAAGCTTGCATCACGGGGCTTCACCATCACCTTCGTCAACACCCTCTCCATCCACCACCAGACCTCCCGAGCAAGCTCTTCAGACAACAAGGACGACATCTTCGCCGCCGTACGAGAGTCAGGGCTCGACATACGCTACGCTACGGTATCCGACGGCCTTCCGGTGGAATTCGACCGGTCCCATAACAACGAGCAGTTTATGCAATCGTTGTTGCACGCGCTGTCGGCTCACGTGGAAGAGCTTGTGGCGAAGATTGTGAAGCAGGCGGCGCCGCCGGTGACGTGCTTGATTGCTGACACTTTCTTCGTGTGGCCGTCGGTGATTGCCAAGAAGTTTGGCCTTCTCTGGGTTTCCTTCTGGACAGAGCCTGCTTTAGTTTTTTCTCTTTACCATCACATGGACCTTCTCAGAAAGAATGGTCATTTTGCTTGTCAGGGTACGTCATTGCTAAAATTAATGCCTACTTTCTCTCCAGTCTCGTGCATTTTATATATCTCTCTCTCCACATCAACATTTTCAATATGTATAATTTGTGTAATAAATAAATAATGTGAAGTATGTTATGTCATAAAGTAATACCACGAAATTACGTTGATTTCTCTTTACACACAACTGTTTTCTTTTATATATATATATATATATATATATATTAAAAATAAAATATTTAATGTATTCATAATTTTAAATATACCAATACATTTAGTTATATTATAAAAATTATAATTATAATAATGCTATTATTATTTGAGTTAATATTATTATAATTATATTTTTATATTAACACTCAAAATTATAACTCTATAAAAATGTTACCATTTTTTAAACATGCTCAGATCTGCTTTGAAATAAAAAAAAAATTTTTACACGTTAGTCTAAATTAAATTTTTTTAAAAAGTACCTTTGAATAACTTAAATACATATTTTTTAAATTTAATAATTAAAATAGAAGATGCTTTAGTCAACAAAATTTTATATTGAAAATTTTTATTTGGTTAAATAGTTTAAAATTTTATTGATTTTTGAGTTATGTGCAGCTAATTCTCTTAAACTTATATACTTTACTATTTAAATTTGAGATTACTTGTTTGTACTTCTGACGTTAGCTATTTAATTATTTTACTAGTCAAAGTATGACAAATAATGAAATTATTTAAGCATGAATTCAAAGTTCAAATGAATTATTGTACGTAAATTAAAGTTAAAAAAATTATTTGCACAAAAAATTAAATTTTAAAAAGATCAATTTAATATTGGTGAAACTATACATTTGCATAAATTTAAAATTTTAAAAGGCTTCATTTTCACATTTTGAAGTTTAAAAGGATACTTATACATAACCTAAAGTTTAGAGAAAGTTTTGTATAATTTAAAATTTTTATTTTTAAGGATGTCTGCATGTATTATAAAAGTAAAAAAAAAATGTATAATTTTAACAAAATTCAAAATAAAATAATAATGTAATTTACTTTCAAAATGTCATTTTTTAAATTTAAAATCCTGCTGATATATACGTGTGTATGCACGTGTAAAGTACACGAAGTTTTATCTTTCCTGTATGACCTATCTTATGCCATTATTCAATGCGGACTTTTCTAGTGGGTGCTCGGGCCACCGCATTATCCCCATGGATAATTATAAAGTTAAATAATGCAAAGTTATTTAAACTATCTGTCACAGATATTGATGGATGAGTCATGATTTAGTACACCATTATATACTCTTTAATTAGTATCGACACACACAAAATAAGAGATAATTATAACTTCTGATAAAACTATACTCATTTTGGGTGTGTGTGTATATCTATATATATATATATGTCTATTTTGAACGGCCTTAGACTACATTAGAATACAAATGTACGACACCGCTATAATGATTATTTTAGATATCATAAATTTTGCAAAAATAATTCTTCTGCTGGTGATCAAAGTAGTTTTTTTTTTTTGGGTAATTTTTAAAAGGTCTTTTTACATAATTTATGATTTTAAAAGATTTTGTTGACACTTAATTTTTGAAAGACTAAAATTGTATAAAAACAAAAAGTGGAAGATAAAAAATAATCATTTTCTTATTTTATTAGAAGAACCGAAAAATGAATATGCCAAAAGGTTATGCTAATTTCTGGAGTTTTCTATATTCACTCATTTTTCTTGCTTATTAATTTATATACTATTTCCTTCACATAACGAGAAATAATTGTTCGTCGTTGGGAATCAGATATTCGTGACGACCCCATCGACTACGTACCTGGCGTGAAAGCGATCCATCCCAAGGACTTGATGTCTTATCTTCAAGAGACCGATACGTCCACAGCATGCCACCAAATAATATTCAAAGCCTTCAAAGACGTTGAGGCTGCAGATTTCATACTCTGCAACACAGTGCAAGAGCTCGAGCCCCACACCATCGCGGCCCTGCAAGCTCAAACCCCCTTCTACGCCGTCGGACCCATCTTCCCCCTTGGGTTCACCAAGAGCAAAGTACCCACTAGCCTCTGGTCCGAGTCCGACTGCACCCACTGGCTGCACTCCAAGCCTCCTGCCTCCGTCTTGTACATATCTTTCGGCAGCACCGTCCATGTAGACAAACGGGACCTCCTGGAGATCGCAAACGGGCTTTTGCTAACCCAGGTGAACTTTCTTTGGGTGATCCGGCCCGATGTTGTGAGATCCGAAGATCAGCATCCTCTGCCCGTTGGATTTGAGGAGGCGGTTCGTGACCGTGGGATGATCATACCTTGGTGCAGTCAAATCGAGGTGTTGACCCACCCTGCCATTGGAGGGTTTTTAAGTCATTGCGGGTGGAATTCCATATTAGAGAGCATATGGAGCGAGGTTCCTCTGCTGTGCTTCCCATTGTTGACTGATCAGTTCACCAATCGGAAGCTAGTGGTTGATGATTGGAAGATTGGGATCAATTTGGGTGATCGATGTGGGTTGATCACGAAGGAGGAGGTGTCGGAGAATGTGGGCCGTCTGATGGATGGAAAATCTGGGGGAGAATTCAAGACTGCCGTAAGAGAGATCAAGAAGCTATTGGGAGATGCATTGACTGCCAATGGATCTTCTGAAGAAAATATGGAATGCTTCATCGGTGATTTGAAGGCCAAAGTCTCAGCCTTTCATGTCACAAACATGTCCAATGGCTACTAAAGCCACAACCTTGGGTTTACTAGAATGAGATCAGAGAGTATTTTATTCAAATAGATGTCATCTACCCTCCATTCTTCTATCTTTTTTCTCTTTCTATTACTTATCCTAATGGGAGGTTCAATTTGCTTAGTCTAAACACTTCTTCATTACCCAGTTAATTGAAACAACTCATATAGATACCCATGACAGATTAACAGTAACGGGATCTGTTCAATATTGTCTTATTTAACATTTCCTCGCTTAAACTGAATTATATATAGCTTAATGGTGTGATATGCAATTCATTCCCTCAATTTGGATTTAACATGTTGCCAATATCAAGTACTTTGTTCAGCTTCACAAACTAACCAATTTAGGGACTTGGTGAAAATATTTTTAACTTGATCTTCATTTTGCAGTAAGGCATATCAATTATTTTCTCCTTTCCGAGATCTCTCAAAAATTAGAACTTCATATCTATATATTTACTTCCTACATGCAAAACACAAACTAAACTTGGTTAATATTGACTAATCCAACAATTTGTGTCGTGTTTTTTTTTTTTTGGTACATAGCAAAATAAATTCCTTAATACATTTAACTATTCGTATTCCTTGTTACTAAATAATACGAAGTAACTTTTACCCTGTGTTAAAACAACTCTTTTGTTAGACTTAGATCAACCTACAATAGTGGTGAAACTGGCAAAAACAGTACGTGATACAACTTGATAGAACCGCATGCACAACTGCGTAAGCGTACTATTGCAGAACTCATTATCAAATCAAGGGCCATTCCTATTTATCAAGTTCCCCACCCAAAGCTGATGTTTTCTTTTTCACTTTATGGCCAAGCACCCAAAGCTGTGATATTGAAATCAATGCCTACGTGATTCTTTTTAAGTTACGTTAAAATAATATAGACATTCTCTCTATTTTTAAAATATACATAAGTTTGTTCTAAAATAAATAATTATCTTACACTTTAGTCCGATTTAGAACCCAACTACTATTTAGCCATTTGGATGTGTAGAATACCGATCAGTCACATCGAACACGTCAATTTTCAGCACAGGCATCTCTATATAGGAAAATTCTACGAACACTTGCTCATCCGAAGGACCCAGTGATATTTTTCTACAGTAGATGTGTCATCAACACAATCATCTTACTATAATTATATTAATTAGCCACTTATACAAGCGCTGGCAGATTTTCTTTAGTGTTTCATGGCTGTTAACTTTGTTTCTCCAACAATTATTTGCCTTCCTCATAATGCAAAGATGATCGTCACTTTGGAGGCAGCTCTCGATACTTAGTCTATAAATATTTTCAGAAACTAACAGTAGAGAAAGAAGTAACAGTTTCTTCCTAAGTACTGTTCCAGATACATCAAGTATTCAGTGGATACAATTCAAGATGAAGCAAGGAACACAAAGCAGAGGTGAAAAGTACAATTTTGATGGAAGTTCTAAGTTCTGATGTAAACATGGCGTCTCTAAATAAATCAAGTATTGCTGCATTGACCAAGATTTGCACCTCATTTTTCAAGTTCACAAAAGTAGGACAAACAACGCCAGATTAGAAGGAATTTTACAATGTAAAGAGCTGAGCAAGGTTGACAGAACAATAATTCATCTTGTATTTGTGGTATCCCTATTACACTGTAAGCTTTTAAGCAGGGATATTTTTCTCCCAACGCAGAAACATAAAATTAAAAACATGAAAATTCGATAACCAAGAGCCATAAGAAACAGAACCAGCAAATTCTCCCATTTGGAATTATTGTCAGGGGAGATACTGTAAGCACTTTGGAGGGCTTGAAAGCCAGATATTGTCCTTACCTGCCCAACAGCAAAAGATGTGCCTAGATACTCATTCTCCAATAGCCCCTACAAATATAAAGACAAGTAATAGCTTCCATTAAAGACCCATCTAAAGAAAAAAAATTGTCTCAGACATTCAAACAAGCCAGCATGGTCAAAAGAAAAGTTTCCAACAGCAACATGCAGAAGATACAACCATAGCATATATCTACTTGCCTGGATTGAGTAGGTATGAAAGGCTATATAGGACATTGGATACATCCAAACCGGTCCAGGCATAGCATTTCGAATTCTAAAATACCCAGCAGAAAGGATCATGACCAACTGAAAAGACATGATATGTACTGACAGTTAGTTTATGAAATGGTTGGTTGGTAGTTAACAGAGCCTAAGTTCATTGGCCATGAAGTAAAATATAGATTTAATTGAATGACATTTAGCTTCTGCTAATATTTTACGCCAAGAAGGATTGGTAGGCAGTGGAACTCACATGTATGCAAAACAGTGTCAGTACACTCCAAAAAACATTTTCCCATAGAGTAGAGACAACTAGCATAAGTCCTTCATTCACCAACAGAGTCATGAAAAAATTCAGCACAAAGTACATTAACAAGCTGAACTCATCTCGCAGCCCTATTAAGAAATAGAAGACTAGACTTGATGAAATGGATATTAGAAATAGGAATGGGATGCTGGAGAAGAGTTGCCCAAGTAAAAAGACTAATGCACTGGAGTGCTGGTTTGATTCTTCACAGGCATATATCTGCAAAACAGCAAATAATTTGATTATCTCAAAATAGACTAGAGGGTGAAATAGTACAATTGAATCCACAACCTAAGCCATAAATAAAGTCAATACTAATAAAAATAATAGTAGTAGCATATGACTTATAAGCATGTAAAACATATTTCCGTGTTCACTATTGCTGTTGAGAAGTAGAGTGGTTGTTTTACTTCAAAGTGACTGAAAAGACACAATAAATACTAGCACTTTATAATAATGGGAACACTGTACGACTTACTTCAATCCACTCTGACTTCACAGCAATTTTCACAATCATGCAGTCACTACATAAGCCAAACAACTTTAAAGTACATGCCTTATGGGCAAATTATGCTTTCTTTCATACATATAAAGCACATTAAGGAAAACTTCCAAATTGTTGTAAAGTAATACATGTATACAAGAAGCAGTAGGATTACCTTAACTTCTCTCTCAAGTGCAGGCAAGCCAGCAATACTTAAAATTGAACAGAATGAAACAAATACAAAAATTGCCGCAACTCTTGTCTGCAATGCAAAAGATGTGAAACATACATATATAAACCATAAAAAAAACAACAATTGAAATGCAATCATGATACTGAGACTCACCACAACTGATGACAGAGAATGCCCCAAACCAGAAAATACAGTACCAATACAGAATGTGAGAAGCATATAAAGAATAAGGCGAAGCCAGTAATATTTCCACTCCCTTGACATAATTAATAAAGACCTCCATGTCAATACTGCAATTCGAGTAGCATTGCTAGCTTTGCCCTTGCTTTTGATGCCTGGACCTTCCTGGGAAATAAGCATGTTTTTGAAAAAACTGTAAAAGTAAAATTCCTAACAGTGATTCCCATTGAATGCAGCAATGCAGACACAGCCTGATAAAAAACTAGAAAACAGTACAAATCCCATGCATTAAGAGAACAAATAAATCCTCTTGTTTAACCTACAAGATTAAACCCACATCAAGCAGAAGCCCTTTTACACTATTTTGTCAATGAACAGAAAGCAAATTATCTCAAGTTACCCAGTAGCATATACAGATTATCTCAGACTTGAAATTTCAACAAATCTGAATGCTCAAACCAAAATAATTCTGAAAGTGATTTATACTTGCATCAGACCATTATGAATCATCATCAGAATGAGGACGCAATAAATTATTTAAGTTCAAATAGTTGGGAGCATCATAAAAAAGAGGCAATTACCAATTCTGTCTCAACTATTGTGATTCATACTTGCATCATGCACAATTATGCAAGAGATGACAAGCATGTATTATTCAGCTCAGACTTCTAACTACTGTGATTGAATGCCCATAGATTAGGCATATTGTTCAAAAATTGAAACCAGTTGAAACGAAATAAAGTTTACTTGTTTATCTATGTTTGAGGAACAGAGGTTTCAAAATTGACAGGTAAAAAGTAATTCAACAGACCAATCAATTGAGTAAGTTAGTATGGGGGAAAAGTGAAGAACTCTAGTAAATCTTTAGAAAAATAATAGAGCTTGATCGTGACTTGACTTAAAATTTACCATGAAAGTGCCTCAGAGCTTAAAGGCTATAAACAAAGTCTCTTAGTAAATAGAATCCTATTCTTACAGAGCTCAAAGGTTGTTAAGAAATCTAGAAACTGAATGAGGTATTAGGTTCCATTTTAGCTTGTGTCAAAGTTGAACAGACAAAATTAGTCTTAGTGCCTTTCTTACTGGATTAACTAGGAAAGGCCACAAAAAGATTGCTGCCAATACCAAGAATTTTCTGACAAGCATGAGACACCCTCCAAGGAATATAAACAAGTCCCTTATTAGTCACATTAACGACATGGTTTCCGCAGAGAATTTAAGTGACTACACCACTATAAAACAAGCACCATGACCAATACCTATATGTTAAATCCAAGTAATATTGAACACTGAAGGATAAGCTACAATTTAAGGAAATCAATTAAATCAATTAAATATAATCTTAGTAACATTACTTTCTCAGTGAGTTTCAGAATCATAGTTTCAACAGCAGCAGCATCTGCAGATGACTTATAAGTTGCTTCAAGTGTGCGTATAGCAACAGCTGTGTCCATGTTTACTGAGGAAAATTCTCCATTGTCGTCCTGTTATGATGACAATGTTAATGAAGTATTAAAGAAAAGTATAGTCTGGGTAACTAATAAGTCAAGAATAATGCATTGACCAGATTAATCATCAGTTCATGGTTCCACTAGTCACAATATAATTTCAAGTACAAATATTGGTTGCATATCTATACACTTTTATTGCCCATGAATCTTGTATAACCAAGTAGACTAAAAATTATGAAGTTTTTGCACCACAAAAAATTACCTGCCAGTTTTTACACATTGCAATTATCCTGTCAAATTCTGTATTAATTGCACGTAGAAAGTGATCTGAAGGACTTTGCATGATTGGACAAGGAAATCCAGCATTTGAGAAGTGCTTCATCAACAGAGTTATGATAGTCAGGAATAAGATAAATATATTACTTATTAGCGAAGAAGGTAAAATAAAAGAAAAGGATATTAAGATTTTGCAGCAAATTCATCTTCCAATGTCATTTCTTCCCACTACTAGACAGCGATCCTATCAAGCATAAAAATCAATGCCTCTGTATATTTCATTATGTAATTTTCTGAATACTTTATAAATCAAGTTTCATTTGAAAGATTCAATAAGCTAGACGGTAGTTTACCTGCAAGCAGGCCAATGTTTCTCCAAAGAACAGGGTATTTCCATTTGAGAGCAAGCAGATTCGGTCAAAAAGGCCGAAGACTTCTGTGCTACTCTGATAAATGGTGAAAATAAGAGTGTAACCAGTGCTTGCAAGTTTCTTTAATGTAACCATCATCAAAAGTGCAGAGACACTGAAAGAAATTGATTAAATTACAAGAATGTTAACCAAAGATAGTTTAAAGACATAATCCGTAAGGTGCATGCAGCAGTTCCAATGAATAAAAATCTACATATATGATCAAGAAATAACATTGATGTAATGCTCTACCAATAACGACGCAATCATGTAGCTGATGCTGTTGGGTCTTTTAAAGATGTAACATCAATGCAAAGTACATAATAAAGGTGGGATATTAATGAAGCTCTAATTTACAAAAAAGTTCATACTTTATAGCCTACACGTAGTAAACTTAGATTATGTTGAGAACCACATGAAGCACTTGAAAACCTACTAGGAAATAGAGTGCAGACCATCATTTCCTAACATGGGTAGAGTATAGCATGTCAACTATATACTTGCCAAATACTGATGAAATTGTAAATTATTGTATAAGTAAGACAGCAACTAATTTTGAATTGTTCATAGTGCCTTGTCAAATGTAAATCAGGGCAAATCAGTGTAACGAAGAGTTCAAAAAGAAAAAATTTAAAATAAGCACCTGTCCAGACGATAAAGAGGCTCATCTATAAATAAGACTTGTGGTCTCATAACAAGCTCCCTGGCAATGCTAACACGTCTTCTCTCCCCATTAGGAAGGCCCTTCATATAGCAATGACCACCAATAAGTTTATTTGCATAATCACCTAAAGACATTGCGTGGATGGCATCCTCCACCACACTCATTTTTTGACAAAAGAAGCCAGGAAGTTGAAGTAGGGCTGAATAGTACAAAAACTCCTTCACAGTGAGGGATCCAATTAGAGTGGTTTCTCTCTCCACAAACCCCTGCAAAATTATAAACAAAATTCAAAATAAAAATTCACAAGCAGAAGAAATTTTCTCTTGGGATGACTACAGGCTTACATGAGAAAAATGTGATCAATGCTAAATTGTTAATTCAGTGCCAATTAACCATAGCCAATAAGAAGTTAATAAAAGCGAATATAAAAGTATGGCAGCTACACAGCAATTTTGGAAAGGTGACCAGCAAATCATTAGCCATTATCACAACAGGGAGCCAAAGTAGAAGTTATTCTATTCTCCAGTGTATGTACACCATTTCCATAAACAATAACGTGGAAAACCATTTCCAGTAGAATCCAATGTTTTCACTTTTCATTCATGCACCAAGCGTACTGAATAATTCCTTGAGGCAAAGGGGACGAGTATTCAGATTAGTATAGTGGCTAATCATAATTAGTTTGATTAAAGAGAGAAGCCCTTGTATTGATTTTTCCATGTGCCATGCCAGTTGATACATCAGATGCATAATAAAATGACACACACGTTAGAAAGGCTTATTTCGAGAACTAAAATGTTGCAAAGACACATACAAACTAACACATCCCCCTTTAAATTAAAATTCACACCTCATAATCTTTGTAGCATATGAAAGCAAGATA
Source organism: Delonix regia (assembly GCA_037074485.1). NCBI lineage: Eukaryota > Viridiplantae > Streptophyta > Magnoliopsida > Fabales > Fabaceae > Delonix > Delonix regia. Next base: position 11,160,488 of record CM073455.1, read on the forward strand.
TTTGATGAGTAATCAGACTACATTAAAATGGATTGACCAATGCCCAATATATTTAATGGAAAAATCAAACACTCTACAGTAAGTCAGATACTGCACTCACATATGACCCGTAAGGCATGTGTGATTTTGACCCGTTCACTAACACCTCACCATACATCCTAGCTGAAGGATGCAATCTTCCTGATATGAAGAGAAACTCATTTTAGCTTTAACTATTCAAATATACAAGAAATGAAAAATAAAAACTGCTTGTCAACAAGGACAAAGAAAGCATGCTTCAAAACCTGCAATGGCTCTTAATATTGTAGATTTCCCTGACTTAGCAGGACCCATAATCACTGTCATTGTTCCAGGTAATGCATAACCAGTTGAACTCTTAACAACCTTATCAGAGTACTTCCTTTTTCCCTTTATCATAACAGTCAAGTCTTTCCACATAACAGAAGCCCCAGCAATTTTTCGGGGAATAATTGCACCCTCTGGTAAATGTGGGGACGGCAAGGACCCACTGTTGAGCCTTGAAAGAGATGGGGAAGCTGGCGTTGTAGCAGCATTGATAGAGTCACCTCCTTCCTCAACTCTAGCATTAATATCAGTATCCTCCCATTCTGGTGAATCCTCAAACGAGATAGGTTGTCTAAGTGAACCGGGTTTACGCAGGTAAAAGAAGTTACTTGATGGCACCCGACTTGCAGGGCTGCTTGCCGAGGATGATGAAGATCTATAATTATCAGACTGAGACTGTATTTCTTCCATCATTTTCAATTTTCCATACATCAAATTTTAGACGTCATTTTAAAAGTAGCAGGGTACTTCTTATCATCCTGCTGACACAGTTGTGTTGTCAAACTTCAAGCCTATAAGTCTCATATTTACAATTTCAATCTATATAGAACTCTTTGCATTGACAGCCTGCTATGAGGATAAAAGGTTCAAAGTTCAATGCCAAATCAAAAATTTCATCTACTATCATTCTGAAGCTACACAAATTACAAAAAAAAAAAAAAAAGAGTCTATAAACAGAAATGCCCATGGACTGAAGAAGGGACTAATTCTAATAATGGAATCACTGAGAAAAATAGCGGAGTTTTAAACTCAAAATTGGAAAACAAGGTTATCCATCTATTCACATAACCCAAAAACTAGTCATTAGGATTGAAACACTAGAGAATAAATAATGAGTTTAGAACATTCGCTAGAGTCTCTATAACGAGTGTTGGTTTGGGGAAAAGTGAAACAAATCCCTGAATATGTAATCCCATCAACTGCTCAAGTATCTTACTGTGTTCACTCTTTTTCAGGGAGGAGATGCTCAATAACATTCCAAAGCCAACGAATAAAAAGAAAAAACGCAAAATGAGATCTTTAAGCAAAGCCCAAAAGAAAAACAAGAGAGAGAAAATAAAGAAAAAGAAAAGAAAAGGACCGCTGTAGAACCTCAATAATTAGAAGGAGCGTAGAGCCATAAGGGGGAAGCGCACCAATGGAATACTGCAGAGAATACGGGAATGGCCCTTCTTACTGAAACAAAAAAACATTTCTTTATCGTGAAAAGCGGGCAGACGAACCAAAAGACCGAACCAAACCTCATTGGCTTGTACTTAAAATTCCTCACTGATTAAGAAACAAGAAACAGACGCCCCTGCTCTTAACTAGGTCTGAGAGGCATCCGTGATGATTTAGACCTTGTTCATCATCACTTTTGGAACCGAAAACAAACATTAGCAAACCAAATGCAATAAAATGAAGAATAAAGATTCTTCTTTTCAAGCGTTAAACTGAGCAACCAACCATAATGCACAAAGCTATTACCTGAATCTCGTCTCTATGGAGCTGAATTCCATAAACGAATTCAAAGAAAGAAAAAAGAGAGAAAATGGCAAAGAGACAAACCTTGATCTAGGCAAAATAGAAGAGAATAGAGAAGGTGGTGGAGGGAACGAATGTCAAGGCATGGAGCAAGTGACCAAGTGAGTTTACTGATACACTATATACTGAGTGGGCGAGTGATTACAGCTTGGACCCGCCCATTCCGGGTTTTTGTATCCTTTGGCTTTGCTTCGCACTTCGCATCTCGCTTTATCTTTTTTTTTTTTTCTGCTTCTTTTCTGTCGTTTCTTTTACAGTGTGGCATTTCTTTTTCTCAAGTGTAATGATGATAGCTTCCAGGTGCTAACGCGACGATGTTTTAGGAGGACCCTTTCAATTCATGCTTTTATGATTGATCAGAATAGCCCATTGATTTCTAGTAATCTAATGATAGTAACATGATTAAACCTGATAGTCATTGGAAAACGAAGTGCTATCAATTATTATCTCCCCCATTAGAAACCCCATTAGAAAGAAGTAGGCCTCCCATATTGGTCTCTCAACAATATAAGCATGAAAAACAGAAAATTATACCCATCTGAGCTGTTTATCAGTGATATTTTTGGTGTCAAGTAAAGCAAGAATGTTTTCAATGTTCAGATTTGGTCTCAGTGATGATAATAGTAAATCCAAGGTCTGTTCTTCATTAATGTTTCAATAATGCTATTAAAGATATAATAAAAATGTAAAATGCATAAGATATTTTACTATAAAAAATATGGGCATGATACTGAAAGTCAAGGTGAAAATTCAAAAGTGCGTATTTTCTGTTGTCTTATATCCATCAACTAAAATATCTTTTCCATGTTTCCTGATGTCTAGTCGAACAGTGGACCTTGAGCAAGCCCCATAGAATATAATTAGTGGAAAATAGTTGGGCATTATGAATATTCGATGCTGTATCCATAGTCTCACCTTAATAAGGAAAATTCATTTTGTTGTATTCAACTTTCTTATACATGTGGCCAAAAAAATTCTTATACATTATGATTACAATATTTATTTTAATAATGATAAAAATAAACAGGAAAAATGCGTATAATAAATTATGTTAAAGAAGGAAAAAAATAAGTACATATATTCAAACAAAAATGATCTATTCTGTAGCTATATATTGAATGTAGCCTGCGTACTTCAAAAGTCTCACAATGCCTCACATCAGTAATATATATGAAGATGTTATTTGGTACATGAAAATCTTGATTTTCCAAACTTATAAAACTTATTTAAAAGATGTTTTGATTTAAAACTTATATATTTTATTTGTTCCAAATTAGCAGGTATCTTCTCAACAACTATCATTTCAATTATTTTAAACGAAATAGAAACTTATGAGATAATTTGAAAATATTGAGTTATCCTTTTAACTGATAAACAGATAATGCTATTAGTGTATGCTTGAAAAACAGAGAAATATATACTGAGCTGTTTATGTATACTGAGACCTATGTTTTGAGTTACAAAAAAGATAATAAATTCAAGATTTGCTCTTCAATAATGCCATACACATCTTAATTTATTTAACCATTCGTATCTTAACTATATCAAATATGATGTAGATATAATTTTATTAAAAAATATATAGTCGCATGTTTATTCAGGGTGAATCTAACTTATTTATCTTAAATAGTCTAAATTTTTTTAATTAATTTTTTTCAAACCAAGTGGGTGGTTTCATTTATGTTTGATCTCCATGGATTTAGATTCTCAAAATTCAAATTTATTTCATTTAAAAAGATTTATATTATTAAATTTTCATCTATTAATTCAAATTTTAATAATAATTAAATAATTTTAAATAGATTTTTAAAATTTAAATCACCAAATTTTGTTTTGATAAGTTCAAATACTGTGCAGCAAGTCGACGCAAAGGACTCGCCCATGCATATCTGTTATAGGCCCACTCAGAGGCCCAGCTTAATTGGATATCTAAATTATCCAAATACTTTTCTTGCCAAAGAAGGCTTTATTATTAAATTGAAAAACCCCTTTATAAAATATCAAAGGGTCTTCCAAGCTCTTTGTACTGTTTTCTCTTCTTGTACAACTCACCTTCATCGCCAAATAGTTCTGTGCTTTGATCTTCAATACGATCAATGTCTCACCAAGCTGAATCATCTGACTCGTGAGTTGACTGTTCATGCTATTTTACGCTTCTTACTGCTACTGATTTTGTTCCGAGTCGCAATTCGATTTCTTTGTTAATTTTTGTTCGGCTCTGGAGTCTAATTTTCGGGGTTTGTTCGAGTCTCAGTAAATCAGGGAAGAAAGACTTCTCGACGGCGATTTTGGAGCGTAAGAAGTCGCCGAATCGACTGGTTGTAGATGAGGCCGTGAACGATGACAACTCAGTGGTGTCGTTGCACCCTGAAACCATGGAAAAGCTGCAACTTTTCAGAGGCGATACAATCCTCATCAAGGTGACAATTTTGGCCATCCTTTCTCTTTCTCTTCCCTATTTCTTACTGTGTGTAGTTTTTAAGTGCATAGCAAAAATCGGTTTGAGTTGTACTCGTAGTTGATTTTTTATTTGAATATGTTGCTATTTTTGTCTGTTGGAGTGTTGTGGTATTGCTTCTTTCGTGTTTCCTTTGTTACTTCACCTCGTGCAATATTCTTAGTCATACGGTTTTTGGTTTGCATCGCAGGGGAAGAAGCGAAAGGATACAATTTGCATTGCTCTCGCTGATGACACATGTGAGGAGCCCAAGATCAGAATGAATAAAGTTGTAAGGTCAAATTTGAGGGTTCGTCTTGGAGATGTTGTATCTGTGCACCAGTGCCCAGATGTCAAGTATGGGAAACGTGTGCATATTCTACCCATCGATGATACTGTTGAAGGTGTCACTGGCAATCTGTTTGACGCTTACTTGAAACGTGAGTTTCTTCCTTGCTTTATATATATAGTGGGAGTACTAGGAGTTCAGCTTTCTTCCCTTTCTGACTATATAAGAATTGTTCAATATACATCTCTTGAACATGATCTGCTTTTCGTATATTTTGTTCGTAGTTTTGTGGTCTTACCTGTTATTGGAATCCATTATCTTCTCTCCAACCGGGGCTTTCTCCATGTTATGCATACTGTTATATATCTTGTTTTTTTTTTTTTTTAATTTAATATTGAGTCCTTTTTTTAAATGCGTCCAATGGTTTTTCTTGCGATATATGGTGTGGGGTAAGTTGTTTCTTGCAATAGAAAGTGAAGAACCTTGTTTATGTATTTGAAGAATTTGTAATAAATTTCCTAAGAACTTTCATTTTCTGTTTCCGTTTAAATTATAAATGTATTTTAATTTGCAGCTTACTTCTTGGAGGCTTACCGTCCTGTCAGAAAAGGAGATCTGTTTCTTGTCCGTGGAGGGATGAGAAGTGTAGAGTTCAAGGTCATTGAGACTGATCCAGGGGAGTATTGTGTGGTTGCTCCAGACACTGAAATCTTCTGTGAAGGGGAGCCTGTAAAAAGGGAGGATGAGGAAAGGTTGGATGAAGTTGGGTATGATGATGTGGGTGGTGTTAGGAAGCAAATGGCTCAGATTCGTGAGTTGGTAGAGCTTCCATTGAGGCATCCTCAACTTTTCAAATCAATTGGTGTGAAACCCCCCAAAGGAATTTTACTGTATGGACCCCCAGGTTCTGGGAAGACATTAATAGCAAGAGCTGTTGCTAATGAAACTGGAGCTTTCTTCTTTTGTATCAATGGACCAGAGATTATGTCCAAACTGGCAGGAGAGAGTGAGAGCAATCTCAGGAAAGCATTTGAAGAAGCTGAAAAGAATGCACCATCCATTATCTTTATTGATGAGATTGATTCTATTGCACCCAAGAGGGAGAAGACACATGGTGAAGTTGAAAGGAGGATTGTTTCACAACTTTTGACTCTTATGGATGGATTAAAATCTCGGGCTCATGTTATTGTTATTGGAGCTACAAATCGTCCAAACAGCATTGACCCAGCATTGAGAAGGTTTGGTAGATTTGATAGGGAAATTGATATTGGTGTTCCTGATGAAGTTGGGCGACTTGAAGTCCTTCGGATTCATACCAAAAATATGAAGCTCTCCGATAATGTAAGTTGAGCATCACTCAAATTTAATCATTGTTCGTAGATTTTTTTTTTCTGCATGTCTAAAATTTAGTGTATTTGGTTCTGTTTATGATTCAAATCTTCAGAGGCTAAAAATGCAATTTATTATTGACTATAATAATTTTAGCATAGTAATGATTTAGTCACCTGGACTGTCATTCTACAGTACTGCTAATTATGAATCTGTGGTTTATATCCTATTAGGTTATATGAAGTCAGCATTAGCTTCAGTTCTGGTTTTACTCATTGACGACTTCAAACTTCTGTCTAAACATTTGTGGTTTTCCTACTGTAGGTTGATTTAGAGAAAATTGCTAAAGATACTCATGGGTATGTTGGTGCTGACCTTGCGGCTCTCTGCACTGAAGCTGCTCTGCAATGCATTAGGGAGAAGATGGATGTCATTGACTTGGAAGATGAGAGCATTGATGCTGAAATACTGAACTCTATGGCAGTTACAAATGAGCACTTCCAGACTGCTCTTGGAACAAGCAATCCATCAGCTTTACGTGAAACTGTTAGTATTTTTTTCCCACCTGAAATGTGGAATCCTACTACGCTGGTGAGGCCTTCTGTCGTTTTAAGTTGTTTTCTAATTTTGCTTTTTCTGCAGGTTGTTGAGGTGCCTAATGTCAGTTGGGATGACATTGGAGGCCTTGAGAATGTCAAGCGTGAGCTGCAAGAGGTCATAGATCTTTCATATGCTCAATTACAGCTTGTTACTTATTTCTTATATTAATTTAATATGATAGTGTTTTTGCTTTTGTGGACACAGACTGTTCAATATCCTGTGGAGCACCCAGAAAAATTTGAGAAATTTGGTATGTCACCATCAAAAGGGGTCCTCTTTTATGGTCCTCCGGGATGTGGAAAGACTTTGTTGGCCAAGGCAATTGCTAATGAATGTCAAGCAAACTTCATCAGTGTGAAAGGCCCTGAATTGCTTACAATGTGGTTTGGTGAGAGTGAAGCCAATGTCCGAGAAATTTTTGACAAGGCTAGACAATCTGCTCCATGTGTCCTCTTCTTTGATGAGCTTGACTCTATTGCTACTCAGGTTGGTTTTTATCACAGATAAGGTTCTAGTTTGCTATAAAATAATTTTGAGTTATAAGTACGTCATGTGAAACAGTGTTTTTATAATATTGCCCATGCGTGTTTGGGAAATTCCAGATGATCCTATCTATCACACATCTGAAGTCATCTTTTGCAGGTTTTTGAATTGTTATTCTAAGTTCTCAGCTAATATATAGAATTCTGTCATTGTTTCAGAGAGGAAGCAGTGTTGGGGATGCCGGTGGTGCTGCTGATAGAGTTCTTAACCAACTCCTGACTGAAATGGATGGCATGTCTGCAAAGAAGACAGTGTTCATAATTGGGGCAACTAATAGACCTGACATCATTGACCCAGCACTACTTCGGCCTGGTCGTCTGGATCAGTTGATCTATATTCCTCTTCCTGATGAGGACTCCCGTCATCAAATCTTCAAGGCCTGCTTGAGGAAGTCACCTGTCTCAAAAGATGTTGATCTGAGAGCACTAGCTAAGTATACACAGGGCTTCAGTGGGGCTGATATTACGGAAATATGCCAGAGAGCATGTAAATATGCTATAAGAGAAAACATAGAAAAGGTAGGCTTTTGTGTTAGGTTGCTTGATGATACATATCTCTTTCGGTTTGAGCTATTGAGAATGCCTTTATGATAACAGCCTTTGGCTACTTTGGAAATCTTGTCCTACATAATGAAAGTTTTTGCTAACTTCTATGGAATTATTCTGTATTTTAGTGATGATCTCAAGCACGCACAGTTAGAATTGAGTCTGTTGCTCTTTTATTTTGGATCTACTCTTCTTATATGCTTTTGCACTTGTGATGACTTGTCAAGCAATATGCTTTAACCAATCATTGTTATTTGTGAGTCCTAGGCATGAAATAGTGCAGCTTGGATAGGAAATCTAGACTTCTAGTTTTTATTATTGAAGAAATGTGTTTTTGCTCTGGAGTTTAACGACACTAGTTTAGTTCAAGTTGTTAACGTGTATATTCCAATTTTGACAACTAGCGGAGGTCTATTGTATGATGAAGTTTGAATCAAAAGTTTGGTCCTAATCGGAATTAGGAGTTTCAATGATCTCAGTTTCCAGTTTTATGCGTTTTGGCCACGTGGGTCTTGGCCATATTGAGTCATTCTTTCTGGAATTCTGTTTAACAGTCTTATTTCTTCATGATATTATAAATGTTTCTGACTAGGTTTGTGTTGTGTATTTCAGGATATAGAGCGAGAGAAGAGAAGAAGTGAGAACCCTGAAGCCATGGATGAAGACATTGACGAAGAAGTTGCAGAAATTAAGGCTGCTCATTTTGAAGAGTCCATGAAGTTTGCTCGTAGGAGTGTTAGTGATGCTGACATTCGCAAATATCAGGCATTTGCTCAGACCTTACAGCAATCCAGGGGTTTCGGAAGTGAATTTAGGTTTTCTGAGACTGGAACAAGGGCTGCTGGATCTGACCCCTTTGCAACTTCTGCTGGTGCGGCCGATGATGATGATTTGTATAGTTAGGTTATATATTTTATCTGTAGACCCTTCTCTCAAAGGGATAAAACTTATTTGAAGACTGTTACGTATTTTGCTTTCCATATACTCAAATCGTTCTATATCATTACTAGGTTAACATTATATTCAGATATGTTATGTTGTTATCATGAATGGAGTTATCTGATTATTTCCAGAAAATAACTATGTTACACTTGGATTGCTTAACATTGGAATGTGCACATGCTATGTATATGACTTGAGTATGTTTACATATTTGCTCCTTTTTCTTACAATTTGCATCATTAGTCAGTTGCAGATGCGAAGCTGTATGAGAGAGAGATTAGGAGGCTATCCCAAAAGCACATAACTGATTGATTGGTGCCATCTCATCGTTGCATCTGCATCTGCATCTGCCAAATAGTGTAAAGATAGTGGTACTTATGTTGAGAATGATTTGGAAGTTTTAATACTAACTCAGCGTCATTGTGTCATATTAGACTAATTGCGCCAGTCAAAGTAGTTGAGTAAATTAATACCTTGCCTCTGACCAAAAAATATTCCTCTGCTGTGACGTGCGTGAGAAACAGGTGCAACAAAATTTTATTGGTTAAAGTTTGTTGCATCAGGCAATACTTGGGTAAATAATTGTTTGCACTAGTATATTAATTGCATTAGAGAACAGTCTTACGAGGATGCTTGGGTTCTAAGTGTCCTCGTAGTTTTTCGAATATCCTCTTCTTTTTTGTGATGAATCAGAATAATTCACCTTGGACACAAACAAGAAGAAACCCAATTGGACCAGTAATGGCAAAAACCTAAACGAGAAGCTTACCCACCCATTGGCTGCATATTACGCTACAAGTACATATTCAACATTTGTTTGGATAGACATGCAGTTTCTCAAGTTTTTCTATAGAATTAAAACATGAGTTTTTTCTTTTTTAGCTCAAAACATTTTGACTCTTAAAAAATATATTCCATGGCTCATAATTATATTAAAATTTTAATACTAAACACTTGACAAGCTATATCTTTAAGTTTTGTCAAGAAATCAAATTAGTAACTCTATTTGGGATTACATGCTTAACGCGATTTTATCCATCCAGATGGATCCAAAAAAAAGAGAAGAATACTTCATTTTTAAATTTGGCTAATATTTCATGCATTAGATATACACAACAAAAATCGCTATTACACCTTCACTATGACCACTCGCATCGTTCAAAATTGCTATAGGTAACATATCTATCACAATAAGCAAAACAAAAACATAAATTGGTACTCATGATCGTGAAAACCATATACAAACACTAGTCAATCCTTCTCCATTCAACAACACAACGCCAGAAGTCAAGGTGTTTTTGAACGCATTCCAGAACAACCGCCAGAACCTAGTGTCTTGTAGTTCACAAATCTGCTTGGAGCTGAGTTACGCTTCGACCCTTTAGGCAAGCAACTCTTCACTTCCTTCACATGGAAAACTTTCTGTTTGCGATCCAACTCTGGCTTCATGAAAGTTTCAGCTTCTGATAAAACTAAAGGTCTCGTAACTGTACTTGGAGCACTCAGGGGAATGATCCTTCCAGCCATGGTTATGCCTAGGGAGTTAAAAGAAAAAAGGAGGTAAAGGGCCAAAAGGAACTGTGTCGTAGACATTGAAGTTTCTGAACTTCAACTCTCAGGTTAGATCAGCCTATGGAAAAGGAGAGGTTTTATAGTTGATTGTTGTAAGGGTTTTGAAAACTAAGTGCCTTAAATAGGCTCGTGAATAGCTAATAAAGGTAGATATGTATGGTGGTGTGTTGGCAGGGTGGGTGCTGTTCCTGTCTGTGCAGCAAGTCAGGATGTCCGTGAGTTCATGTTATTGCTCACTATCAAATCTAGTCGCTTCCCGTTTCTTAGTGTATATTCTTTTTCAGTCTAAATCCTGTGCATTTAACTCTAATTGCATCACGTAAATTTATGAAAGAGACGAAAAGAATAAGATAAAGAAAGAGGCCATAAATTCACGTCCTCTCTCTTCTTCTCTGTCTCTCCCTAATTACATCCCCTGCAATACTGGAGGAGATCTAGTTGGCTTCCTTTTCTTCTACAATTACCACTTAGCTCAAGTAATATCATAAAGATTAGTCAGTGACAAAATAGAGGATGTAAAGTGAGGTTAGACATATTAGTTGCTGCTTTTGTGAAAAACTGACAATTGAAGGTCTACATCAAGTGGAGTTACGAGTTTCTTGTGTCTTCTTCGTGGCTGTTGATCAACCATCATGAGAATTTAAGACTATTAAATTAGTTGTTACAATCAGAAAATAAGCTTCATCAATCTTCTCCTTTTAACACACTATTTACAATCTGCCAACAAGCTTCTCTTCATTAATAATTGCACCCTCCACCTAAAAAGTTACCACTTACCATTGAATATACCTGATATACTTTTAAGCCATGATAGATGGTGTTCAATTAAAGAATTCAACCACAAGAGAATAACTTCTGTAGTCTAAATGGCATCAAAAGAACAATGAACCCTTCTTCCCCACACTTAAATTTCCCTTCCTTTCCATTTCAAAGTTCACAGCAAATGGTAAAGTTTGGTCTGAAATTAATACTCACTGGCTGGAGCAGCCTGCAGTGTAACTACTGTCACTGACAGTAATTACTAGCCAAAAGTCCAGAGATCAAAAGGGAATGGAATAGAATTTACATTACACCAGAAGTATTTACATTTTACAGAACCTCATACATTGTCGAACGACTAAATAGAATAGTTCGTAAAAGGAGCCAACTTCATAACCTATGATTCACTGTGTCAATAAATTCATACAGCCTTAGGATGAGTGAAAGAGGAAGGATTCAGGATGTCGAATTTGAAATGCTTCCGACATATTCAATGTGAACTTGGCTGCTATAGTAATGGGTTCCTTCGTCATTGACATTAGTTGTGAAAGAGAAATTACTTGCACTGCAGAAGGCTGAAAATAGTCAGAGCCAAAATTTACTATGCTCACGTGAACGTCACCAGGTAAACCTGAGAGCCACGAAGCTATCTGCCAAACAAATCTTTGTCAATCTTAATTTGTCGTGTTTGCAAACTAGAGGGAAAAATTATTAGGCAGATTTAATCTTTAAATAAGTCAAGTAAATTATAAAATGATTTATTAATATGTTACAAATAGATTTTACAAAAAAATATACTAGAAATTCCTTTTTTATGATTGATTTGATCTGTTATTTTATAAAACATGAGGTTTAACTATAATAAACCATAAATTCTAGCTATCTGAGTTATCCAATTAAACTATGGCGTGAAAATAGTAATTATAATGTAACTTATTTTTACAAGAGAAAAAATACAAATATAATCTTTTAATTTTAAATTTAAAAAATTAGTTCTTAAACTTTTAGTTGAAATTTAAAAAAAAAATTAATCATTTAGTCCCTATATTTTACCTAAATTTACAAATTGGTTCTTGCATTTTATTTTATTTTATTTTTTAAATCACTTCCTACCATTTTAATTTTTTACTGTTAGTGAACCAGTAACACTGTTGATGATCTAGACTGCCTATGTGGATGCCACATGGGCTGCAAACAAGACTCCAACAGGTTCAGGGTATTAGGGTTGAAATATCAGACCAAATGGTTTTTCCTTTGCCTATCCAATCCAAAAGTCCCACAGTTTCCTTTAATCTTTTTTGTGTATAATCTCGGCTTTAATTATAGAGAAAGAAGATTCTGTGATTTCACACTTCCCTCTTCCTTGAGTGTAGGGCCCTGCTGCAATGGGTTGTAGTTTTTAGGATACATGAGATGCTTCCTTTTTCTTGAAGTTTGGCATAACAAAATCAGTTTGCGGTTTGATAAATTGTGAGGACCCTTAGCTTATTCAAACGGTGCAAAATGAATTGAAGATTGAAGAGGAACAAATCAATTAGATTTACCAAGAGAAAATGAAGAAGAAGACAGCGCAAGTGGTGGAGCAACTAGTGACAAGCCCTTTGCTGAAACAGAGGCGTCTGTTGACGCCGTTAAGCACCGCGGCTCACCAGGAAAAGCCCAAACGTCGACGGAGACCCCTCCAGAACGAAAGCAATGAGGTGGAGGGAGATGATGACGTTCTCCTCCTCCTCCTCTTACCCCTTCCAACACTAGTTATGTTTGAATGGTGGATTTAAGGTGAAATTAGTAAAGAATAAAATAGTTAAATTAAAATAAATATATATTTAGATATTTTTATGATAATAAAATAAAATAGTGAGTGAGAGTTTTTGAGACTTTTGAATTATTTAAAATATTATTTTTATTATTATACTAAATTAGAGGTTCAAAAATAAAAAAAAATGATTCATTAATTAAAAATATTATTATATTTTTTTAAATTTTATAAAATTATAAATTTATTCAATATTTATATCTTGAAATGTTTTTTTTAAAATTTTTTAATGAATAACAAATTTAATTTTTGGCCCATTCTTTTATTTAATTATTAATTAAAATTTTAAATTTATTTATTTAAAATAAGTAATTTTTATATATTATAAATTATTTACATAAGATAGATATATATATTAATTTTATTTTAAAATTATGTTATATTTTGTAAAATAAAAAATTTTAAAAAAATTTAATATAAAAAATATAAACAAAAGAATAAGTCACATTTATATTTTATGTATTGAATAAAAATAAAATTATTAGTTATATATTATATTATAAAAAATAATATTTTAAAAAAATAATTAATAAATTATTTTATATCATCTATTTAATTATAATTTTTAAACAAAAATATTAATAATTTCTCTCTTCCTTAATTAAAATTTTCAAAATAATACTCAAATCATTATACCTCACTCATTTTATTCGATGTTATTTTATTTTGTCCTTCCATCAACTTTCAAAACTTCTCTATTTTTCTTTTCACATTCTTCTTTTCTTCTGTCTTATTTTTTTTTTTTTTTGTCACTTTCCTGGGTTCCACCTGTTCACATGGCATTAAATGTTGGCAGCTTACGTGGCATCCTTATCTTCTATGTAGAGTCCACGTCACCTTACATTTAACAGTGTTAGCGATTAACTGATAGGCATTAGATGAAAAAAATAAATGACTATAAAATGAAATTTTAAAAAAATAAAATATAAGAATCAAGTTACAAACTTAAAAAAATATAATAATTAAATAATTATTTTTTCAAATTTTTTATATTTTTTGTTACCGAAAATGATACTCTATACTCTTTCTCTTATCACATAACACGACCTTAATGGTCTAAAAATATATAAAAATCATTAAAAAAAAACTTGCGGGAGTGATTTAGATGGTCCAATTTCAAGAAATTTTTAGTATAGTGTTACATCACGTCCCTCGTTTCTGTTAACTCTTTTAACAAGAGAGTAGATAAATTGGCTGAAATAAAGTAAATTATGTTATTTAAAAATTGATTAAATTATATTTGATATTATTTTGTTTCTAAAATTACTTCTAAGTTCTAATTCCCGTACATTTTGATATATAGTGTAAAAATTTTATCACTAATATATTTTTTTATTAAAAAAAATTAACTTTCTTCCTAATATAAGATTGTGATACTATTAATATGGTAGTAAATGTTGCTAAATCAATGTTAAGTTTCAACATGATATTTTGATTTTATTCTTAATATGATCAGTATAAATAATCAAGTAATTTTATTTTTAAGTTTAATACATATTGTATAAACAGTTAATTAATGACAAAAAATAAATTAGATGAAAACTAAATATAATGTTAAAATTAAAAGATACACCAAATGTAATTTAGCTAGACCTCAAAAAGTTAATGTAATTTACTAATAAAAATATGATAATAACTTCACAATCACCTATATTTCATGAGTTTAAAATTTAAAATTTAAAATTTAAGGTTTACTATCTCCAGTCCGATGTAAAATGTATCCCATAAACATTTAACTTCAATTAATATACATGCTAGTGACTAGAAAAAATTAATATACATGCTAATTTATCTTAAGAAAAAAGATTAAAGATCTTACATTTTAAAATTATTCTAAAAGATCTAGTAACTAAATTTTTTTTATGAAACTCTGCCCTAAAATCTTTTTATTATATGTTTTCAAAATCTTAAGACAGAATTATTTAGAGTTAAAAATTCTTTAATTCTTCATATGATTTTTAAAATTTTGATATTTTTTATAATAAATATCTTAAACTTAGAATTTTTAATTACAATTTTTTCAAAACAAAAAAAAATGGCACAGTTCTAAACTCGCTCCTCATCCGTCACTCAGTGAGCACCGCATCTTCTCCCAAAAAAAAAAAAGGAAAAAAACTTGCAAATTTTTCGGCAAATGGGGATAAGGGTAGTTAAAGGAGTTGGTAAGTTGTCAGACAGAAGGAAATATCTAAATGGAGCTCGTTTTGCAGCCTACTTCACTTGCCTCAAAGAGTAAGAATTTATCTTCCTTTTATTACCCCATCAATCTTCGCTGTATTTGCTGCTACATATGCTAATTCAAACTTCATAAAGCTAGTAGTTAACCATGCTAATCTGGTGAGGAACGTCCAAGAGGCACCATTAATGATACCCACTTTATGTCGGGGAAATATGGGGTTTCTAGTTTCCATCCTCATTCCTCCGTTCGGTGGAACCACCGTGCTGTTCAATTGCATACTTTTATGAAGGAAGGTTTTTATTGTGAACTTGTAATAATCAAGGTAGATATGGTTCGTTTTCCGGATGTTCAGTCGATTTATTCGTGCTGGTGTTAAATTGAATGGAAATTCCGAAGAAGTCACCAGAGTTAGTGTCAGTTGAAACTTGAAACTTGTTTATTTATTTATTTATTAAGTTTTGAGTAGTTGGATGCTCTAAATTGTTCTTTAATTCTCTTGGTAGAGATTTTGGGGCCATCCCTTGTTTCCGCTATTTCAATTTTATTGGAGTTGTGTGCGTGGGGGAACCCTAGAAATTGAGTCATCTTAATTGTTGCTGATTGAGTTTAAAACTGTCCCCAGTGAGCTTATGCTGAAATGGAGTCATCTACATTCTTGTTTCTGAATAATAAATAAGAGTTTTATGCTCTGAGCTGTTAGTATTTGACTTGATCCCATAACAGAGAAAGGACTGCGCCATCTCAAATTCGTTTCACAATTTTTTTTTCAATTCTCTCACTTGAAAAATGGTTTTAAGGGCATTCGACAAGAATTCCACCTTTTTGTCAAGGAAAAATGTTCAAAATTGGATGCTTGGTTCATCCTGTACTTGAAGGACAGTTTCACTTGTATTGCAATTATGACAAAGAAACCTTGTGCCTTTCAGAAGAAAAATGAAAACTTGCCAATCTCGTGCATTAACTGTGGATGCATTTTCAGTATTCATGGTACTAAGCTATTGGTGCTACTGCCATTTATATATTGTTATGTAATTTAATCTATCTTTTAATCAAAGCCATGTAATGTTAAGCAAAAATTACTTGTTTGTCAAGTATGCAACAGTATTAAATTTTTCTGTACTATCAAGACTACACTAAATATTTCCTTTCCTGTGATGGCTGCTCATTTGGAGAGTTTTACTCCCAACTGTACCATTGTCATATTTCTTCACAAAAGCAAATTAGCAAGAGAGTGTACAGTTTGATGTTTTTGTTTTGATTAAAAGGACCACTTATTTTGAGTTATTCTTGGTTGAAACTTGTTTGATTGTTACATGTTATTGTTTTCCATTTTGATTTCACTGAAACCGTTAATCATTCCTTTGATATCTTCATTTAAAAACCAATTACTAAGCTAATTTAAACATGACCCTTTTTCCATTTCTTGTTTTATGGGGTTCCTAGGACAGTGATCCACTGGCCATTGTTGTTAAATTGAAGCAAACAGTTGGCTACCGTAATGTTTAAGTTGCAAAATACAAGGAAAACTGTATTTTTGGGTATCAATTGTCATATAATCTCTTGTACAGATGTAAAGTCACAATTGCAAGGAAGGAAATTTTCCACTCTTGCATCTGCACTACCTGAGACAGCAGCTTCAGTGGCAGTCACTGCGACTCTTGTTGGTGCAGCAGTCACTCTTCTTGTGAAGAGAACAAAAACTTCTGAGACAACAGAGGTCAGTAATACATCTCTCTTTTCTGGATTTTGAAAATATTTGTACTGACAGTGTCAGCCTTATGCCATATAAAAAAAAAAAATCACCATTTTTCTTATGCTTTTTCATCCATTCGATGGTTCTATAGATAATACACTAAAGTAACTGGAGTTCATTAACTTTTTAACTTCAGAAACTTCTTAAAAACTGAAGATGCAATTATATTAGGTTTTGCTGTTTCCATATCACTTGACAACTTAACAACTGCAGTTAACTTTCTTTAGTCTCCAGAAATGTGGGGATCTTATGCACATGTTTTGTGAGTTGATCATTCACAGATGTCAATATCTGGCTAGCCTAGATATAGACCTTGTAACTAAAAGAGAAAGACACGGCCTCATCTTAAATTAGATTGATCTAACTGTGTGACAAATTGCTCTCTTTCATGTGACTAACTGTTTGTGTAAATGAAACTTCTTGTATATAAAGATTCAATTCAGAGTATGCGAAGATTGTGCCGGTTCTGGTATATGTTCAGAATGCAATGGTGAAGGATTTGTGCTTAAGAAACTCTCTGAGGAAAATGCTGAGAGGGCAAGAAAGCTTTCTAAGAATATGGCCACTCGATTCACAGCCGGGTACTATTTTCTTCTCTTTTTATTCCTTTCATATCAATTTTTTTTAAATTCACTCATTCACCTGAAAATCACCAGCCTTCCAAAAAAGTGGAGCTATTGTACAAAATGCTCTTCTGGCCGATCCTGTATAACCTGCGGAGGCAGTGGGAAGTTAAGCATCTAGTTTTGCTCTACCAATTTCAGAAGGCACAGATCCTCTGCATTATTTATGACCTTGTTGACGTCAAGATTCAGAGTGAGATATTTTCAGTGTAGGAAAGCTCATGACTGATTTAAATTCTCGTCTGTGCTTGTATGGTTATAAATAGTACATTCCTAGCTATACTAATCATGAAGCAAAATTTTCATGTACATAAATTGATAGGCAGTGTATATCTTGCTTTTCCTTGCCAGAGCAGCGTTATAAAGGTTAGTAAAAATCCATCTTATCATAAAATGACATCAGCTGAAAGACTTAATAATATTATTCATCATCGATTTTTGCATTGTCACACTGGTACCACCTGCAATCAACTCCATCACAATCCAGAATATTCTTTGTCTTAAAGGCCTGGTCATAGGTGGAATTGAGTTTGAATAAAATTCGAGACTTTGACTTGTTTTAAGATTAAGATAAAAAAAAAAAAATGTTTTAAAACCTTAGCCCAGTATGACCCATTAAATGATCAGGTCAAAATGGGTTTAGTCGGGTCGGGTCTATTATTTTTATATTTTTTATTAACAAAAATATTTTTTAATTAATAATTTTTTTAAAAAAAGTTAAAATATAGAAAAAAAATAAAGATTTGAAGGTGAGAAAATTAAAATGAATAAAAATTAAGGTTTAGAATGAAAAAGAATTGAGATTTAAAAAATAATACATTAAAATTTTTTATAATTAAATTATAAAAATAATATCTTTTTAAGAAAATATGATCAGGCCACGTCCAATTAGCAAAGTCGTTGGGTAATTTGTTTACATTAAAGTATTTTTATTTATATTTTAACATTTAAAGCTTCCTTGGTGATATCATTAGACAACCATTAATATCTAGCAGGATAAGCAGACCTATTATGGATAACATACCTTGTTAACTGACAAGTTTATTTCACCAAAAGAAAAAAAAATGAAAGACCAACTAGTAAATTTTTGAACTTAGAGAAAATAGAGGTAAATATCATATATCTCATGGCTTATTATCTACGATTGTGTTTATTAAGGATTAAGTACTCTGACTAGTGATCTAAAATGTTACTAATGCTATGATAGGCCTTTTTCAATTGTTCAAGTTGCTTGAGTAAAAATGAAAACGCCCTAGTTTGCAACCAAGATGCTAATAATAAAATTAATTAATGAAACCACAATAATTGCTTACCCTTTCTAAAAATTCGTCGAATTTGCTTAGGAATGAACCCAAAAAAGGACAGAGCAAAGTAATACCAATTATCTTTATAAGTTAGAAAGCTAGAATGTGCCTTAAACCTCATTATAAAATAATATTGATTCTGATTTTGGCGTTTTTGAAAGTACGAATTACAAATATGTTAGACACTTGAAATCGAGTACATGACACACAGATAGCCAACCGACACAAATGGAAATTTATATGTTTAAGCCCTTTTGATATCGTTGAAATGGGTGTCCTTCCACAAACCATAATATATAATATGAACCTTTATTCAGACATCCACCAATGATTGGAGAATTTAAGATAATATGGACCTTTACTATATGAGCATACTTTGAAGAAATGGTATTCCCTCCCTCCCAAGGCTGCTTTTAAACGGCAGCCATCTTCCACGACGACACTTCGCTCCAAGGATATGAAGCCACGTCTTAGATGCACCGTAATTGCGGACAACTTCACAAGTGAGCTAATCAAATCATCTCACTGATATAGTTTATTAGCATTTTCAGAATAATGTTATTTGCATAACTGTATATTATATATGGTCATTTGACTGTTTCATCTAAACAATGATGGCTTTTTCTTTGCTGTTAATAGCCATGAGTTGCAATCTATTCATTAGGCAGACAAGTTTTGGTTTATCTAAATTCTAATATAAAGTTATTCTTTCTTCGTCTTTTTTCTTCCGATCTTCTTCATTCAAACATTGGCATTTAGTTTGAAGATAATCTACTCCTAGACCTAGTCATATTCGACAACAATAAAGTCCCGAATGCTTTTCATTTTTTCGGAGAGCTAATAATGGTCAGAAGACAGCTCCAGGAGGTGAAAATGAAAGAAAATCACTTTAGCAACAAAAACAAAATGAGAGCACTGATCTTATGCAACGCCAGAGCTCAAGCCAGTGCAGTTGCAGCATAACATTAAAAATCAATATGCATGATAATATATTGTAGCAAAAGTTACCCAGAAATTGCAGTGCGGGTAATAAATATCATTTCCTATACAATTATTCTCACTGCCGTATCATTACAGACCTTCACTGAAGAAAACAGTTTTTAATATGGACATTAAATGGTCGTACTGCTCCCTCGTTGGACTGGTTTGTAAAGCACAACAGTAACATATTTCAATCGGAAGCGATGAGTAAATCCTAATGCCGCCACAGATCTTGGAGCCTCTCTGTCCTCAAGATAAAGATGATTGAGAATCACGTTGTGAGGCACTGGAAGAGTCCCAAATGTGCTTCTACTAGCAGGGTAGTGAAGCAAGGTACGCAGCAAATGTGGAGGGACAGTAGGTGGATCGCGAGCCTCATCTTCATTTCCAGGGTACATGTTGTTGTAACTGGAATCGGGTGACTTTGGAACTTCAAATCCTGCAACAGTTGCTTCTTCCTGCAGATAGGTTATATTTCAAATACCTACTACTAGCAAGAATTTGATATAAATAGCAACTAGCAAGGATGAATCACTTACGTGATCTTCAGGGTATGAATTGCTCATCTTAAATTATGAACCAACCACTAGCAGCGCAAATTCATCAATTAGAGCCCAATTGAGATTCTGATAAGCCTGATGAAAAGCAGTTTTGTATTCATAAGCATAATTTAATGTCCAAAAATTTAAGTAAGATAATGGATATGCCTATGGGTCAGTCTAAACGTAAACGATACATGACAAAGAAGGAGAAAACAACTTTGTTATTTTACAAATGCTAAAAAAATTTCAACGCCTTTGAAATACACATGCTACAAATAAAATCAAATCCAGATTCCAGAACATATAACCGCAGAAAGTGGCAAGGCAATTAAAGAGAACTGGAGGAAACAATAAATTAAAATCATGTCTTCACGATATATCTCAAAGGGGAGGGCATTCGTGAATGAATTAGACTCACATGCAGTTGTTTATATATTTGCTAAATTGTTCTTGAATTCAAATAACATATAATTTAGTTTGAAAATAACACAGTTACCTGCAATAGCTATACACGTATCGTGATATAATTAGAAAATCATATGCTTGTCATATTTTAATTGAAGAATAATATAGTCAAAGATATAAGAAACTGCATATAGATTTTTTCCTTAATGAATTCAACCAACAAAATGCAACAGGATACGGATGAGAAACTGAGAACAACTTCATAAGGGACCAAAATCTGAGGATGCAAAGATTGATTTAGAAGTCAAATCTAGTAATTGTGGTTCTAATGTCATGTTTGACTGCTCTTTTGCTTTACTCCTAACAAAAGAAACTGAATGCAGGTTACAACCGTAATTAATGATCCTCACATGAGAGTAAAGCTTCAAGAGTGATCATCCTTCATAAACTAAGGCCGTGAAGAGATCATGAATGGGGGATGATATTGGAGAGGGAGAGAGAGAAGTATGTCTAGTTAGTTTTGTACTAAGAGTGATCATCCTTCATAAACTAAGACCGTGAAGAGATCATGGCCTAAATTCCACCTTGTATTACATAATACAAATCCTATGAAAAACCAAAACTTCAAAAAAGAAGCCATGTTTGTATGCAACACATGCCAAACACTCATCTTAGATATATTACAAGGCATCAATTACAATTGGACATTTCAGATTTCAGTTTGTGTAGCTGTACCCGTGTCGTGGACTGTTTCAGTGTCTATCCTTCAAATCTTAGTACAAAACTAACCAGGCATACTTCTCTCTCTCCCTCTCCAATGTCATCCCCCATTCATGCTCCTAGAGACAAGAGGTGAGGTCATATGCACACTAATAATTTTCAGCACTACAGCTTAGGACTTGAGAACCAACCTAGAGGTAAAGCACGTCTATAGACCTTATGAACTTTTCTCTGCCTTACTAACCTCTGTATGTTCAACATCTTTGCAAAATCCTTCGTATACTGGACTCTACTACAAATCATCAAATGCCTGATCGGTACCACCTCACACCAAAAAGTCCCCATCTTTGTGACAGTCATATTCTTATGAGTGCAGGTCACTTCGTAGCAGTCATGATTTTTTAGAGCATGACAGCATTTAAGATAGCCCCAGGAACAAAGTAAAACAGAGGATATAAAGGTAAACTCATGCATAACTAAGTTACTCACTACTTCACCCGAGGACGACATGCCCTGCATTTTAGGAACGGAGATAACCAGTATCCATTTTGCTGAATCTGATTTACAAATAATTTTTAACTAAAAGAAAATTCAATGTGGATATATGATTATATTGGTTAATGATTCTCTAGTATGTCCAATAAAGGATTACAATTTTCTTTCGAATTACTAAATGGATATGAAGGAATATGATCATACTACACCATTGGGTGAAGTCTCGTGATTAGGGTTTGGAGGAGATGAGGGCATAACAAAGTATATAATAAGATTCTTTTTCAGATGAAAGCTTATAATGAGATGCTTAATACTATGTGTTGCGTAATAAGTGGTCAGGATGAGTGGGAAGAAGGGCCTGAAGCTAGAAGGAAGATATACAGCCATTGACATACCAAACTCAGCTAAGCCTGTAATGAATCTGAAATCTGAACTAAATCTATTACTAAGTAAACCGTAAGTTTGCTTCAGTTTTGGACTTGAGATACAACTCCCCACCCCCGGAGGTCCGCACACATATGTACACACATCAGATAAGCTTCAAGAGAATCACAAAAGTAAGCAAACAGCAAACAACCACACACACAGAAAGGGAGATGTCTAGGATTTCAGAATTCAGATAACTGCAATCCAGTGACCTCGACTCCATTAATTACATAAACTGATGGTTTAGACGTAATTTTACACTTTAAATCTGCGAGATACACTGTTATATGCAAATCTTCCTTGTAAAGCATAATCAAGTAGTCCTCCTACACAATATTAGTTAGAGGCGTTCTAAAAGCCTCCATGGAATTGTAATTACACATCCGAATCAAAACAAAATTCAGGGGTTACACGCAAATAACCTAATAAAAAAAAAAAAGACAATATAGCGCACATATTAGTGCTATTTCGAACAAAAATCTAACTAGACGCACCGAATCCACCACCCTTGCAGCAATAGAGTTATGAACCAAAATGCCAGATCAAAAGTTAGACTGACCTGATAAGACTCCGCCCTCGGGCTTAAAAACTCAATGAGTCCCAACTCTATAATTTGTTTTTGAAACTAATGAGCTGCAAAAATTATTTCAAAATGAATATTTGTGAAATCCAAGGTTTAACTACAGAAAATTTTCTCTAACTAAAAAGAAAATTAGAATTCAAATGGTTATCTTAAGCAATAGAAAACGAACAACGACTTGAACCGTACCGTATTGAAGACAACATGATCACAGAACAAAGATTTGTCTTAGAAATGAGGCACAAAATAAAGGGTAAACACCAGAAAAATGAAAAGGAACAATTATCGCCTGATGAACTGGTGAAATTCAATAATCACAAGCAAAAAAGCAAAAGAGAAACATTTAAAAATTGAAGTAAATAAAATCAGAAGTAGTGGTCCGGACTCTAGTGGAACCAAAAGAACCACTTTTCTTGCAGAAGAATCCGTAAAAGAATGAAGGATCTAACCGGAGAAATAACATGGTTCAAATGTTTAAAAGTCGAAACCCCAGCGAGAAGGATAAAAAAAATTTGAAAAAGAAAATAGCATAAAGAACCCCCAATAAATACATATAGGCCCAAATTATATTCTAAACACAATGGAATAAAATTTTATTTGTAATTTAATAATTTAGTTGTACAAATAATTACCAATTTAAAAACGGATATACTGTAGTTAAAATCTTTTGAGTCGTTGAATGAAAATGAATTATATACAATTATCAATAATTCAATAACTTATAACATATCTAATACCTATTGTAATAATAAAAGATTTTCTTTTTAAATTTAATTTATATTTAATCATTTCACATTTTATAAATAAGAACTTGTACGTCAGTTAAATAGTGACTTGAATTCTTGAAACATCTCAAATAAAAAAAAATACTACTGTTTTGTCTAGTCTCACAAAAGTTAATTTTCTCATTCTGAAATTCTTATCTCTCTAAAATCAGACAAAATAACATCTTTTGAAAGGTTTAAAATATGTACAAATACACATAAACTCTTATTAAATAATTATGACTTTACTATATTTCAAATGTCACATTGTGAAGGGAATATTCTCAAAAATAAATCATTATTTAACTGTTATATCTTATAATAATATACAAAGTAAAACTATACAGTGCTTGTGGCCAAAATACGGTTACTGGAGCTATGGATATAACAAAAGGCGTTGTACTGTTGGACAACATGAAAGGCTATGGGCATGGAATTTGAAACATCTAAAATTTTTTGTGTAAATTTCCTTCGAAAGGGAGAGATAAAAAAATAGAAAATAGATAAAAGGAGAAAAAATAAACTGGTAATAAAATTAATATATTATTTTTTATATACTTATATTAAGTTATTTAATTAATTAATAATATTTAAACAATTTTTTATATCTCATACACTTTCTTATTAACATTATTAACTCTTACTTTTTAAAAAATTAATTAATTGAGAGAATATAAAAAATAATATATAAATTTAAGTAAACATAATTAAAATTATCACATTCTATTTAATTTTCATTCCTAGTTTTATTTTTAAGAAAATGACTAAGAAGAAATGAAAAAGCATGTGAAGTGGGTGAATTGTCATGATCAAGTGTGATGCGATGGGTGTTGGACCTACCAAGTTGTGAAGGTCGTGGACCGATCCACCTGTATGATGGACCATTAGAATGGGCTAATAATGCCCCTCTCTCTCCCTCTCTCTCTTTTCTCTTGGATTTGGATTTTTATTTTTTTATAATTTGATTTAATGACTCACACTTTATTTTATATTTTAATATAAAATATAAATTATTAAATCAAAATCTAATAATTTATATTTCACTACAGAACCTACAATAAATACATCCATGATCTGCAGGCCTATTCTCTCACTATTCAGTCTCCAGTCTGCATCTCTCTTCTGTTTGCAGTTGGAAGCAACCCAGAAGACACAAATTTGAAAACGCAAAACTCAGAAGATGTGAAACGCATTCCAACGTCTTCCATTTGTTTCTCATGTTACATATTGGAGTAATTAGAGCACAAAAAAATTGTGGTCCGCCTCAGGGTACAAACCAAGTAGAAATATTTTTTACATTCACGTGTAGTTTCAATAATGATTAGGTTTGAATTGAATATGTTTTTTTATATTTTAAAATTTTAATTAATACATAACAATAATATATGATTAATTAATAATAATACAAAAAGTATATAATTTAATTTTTAAATTATATAATTATTTATAATAATTATACATGTGTTATGATACAATTAAAAAGTTATATACTTACTGTGTTAATTAAATAATAACATAATAAATATATAAAACAACTGCATGTACGCTTTTTTTATTTGAATAATACATATATTTGATGTTTTATTTTTCAGTATTTGATTGAAAAAATTTTTACTCGTGGTTTTTTATAAGTATTATCTCAAAGTTTCATGAATAAATTATAGAGGTAATCATTAACTTTAAATTAATATTTTTCCATAACATTATTTAACTCTTTGCTTTTATGGTAAAATAAATCTATCAATTTCATACCTTCTTTATGGCAAATGACTCATTTTTTTTATTTTATTTTTATCTCTCGTTGAAAAATTTTTTATATGTACTTGAAATTTTATGTCATAATAGTATCTAATAAAATGGAACTAAGTTCATATACGATATTGTAGTAAAATCCAGTTACATAAATTTACACCATTTTATTAGATTATATATAAATAACTAAAACTCTAAAGTGTATATAAAAATTTCTCCAAAAAAATTATGGATGGATAGTAAGTTAAATGAAACTGAGGGTGAAGGATCCAAGTGCTGTTAAACACATTAATAATTCACATCAAACAATGTGGCGAGGCCCACACCCAATGTGGGTGTGCGTAGGTCCCAGATGAAAGAAAACTGAAGTTGATTATGGGTTCAATTAGGAGTTCCAAATAATTTTTTGTGAATTTTATGGAATTTTATAATTCAAAAAATTAAGAAATATTTTATTAAAAATTTATAATTCAATTAATTTTTGTGCAAAACAGCTCGTTTATGGATATGTAGTATCGGCAACAGTTTAAGTTTCTTTTCCAAATTGTATAATTAAAAAAATTCATTTCCATATTGATTATAAAATTCTTTATATTTTTAATGTTAAATTTATTAATTAATACACGAATATAATTTAATTTAAAATTTATATAATAAAAATATAAATAACATATTTTTTTCATTAATTGTACATGAGTAATTAATACCAGATGAACTAACTCCGGTGGAACCTAGACATTTTGCTTTTTGGTGACATATCCACCAGTTGGTTTTTAACATCGGTTCACTGAATCTTTGGTCTCCCAAACGTACAATTATTACGCTTTGCTTGGCTTGTAAATCAACTTTTCCAAATCATTAATGATTTTTAGTCTCAATTCACCGCATCGTTTCAAGAAATTAATGGCAAGAACTTTTAAAGTTAAATATGTAGGCAGGCTTAAAAAAATATTGACAGAAACAAACAAAAAAAAATGAAGAAATAATTGATAGTATTGATTCTAAGCTCACGTCTTGGAGATTAAAGCTTCTTTCGCAACCAGGAGGCTTACTTTAATTAAATAAACCCTTCGTTTCTGCTTGGTTTATCCGTTTTCATATTATTGTATTCCTAAAAAGTTTTGTCGTCATATTGATTCAAAAATTGTCAATTTTTTTTGGGGATATAAGTCACATACTTCCTGTATACGCTTGCTTTGAGCCTTTTTATTAGGTTATAATTTTGACTTATTTTTAGTCTTGCTTTGATTCTATTTTTAATATTTTTTTAATAAAATTAAACTATTTGTAATTATTTTAATGGGTTTCAGGTTAAGAAGGTGATTTGTTAAAATTGCTGAAATTTGGCCTAAAATAAGGTATGACAAGATTTACACTATAATTGAACTAAAAATAAAGAATTAAGTAGTGATTACGACTTAAAATGTTAATTTTAAAACTAAAAATGGATAGCTTGACACTTTTAATAATCTTCTCTCTTTAGAGCGTTGGGAAACAAATAAGGAGTATGAAAGGTTTTAGAATAGATTTTGGGAAACAATTTTTACGTTTTTATTGTAGAAAATTAGTGAAAATTTAAAGAAGTTAAAATATTTTTGTTATTAGGTCATTTCTTTTCTTTTGGAGGCATACTTTTAGATTTAGGTTTAATTTTTTTCTTCTTCTTCTTCTTTTTTCCTCTCTCTCATTTGAACTCAGTGAGAGCAAGTAACTCCATTTGACTTACAGTTGTATATATAGAATTTGAGCATGACTTTTGGATGTTTACAATCATGGATAACTAATTTTTACATTATATCTATGGGATATTGTATGAGTTCTTCAATGTTGTTAGACTATCTTAACTCTCTTTTCTCTTTTTCTCTTATTGGTTATTTATATTCCTATTTTAATTGTATCATTGTGGGTGGATGCATGATTTGGACCCCTTATTTGTCTTTCCCATAATTGATTGTATTCTAATTGGTTGAGGTAAATTTGTAATTGTTTATTTTGACTAATACAAGTGAAAAATTAGTGTAAAACTTGTCAAGGCACTTTCTTCTGCATTATTAGTATATGAATGATGATTTACTAAACATGCTTCATGCTTTAGTAAATTAAAAATTGTGGCTTTTTATTTTAAAGCAATTAATTAATTAAATTTTATGTGCTTATTTAGGGTTGTTGACTAATTAGAGGTTAGATTGAGAGCTTCTCTTGGCTAACATATTTAAGAAATCCTAAGTTGCTAAACATTTTAAACAACTATAGCCATGTACCAAGAAAGAAGAGGAATTATCTTGAGTCATGCCCACATTTAGAATCAACTTTAAAAAATTATACATTACTTCCCTTAATTATAAGTTTATCTCTCATTTAAATTTCCTTCATTTAGACTAGTTTTATATTAGAATTATTTATTTTAAATTTATTTGTTTAATTTTTCAGGTTTAATTATTATTAGTGTTGTTTTTCATTTCATAAACTCCCTTGTTTTTTCATTCTTTTACATGCTGTTCTTGATTGATCTTAACTATTGAAATTGGCTATTCCTATGGGTTTAATTCTCCTCATCATTACTGCAATATATATATATATACACTTAAAAGTATGTAATTTTAGTTTGGTGATTTCGGCACCCATTACTTCTGTTGGTGGATTTGGCCGTAAATCCTCTCTTTTGTTTAATTTATCCTTACTAGCCAAACATGCTTGGATAATAGTAGATACTTCCAATTCTTCCTTTTTTCCAATTTTATGGGAGCAAATTATTGCAACCCTTTGTGTCAAGGTCTTCTAGCAAATAAAGCTAATTCTTCTTGAATATGGTAAGAAGTCAAGAAATCTCAGTAATTCATTACCAATATAATTGAATGGCAGATTGGCAATGGAAGGAATATTTCTTTAAATCATCCGCTTTAGTGGAATATGCAGTTAGGAGGTACCTAGGATTTTTCTAAAATATCGAAGCTTATTTTACATACTAATAATATTTGGAATATCCAAGTCATTAGATGACTCAATGATGATGAAACTGCAACCAAATTCTTGCTATGCCTATCTCCTTTTACGGATCAGAATGATTTTATTTCTTGGAAAGGAAATTCTTTAGGAATTCACATAGTATGTGATGGATATCAAATTCTCTTTAATATGCAACTTCTATACCAAGCCTCTGACTTTAGTCAACGGAAAAATTTGTGGCGTGTTCAGCAACCATATCGTATACTCATGTTTGTTTGGAGACTAATCAATAAAACACATCAAGTTGGTGATATTCTCATTAAATACCATATTGCAACTAAATCTTGTTGCTGGTTTTGTCATGAACACTCTGAATCTCGTAATCATGTTTTCATAAATTGCTCATTTGCAAGACATTTTTGTTAAAATAACACATCATAATATGTTCAAAATGAAATTTGTAAAATTAACATATCATAATATGTTGTTAATTAGGAGATAATAAATATAACATATTAATCTAAGGATGAGAATACACCGTCCATTTGATGTATTTGATAGATAATTATAACCTGCGATACCCAATATTTCTAAGGAGTCTGAATACCAAATTTTGTCTCATAGCAAAATATATCACAATGTGAGAAAGGAAGAAATGTTTGATCAATGAATGTTATTCCCACTAAAAAAAGGAAATGAGAGATATGTAATGTTTGTGATGTTCCATGGAAATGATGAACACTCTTTTTATAAGGTAAGATTTATGAGAAGTTAGGTGAAAAATTAAGTGGATAAATTAGTGGGAAGTTAGGTGAAAAATTAGGTAAAAAAATTAATGGAAAGTTAAGTGAGAAATTAAATAAAAAAAATTTAATTATGATGACTTTAATTATAATATCAAAGAATAATTAAAGACATGAACTATGATGTTTTATGATTGTGATCAATATTTCTTTATCTCTATTGACTCGTCATTGGTGTCACGCTTCAGTTCCTCCTGTGTCTTTCTATAATTCCACAAATGGATGGAGAATTGTGGTGAAAATTAGGAAATCGAAGCAACCTCCCCAAATATTAAGTGTTCATAGATTCTTCGGACTTGAAAATTAGCTTATCCGTGTTTGAAAAACAAAATATCATTGTCAACTGGAGGTCAGAATTTTCATGTTTAATGCAATTAGGGAAGCGGTTCAATGTTTAACGCAGCAAGATATACCTACCGAAATCAGTTCCCTACCTATCCATGTGGTTCTCCCATCGCATTATTGGATTCATCTCTTTGTAAAACGTCACCAAACTCTTTACTCCATTAAAATCCTTGGGGAAGATATTCATCGCATGATTGTTTCTTTTTGTTGTTTTATTCCTATATTTAAAAAAAATTTATATTTAGGTAAGTAACTCAATTAGTTGGCCAAAAACAATATTCATTACATGAAACAATGAGTTTTTGATCTTATATATATATATATATATATATATATATATCGGTTTTTGCCCTTATATATATATAACTCGAGGCTAATTAGAACCTACTTGCTGGCATTTGATCAATGAAAAATGATATTAAATGTTATTGTTAACAAATGGGCTCGGTGGAAAACTCAAATTCTAACAGTAATGTGCGAAAATAAATTCAGTAACGTTCGTTACTTGTTATGTGGTATGGCAAGAGATTTCTTTTTTATTTTTATATTGCCACGAAACTTGGTTTATAATACCATAATTAAAATATATAAAAATAAATATCATAAATTTATTATTTGCATATAAACAAAGAAAGTCTGCAAAGCCACATCATTATTGTACGGACGATGCTACTTGCTGTTCTGTTAGGAGCCATGAGGAGCCATTGATGGCAGGGAATCTGTCACTCGATGACCTGATTATTCTGCTTCGGGTCTGTGTCTGTCTCTTCCATCACTCATGTCTCTTATTGTCCACAAAAAATTGAATCATAAATTGAAATAACTTTGTTAATGATGATAATTTTATTCTGTAATTATATTATATCTGTATGTTTTCTTCAAAGAAGCTTAGAAATTCCCAAGCTCAATCTTTGTGTTTATATAAAATCCTGATAATGGAAGAGCAAACATACAAGAAAAAAAAAATGGACTAAAGATATTGTCGAAATTAATGAAAAATGGCACCATTGAATATACCCTATATATATATAGTGTGTGATAAATAATAATAATATAGAATAAATTGTATTAAAATTTTTGACTAAATTATACAAAATACTCATTTTATATAAAACATTATACATATGTTCTTCTAATTTGTCAATTAAATTAAATCTTTCAAGTTTCAACATGATATATATGCATTTGTTCTAAAAAAAATTATTTAATTATATTAAAAATAAAACCACTGTTTCATTTGAAATTTGAGATCAGAACTCTCTCTGTCGTTTACGAAAACAATCACAAACTTTTATATCACAAAGAAATTTAATTTCTTTGACTAGACATATTTTAAATATCAGAAAATCAATTTTTTTTAACGAAGAAAAAGAAGAAGAGAAACTTTAATGTATAAAATTCATAGTTTATATATGTGCTAGATGTCTGCGTGATCCTAAAGAATGAGGATGCCCTTGCGGTATCATGTCTCCACCAATTAACTTTAAAACTAGGGTTTGGAGAACACTTGGTACAGTACCATATGTATACAGCTAAGCTTCAGCGTTCAGCCAATGGAAATAGAGAAAGCAAAATCTTCAACCAATAAAACAGGGCCTTGCCTTCTCTCTCTTACAGTGTGTGTGTGTATATATATACATGTCTAACTTTCTTCCAGTGTTTCCACCCATGTGGCTTTCTCTTTCTCCTTGGTTTTGTCCTGGGGCTTTAGATCTCATCTCAGGTGTTCAGTTATATATTAATTAGCATTTTTATTTTCTTTCAGATTACTCTCAGTTCTACTTCGATCATATTTTTATTTTTCGCGCGATGCTTGATGAGTTTTTTCAAACTTGATAATTCATAAATTATGTCAGATGTTTTTTCCTTTTCCAGTTGTCCGTCGCTATGGTCACCTCAAAGTGACGGAGCTCTAAAAAGAAGACAGAGATTTGTCAAAGTGAAGTCCTTTACTTTAAATCTCTAAGTCAAGAGCGATTATTGTTGTTGGGGTTTGATTTTTCAAAATTGGGTTTTCTATTCTTCCTCTTCTTAATCTCTCGCGACAGATTTTTCTTTTAGTTAGCTAGAATATCGAAAACGATGTTTTTAATCCACACAACTAGTCAAATCAGTAGTTTTTGAAGCTATATTGTCTGCCTCTAAAATCCTTTGTATTTTTGTGTAGTGTTTGTTCACTGATCTTGGTTCTGATAATAGAAGTATGAGGTTGAAAAAAGAAAAAGGCAAAAGCGGTTTCGCTTTTGTTTCGTTTCTTGAGGGATTATTTTCATCTGGGTAGATTCATAATCAAACATGCTTTAACCACTACTGGTATATAGAAGGCCACATCAGCTCCTTCGGCCGCTAAGAAACCGCACATTAAAGTCGCTTCTTTCTCTTTCTTTGCCCTTTACTTTCTGATAGCTTTCTCTCTTGTGTTGTTCCAGTTTTTCTGATCTGCCGTTGGGACAATTTTCAGCGAGCTATAAGGCTTTTGCACCTATTTTCTGGTTATATTTACTTTTCACTGAGATTGGGTATCCCTTGTTCACTTACTTTCTCTATTGAGCTCTATTCATATATATATATAATTGCATGGGGCAAACTGGTTCAGTCGTTGTTTGCGGATGTAGCATCAGCAAGATTCACATGCAAATCCAACAAGTGGAAATGGGATTGTGAATGATCGATGCAATCTTATCAGTCTCTCTCCTTCAACCCACATAGTTTCTTTTGGAAGTGAGAATCTTGATGATGCTGCATCGGCCATGAACGACTACTCTATAAAAGGAAGTATGCATATGTAAATACTTTTAATTTTAAGGGAGTGAACACACAAACCAAACCTTTCAGACATTGTCTGCTCTGCACTTAAACAACAACATCAACAGGTGACTCTTTCTTTCTTTCCTTCTACTTTCCCTTTTGTTGTTGTCAGGTGGGTATTATGATTCTTATCTTAATTTGTTCCAAATTTAATGCCATATTTTAATCGGCCTTTATTATTATGATTTTATTTATAAATTAACAAGCTCTAGATCCTTCGGATCTTGCAGAGGTAATCCTAGGTTATCAAACATATGTAAGATTTGGAGGCTGTTTGAGCGGCGGTTAGGTCCTTTACCTGCTGACTACTTTACAGATCTATGAATATTCTCTTTCCAACAGCTTATGCTTGGATTAAAAATGGC
Source organism: Delonix regia (assembly GCA_037074485.1). Taxonomy (NCBI): domain Eukaryota; kingdom Viridiplantae; phylum Streptophyta; class Magnoliopsida; order Fabales; family Fabaceae; genus Delonix; species Delonix regia. The sequence goes on from CM073455.1 coordinate 11,192,980, forward strand.
ATCTTTTCACTTTCTCATTTCAGATCGAGATCTAGATAGGGCTTTGCCTTCTAAATCTAGACTGAGAGAGAGTTTTCAGATTTGGGTTTTTAATTAGGGAACGGCAGTCTTACTTTATTGTAATATTTTTATCAGAAACGGAAAAAATAGTGAATATTGTTGCCTTCTAATCTGAATATATATGTAGGAGACAAACAGTTTTTCTGGGGTTTTGGGTCCTGGTTAAATATCATATTATGTAGTCAGAAATTAAATTAAATACTAGTGTAGAGGCATTCTTGCAAGTGGGTAATACTGCATAAGCAGATTATTGAAGTTGAAGCTGGCTTAGGAACTTGAATATGCAGAATATATAATTACGACATGTTGTCTCACTTCCATGGAAGAGGATGGCTTTGGCTTTAGCCTTAGCAAAATGCATTAATCAGACATCGCTCTTGCTGGTGGACCAACCAAAGCAGACATCTTACAAGTGGTAACCACTGTATCTCTATCTATTCCACAGAAATTTCCCTCCAACCTATTGGCTATATTATATATACTTTTATTTTTATATGTATGATACTGCTAAATGTTAAATATTCTTACATAGAAAGATATTTTCCTGATTTGTGTGTTATTATTCATGATAGTGATATGATTTAGTGATCTGATCGATCAAGATAATATGGGAAATTGTGTGCTCCCAATATTACCGTCCAACGCTTGCTTAGAATTTTTCCTCTAGAAGTCAATTAATTTAGTCAATTAACAAATTAACTTTGGCCATACAAAGAAAAAAAATCAATTAAAACTAAAAAAAAAAAGATTAGTACTGTTATTTCATCTCAGCTTCTCCTACTTCTTTCTTTGTTTCTTCCTAATGAGGTCAGTTGTGAATATATGCATTAGGCCCACTGGCATTCACCATAAAAGAATAATAAGCATATATATATATATATATATATATTCATTTTCTTGGGTTTAAACATATATAAACGAAGCTGACATAACGGATTAATTATGAACTCAATGAGCTTAATTTGGTTGCAGGGTGCGTTCTTTCCTGAGTTAGAGCCTCTAGTTTCCTATGAATGAACTTCTTTTCCTTACCTATTTATTCGCATTCTCATAAAGTTGCATATATGCGTGTATAGGCTTTATACTTTCAATTTTTCTATATATATATATATATATAAGGTCTCAATTTTGCTATTTCTTTTCTGGCCAATGTGTACTGTATAGGGCTCTAGTTTTATGAATATATTTTTGTTTTCGTGCTGGTTTTTCATTTTTTTTTTTTTGCCCCTCAGAAAGATAAGTTTACACTATAATTATAGGTTTTGTTCACAACATGTACGATATAGTATTTTTTTTTTTTATAATGTACTTGTAATTTTTCTATTGAATATTGTTTATATTCATTGTAATTCTTTGATTTTGTATATTCCCAGCCTATTATATATGAATTAGTTCTGGCCCTTTACATAATCCAAGATGACCAAAACCTATTAATCAATAAGCATGGCATTGAATCATTTTGGCTCAATACTCATTGGCACCATACAGATCAGTCATCATATATGTTGTAGAAAAAGTAAGCCTAAATATTCCAGATTTAATTCTGAACTACTCGATTGATTAAATGTTTTTTATGGGGTTTAATGAATTGTTTGATTGTTATTTGTCAGCATTACTCGTCAATTTTGCTGTTTTAATTGTTTTCCAATATTTTGATAAAGATCTGTGTATATTCCATTACATATGAAATACTTTAAACTTCATAACTTCCAAAAAGATGCAATTTGATCACTTTTCTCCACCTTCGCAATATATTTCAATCTTGCAGATTGACATATTTAACTTTTTGCACCAAAATAGAGGTCATCACACATGCACGTATGCCTCCAGCTTCTCCATAGGACAGTATTATGCTTCCATGCATATCCAAATGTCTAGAATATAAACTACTATTAATCAAGATTCCATGTTTGGAAGTATATATGATGCACATTGTTTGGATTTACTGTAGTTTTAAATGTTTCACACTTGGTACAGATTCAGGAGATTCTATTATAAACTATGAAGAACAAATTGTTTGTCGTAGAACTCTAGTGAAATGATGAAAGAATATGTGAAATGAAACTATTAGATGAATATAACTAATTCAATAGTTAATATTTCTATTGACTAAAAACGATATGTGTAACTATACCCAGTGAATTCTGTACATTTTTCTCATCTTACCGTGAATTTTGTTGGTAACATGTTCATAATTTTTTAATAAGATCATAAAAATATCTTCAGGTTAATATAGAAGACGCGTGCTGCCATATTTCGCTTTATTCAGACTCCTTATCAGAAGGGAGACAGAAATGGCCATAAATAATAAATATCCTTTTTAATATGAATAAAATATTTTTTTATCTCTCTTTATTTATTAAATATTAAATTTAATTCCTTAGATTTAAAATTAAAAAATTTAATTTAATTTTTTTAAAAAATAAAATGTAAGAATAACATTTTTTAAGTCATTTTAAATATTTTTAATAAAAAAGAATTAAAATAATGAACTTATAATAAATAAGAAAACTAAAAAAATATTTTTCTCATTTTAATATCAACATTACAAAGCTGTCATTGCAGGTATGAAACTGCCCTGCTGAGTAGGCTAGTCAGACTTGTTATATCTAGATGTATATTTATTATGGATCTGGCGTCATTAAGATGACATAATATATGTTATTAATAAAGAAAATTTTATATTATATCGTCGTATATATGCACTTCTTTTATTTTTAATTTTTTATTTTTTTTAAAACAGATATTGGCTCATTTTGGTGCTCAGCTTTAATTAATAATTTAAGATATCATAGGAACCTACTAAACAACATTATTGCGGTCACGGGCCATCCATCACTACATCTACGTACACTGGTGTTGATGTAAACAACACATAAACACACATGTAAAAAATATTATATATATATATATATATGTATATATATATATATATATTATTAACACTGCATATCTTTTTTTTTATTTATGCAGGGCATTCTTATTCTGAAAAGTTTCTGAAATTATCCATAACCCACTGAGGTGTTATAGAGGACAGCACGATGCAGAATCAAGTGGCATTTTTAACCCCCACAAATCTCTTCGAATTTAATTTTTATTTTAAAAATGCATAAACCTTTAAAAAAATCTTAGAAATTCTATACATGGAAATATCTGCTCTTTTTTTCAAAAAAAAAAAATAATTTTATGTATTTAATATACTGTGTGAGTTTTTGCAACAAAAACAACTGATGCAAAATTAAAAATTTAATTTACCTATTCAGAAAAAATAAGATCTCTTTTTTCTCCAAAAAAATATTTTCATCTATTTATTTTTTTAAAGATTGCATATTACACATTATTTTTATTAGCGAAGAATAATTTTACTTTATATTTAGATACAAAGAGAGCTAGACGATATTAAAATATATACATATATAGATATATATATATATATATATATTTATATATAAGTGTAATTATTTCTTCCTTCGGAAAAAAAAAAAGTATTTATTTTATTCATGGGGTTTTGGTCCCAATGTAATGTACGTTGGTGGCAGACATGCAACACAAAGGACCATCTTGGGCCCATCCACAATCTCTCCATTCATTCCAAAATCCAAGAGAACCCTCTTTCTGTAATCCCTTCTTTTCTATTTCATTTCTTTCTCTTTTTTCTTTTCTTTTTAATTTATCGAGGTGCTGTAGTCCTTTTTTTAATTTAATTATATAGTATCGCATATGTATCACATGTCTAAAATTGTATATGTAGACGTTCGAGTGGATAGCTTTCATGGTGAGAAATTAACATTGGTAAGCCAACTTAAATAAGAATGTGATATAAATCAATTCTTTTAGAGCTTAACTAAATTGAATTGTAACTGTTTAGATAATTTGGATATTGAAATTTTCACTGGTGGAAGCAATATAATTTATACAATCTAATTCGGATATGTTCTAATTTCCTTTTATAGCTCCTACAGTTAGAAATTGCTATTTCCAACCCAAAGTTATCTCAAAGCTTTTTAATTAAATGTTGTTACTCCATAATAAACGAAAGGTTGATTTAATGGTTAACTAGATTTTGTAAGTACTTATTATTTTGATCATTCGAGTTCAAAATTAAAGAGAGTCATTATTTAAAAAGATTTATTCTTCTAAATATACAAGACCAATATGGATAATACGCTATTAATTTCACACAGGAAGAAATTTAATCATGGTATTCTCATTATGTGTCTAAGTGAGATTATCTTTTTATTGTAGGCCAAAAGTCCTTGAAAAATGAAATTTTAAGTTAGGCCTCTACATGTTCTTTTGAAAGTTCAGGTATGTCATTAAACTATCTTACTACTATTTTCTTTGTCTTTATGAAAAATAACAATGAATTGAAATTGTTATAAGTGAGTGAAATTATCTAATAGATTTGAAATAATTTTTTTTGAATTTATATTCATAACAAAAAGACATGAAGCATGACGTAGTTATGGTAATAGGGATATCAAGGATGAATTCAAATCTGTTGCAGTTGAGGTAAGTCAATTGTAATTGTAATAAATATTTAATAGATGAGATTTATTTTTAACAATTACGCATAGTTAAAATGTCAAGTATGACTATGTTGGATTTTAATTTTTACATAAATTGTAATTACATTAATCGTAAAAAAGTTCAAATCATTTAGAGGGGAGCAAGTTGCAAGTGAAGGGTTGATGAATTCCTGGCAGAATTTTAGTTTCAACTACACCTATTCATCAGACTTGTAAAAATCATATTTAAATTCAGACTCAAAGAAAAAAATTTCAAGTTCTTACTTTAATCAAATTTTTTTATTTATATTTTTTGAATCAGAATTTTTTAAAGTATAGTCAAATCAATTTGTTTTTAAGAGTTAAGATAAATAATATAGATAATTGTTATTATTACATATAAGATTATATATAAAGAAATTATAAATACAAATAAGTTGTTGTATTGATATAAATTTTTAAATATAAAATATTAATTTTTATTTTTTTATCAAAATGTCACGTTACACTAAGCTTTTATTTAAATAATAAATTTTTATTTATTAAAAAGTATTTATTCAAATTTTTTGAGTTTGAATTAAATTTTTTAAAAATTTTGAATTTGACTCATTTTACAAATTAAAATTTTTTAATTCAGACTTTATCTTTTGTCAAACTCATCGAGCGGGATAAAATTTTCAAGTGATAGTCAGGTAATTTTAACGCCAAAGAGAAGTTTGAACAGATATAATTGATATCGCTTTGGACGGCAAAGGAAGGAGTCCATTTCAATATGTTATCGTACAAAATTTGGATTGATGATAACACTAAATTAGGAAGATTTGTCCCGGGGTCGAACCATAAGACATAATCATATCGAAAAATTTTAGGTAAAGAATATAAGTTTGAAATATTTATTACAACAGATTTTAAAATTTTCAATTATTTTAAAAAAAATTAAGAACCATTTTTTTTTTATTATGAGATACTCTGTTTGAAACATTTAAACCATGCTAGGAATCTCTTCATTTTGTATTTTTAGAATTAGGAAATATAATATTTCAAAGTTAAAGAAGAAAATTTGTAATCTTTTAAAATCACGTTTTTTATAAGTAATATTTTAAACTTATGCTCGTTAATCATAATTCTCCCTAATTATCACAACTGGACTGGTATTTAAATCAATAAAGAAAGTAAATTGTTAGATTAATATTCAAATACTAAATCGTTAATTAAACCAATCTATATAAAAAATATAGTAAAAATTTAGCACTCAATTTTTAATTTAATTATTTTATTTTAAAATTTATAATTAGGCTTTCATATTACAATTTAGTTTTTATTACTGTATTTTTGTCAATATGTTATTATATATAAACTAATTTTGTTTCACTATTTATTTTTTTAAAATTATTAGTATAAATTATATTTATTCAAAATATTAAGACAGTATACAATCGATTGTATTAAATAAAATACATATATAATTTAAAAATTAAATTAAATTAAAATATTTCTAAAAATAAAGACTTAGACAACAAATATTTAAACTATAAAAAATAAATTCAAAATTAACTAATACTACAAGTACTAAAAGTCTTATTCTTCATTGAATATAAAATTTTTAGAAACACATGTTATTACTACACATAACAAATTTATTTTGATGAAACAAAATCTGAATATAATTATAAAAAAAATTTCAAACTAAAAAGAATAATTAAAAAATATTTTTGCATACAAGTCACCGCCAGATTAATCAATCTTAAATTAATTTTGTATAGAGACTCAATTGTTAGAATCAAATTGGTTTGTGGGGTCATCCATTGAGCCGACCGTTACAGTCTGACTCGTATAACTGGCGAACATTTGAAGTCGATTTTTAGTTATAAATTTCATCGGTCGTCACTGTCGGTATAGTGCATAATGTGCACATGAAATTTCCTCCTAATCGCCCTTACCAAGACATGACTTGGACAAAATAATACCAAATTAGCGAACATTAATTTTAATAAAATAAGCATGAAGTGCAGTAACAAATATCAATGTGCAACACGAGGCAATGCTCTATTAGATTAAATAGGATTTTAGAGAGTGAAAACTTAAGAACACCATACACCTAAATGCAGAGCTTTTTTCTTTCAAAGCAGAATTCACTGAGCGCCCCGCTAAAATGAATGAGATAACAGATGGGAACTTGTTTCAATTCGAGTGCTGGCTTTCGCATCTCAACTTAGAATACACGAGTTTGATACTGCTAGTTCACAGAGTTAGCGAAATCTCAATCCAAGTTATGATTAACCCAAATGCCCAACCATTACACTTGCGGGGAAAAAAACACAGAAACAAACGGTGGAGAATGGAAGCTTTGGAAGGATTACTATACACATGGAACATCGAAAGATAAAACGATACCCATATCAAGGGCAGAATGGGCAGAAAAAGAAAAGAAAAAGGGGCGGTCAAAGACTATATTATACTACCTTTGAGGAGCACCAGAAAGGATAGGATCAACTATTGCTGCACCATTCTTTTTCAATGCAGGAATACTAAGAGAACGTTTTCTCAATTTGACTTTGCCGGGATGTACTCTCCTATCACTGTTTTCCATAAGAGAAGAATAAGAGCACAGGGGCTCAGGAACTGGCTCACTTCTAGTTCTAAGGTAGTGATCCAGATTTTGATGATACTCATCTCCCAGCACTTTAGCTCCACGGTTGCTGGGACTAAGCTTTTTCTTATACTCTTCGTCATCACCAGACCAGTAGCCATTTTTGGGCGTGTCTAGCATTGCCAGATCATCATACTCTTCATCTGACTTAGTGGATTCCTCATCAACCGAGCCTACCTGTACAACAACGGAAAAACTCAGATTATTACTTCAAATAGGTTTTAGACTACACACTGCCGCTTAAACTTGCACTCAGTCCATCTGAAAATTTCCACAACTTCATGTGCCTGGATAGGCAGCCGATCTTATTACTACAATAAGATCAGCACAAAGCAAAACCCGTGTCCCCAGTCATAAAAATGCTAGCAATGATCATTTAAAAAAAGAGTTGGAAACCGTACTCCAATGCTAATTTCATCAAATATATACAAATTTCAAATCTTGAAAGCCTACAACATAGGTCTACCTCCTCGTGGACTTCTTTGTCACCATCATCAGTGAAATCCTCATCGCTGCCCACCTCTGGTGGATCATCAATCTCTTCATCACTACCATGCACTGACTGCTCCTCCTTAAGCTAAAAAATACACAATAAAATTTATCAAAATTAAAAAACAGAAATTCAGAGAATTAAAATTTTATATTTATTTTCCATTGACATTAACAAGCCCATAGTTTCACATTCAACTATAATTTAAAAAGGTTTTTAAATTTACCTCCTTTGCAGGTCCATCAGACAGCCTTGGTGAACTGCAGCAGGAAGACATATATCTACTGCCAGTATCAGTCCCATCAGCCCTTGACTCATCAACACTTCCAGCACCACTAGTACCACCATCGCTGGGCCAAGCACTGATCCCATAGAAACCAAACTGAAGATTTACAGGTTCTGCCTTACCAATCATTAAAGGTCCATACATTGGATTTCCTATTCCATTCACTGAACCATTGCCCCATACAGGCTTCCCATTACTGTCAACAGAATTAACAGGCCAAGCCTTTGCCACAGACCCATCTGTATTAACAAGGGCCATCAGATGCCTTGAAGAACCTTTTCTCTGGATCAACTGAAACATTCCTTTCGAGCTCAAAGAATTGGCAGCACATTGATTCCTATATTCCTCATCAACAACAGTTACAGTATTCCTAATAGGATCATATAGTTGTTCCCCAGCTTCGCGCCTCCGAAGACAGCTGAAGACAGTAGCATGGATGGCTGCTACACTCTTGTCCACATTAGTATTGTTTATTTTGGGAACTAGATGCTTGTCAGCACGCTTACAGAGATAATCCTGGATTGTTCTGATGTTTCGAATATACTTCACATACTTGTTTTTCGCTGGGTCCAGAGTCATATACTTCGCACGTACAGCAAATCGTTCCAAGTGCTTTTCCTCATTTGTAATGTATATCATAAATGGGATGATTGAAGGATGTTTCTTCATCAGTCCCATCTGTTTCAAAGTTTGTTAATATTATTGTCAATTAAAATATATAAACATATTAAGACATGCAAAGAAAGAAGCAATACTGAAGGACTTGATAAAAAAATATGACATACAACAAAGTTGAGGCTCAAGTGAACACCCTCAACAACAACAGACTCTTTTCGTTCTTCCCAGGCAGTGATTAATCTATCAAGACTGTCAATCACCATCTCACTCTGTGCCTTAAATCCTTCAATAGCCATTTGCTTTGGATTAAGCAGTTCCGTAGCACCAGGACCCTCATCTGGCATCAGTGCATCAAATTTCCTATCACCCTCAGTTACTTCACCCTTGGGAAGTGAATGTGACACACCAGCCAGCTTTTTAGCTTTCCTTCTAGCCTTTGCTTCTGCAACAGCAATAGGATCCAAGCACTCGCCTGCATGGTAGGTGGAAGCCCATAACAATGGGTTTTCCTTCTCATCGACAAAACTTCTCATCATGTGCCTAATGGAGTCAGTTGACACCACTGTTGTGATTCCCAGCCTGCTACCCTGAAGTGACAATATAAATGGTACTTAAGTTCTTATACCACAAGATCATAGGCTTCCAGTTTCAACAGTTAATTACTTATTACAAGTTAAATATCCTACCACATAATAAGTAAAAACTGGCACTACATATTTGTAATTGCTAAAAGACAACTACTTCTCAATGCAAAGATACCAGCAATGCAGACAAAGTGGATTTGCCACAGCCACTAGTGCCACACAACAGCACTGTTACAGATTCCTTCCTTTCTCGGATTCTGCACCCAAAGAAATGATCATAATAACAGGGAAAATGGTACTACATACAAGAAAATAGTAACCTCACAGCCAATCACAAGCATAGAATTCAATAACAAACTGTACTACGAATTAAAATTCAGTAAGTTTACTCATAAGGAAACAAAAATCTATACGAAGCTTGGACACTGACATGTACACAGGATACAAGAAGAACATTGACACAACAACATCTAAAGAATGCAGGTGGTTTTCAAAGTATTATGCCGTGTTCAACACACAAATCCTTTGTCAAAGAGTTTGTGCAATTGTGCTTCATAGCTTCCTTCCAAAGCAATCTTGAAGGAAACTTACTCTGACTAGATTTTTGGTGTGGTAAACAGAATCAGAAGTGGAGACAGGAATTACTAACAAAAACATAAACCAGAAATGAGTTGAGAACCTTTTGACCTGGTAACCACAACAAAATCAGCTTCAAAATCATTTTAGAAATTATATTAGTCTCCCTGCCTCAAGTTTCTTTTAAATTAATAAAGCAGATTCAACATAAATCAAACAGGCATAAACAAATCAAATTCAGAATTTAAGATGAGGCAGAGCATATTTCAGTGGAATGACAGTCAATCGACGTAGCCTGTCTTAGACATCCATAAACGTTAAACAATGCATATGCTCAATCGCTAATTACTGCTTCCAGGTAAAGGTCTCACTTTAATGGCTAGAAATGTCTTCTCACTTAAAATCCAGACAGTTTAAAATTCAAGCATCTAAATGAAGCTAGGTAAGCATACACCATTTAATTTTCCATTACGGTTAAATTATCATAATAAGCCAAAGTGGCTGCAACAAATCATCATTATATCCACTTGAAAGGCATCTATCTTTATTAACTATAAGATACATATAAATCAGAAAAGGAAATTGATGGTTATGAGACATTTAAACCCCTTAACACTAAATGCGACAATGAATGATAGCCCATCTAAAGTCCAATAAACACACAAAATCTATTTACTATAATGTATATAGACGCTTTCAAATTTAACAACCAAAGCAAGACATATCAAATTAACATAAATCAGGTCAGTTTCCATAAATGTATCATACTAACATAATAGTTGTAAGAACATCTGTTCATGACAATGAACATACCAGCCACTGCAAACTATCTTTAATCATATATATTAATAGATTCTATTGCACCAAAGCAGAAGCAGCAACCAACATCAGAATTTTTTTTTCATTCTCTTCAGGTTACTGCAGATCAAGATAGTCCCCATCAAGGTGTAACTTGATGCCATACCTGCATGCTAGAACCAGATCTGCCCTTTGTTTGGGACCCACATACTTATACTCAGCTAGAGCCTCACAGACAATACCTAAAAAAGTTTCTCTCCGAACAACTGCAGTTGTGCGCCTTTTATACAACTCAAATGGTGCACTCTTACTTCTATTATCTTTCCCGGAAAGTGAATGGTCCCATACATAACCTTTAGCACCAGTACAATGACCACCTTCTATGTCAAAATTTTTCTCAGCAGCATCAAGACCTGATATTACAATTCCTTCAGGCAGCAAGGCATCAGGGATATTCTCACTCCTTGTGAGTTCAAACACCCTTTTACTGATCTGGTAAGAGAAAAACACATTCAGAAAAGTATTCTACGAAAGGTCCATAATATGTTGCATTTGTTAAAAATATGTGATAATCAACCATAATAAATCAGCTAAACTTAAGTAATTAATAGCAAACTATTGTTTCCAAAATTTCTCTTTACAATTGAATAAACATAACCTTTCAAGTTCCACTGGATAACAGTATTGAATAAAGATCAGACTTGAGCATTATAGGCACTCAATCATATGCCCAAATCAAAAATAAAAGATTGTAGTTGAGTCTTGTATGCATGCTAAAATCTTCAATCGTTTTAAGAAGCACAATGTCAAACATTTATATCATCAGCTCAACAAGCATAGAACAAGGAGAGCCAAGATAATATATAAACATAAGAAGGGCACGTAAAAGGACAGAAACATTTGCATTTTCGTTAAATAAAATTCATAATAGTAAGACAAAAAGGGACCAGAATGATGAAGCCCACGATGTTACACTATATCGGAAGGCCCCAAAACAAACCGGTCAATCCGGTAACACAAATACAAAAGAACTGACAATTTGGGCAAAATTAACCACTTGTCTCCCTTCTGAACTATAATCAAGATACAAAAAATCAGATCAACCGCCTTAAAATACCCTCATACGTAGATAAATCACAAATCTCACGATCTTCATCTAATGATTGAGGAGATCGCTAAAGCACGATATACAAAAATGGTTCAAAGAGACTGAAAGAGAGTGAGATATCTAAAACTTTACAGCATCTACCAAAACCGAAACGGATAAAGTCATAAACAAATAAATAAATACAATTATTAGCTAAACTAATGAATTGAAAGAAGACTTACCTTGAAGGCATGTCGCGCTTTACATCCCATGAGCTGCAAAGTGCTCTGCAGAACAGGACGTGTATACCGAAATGACTCCTTGCCCTTTTCTTTCTGCTCACCCACGTCAACCACCGCGATATACAATACTTTCCCCACCTCGGCCATCCCTGCACATTCGTATTGCACAAACATTCAGAAAGGGGATCACACGCACGATAAGATTAATGAAAAACCAACATTAACTTCCACTGCCAGAGAAAGACATTGACTAATGCAAGGAAAACACAGAACTTAAACGTTCACAACAATTATGCCTCGTAGGCCCGTAGGAACATGTTTTCAAAAGAATCCTCGGAAAATTTACAGAAAGAAAAAATCTGAGAGCGCGGAGACCTAACTGCAACGTGACGTTATGGAGGCAGCAAAAGAAAAGAAACAATGCGACCAGAAAAACGATAAAGGATCAAGTGATTAAAAACCTAGGGAGAGTTCCAGCGATCCCGATGAGTGAAAGAAGCGCTGAGAAACGAACCGCGCGAGAGGATCAGAGAGAAGACACTAGGGTTTGGACAGCGTTACGATCCGCCATTTTGAAGGGGTGGTTTGTTTTTGAAAGGCGATCTCGGCATTCTTCGGAGCTAGCTAGGTTCATCCTGTTCTCTCCCTTGCACCGCTTTAGAATTTGTCGCTCTACGTATAAAAATTTCCAGGGCACGAAATGACGGATTTCGCCCTCGGACTGTGCGAGAATTTCAACTGCCCCGAGAGGTCCCAACGAATGGAACCCTAGGAAACAGGGTTGATTCATTCGCACATAGGCGGAATAGCCGTGGGTCCAATCCAACCAACTGGGGATCAAGGAGTGGCAGATTCTGTAATTAATCTAAAAAAGTAGGGTCGTTGTACATCGGAGCAACGTTACCCAAACTAAAATTACGTGTCATCGAAAATAACTAAACGATAATAAAGTTCGAATAAAGTAGTTAGTAGAGTTTTGTAGTTTATCACGTGTATGGTTAACCGAAAAGTGTCTAAATTTTTACTGTCATATTATTTTTCAAAAAAATAGTTGTATTATTATTATTTTTAATAAAATATTATTTTAATATATCATTTATTAGTTAATTTTTAATTTAATTTTATTTTCATTAAATTATTTACTTGTTAATTAATTTTTAATTTAATTTTTCAATTATCAATTTATTTTTAATTTCATTTTTCTCATTTAATTGAGACTAAAAAATTACATGTATTAATTTTAATATTGATAAGAAATAAAAATAAAAATAAAAATAAATTAATAATAAAATGAAAAAATTGATCATAAAAATTAATGAAAAATTAAATTTAAAAAAATACTAAAAAGTTAGGAATTAAATTAAAAATAAAAAATAATTAATAATCAAAATAAGTGAAAAAATAATAATAAACCAAAATGGTGTTTCAGAATTTTTTTTCTTCCTTTGGTAAATAAACCCACTCCTTGTCTGTTTCGGTTTTGTTATATGTTAAGACATGTGCCTGATTTATGGATGTTACTCTGAGTTGTAAGGAGTTGAGTGCCTCTTAAATAAAGTTTTAGATTTAATTCTATCTTAGATATGAAGAGTACAATTTTAAAAATATTACCTTTAATATTGGTTTAATAATATTTAATTTTAAATTAGTCAATTTTGTGTCTTGAGAGTTGAACGAGATAATATTAAAAAAAAAAAAAAACCGTCTGCTTGACCTTGACCAAACATGGAAGAACAAAACAATCCGAAGCACATTCATGTGGCTTCCCTGGTTTGTCTTCTTGTGTTTACCATCACTTTTCGGAGTCTGACTTTGAACCGGCCAGCTTTGTTGCTTTCTGCTCTAACGTTCGTGTCTCGCAGCATCCAATAACGACTTCCACCACAAGACTAAAATTTATTTGGTGACTTAAATATAGATTTATAAAATTTGATATATGTTTACTTTTTAATTTGCAAATCATATATGTTCTTTAAATACAATTTGTACTATAACAAAAAAGATATTTATTTATGCATTAGCTAAAATCACATTTAAATTAGACAAAATAATATATGTATACCGTCACTCAAGAGGCACTATGTAAATTTCAATAACATCATTCTGATTAATACTTTGATAGAGTGTTAAATTGCATTAAAATTACTAAAATATGGAATACTTATATATTAATTGTTTAAATTAATATAATTAGATACAGTGTATATTCATAAGAAAAGATATAAAAATTTTCAATTATTTGCCTCTTACGTGCTTAAGTTTGAATTTTTAATTATTAAAACAACTGTTGTGTGCGAAAAAAAATGACTCTGCATAATAAAATATAACATAAAAATGATCAAATGAAATTATTTTTATACATATAATAATTACTGTAACAATAAAGAATCTAAATTTTAAGGTTTAGATTCCTTGAAATTTGTATATCATCTACCTCGTAGAAGTAGCTTCATTCTCGGATTTGATTTTAGACTACGGTCAAAATGTTTATGGAACAATGTTTTTTTTAAATAATAATTTATGCCTTACGATAGATTTAATTTTATATTGGATAAAGATTTTGTTAGCTATCGAAATGTTTTTATTATCCCTTGTTTATAGTCTTGTAAATTTTGTTATTTATCAATCATAAGCTTAAAGATAAGCCCGTGATATTTTTAAGATTATATGTTTTGAAAAATAATTAATTGTTGGATAAGGACATATAAAAATCCATTAATTACAAATAAACCAATGAATGTATGTATCAAGTTTGTTTTATAATAAAAAGGTGGATTTAGACTGCTTCTTTTGACTTCTTTTCTTCTTGGTCAATGACTGCTTCTTTTGATTTAAGTAACAGATAACTAGACATAGATGGAAGAGCTCACAGTGTTGAAGACGTTGATTGAATTGGTGAATACGGCGTAATTGAAACCAAAAGTCTGGGTATGATGTAAACTTTGGATATTCATTTTCCTATTTTTCAATTAGATACATAATTTCTTTAAATTTAGGGTTATATTTGCCATTTGCCATTGATGTTCCCCTTCTACTTAAATTAATAAGAAGTTAATTCAGTATCTATAAAGATGAAAGAAGAAATATCTATAAAGATGAAAGAAGAAACTTATTGCGATATCAGAGTATTATATTGTTTGGAGAATTCTAAAGATCAACCAAGTAGATTAATTAAAATGAATAATTTAGATATTTTTATATTCTAAATAAAAATTTAATGGTCTAAATTTATAAATTAAAAATATAACTAAATGTGATTATAATTTCCATCATGATTTTATATTTCTATTAAAATATATAGAAATCTAAATTAATAAATGAAGGAGAACGAAATACGTGCGAAAGCAATTAGGGCGATACGAATAAACTGTACATATTATATAATATCATATATGTGCTTGGCAGTTAGCACTGAGAGTCAAAGAAAGTAGGTGATGAAGATAATATTGAGTTCGTAGATTGAAATTTTTGCATTATTTTTTTTTTAAATTTTGCATGGCGTATTGACTCAACCAAAGCCTTCATGTATATTATAGGAGTTTTGTGATTTTGGTCCATCATTGGAGTTTGGATTCGTTCTCTCTTTTTTTTTTTTTTTTAATCTAAGAACCAAAAATAAAATTGGAGTATTTTTTTTTTAAATATTCGTTCTCCTTTTACAATTAAGGGTTTGAAAATGAAAAAAGTGTTAGGGATTCATGTAAGCAATGCTGAATTCATATATCATTAGTTTAGGTAACAGATTAATGTTAAGGTTCTGGAGGAAATTTTGATAAATACTATGTTAAAGAAAATTTTATACATTTTGGGATTTGAAATTTATTTAAAATATTACTTGTTTTTACGATTCTCATTAATTTATGCCAATTGAAGATATTTTATTAAATATCACATTTCTTTATCAATTTTGGACGATGGCTATGAAATGAGTGTAATGAAGTGTTTGA
This sequence comes from Delonix regia, assembly GCA_037074485.1. Lineage (NCBI taxonomy): Eukaryota > Viridiplantae > Streptophyta > Magnoliopsida > Fabales > Fabaceae > Delonix > Delonix regia. Next base: position 11,208,826 of record CM073455.1, read on the forward strand.
CACGTTCTCTTTATAGAATTTATTTGCAATTTCACACGTCGGTGCCTAAAAAATGAGATTTAGATTCTTTCTATTTATATTATTTGTATTTTAATATTTGAATTATTAAATTTTTATCAAATTATTTAAATTTTAACAAATATTAAATAGTATCTACTAATTTTATAAAATTTAAATCATTAAATTTTTATCTAACGATATAAATTTTATCAAACTTCATTTATATCTGATATTTTCAAATATAAAAAATTTATTTTTTAAAAATGATAGTGGTCCCCTGTTGGAGCATACAATACGATGTCTTGCTTTTTCTTTATTATTATTTTAATAAAAATATAATGGTTTTTTTAATTTTATTAATTTTAATTCAATACAATACCTTATAAGAGCAATAGTGTTATAAATCAATAATAGTAAAAAAAAAAAACACTAAAAAGTTAAATAATTATAAGAATCCTCTTAAGTTGCATAGTATATGGTAAGAGAGAGGATAGAACAAAGTGGGAAAAAAGCGTATGGAATCTATCATATCTCTTTTTATCACTTTATTTTTTTAAATAATTTTATTCTTTTACCTTTTGTCTTGATTAATTTGGTCTCCACAAATAAAAAAAATATTAAAATAATACTTTCAAAAATATGAATTAATTTGAATCATTCATTTATAAGAGTAGACCTTTATTTTCAATAACTTTATTTTTTAATAACCATTTTGACCTTTTTCATCTAGTAATTGATATCAAAGTAAAAAAGCAAAATTCTAAAATTGCAATTTTTTTTAATATTCTTCCACTCTTTTAACAAAAAAATAAAATGGCAGCGTCTTTAGCTCTGCTCCATCATTGGTTGATACGAAATTCATTAAAAAAAAAAAAGTAAACACTTTTTTCTTTACACAAAGTATAGCTGTGTAAATATTCTTAAGGATGTTCACGTTATTATATATGTGACTACAACTGGGTGCGCGTAAAGTTGCCATTAATGTCGCAGAGAATATGTTTTGCTTTATGCCTCAATTTAGGTAGAAAAGGAAATAATAGAAAGGTAAAATGCGAACAATGGAAGAAAATTCAAACCCCACCCATTAAGATTCATCGATGGCCCTTGGAAAAAAAGGAGGAATTATATTCTTTTTTAATGGCGTTGAAATTTTAGATAAAAAAAATCCTTTCTTTTTAAAAAATGTAGAATAACATGGGTTTTATTTTCAAGCTATAAACTTATTTATTTAAAATTAAAAGTAATCAAAATGCTTTAAAAAATAATATCGAATTTTTATCATTAATATAATTTTTTAAAAATTATCTTTTAATATTATGATGAAACTAAATTATTATATTTAAATTATTGGATCCTAAAATATTATTTATGAATACATTTATTTTTTAATAATAATTTTTTATCATTTTTTTCAATTTTCAAAATCTAAAGAATTTCTTATTTTGCGTTTACTAAGTATAATTTAATACTTATTATAATATATAACAGTTTTAGGAATATTTCACTCAATGTAAGTATACATAATTGTAGCTTTTTTTTTTTTATTTCTAAAGTAAATAGAGCACATATTGTAAAATTTTTTTAAAAGTATATATTTTCAAAATAAAGAATTATATAATTTAAATTTATAATATTTTAGGTAAACAACTTACTATTAAATTTTGTAAAAATTTATATGCATTTATTTATATCTTTGTTACATCATTTTTTACAATTATATAACAAGTATATAATTTTTCAATAAATTTTAAGTATAGATAACTATTTTTAATAATATCATATTTTTTTATTTATTATCAATGAATTATATACTTGTCATGTGTTAATTAAAAAAATTAACAACAAAAATATAAATAATTGTATATAAATTTTTAGTCAAACTATAATGATTATACAAAAATTAAAATAATAAAAAATTAATTAAATGACAATTAAGTCGAACAACACACCGTAAACGAAGAATTACCAAGTTTTGACCAAAACAGAGAAAAAAGAAATTATAATTTATTATATGAGAAATTCATTAACCTACCAAGGCATATGAGAACGGCCTCCCAATGTCTCCCTAAAATCTTATATATTTAATAAACTAAAAAAAGAGTAGTAATAGTTTTATATTATAATTATTATTATCAAATTTCTTAATAAAGATATAATAAATGTAACATAATATATATATATATATATATATAATACTTTTAATAGAAATTTAATCATAAAAATACAAAAAAAGTTTTAAAATTTTGTAAAGTTGTTTTTTTTTTTTTTTTTGTATATTTTATCTGTCAGTGAGTGCATGTGACGAAGTCATCGTTTTAGGGCGATGTCGGCCGTATCTTGCATTACAAATTTGAAAATAATTAGGGCAAAGGCTGCTAATGCCAAGCTCCACGTTCTCACAAACAGATTAGATCAAGATTATTTTTTTCTTTAAAAAAATATAATGCAGGCGATTTCTTTTCTATATTTGTAAATTATTTAAATGATGTTTTTTTCCAACAAAAATACATTAGTCAAAATTACTATCAATCTTTCTTTAAATAGGTTTTAAAAAAATTATATTTAAGATCATAAATTTAACATATTTATTATAATAATTTAAAATTTGAAAATATTTTTAAATAAATTTTATTTATTCTAAAATATTCTAACCTTATAGTTTTAAGCTCTTATGTTCTAAAACATAATTAATATTCCTCCAGATAATAAATAAAGTTAAATCTCATAATACTCCATAATAATTTTAAAATTTTTTATAATAGATTTCTTAAATTTATATTTGTAAGTATAATTTTTCTTAATTTGTTAGTTTGAACCATCATTTGCTATCTAAAGAGACTTAAAGCGTATTGTGATAAAGACAAGAAAACATTTAATTTTTGGTTGTTAAAAAAATATAACATAATATATACTATCGTAAACTTCTTATAAGGGATCAGATTACAAAGCGTGATTCAAACTTGGACATGGTGTGAAGTTTGGAGCAGCATATATTTTTTGAAATTAAATTAAAGTCATAGATACAGTCCCTTCTTATTTTCTTCCTATTAATATCATTTTTTTTTTTTGTGTATTTTATATCACAGGTTTCTTAGATGCAATGATATGCTTGCTTTTTCTTTTTCTTAAAGTGCAAAAAGTAAAGAAATAATATTAGTCGCAGTTTCAAAGTGAGAATTGGGACTATAATTGCTTGCTTAGTGGAATTATTTTCTTTGCGAAGTAGTGTCGTTCGCTTTTCAACTCCATTGGTATTGCTTGGGAACATTAAATTTATGTACAGTCGTGTGCTGGTCTTTTTTTCTTTCTAAAATATTTTATTCTTATTTTTAAATAATGTAAAATAAAATTGATAGTAAAAACATGAAATTGTATCTAAATTTTTGTAATCTTGTTGAAAATAGCAGACAAATCTGAATACTGAACAATCTTGAAATTTTCGGACATATGTTTTTTACACTGAAATATAAATTAATATTTTTAAAAATAAAATGATCTGGACTTATATATACCCGTCATCTACGTCTTAGAAAAATACATGCAACAATAAATTTTAGGCTTTTAGGGTGGTGTCAGACTTTTGAAAGCATTTTATTGAGAAAAATTTTAAATATACTAAACCAATAAACTGTTCGCATAAAAATCTGACAACCTTCAACATAACAACAATAATAGAAGAAGAAAACCTAAACCCAACATAGATGCTCAAGTTAATTCAATATCATATAACAACAATAATAGAAAAAGAAAACCTAAACCCAACGTAGATCCTAAAGTTAATTCAATATCATATATATCCATTCATTTGGTGTCAACTTTGTAAAGAGTGTGTCACGCTTGCTTTGGGTGGGATGGGACATTGTGGGGACTGTCCGAAATATTAAAGCAACGAACGTCGGGATCTTCTAGTTGAAACTGGAACCATGCCATGGGTATGAGTCCTTTCACAAACCCAACCATCACTTGGACGTTGACACGTGGATTTTGGAGCTTTTGGGAGTTTTCATCTTCCAAAGGCCAATAACACGAACAGACAATATCAACTATTCCCTGATCCAAGTGGCTTTTGAAGCCATCGTGGACCGTCCTTCACCAATCCCAAAGGCTAAAATTTGCAATTCACATAGAAAATTTCCCAGTTCATTGAAATTTGTGACGAATAAAGTTAAAAAATCTAAATATTGGATGTCTTATAAGCTAAACATCGTTTATGCTAAGATTAAAATGTTGACTTATGTTTTTTTTGTTTTTAGTTTTTATCTTATTGAAGTTAACAATGTGAAAAGTTGTTTTGCTTAGACTCAAGTCATAATACACTTTAGTTTCTTTTGATGTCTTCTTTATTTTTGTCCGAAAGAGAATAATGTAACACAGGTAGTGCCAATCCCAGCTCACTTTCGCTTCCATATTGCACGTCTAACTTCTCTCCTAAAAAGCACTTTTTCTTTTCATACTTGCTTTTGCACATGCTAAATGTGTGCTATTTTACATAACTTGAGGTGGGAAGGAAATAGAGTAGATAAATGTGTGCTGTTTTAATTTTGAATTATGAAACTCACATTCGTTACAACTATGGAAAACCATGACTTCTTGTACCTCCACCTTGTTTCTGCTTCTCATTTATTTCAGGTCCTTAAACACTGACAAACTTGCTCTCTATAACTATAAACTATGAGATTGAATTATAAGCTATTTTCTTTTAGTATAATTCTCAAATTTATATCAATGAACTTTGGACAAACATCACAAATGCAAATAACATGTAGGTAAAGCTACTAGGTACCAACAAAGGCACCAAAAACTCATAACATTTTAGTTTAACACCTCCCGTTTGCTATTCTTTATTTTCTTTACAACAATTTCACCTTCAATTCTAGCATTTTGAGTGACCATTGTTGCAAGTGCTACCACTCAAGCCTTGGGGTGCATTTTGCATGTGGGCCCATGTATAAGCACTACCAAAAAATAGAGACCCTGTGATAATGATATTGCGACGATCAACTCCGACTATCGCAAAGCATAGTCATAATGATGACGACTGTAGCCATCATTAATTTCTACACTTTATGATGGCCAAACAATGACCGTCATAAAGCTAAGTTAGACCATAAAGTGTGGAAGTTCACAATAAGTTTTAAGGACAGTCAAAGCTAGCCATTGTTAAGCTAGAACTTAACGACTATCAAATGAGAAACAATGGACCTTGTCTTGTTCGAGGTCCAAAACCAAGCCACTTAATGACGGTCAGTCACGTCATTAAGTTCTGGCTTAACAACTATCCACTATATTTGTCATTAAGCCAACATCTAACAACGATACTTTATGGTTATTGTTAGGCTAGAAATAGTATACCTTGACTTCTTCGAGGTCCATAGTCTGGCCCTAACGACAGCCACAGTTAAATTAGAACCTAACGACGGTACATTGTGGCTGTTGTTAAGCTAGAAATAATGGTGAAGGCCTAACAATGACAATGATGACCATCGTTAGGCTCAAAATTAGTGGACCTTGATTGTTCAAGGTCCACTAAGGGCTTGGTTTCACAAAAGTCCTTTATTAACCGTTATAAAATTACAACTTAACGACTTAGGTCATTTATATTAGATATGCTTATGCTTACCTGTCTTACCCTATTGTTCATAAGCCTTACCTTACCGATCTTGCCTCCTTGTTGGTGTCATGCTCGTTAGTCTGGCCCTCCCTGCTTGCAATTTCCAATGTTGTTCATCATCGATCTTATGCTCACTGGTCTTGTCATTGCCGTTTGGGCCTGCTAGACGAACCTTCTTGATACATCCGCCACCCATTTGCACGTTGTTGGCAACCAACTCAAGTAAGCATTATATAACATTTTATTATTATTATTTTTTTAGTTTTTGTTGACTTTTTTAGTAATTAATTTTTAATTTTTTTCTTGATATTGGATTTAGGATAAACCTTTAGGTAATAATTAAGCTATCACACATTGCTTGTGATCTCTATTGGATTTACCAAATGCAAATATGCCAGTAGTAATAAAATTGATTCGTAGTTTATTTTCTTTTAGTGATAAATTATGGTTGTTTTGGTTATCATATCATTCAATTGGTAGGCTAATATCTGAGTATGAATTGATAAGCTAGGTTTTAGTGAATTTGAACACAAAATGGAAATGAATAACATCTAATAATTATTTATAAATTAGGTTGAATCACAAGGACATATTTATCCAAAATATTATCATTATGTTAATTTGCATTTCTTTTTAGTTTGTATTGTATTTGTTGTTTTGTTACACTAAGATGGAAGAAATTAAAGATTAAAGTGCAACGGAGCAATTATTACCAGGTTCTAATGCCATATTTGCGACTTAGTATTCCTTCTTGTTTACTTTTTGGAATATGGATTTATTATCTAAAATCAAACTCCATGCCTTTAATTATTATCTTTCTTGGAATTAATAGTTGTTTGTATATTATATATATGGTTGATGTTGCAAACATTATGGTATTTTAGTGATAGCTTTGTTGATTTTACTTTTCTATAAATGGATAGGTCTTAAATTGTTAAACTCCAAAATAGTCCTGAATATTTAGAGGGACTTTGTAGATTTTAAAATTTTTCATTTGCTAATGCGGGTGTTAAGGGTAAAATAATATGCCCTTATCCAAAATAAAACTTTAAGAAATGGCAAATTAGAGAAGTTGTATAAGATCACTTAATTGTTAAACAATTTCCCCGAAGGTATACTCTCTGAGTATGGAATAAAGAAAGAGGTAGAGATTTTCTTTATGTTCAACCTGTCACAAGTCGTAGAAGAAAGAACTTTTAAGATTGATCCTGTGCAGGATATGGTCCATGATGCATTTAGAGTTCATAATGACAATAAGTTAATGGACAAAGTTAAAGGTTTAACACCTTCATCTTTTGAGCCAATGATGGATGATGTGGCAAGAGAGTTTTATAAGTTAATTAGGGATGGATAACAAAATTTGTATGAAGGATGTGAGAAATATTCAAAGTTATTTTTTTTGGTGAAGTTGTATCACATCAAATGTTTATATGGAATTAGTGATAAAACTATGTCTATAATATTAAACTATTAGTAGATGCCCTTGTGAATGCAAAGATTCCACTTTCTTTCTATAAGGCGAAGAAAATTATTAATGAATTGGGACTCAATTATTAAAAAAATTCATGCATGTCTAAATGATTACACATTATACTAGAAAGAGGATGAAGCTAAAGAAGTGTGTAAACAGTACAACACATCTATGTGGAAAAAAAAATGGTAACAAGTGTAAGAACACACCTGCTAAAATACTTAGGTATTTTCCATTGAAACCATGATTGCAAAGACTCTCTTTGTCCCCTAAAACTGTTTAGCACATAAAGTGGGATACAGTAGATAAAAAAAATGATAACATGATGAGACATCTAAGAGATTCTGAGGTACAGAAGAAATTTGATATAATGAATGCTCAATTCGCTTCAGATCCTCGAAATGTATGTTTACACTAATGGTTTCAATCTATTTGGCAACTTGAGTACAGCCTATAGTATTTGGCAAATGGTACTCATACCTTATAACCTACCTCCCTGGATGTGTATAAAACAAAGTTTATTAATTCTCTCAAAGATTATTCCAGGGAAAAAAGCACTAGGAAATGAGATAGATGTATATTTGCAACTGCTAATAGAAGAGTTAAAGGAATTGTGGGATGTGGGGGTTGAAACATTTGATTCTTCCACTAATGAGATGTTCAAGTTATGTGCAACTATCATGTGGACATTTAGTGATTATCCATGGCTTGGAACTTTATCTGGGTGGAATGTCCATACTGAGTTAGCTTGTTGCACTTGTAATTTTGACTCTATTCCCGTCCGACTTCCTTATAGTAAAAAGTGATATTTCATGGGTCATCATCATTTCCTAAGTCTAAGACATAAATTTAGATTGGCTTGAAGTAGATTTAATAGAAGAAAAGAGAAAAGAAACCCCCTATAGCAGTAACTGAAATAGTAATTTTAATACAACTTGAGGATCTTGCGAACATTTTTAGAAAAGAGGTAGAGGATGAAAACCAAGAGAGAAGACCTTAAGGATTTACTGTTGTAGGTTGTGATCCCTAACAACGGCGTAAAAAAAGCATATTTTTTTTAACTTCCTTGTTGAGAGAACCATTTATTACGCTACAGTCTTGATGTCATACACATTGAAAAAATGTTTATGACAATGTGCTATTCATTATACTAAATGAGGCTTGGAAATTAAAAGACCATTTAAATGCACGGTGTGACTTACAAGAGATTGGCATAAGGTGTGATTTGTGGCTAAATGAAAATAATAGATATCTTCCAACATTGTTTACTTTGACCAATGTGAATAAGGATATATTTCTGAAGGCTTTAAAAAATGTTACTGTGCATGACAGTTATTTTAGTAATATATCTAGATGCATTAATTTAAGGCAACATAAGATTGATGGTTTAAAGAGTTATGACTTGCACATTTTTATGAAACAAATTTTACTATTGGCAATTAGATGAACACTTCCTGAGCAAGTGTCAGTTGTTTTGATTGACTTATATTCATTCTTCAAGTAATTGAGTAATAGAGTGATAAATGTAAATAAACTTGACCAATTTCAAGATAGAGTTGTTCTTATGTTGTGTCATTTGAAAATGATATTTTCGCCATCATTATTCATAGTTATGGTGTATTTGATTATACATTTAGTTGAAGAAGCTAAGCTTGGAGGTCCTATCCAATATCGCTGGATCTACACTATAGAGAGGTAATGTATAATGTATTTATTCTTGCAATACAATTCCCTCTATAATTGCTTCTTGACTTAATTAAAGTGCATTATAATTAATAGATACTTGAGAAAATTGAACTCCTTTGTACAAAATAGCGTGTACTTGAAGGGATCAAAAACTCAGTGTTACTTGGCCCAAAAAGTTTTAACTGTTTTGCTCTAGATATTTAGATGTAGTGGAGACTGTATTTAATTGACCAAGACTTTTTTATGATGTACCTAATGTGGGAGCATCAAATTCTGATTCTATGTTTCCACAAATTGGAAGACATGTTGGTGGTTTTAGGTACTTTACTTTATCTCCTATGGAAAAGTTACAAACACATCATCATATGATGACTAATTGTGGTGCAGTGGACCTATCTCTCTAATAAGTAAATTTTAATTACTGGATAAGTGCACAAAATCACAAAATCTAATTGTCCTAAATATATTTGCTATGTAGGAAATTGTGCCCTTCTCGTCGAAAAATGGTGGTTTTTTGGCCGGTGACACACCGACGACTCTCAGGGGGTGGTGAGGTATAGCTCCGACGAGGCAATAGGCAGCTTTGGTGATGTTCCAAAGCTCCATCTCCTCCTTGCTTCTCTGCTCAAAGGAATACCGAGAAAGAGGAGTTAAAATGGTCAGGGGCATTTTTGTCTTTTCACGTTAAAAGGGGACACGTATCAGCTCCTAAAAAAACAAAGGAAGTTAGGGAAGTTAAGTCTCGAATCCGTGGCCTCTTAAATATGCACATGGAGTCTGACCACTAAACTAGCCCCAATCTCAATGTATAGTTTTACTTGATAAAATATTATACCTTAGTCAAATTTCTTGCAAAAATTTCTCTCCTCTAATTTGTTTCATTAACTAATTTATTAATTATAATTTATCCCTCTAACTCCCATTAATTGGGTCATTACTGTCATTCCCTACCTTGGGAGAAATTTTTCCTCATCCTCATTCCCTGCAAGGATATGAATTCCCATAAGGACTTTTATTTTTTAATAAAAATTGAAAAAAATAAATAATAGTAATATATATATATATATATTTAAAAATTAGATATGAAGTTCAAGCTTTTTGTTTATATTATTTAATAAGCTCTAATTAAATTCATAAAAACTACAAATATTCAAATAACAAGTTTCACAAGAAGTTCTACAAGTTACCATAGCTAATAATTAATAAAGTAAGTTAATTCTAAAAAAAAAAAATAAGTTTAACAAAAAGATAGTTAAATTTAGAATAACACCATTACAATAATTCTAATTCTTCTGTTTATCCTTAATCTTAATTTACAAATAATTAATATTATTTTCCCTAATATTCTTTCTCATTTTCCACTACAATGTGATCGCAGCTCTGAAATATTTTGAAAGTAATCTCATTATGTCTTTTAAGTTTCAAAGAAGTAGGAAACTAATATGTAATAAGTAGAATTACTATTTAAATTATAATTTTTTAATTATTATATATATAAATAACAAGTGAAATAGCTAAAAGTACAAAAATTAGTATACATGCGCACACACACACACACACAAATATAAAATTACCAGGGACGAGGGGTATGATCTCTGTCCCCATCCCTATAGGAAAAAAATTATCCAAGTATAGGCCCACAAATGGGGTAGTTCCCATAGAGATTCCTAAATTTTGGGGACCTTTTGTTAGCCTTAGAGTTGGGGACTTTTACAACTTGCGTCGTTTATTTCATTTTTGGGAAACTCAGTTTGTTACTTGATATAAAAACCTAATAGAGACTTTGTAATTGTTGATATGTAATCTATGTTGCCTTCATGAATTGTTAAACCATTTAAGGCAATATGCTAAGTTTAATTTAAAGCACACTGATTTTGGACAACCAAATTGATAATTGGATGCATAGCTAATTTTACAATCTTAGTAATTGATTAAATAATTTTGTTTGCTGTGAATATCACTTGTGTGTTTTTTTAGTTAATTGGATTGAGGCATTTCATTTTGATTAATATTGTATATTATTGTTAGGCAAATTACATTGATTGTGGGTACACCTTGTTAGTGTAGCACTGACAATGCAATATGATATCATTGAAATTTAATTGAATTAAAGTCTTAATATTTCTCATACCTTATTGGTATGGAGATGTTTGAGACATTTAGTTATATAGACTTTTTGATATTGATATGTAATGAGTTCTTTTAATTTATTGTAATTCAAAACTCATTTAATTATTGTATTCCAATTGTCAACAGTGAAAACTCTTAGAAGCACAAACTATAATAACTTAAAAAATTCCTATAAATATATTTTTGAAATTACATTGATGGCCTTGATCCTAGGGAAGATACACTTATCATACTTAACATTAATTCCACTATTTTTTAGAAATACTTTGTTGAGTTATTACACCACCCATTAGGAATGTTCTTCAGTGGTTAATAGGAACTGCAGTGAAATGCGTAAAGGTCACTTATGAGAATGTTTAGGCAATATTATTTGAAGTTTAATAAAGTTATTATCACCCTTATGAGTACTTCAAATCAATGTAAATTTGAGAGAATGGATGAAGCTAATTCTATTTATTAGGGATTACTTGTTTCATGTTCTTGATTAACTTACAATGGTTTTGAGTTTATTTGCAATTTCATGTGTTTAAATTTTGAAACTCACCTTTGATATAACTAAGGAAAATCACAACTTTTTGTACCTCCATTTAGATTTTGTTTCTGGTTTCTTTCATGTCCTTAAAAATTGATAAACTTACTCTCTATAACTATACTATTTATGGATCCAATTGTAAATTATGAGACTGAATCCTACATTAAAAGAATATATGGATTTAACTGTAAATTATGGTATTGAATCATAAGCTATTTTCTTTTAGTATGACTCAAATTTATATCAATGAACTTTAGACTAACATCACAAATGCAAATTACCTTTAGGTAAAGCTATACTAGGTAGCAATAAAGACATCAAAGACTATCATTTTATCTCGTGATAACATTTTAGTTCAAAACTTCCCATTCACTTTTCTTTATTTTTTCTACAACAATTCACCTTTAATTCCAGTATATTGAGCAATCAATGTTATAGGTGCTACCAATGCTCGCATTGTAAGACATGAATTCAAATGATGAATCATCACTATTTTTTTATAGTGTTATTTTACTATATTATAAGAAAAAGCAAAATTGGATATTCCTTCATATTTAGTATTATATGTACATCATTTTATAAGTATCCTGACCAACTAGCTTCTTGAAGCAAACTATAAAAGGAAATTTTATGGATTCTCAGATGTATCTCCACAAATATTGTTTTCTAAGGTGAAGTGGTGACATACCAAACTTATTATGATATATGTATATGGTGGCATCCTTACTTTTTACATTTTGCACAATGTTAGCTCCTAATTGCTCATTTGTATCTTCAAGCCTATCATTGATTACTTGTATAACATTCAAATAATAACTCTCATTCAGTAATAGGTACAAAATTACCTTTTCAAGATAATAATTAAACCAATCAAAGAGAGGAGGACCAAATTGAAAAGCCAAAAGGACCTAATTGAAAAGTTTTTGTATAAATAAGGGTAAAAGTGTAATTTTAGTAACATTTCAAGGCATGTTAAAATTTAAATTTAGAACTATCAGAGGATCTAAAAATCATGATTAGGAAATTTTATGCAATTTTGGATTAGAAAATACCACTAAAGGAGACAAAAGTGTGAATAAAAGGTTAAATATCTCATTTTCACCAAATAAGTTTTTTTTTTCTTGCACTTTTTCCATCCACCCTTAAGCCCATTGAGAGAGAAATGGACACATGACCATCTTCTCCATTATGTGCATGAAAAGGAAGAAAAATAAGGTACAAAAATGGTAGAAGAAAGGAAAACATAGAAGTGGATTTTTAAAGTAATTTCTTCACTTTTTGCACTCATGATAGAAGAAAAAGTTGTGGTGCTCATTTAAACTGTCTAATGATCTAAATATTTTCTCTATAGTAGATTTTGGTTTAGATGCAGTGAAGGATTTGGTGGATTCAAGTAGAGAAAAATGAAGCAAAAGAGAGGGTAAGTTTTCTTATAAGAATTTCTTAAACACTTCGTAGAAATTTCAAGTTGAAATAGATCCTCCATGGCCAAAACCATGAAGTTTTAGTTCTTCCTCACCATATTTGTAATTTGAAGACTTATATAAAGAAATTTCTCTTCATGACCTAGGTGAAATTCTAGCTAAAAAATGGAGAAACAAAATGGAACCAAGTTGCTCAAGTGAGTCTTTAATCTATTATGTAATAAAATATATTTCTAAGTAATTTATGATGCAATTTAGAATTTTAAATGGAGAAGTAAGTATGGTCAAAGCATTTAAACTAATAATAATGATAGTGATGAATCTTATATGTATAGAGATTGGTTATTACCAAAAAGGCTTTAAGGATTGAGTTTATAGAAAAGATATTACCTATTCATTGCAAGGAAAATCAAGAAAGGAATTAGCTTGAAATAGCAAGGTAGCTCCTTCTCCATCTCTCATATGTTGTGTGTGTGCTTATTCTTAGTGATTGCATACTCGATAAATTTTTATATTTTATGTTGTTATGAGTTTATGTATGATGGTGTGAGATCTCACATGGAGCCTTAGTGGCCTAAAAATGATGTTATATATGATGGCTTATAGGGTTGGACATGGTGATCATACCCTAATCATGATATTGAATATGAAGTGGTCATTAACTAAAGTCAAAGGTGTCAACTCTAGTATAATTCCATCATTATGTTCATGTTATGATGTTGTATGCATTACTTTGCTTATGTGTATCGTAGTGCGTCTGGAATATGAAGTGAGCTATTGGAACTTTTTGTCTTATCATATCTCTAACTAACCATTTCAAGTGGATCTAGTAAGGATAAGAAAAAGAAAACTGTCTCTTAGATCTTTTATAGGAACAAAGCCAAAGAGGCTTGGTTAGTTGGAAGTCATAATATTTTGATGTATGTGGCAAGAATTTAAGCATCAAAGATATATTGTCATGTAACTTAGAAAATATGATGATGTAGTGTAAGACTTTTGTTGTATGTATATAAATTTCCACATACATGAAGAAATGACCAACTAAGAATTTAAGCAAATTTTAATATGAAATAGAAGGCTTCTTAAAGCATAAATATGAATGAATGATGTCAAATTCAAAATTTGGTATGTTGGAACCTATTTAGTCAAACTTTAGTTTTGTGAGGATTTAATTTCATAAGAGAAAAGAAAATGTGAAATAGTAAGTAGATGGACTTTAGAAATTATGATCTTTAGTGGAATCAATCTTAATATATTAGAGTTTACCTGTACCAAATTTTATCAAATTTTAAAGTTAAGTAGCTGTTTATGTTGCCTGCTTAAAGTATGAAGAATTATGCAAAAAAGTTTTCATAATATGTATGATGTTGGGTGACATTTGAGGGACTCAACGGATAAATTTTTGGCTAAAATTTTATTTGCAAGCCTTGGATCTACTAATGAAGTATTCTGGAAACTTTAATATTATTTGGGTTCTACTAAGGTGGGTTTTGCACCAGATATCATAAATAAAAATATGATTCTGTAAAATTCTTTATAGCCACGATCATGAATTTATTTGAAGGGACAAATAAATAATTTTAAATTGAAATTCAATGTAAAATTATCCATCATGTTAGTCTAGTTGCCAACAAAATTTCACAATTTTTTGGACCATCATATAATTTATTATGAATTTTCAAAGTTGACCAGTTTACCATATGAACTGTACCATCAAACTATAATTTGTCTTTCCTATTAAGCTATCTTCCCACCAAGTTTCCACCATTTTATTTTTATAACTGGATTATAAATACTTGGACTACTTGCTAAAAGGATGTTATGTATTATGGTGTGACTACTAACATGAGAACTAAGGGATGAACCAATGGAGTACCTTTACCACAGACAATCCCTTCCTCAATTACAGCTAAAGTTGCATTCTTGGTGTCTCATTTAGATTTCCAACAGTTCTTGCCATTGGATTGCATAATTCCTTAAATTTGAATCATTGGGATTAAAATTTTAGATTACACGTGGTTACTCAAAGTTAATTTAAACTATCAAATCATGAAATTCCTTCAAATATTAACTATTGAATTCACACATTTCCTATTAAATCAAGAAATCTGGATCCCTTAACATTCTTAATTCGAAGTATCAACCTTAATGATATCAATCCAATCGCACCACATGATTTAACAATCCTTTTCTGACTCATAAACTAAGTATGTCTCCACCAACTCCTCCTTTAGCTGTGCAACTCTAGCTTGCAACTCATCTTTCAATATAGCATCAACAATGATAATGATCGAATCCTTGGTAATGGTCACTTTTTGATCCAAACCAAGTTGCTTAACAAAAGTATTACCAAATAGTAGGCTAAGATCACCAACTTCAAACTCAATGCCTAACAATTTAAAATAACAAAAGTCATCAACCAGCATCAAATTATGACCTTAAAGACTAGCTAATATAATGATGATTTAAATATATACAATCATTTCTCATAAGATAATTTAAAAAACGGATTTATTGTATTTGAAAATCCAAAAGCAGGTGAGTTTGATAAACTTTTAAATAAAAGACAACTTTTTTTGAAAGCAGGTGAGTTTAATAAACTTTTAAACAAAAAGAGTTATTGAAAATTATAAGTGACCAAAGCAGGTGACTTTGACCAAATTATCTTTTGTTTAAAAAGAGTTATCTTTTGATTTACAAAATTAGTGACCAAATTATTTAATAATGAGCAAATTACTAATCCACTATAGTAAATAACATATTGTTTTAACAAAAAATGGCCAAACTCAAATTAATTTTAACAGCTATACAATGGAAGGACCAAATATGATTACAATACAATATTTGAATAATGAATTTAATACTTTTCATCTTCAAGTACCAAATTGATCTATAATTTTCTATTCATCTAAAGAGATGATTGGCTTGATATAACCATCTTTTTAAACCCATATGACAAGTCAATTCCCTAACCATAATTTTTTATATGTTCGTTCTATGCCAATATATATTGTGACAATCATAGACTGTTCTATGCCAGTATATATTGTTAATTGGCTAATTAGTAACTAAGATCTCCTTTGTTGAAACTATAATTTTATCTTCATATTTTCTGTGTCTTGTTTTCAGCTTTCCATTGGGTTTTAAACTATATTAAGTCTGGTGTAATAATACTAATCACATGGAGGAGAAAGTCGAAGAAGAAAAAATCCAAGTTTGATAAAAGTAATGCTATTATTACATATGGAAATTTTACCTATTAAATATATTATCTTAAATTATGAGAAATTTTTAAATAATTTTTGTGAGTTAAAAGGGGAAAAGGGCTATAAGTGAAGTAAGAAAAGAAGATATAAGTGAGACAAGTATAACATTTAAAATAATTAAAAAGATTAAAAAGATAAAATAATTAATAAGGAATGTAAAACTTGAAATTTTTGAATCGCGAGCTAATGTAAAACTCCGTTATTTTTCAAATGGTCCTATTTTCGAATGCAACTCAAGAGCCAAGAACACCAATTTTTTGTTTTTTTCTCTAGTTTTGCCACGGGTACCTCTACTCACATAATGACAAAAATACCCTTCATGCTTTTCGCTTATACACGCGCCTCACTCCCCCTTCTCGCGAAATTACCGTAGTGCAACCCTAACAGCAAACCCCATCTGCCCTCTCCCACTTCGCCGCCCATACACCGTCCTCCATCATCCTGGCCTGTCCCGGCGTGTGCTGGGTCGGAAATTGCTGGATTACCGGCGTGACGCATTGCTTTCTCTCTCAACGACGTTAGGGTTCCATATGGGGGCAGTAGGACGACGTGATTAGTGTGTATTTGCTTCAAATTGTGTTGTGCCTATTCTAATTGGTGAGTAATCCGTCATTTTCCCTCTGTTTAGTGGTTAATTTCTTTGTTTTGGTTCTTGATTTCGGATCCTTCCATGTCAGCGAGTTTGAGAACTAGAAGAGTGGAAAAAATTTGAAGTTTTGTGTCCTTTAAACATCAATAAATCTCAAAGAAGAAGGATTTGAGTTCTTGAAGTTGAAATCTAGAGTAGTAAGTTGAATTGGTGTTTTTTCCCATTTTTTTTTCCAATTTTTATCTTTGTAAGGGAAGGAAAGATAAGGAAATCCTATTGGGAATGATTGATTGGCATTGGGTAATTATTTTAATTTCATTACTAAAATTTTGAATTAGAATGACATAATTTTCCAAGTTATTTTGATGAAGTCGGGCAACTAATGGCTATATAGAAGAATTCATTTTATGTATAAAGGTGATACTTTACCCTTGAAATACAATATTTTTTATTTGGACTACTAAACAATATTGGGAATTAAAGGTGTGATACTTTATTCTTGAAATTGAGAATCACAATGATAAAAATTATTACATGACCCTGAAGTAAACGATATATTTATAAACCGGTATATTTTAGTAAATTCCCATAGGTAGACATAAAGTGGTGTTATTGCTTTATTGGGGCTTAAGGATTCCTTGCTGTAGTTTGAAAATTTATTGGTGGAGAAGGTAGGAGAGGGATTTTAGGGTTCTTTCACTACATGAGTTAATATTACTAATCGTGCTTGTTTTATGTTTCACATTGTTTCTTTGCGAAATATTTTTTATTTGGACGCTGTGGTGCCTTGGGGACAGGGCTCTTGAATGTACTGTTTTATTCTTGGAAATTATTCTGAACACTTTTCAAACTTTTGGGAAATTTCATTATAATGTTCTTTGTTATAACTAGCAGTAGCTAGTGTCTGTTTACTATTGTTTTGTGAGGTGTTTCCATTTATTAATTTAAATTCATGAATTTTAAATGCTTATTAGCATGGTCTATTTCGCAAAGTATCTTGGAGTTAGCATAAGTCTTATGATTTATATTTTGTTATTTATGATTTTCCTATTTGTAATGATTTTGGTGTATATAAGCTTTATATGGTTTAAATTGAAAAATGAAATGGTTGTGAAAAACTCCAACGACTTCGTCTGCCTCCTTCCTAGCATGATTAGTAATATTTGCTCACTGAGTGTTATCACTCACCTTTGCTCTCTTTATTTTTTTCAGAGAGTAATGTTGATCACATTCATCCCTCTTAGAGACGATTAAGAGACTTGTTGATGAGCCTTACACTGACGCAAGGGTGATTTTTTTTTTTTTTTTAACTAAGAGAGTAGAATTTACCTTATGGATACGCGATTGAATGATGAAAAGGATTTGGAACATAATGTTGAGGTGGAGCCAAAAATAGGAAAGAAAAGGAAACATAAGGATAAAAAGAACAAGCATGGAATTGATAAAGTGATCAATTTGAATGAAGTCCTTGAGGAAAATTGTATGGGTATAACACAAACTTGCTCCAATGAAGGGGATTTTACATTTCTGAGAAATGGGGAAGAAGAGAACAATAAAAGTGAGAGAAAGAAAAGGAAGAAGGGAAGTGATAGCAATGAAATAATCAGTAGTATCACCACCAGTGATATTGAAGTGCAGTTCTTGGATGACAAGCAAGAAAGAAAAACTAAGAAAAGAAAAAATTGTGGTGATTTAACTTCTGGAATGCAAGAGAGTGATGCTGTGAACTACAGCAACAAAAGCAAAGGAACAAAGGATAGCAAGTTTGAAAGCAATGAAGGTGGATCATCTTTTGCTAGAGTCAAGATTGGAGATGCTAATACGTGTTCTGTTGCCATTGACAATGATGTTCAAGACAAGAAGATGAAGAAGAAGAAGATGAAGAAGAAGAAGAAACTCAGCAGCAAAAACAACAGAGTAGAAGATAGTGAATTCAGAAGCAATGGAGGTGATCCAGCTTTGGCTGAAAGTGATGAAGGTGATCTGCATTTGGTAAATATCAATATGCGAAATTCTAGTGAACGTGATATTGCCACTGAAGTTGATGATCAGGGCGAGAAGAAGAAGAAAAAGGAAAAGAAGAAGAAGAATAAGGAAGATAAAAGAGTAACTTTCTCTGATCAAGTGGAGGCTTTCAATGATGGCTTAGTGCGAGGGAAAAGAATTACTCCAGAAGAAGATGAAAAGATTAAAGAGGCTGCTTACAGCAAGAAGAAGAAGAAGATGGAGAAGAAAAACAAGAGTAAGGAAGATAAACGAGTAACTTTCTCTGATCAAGTGGAGGTTTTCAATGATGGCTTAGTGAGAGGGAAAAGATTTACACTAGAAGAAGATGCAAAGATTAAAGAGGCTGTTTACAACTATATAGAATCTCGTGGCTTGGGTGATGAAGGCCTAGATATGGTTCTCCATTGTCGTCATCATCGTGAGGTTAGAGATTGTTGGAAGGAAATTGGATTGGCTTTACCTCATAGGCCACATGTAAGTGTATATGAACGTGCTCACGTATTGTTTGAAAGGGATGATAGTCATAAGTGGGCCCCTGAAGAGTATGAATTTATACGAAAGTTCCATGAAAATCATGGACCTAAGTGGAAAATGTTGGCTGAAGCAATGGGGAAACATCGGTTTCATGTAAAGGATGCATGGAGAAGGATAAAATTAAGTAATACGAACAAAGGGCGGTGGACACAAGAGGAGTATCAAAAATTATTTGATTTAGTAAACACTGATCTACGCCTCAGGGCTTTAGAGGATCACAGAAGACTAAAGTATGGCATGTTGCGGGATAATATATGTTGGGAGGCAATTGGTCAGAAGTTGGCAACTAGAACCAGTCAATTTTGCTGCATGAAGTGGTATGAACAATTATCATCTCCTATGGTTGCTGAAGGTGAATGGAGCGATACTGATGACTACCGCTTGCTTAATGCTTTATTTACTTTGGATGCCTGCTCCATGGAGGAGGTGGACTGGGACAATTTGCTTGGGCATAGGTCTGGTGATTTTTGTAGAAAACGATGGAACCAAATGGTCCAGCATGTTGGAGAGCATGGGAACAAGTCATTTGCTGAGCAGGTGGAAGTTCTTTCGAGGAGATATTGTCCTCACTTGCTGGAAACTAGAGAAGCCTTCGACAACAAGCCTGTGGTTCCTTGAGGTTGTTGTCTAGTTGGGTAGTCCCCTGGAAATGAGCTGATTCTGTATCACAGAAATACCTTAGATTGTGGTTATGATTTTGTTGTGAGATCCAACCTTTTTTTTATTTTTTTTTTATTTTTGGAATTTCTGCTGCTGGAATTTGTAATGGAGTTAATTGTGTTCTTATAGGAGACTCTTCTGTTAATAAAATTTGGGTCTACTTATTTTGTCCCTTTTTAGTCCAAAATGGAAATTGTTTGAAATGGATTCTTTCAAGTGATATTGTTGAAAATTAAGTTATATTGATGGGAACACTAAATGGCTGTTGCTCAGTGGTATGTATCTGGCATTCAGTTTAGTTTCAATTGTAACTATGAAATTATTCCTTATTTGGACTTGTGTTGATTAATTTGTTGCTACACATTTATTTATTAAGAGAAAATTTGCAAGTCAGAAAGTTCACGGTTAGCCATTTTGTTTTAATTAGGTTTGAATTTTGAAGGATACTTTTGATGTTTTTGTGAGTCTTGATCTGATATGGTAAGTCATGATCTTACAATTTTCCAACAAGTTCCTTAATATTGGCAACAACAATTATGCTTGTGCCAATTTACCTTGTTTGAGTTTGCTGTCTTAGTGGATGTTTTATAATCATCAATGGTGGTGGAGTAATAAAACTCTCTGTACTATACCTACTCAGTCATGGACAGTTTTAGCAGGACCTTGTAGGTCCCTACCAGCTTGATGTTGTGCAATTATAATCTTATCAAATTATTTTGGCTTCCTTTTGGTAGATATAGATGTGGTAGATAGCCCTTAAAATGTGTTAGGTTGGCTTGTGGAATTGTTATAGCCTATGTAAGTTATAAACTTGAATTCATCAACATTTTTCTGCTCAACATGTCTAACGTTCTTTCATTTTTCTCAGTTATATCTTGTCATTGAGCCAGTGGAGAGTCACTTAATGATTGAGATTGGTTGTGTCTTTTGTATCCTTTTTTTACTTTTATTTTTCCCTTTTTGGCTGCAGGTTTCTAAAGTGGTGTAATGGGTGATCATCAAAAGCATAGAATTCTAATGGTCTCAGATTTTTTCTATCCCAACTTTGGTGGTGTGGAGAACCACATATATTATCTCTCACAATGCCTGCTGAAGTTAGGTCACAAGGTCAGGATAAAAAATTGAATTTTTGAATTCAACTCGTGTTTAGGATCTTCAAATCATCTGACCATTGACACGAGGACACTTTTTGATGTAGAACACCAGATAGGGAAAGAGAAAAGGCTGGGAAGCAAGGGGAGAAGTAGAGAGAGAGGAGGAAACCCTAGGTTAATCTTGAAAACTCTTATTATTGGATAAAAAATAGTTTACTTCATAACAAAAACCCTAGGGCTATTTATAGATAGTCCTAACACGCAATAATAAAAACTAGGGCTCCAATAAGAGGCTCATTACAAAATAGGAAATTGAAATAAAATAAAACGGGAAACTTGAAATACCTAAATAGGAAAATGAGATAAGATAAAATAGGAAACTGAAATATTTAAAACTAAAGCCTAATAAAATATTTAAGTTCAAATAATTCTAATTCCTAAATTTATCCTAAATAACTAAATTATATATAATATCTATAAGTTTATCCCTAATAACTAAATTACAAATAAATAATAGTATCTCTTATTCCATATTCTCCATTACTTTTACAGCTAGTATTTGCTGCTTGATACTGAAAGGATTTATGAAGTTTGAAGATTACTCATAAAAATGCTCTTTTTAAACGTTAAATTTTTTATTCTCTTATGGAAGCTATAAAATAAGTGGTAGCCCAACAAAGGAGTTGTAAGAGACTTTCATTTCTGCTGTTTCTCCCGTAGTTTCATTTCTGTGTAAGTGCAGGAAAGAAATTGCCTTTTTTAATAGTTCTGTATCTTTTCTTTCCTATTTGTTCCTTTCCCTTCAATTTTATTTATTCACATTAACATATTGGGCTTTGGGAAAGGACTTTGTAAAATTTAGTTTTCTTATCCATTATTTTCATATTTTTCTAGCTTATATTGTGGCTAAATTTAGTTATTAATACATGAACTTTGTAAGACATGCTTTTTCAGGTGGTGGTTGTGACTCATGCTTATGGAAATCGTTCTGGGATTAGATATATGACTGGATGCCTGAAAGTCTACTATGTACCTTGGAGACCATTCCTTATGCAGAACACACTACCAACCATCTACGGGTTATTGCCCATTATAAGGACTATCCTTATTCGAGAAAGAATAACTATAGTGCATGGACATCAGGCCTTTTCAACATTTTGTCATGAAGCTCTTATGCATGCAAGAACCATGGGATACAAGGTTGTCTTTACAGATCATTCACTCTATGGTTTTGCTGATGTTGGAAGCATCCACATGAACAAGGTTTTGCAGTTTACCTTGGCAGATTTGAGTCAAGCCATATGTGTTTCCCATACAAGCAAGGAAAACACAGTGTTGCGATCAGGTTTGCCACCAGAAAAGGTTTTTGTCATACCTAATGCTGTTGATACTGCCATGTTCAAGCCAGCAGAGGTGCGTCCTAGCAGAGAAGAAATTGTTATTGTTGTTATAAGTCGATTGGTTTACCGAAAGGGTGCTGATTTGCTTGTTGAAGTCATTCCAGAAGTATGCTGCTTACATCCCAATGTGAGTCCGATTAAAAGATTCTTAGTTTGCTCAGCATAGCAGAATTTGAAAAATTTCTGTTAAGGGTTGTGGTTGATCATGTTCTTTTAAGATTAATGTAGAGTTAATGCTATTAGGCAAAGTATCCCTTCCTCACAGCTTTTCAAATAAATGGAAGAGTTAACTGCCATTTTAGACCCATGAAAGATATCTAGTCCTTGAATTTAATCCTCTGAAGAATATGTTCATAAATTGACTGTCAATGGCTATAGTCCTAGTTTCATGACTAAGCATCAAAAGATGCTCACAGGAAATAGGGAAAAAATAGTTCTGCTGGTTGTCATTTTTAATTTATTACCCATTTTTTTACTGCTAACAAGATCCATGAGAGTATTTAATTTTTGAAGACCACAAAATAAGAACAGATGGTTGAATTGGAAAAGTTACATGGAGATCTTTTCAGACAGCCATTACGGTATATTTAGTGTATATTGAGGATAAAGTATATTCATTTTATGAAAAAAAGAAAGTTTTAGAAGTGGGGAAGTACAACATTGTAGTAATGAGATATCCTTCTTAATAAAAAAAGGTAGCCAAATAAATAAATGAATAAATTATAAAGACAGAAAGCCAAATAAGCTCAAGCATGCAGCAAGGCTGTCCAATGATTCTGCATATCCAAAAGAGGGATTCCCTTAAAAGCACCCATGTGCTGGATGCCATAGTAGGCCATAAACACCACCCTATCTCATAACAATGTCAATTAAGGTTGACGATATGAGCATGCTTAAGCTTGACGTTTGACATAATGCTCTATTGTTTAATTTCGTGAGCTTAGCTCTATAGATTTGCCAAAATAATGCTAACTTTCAAAATTTTATTACAAGCTTTGATGTTGACCTGCACATTGGTATATCATTTATGTCAGCTGTGAGATTTTGTTTGCTGACAAAAAGTACTGCACAACAATGAATTTGGTGATTTTAAGGCTGCCTCTATATTTTTTAACCTTTTGTTGTTATTGCCTTAGAAATTCTCTTATGCAGGAGCCAGAGTCAATAGCCCACAGACAAATATAATTCTGCAGGAATGGATTGTAATATTTAGAATGGTTGCTAGTTATACGATTTCAAAAGCATGACTGATATATGATTTGAAGGTTCGTTTCATTATTGGTGGAGATGGACCTAAGCGTGTGCGGTTGGAAGAGATGAGAGAAAAGCATTCTCTTCAAGATCGAGTTGAAATGTTGGGTGCTGTGCCACATGCACATGTTCGATCTGTTCTAATATCTGGACATATCTTCTTAAACAGGTACAGCTTTCTTGAAAACTCCCTCTTCTCTCTTTTGATATTTTTTATTTTCTAATAATTGGTAATGGTTAGAGTTCAGCGGTTGCAGAAATTAGCTTTTTTCCCCTCTTTTCTTTGTAGGGGGTGGGGTGGTGGTCGCACAATATTCACTAGCTATAACGTGATAATTGAGGTGACTGCAACAGTCATTTTCCCTCCATTTCCTTCATATTTTTGAGTGGTGGTCGTTTTACCCCAATTTTTCTTAAGGCTTGGAAGTTGCAAAGTTATTTGCACGGACATATATTGGGACTTAAATATGCCCCGTGCTGGAACCATCAGTAATATGAGGAGGGATAGCTATTGTGGCACACCAAGTGGTGGGCTAAAGAACATGATATTGACCGCATAAGTACTGGTTGCTGTTTTGTTTATTAGTTGGCTCAAATATTTCAAAATCAACTAGTACGTTTGTAATGTGGAGCACACACCAATCTGTACGTGCATCTAGTCCAAGCAAGGTGTATCATAATCTGCACCCATGGACTTGTGCGCATTCTGGTTACTAGGTTTTCTTTGATAGTACCATATGTTTCACAACCCGTGGATGTTTGTGTTGGACCATAGATACTAATCACTTTTGAACGCTACTATTTGCTTATATAATCTGGGTTCATCTAGCATACACAGTGTGGGACCATACCCAAGCTATGACATAAATTTACGTTAAACAATCCAGATCTGATCCAAGTTTGGGTGTATCACAATGCTCAAGTATAGTTATAACCAAAATATGAATGACAATTACTGTATTATGTATTATATTCTGTGGGCTTGTAAACTTTTGGTTTAAACATTTATTATTTCTTTAAGACCTTCTATCCATTTATATTTTCTTACTGTTTCAGTTCCTTAACAGAAGCATTTTGCATAGCCATATTAGAGGCTGCTAGTTGTGGTTTGTTAACCGTCAGCACACGTGTTGGAGGTGTTCCTGAGGTATGTATCAATGACATTCTTTCTTTACCTGTTTAAAACAGGAGTATATGCTTTCTCCTAAATGGTTGTTTTTGAGGATTTTCAACATGATCTTCAGTCTCTGATAAATTGAGCACTGTTGGAATAATGTCACCCTGATTTTACATTTTTACTCTTTTTTTTTCCTGATAGATTTGTATCATTGATATTCTTTCTTTACCTGTTTAAAACAAAAGTATATGCTTTCTCCGAAGTTGTTGTTTTTGAGGATTTTTATAATGACCTTCAGTCTCTGGTTAATTGAGCATAGTTGGAATAATGTGACCCTGGAATTTGGATAGATTTTACTTTTTTGCTCTTTTCTCATAGGTTTTACCAGATGACATGATTGTTTTGGCGGAACCTGATCCTAGTGATATGGTGCAAGCAATTGGGAAGGCAATATTTATGCTGCCGGACATTGATCCACAAGTCATGCACAATCGGGTGAGTTTCTAGTTTTAAATGCTGCATTTCCCTGTGAGCAAATCAGCTCCTTATGCTTTTATTTTACGCAGATGAGGGAACTTTACAATTGGCATGATGTTGCTAAAAGGACTGAAATTGTATATGATCGTGCTCTAAAATGCTCTAATCAAAACCTGCTTGAACGTCTCTCACGGTACACTCTAAACATCTTATGTCTAATGCCATCCAATACATACTTTTAATGTTGGTTCATTGAAACCTTATAAACTGATACCAAGAACTCTCATCAATAAAGAAATGGAACTTCCAGCAGTATACAAATAAACTTTGTAGCTGAATACAAAAGTTTCTTCCCACCCCCCGGCGGTGGGTGCGAAAAAAAAGAAAAAAACATGGATAGAAGTAGATATATAGGAATTAATTTTAATTCTCACCTGATGAAGAAACATAAAATGTGTTGAGAATAAAATGATCCTATAGGATGGCTAACATTGCTAACTTCACGCAATATATATTTTGGGATCTTTGATTGACAACCCTACATCTTTGGTGATTCTTTTGCTGGGGATAGCTTAATATGTAGTTCAGGTGTAAAATTAAGTTACAGGTTAGGAGGGATAGGAGTCTGATTATATCTATAGATTCTTCTCTTCATTGAAAGAAGATTGATGCCAGCCTACTTGCATATTTCTGAAGGTGCTGATAGTCTAATTTAATTTCCTTTTCAGATACCTCTCATGCGGACCATGGGCGGGCAAGCTCTTTTGCTTGGTTATGATTGTTGGCTTTTTGTTATGGCATCTATTAGAACTATGGCAGGTAGGATTATGCTCTGGTATGCCTTTGACATTTTCAATGTCAACATATAATTAGGTATTGTTTATCACTTTCCTTGGGTATTTCCATTAGCCTGCAGATGAGATTGAGGAGGTGCGAGATGTAATTCTTCCAGACAACCGTGACGACGGGATGTTGCATAAAATCCAATGAGATGAAGAGCGTGATACAATAATATTTTGGTGTTCTGTTAGCATGCATTATTCTGCCCCGTTCTGAGATTAAGAAATGGAGGCGGTCATTTGTGTATGCATGGTTGCTCTCGGATGATGTAGATGCGCTTTTTATAATTTGGGGATTGAGATGAGAAGATGTCGTCCAATTTAACGTGTTATTGTGCACAACATTTGTTTGTGACAAATATCTCGCTTTATTTATGATATTTTTATATTACCAAAATATGGTTGTTACCTTTTTTTTTTTAATTTAACTCTACGTAGGTGGTGAATTTCATTGTGGTGTTCTTGTAGTTGTTTGACTACTATATTCTCGAGCTTCATTGTGAGAGGGCGAGAAATTCCATTGGTTTGCGTCGAATTGGAAGTTTGAGGATTTTGAGCATTCTATGGACTGTAATGAGAACGTTAATGATTTAGTTTTTGAAAGATGATGGGATTATCCGTCAAGGTCAGTCAACTCCGCCTCAAACTTACCACAAACAAAACAACGAAGAAAAAGGATAGCCCACTAGACCAACATAAGGCATAAAAGTTCATGGCTAAAAGAGTTTATAGCTGAAAGGGTAAGGGAGGAAAGAGAAACGAAATTGTCATTGAGACACCTACAGAGCAATGCGTAGATGGGAGTGGTTGGAATGTATTGTATTGTGGGAAAACCCTATTAGAACTTACATTTGGAACTTGGGACTTCTGAAAGGTGAGGGCTGGCCTCGAAAGCCAACTGGTGACTCTGTTCTCTGTTTTCTTGTATTTTTGTAATTTAGTTTCACCAAAGATTGTTAGGAGATTTGGGTTTTGGCTAATACGCTACATTAGGGGTTGATATAGTGAATTTCATTTTAGTTAATCCAAAACCCAAGTACTATACTGTCATTGCTCCTCGAGGAATGCATGACGAATATATGGAGTCAAAAGAAATCATGAGGGACGCCATGAGAGGCTTGAAGAAGATGGCTCGTGAGGACGAAGGAGAAGATAAATCTGTTTGAGTCCAACGATCAAGGCTCATACTCTATTTCGTCGATGGCTGGAATTGATGGCTAGGAAAGAGGCGAATGAAACACTAGTAGAAAAGGAGGAGAAGTGTATTGGTTGAAGAAATTACACAAGACTTGCTTGCTGGCAAGAATAACTCAAAAGGGGGAGGAGAGGTGAGTGAAGTCGTAGAAGGAGAGAAGAACAAAGGAAACTTTGAGTTCAAACCTCAACCACAACACTTAACTGACGAATCATCCATCACCATTAATACAAAAGAAGAAGCGGAGCTTGAAAAACAGACGTAGGAAGGTGCACTAGTTTAAGAAGAGGAGACAAAGTTGGAAATAGTTTCGATTTCGAAGAACATGAGAGTAACCCAAGTTTCTGGTTTGACAATGACCAAGTAAGCACGTTGAGTGAGTGGCAGGAAGGTAGCTTCTCTCGTGACTTTGTCGCCAATAGGACCCACTGCAAATCATCGCACATGCATAGCCAGGAGAGCTAGAAGGAAGGGAATAAAGCATTTGGAGAAAATTTGCAAGACAGGTAAACGATAGAGGAAGGCGATGAAGAGTGCAAAGGGATAAAAAGAAATTGGGTCTTGGATTGGGTCAGAACAATTAGATTGGGAAGAAGCCCAAAAACATTTCTGAAATATCATCTTGTTCGACCTTATTTGAGAAAGCCCAGTAATAGCAGTCTTGCGCATTTAATTTCCATACCCAATAAACTCAAGCCCCGTGACCTATGGAAAAGGGAAACAGGCTAGGTTAACAAGCTCGCATCTTCTCCGTGTATCCATTTTGAAGCGTTGCTGCCATTTTCAGCGGGTACAGAGGCAAAGAATTTCCAACAGTGGAGGTTCTGCTGTCACGACGACAAAAATCTGGGTGCTAATTTTCCATTTCGGCCCTTACCCATGGTTAAAGATGACAACATTAAGGAAATTACAACTCACACAAGGACTCTAACAAAGGTTGGGCTTAATAGTTGTCAGTTGGGTGAAAAGGAGAAAGACGCAACATCACTGCCATAGTCCTTAGATCGCTAAAACACCCTTGTTCAAGTTTGTTCAATCACAGTTTTGTATGAGATGATGAAGACTGTTTTGAGGGAGCAATCTGCAGAGGAAAGGCTAATGAAGAAAACTTTGGGGACAAAGAGAACATAACATTAACCAAGGTTGATAATGGTGCATTTGGGATGACAGAAGGAGGAAGGAATCAGAAAATAGCTGTTGGTGGCGAGGAAATTTCAATTGCTGTTACTCATTTTTCAATGGGGCATAAGCATTATGATGGGGCTCAAGTTGTTATAATGGTCATAGGGGGAAAGTTGCAAAGGAGCACAGAGGAGGCTACAAGTGGAGGTATGGGAGCTATCCTGATAAAATCTTGCCATGAGCAACTAGTTTTGGATTTATCTCAACTAGGTTGTGATGATAAAGAATTTAGAGAACAAAGTAATGGTTCTTACATTAAATGGTGGGCGAAGGATTTGTCAACACTGAGAATAGATTGCCTCCATAGAGTTATGTGGTTAGTGGGAAAACCTTGGGAAATCGTGAGAAATGATGGAGATGTTAGTCCTGGAGAAATGGAAGTAAACAATGGGTTGAAGGAGAGTTATTGGTGAGGTTCCCATACCTAGGCACATGATTAGAGTCATTGTCATTGTCATTGTACAATTTTGGTTACAAAAGCATCACTAGAAAAATTTGATTAACAAGCTTACAATGCTGGACATCGTGTCAGTGTATATGTTGAATTGAAAGATGTTGAAATGATGTGCCTTATGTGGCTTCATGGGGATGAATCAATAAAAGGAAAGACTCTCTAGTTAAAGCAAGTGTATACATTGTGCTGAGCCATTCTTCAGGTTAGTTTTGTGCCTTTTAAGAAAAGATCCAGAAAGAAAATAAATTAGGATATTTTACCAAACAGAGCAGTGGTCCAAATAGTGATACTCACCCTACAAGTGTAGAGCACAGCTGACTAAGTCACTGCATGATGTCTGCATGATGTAAGGAATTCAGGAAGGGTGAAAACCTAGGCAACTACAAGAATTGTTGCATGCATAAACCAAATAGAAGTTGAAGATTGTTACAGTAGTTCAATTGCGATGCTACTCCAGTTGTAGTTGGAAGACTTACTAATTTTAAAATTAGTGCACCATTGGGATGAAAAGTCACTTGATAGGGGTTCAAAGAAAAAAAAGCTTGATTAATAAGCTTATTCCACCAGGGGAAGCTGCTGGAAATGCTATTCAGCTAACTGTTACTCTCTGGGTAGAAATTTACGGGTATTTTGTCATTGAGTCTTTTGTCTGCAAAGCAATTGAAGATATAGAGGGAAGCAAGGTTCTCGTCATCAACTTTGGCGATGGGAAATTAAGTCCTGGTGGGAAGAAACTGCCAGTTCTGACTTCTAATTCTCACCTTGAGGACAAGGTAGAACTTTTAGGGGCGGGTATTGATGGGATTACCCATCAAGGTTAGTTAACCCCTCCACCTCAAACTTACCACAAAAGGCACCAGGAAGGAAAAGGACAGTAGCAGGCAACAACCACTAGACCAACACAAAGCATAAAAGTTTATAGTCCAAACGTTAATGGAGGAAATAGAAAGGAAATTGTCAATGAGGCACCTACTGAGCAGTGAGTGGATGAGAGTGGTTGGGAGGCTTTATATTGGGGAAAAACTCCATTAGAACTTACTTTTAGAACTTGGGACTTCTGGAAGGAGAGGGCTGGAAAAGCCAGTTGGTGACTCTGTTTTTGTACTTCTATAATTTAATTTCACCGAGGATTATGGGTTTTGGCTAACATCATTCTCTTACTCTTTATCAGGGACTGATATGGTGAATTTCATATTAGTTAATACAAAACCCAAGTACTATTCTGTCATTGCTTATTAAGTTAAAGCAAAATTATAGTTATTTAACAAATTAACTAATGAGACATTCATGTGGCTACTGATTGATTACACGGACTTTCTCGAGTTCATTATTTTATAGTCATTGTCATTTTACCTCGTTTCTCATTACTCTCTTGGTCTAGTTAATTTTGATAGAATGATACCAAACTATGATGTTTAGGATAAGATGACACTTAGGCATGATAGACCAAATTATTAGATAATAGTCATGTGGACTTTTGTTTATATTATGTCGATAATAAGTGTACATGATTTTGTTTAAATTTCTTAATTGAGAAAATTAATTAAAACATTTCTCATGTCCTTTCTCAGTAACTCCGTAGTGCTTTATTTCTGGTCTTCGGGCGAGCAAGCCTCCACTGAAATTCAAGTCTCGTACTACATCCCCAAAAACTGATTTGAGTATGAACATACAAATAATTTGTGATATTCAAACTTTAAACCCCAACAAAATTCTAGTTTGATTTCATATTCTTTTCGGCCAATGTGTTTGATTTCGTATTACGAAAACTAATTTTCTGTGTAAAGAAACGAATAGACGTTTACATTGAGTGAGATCAAGACATTTCAATCCATCTACACTCGGTCTAGTAGTTGGGTCAAATCAAATCACAATCCAATCCCACTTGGTTACAACGTACTCAAAAACATCCCTCTTCTTTTTTCCTTCACAAAAACTAACTTATGCTCCCGTGCAAAATTAGATCAACCCCTTAGTTTTTGATCCGTGAAATTCAGTGAAAAGTTAGGAAAATAGGAAGCTAAAGGACATAAGAACAAATCTGACCCGGAGGGCCCCACATGTAAAAGAAATGAAACCCCATTTCTTCCTATACTTACAGGAAGAGTGCAAGGGTAAATGAACTCAACAGGGGCAAGTATCTGAGACTACCATCCTCTCATAAAACTCAAGAAAACTGAGGGATGACAGACCCTCCGGAAAGGCACATTAGCAATACATGTTAGACTGCTTTTCAGATGTGAAAAATAATTCATATCAGAGATGAATTTGCGGTATCAAAACAACCCATGCGATGAATATATCAATTAGATAATAGATTGCCACCCAGTTACCCTGCCATCATCAGAGTAATCGCCAGGAATATGTGACTGCAAAAGATGCACATTCAATTCCAATTAATTGAATGCAAGTTGTTCATGAGCGCAGCTCTAACGGGAGGCAGAAGAGATGGACAAAATTACATATCGTTCTGCGGACCTGCAAACATATTAACCATATAGGTTATCAATATCTTTATCGCAACATCATGCGCAATATAAGCACCAAACATTATTTTGAAAGTTTATTACTTTGCAATCAACAAGATAAAAAAACAATACTGAAACAATGCATCGTGCACCAGATGTACATAACCGCCCCCGAGAGCTAAACGTTAAGAATAAGATAGTACTCAGAACAGACAATCAGAAAACTTGATAAGAAAGTAAAAAGGAAATTCTAAAGAAGGACACGATCGCATATCTCGAATAATATTTTCCTCTATCTTCACCCTCCATTGTTGGAAAAGCCTGACACTAACTGCTAAGTCGTGAGGTTGAAAAGAGAATGATAATCCAACAAAGTCCCATACCTTGGCAATTGCAATCATAACATGCCACCAAACTACACAGTCCCCTACCTGGCAGAGTGGAAGGCTCTAATACCAATTGACACTAACCTTTAGGAGAACCACATCCCAAAGTTTAGCTCACGAGTGAGGTTGGAGAGCACAAATGTCAGATAAATAGCTTGGAATGTGGGGACAACCTAAATAGACATCAGGCTAATGTTATAATTTCCTAAAATTTTACTAGAGAATTTATTAAGAATCACTGTTGTAGCTGTTTTTCCCACTCTACTATTTTCCCTACGATTGTGGAAACTTAATAAGGATCGATGTACTAGGAAAATGCATATTATAAATAGTGATAGTTACAACTTTCTTTCAGACTAGTCTAGTTAGGATGGAGTCCTTGCTTAGCCAAGCTGGAAGCAATACTCTAGTCGTAAGGCAGGGCAGAGAATATTAGTAAGCTGCATCAACAGTTTTAATATGCTTAATTGCTAACGGAGCATATATGACAATGCCAGATGATAATTGGAATAATATATGCATACTAACCTCCATCCGGATATATTGAGTTGTAGTGTACTTCTGCCCAGAAGCTCAAACAAATTACTGCATAATAAACATAAAACAATAATAATAAACATAACTAAATTGGTTTCATTCTTTTCCATCTGCAGATTAATTATTTATAGAAATATTGAAAGGTTCTGGGTTCCTTCTTTGTTTCCCTGTCTCATTTCCATTTTATGAACAATATCAGCTTGGAAGCAGTAGCTCACTTTGTCCCAACAGAAAAAAATTAGCGAAACACAATTGCTCAGAATAGTAAAAGGCCTAAACTTAAACGATAGTAACCAACTGCATTCTATTAAAATTCTATAACAACCATTAAAACAGTTTTAGATCTATTACAATTTTAAGGTCTTGAAATATTTTGAATATTGTACAATTGGACACTAATTATATGGTTAGCAAAGAAGCATGCATTGTACGTCCAGAACATCATGACATTGTTAACGTAGCATAACTATACCTCGTTTTGACCTTTCAAAATTAGGAAGAATCTCAATGTAGCAAGTGTCCTTGAAAGATGTGATGACAAATATTTTAACTCCGTACTGCAACACATACTAAAAGAATTTAGATACCATATTATGTGTCTAAAGACATTGATTAACAACTATGTGAATCAGATTATCCTAGCACATGCGTAAACAGGGTTAAGCCTCCTAGACAGTTTCAGTTTCAAAATTCTAATGTATTTATGTTTGACATGTAGATTAGATCCACCCACGCAAAACTTAGACTCTAGTTGTAAAAGAAAAATTAAGGTAGGACAATAAAGGTAGCTATCTACAATCTAAGTGTTTCCTCCCACTTTTACTCCCATAAGCCACAATTTCCTAATATCGTACAACAGTACTGGCACAGCATCTAGGACCACAATCTACAACTGTTTTCTGTCATATGGCATCATGGTCTTACCGCAATAGTGTGTCAAAATCATGAATCCTCCTACTAGGAAGAGGGAAACTGTAAAATTTGAAGAAAAGGGGACTTTTAGAAAGGATTGACTGGTATAGTAAATAGTCACTATTGGGATTATCTTTCTGCTAGGTCAAGATCAAGCCACTATTAGCACCATAAAGATGAAAAGAAATATGACATTCACAATATCAACAGCATCCAACATGGCATATCAGCTAAGAAGCATGGACACTAACATAGACACGGCAACATAACAAAACTTGAAGAGGTCATACCTAATTTTGAAGGATCACATAGTGTGTAGTGTCGTGTTGTCTCTAACAGAACTGTACAACATGTGTTGGGAAAGGACATGACTTCTTTTTCTTTTCTTTTTTTTTAAGTGTCCAACTCAATATTCAGAACAAATAAATGATTCAAAAGAACATATGAAAATCATATAATTAAAAAGCATAAGAGATATATAGTTAAGTTGTTGAAGCATACAGAATCTGCAGCAGCCTGCAAGGTCACATGATCCCCCCACTCACCATTCCTGATCCCATCAGCAAGATAGTTGAAATAAGAAACAAATACATCAAGCAAAAATTAATTGAATCAAGTGGGAAGGAATCAAAGGATACTTGGACATTTTCTCCAAATAGTCGACATATGCCATTGGGACATATCCCTCATATATCTCTGGACATAACTTCAGCTGATTTGTAAATAAGTACCCATTATAAATCACAAAAACATTATCAACTTAAAACAACTATGTTTTAATAAAATCAGATCAGTCCTGTTATACAAGACAGCGATGCTTAACAATAATGTGGTAGAAGATTGCCAACCTGATTCACCACTTGTTCTCTCAAAAATTTATGGTGTTCAGGTGTTCGATAAATTTGATCTGATAGCGCACGAAACTGCAAACGTTGCAGATAAAATAAGACACTACTTGTATTATGTAACACAATGACCAGATATTTAAATAGTATGTCATAGGTTATGTAACTATCAATATGTCCAACTTTTAGCGCCATGCTTAATCCAATGGTCACAACAAGATACAGCATACAAGACATGTTGGGCGTATAATTATTAAAAACTTTATTACTTATGAGGAGATGGTTAGAATTGTTTAAACATCATGATACCAGAATATAAGCATACTCAGACAGAAAAGAACAAACCTGACAGTTGCCATCTCCTTGAACTTTGGACTCAACCAACTCATATAGCCGCAGCCTATGAATAAAATTAAATAAAAAGCATTTTCAGCATATTTAGTATAATCAATTGTAGCATCAAATCTATAACTATGAATAAGAGTTCCCACAAATAAAGAGAAATAAAGTAAAAGAGGTCAAGGAAGAATAATAAAACACATTAATAATAGGCAGTTAAGCACTACCTGTGCAGTAGCCTTTGATGATCTAAAGTTGCTTCATCAATCGAAGGTATATCTCCATTGATTCTGGGAACATGCTGCACAAAGGAAAACATATATGTTATATATATATATATATATATAGAGTATTACACACCATTAGGAGACATGTTCTCAAGAACCCACTAAACATATTATAGAAGCTAGAAACTGTTAGCTAACTAGCATCATGAAAGTGACTGAAGGAAACATCAATGAATGCAGCTACAAACCCTGGAGTATACAAATCACTGACATCAGTAAATTTAGAATTTAGATAAGACATCAAAAGTCATCCAGTGACATGTGGTGCCAATTGATAAAGGTTTGAAGAAGGGGAAATGTTCGTCATCACTAGAAAGATAAAAAAGATAAAGCTTTTCAGAAAGACATTATGGCACTTGAGAAGCCTAACTTACTGGAATTGGAACCATCTGATTCAATCTTTTCCCCACTTCTCCATCAAGAGAATGTTCATCAATTTGCTCCAATGAATACAACGATTGATCACCACAATACGAGTTCTTGTCAGAGCTAGAATATGAACTAGAAGGTCCCTCATCATCTGCCTCATCCTGATCATTCTGCTGTCCTACAAATTTTGGACAAAATAAACGCAATGCACAAAAGTAATGCAGGAAATCTTGCGGCTTAAAATGACATCAGACTAACATTCTTTGATATAAAAACATACCAGGGTCATAGCTACCCATTGGATGACTCAGCCACTCTTGTGGCGAATCAGATGGCTGCAGATTTTCCACCCAATCATATGGAGGTTCAGAAGCTTCTGCTACTGTAAGATGTGACATTTGTTGCTGAAGAGCAAATGCCATTAGTTCATCATTTGCCGCATTGCTAAAATCATTATTATAATTCTCTTCCTTAAAATAATACCCATGATAAAAATCTGCATTATCTTGAGTATTGGCACCACAATATCCACAATTGGAATATGGACCAGCATCAAATAGCTGCAAGCCCCATTGTATGACATCTGGATCTTGCTCATAGGAAATCATCTCCACGACAGATAAGTCATCTGCTCCAACCAGCCATAGTCAATTCCAAAACAGTCTTAGTTGATGGATGTTACAATAGTTTTATCTCAAGAGAAATTAGCTTTATAAAGTCCTCGTTCCTGTGAAAAAAATAATCAGGCATAAATTATTTTACATCTCAAATAACAGAGGATTTACTATATAGTGCATAAAAACAACCAACCCGTACAAGAAGAACAAAAAACCTGAATGCAAATGTCATTTGTAATGTCTTAGTAACATATACTTGCTAGTCGCCTAGAATGAATTCTGTCCATAATCGGAAGTAATTAAACCTTAATTTTAAGCCAGAAGTTTCTATGCAAATTATTTTATTTAGACACACCAAAAATAAATCTTCTAGTTGCATAACAATGATAAATATGTTTCTTTATTAGTTATTAGATTTAATTTATTAATTTGGATTTTTGTTTTGGAAACTAGGTTTCTAAATGCACTATTGATTATTTTTAATATCATAGTAAACGTTACGGAGCTATATGGGTTTTTTTTTTTTTTGCTGGTTCTTTAGTTCCTGTTTGGACCACGTTGCTATTTGATCTTCTGCATTCCTAATGTACAATTTTCAGGTCAGCAATTTAGCATACCATAAAACTTACAACAGTCCAATTTAACTAGATTCGATGTCAGCTTAAAGTTATTAATATATATTAATTTGTTTTATGGTTAGCTATGATCCAAAATCAGAACCAATCAATAGATGAACAGTTAGTTTGAGCAGGATGTCCTGTAAGACAACTAACCAGAGACTTCTTATTTTCTTTTGTATTGACCAATTCAATAATTTATCAGCTAAAAAATTGAATTCCTTCATACTAAGTGACTGACTAATATCATTGTTCTGATCCCTTGTAGCATGTAAATACTGTCATGGATGGAAATATATATGTATACTTATATATACACCATAATTGAAATATTTTAGGCACTGAGAGCAACTTGGGAATAGTG
Organism: Delonix regia; assembly: GCA_037074485.1. Lineage (NCBI taxonomy): Eukaryota > Viridiplantae > Streptophyta > Magnoliopsida > Fabales > Fabaceae > Delonix > Delonix regia. Next base: position 11,245,486 of record CM073455.1, read on the forward strand.
AAGTTCAATATAACCAGAAGAAAGTTTCCCCATTAGTCATAATAATATATACGTAATCTCGTCTGTAGTACTGAACATTCATGTGAACTCCATTCAGTGGAAGAAAGATGAGCTAAGTAATTAATGAAGCCATAAGACCAATTACAAGATAAGTGCACTAACTAATTTCAGCCGATTTTAGTACATACTAACGCATTACGATTTAAAATAAATTGTTGGCAAAAATGCGCTCTAAGTATCTTCAAGTGTACGAACAGATGAGCAAAAGGAAAACTAAACTAAAATAAGAAACAGAAGTGGAAAGTCAAAGGATTTTATAGAGTGCAAATTACTCAAGCATCTAGCAATGGTCGAATTAATTTCACAAAGAGTGCAAAAGAGAAGCAGTGGTTTCAGCAGACATTCCCTGAGATGAGGAATTAAAAGAATAATAAAACAGAGTCCTAAAGATATTAATCATAAAATGTCCGATTCATAACCTCTCTCGAGCTCACATTCTTGGTAGCCAAACAACGCATCAAACATTACAAGCAGCACTTTACTCTGATCAAACTTCAAGCAGAAAGCAAGCCATTCTTATACGAAACTGAGCCTCTCAGAATATGTGATGCACTCGAAATGAACATGAATGAATAATAAGAAATGCGCAACAGAGATGCATTATGATTTTCACCTTTAGATCATACCGACGACGACGCAGATCATGCCAAATCTGTTGGAAGATGAAGACGATCCAAAGAAAACAACCAAGAAGATCCGAATTCGAATAAATGATAGTTAACTAAAAAGTTTCAAAAATGAGAAGAAGACTTTGACATTTAATATACTATAATGCAAATCATTGAAACGGGAGACGCCACAGAATGAGAAGATGAGGAAAATGGTGGAAGTGAGAAGGATCTTCGTAAGCGGAGGGCTTCAGAAAAAGGCCAAAATGGTAAAATGACAAACATCACGAGGTTTTGTTCAGTGTTTCAGAAGCGAATCTTTGAAGTGGCGAAGGGTGTGACTGATGATGAGAGAGAATTTTAATTTTTCCTTTTGTTTTTTTAATATTTCGGTATTTTGTTTGTTTATATTTAAGCGAATCTTCAGAAAATGGCATCTCATTTCGCACCGTCTGGGAAACGTGATCATCTGGAATGGCGCCAAAACTGAAAATGTTAAGTGGTCCCATTGAAATATTGATTCTTATGTTTGGTCATTTGTGGTTTTAGAGCTAATTTAAGCGCGCTTTTCCCTTTACGGTATCTGGTTTAATTAATTTGTGGTGATATCATATGGCGAAAGTCAATATTTTTCTGGCAATTAATAATTATCAATGGAGATAACTTACTTTAATAGTATCTATCCTTCAAAATGTCAGCTTTGTGTATGTTTTCGATTTATTATAAATTAATTTTTTGAAATTATAAAAATCAATTATTCTCTTCTTCTTATTAGATGTTCTCGTCATACCAAAAAGCACGACCTGCATTAAAAAAAAAAAAAAAATCTCACATACTATTGCACCAAAAATACTTCGGCGATGCTTTCTCCAAAATCAAATATAGAAATAGAATTTTCATACAATAAAACATGTTAAATCTTATGTACAAACTGATCTATATATACTAGAAGTCGTCTATAATGCATCGCGTGGCCGATAAGAATTCAAAATTTTGCAATATCTAAACTCTAGTATTTATAAGTTTGATCATCATAATTTAGTTTAAAATATTAAAAAGAAAGTTTTTAATTTCATTTGACACTTTATATAAGATTAAATTATATAAATTTATACAATATAATTCCTCATAATTAGGTTTTTAGTGCATAGTCTATTATATATGTTTATACTGGTTCATATTTTTTACTTAATACTATTTATTATTGTATCATTAATCATATTTTTCTTTAATTAAATTTTATTATATAAAGAATCAATAAAAAATATATATTATAATTCTACACTATCAAATTTTTTATCTTTTAATATTAACAGTGCATAATTAATATTAAAATTTTATACAATTTCATTTTATCAAATTTTAATTGATATTACATATGAAACAACACCATAAGTGGGTATCATAATTAACAAGAAGCCTACCTTATATATAGAAATCAAGAAAAATAAGGAAAGATAACATTAAAAATAATAATAATAAAGTAAATAGAAATATAAGGGGTAAAAAGGTATGTATCATTATTTATTCAAATTGATCCAATTATGTTCTGCACTTGTGTTTGATAAGAAAATTGTGTATCAAAAAGGATTAATGACTAATTCATTATAAAAATTTTTGTAATATATTCAAAATAATTTATTGTCATGATAGAGATATAAAATTAAGTAACCCAAGAATCATAAAAGTGCCCACGAAGTTGGTTGCCCAGAAGTATTGTCTCATCGATCCTACCTTAATTTTATACTTATTTAGTCCTAATTTTAAAAAAATAAATCCTTGTATTTATGTTATAAACTCTTTTAAAAGGATGCTACCCCTAGTATGGTCAGTAAACGGAAGAAAAAACCACTACATATTTTTATATTGATTTTAATGTTTCTAGCAGACATAAAACGAATTTCACGGACAAATATCTGGCATGTGTGCTCAAAAGTTTCATTATTTCGATTATTTGTTGCATTATTAAACCAAGGTTATTGTCCCAAAAAGAAGAAAAGACCCAAGGTCGTACGCGAGAGGTAGAAGCGGCAAATGTTTGGTGGCCCACTAGTCGTGTAATTATGTGCTTAATTATTGTTTAGTACGAGGTCGGATATGTCAATGGTTGTCATTTTCAGGGACCACGTTACAGGAACGTTATTTGAGTGCAACATTTCTCATTCTTAGATACTCTAATTTAGAGATTGATATTTTAAATTTGAATGTCATGAAAACCGATACCTTAAATATAGAGAATGCATGATTAGTTGAATGTTTGTGTTTGAGAAAGAGAGGGAGAGATGTCTAAAAGACGAAAGAATAAGATGCATTTGTAGAGTAAAATACATAATACGCAATATACAAAACACTAATAAAAGGAATTTAATGAAATAACAAAACGAACTCTACGTTGTCTTTCTGTGCTCCCCACACTTCGCCAACTCTTCCTCCCCGCCATTTCTTGCTCCGAGAAAACGAACCGTCTCTTTACAACCAACTCTCTTTCTCTCTCTCTCTCTCTCTCTTTCTCTGTGTTTCTCTCTCTCTCTCTCTCATGTCTCTGGTTCCCAAAACACATTCATCGATCTCGGCCTCTCTTTCTGAATCTCTGCTTCACTTACAATGAATTTACCCATACAATAATGAGATTGCGCCATAGTTATTGATATTTCATACTAAGAAAGAAAAAAAAAAATCTGTTTGCAGAGCTGAAACCAAAGCTGTTAAAAAAAAATGAACAACGAAATTTGGAAGGTTGCTTTGGTTTTCATTGTTGCATTAAGCTGCTATGCGGGACAAGTTTCGTCTCAGGAAACCAAAAAAAATCCAGCTGCGGTTCAGCTCGTCGCCCAGGCCGTATACGGAAGCATGTCTAGTTTCACGGGCGTCTTCAAGGACGAAATAAAAAAGAATTTGGGTTTTTGCATTATTGATGTGTGAGCAATCGTTTTTTTTTTCCGCATCTTTTTCATTCATTTTCGTCGCTTTCTTTACTCTGACGGATTTCTTGTCCTTTAGGGATGCTGATTGGGATGGGGCGTTTAATTTCACAAATGATCTGACATTTTTGACCTCATGTTCCCAGACTTTAAAAGGTATGCCCATCGCTTTGCTTAGTTTCTGATCCCATTTGCCCTGTAATAGGCCATTGAAGCAGCTCCTTCAGCTCCCGCACAACTATTCTTGGAGGAATATACCACAGTCATCAAGGCGTATATAATAGCATTAATTATTGTTCTTATCTGTCCTTCATATATAATTAACATTTCCCAAATGAAGTTTCCTATATAGCATTAACCTTGCTTAAAGAAGATTGTTCTATTCTTCAAATTAGCTTTGTTTCAATTTCAACAGTTTCACTTTCTGAGCAGTTGCTGCTGTATTTGGCGACTTTACAGGAGATATTTCACAGCGCATATGCACAGCAGCGGAAATAAAGTTCTATGCCAGTGGTTTTGATATAAAGTCAAAGGGCAAATCTAGCAACTTGCAGCCCAACAAGAACTGTAATTTGAGCGTTTGGCTTAACGGATGTGAGCCTGGATGGGGCTGTAGTGCTGCTGAGAAAGTACAACTTAACAATTCCAAGGACATCCCTATCAGATCTACTGACTGCCAGCCTTGTTGTCCGGGTTTCTTTTGCCCACGTGGCATCACTTGCATGATACGTAAGTATTCAAATAAGGGCCATGATTTGCTTTGAGTATGACACTTTTCTAGTGGCATGGATTTCTAGCACCCTGTATTTGCCATTATGGTAATGTTTTATCCTGCACTTTTCAAATTTTCATTCATTTGTTGCCCATTTGGTTTGTTATTGAAGCTTGCCCATTGGGTGCTTACTGTCCACGTGGACAGCTCAATCAAGGTACCGGAGTGTGTGAACCGTAAGTCCATACCTTTTGCACTTTTAGTTGTTTCACCTTTCTTATTTATAGCATACATTAATATTTATCAGCAGGATAAATGTGCAGATATCGTTATCAGCTACCTGCTGGAAAGACAAACCACAGTTGTGGGGGAGCAGATGTTTGGGCAGACATTTCGAGTAGTTGGGACGTATTCTGTTCAGGAGGATCATACTGTCCGTCTACTATCGAAAAAAACCCTTGTACTTCAGGGTATTGATAATTATTCCTGAACTTCAAGGATATGTTTTTCATTTGCAATTTGCAATTTTATTTTTGTAACCGGCTGCATGACTTTATATTGTTCCTGAAAAAATTGGCACCTTCTTTATATTTTGCCTGTTCTCTTTTCTGTTCTATTGTGCAACATCCACATTCTTTTTGTTTCTTGATGTTCTAAGTTACTTTCGTATGTACATTGCAGACATTACTGCAGGACGGGTTCAACTGAACAAGAGAGTAAGTTTCACCAATTCTCGTATTAAACTACCCATAGTCATTCTTCTACACCCAATCTCATATTCTCAAATCATGGAAACTATGTAATGTGTCTACAGATGCGATTTGATCTAAAATGGATATCAGTTGAGTCAGCAATCTCAAAACAAAGTTTTGGTGGTTCGAGAACATTATAATGTTCAAATCTCAACAGAAGCTTTCTTTTGAATTCCTTGATATACACCCCTGATATATTTTCATGTTTATGTATTCGTAATGTATGATTAACTGTTTAAAAATGAAAATGCACTTTTCCCTTGAGTTTGAACGTGCTTCATTGTGCTAGATGACTGTGACACTGAGCCTTTCTCTTTTATTGTTCTTCTCTATTTCACAGGTTGTTTCAAACTGGCAACTTGTAAGCCTCAATCAGCTAATCAGAATATTACTGCATATGGTGTTATGGTTTTTGTGAGTGATCTTAAACCTTTTCATACTATGTGAAGCACGATTAATATAAGTTTCATAACTGTATTATATAGTTAATAACCAACATAAATATTCTTCTTTAAGATTCATTTTTATTAATTCTTAATCTTAAACTACTATGGGCGCCCTATTTGCATAAACATAAGGGCACACATGAATTTCAAAAACCCAGTGCTACCAAACCTGGGGAGGATGAACATCTGTTGCAACATGTGGTAGTGATTAGTGAGATTATTGGCAGCTTAGATGACAGCTGTTTTGTTTAAATTCCATTGTAGTAATCATACATTCTCTTGACACTACATATTTGATCATGCTTTCTCGAATATTTTTTATGAATCTTGAAAGATTGGTGACACGGACACATACCATCCGGAGCTTCCAAAAATATACCAGGATGAATTTCTTTCCCTTTCTCTCGAGATTGGCTTAATAAATGATTGCACTACCCTCCCCCAAACCCGAAAAAAAAAAAAAAGGAACTCTGTACGTCCCAGTAGAACTGACACATACCATCCGGAGCTTCCAAAAATATACCAGGATGAATTTCTTTCCCTTTCTCTCGAGATTGGCTTAATAAATGGTTGCACTACCCTCCCCCAAACCCAAAAAAAAAAAAAAGGAACTCTGTACGTCCCTGTAGAACTGACCCTTCAGTGTCAATGTAGGCTGGCTTGAGCTTTTTGCTTATCATCATATATAACTGTTCGGACCAAGTTCTTGCAACACGAGAAAGAAGAATAGCAAAATCAAGAGAAAGGGCTGCCGCAAGTGTAAGAGAAACACAAGCCCGTGAAAAATGGAAATCTGCAAAAGATATTGCTAAGAAGCATGCAGTAGGACTGCAAACTTCTTTATCACGTACATTTTCTCGTAGAAAATCTATGAAGTCAGATCTGAAAGCTTTTGGTTCTAAATCTGCAGCAGATGTTCCCGTACCACCTGCGTCTCCAGGAACTGCTGGTACATCCTCTGCAGGATCTAAAGGAACGAAAAAAGATAAGAGCAACCTCACAAAAATGATCCAAAAAATTGAGGAAGACCCTGATAGTCAGGAAGGCTTTAATGTTGAGATAGGAGATAAAAATATCAAAAAGCAAGCACCAAAGGGTAAGCAATTGCATACTCAGAGCCAAATTTTTAAGTATGCCTATGGTCAGATTGAAAAAGAAAAGGCTTTACAGGAACAAAATAAGAACCTGACCTTCTCCGGAGTTATTTCAATGGCTAGTGATATTGAGATCAGGAAGAGGCCTACAATTGAAGTTGCTTTTAAAGATTTAACCCTCACTTTGAATGCAAAAAACAAGCATCTTTTAAGATGTGTGACTGGGAAACTACATCCTGGTCGAGTTTCGGCGGTCATGGGCCCATCTGGGGCTGGGAAAACAACATTTCTTTCTGCTTTAACAGGAAAAGCAACTGGATGTCATACAACTGGTTTAGTTCTCATAAATGGCAAGGTTGAATCTATCCGGTCATACAAGAAGATAATTGGGTTTGTGCCACAAGATGATATTGTGCATGGCAATTTGACAGTGGAAGAGAATCTGTGGTTCAGTGCCAGATGCAGGTATAAACTCCTCCAGCACTTTAGCCTCTTGGATAGCTCTACTTTAAAAATGGATTAATTATGCCAATCATATGACTAGAATGTTTACATCTTTTGGTAGAAATTAGCCACTGTTTAGTTGCTACTTGCTCGTACGCATTATTCTTGTGCCTTGTAAATCCAAGGATCAACCTCAGGATTTAATGTATATTCCAGCTTCTGACTATTTTTCCCTCACTTTCCCTAAATTGCTTGCCAATGTAGACTCTCGGCTGATCTACCGAAACCAGAGAAGGTTCTAGTAGTTGAAAGAGTCATTGAGTCTTTAGGTCTGCAGGCAATCCGAGATTCTCTGGTTGGAACAGTGGAAAAACGCGGAATCTCTGGAGGTCAAAGGAAACGTGTGAACGTAGGACTGGAAATGGTCATGGAACCTTCACTGCTGATTTTAGATGAGCCAACGTCTGGTTTGGATAGTTCATCCTCTCAGTTACTGCTTAGAGCACTTAGACGTGAGGCTCTAGAAGGTGTAAATATATGTATGGTCCTTCATCAACCAAGGTAAATTTTAAAATGACAATTAAATATTGGAATTCATAATCATTCTTATTTTCCATTTCTTTCTATAGAATATTAAAATCATTTGTTTACCAAGTTATGTTCGTTTTCTCCTTCAATAACCCAAAATAATGCTCTCTTCTATTTTGGGTGTCCTTCAGTTACACACTGTTCAAGATGTTTGATGATTTTATACTGCTAGCTAAAGGTGGTCTTACAGTGTATCATGGACCGGTGAAGAAAGTTGAAGAGTATTTTTCCAGCTTGGGGATTGTTGTTCCCGAGCGTGTTAATCCTCCAGATTACTACATTGACATTTTAGAAGGGATAGTAAAACCAAGCTCAAGTACGGCAGTAGACTATAAACAGTTACCTGTTAGATGGATGCTTCATAATGGGTACCCAGTTCCCTTGGACATGCTACAGGGTGTTGAAGGAATGGAAGGCGCAAGTGGTGAAAGTTCAACACATGGCGCAGCTACTCAACCAGAAGCAACCGAGGATCCATCTTTAGCTGGAGAACTTTGGCAGGATGTAAAAGTCAATGTTGAGAAGAAGAAGGACTTCCTACGACATACTTTTTTTTCTTCAAATGATCTATCTAATCGTATAACCCCAGGAGTGTTCCAACAATATAGATACTTTCTTGGAAGGTAAAGTACAAGAGAGCTGATGTTTCCGCTAAATTATCAAAAAATACAAAAATTTAATAGCAAACACTAAAGCAATTTCATCTAATTTGTGTCCTTTCTAACAGTTGATTTGGATATTATGGGTTTCCTGCAGGTCTGGCAAGCAGCGGTTACGGGAAGCTAGAACACAAGCTGTAGATTATCTAATTTTGTTATTAGCTGGAATCTGCTTAGGAACACTTGCCAAAGTGAGTGACGAAACATTTGGAGCAAATGGTTATACATACACCGTTATAGCAGTATGTAAGTTTCAAGCTATTACTGCCAGGAATGGTGAAATTACCTACCTTTTCTGTCATCTATCCTTTTTCACTAATAGTTTCTTACTTTCAGCACTCCTGTGCAAGATTGCGGCCTTGAGAACGTTTTCACTGGATAAGTTGCACTACTGGAGGGAGAGTGCGTCCGGCATGAGTAGCCTGGCTTACTTTCTTGCAAAGGATACAGTCGACCACTTTAATACACTCATAAAGCCTGTAGTCTATCTCTCAATGTTCTACTTCTTCAACAATCCTAGATCATCTGTTGTAGATAACTATTGTGTTTTGCTGTGCTTGGTGTACTGTGTCACTGGCATAGCTTATATATTGGCGATCGCGCTTGAACCTGGTCCCGCCCAATTGGTGAGCATTGTTTTATATCTTTCCTTGCATTTAGTGATGTGGATTTGTCTAATTTTTAGTCACAAGCCATTGCTGTGTTATGCAGTGGTCAGTGTTACTTCCTGTAGTTTTGACTCTCATAGCAACCAGTGATAGTGTAGCCGATAACCCATTTATGAGCAAGATATCCGAACTTTGCTACGCAAAGTGGGCTCTTGAAGCATTTGTGATATCAAACGCTAAAAGGTTATAAACCTCTCAGTTACTTCCTTTTCGCTGCCTACCTTCAAATATAGGCTTTTGTGCTGACATTAAATTGGTTTGTCTGGTGTAGATATGCTGGAGTTTGGTTAATAAGTCGATGCGGTGCACTCTCTCTCCGTGGCTACGATCTCAACAACTGGTACCGATGTCTTATTTTTCTTGTGGTAACCGGAGTAGTTAGTCGCGTTGTTGCATTCTTTTGTATGATGACCCTCCAGAAGAAATAAATTCAGTTCGTCAGTTCCTCTATACTTTCTTTTTGTACAATGAAAAACAGAAAAACAAAGACACACAAAAAACAGAAGTCCAAGACTCTTGGCTGGTGCTGCAGCTCATGGCCTTGGCCACTCCTGATAAAGCAACGTGACAAGAGTTGAATCCTCGTGGAGGTCAATTATGTACAGAAGAATGACCGTGTAATCTCTGACACCCATTTTAACATAGCACTTGAATACCCTCTTCTCTCTAAACTCTTCTTATGTAAGTAATACATGGACAATAATATAACTTCAGTGTTTATTCGTTGAATAATAGATGAGAGTTTCGATTAGAGAGTAGAAGTTTGCCTTGAACAAGAGAGAAAGAAGCAAGCAGAAATGGATCAGATAGCAATCTTAATTACTAGAGTGCTCTTGTAAAGGAATTTTGGGGATAACCGTTGCAGCGACTTCAATTTAAAAGTAACAAGCCACAATATTCATTATGAAATGAAACCACAAGAAGAATACGATAAGGAACATGTTTTCATTTTGGATAAATATAATCCAACATGTTTCTGAGAGAAGATCAAGCAAACAATTCCTGCTTAAATTAATGATATTATATAGGCATTGCCATTTTTCTGAAGTTACTTGTTTCATCAATTTGTGAAATAATTCAAAGAACTATATTGGAAATACTGCAAGTGAAATAGCACTATATACTTTAGAAAAATTTTACCAGTATACAAACACATTAAACACCAGATCTTAGTACATGTACACGTTATGTATGTGCCTACAGCCTATTTTTGCATGTACACCAGATCTACCAAATAAAAGAAGTTCCTCATATGCTAATATTACTTGCTACTGACGCACGTTATACACTGAAAAAAGGAGGCATTTGAACTTATTCCAAAGTAAGCACATATACAGTCAACGTGCGCACAGAACTACAGCAATGAATAGGATAATTATCTTAAACCATAACCTTGACGATAAAGTTAAAGATTCTTCATTAGATAAAGTTTAAACAAGCCAAATAAATCATTTAAAAAAAACCTGATATAAATATGCAGGAAATAAAATTCACTAAAAATTATATTGACAAGATTACATATCTCTTCATTTTTATTTTAATCTACTTATTTTGTTTTAGCTAAGTTTACTTAAAAATCAATAAAGTTATTAATTTTGAATACCGTGTTGGACGAGGGTTCGAGAATTCAACTGTCGGATACTGTCGTGTCAATATGATCTGTGCCACTCAACAAAATTTGACTATGGAGAATAATATCCGACCTGGTTTTGTTTCCGATTAGTACGCTACACATATTCTTTTACACTTTTTTAACTTTGTTGACCCATCTGTCCCATCACAACAAAATTCCAGTACGATTGACGGCAATCCGAAGCTCCTTGTTGTGTGGCTTATTTTAGTCCTTGAAATAGTATTTATCAATTTGATTTTTATAAACTTTTTTAATTTAACCCTATGTAAATAAGATATTTATTTACTTTACATTTTTAAAAATTATTTTTTTATTTAATTCTTTAAACAGAATCTATTATAAACGAAATTATTACCACAAAATTTCTCAAAAAATATATTAATTTTTTTAAAAAAGACATTGTTACAAATTATTTTATCTATGAATAATTAAAGTTAAAAATATCTTATATATAAGAAATCTAAGATAATTTTATCAGAAACTAAATTAAAAAAAACAAAATTTTACACGATTTAACAATTCTCACTTGATTTTCAACACATGCCTGGTTCAATACCCTCCTCAAGTATTGTCCAAATAATTCTCACTATAAAATTTGACCTTTCTCGTGTAAAAATTTAATCTTGAGAAATTTTCAACTTTGAAAATCAATGCAGCTACGTAAATTAAGCCCTAAAAGTATCTTCGCAGCCTACGCATGAATATAATACAGGGTCACAACCAAATATCAATTATTAATTCAGGATCATAAACCAGGACCGTGCAATAATTATTTAATAACTAATAAAAGAAATTTGAAATTGAAAGCAACACTTGTTTCTCCTGCCATTCTTATATGCATTTCTGCTACTCCCGTCAATTCATCACAATAAATAGTTAAATATATTTGCAAACACATTCTATCCAATCCGGAGGATTTATAATTAAAAAAAAATCTAAAAAAATGATAATTAAAAATCTAATCAAACAATTTCTCTTTTAATGCATGAATAATTCTCATCAAGATTATTATTATTAAAAGAAAAAGAAAGAAAAAGCCGACATTACCGAACTCATCATCGAGGAGCCAATGAGACAGAAATATCAGTGGGCATCCTCAAGTTGTCCGACCAAATCCTTGACTTCAGATACAGCCTGGAGATCTTTCCAGCAACGCGTCCCATGTTGGGCCTCTTATCTGGATCCACGTGTACGCAGTCTAACGCTACACGTGTCAACTCCTCCGCCACGTCAACCGGGAACGAGTCCTTCAGCCTCCTATCCAACCACTTCCTCAGCCTCCCTTCCACGCCGCCACCGCTGTCGCTACCACCGTCCACGACGGCCCTTGCCGTATCGATCACCGAGTTTGTCAAGAATTCGCGGGTTTTCTTATCGAATTTGAACTTCAGAGGCTTGTCTCCCGATAACAACTCCAAGATCACTACCCCGAAAGCGTACACATCGGACTTTTGGGTTGCCACGCCGGTTGATTGGTATTCCGGTGACATGTACCCTTCCACGTCCTCTAATTGCTTTTCCGAGTTCCCCGATCGTTTTATTTCCTTTGATGTCGTGGAAGACAGGAATGAAGATGACTCCTCTCTGATCTCTCCCAACTGTTTCGCGCTTTCGTTCTCTTCGTCGATCTCACCGCAAAGCTGGGCGGCGCCAAAGTGGCAAATCTTGGCGTTGAGCGAAGTTTCCGTCACAATTATTCCACTGCTCTTAATGTGATTGTGCATCAAGTTTAGGGTTAAACCGGTTTTGCTGTGAATATAATCGAGCCCGTGGGCGAGATCTGTAGCAACCTGCATTCTGGAAATCCAACTGGACAGAACCGTGAAGTGTAGGTTCTTCGTATTTCTCAAGCAATCGGAGAGATTAGCCCCATTCACGAATTCGTACACGAGGTAAATGTGATCGCCGGAGATGGAAGCGCCGAGGAGCTTGATGATGCTGACGTGGTGGCTACGGCAAATTACAGAGAGGCGTCCCTTGAGCTGATTCGTCTCCAGTATGCGACGGAGTTTTCGCTGGAAAACAATGACTTCTCTGTCTTTGAGAGTGCATCTCCAAGAGGGAGTAGAAGGAGAGAAGGAATAGCGCTTGGCGAGGAAATTGTTGGTGGCGGAGCGAATTTCAGAGAAATCGTAGATGTGGGGGTTCTCAGGGAGGCTGTCTCGAAGCCTAGTGAGAGAGGTACGACTAGAAATGGAGTTATCGGAGGAGAGCCTGTAACCGGTGGAGCCGGAGTGAGCAGCGGAGCTGGTGTACGAAGTGGACGGGTCGGAGGAGGAAGAGGTAGGAAAGGTGGGTCTGGAAGATGACGAAGGTCTTGGTTTAGGGTTGCGAGAGTTTCGAGGGCTGGAGGTAGGATTGGAAGCGTTGACGGCCATTTTGGTTTTACACATTCAGGAACAAGAGGAGAACAAGAAAAAGAAGGAGATGATGAAAGTTGGGAATAATTGCGATGGGGTCGGCTAGCAAATTGATGGGTGAGAATTCAACGAGATGATTGGGCAAGAAGAGCTCAATATGATTTGTTAATGCTAATGACGGATTGCAGAAAGCGCAGTTGCCTAGTCTGACGATGACGCAGAGGAGGAGGGGTCATGATATGTCCCAATTGTTAAAAGGTACGACCTTGGTTATTATGCCTGCTCTTTTTGCTTTCAATGCTTTGATTCATTATTATTGCCATCACCAGAATCATATTCCCCTCCAGTTTCTTAGTTTGTATCACCTCTGTAAAGTCGTCTTAATTTTGATGACTGAGTAATCTTTGGAATTTGGATTGCCCCTCTCTTGGTTCAAAAGCACCCGATGCTTTGCGAGTACGAGTGGTTCCCTTTAGCTGGAAAGTGGACTTTTTTTACTTTCTACTCTCAGTTTCCGTCCACAGACAAAACCAACATTCTTTGAAAGAAAATCTTGGTTTATTTATTTGTACATTTTAATATAATATTTTACTTCTGTAACTTTTAATTTAATTTAGTATGTAATTAGATTCACATTAGATTAATATAATTTTAAATTAATTTAATTTTTATAATTAATTTTGATCAAATATAATTTTATGTTTAAAAATTAATTTTTTCTATTATCTATATAGTTTATTCAAAAGTGCAAATAAAAATTTAAGAAGGGAAATTAATTTTAAAAAAAATCAAATATGAAACCAAATAAAAATATTTTTAAAAAATTCTCATTTAAGTATACAAACAAATTTTTAAACTTTTCAAACATTAAATTTTTTTTAATTTTCTTTTAGTGCTTGAAATGCTCATTATAAAGTAATGAAAAAAATTATATGATATAAATTGAAATTAAATGATTAAATTAAAATCAATTAATAAACTAATAGAATAGTTAAGGCTAAATAAAAAATTCTCATAAATTCTGATAACTTAATAGTTATTTTGAAAATTCACGGGTCGCATCGCATTGTCTTCTTGGGAGTGTGTGCATAAATAATTTTCTATAATTTTCTTGGTTAGATGGTTTACTTGCGTCGAATGAATGTAAACTGTTCTTCTTGTTTTATATTTTCGATCTTGCTCGTGCAGGGTGATGATATGATAATAGAGGGCTGGCTGCTCTAGTGCCAGGACCATGACAGTATCATCGGTGACACACAGATACTGGATGCAGAAGGCATGTTGAAAACTACAGGATATGAAGCATATTTAGATTCTTTGTATTTTAAAAATTCAACTTTTTTGTATTTAAAATATTTGTATTATTAAATTTCTTATTTAGATTTTAATAAATATTAAATAATTTAATAATTTCTAACATATTAAAACAGTTCATTCAATGATTGATTTAATAATTCAAATTATATTAAGTTCATTTATATTTAAATTTTCAATCTCATCGAATTTATTTTTAAAGATGGAAAGAAGTTATATTATAAATTTTACGTTAAACAATTACATAGATTTAATAATCTATAATTAAAATTTTATCAATTTTTATAATTTTTTAAGCAACTGATATTATTATTAATGTAATACATTATATAGAAAATTTAACATGAAAATGTTAAAAGTAGTTTCTAATATTAAAAATTATTTATAATTTCAAACAAAGATGAATTTCGAACAAATTAAATTATTCTTTCATATATATATTAGAAACCAAAATGGGTAAAGAAATAAATTATTTATTGGATATTTTTTATTTGGATGCAAAATTCTAAATTTAAGAAATAAAAATCATTATTTAATTATAAAGTAAGGCAGACAAATTTTTATAAAGCAATTGAGTAAATTCTTATCAAAATAAAATAAAAGATATGGGAGAAAATTATGTTAAAAAAATTAAAAATTCTAAAATTTTCAAATATCATGGTTAAAATTAACGTGGTTCCATGATAACAAAGTCACAGTTCGGTCACTCATTGTAAGTAAAGAAAATTCAAAATTGGAGGCTTCTACTAGAGCCCATACCCTATGCCATCGCTTCGCCCACTCTATTATATAAGGACACTCACACATCCTTTTTCCCTCAAGCCTAACATTCACAACTACTTCTGTACTCATTTTTGTCAAGCATACTTTAGAGTAGGGCTAATTGTTGGCCAGGCCGAGCCAGGTATGAATGTAACCCGAGACCCGGCTCGAAAATGTCTGTTTTGCTTACCCTGGGCCTGACCCCACCCAGAACAGACCCAAAAATTATCGGGCCGTCTAGGCCGAGCCGAGTAAAATCGAGCCAAGGGTAAAATTCAAAGTTTGCCTTAAAAAGTAGTTGTGCATGTATCCTACAGAAGGCCTTTGAAAATTAATTAGGCTTAAGCAATATAAAAATTTTGACGAGTTGGAATCACCACAATATATATTATTGCACAAATTAAACCATCTGCTAGCCAATAGAACCAATACAAAGACCAACAGTTGGCCCAAGGAATAATTAAGAAATAATATATACCACATGAGAGTGATTTGAAGAGATGAGAGAAGCACCATCATAGCCATTAGCCATTGAATCATGAATAAAGGATCAAAATTAAACGACCATTTATCAAGTCCTATGACTGATGACTCCACCTAATGGATTAAACACAATTATTGTGATTAACAGGGCAGTGGTTATGGTGTGGACCTGTTCTGTCTCATAATTACCAATCCTCTCATTTTATATTCCTATATGTAAGGGGATAGAAAGATGTTGTCATCTAGACACAGACATATGAGATGAATGTTAAACATTTCCCCTTGATATTTATTGCGCATCTTAATCCTCAAACAAAGATGAAAAACAATACCTGTAAAGTAAACTTGTGATTTTTATCATGCTCACACAACTTGGAAGCTAATACAGTATAATACTTGTAAAGAAATTTTCTTGTAAGCAACACTCAACTAGAACTTGCATTATCTCCCTATCCTGTAAATAGATACAAGAATTATGTATCACTAGATGGAAGGCCTTATAGCTGAATTATGACACAAGTAAACTATGAAAGAGGTTAACCTACTGGCCTGCTAAATCCAATCTTAGAAGCTTCTCAAATGCATCAATATAATCATCCCCGCTCATAATTATATAAATCCCAAAAGCAAGTTGCATCATTCGTTGGGTTTCAACAATATCTTTGTCTATTCTACTGGCAACTTCCTCAACATCATCTATTGTAGAAAGAGCTTCCCCAAACAACCATAACTAGCCTTTCTTGTCAAGGTCAAGTAGCTTGTTCCATTTAAGCTCTCTAATCAAAATATCAACCACTTAGTTGGAAAAAGTAATTAAAAATGTTATCATTTATGAATGTTGTTTAAATAATAAACCAATAGTTCAAAGTTGACATAATGATTTTAAATAAAATTATTTGCTTTATATATATATATATATATATATATATATATAAGAGAGAGAGAGAGAGGGAAAGAGGGAGAGAGAGAGAGAAAGGCATAGAGCCATTATATCAAGACTAGAAAGTTGGAGAAGCATATAAATCCACTCAGAGCAAAATGATGATGTTGACTTTGCAAAGAAGAACCTCAACACTAAAAGTCAATCGAGGCCATTGGTACTAGAGCTATGCCACATTAGGTAGGATCTTCCAACAAGCATATAATACAACACTATCTTAAGACCATCAAATCAGCTCTAAAGAAATATAATATAGTAACCAAACTTTAAGCAGCCAAGCACTAAGCACGATCACAATATTGTTAATAAGTCATCATACAGCGACCATAGTTAATATTGCTATAAAAGAAAGACCAAAATAAATTCCATGTCGTAGCTGCAATAAATTCTCCTTTTAAATAAAAGAACTTCACAATGATCATCACTAAATTCAAATTAAAAACCACTCTAAGATACATTGGTATCTCAAGTGATAAAAAATCACCCTTAATCAAATATCTTGTCTATGGATATACTCAAGATAGTAAGACTTACTTCAAAAACAGAGACTCCAACATGAGAGTTATCCTTAAAAGCAACCTTTGGGATGCGAACAATTAAATGGCAAGAGAGTTTCTCAACAGGATAGATGAATAGGAGATAATAAGAATCTGATAAATCTTTTCCTATTCAAATCCAATAAAGAATAAGAGTATATCAGTAAAATCTAAAATTTATGATTACCACTTAAAAAAAAGGCATGTAGAAATCTTGTATGAAATGAAAATGGTATATTTACGGAATGAATAGCTCACTCGTTGCTTGTAACATTCGGTACTTTAACTCAAACACCAAATGAAAATGCCAACGGCCTCCTTTAACAGCCCAAAATTGCCTGAAAGGCATAGCCATGTTCAAGATAACCTCTTAAACATATTTATTGCTGGCATTTCATCAAAGCATGGCAAAAGGAGCATTTACTAATTAATTTCCCATGAAAAAAAAATCAGAAAATAGAACCCAATTTCTGGTAGCTCATATAAAAGAGGGTCTGAATGCTGAATGATAATTATTAAATATTCTTTGAACATCATCTTACCATTATAAATTAAGAAGAGTTAACTAGTATAATGATCTAAATACAAGTAGAACATATTGAAAGCTTAAATAGCCGGGATATTTCATTTATCAGCAGCATCTACCACCACATCTTCACATTCATGTTGATCGTCAGGCACCTGCAAAGGGATGTCTTCAAACCGATTCATTCAACAATCTTACATAGCCAATTATTATAAGGCCATCCTATGATAATAATTTTATAAAACTACTTCTAAATAGATATCAGTAGAAAGGTCTATGATATATACAGTCTAACAATGAACATAGGTTGAGACACAATATTAAGAGTCTTAGCATCATCCTTGTCAACAAAAGATTAACTTCCCATTAGCATCATCCTCGAATGGGTTATTATAAAACCAACTCAAAAATTCAAATACATGATCAAATAACATTTATCCACCACACTAATGTATTAAACCAAATCTATATAGTATAAAATTCAAATGTTTATAACAAGATAAAACCAGATTTCATCTTCATTTGCTTCTTACTCAAGCTACACCATATTTGAACTTCTTTATTGATCCATGTTTCATCCTTATCCTCTTCATCTAAAATTCACAATAATAAGACAATTAGATAATTCATACCCTTAAAATTCATCATAGTAATTAGTCAATTAAATGAATGCAAAGAACATTAGAAAAGAATTACAAATATATCTAAGTTTAACCACTACTAATTTCTTAATCTTACATATAATGGTATAAGAATGAAACACATGGTCAATCAACATTCATCTCAGTGGTAATACATCCAACTTCACCACCGGATCCGCTTGAACCTCCTAAAACATCTATAAAACATAACGAGAACAACATAGCTATATCAATATAAGTTTTAGGGAAGGCACATATGTAAAAGACAGTGAGAAACTTACCAGTTGCAATAGTATCAAATTCTTCACATTGGTCAAAATCTCGCTCTTCAATGTTAAACTCTGTAGGATTTAGCCAATTTTGAGTGCAAATTAGTGCCTTAGTCATCCTAGGAGATAATGAACTTCTAAAAGTATCAAGCACACGACCACCAATGCTAAAAATAGACTTAGATGCTACGATAGAGACCAGCACAGTTAATACATCACGTGCAATTGACGATAGAGTTTTATATTTCGAAGAATTGTCTCTCCACCAAGCCAAAACATCGAAGGCATTGTAAACATCAAGCACTTCAAACTCAAGATATTTCTCCAACTCTATTTTCATATTTAAACCTCCTTTACTCCTTTGGCTCAATCACCATTTGTCCATCGGTCCTGTAGACATGAACGAAGGCATTCGTACCCCCTGGCATCCAAAGATTCGTTTGAACTACCACCACCAATATCTTCAGATGGCTGAGGCACTTCATTAGCAACACCCTCATAATATTGTGCATAGAAACGATATAGGGTATCTTTGACCTTTATCTTCATAGCCATGAATCTGGGTCAGGATACATATCATTAAGAGTGAAATTTATGTAAGCAAGCTTAAATCAAGGATTTAGCACA
This sequence comes from Delonix regia, assembly GCA_037074485.1. Classification (NCBI taxonomy): domain Eukaryota; kingdom Viridiplantae; phylum Streptophyta; class Magnoliopsida; order Fabales; family Fabaceae; genus Delonix; species Delonix regia. The sequence continues at coordinate 11,264,529 of CM073455.1, forward strand.
ACTCCTACAATTAACAAGGGTTTCAAGTTCTCTGGCTTCCCCCAATATTTATCGAACTTATCTCTCATTTTTCTTGCCATTTCTACAATGAGAGGATCTGAATGATTATAGCTTACCTGCAACATAACTTGAACAAGAGCGAGATCATGGAAGAACGCATTTTGTAACACTTGCCAAATTATAGTGCAAAAAATATTGTACTTAGGAAAGAGGGGATTATTAATCTTTATGGTGTGTATTACTAATCAAATATGAACTTTGGTTTAGTGGTAAGCCTGGCATCCGGATTCAAGAGGGTGTGGGTTCGAGATGTAGCTCCCCCCTCCTTCAGAAATATTTTGGTGTTGACACATGTCCCCCACTGGAGAAATTACCAAATTGCCCCTCTTACTTTTTCTTCCATTTTCCATCTCTTTCCCGTCATTTTGCATAAAAAAAACATTACTTCACTTTTGGTGAGTTCTGCTACTCCCTGCTGCCACAGCCAACCACCACCAACTCCGGCCAGCTCCTCCACTCACCAGCGACGTGTTTTGGCTGGTCACTGCCAGCAACTGCCGGCGGCAATGTCAATTTTCTGGCGGTCTTTGTGAAGCTCAAACCATCAACATTTTGGGTGATTTCAGTGAGTTTTAAGTGTTTGTTTTATGAAAATGATGTTAGGAGAAGCATTTTCGGCCCCTATCCATCAAATTTCAGCTTTGGAAGCATGATTTTTGGACTAGTTTTTTAGAAGTTGGGCTAACAGGGACCAAACTGAAAAATTTCAAAATTTTGGGGTTTTCAGAAAATGGTGAAATGCTGCATGGTAATGGGTTTAAATTGATCCTAAAAGAACACTTTTAAGGTGTATGACATGAAAACCTATTGTTAATCATGGTTTTTCTTGGATTAAAGGCAAGCGTATGAAATCTGGGACTAAAATGAAAACTCAGAACATTTTCAGGGCAAAAAATATTAATTGACGAAATGTCTGGGAAAGTTAGTGATGAAATTAAGGATTTTGAGTTAGGGTTTGTTTTGAGTAAAAAGAAGGAAGAAGAGTAATTTCTTACTTTCCTATTGGCGTAGGTAACTCATAAAAGTGATAAGATCACCCGAGGGAAGTTATCAAGTTGCCGGTACTTAACGGAACTCAAGTACGCAGATAGCACTCCCCCATAATCTTTTTATGCTTCACTTTTATTGCTTGAACATATTTATAAGTATCATTATTAATTTTATTATGTCTATATTTTTCGAAGACGTGAGGAGTAATAAAAATCCCTTGATATGTGAAATGACTTTACTTACGATTTTGAACTCATGCGTACGGTTAGGAATAACCGCTTGATGAATCATTATTGCAAATATAGATGGATTTCATGCATACTGGCTACTTTTTCTATGCATGCTTGTTTTAAATTTTAATATTATTGGGAGGACTAGATAGGACACTGTCTGCCAACAACAGATCTGTTAGCCCTTGGTGCACCTAGGTAATGACCCAACTAGCAGGGTTAGTGAGAGTACTAGCCCTGTGTGACGACCATCACACGAGGACCGATGAGGGATAATCTTTGTGAGTTGAGACCTCACGCCTGTTGGTTAGTTGCCATCGAGGATTGTATATCCTCACCTGTTGGTTATTTGCCCTCGAGGATTGTGTATCCTTGCTTATTGTGATTTGCCCTTTGTGGTTGTGTCACACTGGTTTGGTCCTTAGTAGTCCTTCCTTAGATATGATCTTCAGAAGCTTATTGGTTCCTTGTGAACGACACTTTAAATTAATTGTTTAGAAAAGAACATTATGTATCTGCAACTGTTTATTGCAACTTGATCATTGTGGCTTAAACATCATTGTATTTTACTCAATTCTTGATCATGTTTCACTTTCTATTTATATATGAAATTTTGTTACTAATTTTGGGGTGCTATCTGCCGGAAAAATTTAGTCTCAGATAGGAAGATTGAAGAGTTCCCGGAGGCAGCAAAGCACTGACGGGGAGTCTTGTGGTGAGCCCCGCTTGTGATGTTGCGAGGCCTTTACTTTTTGTTTAGTCGGTATTTGTAGCTTATTCTTTTGGGATGTATATATATCTAGGATGATAGCCATTGGTTGTATGTTTGGGTGATATAGAGACCACAGTTAAACTTTTCATAATTGTTGTATTTTGTAATTATGTTGTATTGGGTTGTGCTGGTGAGAGCGAATCTCTCTTATATGTTGTATTGCCTTACAGGTTATTGTAGAAATTTTGGGACATCCTATTTACTGGGGAAGTGCTGTCGAAATTTCTACAAACTCCTTTTTTTGTATTTAAACCTTTATTTTATATTAAGACAATTATATTACATATGGTGCAAGTCGAATAAATTTGGCATGATATTGAAAGTCCCTCCAGTGTAAGGCTTGCAGGTTCGGGGATTTTTCCTCGTGGCCTGTGTTGGCCCCACTCCAAGAATTTGGGGTGTGACACATTTGATGTTACATATAGTGAGCTAGAAATTTTGAGGGTCACCTTGTAGATACTTACAAGAACTCAACAAATACACTAACATTACTTCAGCCTATAACTGTGAGGGGGCCAGTTCGACGACTAACTTTTGCAAAGAAAGTTGTATATTGTTCATCTTTATCCTCCATCCTTTCAAATACCTTCTAGAATTTGAGAACATGATCCAACATCAGGTAAGTAGAATTCCACCTAGTAGCAATGTTCAAACACATAAGGCTTTTAGACTCAATCTTTTCATTTTCAACAAATTCTTTGAATATTTTAAGTCTTGTAGGATAAAACCTCACATATCTTACAGCATTGCAAATAGCTGATATCGAGGCATTCATATCCTTTAAGCCGTCATTGACAACTAAGTTTAAAATGTGTGCACAACATCTTACATGTAAAAAATTCTCATCACATACTAATCCATTCCAATTCTTCAAACGCTTTTTTAAGTAATTCAGGGTAGTGTCATTGGAGCTTGCATTGTCTACAGTTAGTGTGAACACTTTATCAATCCCCCACCTTAGCAGACACTTCTCAATTACCTTCCCTATTGTGTCCCCTATAAGATTTTCTATTATGCAGAAGTTCAAGATCTGCTTTTGCAACATCCATCAATAAAGTGTGTTGTAAGACACATGTAGTTAAAATTTTGAATTGATGTCCAAGTGTCTGTAGTGAATGAAACATGTATACAAGATTTCTTAAAAGCCATTTTGACCTTCTTAGACAATAATCTTGAGCAACCGTAAATCTAGATGGAACTTGGAATCTAGGCTCTAAATGGTTGTCATACTTTCAAAACTCACGCCCTTCTACCACACGAAAAGGCATCCCATCAAAAATCACAAATTTAGCTAGAGCTTTACGACATTCATTTACATTGAAGGTGTAAGGGACTAGATTTTTTTTGTTGGGCTCCACCTAAAGGTTCAAGTAGTGCCAATATAGACTATTTCTTTTCTTGGGCCCTATAGAGATACTTTTGGCATCTATGCAAGTGCTTCTTTAAAGAATTAATGTCATGCTTGTTTGGGTCACAAGCATAAGAGGCAACACAATATTTGCACGCAGCCCTAACATCCCTATTAATCTCTTATAATGGAAGTTTTACGAAGTGTTTCCACACAGAAGACTTGAGGGTTGAGCCCTTTCTCTTTGTAGCCACAACAATTGAATTGAGGGCTGCAGCTGAGCCAACAATAGTGGCTACATCTGAAGGCACATAAGTGTGTTCAAATGGCATAGGAGTTGCAGGGTTGTTTTCAGAAGGCATAGAAGACTCGATTGTTTACAACCATTCCTAAACTCTACCAAAAAAAAGTAAAGTGATAAAAGAATTGAAAGTATAATTTTCTAAACTCAAAATAATTTTTTTAGATCAAACAAATTATAACTGAAGTCTTCTACACAATAGTTTAAATGAACAATAATTTAAATGTAACCAATTTCAAATTGGCATTTCATTATTTATATAAAGATAAGTATACAGGTTAAAATTCATAATAATTAGCATATAAAATTTTTAAAAACAAATCATGCAATTGATTAAGTTAAAATATATTACCTATAATTAATTTTCATGCAAAAAAAAAAAAAAGAAACAAATCAAGAGTGATTAGTCATCCCATTTAACAGATAAAACAACTTCAACCAAACAGATCAACAGACAAATTAACATTAACACATTATCAAATACATTATCGCACAGCCACAGCCAGTCAACAACTCAACATTACATTTTTACGCTTGATGCACTTGGTGCCTGCCTCGGACAGATAATGTTATGCAAGAAAAAAAAGGCTCTGAATAAAACCAACTACAGAAACAACAAACAAGAAACCTTTGATTTCCTGGTGAAGTAATCATCTAGCCAAAAAATTGCTAGAAATAAGTCATACCTGGTTTGGGATCCAAAGATGCGAAACACTTGAATCTTAATTAACGAAGCAATAGCTAGTGGAGGACCAACGATCAGCAACGAACAGCATAGGTGAACACCGATGAACAAACGTTGGGCTAAAGACAGACGATTGCCAGTGACGATCAAAGTTGTGGCAGGATGCTAAGGCAAGGACGAAGTCACAAAGGTCGAACGGGAACTATAAGAGAAACTCTGAAGTCTAAACTGAAGCCACAGGCACACGCAATGTGTCATATATGTTAAAAATATAAAATTTATGACCACTGGGCCAAGCTGGGTAATTTAGCCAAATAGTCTACCCATAACCTGGCCTGCCTTGGTGTTCATACCTCGGGTTCCCTTTTCCTTTGCGACCCATTCATCTGTGACCCGGCCTGAATCTGTTGGGTCGAGCCAAGTTCGTCGGGTTCCTGCTTAGCCTTAGTTCGCAGGTTGTGTGGGATGCGTTGGGGCTTAATACGCAGTCGAGTCAAGTACCTGTCACTTGGTCCATGGTCTAAACTACTCATAAGAAATGTTAATTTTAAACTAGTATAATGTTGCCTACCTATCACTTATCCAAAAAAAAAAAAAAAGGCTAAAATTAGCGATTAATAAGGACAACCACAAAATATCTAGCTGCTTGCTTTGCTTCGGTTTTCTTCTTACGTGTAACTGTATGAAATTAAGTACAAAAAGCAGGAAGATAGTCACTGTGAATGTGATGAGCTTCCTGCAAAATGTACACTATACATGACTAGCTAGTGGATCAACCAACTTTGAGTATTGATTCATTCCACACAGTTATCCTTGATCGGTCTTATTCTCTGCCTATCTATATGTATATTGCTCTTTATTTCCGATTAGTATGCTGCACATATTCTTTTACACTTTTTGAACTTTGTTGACCCATCTGTCTTATCACAACAAAATTCCAGCACGATTGACGGCAACCCCAAGCTCATTGTTGTATGGCTTATTTTAGTCCGTGAAATAGTATTTATCAATTTGATTTTTACAAATTTATTTAGTTTAACACTATGTAAATAAGATATTTATTTACTTTATAAATTATTTTTTAATTTAATTCTTTAAACAGAATCTCTTATAAACGAAATTATTACCACAAATTTCCTCAAAAAGTATATTAATTTTTAAAAGTAAAAGACATCATTACAAATTATTTTATCTATGAATAATTAAAGTAAAAAAATATCTTGTATATAAGGAATCTAAGATAATTTTATCAGAAACTAAATTAAGAAAAACAAAATTTTACACGATCTAACAATTCTCACTTGACTTTCAACACATGCTTAGGTCAATGCCCTCCCCATTCAGATGCCCTCCTCAAGTACTGTCCAAATAATTCTCCCTATAAAATTTGACTTTTCGTCGTGTAACAATTTAATTTTGAGAAATTTTCAACTTTGAAAATCAATGCAGCTACGTAAATTAAGCCCCAAAAGTATCTTCGCAGCCTACGCATGAATATAATACAGGGTCACAACCAAATATTAATTATTAATTCAGGATCATAAACCAGGACCGTGCAATAATTATTTAGTAACTAATAAAAGAAGTATGAAATTGAAATTCTTCAACCATTCTTACATGCATTTCTGCTACTCCCGTCAATTCATCACAATAAATAGTTAAATATATTTGCAAACACATTCTATCCAATCCGGAGGATTAATAATTAAAAAAAATATAAAAAATGATAATTAAAAATCAAATCAAACAATTTCTCTTTTAATGCATGAATAATTCTCATCAAGATCGTTGTTATTAAAAGAGAAGGAAAGAAAAAGCCGACATTACCGAACGCATCATCGAGGAGCCAATGAGACAGAAATATCAGTGGGCATCCTCAAGTTGTCCGACCAAATCCTTGACTTCAGATACAGCCTGGAGATTTTTCCAGCAACGCGTCCCATATTGGGCCTCTTATCTGGATCCACGTGTACGCAGTCTAACGCTACACGTGTCAACTCCTCCGCCACGTCAACCGGGAACGAGTCCTTCAGCCTCCTATCCAACCACTTCCTCAGCCTCCCTTCCACGCCGCCACCGCCGTCGCTACCACCGTCCACGACGGCCCTTGCCGTATCGATCACCGAGTTTGTCAAGAATTCGCGGGTTCTCTTATCGAATTTGAACTTCAGAGGCTCGTCTCCCGATAACAACTCCAAGATCACTACCCCGAAAGCGTACACATCGGACTTTTGGGTCGCCACGCCGGTTGATTGGTATTCCGGCGACATGTACCCTTTCACGCCCTCGAATTGCTTGTTCGAGTTCCCCGATCGTTTTATTTCCTTTGATTTCGTGGATGACAGGGATGAAGATGACTCCTCTCTGATCTCTCCCAACTGTTTCGCGCTTTCGTTCTCTTCGTCGATCTCACCGCAAAGCTGGGCGGCGCCAAAGTGGCAAATCTTGGCGTTGAGCGCAGGTTCCGACAAGATTATTCCACTGCTCTTGATGTGATTGTGCACGAAGTTTAGGGTTAAACCGGTTTTGTTGTGAATATAATCGAGCCCGTGGGCGAGATCTGTAGCAACCTGCATTCTGGAAATCCAACTGGATAGAACGGTGAAGTGTAGGTTCTTCGTATTTCGCAAACAATCGGAGAGATTAGCCCCATTCACGAATTCGTATACGAGGTAAATGTGATCGCCGGAGATGGAAGCGCCGAGGAGCTTGATGATGCTGACGTGGTGGCTACGGCAAATTACAGAGAGGCGTTCCCTGAGCTGATTCGTCTCCAGTATGCGACGGAATTTTCGCTGGAAAACAATGACGTTTCTGTCTTTGAGAGTGCATCGCCAAGAGGGAGTAGAAGAATAGGAGGAATAGCGCTTGGCGAGGAAATTGTTGGTGGCGGAGCGAATTTCAGAGAAATCGTAGATGTGGGGGTTCTCAGGGAGGCTGTCTCGAAGCCTAGTGAGAGAGGTACGACTAGAAATAGAGGTATCGGAGGAGAGCCTGTAACCGGTGGAGCCGGAGTGAGCGGCGGAGCTGGTGTACGAAGTGGACGGGTCGGAGGAGGAAGAGGTAGGAAAGGTGGGTCTGGAAGATGATGAAGGTCTTGGTTTAGGATTGCGAGAGTTTCGAGGGCTGGAGGTAGGATTGGAAGCGTTGACGGCCATTTTGGTTTTACACATTCAGGAACAAGGAGAACAAGAAAAAGGAGATGATGAAAGTGGGGAATAGTTGCGATGGGGTCGGCTAGCAAATTGATGGGTGAGCATTCAACGAGATGATTGGGAAAGATCTCAATATGATTTGTTAATGCCAACGGCGGATTGCAGAAAGCGCAGTTACCTAGTCTGACTATGACGCAGAGGAGGAAGGGTCATGATATCTCGCAATTGTTAAAAGGTACGGCCTCGGTTTTTAGGCCTTCTCTTCTCGAGCACGGATTCGCTTCAGTTAATTTGTAATATAATATTATTAAATATATTAATTTAATATTATAAAATAATAATATTTTATATTATTTAATTATTGAATCCGCCCAAGAGCTTGTCTTTCTGCTTTCGGCGCGTTGTTTCATTATTATTGCCATCACCAGAATCATATTCCCTATAATTTCTTAGTTTGTGTCACATCTGTAAAGTCATCTTAATTTTGATGACTGAGTAACCTTCGGAATTTGGATTGCCCCTCTCTTGTTTCAAAAGCACCCGATGCTTTGGCCACCTTTAGCTGGAAAGTGGACTTTTTTGACCTTGTACTCTCAGTTTACGTCCACAGACAAAACAGACATTCTTTGGAAGAAAATCTTGGTTTATTTATTTGTATATTTTAATATAATCTTTTACTCATGTAACTATTAATTTAATTTAGTGTGTAATTGAATTAACATTATATAAACATGATTTTAAATTAATTTAGTTTTTATAATTAATTTTGGTTAAATATATTTTTATGTTTAAAAATTAATTTTTCAATTATCTATACAGTTTAATTAAATGTGCAAATAAAAATTTAAAAAGTGAAATTAATTTTTTTAAAAAATCGAACATGAAACCAAATAAAAAGATTTAAAAGGAAAATCTCATCTAATTACACAAACAAATTTTTAAATTTTTTTAACTTTCTTTTAGTGCTTGAAAGAATTATATGATATAAATTGAAAATTAAATAATTAAATTAAAATAAATTAATAAACTAAAAGAATAGTTAAGGCTAAATAAAAAATTCTCATAAATTCTGATAACTTAATAGTTATTTTGAAAATTCACGGGTCGCATTGCATTGTCTTATGGGGAGTGTGTGCATAAATAATTTTCTTGGTTAGATAGTTTATTTGCGAAGAATGAATGTAAAATGTTCTTCTTTTATATTTTCGATCTTGCTCGTGCAGAGTGATGATGATAATAGAGGGCTGGCTGCCATAGTGCTAGGACCATGATAGTATCATCGATGACATACAGATACTGGATGCAGAAGGCATGCTGTAAACTACAGGATATGAAGCATATTTAGATTTTCTGTATTTTAAAAATTCAATTTTTTTTGTATTTAAAATATTTGTATTGTTAAATTTTTTATTTAGATTTTAATAAATATTACATAATTTAATAATTTCTAACATCTTAAAACAGTTCATTCAATGATTGATTTAATAATTCAAATTCTATTAAATTCATTCATATTTAAATTTTCAATCTTATGAAAGTTATTTTTAAAGATGGAAATAATTTATATTATAAATTTTACGTTAAACAATTACATAGATTTAATAATCTATAATTAAAAATTTATCAATTTTTATAATTTTTTAAACAACTGATATTATTATTAATGTAATACATTATATAAAAAATTTAACATGAAAATGTTAAAAGTGGTTTCTGATATTAAAAATTATTTTTTTCCTCTAACCACTACATTAAGTATGTGGATTAGGAGAAGATAGACTCCTTTTTTATGTCGTCAATTTCCCATTCGTAGAAGCAATTTGCTAACGAGTTGAATATTTTGACCTTTCTTGGTGCGCGTGCATAAGTTGAGTTCTCGGTACCATTTTTTAATGGCAACATCACGTAGCTTTTAATTTCCACTATCTCCAAGTTTTTTTTTTTTTTTTTTTTTTTTTTTGCGTAAAAATTTCATAATTTGGTCACATGAAAGTTCATGACTTGAGTAAATGAGAAATATAGGAAGGCAAAGAATAATTTCTAACAAATTAAATTATTCTTTCATATATAAATTAGCAAACAAAAGAGGCAAAGAAATAAGAGAAAAAATTACATATATGTTTTACTAGGTTGGAAAATAAACGGATTTCCTCATGTTTTACGGATAACGTGAAGATTATGTTTCTTTAAGTTGGATTGTTGGTGCAAAATTTAATAACTTATATTTTTATTAATGAAATATAACTATATATTATTATTTTTTATTTATAAATTTGAACCATTAAATATTTATTTAATGGTTCAAAATCAAAAATTTATTCTATGTTTTTATCATAAAATGAGCAAATTCGAACTCATTAAAAAAAAAATTTATTTTTTTCAATTCCGTGTAAAAAATTCACGCACAAAAAGAATAAAAATAAAAACGCGAGGACAAGATCAAATATCAATATAACTTTGTTAGTTTTGTTGACAAGGTCAACAAAACTTTAAGAAGAAGACATTTTTTGGGACAAAAGGTCCAAAATGTTCTTAAAGTAACTAACTTCAACAAGAATAAGTTAAGATCATATAAATTTGAGTTATTAAATATTTATTTAATGGTTCAAAATCAAAAAATTATTCTTTTTTTTTATAATAAAATGAACAAATTCAAACTCATCAGAAAAAGAAAAATTTATCTTTTTCAATTTCCTGTAAAGAATTCATGCACAAAAGGAATAGAAATATAGAGAATGGGCACAAGATCAAATGTTAACATAACTTTGTTAATTTTGTTGACGAGGTCAACAAAACTTTAAGAAGAAGACGTTTTTTGGGACAAAAGGTCCAAAATGTTCTTAAAGTAACTAACTTCAATAAGAACAAGTTAAGACCATATAAATTTGAATTATTAAATATTTATTTAATGGTTTAAAATAAAAAAAATTATTCTATTTTTTTATCATAAAATGAGCAAATTCAAACTCATAAAAAAAAAAAAATTGTCTTTTTCAATTTTGTGTAAAGAATTCACGCACAAAAAGAATAAGAATATAGAAAATGAGCACAAGATCAAATGTCAACATAACTTTGTTAATTTTGTTGACAAGGTAAACAAAACTTTAAGAAGAAGACCTTTTTTGGGACAAAAAGGTCCCAAATGTTCTTAAAGTAACTAACTTTGACAAGAACAAGTTAAGACCATATAAACCAAAAGGACTTGGGCCCAATAATATGAAATAAGTATGTGTTAAGATAGTGGACCAGCCTGGCTAGTCCAATGTGTAATAGTTAAATTGGCCATTAAGAAACTAACAGTAATTTATATGAGGCCACACATTCTAACTTTTACATTGCCAGTAATTTTAACAGAGCCCCAACAGTGCACCTTAAATTTAAGTTTGGATAAATGAAAATTATGGAGAAAGGAGGGATTAAAAGGTTTATTTATTAGATATTTTTTTTATTTGGATTCTAAATTAAACATTTATTCTCTTCTTTAATCCAACCATATTCAGATATTTCACCTTTACCATATTATTATTCGGCCCATTTACATTATAGTATTTAGCCGTTGATAAATGCAATTGATAATATGTCTCAATCAATATGTTAGGGGTTGTAGTTGTAGACATTATTTTTATCTTGACATATTAATATATCTAGAAGTATTTATTTAAAATACCTAATAAGCATACAAACTTGTGTTCAAATTATTATTCATACCTTAATGTCTTACTGTCTTAATACTTATAATATAAAAGAATTGTCATGGTAAAATATATTAGAATATTCATATATAATATTTCTAGACATGGTAATATGCTCGTCTTAGTTCCATGTATCAGTCATCTACCTCTTAAATTTATGAAAATATTATTTAGTTAAAGATAAAAAATAGGCTTTAAAAAATATTACACATGATAAAAGTTCAAAAAATCAGAAGATTTTGAGTGCCATTACATACCCATATTTTCACTTGGATGACAAAAAAGTATATTTAGTCCGATATTTAAAGGATTGAAAAATTCATTGAATATTTGTTTTACTGTTTTTATAATCCACTAACAATCTTGTTTCGTTTAATATTGAAAATTTCTCCCAATGTACACTTAACCTATATAGAAATAAAAAAAATATTTATGTGTTTGAATGAATCGTATTCCTAACAAAGTTCACTTTTTAAATAATTTTTTTAAATATAAACCAAAAATTCAGTTTTAACAAAAATCAAATAGGTACTAAATCAACGGTTGCTAGGGCTTTTGTCACAGTAAAATAATTTTTTATTTTTTATTTATCATAAAATTATCATTTTGATCATTTGTTTATTAAAATACTTAAAATGATTATTTGTTTATTAAAAAATCTCATATTTAATCCTCTAATTTTTTTTTTAAAAAAATCATACTTAGTCCATTAAATTTAGGATTTAAAATTTAATAAAGGTATTAAATTTGATATTTTTTGAAAAGTAAAAAATTAAATGAAATATTTTTTAATAAATAAAAAACTATTTTAAATATTTTAACAAGTAAAAGACTAATGAGTTATTTCTATCATGCATTAGTCTAACCTTATTTATAGAATGCTAACTAGAGTTAGGGTTTAGTAATAATTTTTATAATTACTATTTTATCCTTATTTAATGAGCTTATAATTACTATTTTATCTTTTATTCAATGAGTACCCCTTATGGGTGCACACAGTATAATATCTTAACAGATTTATTCTCTAGATATTATACGATATTTTAACAAATTCATTACCATAAACTCTTATTATCTCAAAATATATGTGCATGGTAATAATAAATGATATTGACAATTAAAAAAATTCCTCCTATTTTTAAAGAACTCAATTTAAAATTCCTTTCGGGGTGAACCTACTTTTGCCTGCATATATACATATGTCTATGGATATAGAATTGGACAGCATGCATGCTGTTCAAATAAAATAATTTTCATCCTAGATTTTTATTGTCTTTTTATTTGTCCAGCAGGGATCTAAATTCATATACTTACACATAAGATTAAGATTATATATCATAACGCAGCATAGGTTCCATGTAATTTTTATAAATACATCAAATCAAATTCTGCAAAAAAAGAATTTCACTGCAAAAAATCAATGAAAATGATGAAAAAATTAGATTGTTTTCAAACCACGATGGAGCTAGAATTTGCTTATAAGAGGAGCAAAAATATTCAAACTATATCAGATTAAAATGATTAATGTGACTCTTGTTTCAATTCAACTATTCAATTTCAACTCTACTTTCACCAATAAGATATGAAAAATGGTGAAAACACTGGATTATTATTATTTACTCTATTATTGAAAAATGATTCGATACTTTTGTTAACATAATTTACTAATATGACATAATATATCAAGCAATATTATGTCCTGCTTATTATTAGAGTTTTAACTCTTCCAAGTTCAAAAGAAAAACCGAAGAAGATATACAACATGAGCTTTTTCAAGCAATACAAAGTGTGCTAGTTTTTTATAATTAAAAAGACAATAATGAAAAACCTAATGCTTATCACCCAAAAAAAAAAACTTATAAATGGAAGATCAACTCTCAATTTCCCAATAAGCAAAATAACTGGTGTTGGAGCAAATATTAAGGAGAAAAAAAAAAAAAAGCAAAGCAAGGAGTGTTTTACAGAGATTTAGCATAGACTTAAAACTGTGAAGGGAATATTCAACATGTCATTTTTAAATCTTTGTAAGCCTTCCATTGGAAGAACTTTCAATAGGGAGGATACTGACGAAAGAATAACCCATTGAAATTATGTGGATTAGCTCAACATAGCTCAACAATAGAGCTAGGCATAACAAGGTATTTATACTCATTATATTTCAAATTTTAATAAAGATAATTACTTTACATATTAAAATTATAAATTTAAGAAATAAAAATAATTATTTAATTATAAATTAAGGTAGACAAATTTTTATAAAGAAATGGAGTAAATTCTTATCAATTAAGGGGTTAAATAAAAGATACGAGAGACAATTATGTTAAAAAAATTAAAAATTTCAAATATCATGGTTAAAGTCAATGTGGTTCCATGATAACGAATGTAAAGTTCGGTCACTTATCATATGCGAAGAAAAATCAAAATTGGAGGCTTCAGCTAGAGCCCATACCCTACACCACCACTTCACGCACTCTATTATAGAAGGACACTCACACATCCTCTTTCCCTTAAGCCTAACATTCACAACTACTTCTGAACTTGTCTTTGTCAAGCATACTTCGTGTTCCACTTCTTAGCTTTCTATTCCATTTTCAATCTCATCAACCTTCCTATGCTCACAAATGATGTCTCCAACTGTGGTGGAAGCTGCAGGACCCTCAATGACTATGTCGACCAGCTCATTTGCATCAACAAAAAAATGCAACGATGACCCCGACGTTGGCACCCACATTTGTATAACATGCTTATAGTTTCTCATTTGTTATATAGTTTTATTTGTTTATTTTTAATACATGTGCTAGGATAGATAACATAGGGAATAAAACCTTAGGGTAGACAACTCCTATCTGTATTGAATGCTTTTGGCTTCTCTTTTATATGCTCTCCTCACACACTAAGCATATTAACATCTTACCTCACACACTTTTTAGGCTCTATACCCAGGTCCTCGCTTACCTTAGGTTAGAGGTCTATATTGGTTTTCTTGTGAAGCTTCCTACTTCCAAAGATTACCGTGAAGACTTCGCTCAAGTTGAACCTTATTATGTGGACTTGACTAGAGTGGGATTCTATCCTTTGTTGGTCTAGTTCACGTTGTGAGATCCTCACTCTTTTGGGTGGGGGCAATCTAGGGACCAATAATCCTCTAAGATGTTAGACCTACCTTCGGAACTATACATTATTAGATCAAACTCAATACCCAACCTTTCTAGAGCCTGTCATCTTTAGGGTAACATCTCCCCACTTAGGGTTGACCCGAGTTAGAACACCAAGGGAGCATATTTCATTTTTATTCTACATATTGTCACATCGTTTATAGCATAATTACATTTTGTTCTAAAAAAAATTTTATTTGGTTTTGATTGTCATGTCTCTATTCAATACATCATTAGTTAAACGAAATAAGCTAAAATTGAAGGCTTCATTCACATAGTTAGTTTAGATTGATGTTGTATCAATGAGGTTGTGAGCCATTAAAAATTGATGATATCTTGTGAAAATAATATATCAATGGATTATCTGGTTCACTTATTTTTATTAAGCCTCGCTCACGTGAGGGCCTCCTCTTCTATGGGTTGTGAGCTAAACCTATTATTCCCAATGAATTAATAAGGCTCTTGGTAATTAATAGAGAATAAAGTGCCAAGTAATTCATTGATTAAAGAAGGTGTATGCCTATTTCGTTTTTGTTTTTAACCAATGGATTTGTTCCAGCATAAATTGTCATTTTAATCGATTGGCATAAAGATATGATGGAACTGTTAGGAACCACACAACCTTAGGACACAAGTTCAATAGGAATTATTAAAGTGAAGGTAGAAACTGAATCAGTCGAAAATTTAATTGTGATATGCAAGAAACTCAAAAGGGAATATCTCTGTAATTTTCAAAAAGATTATGTGGATATCCTAAGTTTATTATCAGTCTATATCCAGCCTGACGTTCTTGTGACCCTTGCACAATATTGGGATGATTCATTAAGATGCTTCATATTTTTGACTTTCTAGCTTGCGTTCACATTAGAAGAATATGAGGGTTAATAAAAATGCCTGTTACCAAAAGATGCCCCTATCTACTTGTACCCTGGACACCTCCCCTTGAAACGCGTTGTAGCCCAAATCGTGGTGAAGAGCTTACACGAATACAGTTATGCTACTCTGGGGCAACAAAAGGCCTATCTAGAAAATACCTAGAGAAAATGGTTAGAAACCTTAGCTGAGAAAGGAAATTAGGTTGTTTTCAAAAGAGTCCTTGCTTTAGCAGTATATAGATTAGTATTATTTCCCTCGGCAGTGGGAGTAATCGATCTTACAGCAATGAGTGTTCTGTGGATGGTGGAGAACCATCATGTAAATCCAGTACCAGTAATTCTGGCAGAAAAATTTTTGACATTGAGTTTCTACCACCGAGAAAAGAAGGGAAAGTTGAAGTATTGTTTGCCACTCTTGAATATATGGTGGGACAATCACATTTATGGTAAGGAATATTAGCTCGATATAAGATTTGACACCATACATAATCCAATCCGAGATTACCAGCGTCGCAAAGGATCAAGCCCACTACAAGCAAAAATGAATCATGATAAATGGATAGAAAAGATAGAAGAGCTGAAGGATAGCACCATTTGGTGGAAATTTGTCTGGTGGGAAAGTGAAGATATCATTTACTATTGCGAAAATTTCCTAAATGTACCCCTTATGGGTCCCATAGGGTGCATTAATTATAACCCTACAATCGTACATTGCCAATTTGCATATGAACAAGATGTCGTATCTAAAGAGGCTGTATGGAGAATTAGTTTCTACTATAGTGATCCATTGAAGGAGGAGATGATCCATGAAATAAAAAGTGCATGGAGTCAAGTAGTGTGTAAAGGGAGGCTTGAGTTAGGAAAAAGTGCTGTAGTGACTACGAATGGATACAAAGCCTGACTCAAAGAAAGGATAGGTAGAATCAATCCACCCCTTGACATTGTAACCCCCTATTGAGTAATAACCTATGTGAGGTTAATGAATGTTTCACTAAGCAATTAGAAAATAAAAAAGCTAAACTAGAAAATATAAAAGAACTAAGTAAAAGACGCTTAAAAAGCTTAGCCAAGTCCTAGGAAGATGAAAGGGCAAAAAAGAAGAAGGAATCATAGATGAATACCGAACTGAAAAGATTGAAAAAGGAAAATGGCAAGCTGAAAGATACCATAGGAAAGATTAAAAAACAAGCTGAAGATAACAATAAAAAAACTCTTAATCATTAGACTTGACTATTAAAGGCCGTTAAAGAAAAATATGCTCTAATGAAATAAGTAGAAGAACTTAAGTCTCCTAATAACCTCCAACGAGAAATTAACATGCTCGCTAAATGGCTAAAAGAAAAAACAAGGGAGTTGGCCATTGTCAAGAGTGATAATGCAATGATAGTACAAAATCTAATTGAACAGCTCAATCAGCAGGCTGAAAAGGCACGATTGTGGGAGGCTCGCCATGAAAAGCAAGTAATTAAGAAAGAAATGTGGCTAAAGCATTTCAAAAGGATAATCCTTTTTGCTAACGATGTCATTCCTGAATTTGCATATGCGTACAAGCAAGCTGAAGGGCATGCCATCCCTGTAAAGACTCTCGCAGCTATAACCAAATTCTTCACCTTATGTCATAACCTTATAGAAGATTTAAAGATGCTAACGAAGTTTTAGATGATTGATAGACTGGGCTAGTTTTAATATTTTTGGAATGTAGTTTTAGATAACTCATAGGCTGGGTCAATTTTGATGTATGATCTCAAATCAAATGGTGTAATCAAACATTTTGTTCTCAATAAAATGCACGGTCTCTTCTTTTAGTTATCAAGTGTGCCATTTACTACATATGATGAATGTCGGAATTAAGCGAAAAATGATTAGGTTGTGTGGTGTAAAACAGACCTACGCATATGGACATTAAACATCCTTTGTGTTAGTAGTTAACCTTGATTTATTGAGTGATACAATAGGTAGATTCTAGTTTATCATTAAAATTTGTTTTCTTTTTTAAACTAAGTAAGAAACAAACATTGCTTGAGGGAGAAAGAATTTGTCTAACCAAGCTCCGCTATCAACCTAAATGTATCTCACCCAGGTGCATGTTAGAGTCAAGTCTGCCGAAAACAGTTAATCAGAGTCTGAACAAAGGTTAGAGGCTAAAGTAATAGCCTCAAAAGACCAAATAGGGACTATGCAATCTTAAATGCTACAAATGATGAAATTATTACAAAATATAAGCTCAAGTTTGGTTGCCAATAATACTTCACCAAATTCCATTAACACTATGAATGTAAACCATGGGGTCCCTAATGTAAGTGTTGAGATATTGAGAGTAACCTCAAGTAGTTAGTCAGCCACGGGAGCACCAGAGCCCATACAAAGGCCTGTAGCAGTAAATTGGCCACAAAATCTTTTGACTTCAGGGGTAGAAGGACAAAGGAATCAGGACTAGAATCAGGGGGTGTCTTTACCTACGACATCCTGGGAGGAGGACCAATTGTTGTATTCACTAGTCCTACACAGCTTGCCACTAATACACTCCCCAAAGTAAAAAAGGACAATGATAGGAAAGACTGGGAAGAAGACATAACCGAAGTCAAGGATAGGTTACGAGCTTTACAAGGTTCAGTTAATAGGAAATCAGTTGAGCTAAATGAGTTATGTTTAGCCCTAGAGGTGCCAATCCCTAAAAAGTTTAAAGTATCAGAATTCGCTAAATATTATGGTAGTGGAAATCCACACTATCATTTGAAATTATACTGCATTAATATATCAGTGTAGTCTAGAGATGATAGAATCCTCATAAATTTTTTCCACGAAAGTTTGACTGGTTCAGCGTTACACTGGTTCATGAAATTAGACCATTCCAAACTAAAGAAGTTGAGGGATTTTACCGACATATTCATGAAACAATATAAGTTTACTGCTCCCACGTGTGAGCATTTAAAGGGATTAAGAAAAGAAAGGAATTAAAACCTTTAAGGAGTATACCCAAAGGTAGAGAGCCATGGTAGTTGAAGTCTAGCCACCACTTCTAGACTCTGAATTATGCTCCTATTTCATTCGCACCTTGGGGGATCCATATCATAAAATCATGTGGGAACCCACGTGCGTGAATTTACTGACCTTATCCAAGCAAGGGAAAGAATAGATACTAATGTACGTGATGGATTATTTGAAGGTACATCCACAAAAACCAAGAAGCCCGTAAGTAATCAGAAAAATGAAGAGGATATCAGTCATGTCTATGCTACATACTAGCACCCTTGCTCCATGCATAACCAGTATCCCCGAGCACCATTTAATGGCCAACACCAGGCAACATCCTACCAGCAAAGAGGTCAAGCCTTGAATAACCATATGAACTATCAAACACTGCCTCAACCCTATCTGGGATCGCAACAAATGATAACTCAAAACAGAGGGTTTATGCCTATGCAACAACCTCGCGATGATAGACCATTACCCAATTTTAATGTTACCCGATCTAAACTCTTTTATGACCTAGTGGCGAAAAAGCTTATGGGTCCTAAGCCTATAAAACCTCTTTAGCAACCATCCCTTGTATGTTATGATCGTAATGCTACTTGTAAGTATCATATGGGAGCTGTGGAGCATAACATTAATAAGTGTAATGCCTTTAGGAGGCATGTTTTGGCATTGTTAGATAACAATTATATTGGCATAAAGGTAGGTAAGGACCCTAACATTTTCACTAATCTATTGTCGAATCATGACAAGGGGAAGCAAGTGTCCATGATAGACAAGAATGAATTCACTTTGAAAAACTTGAAAGATGTATCATGGACCATGCAACAATTATACAAATGCCTGAAGGACACTTATTATATCTCTGCCAAGGATGAAGAGCAAAACATGCCTAAAGGGCTATCAAACAGTTATTGTGAATTTCATAAAGGAAATGTAGGGCATGACATTGAAGATTGTGATCATTTTACAGAACTAGCACAAAGGATGATAACACTCAAAGCCCTGACCATTAAGAGAACTAAAGAATGATAAGAGGAGGATGTGTGCATCGTAAAGAAAGATGGTTCTAATACAAGGGGATCATCTAACCCAATAAAGCCCAGGGGTTCTTTCTTGGTAATTAATAAGCCAATTTATGAGGTCAAAGAGGTTACTCCAACCTAGGTCAACTGCAACCCACAAGATACGACGGGAGGATTCTTACTCATTGTACCTGCATTGGTGCCTACAAAAATCCAACAACCATTATCCATGTGCCAGCTTCATTCCCTTATTAGAGCAATCATGTGATACCATAGAATTATGGTTTAAAGATAAAATGTTCTTAAAACAATAAGGCACTGGAGGAAAAGCTAGTCACGAAAGGGAATCATTCAAAAATTGTAGGTGGAATTACTCGGATCGGTCTGGTTTACTCCAAAAGTTTTAAAGAATTCCAAACCTAAATCTGGAAATAGGGGAAAGCTCCAACCTGAAAGAAGCCCCTAAGAGAGGGGAGTGAGAGGAAATAGATGAATTCCTAAAGATAATGAATCAGAGTGAGTATGACGTGGTCAATCAACTGTGAAAAACACCTGGTCGAATTCCTATCTTAACATTTACAATAAAATTAGAAGCCCACCAAAAAACATTACAAAGTGTGTTAGATGAAGCCTATATACATCCTGACATCACCCTAGAGAAGGTAGTAAACATGATAAATACAGTGAAGAACTCTACCTTGATCGCCTTTTCAGAAGACGAGATATACCCTACATTAGCGAAAAAATCCAAAGCGCTTCATATCACTCTAAAATGCTATAGGTATGTGATTGCTAAAGTTCTCATTAATGAAAGATCAACTCTAAACCTTTATCCACCTTAGGGCAATTATTGATCGAGAAATCGTGTATTGAATATAGTGATTTGATAGTAAGAGTCTTTGATGGAACAAGGAGAAAAGTGATAGGAAATATTGAGCTCCCATTAGAAATTAGACCGAATCTATTCACCATCGAGTTCTAGGTCATGGACATTGATGCAGTATATATTATGCTCTTGGGAAGGCCCTGGATTCATGCAACTGTGCAGTACCATCAACTCTGCACTAGAGGATCAAATACATTGATAAACAAAGACTGATCACCATAAAAGGAGAAGAAGAGATGATGATTAGCAAGCCGAGCGCAGTGCCATACATTGAGAATACAAAACAGGTCGTAAACAGTTCCTACCAGAGTTATGAGGTGTTAGAAACTGGGAAGTCTACGAAAGGCACCAATTGGAAGACATTGGGAACTAGGGAGTTTACTAAGGACATTAACTAAGTGGTGACTAAGATTATGAGGAACAGTGGATATCCATAAAGGAAAGGATTGGGTGCTAAACTGCAAGGCATATAAGAATTAATTAAGTTGCCTAAAAATCATGGACGACAAGGATTAGGATATGAGTTATCTATAGAACCCTTATGACTGAAAAGGCACGACTGAAAGAGGGTAAGCCAAGAAGAAAAGTGGAAATACCCCACATTTAGGAAACATTCCCTGCTTTTACCAAGATAATCCACCAGGGTGACCTGGCCACAATGACAAATAAAGACGAAGGAGAACTCAAGAAAGCAAAATGGATATAGTTGGAAGAGCTAGGAAAAGCACTTAATAATTGGGAATTTGAAATGATATCGGATGTTATGTCGTTAGAGTAATATTTTGAATGTTGTTTTAAAAGCTTTTGTACTAACTAACAATTTGAACCCTATTCTGAGTATGGAATGAATGCAATAATTTCAATCTGTTTGTCAAATTTTTATTTAAATCCTATCTTTTCATATTTATTCTTGCCTTCTCTACTCACTTTTTAGGGAATTTGAATCCTTGGAACTCTAATATAAAGTAAAAGCACCTGAGCACTGTTTGAATAAACTGCATGTTGTCATAAATACGAATGATTTAGAAATTAATAATAATGATGAGTTATCTTAGATCTTTGGTAAAATAATAGAATATTCGAAAAAAGGTATCACTCTGTTTGAAGAAATCACTTAAGTAATTAATATGAAGACGAAAGATGATAAAAAGGATTTAATAATAGTTGATAACCTAGAAAGGGGAGAAATGATTAATATGTCTAAAGAATATATGGATGTGTTTGCTTGGTCATATCAAGATATGCCAAGAATAGATCCTGAAATTGCTACCCATAAAATACCCTTATACCCTAATGTGAGGCCCAAGAAACAAAAATTAAGAATAATGAGCCCGGAAATGACCATCAAAATCAAGGAAAAAGTAATGAAACAATAGGATGTTGGTTTCCTAGAAGTTGCTAAATACCCCTTAATAGGTTGCAATCATAGTCTTCGTACTAAAGAAAGATGGGCGTGTGAGAATGTGCATCGATTATCAAGATTCAAATCAGGCCAGCCCAAAAGACGACTTTCCTTTACTCATATTGATGTTTTAGTTAACAATACAACAAGAAGCTTTAGATATTCCTTTATGGATGGGTACTCTTGCTACAATCAAATCTCTATGAACCCGATGATAAATAGAAAACCACCTTCATAACTTAATGAGGAACCTTTTGCTACAGAGTGATGCCATTCGAGCTTTAAAATGCTAGGGCAACCTATTAACGCGTAATGGTAGTCCTGTTCCATGACCTGTGGTATAAAGAAATAGAAGTATATGTGGATGATATGGTTGCTAAGTTAGCTGAAGGAGAGAGTCACGTTATTGTGTTACGAAGGCTCTTTAAAAGGCTGCGGAAGTATAAACTCTGATTAAATCCCGATAAGTGTGTATTTAGGGCCACATCAAGGAAGCTTTTGGAATTCATTGTCAGCGAAAGGGGAATAGAGGTGGACCCTGATAAAATTAAGGCAATTTGTGAGATGTCACCACCCATTATAGAAACAGAAGTTCGAAGGTTCTTAGGGTGTTAAAATTATATAGCTAGGTTCATCGCAAACCTGACTACTACTTGTGAACTAATATTCAAATTATTATGCAAGAACTAACCAGGAGAATGGGATGAGACCTGCCAGCTAGCATTTGACAGGATAAAAGAATACCTCTTGATTCCTCTTATTTTGGTGCCACCTACGCTAGGACGACCCTTTATCCTTTACTTGATAATCCGACTGGGGTCCATGGTGCTGTATTAGGGCAACATGATGAGTTAGGAAGAGTAAGTAATTTATTACCTAAGCAAAATGTTTAATGAATACGAATTGCAACATCTATTAATTGAGAAAACTTGTTGTGACCTTGTGTGGACCACAAAACGACTGAGGCTGTACATGTTATACCATGTCACATGGTTGATTTCTAGGATGGATCGAGAGTCCTCATGTATCAGAAAGAGTCTCTAAGTGGCAAGTGATATTCTCAAAATACGATGTGAACTATATGACCAACAAGTCAATCAAGGGAAACATTATAGCTGAGCATTTGGTGGCTAATCCCTTGGATAAATATCAACCCCTAGACTTTTAGTTCCCAGATAAGGATATTCTGATAGTGGAGTTAGATGAACTAAAGGAGGTTAAGTGGACAATGTATTTTAATGGGGCAGCCAATGTACATGATAGTGGATTAGGGGTTGTGATAACATCCCTTGATGGTAAACAGTATCCAGTGGTAGTCAAGCTTAATTTTGACTGCACGAATAATGTGGCAAAATATGAGCTTGTGTCAATGGCTTGCAAATAACCTTAGCGTTAGGTGTCAAAGATCTTGACATGTTTGGAGATTCAACTTATATAATTTATCAAGTAAAGGGAGAATGACAAACCAAAGATCCCAAACTGATCCCGTACCAAAAGTACCTAATAGAATTAATTTCAAAGTTTAAAAAGATAACCTTTACACACTTGACTTGTGATAAAAATCAGTTTGTCAATGTATTGGCTACTTTTATCGTAATGATCAAATTAGTCTATGAGGTCAATGTACTGCCAATACGAATTGAGACCTGGAACACCCTAGTTTACTGTCTGAATGTGGAGGAAGAAAGTGATGGGTAACCATAGTTTCATGACATAAAAACTATGTCTAGAGTCAACGATATCCAGTTGGGGCATCAAAGAACGATCAAAAGAACCTTCGTTGATTAACAATGAATTTCTTCTTCAGCGAAGAGGTGTTGTATAAAAGGTCATAGGATAACACACTACTTAGATGTGTGGACGCATCAGAAGCATGAAAAACCATGGCGAAGATTTATAAAAGGATGTGCGGGACTCATGGTAATGGCTATACCATGACTAGACATAAAGGTGTGGATACTTCTGGCTAACCATGGAGAAGGACTGCATTGATGACGTTAGGAAATGCCATAAGTGTCAGACGTATGCCAATAGGATTAATGCTCCACCACAACCATTACACAACCTTGTGGCACCTTGGCCATTCTCGATGTGAAGAATCAATGTGATCGATCCAATTAATCCAAATGTGTTTAATGGGCACCGATTTATTTTGGTAGCCATTGATTACTTCATAAAATGGATAGAGGCATGCTCATTCTTTAATATTGCCCAAAGGGTCTTTCTCTGATTTTTCAAATTAAACATTATATGTCGATATGGGATACTAGAAAGGATCATCACTAATAATGCTCCTAATTTAAATGGAGCTAACATTAAGAAGTTGTGCAAACAATTTAAGATTAAGCTTCACAATTCCGAACCATATCAGCAATAGATGAATGGGGCAGTCGAGGCAGCAAACAAGAATATCAAAAAAATCATCAATAAGATGACTATTACTTACAAAGACTAGCATGAGATGCTCCCATATGCTTTCCATGGGTATCGTACAACAATATAAACATCCACAAGGGCAATTCCTTACTCTTTAATATACGGCATGGAGGTTGTCACCCCAGTTGAAGTTGAGATCCCTTCTCCCTAAGTGTTAATAGAATCTGACCTAGAGGAAAGTGATTGGGTTAAGACATAGTATGAGCAGTTGAACATGATAAAAAAAAACGGCTAATTACTATGTGTCATGGATAACTATATTAATTAAAAAATGATGGTAAGTGCTTTCAATAAAAAGCTTTATCCCAAAGAATTCAAATAAGGGGATTTGGTTCTGGAAAATATCCTCCCAAATTAGGAAGATAATAAGGGCAAATGGGCTTCTTCATATGAGGGTCCTATGTTGTGGTACAACCATTCTTTAGAGGTGCATTGGTCCTTGCCAACATGGATGAAAGAAAGCTTGGAAAACCAATTAACTTAGATGCAGTGAAGAAATACTTTGCTTAAAAATGAAAAATGATGAATAAAGAAAGAAAGAAAAAAGATTTTACAATCAAGGCCTGTTAAGTCAAAAACCTGAAAAAGTGACTTAAGCAAAAGTTAGGGCTACAGACAATGAATAAAAGGGAGCCACACAAGGACTAAAACACTTACCTTGAAGAATCATTAGAGATATCTTCATCAATCAGTTTTAAAATATGTATATTCGTGGCAACACCAAGCGTAAGCTACCAGTGCTACCATGAGCTAAAAGTCAAGGACATTCTTTTTGCCATTTTTATTCTTCATTTTATTTGTATCCAACTTATCATTCATTTCCATTGGAACAGTGTGATCTCTCTTCAAAATAAAGCTATTTATTCATTTAGTAAACTTGCTTCTTATTACTCTATTTCTCATTGCACCACCACATTGTCTTTATAATTACTCAATTCATTCAATATGTAGAATAAGTATTCAAGTGAATATGACATTCAAGATATTGTTTGATATGCATTTTGGGAACATTTACAATTCTTAAGTAAGTGCCTCCACATAGTTATTGGAGATGAAGCCTAAAGTGTGAAATATATACACGTCTAATTCATTCTATTTTCATTATCGAACTACTTTGTAAAAAGGAGATGAAGCGTTTTCAAAATCCCCTGGTCTACCATAAGGAAGGGAAACTAAATCTGACATGTATTGGCCAAAAGGGATAAAGTTGTGTTGACCATTAGCTATTGAAACAACAAATTAAAGGTCATGACAAGAGAAGTTTGGTTGGACAATTCTTTCACTCCGGGAAATGCAGTTTTCTTTCAAACCAGAATAAGCTTTAACCTAGTATATTACTCCTCTGGTTTCCAAAAGAAAAAGTAAAAATTCTATTCTCGTATTGTCACACCCCGAAATCCCTGGAGTGGGACCGACACAGATCACGAGAAAATTCCCCTGACCTGCAAGCCTAACACTAGAGGAACAATCATTATCCTGCCATTCCAATTCCTATGAATACCGTTTGCCTTAATATATAAAGTGAGACTTTCAATACAAAACGAGGAAACTTGTAGAAATTTCGGCAGCACCTCCCCAGTAAGTAGGACGTCCCAAAATTTCTACAAGTCCTGTAAGGCAATACATAAATAGGGGAGCTCCGCTCCCACCAGCCCAATCCAATAATTTACAACATGCGACAAAGTGTGGCAGGTTCAGCTGTGGTCACAAAATAATTCCCATATACAATAATGGCTACTAATCTAATTATATACATCCCAAGAAGATATTGCCACAAACATCATCTAAACAAAAGAATACGCCTCACACCCAAACCAAGCGGCTCACCATGGCTCCCCGTCAATGCTCAGCCAGCTCCGGAAGGTCGTCAATCTCCCTATCTGGGACTAAAAATTTTCTGGCAGATAGCACCCCAAGTCAGTAAACAATTTCATATATAAATAGAACTTTAACATAATCAAGAATTGAATATAATACAATAATGTTTAAATCCGTTTTCTTGCAATTTAACAGTTAAGCTAAATAACCCACTTTTCTGAAACATCAAATCAAGAAGCCATTCACAGGGAAACAATCAACTTATAAAAATCATTTGGGAGAAAGACTGCTAAGAACCAATAGGCGAGGATACACAATCCTCGAGGGTAACTAATCAACAGGCGAGGATACTCAATCCTCGAGGGTAACTAACCAATAGGCGATGATACACAATCCTCGAGGATAACTAACCAATAGACGAGGATACTCAATCCTCGAGGGTAACTAACCAATAGGCGAGGATACACAATCCTCGAGGGCAGCTAAACAACAGGCGTGAGTCATATCTCACGAAGGTTTATCATCCGTCAGTCCTCCCAACGAAAATGAATTTAAG
This sequence comes from Delonix regia, assembly GCA_037074485.1. NCBI lineage: Eukaryota > Viridiplantae > Streptophyta > Magnoliopsida > Fabales > Fabaceae > Delonix > Delonix regia. Next base: position 11,290,888 of record CM073455.1, read on the forward strand.
ACAAGTATGCAGGAGAAAGATAGAAAATATGCATGAAATCATCCGTGTTTTCAACAATGACTATTTAAGCGATCACCCCTAACCATACACGAGTTCAACACTGTACATAAGGCCATTCCACATATCCAGAGAGTCCATTAATCCTAGCCTCGAGTCCGATAAGGTATAATCATAACAAATTTATGTTATACTTATAAAAAAATTTTGAGCAAGACAAATTAAGGCATAGTAGGAGTTTTAGGGGGTGCTATCTATGCACCTGGACTCCAGTTGTCACGAGCAATACGCTGCCTTCCTGGGGTGCCGGAATCGCTCCTACAATTCACCTGCACCAATGTTCACGTAGGAATTAATCGTCTTCCGGTTTATTATCCCAATTTAGGACCTAACCCCCATCTCCTTAACTCTATCTCTATCTTTCCCAAACTTGTGGCAAATTTACACTTTCTGCCCCACATATTTTCTCAATTTTTCATTTTAGTCCCTTATTTCAAACCCTAGCCTCCATTCTAATGCAATTCAAGACAATTCATAGTTCTCATGCCCACCAACTTAAAAGTGTTAATCTAGAATCAATATGAACCTATTACAAGTCAACATTTTTCCATTTTCTCAAGAACCCAAAATTTTCAAAAATTTTCATTTTGGTCCCTGTTAGCAAGTCTTCTTAAAACCAACCAAAATTCACGGTTTTAGAGCTCAAATTCATTGTATAAGGGCCAGAAATGCTACTTCTAAGCTCAATCTCAAGAGAAAATCGGTAAAAATGTACCAAACTTGTCCAAAATCGCCACTGTTCGAGCTCCTCGGATCCCACGTAAAAAACAGCCCCACCGACAGCCAACCGAGCTCGAACCCAGGTGGAAATGGCCGGCCAAGAAGCAAGGTATAAAACCCATCCAAGACTCACCGGAAAATTAGCTCACCGACGGCCAACCAAGGCCACGATTTCCACTGCTTCCCGTGATGGCAATGACGGTTTCCAGCCGAAAAAATGGCGAGGTTTCACCGGTGACCGGCTGGCGATGCTCGGGGGAACGCGGCTCAGCTCTGGCGAGGTTGAGGCACGGTCACGGTGGCTCCTCGGCTGCAATTCCCCTAACCTTCCTCTTTGCCAGTTCCTCCAATAGCTGCCCGTGGAAAACGTTGAAGTTAAGGGCAATTCCATAATTTCGCTGTAAGAGGGGACACGTGGCAGCCTCAGAAAGAAAAAAACAAGGGAGGTTAGCTTTCCAGTATCGAACCCACGACCTGAGGAAATGCAACCTGGAGCCTGACTACTGAGTCAGCCTCAATCTCGTTATATTGATACACATAACAAAATAATATACCATTAGTTGAGTTATTAATCCTAATTAATTGGGTTATTACATGCATAGTGTTCTCTTTCCTTATTCTTGGGATTAATGCCCAGGGAATAGGCATCACTTTTGGAATGTGTCAAAGTTAACAAAATTTTCACTTTCTTACAAAAACTTGCATGTCTCATCTACCATGGATACAAGGCCCTCTATGTCCATCATATGTTCCACACATGTCCATACATTACACTGCACCCACCACACATTCAAGATCAATGTTTTAAGGACAAAGATGAGCATATGCATCATGCGTTTAGCGTACGAACACATGTCATATCACATCTTACAGTTGCCTAAGAGCTATTTCTTAAAGAATCACATCCCCTCTTGGCATGAGTACTTTTATTGTTCAAGTAAAATCGTACTGAAGGTTTACAAGGTTAGGATTCAAATATCGAGGACAAGAACTTGACAGAATTTGAAACTATTCACTTTTAAGGAACAATATGTTTACAAAGATGTTAAGCTCAGCATGCAGTCCATTAAATGAATCATGCTATAGTCTAATTATAATGATGAAGGTAAACATTTGCATATTACATGTGTACATGCATTGCACTGTATGATAGCATATACCATGCATGGTGAAAACCCTTTTTCAAATCAATGTAAAAGTCATGTATCGTGTCCAGGCAATTTACATTTTCTTTCAAAAGTCTTGTATTGTGTCCAAGCAATTTACATTTTCATCAAATGACCTGCATCATGTCCAGGCAATTTACATTTTTTTTTGTCAAAAGTACTGCATCGTGTCCAAGCAATTTACTTTTCCACCAAAGCTCTACATTGTGTTCAAACAATTTACATTTATGTCAAAAGCCCTACATTGTGTCCAAGTAATTTATATTTATGTCAAAAACCCTACATCATGTCCAGGCAATTTACTTTTCTACAAAAGTCTTGCATTGTATCCAGACAATTTACACAATCTATCAAAAGTCTTGGATCGTGTTCAGACAATTCTCTATCAAAAACCCTACATCATCTCAGGGCAATTTACATTTTCTGTCTAAAATCATGCATCATGTTCAGGCAATTTACATTTTTTGTTAAAAGTCCTGCATCGTGTTTAAGCAATTTTCTGTCAAAAGTCTTGCATCGTATCTAAGCAATTTTCTGTCAAAAATTCTACATTGTGTCCAAAAAATTTTCTTTCAAAAGTAATTCATTGTCCTGTCTAAACTTCGATTCAAGTGAGATCCCTTTTCATTTATTTTTCCTTAGTATGAGGAATGTTGAGATCACATATTTGCTTGCTCTTAAGTTAGGATATCTCTTCACAATGTTTGCTTCCCTAACTTAAGAAACAAGCAAAAAGGGGCTGGTGTGAACACCTCATCCCAAAACAAAATAAGAATAAAAATCAATGATTAAATAATTAATCAATTGGTTAATTCATTAATTAAGCAAATAGGTGAGTCACAAAATAAAAGAGAAAAATTTATGAAAAGCAAAATAAAAAAATAAAATCAAAAAATCAAAAATAGTAAAAACAAAGCAAATTAAATTGTTCTTTCATATATAAATTAGCAACCAAAAGGGGCAAAGAAATAGGAGGAAAAATTACATATATATTTTACTAGGTTGGAAAATAAATGGATTTCCTTGTGTTTTACATATAACATGAAGATTATGTATCTTTAAGTTGGATTGTTGGTTCAAAATTTAATAACTTATATTTTTATTAATGAAATATAACTATATATCAGTTTTTTTATCTATAAATTTGAACTATTAAATATTTATTTGATGGTTCAAAATAAAAAATAATAATTCTATTTTTTTATCATAAAATGAGCAAATTTGAACTCATTAGAAAAAGACAAATTTATCTTTTTCAATTTCGTGTTAAGTATTTACGCACAAAAAGAATAGGAATATAGAAAATGAGCACAAGATTAAATTTCAACATAACTTTGTTAATTTTATTGACAAGGTCAACAAAACTTTAAGAAGAAGACGTTTTTTGAGACAAAAAGGTCCAAAATGTTCTCAAAGTAACTAACTTTAACAAGAACAAGTTATGAGCATATAAACCATAAGGACTTAGGCCCAACAATATGAAATGGGTATGAGTTAAGACAGTGGACCAGCCTGGCTAGTCCAAGGTGTAATAGCTAAATTGGCCATTAATAAACTAACCGTAATTTATATGAGGCTTCTTCCAAAAAAAAAAAATAATTTATATGAGGCCACACATTCTAACTTTTACATTGCCAGTAATTTTAACAGTGCACCTTAAATTTAAGTTTGGATAAATGAAAATTATGGAGAAAGGAGGGATTGAAAGGTTTATTTATTAGATATTTTTTTATTTAGACTCTAAATTAAACATTTATTCTCTTCTTTTAATCCAACCATATTCAGATATTTCACCTTTACTATATTACTATTCGACCCATTTACATTATAGTATTTAGCCGTTGATAAATGCAATTGATAATATGTCTCAATCAATATGTTAGGTTTTGTAGTTGTAGACATTATTTTTATCTTGACATATTAATATATCTCGAAGTATTTATTTAAAATACCTAATAAGCATATAAACTTGTGTTCAAATTATTATTCATACCTTAATGTCTTACTGTCTTAATATTTATAATATAAAAGAATTGTCATGGTAAAATATATTAGAATATTCATATATAATATTTCTAGACATGGTAATATGCTCGTCTTAGTTGCATGTATCAATCATCTACCTCTTAAATTTATGAAAATATTATTTAGATAAAGATAAAAAATATTGGCTTTAAAAAATGTTACACATGATAAAAGTTCAAAAAATCAGAAGATTTTGAGTGCCATTGCATACCCATATTTTTACTTGGATGACAAAAAGTATATTTAGTCCGATATTTAAAGGATTGAAAAATTCATTGAATATTTGTTTTACTGTTTTTATAATCCACTAACAATCTTGTTTCGTTTAATATTGAAAATTTCTCCCAATGTACACTTAACCTATACAGAAATAAAAAAAAATATTTATGTGTTTGAATGAATCGTATTCCTAACAAAATTCACTTTTCAAATAATTTTTTTTAAATATAAACCAAAAATTCAGTTTTAATGAAAATCAAACAGGTACTAAATCAACGGCTGCTAAGGCTTTTGTCACAATAAAATAATTTTTTTTGTCTCTTATTTATTATAAAGTTATCATTTTGATCCCTCATTTATTGAAATACCTAAAATAATAATTTGTTTATTGATAAATATCACATTTAATCCTCTACTTTTTTTAAAAAAAATATTTAATCCATTAAATTTAGGATTTAAAATTTAATAAAAGTATTACATTTAATATTTTTGAAAAGTGAAAAATCAAATGTAATATTTCTTAATAAATAAGGAGCTATTTTAAATATTTTGATGAGTAAAAGACTAAAATAATAATTTTTTAATAAATAAGAGAGTAAACATGTATTTTTTATCTTATATAATATACATTTTAATAAATAAAATGTCAAAATAATAATTTATTAATAAATGATAGGCTAAAAGTGGTATATAATATATCGTAGTTGATAAAATTCGGATAAAGACAAAAGAGAATGGAAAAGCAGACAGATACATAATTTATGCATTCTTTGATTGCATCTGCGATTACAGAGAAAACAAATTAAAGAACATGAGTAAGAGTACAACACTGCGACCCAAAAAGAGGAAAATACCTAGAAGATAGCACAGAAAATCGGAAGAAAAATAGAATAATTGAATATTTAATATTATCATTGAGTTGAATTTTCAATTTTGAATAAAATTATTTATTTGACGAATAAAATATATATTTTCCATGTTCATGCTTACACAAATGACACCTAAACTAGCTAACTAGCTTGCTCTTGTATATATGTCCAATATTGTTTCCGTCTTCCTCATGATCTTTGAATTCTATCCAAGTTGATTGATTAAATGGCTCGCCGAATTGTTTTCAACTTCAATATATACTCGTCGCGTGCTAAGTATTAAGTAATGCAGCTTCTTGTGTTAATATTATGGGGCTGCTTTCATATATATAGCTTCTATTAAGTCTGCAAATATATATATATATATATATATACTGAAATTTATATAACAAAAACCATAAAAAAAAGCGAATAAACTGAAAATTTTAGAGTTAGATTCTTTTAACAGCCACTTGAGAAAAAGAAAAGATGGAAAGAAATTTATTCGAAAGATATTGCACAATCTTTTATTCAGATTAAAAGCCCCTACTACTTATGTGATCATTTCAAACTCAATAAAATGCGAGCGGAAACTTAACACTAAATTTAGAACGAATTCATTAACATAAATTCATATTATCTCAAATTATATGTGCATGGTAATAATAAATGATATTGACAATTAAAAAAATTCCTCATGTTTTTAAAGAACTCAATTTAAAATTCTTTTCAGACAGGAGGTGAACCTACTTTTGCCTGCATATATACCTATGTCTATGGATATAGAATTGGACAGTATGCATGCTGTTCAAATAAAATAATTTTCATCCTAAATTTTTATTCTCTTTTAATTTGTCCAGCAGTGATCTAAATTCATATACCTACACATAAGATTAAGATTATATATCATAACGCAGCATAGGTTCCATGTAACTTTTATAAATACATCGAATCAAATTCTGCAAAAAAAGAATTTCAATGCAAAAAATCAATGAAAATGATGAAAAATGAGATTGTTTTCAACCCACGATGGAGTTAGAATTTGCTTATAAGAGGAGCAAAAATATTCAAACTTTATTGGATTAAAATGATTAATGGGACTCTTATTTCAATTCAACTATTCAATTTCAACTCTACTTTCACCAATAAGATATGAAAAATGGTGAAAACACTGGATTATTATTATTTACTCTATTATTGAAAAATGATTCGATACTTTTGTTAACATAATTTACTAATATGACATAATATATCAAACAATATTATGTCCTACTTATTATTAGAGTTTTAACTCTTCCAAATTCAAAAGAAAAACCAAAAAAGATATACAACATGAGCTTTTTCAAGCAATACAAAGTATGCTAGTTTTTTATAATTAAAAAGACAATAATGACAAACCTAATGCTTATCACAAAAAAAAAAAAACTTATAAATGGAAGATCAACTCTCAATTTTTCAATAAGCAAAATAACTGGTGTTGGAGCAAGTATTAAGAAAAGAAAAAAAGAAAAAAACAAAACAAGGAGTGTTTTACAAAGATTCAGCACAGACCTAAAACTGTGAAGGAGATATTCAACAAGTCATTTTTAAATCCTTGTAAGCCTTTCACTGGCAAAACTTTCAATAGGGAGGATATTGACAAAAGGATAACCCATTGAAATTATGTGGGTTAGCTCAACAATAGAGCTAGGCATAACAAGGTATTTATACTCATCATATCTCAAGTTTTAAAAGATAATTACTTTACATATTAAAATTATAAATTTAAGAAATGAAAATCATTATTTAATTATAAATTAATGTAGACAAATTTTTATAAAGCAATTATGTTAAAAAAAATTAAAAATTTCAAATATCTTGGTTAAAGTCATCGTGGTTCCGTGATGACGAATGCACAGTTCGGTCCCTCACCGTACGCAAAGAAAATTCAATATTGGAGGCTTCGGCCAGAGCCCATACCCTACACGACCGCTTCGCGCACTCTATTATATAAGGACACTCACACATCCTCTTTCCCACAAGCCTAACATTCACAACTACTTCTGAACTCGTCTTTGTCAAGCATACTTCAGAGTTCACATGGCTACTCTCGTGTTCTACTTCTTAACTTTCTGTTCCATTTTCAATCTCATCAACCTTCCTTTGCTCACAAATGCTGTCTCCAACTGCGGTGGAAGCTGCAGGACCCTCAACGACTGCGCCGGCCAGCTCATTTGCATGAACGGAAAATGCAACGACGACCCCGACGTCGGCACCCACATATGTAGCGGCGGTGGAGGAGGCGGAGGTGGCGGTGACGGCTGCATGGCCTCCGGCAATTTGATCTGCAAGGGCGAATCCCACCCTCAGTATCGTTGCTCTCCGCCAGTCTCGTCCTCCACGCAAGCCATCCTCACCCTCAACGACTTCAGCGAAGGCGGCGACGGCGGAGCCCAGTCGGAATGCGACGAGAAGTTCCACGACAACTCGGAGCGCGTGGTGGCGCTATCCACTGGATGGTACGCCGGCGGGTCGCGGTGCGGGGAGATGATAAGGATCACGGCTAGTAGTGGGAAGAGCGTGACGGCGAAGGTGGTGGACGAGTGTGACTCGGTGCATGGATGCGACAGCGAGCACGCGGGACAGCCGCCGTGCGATAATAACATCGTGGATGGTTCGCAGGCTGTGTGGGATGCGTTGGGGCTTAATACGGACTTGGGTCGAGTACCTGTCACTTGGTCCATGGCCTGAACTACTCACAAGAAAATAATCAATAAGAAATGTTAATTTTAAACTAGTATAATGTCGCCTACCTGTGACTTGTCCAAAAAAAAAAAAAAAGCTAAAATTAGCGATTAATAAGGACAACCACAAACTATCTAGCTGCTTGCTTTGCTTCGGTTTTCTTTTTACGTGTAACCGTATGAAATAAAGTACGAAAAGCAGGAAGATAGTCACTGTGAATGCGATGAGCTTCCTGTAAACTGTACACCATACATGACTAGCTAGTGGATGAACCAACTTTGAGTATTGATTCATTCCACACAGATATATGCACTTCCACTTACATATCCTTGATTGTTCCTATTCTCTCTGTCAATATATATATATATATATATATATATATTTTATCGTATAGGGTATCAATCCATACCTACGACTTGATCTTAAACTTTAAATTTTAAAGCTATGACCTAACCCAAATTGAGGGAAGTATTTTAAACAAATATTTTTTATTTCCATCCCACTTCGAATTCAAACCCAGGAGACAATGATTAAGGGACACATACCCGTTCCATCTGTGTCAATTTGTGTTGGTATATATATTGATCTGTGACTAAGAAAGTAGGTTTTTATTGAATGTTCTATTATGTTTAAAAGTTATTATCGCTGATTCAGATTTCTTCCGGTAAATAAATTTATTAGAGTTTCTCATGCAAAAGAATCTTTATTGTTCAATAAAAAATTAATGACTTAGATTTAAAGATAAAAAAGTTATTTAAGACCGCATGCATTAATTAATAATTGTATGCAGTCTTTAATTAAAAATTTAAACCGTTAGATTTCTATCCGAAGGATCACATTTGACTAGAGATTCTCCAATCTGGATCCCATTATTGCCCCACCATGGAAGATACTAATCACTTCCAATTTTATCTTAAAATTTTAAGATACATAGTATATGACCCGTCAAAAATTTATAGAAAGGGAAACATAAATTAAAATGCAAATAAAATAGTTTCTAGATCATGCAAGACCTTTTTGATAGTTTAGACTATCTATTATATATAAGTAATATAAACTTATTTTAATGTGAGAGCTCCGTTGATAAGAAGCTTCGATTGAGCAGTTTCTCATGCAATAATTTTTTATCTTTTTGATATATATATTAAGAAAATTTTGAAGTGTGTAAATTCTTTATAGTTCATGAAAAAAATTTAATTTTAAAATAATTAATTAATAAATAAATTAATTAACTCTCTTCTAAATAAATCATTATTCAAAGTTTGAGTTTTTTTTAAGAATTAACAAAAGCACCCGATGCTTTGCTAGTAGAAGTGGTTCCCGTTAGCTGGAAAGTGGACTTTTTTGACTTTCTACTCTCAGTTTCCGTCCACAGACAAAACCGACATTCTATGGAAGAAAATCTTGGTTTATTTATTTGTACATTTTAATATAATCTTTTACTTCTGTAACTTAGTATGTAATTAGATTGACACTATATTAACATAATTTTAAATTAATTTAATTTTTATAATTGATTTTGATCAAATATAGTTTTATGTTTAAAAATTAAATTTTTTTATCATTTATACATTTTATTTAAATGTGTAAATAAAAATTTAAAAAGTGAAATTAATTTTTTTAAAAATCAACCATGAAACCAAATAAAAAGATTTCAAAAGAAAATGTCATTTAATTATACAAACAAATTTTTAAACATTTTAAAAAATTTTTTCAACTTTCTTTTAGTGCTTGAAATGCTCATTAAAATGTAATGAAAAGAATTATATGATATAAATGAAAAATTAAATGATTAAATTAAAATAAATTAATAAACTAAAAGAATAGTTAAGGCTAAATAAAAAATTCTCATAAATTCTGATAACTTAATAGTTATTTTAAAAATTCACGGGTCGCATTGCATTGTCTTATGGGGAGTGTGTGCATAAATAATTTTCTTGGTTAGATAGTTTATTTGCGTCGAATGAATGTAAAATGGTCTTCTTGTTTTATATTTTCGATCTTGCTCGTGCAGAGTGATGATGATAATAGAGGGCTGGCTGCCCTAGTGCCAGGACCATGATAGTATCATCGATGACATACAGATACTGGATGCAGAAGGCATGCTGTAAACTACAGGATATGAAGCATATTTAGATTCTCTGTATTTTAAAAATTCAACTTTTTTGTATTTAAAATATTTGTATTATTAAATTTTTTATTTAAATTTTAATAAATATTAAATAATTTAATGATTTCTAACATCTTAAAACAATTCATTCAATGATTGATTTAATAATTCAAATTCTATTAAATTCGTTCGTATTTAAATTTTTAATCTCATCGAATTTATTTTTAAAGATGAAAAGAATTTATATTATGAATTTTACGTTAATCAATTACATAGATTTAATAATCTATAATTAAAAATTTATCAATTTTTATAATTTTTTAAGCAACTGATATTATTATTAATGTAATATATTATATAGAAAATTTAACATGAAAATGTTAAAAGTAGTTTCTAATATTAAAAATTATTTTTAATTTCGAACAAATTAAATTATTCTTTCATATATAAATTAGCAACCAAAAGGGGCAAAGAAATAAGAGGAAAAATTACATATATATTTTACTAGGTTGGAAAACAAACGGATTTCCTCATGTTTTACGGATAACATGAAGATTATGTTTCTTTAAGTTGGATTGTTGGTTCAAAATTTGATAACTTATATTTTTATTAATGAAATATAACTATATGCCATTATTTTTTTATTTATAAATTTGAACTATTAAATATTTATTTAATGGTTCAAAATCAAAAAATTATTCTATTTTTTTAATCATAAAATGAGCAAATTCGAACTCATACAAATTTATCTTTTTCAATTTCGTGTAAAGAATTCACACACAAAAAGAATAGGAATATAGAAAATGAGCACAAGATCAAATGTCAACATAATTTTGTTAATTTTGTTGAAGAAGACATTTTTTGGGACAAAAAAGTCCAAAATGTTCTTGAAGTAACTAACTTTAACAAGAACAAGTTAAGACCATATAAAGCAAAAGGACTTGAGTCCAATAATATGAAATGGGTATGTGTTAAGACAGTGGACCAGCCTGGCTAGTCCAAGGTGTAATAGCTAAATTGGCCATTAAGAAACTAATAGTAATTTATATGAGGCTTCTTCCAAAAAAAAAAGTAATTTATATGAGGTCACACATTCTAATTTTTACATTGCCAGTAATTTTAACAGTGCACCTTAAATTTAAGTTTGGATAAATGAAAATTATGGAGAAAGGAGGGATTGAAAGGTTTATTTATTAGATTTTTTTTTATTTAGATTCTAAATTAAACATTTATTCTCTTCTTTTAATCCAACCATATTCAGATATTTCACCTTTACTATATTATTATTCGGCCCATATACATTATAGTATTCATATATAATATTTATTCATACCTTATGTCTTACTGTCTTAATATTTATAATATAAAAGAATTGTCATGGTAAAATATATTAGAATATTCATATATAATATTTCTAGACATGATAATATGCTCGTCTTAGTTGCATGTATCAATCATCTACCTCTTAAATTTATGAAAATATTGTTTAGACAAAGATAACAAAAATATTGGGTTTAAAAAATATAACACATGATAAAAGTTCAAAAAATCAGAAGATTTTGAGTGCCATTACATACCCTTATTTTCACTTGCATGACAAAAAGTATATTTAGTCCGATATTTAAGGATTGAAAAATTCGTTGAATATCTGTTTTATTGTTTTTATAATCCACCAACAATCTTGTTTTGTTTAATATTGAAAATTTCTCCCAATGTACACTTAACCTATATAGAAATAAAATAAATATTTATGCATTTGAATGAATCATATTCCTAACTGTTAGAATATTGTATAATATATAGGGTTTAAATATGCTAAGATATTATATAGAGTCTGCCCATGAGGGGTGGTCATTAAATAAAGGTAAAATAATAATTATAAGAATTACTACGAACTCCTAATCTTAGCTAGTCTTTTATAAATAAGGCTAGATTATTATACGTGATATAACTCATTAAAGAGAGAGACTAGAGACGCTCTGAGTGGAATACTTGTGAGTATTTTGTAGTCGTATTCAAGAGGAGATTTAGGTTGTAAAAACCTGAGATACACCCAATACACTGTGGGTATCTCATTCGATCAGTGATTCCAACCAGAGTTCGATAAGCTTCCGTAATGAGAAGATCTATGTAAGTCTCCTACTCTGAATCTATGAATGTATTCATTTATCATTTTTTTTATTCCCTTTATTGGTATTAGAGCTAGTAAAGTGGTTTTCTAATCATTTACATATTTTATTGGGATCTAAAATTTTCTTTAGGGCTATTTTAATTAGGATTTTGAAAATTTTAAAAAAAATTGATGAATTTTTCTAATTGTTCTTCTGTGTTGAGCCTTTGCGTTTCAAGCTTCTCCCTTGTCCTTTCTTCACAACCGCTAACGACATTCCTCCATCAGGAGGAGCCTGCAGTCGCCGGCAACCTCCTCGCCGGTACCTTCCATCAGATAAAACATTGAACAGATAAAATAAAAAAGGGGGAATTTTGTATTGCTTCATTGCTATCGAAGGAGACAGAGAGGGAGGCACGTTGCCGGCAGCAGTGGCCACGGATGACGCCACAGTGGTGGTAGACACTGTCGCCGGCCACCTTTGCTGCCTCCCCGTCGACGAAGCCATAACGAAGGAGCTCGCGTTCATCGTGAATTTCGTTGCCACACCGAGAGATATGTCTCTCTTCGTCGACATCGCCAGCAATAATTGTTGCTGGCGACGCTGAACTTGTATTGCCAGCAGCCTTTGTCACTTTCTCGGTAGGCGAACAGTGATTGGTGAGCTGCAGATGGAAGGTGGTGAAGACAGAGAAGAAGGAGGGAGGAAGACGATGGTTCTGGAGCTCTCTTTTTCAAAAATTTTTAAAAATTTTTTTGGAAATTCTGAAAATTAATATATATATATATATATATAAAAAATAAATAAAATAAAATTTCAAAAACCCTAAATTATCTTTAGATTTGAACCCCTAAATTTGTTTTAATAAGCTTAGAGGGTTTGATCTAGGTTCATTACTAAAAATTTTTTGTTTTGGGCCTTCAAAAATTTTGAAAAAGATTTAGCCTATTAAAAGAGTTTTTTTGGGCATGTGGCCCATCTAAAAATAATAATTAGAGACCTAATTGTTAAATCTCTAATTAATGAACATTTAGATATGTTCAAAAATATAAATTGTGTATTTATATTTTAGTCCCAAATAAATCCAATTAATTTTTTGTGAAAAAATAATTTTTTATATCCCAATAAATTTTAGTCAAATAATATGTGATAATTTGTCATTATATTAATTAGTTTAACATTTTTTTTTGTCAATTTTCTTCCAATAGAAAATTTAGACATATAATGTTAATTAGCTTAATATTATGCATTTAATAATGTTAATTAGTTTAACATGTTTATTAATGAATGTTAATTAATTTAGCATTACATAATTAATCTATTAATATGTTGATTAGTTTAACACCTTAATTAACAAATATTAATTTGTCTAGTATTTGAGAAATCATGATTTACAATTTGTTTGTAGCATGATTATGACACTTAGTTGTATTTTGATTTCGTTGATTTACACTTTGCATACAACCTTAGGACAATGATTGGCACTTCGTGCTCTTTCGACTCTGGGTTGTGTATGGGTTAATTAGCTTAATCACACAATACTTACTGTCATAATTTGTAAGCATGGTAAACATTAAATCTTGTGTGGTTTTTAATTATCTGATCCTATTTTAAGTATGTCTTTCTTTTTATGTAAAGAATGACTACAGTTTTCAAAAGTATTGTTGCTGAGCTCAACAAGGGGTTGAAGCTAAATGGTGACAATTATGAGATCTGAAGTACAAAAGTCTAATATTTCCTAGAAGAGCAAGATGCTTTTGAGGCTCTCAATAATGTCATGGAAGAGCTAGAAGTTGGAAACACGACCCAGCATAGGTGGGACAGTAAAGCTTATAACACTTGGAAGAAAAAAAACTCCATTGCTTGCATTATGTTACTGAGCATTATAGATGATGACATCCTAAGGGAGTTCAAGGACCACCAAAGCACTATAGGGCTTTGGAATGTTCTGAGAACGAGGTTCAAAACTACGTCCGTATCCAGATTGAATTCTCTAATGATCAAATTTGACTTATATAAGAAACGCCCAAAACATTTAATGAGGAAACATCTGAGGCTGATGTCAAATATAATCATTGAGTTAAAAGATGCTGGAAATATCTTAATAGACAAATAGCATATCCAAGCTGTCATTCGCTCTTTGCCTAGTTTGTGGGAGCATATAAAGATGCATCTCACTTATAACAACAAAATCACGACTCTTGAAGATGTCCAGAGACACCTTGAACTTAAGAAAGAAAGGCTTGAATAAGCCAAGCCGATACCTGAGTTACATATGACAACTTCAAGTGAAAGATGTGGTTCAAATAGAAAGAGCTGGGGAAAGAATAAAGAACCAGCTCAACCTAAGAAAAAGGTAAAGACTAATTAGCGGGGCAAAAAGAAGCAGCGAAGGTAAATACGGTAAAAGTTAAGTGCTTCAATTACCAAAAGAAAGGACACTATACGAGTGATTGCCCTGAACCTTTTAAAAAGGTAATCTACACTACTTATGGTAGTGAACTTTATGTTTTTAGCTCTATTATGCTTACTGAATCTTGTCTTATGTGGATTGCAGACTCAGGAGCCAGAGACCATAGTGAGGGACCGTGATGCCTTTGTTGACTTCCAGCTAGTTCCCTATAGAGCATTTTGGATATATGTGGGAAACAACACTAAGGTTGCTGTCAAAGGGATTGGAACATGCAAGTTAGTCCTGCATGGTGGTCGAGACTTGATCTTACGTGATGTCCTTTAGGCGCCTCAAATTCATTAGAATGTTATTTTAGTTTTGGTTTTACTTAGGTTAGACTATGATTTGTATTTCCATGACAATTGTGTTAAATTGAGTAATGACTAAGCTTTTTTATGGTTTTGGATGACAAATCTTTCATTAATAATAATGTTAGTTTTTCCATGTTTGCCTCTAAACATGATTATGATAATGATGTAAGTATATGACATACTAAACTTGGTCATATTGGCCAACAGAGAATGCAACGGTTAGTAAAAGAGGGTTTGCTTCCTAGCATTGAACGAATAGATTTGTCTAATTGTGAATCTTGTCTAGTAGAAAAATCTACAAGAAAACCTTTCAATAAAGTAACTAGAGCTGATTTTCCACTACAATTAGTTCATTCTGACATTTGTGGGCCTATGAATGTCAGGGCTCAGCACGGAGAGAATTATTTCATCACATTCATTGATGATTATACTCGTTTCAGTTATGTTTATTTGATTTCTCCTAAGTCAGAAGCATTGGGCTGCTTCAAAAAATATATGAACTTAGTTGAGAATCAATTAGATAAGAAGATTAAGACTCTTTGAACCGATCAAGATTGAGTATATTTGTCGGTTCAATTCAATGAATTATGTGATGAGAAAGGGATAGTTCATCAATTGACTATTCCAAGTACTCCATAACAAAATGGTGTTGCAGAAAGAAGGAATAGAACGCTCCTTGAGATGGTTAGGTCTATGATAGCACAGACTAATTTGCCAATCACCTATTGGGGTGATACATTGATGTCTGTAGCCTACGTACTTAACTGTATGCCTATAAAATCAGTTACAACCATTTTATATGAGTTATGGAGTGGGCAAAAGCCTGACCTAAGTGTTTTGAAACCTTAGGGATATGTTGCCTATACACAAGATTCCTCTTACAAGTATGGGAAATTGGGCTTAAGAGGAAAGAAAAGTATCTTTATTAGATACTCAGAAACCTCAAAAGGTTATGTGTTTATAGGTCGGCAAGATAGTAGGAGCGTGACTGAATTCGAATATAGAGATGTCACATTCTTAGAGAATGAATATCCTAAGAAATGTGAGGTAGGTCAAGACCTATCCTTATTTGAGATAGAGGATCTAAATGCAGTAGGACCACTTCATTCGAGTGGGCGGATTATAGCAGATGATGAATTGGTTTCTCATCAGCAACTTTCTTCATCATTTGATGTGAATGAGAGTGTTCTTGAGCCATTTGCTCTAAGTGGGAGTGACCAAATGGATCTTATTCCAAGTGAAAGTGAGACCAATGTTCTAGATTTGAGTGGGAGCAATATTGATCCAAATGGGAACAATGAAACAAGATTCAATGAATCACAACTGAGATGTGTTTCACATAAAAGACTCCTCATTGACGATATGAGATTGAAGGTGGTGAACTTTTTACAATGCTCCTACAAAATGAAGATGAGCCAAGAAATTTAAAATTGGCTCTCTTATTCCCTTTTAAAGATAAATGGACTAGAGCTATGGAAGAGAAAATGGAGTCTATAAGAGTCAACAATGTTTGGCAACTTGTTGATCTTCCAAGGGGACATAAGGCTATTAGGAACAAGTGGGTTCTCAAAATCAAGAAAAGAGCCGATGGCACAATTGAAAAATTTAAGGCTCGACTAGTAGCAAAGGAGTATACACAGCAAGAAGGAATTGACTATGAGGAAACTTTTTCTCCTACTGTACGATTTACTTCTATTCGCTTACTTTTAACTATAGTGGCTTGTCTAGATCTTGAATTACATTAGATGGATGTAAAGATTGCCTTTCTCAATGGAAAATTAAATGAAAAAATTTATATGGAACAATCTGAGGGTTTCATTAAAGAGAGCGAAGAAAAAAAAGTTTGTAGACTTTTAAAGTCTATTTATAGCCTTAAACAATCTTCAAGGCAATGGTATATTTATTTTACAATGCAATCATTTCTAGTGGTTCCACTATGATGAGTGAAGACAACTGTGTATATACCAAAAGATCTAAGGACAAATACGTGATTATGACATTATATGTTGATGATATACTCATAGTTGGAAATGATAAGGAGCTAATCAACAAGGTAAAAACATGGTTGTCATATCACTTTGAGATTAAGGATACAGGTGAAGCTACATACATTTTTAGAGTTAAGATTTCAAGAAATCGTTTTAAGAAACTCTTGTATCTTCCTCATGAAAGTTACATAAAAAAGGTTTTGGAATGTTTTAGTATGGAAAGTTGTAACCCTACTAATACTCCTATCAGTACAAATCGAATCTTGAGTGCCAAAATATGTCCTAAGACTGCCATGGAAAGAGAGCGTATGAGCCGAACTCCATATAGGAATGGGATCGATTGTCTAATGTACGCTGTGATGTGTATTAGACTTGAAATTTGTCAAGCAATTGGTTTAGTGAATATATATCAAACTGACCCAGGTCTTAAACACTTGGAAGCTGTAATAAAGATCTTAAGATATCTGAAGGGGACTGCTAATTATGCACTCTGCTATAAAGGCTGCAGAGATCTATGATTAGTAGGATACATTGATGCTAATCATGGAGGGGACTTAGATGAGCGAAAGTCTATCTCAGGATACATTTTCTTACTTAGTGATGGAGCCATATCATGGAGTAGTAAGAAACAATCTTGTATATCCTTGTCCACGATGGAGGCAGAGTTCATGGCCTAATCTTCAGCAGCCTAGGAAGCTATTTGGTTGAAGAAGGTCTTGGATCAATTGTTGTGTAAAGCAGAAAACATTGAACCAGTATTAGTGTACTGCAATAGTAAGGCTACAATTGCATACACTAAGGATCCAAAGTATCATTGCAAAACTAAACACATAGATATCAAGTATTACTATGTGAAGGATATGGCTGCACGTAAGACTGTGAATGTAAAGTATGTGTCTACGCATGAGATGTTGGCAGATCTGCTAATTAAACCAATTTCTAGATATGTGTTTATGAGACACGTTAGGTCTTTAGGATTGCGTAGAATTTAGCACACTTCATTTGTATTTTTATTTTTCCTATTGTTTACAGGTAGAGATGTTTTGATGTTATTTGATAATCAATGATATTTGATTTCCATGCTTACATATCTTTATTTGAATGTTTTGTACATTCTTATTTATTATTGAATATGTCAAGTAGACAAAAGGGTTAACCTTCTCATAAAGGTAACCGCCTCAGTGTCTTTGTGGCATTGGAGATTAGATTTTAAGAGAAATTATCAGGAGGATAAATTGAGAGTAACTATACTTAAAATCATATAAGTCGCTTGATTGATGACATAGGGTCATTAAAAGTGATTTGATGAAATAAGTTCATCATTTATAGTTTACCTTAGTTGAGTTCAAGATATTGTGTAGATCTAGGAACTCAATTTTAGACTTGTCGTGTCTAAAATATCATTTGTACATCCTTATTTGTGAAATAGACATACACTCCATGGGAAAAGGAAGAATGATGTAGCATATGTTTCATACTATGTGTGCAAATGCCGACTATATGGGTTAACATGAGTGTGATCTCAACTTATGATTGTGTAAGACCCTTGAACCCTTACACTGACTTTATATTTGTACCCTTGGACTCCGATCAGGTACTTGAGATATAGCTTGGTGTTTGCTATCTTAGCATATTGCCTAAGGACTATGAGTAATGATTCAGTCTAGCGGGACATGTATAGAAAAACAAACTAAGTCTGTGTTGATAGGATCGTGAAAAAAGGAAGATCAGAAAGAGAATCTCATTATTCTGTATTCACCGGTATACCAATTATGACTTGTGTGTCATGATTGTGAATACAAAATATTATGATAGATGAGATCATTGAGAGATATCTGAATGTGATTCTTATGATCTATGGTGCATGCATATTTTATGATCTACATGCAAGTGTGTTTTCGACAAAAGGCTATATATTCATAACTAATGTATAGCATTAATGCTCTTATAGTATGCTGGTTAAACGACCTACTTTCCCTGTATGAACGACTGTAGATTATAAAGAAAAAAGTGTTCTCTTGATTTACCAAGAATATGTTTCTTAGGTTTAAAGCGTATGAGCACTCCCATTATATGTGAGTGGGAGATGTTAGAATATCGTATAATATTTAGGGTTTAAATCTGCTAAGATATTATATAGAGTCTACCCATAAGGGGTGCTCATTAAATAAAGGTAAAGTAGTAATTATAAGAATTACTACTAAATCCTAATCTTAGCTAACCTTTTATAAACAAGGTTAGATTATTATACGTTGTATAACTCATTAAAGAGAGAGACTAGAGATGCTCTGAGTGGAATACCTTCGAGTATTCTGCAGTCGCATTCAACAGGAGATTTAGACATTGAAAACTTGAGATATACCCAATACACTGTGGGTATATGATTCGATCAGTGATCCGATCGGAGATCAATAAGCTTCCGCAATTAGGAGACCTATGTAAGTCTCCTATTCTAAATCTATGAATATGTTCATTTATCATTTTTTTATTCCCTTTACTTACAAAATTCACTTTTCAAATAATTTTTTTTCAAATATAAACTAAAAATTTAGTTTTAATGGCTCAAAATAAAAATATTATTCTATTTTTTTTATCATAAAATGAGCAAATTCAAACTCATCAGAAAAAGGCAAATCTATCTTTTTCAATTTTGTGTAGAAAATTCACGCACAAAAAGAATAGGAATATTGAAAATGAGCACAAGATCAAATGGCAACATAACTTTGTTAATTTTGTTGACAAGGTCAACAAAACTTTAAGAAGAAGACGTTTTTTTTGGGACAAAAAGGTCCAAAATGTTCTTAAAGTAACTAACTTTAACAAAAACAAGTTAAGACAATATAAACTATAAGGACTTGGGCCTAATAACATGAAATGGGTATATGTTATGTGGCTTCTTCCAAAAAAAAGTAATTTATATGAGGCCACACATTCTAACTTTTACATTGCCAATAATTTAAGTTTGGATAGATGAAAATTATTGAGAAAGGAGGGATTGAAATGTTTATTTATTGGATATTTTTCATTTGGATGCTAAATTAAACATTTATTCTCTTCTTTTAATCCAACCATATTCA
The DNA here is from genome assembly GCA_037074485.1 of Delonix regia. NCBI lineage: Eukaryota > Viridiplantae > Streptophyta > Magnoliopsida > Fabales > Fabaceae > Delonix > Delonix regia. The sequence goes on from CM073455.1 coordinate 11,310,696, forward strand.
GATATTTCACCTTTACTATATTATTATTCGGCCCATTTACATTATAGTATTCATATATAATATTTATTCATGCCTTATGTCTTACTGTCTTAATATTTATAATATAAAAGAATTGTCATGGTAAAAATATATTAGATTATTCATATATAATATTTCTAGACATGGTAATATGCTCATCGTCTTAAATTTAAGAAAATATTATTTAGATAAAGATAAAAAATATTGGCTTAAAAAATATATAACACATGATAAAAGTTCAAAAAATCAGAAGATTTTAAGTGCCATTACATACCCATATGTTCACTTGGATGACAAAAAGTATATTTAGTCTGATATATAAAGGATTGAAAAATTCATTGAATATTTGTTTTTCTGTTTTTATAATCCACTAACAATCTTGTTTCGTTTAATATTGAAAATTTCTCCCAATGTACACTTAACCTATATACAAATTAAAAAATATTTATGCGTTTGAATGAATCGTATTCCTAACAAAATTCACTTTTCAAATAATGTTTTTTTAAATATAAACCAAAAATTCAGTTTTAATGAAAATCAACGGCTGCTAAGGTTGTTGTCACAGTAAAATAATTTTTTATTTCTTATTTATCATAAAATTATTATTTTGATCCCTCATTTATTAAAATACTTAAAATGATTATTTGTTTATTAAAAAATATCACATTTAATCCTCCATTGAAAAAAAACATCATATTCAGTCAATTAATTTTAGGATTTAAGATTTAATAAAAGTATTAAATTTGATATTTTTTGAAAAATAAATAATTAAATGTAATATTTTTTAATAAATAAGGGACTATTTTAAATATTTTGACAAGTAAAAGACTAAAATAATAATTTTTAATAAGTTTTAGATTAAAAATGTATTTTTTATCTTATATAATATACATTTTAATAAATAAAATGTAAAAATAATAATTTATTAATAAGTGGTATATAATATATCGTAGTTGATAAAATTCTGATAAAGACAAAAGAGAATGGAAAAGCAGACAGATGCGTATTTAATGCATTCTTTGATTACATCTGCATATATAGAGAAAACAAATTAAAGAACATGAGTATGAGTGCAACACAACGACCCAAAAAGAGGAAAATACCTAAAAGATAGCACAAGAAACTGAATGAAAAACAGAATAATTGAATATTTAATATAATCATTGAGTTGAATTTGCAATTTTGAATAAAATTATTTATTTGACGAATATAATATATATTTTCCATGTTCATGCTTACACAAACGACACCTAAACTAGCTAACTAGCTTGCTCTTGCATATATGTCCAATATTGTTTCCGTCTTCCTCTTGATCTTTGAATTCCATCCAAGTTGATTCATTAAATAGCTCGCCAAATTGTTTTCAACTTCAATATATACTCGTCGCATGCTAAGCATTAAGTAATGCGGCTTCTTATGTTAATATTATGGTGCGTTAATGGTCTATTGTTTCTTAGACCTCACAAGACACAAGCCATAAGGCTCCATAGGGCCAGTAGCCCCGCAGTCTCGCGTTTTCCAACCGATATACCAGGCTTAAAGCTTATAATACAAATGCAAGGGCTTACTTCTAGTAATGGAGATAGAATATAATAAACTTATAACCAATGTAAGGCCAAGAACACAACACCTCTTTTTGGGCAACAAATCTTAAAGCCACGGTTTTGATTTTGGGTTTATTCTATTACAAATCTCCATCACTACGATGTAAGTTATTCCAAAGGTGTTATAAAAACTCTTAAAAAAAAAGTGGGTTATTGTTAATCTTTTCTGATGCACAGGATCCTCATCAGAGGTAAGCGCAGAGCATAATAGGATCAACTTGAATGTAGTAGAATGTTCATAATTCTGAAGAGAGGATTTCAGAGAAACGAAGAGTTTAAAGAAAATTCATGGATGGTAAATATTATTCAAATAGAAGGTGAATACAAAGGTTTTCTCCTGGGATGAAGTCTCCAGGGTATGGACCCATTGTGGTGCATTCAACAAAAGGAGGCCCATGATAATTGTTTAAATCACTTAAAAACCATTTTAATGATTTTAAGATTTGCTTATGATTTTTTTTTTTAAATTGGGAAAGGCATTCCACTCATAAGCATGGTCCCTGGAATATAACAGTCCAACCTGAATTTTCCAATATGGTTTGTGGATGATGAATATCGAGGAGGCTATTTGACTTAGATCAGGTTTTTCCCAAAGTTTCCACAGTGCAATGGCTTTATTAATTTGTGTTCACCACCATGGGAGAGGTGAGAACCATTTTTAAAACGTATAGACAAGGGACTTGTGATTTTCAGTATTGTTCAACTGCTGGAACATTTCCATGGTGTTGAATTCAATTGCCTTCGTGTATAGGATAGTGAGAGACCATAGGAACCAGAGAGCATCTTTATTGAAGGTACTTGCATTTAAACAAAACAAAGTTAGAAATGGGGTGTCTGGATGAAAGATTCGGCAATACTAGGATAGAGGGACATCTTAAAGATATTTGTGGAGGTAGAAGAACAGGGAAGATTTGGCTAGGTCCATGACTTTTGTGGGTCGGGTAGGAATCTGGATGGAAGGAGGGAAAGCTTTTTTGGTAGTGGCAAATCTATTGATGGGCAGGGTGTATAGATTAATCATGAGGATTAGAGGGATGAAGGTGACTGGAGTTATAAGGGAGACAGTGTTTGGCTTTGGACGGGAAAGCAGGTCAACTAAGTGGTTGGTGACACCTTTGGTGTATTTAGTGTCATACTTGTAACGGGACAGCCAGGCTTGCCACCTGGTAAGTTAAGGATCTGGGATGATCTTGTTCTTGAGTTCAAGAATTTTATAAAAAGCTGCATCATCCATCTCAATTGTAAAATGCTGATAAGCTAAATGGAACTCAAACTAATTGATGCCATTTTTCATGGTGAGAATTTCTCTGTACATTGTATGGTAGTTGACTTCAACATTAGAAAAAGATCCACTTGCATGGCCACAATAATATTGCTTTCGTCCTTTTTGTTCAATCAGGATAGCACCCCAGTGATAGTTGCTTGTGTCAGTCTGCAAAATGAGAGTGGAGTCCGGATTAGGGAACTTCAATGGTTGAGGATCCTTAGCAATTTCTTTCAGATGCTTGATAGCTATGGTTTGGACAGGTCCCCAAGAGTAGGGGTTCTTTTGCGAAGAAGCTTGGACAACTGGCTAATATGATGTGAACACTTCAGAATGAAATCTCAGACAAAATTGACAATGCCAAGAAACTACTAGATCCGCTTGAGAGAGAGATCCTTGTCAGGGAATTGGCCTAATTGTTCTGTTAGATGTGGACTTAGTTTGTACCATCCCTTCTTGAACATCATACCTAAGAACTCGATGCGAGTTTGGGCCAATTGACTTAAGAGGAGGAAAGCATAAGGTCGTGTTTCTTGACAAGATTAGTAAATTAGGTCAACAGTTGTATATGCTCTTCTTCAGTCTTGGAAAACAAGAGAATGTCATCATTGTATATGAGAGCATTTTGTCTAATAGGTTTGAAAATTTCTGCCATGGCTTTTTGGAATAGTGATGAGGCAATTTTAAGGCCTAAGGGCATAACAGTCCATTGGTACTGGGCATCAGGTATACAGAAGGCTGTCTTGGGCCATTCATCAGGATGAATGCTAAGTTACTAAAAACCAACTTTGAGGTCGAACTTAGAAAATAATTAGGCTCCTTGCAATTAGGCCCTTTGTGTAGCTGAGTTTGGAATTGGAAACTTGTCATCTTATAGGAAAACATTGATAGGCTTATAGTATATCACCAAACATTTCTTATTTCCAGTTTGTTCAGCTTTCTTATTGACATGAAAGGCTTGACAAGCCCATTCTGATTTTGTAGGCTCAATTAACCCTTGACATAGAAGAGAGTCACATTCTTCCCAGGCTAGCTAAAGATCATCAGGATTCATTTTAGGATAGCTTGCTTTGGTCAGGTTAATATCCTCATTTTTCTTGAAAGGAAGTTTAATAAAAACTTCTCATTTTTCCACAGAGGCTAGGAATGCTTGAACTCAGAGTGAGTTTCAAGACAATGTTCCAGAAGTTGTTGCTCAAGCTCTTCATAAGAAGGAGGACCATCATGAAGCATGTAAAGCTTAGGGATGTCAGTGTAATAACTGAATTGATGTTTGTAACAAACACCCCTTGCTTTAATTTGTAACTTAGGAGACTTCTATAAAACATCCATTCCAATAAGAATGTCTTTTCCAACAACTTGACTGCCAAGGACATATGTCTAAGTAATGCATTTTAGAAAGAACTTAATTCTAATACGATGTCTAGTAATTAAGGAAACCTTAAAAATTGAATCGTTGGCAGTTTTGAAATATGATGAATGTTTTTGCCAGGCTGACTCAGGTAGGAGTAGAGGGTTTATAATTGTAACTTGAGATCCAGTATCAATGAGGGCGATGGTTGGAAGAGGTCTAGTATACTTGTTAGCAAGGATAGAAAGATGGAGATATAGAAAAGTGCTTGAAGTTTGAGTTGGAGAGGGATGATGGTAGTCTATTTTGTAAATAGGATGATAATAGTGGAAGGGCTTTTCAGAGTAAGAGGAAATAGGGATGGCAAGGATAGTGTCTCTATTAGGCTCACTTTGTTCAAAGATAAAGATAACTTCTTTAAGATCTCAATCTTTAAGAGGAAGTTGCATCTCAATTTGTTCAATCATTTTAATAGCCTACTTAGGCTTGTTTGGACATTGATAGGCAAAATGGGCTTTCTTCTTGCAGATATAGCAAACGTCTGATTTTCATTTCCAGGATTTCCATTGTTTGCTTTTCTAGAAATATTACAGAGGGCAGTTCTTTCGTCAGAATGGTCTAGGCCAGGAAAAAGTTTTTGTGAAGTGAGACTCTTTTTTACTTTACAGTCACATGACTGCTTATCTTTACACTTGATCTTCAGATAAGGTTTTTGGTAGATCTTCTGGAATTTAGGTTTTCCAGATATGACAGATTACAACATTTTCTGCTGCTCATAGAGTTTGTCTAATGTAGCCAGGGCTAGTTGGTAGATTTCTCCAAAGCGATATCAAACATGGGATGAAGAAGAGCCTGATGGGCTTGATTCAACTCTGGTTGTAATTCTTCAGGAAGTGAGGCAACAAACACATGTTGAAGAGTTATATCATTGAAACCATTTAGAACATAGTAGTGATCTGTCATGCGCTTCATGTGTTTTTCAAGGTCAAGCCTTTTCAAAGAGCAACACTTCATTTCGAAGTATTCCTAGCGTTTTTGCTTATCGATGAGTTAAAAATCACCGATAAATTCCTTGTGGATTGCACCCAGAAGACTAGCAAGACTGTCTAACTGGAGAATTTAAAGTTGATGATATTCTCTAAGGGATTGAAACCATTCACGAAGGGTACCCATGAAACGAGAGATAAATTCTTAGATAACTTCTAGTAAGGCAGTACCTTGACGGGACATCTGGAGATCTATCCAGGCACCAAATTCATGTAATTTATCACGCCATTGGAATGGTTGCACATCATCAAATGTGAACTATGGGCCATTAGAAGGCTTAGGTGGCGTCGAATGGTGATGCTAATGGGATGAAACAGGTTGGGCTACTGGTGCTTCATCAGAGTCAGTGTCATCAACAACATAAGATTGTCCGATTTCTTCTGTAGCATAGCGTTCAGTTAGCTCAACCATGTACAGGGCAAAAAGATCAGCAAAGTACTTAGACTCTTTAGAGTTTGTAATTGAGATATAAGTGTCTGATTCGGGTTCAGAATAGGAATCAGAACTTGAACTTTCTTTTATTTCAGAGCATGAGTGGTGAAAAGATACATAGGGTTCGACCATAGCCACAGGAGGGGGATCTTCAGGGTTCATGGGTATTTTTTGTTTTAGGTCTTTTGGAGGAGAAGGAGAAGGTGGTGGAGATTCGGAAGGTGTCTGGGCTTCTCGAAAGGAAACTCCTTGGTATGGTTTGGTATAAGAAGGTGAGGCAAAATACTTTTTTAGGAAGGCTCCAAGTGGTCTTATTGGTGGACGAAGGGTTCTTCGTAGAGGTTATGATATAGGTCTGGGCATGGCTTTCTGAAAGATCTGGTGGGTCATTTTGAAGTGGTTGGCATAATCAGCTTCAGATGGGTAAGGTGAATAAGATGGTGAAGGGATGTATTGGGTTTGGTAGATTGGTGGTGAGATGAATGAATCATAAACTGAGGGTGTAAAGGTTGGTGTTGGTGGTGTGGAGGTTATAGTGGGTGTTTGGGCAAGTGGAGTAGGTTTAGATCTCAGATCTCCTTCAATTTAAGCTAGTTGGTCTTTTAGGTGCTTGATCTCAGTTTCTTTTTTGGAGAACTCAGGACCAAAATAATTGTGGGTGATGAAATGTCTAAATTCTTAGTCGAGAGTGTGAATTTCTTGATGGAGACTTTCAATTTGCTGAGAAAGAGTGTCTACCTTCTGGTGAGTCTGTTAATGAGATTGAGAGATACGAGTCATCTTTGAATTGATTATCTAGAGGATATGATTCTGGGTTGAGGCATTCTTGGTGTGTCCGTTCAATACTTCCTCAGAGCGATGGATTGACTCAGGACTTCCAGATACAAAAACTCTGTTGGAAGTGACATAAGGCTAAGATGAAACTCTATGTTCATTAATTTGGCTCTCAGGAGGAGGAAATAACTCATCATATGAAGGTTTTGAGGGATGAACCATCATACATGGGATGGGATTTGCAGGTGAGGCTCCCATGAGTTCAGGCTTACAAAAGGTAGGTAGAGGTGCCAAGTATGGAGAGACGTCAGCTAGAATCTCTTGTGGCTCTCTATAGCAGCCAACTTCTTTCATCAGTTGTATGAGGATCTCTTCACGAGAAGGTGCAGTAACAGGATTTGGAGGCGACCATGGCTTCCAATCAGGATCTCTATCTTTTCAAAAAGGGCGGAAAGTGCAGGAAGGACGACATGTCTTTGTCTTCTTTTTTTCTTCCTTGTCTAGTAGTTGTTGACGTTTCTGGGCACGTCTTTTCTGCCAACGCTTGTATTTGGAAGGATAGTTTTGGGCATGCGACCTTGCAAGTTCCTTAAAGTCACTATCATCGGAGGAAAGGTCAATTTCATTGCTATTATATGAGAAGTACGAGGGATCATGACAAAGGCAGCTAGGTTTGCACATTTATAGGGCAACGTCCCAGATAAAATGATTGTGGATGTGTGAAACAAAGACGAGCTTGCCTTTAGTTGTGAAATGGAACCGAGATGGTTCTCTTCTTAATGGCTTGGACCTCAATGGGGTTGATCATCAAAATTTGTTAGAGAATGGAGGGACCTTTGGTGCCTAAGAAGAAGGTTCATTAAGCTTTTTATACACAAGTTTGACTTGGCCATTGGGAAGGTGAATCAACTTAGGAGGCTCTAAGGTTGGCATAGGCCGACTATGAACATGGCGTTGTTCATAATTTATGATCTAGTTGGTTGGCATGAGCTGGAGAAGATCTTCACGAGAGATCTATCTCGGGATGTTAATGATGGTAAGGACATGTTGTCGCTCTATAACAATATTCAAGGCATCTTCAGTGTGGTTAAGGAGGCGCAGATCCATAGTATGATTCTGCACTCTGAAGGCCATTGGGTGATGGAAAGTAGCCATGATAGTGTCTGGTACTTGTTCAGCTCCAGTAATCTGAATCTGGACTAGGAGACAATATTTCAAAGTGGGATCTAAAAGTTTGAGGCTAAAGTCATGGTAAATGGTAAGGATAACGGTTCCAGCATTATGGGTGGTGAGGACGATTTCAATGAGGGCTTGTTAGTAAGTGAGATAGGTGGTGTCAAGGATGGCTAAACAGGTTGTAACAGAGAGACCTTTCCAGCCATGGTAGGTAATACAAAGTCAGATGACACCGGCATGGAGATAGGTATAGCCTTGCTCGATCCAATGGTTTATGAATTGCTGAAGGAATACAAGCTTGACGTATTGTTCTGTGGTACAGGATGAGAGTTCAACATGGTTAAAGGTTTGAGGAATACATATACTCTTTAACTGAGATTTTTGATTTGGAGATGAGGGATTTGATGGATCGGGTCTATGAACGATTTTGGGTGTATAACTGGTAAGGGTTTATGAGTGGTAAATGGGTAACTTCAAGACATTGGGTTAGTGGAAGGTCTTTATAGGATATCTCGATAAGGTTATCGATTTTATGAGTATTGGCTCGAAGGCAGACATTTGGAATAGAAAGAGAATAGGGAATAGTAGAAGAAGAACTAGGAATTTCTGAATCTATGTGCAAACAGTATTTCTCTTACTCTCTTACTCTACCAGAGATTATGAACATTCCAACAAGTTATGGCTCTGATACCATGAGGAGGGATAGGAATCTGGATGGAAGGGAGAAAACCTTTGTATTCACCTTCTGTTTGAATAATATTTGCCATCTATGAATTCTCTCTAAACTTTTCGTTTCTTTGAAATCCTCTCTCCAGAATTGTTAACATTCCACTACATTCAAGTTGATCCTATTATGCTCTACACTTGCCTCTGATGAGGATCTTGAGCATCAGAAAAGATTAATGATAACCTACTTTCCTTGAAAGAGCTTTTATAACACCTTTGGAATAGCTTACATCGTAGTGATAGAGATCTGTAATAAAATAAACCCAGAATCAGAACTGTGGCTTTGAGATTTGTTACCTAGAAAGTGGCATTGCGTTCTCGACCTTACATTGGTTCTAAGTTTATTATGTTCTATCTCCATTACTAGAAGTAAGCCCATGCATTTGTGTTATAAGCTTTAGACCTGGTATATCGGTTGGAAAATGCAAGACTGCGGAGCTACTGGCCTTAAGGAGCCTTATGACTTATGTCTTGTGAGGTCTAAGAAACCGTAGACTATTAACACACCATGTACTGGGATCCTACCCCCCTCATAGAGCTGTCAAAGTGGGCTAACTTGGCCCACTCAAGTTGACCCACCTGAGTTGGTGGGTTAAATGAGTCAACCCGTTTTACCCGCCATAAAGTGGTGGGTTGAAAATCTCAACCCACCCCACTTGGTGGGTTAAGTGAGCTAACCCATTTAACCCACTAAAAAATAAAAAAAAAATAAAAATAAAAATAAAATAAAAAATTATAAAAATTTAAATGTTGCTTTCTTTAAGCATATGTCTTATTCATTCAATCAATTTCTATATTAGTATAAATAAACAAAAAAATAACTAAATAAAAAGCAAGTTTAAATGGATTAAAACAAGTAGAGTAATCTAATAATTCAATTATTCATTAATAATAAGAATATGATTATGAGCATAATATTCAAATCTAGCAAATTACAAAATAATAGAAACAACACAACACATACATTAGGGTTAATTTTTTTAAATAGGAAAGTGTAATGGATTGGGGTGTTGGATTGAGTGAGAGAATTTAAAAAAAAAAAAAAAATGGGCAACCTGTTTAACTTGCAAGCTAGCTCGTTTAACTAGCGGGTTAAACGGGCCAAGTTCATAGAAGTATACTAAACGGGTTCTCAAAAGAACCACTTAACTCAACCCACCTTTTAGGTGAGTTAAATAGGCTCGACCCATTTTGATTGCTCTACCCCCTCATGTGATCATTTCAAACTTAATAAAATGCAAGCAAAAACTTAACACTAAATTTAGAACGAAATCATTACCATAAATTCATATTATCTCAAAATATATGTACATGGTAACAATAAATGATATTGCTTGCATATATACCTATGTCTATGGATATAGTATTGGATAGCATGCATGCTGTTCAAATAAAATAATTTTCATCCTAGATTTTTATTCTCTTTTAATTTGTCCAGCAGGGATCTAAATTCATATACTTACACATAAGATTAATATTATATATCATAACGCAGCATAGGTTCCATGTAACTTTTATAAATACATCAAATCAAATTCTACAAAAAAGAATTTCAACGCAAAAAATCAATGAAAATGATGAAAAAATGAGATGGTTTTCAAACCACGATGGAGCTAGAATTTGCTTGTAAGAGGAGCAAAAATATTCAAACTATATCGGATTAAAATGATTAATGTGACTCTTATTTCAATTCAACTATTCAATTTCAACTCTACTTTCACCAACAAGATTTGAAAAATGATGAAAATAGTGGATTATTATTTAATACTCTATTATTGAAACCCAAGTTGATAGCTGTGACTGTCTCTATTCGAATCGCCAGCAACCACAATTACTTGGAATGGCGACAGGAAAAGAAAATTTCATTACAGAAGGTGATATGACATAATATATCAAGCAATATTATGTCCTACTTATTATTAGAGTTTTAACTCTTCCAAGTTCAAAAGAAAAACCAAAGAAGATATTCAACGTGAGCTTTTTCAAGCACTACAAAGTATGCTAGTTTTTTATAATTAAAAAGACAATAATGACAAACCTAATGCTTATCTCGAAAAAAAAAAACTTATAAATGAAGGATCAACTCTCAATTTTTCAATAAACAAAATAGCTGGTGTTGGAGCAAGTATTAAGAAGAGAAAAGAAAAGAAAAGAAAAAAAAAAAGCAAAGCAATGAGTGTTTTACAGAGATTTAGCACAGACCTAAAATTGTGAAGGGGATATTCAACACGTCATTTTTGAATCTTCGTAAGCCTTCCATTGGAAGAACTTCCAATAGGGAGGACATTGACAAAAGAATAACCCATTGAAATTATGTGGGTTAGCTCAACATAGCTCAACAATAGAGCTAGGCATAACAAGGTATTTATATTCATTATGTCTCAAGTTTTAAAAGATAATTACTTAACATATTAAAATTATAAATTTAAAAAATAAAAATTATTATTTAATTATGTAATAAGGTAGACAAATTTTTATAAGGCAATGGAGTAAATTCTTATCAGGATTAAATAAAAGATACGGGAGACAATTATGTTAAGAAAAAAATTAAAAATTTCAAAAATTTCAAATATCTTGGTTAAAGTTAACGTGGTTCCGTGATAATGAAGGCACAGTTCGGTCACTCATCGTACGCAAAGAAAATTCAAAATTGCAGCCCATACCCTACGGCACTGCTTCGCCCACTCCATTATATAAGGACACTCACACATCCTCTTTCCCTCAAGCCTAACATTCACAACTACTTCTGAACTCGTCTTTGTCAAGCCTACTTCAGAGTTCACATGGCTACTCTCGTGTTCTACTTCTTAGCTTTCTGTTCCATTTTCAATCTCATCAACCATCCTGTGCTCACAAATGCTGTCTCCAAGTGCGGTGGAAGCTGCAGGACCCTCAACGACTGCGCCGGCCAGCTCATTTGCATCAACGGAAAATGCAACGACGACCCCGACGTCGGCACCCACATATGCAGCGGCGGTGGAGGAGGCGGAGGTGGCGGTGGCGGCTGCATGTCATCTGGCAATTTGATCTGCAAGGGCAAATCCCAGCCTCAGTATCGTTGCTCTCCGCCAGTCTCGTCCTCCACGCAAGCCATCCTCACCCTCAACAACTTCAGCGAAGGCGGCGACGGTGGAGCCCAGTCAGAATGCGACGGGCAGTTCCACGACAACTCGGAGCGCGTGGTGGCGCTATCCACTGGATGGTACGCCGGCGGGTCGCGGTGCGGGAAGATGATAAGGATCACGGCTCGTGGTGGGAAGAGCGTGACGGCGAAGGTGGTGGACGAGTGTGACTCGGTGCATGGATGCGACAGGGAGCACGCGGGACAGCCGCCGTGCGACAATAACATCGTGGATGGTTCGCAGGCTGTGTGGGATGCGTTGGGGCTTAATACGGACTTGGGTCGAGTACCTGTCACTTGGTCCATGGCCTGAGCTACTCATAAGAAAATAATCAATAAGAAATGTTAATTTTAAACTAGTATAATGTCGCCTACCTATCACTTGTCCAAAAAAATAAAAAACGCTAAAATTAGTGATTAATAAGGACAACCACAAACTATCTAGCTGCTTGCTTTGCTTCCGTTTTCTTCTTAACTGTTACTGTATGAAATAAAGTACGGAAAGCAGGAAGATAGTCACTGTGAATGTGATGAGCTTCCTGTAAAATGTACACTATACATGACTAGCTAGTGGATGAACCAACTTTGAGTATTGATTCATTCCACACAGTTATATGCACTTCCACTAACATATCCTTGATTGATCCTATTCTCTGTCAATATATATATATTGTTTTTTTTTTTTTATTGTATAAGGTATCAATCCATTTAGTTACGGTCTGACCTAAATTGAGGGAAGTATTTCAAACAAATATTTTTCATTTCTATCTCACCACGGATTTGAACTCGGGAGATGATGATTAAGAAACACATACTGGTTCTATCTGTGTCAACTTGTATTGGTATATATATTGGTCTTTGACTAAGCAAGTTAGTTTTTATTAAATGTTCTATTATGTTTAAAAATTATTATTGTCGATTTAGATTTTTTTCGGTAAACAGATTTATTGGAGATTTTTGTGTAAAAGAATCTTCATTGTTCGATCAAAAAATAATGGTTCATATTCAAAGATAAAAAAAGTTATCTAGGATCGCATGCATTAATTAATAACTGTATGTAATTTTTAATTAAAAATTTAAATCGTTAGATTTCTATCTAAAAGATCACATTTTATTGGAGATTCTAATCCCATTATTGCCCCACCGAGGAAGATACTAATCACTTCCAATTTTATCTTAAAATTTTAAGATATATAGTATATGACCTGTCAAAAATTTATAGAAGAGAAAATATAAATTAAAAATGCAAATGAAATAATTTTTAGATCATGCAAGACCCTTTTGATAGTTTAGACCATCTATTATATATAAATAAAATAAACTTATTTTAATATGAGAGTTCCGTTGATTGATACAAAGCTTTGATTGAACAACTTCTCATGCGATAACTTTTTATTTTTATGATACATATATTAAAAAATTTTTAAAATGTGCAAATTCTTTATAATTTATGAAAGAATTAAATTTTAAAATAATTAATTAATAAATTAATTAACAACCTTTTAAATAAATCATTCTTTAAAGTTTGAGTTTTTTTTTAGAATTACCAAAAAGTACCCGATGCTTTGCTAGTAGAAGTCGTGCCCTTTAGCTGGAAAGTGGACTTTTTTGACTTTCTACTCTCAGTTTCCGTCCACAGACAAAACCGACATTCTTTGGAAGAAAATCTTGGGTTATTTATTTGTACATTTTAATATAATCTTTTACGTCTGTAACTTTTAATTTAATTTAGTATGCAATTAGATTCACATTAGGTTAATATAATTTTAAATTAATTTAATTTTTATAATTAATTTGTCAAATATATTTTTATGTTTAAAAATTAATTTTTTTATCATTTATACAATTTATTTAAATGTGTAAATAAAAATTTAAAAAGTGAAATTAATTTTTAAAAAAATCAAACATGAAACCATATAAAAAGATTTAAAAAGAAAATCTCATTTAATTATACAAACAAATTTTTAAATTTTTTAAACGCTAATTTTTTTCAACTTTCTTTTAGTGCTTGAAATGCTCATTATAATGTAATGAAAAGAATTATGATATAAATGAAAAATTAAATGATTAAGTTAAAATAAATTAATAAACTAAAAGAATAGTTAAGGCTAAATAAAAAATTCTCATAAATTCTGATAACTTAATAGTTATTTTAAAAATTCACGGGTCGCATTGCATTGTCTTATGGGGAGTGTGTGCATAAATAATTTTCTTGGTTAGATAGTTTATTTGCGTCGAATGAATGTAAAATGTTCTTCTTGTTTTATATTTTCGATCTTGCTCGTGCAGAGTGATGATGATAATAGAGGGCTGGCTGCCCTAGTGCCAGGACCATGATAGTATCATCGATGACATACAGATACTGGATGCAGAAGGCATGCTGTAAACTACAGGATATGAAGCATATTTAGATTCTCTGTATTTTAAAAATTCAACTTTTTTATATTTAAAATATTTGTATTATTAAATTTTTTATTTAAATTTTAATAAATATTAAATAATTTAATGATTTCTAACATCTTAAAACAATTCATTCAATGATTGATTTAATAATTCAAATTCTATTAAATTCGTTTGTATTTAAATTTTTAATCTCATCAAATTTATTTTTAAAGATGAAAAGAATTTATATTATAAATTTTACGTTAAACAATTACATAGATTTAATAATCTATAATTAAAAATTTGTCAATTTTTATAGTTTTCTAGCAACTGATATTATTATTAATGTAATACATTATATAGAAAATTTAACATGAAAATGTTAAAAGTGGTTTCTAATATTAAAAATTATTTTTTCCCTCTAACCACTGCATTAAGTACGTGGATTAGAAGATAGACTCCTTTTTGATGTCGTCAATTTCCCATTCATAGAAGCAATTTGCTAATGAGTTGGATATTTTGACCTTTCTTGGTGTGTGTGCATAAGTTGAGTTCTCGGGACCATTTTTTAATGGCAACATCATGTAGCTTTTAATTTCCACCATCTCCAAACCTATTCATTCGTGTTTTTTGGTTTTTGCTTTTTGGCATAGAAAGTTCATAACTTTTTTATTTGGTCACGTGAAAGTTCATGAGAAATATAGGAAGGCAAAGATGAATTTCGAACAAATTAAATTATTCTTTCATATATAAATTAGCAACCAAAAGAGGCAAAGAAATAAGAGGAAAAATTACATATATATTTTACTAGGTTGGAAAATAAACGGATTTCTTCATGTTTTACGGATAACATGAAGATTATGTCTCTTTAAGTTGGATTGTTGGTTCAAAATTTAATAACTCATATTTTTATTAATAAAATATAACTATATATCATTATTTTTTATTTATAAATTTGAACCATTAAATATTTATTTAATGGTTCAAAATCAAAAAATTATTCTATTTTTTATCATAAAATGAGCAAATTTGAACTCATCAAAAAAAGAAAAATTTATCTTTTTTAATTTCGTGTAAAAAAATTCACGCACAAAAAGAATAAAAATATAGAAAATGAGCACAAGATCAAATGTCAACATAACTTTGTTAATTTTGTTGACAAGGTCAACAAAACTTAAAGAAGAAGATGCTTTTTGGGACAAAAAGGTCCAAAATGTTTTTAAAGTAACTAACTTCAATAAGAATAAGTTAAAACTATATAAATTTAAACTATTAAATATTTATTTAATAGTTCAAAATCAAAAAATTATTCTATTTTTTATCATAAAATGAGCAAATTCAAACTCATCAGAAAAAGAAAAATTTATCTTTTTTAATTTCATGTAAAAAATTCACGCACAAAAAGAATAGAAATATAGAAAATAAGTACAAAATCAAATGTCAACCTAACTTTGTTAATTTTGTTGACGAGGTCAACAAAACTTTAAGAAGAAGACATTTTTTAGGACCAAAAGGTCCCAAATGTTCTTAAAGTAACTAACTTCAACAAAAACAAGTTAAGAACATATAAATTTGAACTATTAAATATTTATTTAATGGTTCAAAATCAAAAAATTATTCTATTCTTTTATCATAAAATGAGCAAATTCGAACCCAGAAAAAGAAAAATTTATCTTTTTCAACTTTGTGTAAAGAATTCACGCACAAAAAGAATAGGAATATAGAAAATGAGCACAAAATCAAATGTCAACATAACTTTATTAACTTTAAGAACAAGACATTTTTTGGGACAAAAAGGTCCCAAATATTCTTAAAGTAACTAACTTTAACAAGAACAAGTTAAGGCCGTATAAACCAAAAGGACTTGGGCCCAATAATATGAAATGGGTATGTGTTAAGACAGTGGATCAGCCTGGCTAGTCTATTGTGTAATAGTTAAATTGGCCATTAAAAAACTAACAATAATGTATATGAGGCTTCTTCCCAAAAAAAAAGAAGGTAATTTATGAGGCCACACATTCTAACTTTTATATTGCCAGTAATTTTAATTGAGCCCCAACAGTGCACCGTAAATTTAAGTTTGGATAAATGAAAACTATGGACAAAGGAGGGATTGAAAGGTTTATTTATTAGATATTTTTTATTTGGATGCTTTAAACATTTATTCTCTTCTTTTAATCCAACCATATTCAGATATTTCACCTTTACTATATTATTATTCGGCCCATTTACATTATAGTATTCATATATAATATTTATTCATACCTTATGTCTTACTGTCTTAATATTAATAATATAAAAGAATTGTCATGGTGAAATATATTAGAATATTCATATATAATATTTCTAGACATGGTAATATGCTCGTCTTAGTTGCATGTATCAATCATCTACCTCTTAAATTTATGAAAATATTGTTTAGACAAAGATAAAAAAAAATATTGGCTTTAAAAAATATAACCCATGATAAAAGTTAAAAAAATCATAAGATTTTAAGTGCCATTACATACCCATATTTTCACTTGGATGACAAAAAGTATATTTAGTACGATATTTAAAGGATTGAAAAATTCATTGAATATTTGTTTTATTGTTTTTATAATCCACTAACAATCTTGTTTTGTTTAATATTGAAAATTTCTCCCAATGTACACTTAACCTATATAGAAATAAAATAAAAATATTTATGCGTTTGAATGAATCATATTCCTAACTGTTAGAATATTGTATAATATCTAGGGTTTAAATATGCTAAGATATTATATGGAGTCTACCCATAAAGGGTGCTCATTAAATAAGGGTAAAATAGTAATTATAAGAATTACTACTAACCCCTAATCTTAGCTAGCCTTTTATAAATAAGGCTAGACTATTATGCATGGTACAACTCATTAAAGTGAGAGACTAGAGACACTATGAGTGGAATACCTGCGAATATTTTGCAATTGCATTTGAGAGGGGATTTAGGCCGTGAAAACCTGAAATACACCCAATACATTATGGGTATCTCATTCGATCAGTGATTCCAGCCAGAGTTCGATAAGCTTCCGCAATTAGGAGATTTATGTAAGTCTACTACTCTGAATCTATAAATGTGTTCATATATCATTTTTTTTTATTCCCTTCATTAGTATCAGAGCTAATAGGCTGGTTTTTTTATCATTTACATATTTTATTGGGATTTAAAATTTTCTTTGGGGCTATTTTAATTAAGATTTCAAAAATTAAAAAAAAAATTGATGAATTTTTCTAATTGTTCTTCTGCGTTGAGCCTTTGCGTTTCAAGCTTCTCCCTCGTCCTTTCTTCACAGCCGCTAGCGACATTCCTCCATCAGGAGGAGCCTACAGTCGCCGGTGACCACCTTGTTGGTACCTTCCATCAGATGAAAAATCAAATGGATAAAATAAAGAAAAAAGGGGGAATTTTGTACTGCTTCATTGCTGTCGAAGGAGACAGAGAGGGAGGCTCGTCACCGGCCGTAGATGACGCCACAATGGTGGCAGACACTATCGTCAATCACCTCTGTTGCCTCCCCGTCAACAAAGCCACACCAAAGGAGCTCGTGTTCATCGTGAATTTTGTCGCCACACCGAGAGATATGTCTCTCTCCGTCAGCGTCGCTAGCAATAATTGTTGCTGGCAATGCTAAACTCGTACCGTTGGCAACCTTTGTCACTCTCCTGGTAGGCGAACAGTGATGGGTGAGTTGCAGAAGGAAGGTGGCAAAGACAGAGAAGAAGGAGGGATGAAGACGATGGTTCTGGAGCTCTCTTTTTCGAAAATTAAAAAAAAATTGGAAAATTTGAAAATTAATATATATATAATAAAATAAAATTTCAAAAACCCTAAATTATCTTTGGATTTGAAACCCTAAATTTGTTTTAATAAGTTTAGAGGGTTTGATTTGGGTTCATTGCTAAAAAATTTTTTGGTTTGGGCCTTCAAAAAATTTGAAGAAGGTTTGGCCTATTAAAAGAGTTTTTTTGGGGCATGTGGCCCATTTAAAATTAATAATTAGAGACCTAATTGTTAAATCCCTAATTAATGAACATCTAGATATGTTTAAAAATATAAATTGTGTATTTATATTTTAACCCCAAATAAATCTAATTAATTTTTTATATCCCAATAAATTTTAGTCAAGTAATATGTGATTGCTTGTCATTATGTTAATTAGTTTAACATTTTTTTTGTCAATTGTCTTCCAATAGAAAATTTAGACATATAATGTTAATTAGCTTAACATTATGCATTTAATAATGTTAATTACTTTAACATGTTTATTAATGAATGTTAATTAATTTAGCATTACATAATTAATCTATTAATGTGTTGATTAGTTTAACACGTTAGTTAACAAATGTTAATTTGTTTAGCATTTGAGAAATCATGATTTACAATTTATTTGTAGCATGATTATGACACTTAGTTGTATTTTGATTTCGTTGATTTACACCTTGCATACAACCTTAAGACAATGATTGGCACTTCGTGCTCTTTCAACTCCGGGTTGTGTATGGGTTAATTAGCTTAATCATACGATACTTAGTGTCATAATTTGTAGGCATGGTAAACATTAAATCTTGTGTGGTTTTTAATTATCTGATCCTATTTTAAGTATGTCTTTCTTTTCATGTAAAGAATGACTACATTTTCTAAAAGTATTGTTGCTAAGTTAAACAAGGGGTTGAAGCTAAATGGTGACAATTATGAGATCTAGAGTACAAAAGTCCAATATCTCCTGGAAGAGCAAGAGGCTCTTGAGGCTTTCAATAATATCATGAAAGAGCTAGAAGCTGGAAACACGGTTTAGCATAGGCGGGACAGTAAAGCTTATAACACTTGGAAGAAAAAGAACTCCACTGCTTGCATTACGTTGCTGAGCACTATGGATGATGACATCCTAAAAGAGTTCAAGGACCACCAAAACGCTATGGGGCTTTGGAATGCTCTGAGAACGAGGTTCGAAATTACGTTTGTATCCAGATTGCATTCTCTAACGATCAAATTTGACTTATATAAGAAACACCCAGAACATTCAATAAGGAAACATCTGAGGCTGATGTCAAATATAATCATTGAGCTAAAAGATGCTGGAAATATCTTAATAGACGAATAGCATATCCAAGCTGTCATTCATTCTTTGCCTAGTTCATGGGAGCATATAAAGATGCATCTCACTCACAATGACAAAATCATGATTCTGGAATATGTCCAGAGACACCTCGAACTTGAGGAAGAAAAGCTTGAATAAGCCAAGCCGATACCTGAGTTGCATATGGCAACTTTAAGTGAAAGACGTGGTTCAAAGAGAAAGAACTGGGGAAAGAATAAAGAACCAGCTCAACCTAAGAAAAAGCTAAAGACCAATTAACAAGGTAAAAAGAAGCAGCGAAAGGTGAATACAGCAAAAGTTAAGTGTTTCAATTACTAAAAGAAGGGACACTATGCGAGTGATTACCCTGAGCCTTTTAAAAAGGTAATCTACACTGCTTATACTAGTGAACTTTGTGTTTCTAGCTCTATTATGCTTATTGAATCTTGTCCTATGTGGATTGCAGACTCAGGAGCCACAGTCCACATAGCGAGGGACCGTGATGTCTTTGTTGACTTCCGACGAGTTCCCTATGGAGCATTTTAGATATATGTGGGAAACAACACTAAGGTTGCTGTCAAAGGGATCAAAACATGCAAGTTAATCCTGCGTGGTGGTCTAGACCTGATCTTTCATGATGTCCTTTATGCACCTCAAATTTATTGGAATGTTATTTCAATTTTGGTTTTACTTAGGCTAGGCTATGATTTGTATTTCCATGATAATTGTATTAAATTGAGTAATGACTAAGTTTTTTATGGTTTTGGTTATGTAACCAGAGGTTTTATTTATATGGATTTGGATGACGAATCTTTCATCAATAATAATGTTAGTTTTTCCATGTTTGCCTATAAACATGATTGTGATCACGATGTAAGTATTTGACAAGCTAAACTTGATCATATTGGCCAATAGAGAATGCAACAGTTAGTAAAAGAGGGTTTACTTGTCAGCATTGAATGAGTAGGTTTGTCTACTTGTAAGTCTTGTCTAGCAGGAAAATCTGCAAGAAAACCTTTCGATAAAGCAACTAGAGCTGATTTTCCACTACAGTTAGTTCATTCTGACATCTGTGGGCTTATGAATGTCAAGGCTCGGCACGGAGCAAATTATTTCATCACATTCATTGATGATTATACTCATTTCAGTTATGTTTATTTGATTTCTCATAAGTCAGAAGCATTGAGCTGCTTTAAAAACTCTATGAACTTAGTTGAGAATCAATTAGATAAGAAGATTAAGGCTCTTTAAACCGATCAAGGCCGAGAATATTTGTCGGTTCAATTCAATGAATTATGTGATAAGAAATGGATAGTTCATCAGTTGATTATTTCAAGTACTCTATAACAAAATGGTGTTGTAGAAAGAAGGAATAGAACGCTCCTTGAGATAGTTAGGTCCATGATAACACATGCTAATTTGTCAATCACCTATTGGGTGATGCATTGATGTTTGTAGCCTATGTACTTAATTGTGTGCCTACGAAATCAGTTGTAACCATTCTATATGAGTTATGGATTGGGCGAAAGTTTGACCTAAGTGTTTTGAAACCTTAGGGATGTGCTGCTTATACACATGATTCCTCTCACAAGTATGGGAAATTGGGCTCAAGAGGAAAGAAAATATCTTTATTAGATACTCAGAAACCTCAAAAGGTTATGTGTTTATAGGTTAGCAAGACAGTAGAAGCGTGATTGAATTTGAATATAGAGATATCACATTCTTAGAGAATGAATATCCTAAGAAAGGTGAGGTAGGTCAAGACATATCCTTATTTGAGATAGGGGATCCGAACGCACTAGGGCCACTTCATTCGAGTGGGAGGATTATAACAGATGATGAATTAGTTTCTCATCAACAACCTTCTTCATCATTTGATGTGAATGAGAGTGTTCCTGAACCATTTGCTCCAAGTGGGAGTGACCAAATGGATCTTATTCCAATTGAAAGTGAGACCAATGTTCTAAATCCGAGTAGGAGCAATATTGATCCAAATGGGAATAATGAAACAAGATTCAATGAATCACAACTGAGATGTGTTTCACATAAAAAGACTCCTTGCCGATGATATGAGATTCAAAGTGGTGAACTTTTTACAATGCTCCTGTAAGATGAAGATAAGTCAAGAAATTTAAAATAGGCTCTCTTATCCCCTTCTAAGGATAAATGGACTGAAGCTATGGAAGAGTAAATGGAGTCTATGAGAGTCAACAATGTTTGGGAACTTGTTGATCTTCCAGGGGGACGTAAGGCTATTGGGAACAAGTGGGTTCTCAAAATAAAAAAAGAGCCGATGGCTTGATTGAAAAATTTAAGGCTCGACTAGTAGCAAAGGAGTTACACAGCAGGAAGGAATTGACTATGAGGAGACTTTTTCTCCTGGTGTACGATTCACCTCTATTCGCTTACTTTTAGTTATAGTGGCTTATCTAGATCTTGAATTACATCAGATGGATGTAAAAACTGCCTTTCTCAATGGAGAATTAAATGAAGAAATTTATATGGAATAACCTGAGGGTTTCATTAAAAAGGGTCAAGAAGAAAAAGTTTGTAGACTTTTAAAGTCTATCTATGGCCTTAAACAATCTTTAAGGTAATTGTATATTTATTTTTACAATGCAATCATCTCTAATGGTTTCACTATGATGAGTGAAGACAACTGTATATATACCAAAAGATCTAAGGACAAATTCATGATTATGACATTATATGTTGATGACATACTCATAGTTGGAAATGATATGGAGCTAATCAACAAGGTAAAGACATGATTGTCATCTCGCTTTGAGATTAAGGATATAGGTGAAGCTGCATACATTCTTGAAGTTATGATTTCAAGTAATCGTTCTATGAAACTCTTGTATCTCTTTCAAGAGAGTTACATAAAAAAGGTTTTGGAACGTTTTAGTATGGAAAGTTATAACCCTGCTGATACTTCTATCAATACAAGTCGAATCTTGAGTGCTGAAATATGTCCTAAGACTGCCATGGAAAGAGAGCGTATGAGCTGAACTCCATATAGGAATGTGATCGATTGTTTAATGTGCGCTATGATGTGTATTAGACCTGATATCTGTCAAGCAATTGGCTTGGTGAGTATATATCAAACTAACCCAGGTCCTAAACACTGGGAAGTTGTAATAAGGATCTTAAGATATTTGAAGGGGACTACTGATTATACGCTCTGCTATCAAGGTTGCAGAGATCTATGATTAGTAGGATACACTGATGCTAATCATGGAAGGGACTTAGATGAGTAAAAGTCTACTTCAAGATACGTTTTCTTACTTAGTGATAGCGCTATATCATGGAGTAGTAAGAAACAATCTTGTATATCCTTGTCCACGATGGAGGTAGAGTTCGTGGCCCAATCTTTAGCAGCCTAGAAGGCTATTTAGTTGAAGAAGTTCTTGGATCAACTGTTGTTCAAAGTAGAAAACATTGAACCAGTGTTAGTGTACTGCGACAGTGAGGTTGCAATTGCATACACTAAGGATCCAAAGTGCCATTGCAAAACCAAACACATAGATATCAAGTATTACTATGTGAAGGATATGGTTGCATGCAAGACTATGAACGTAAAGTACGTGTCTACATATGAGATGCTGGCAGATATGCTGATTAAGCTAATTTCTAAATATGTGTTTGTGAGACACGTTAGGTCTTTAGGATTGTGTAGAATTTAGCGTACTTCATTTGTATTTTTATTTTTCCTATTGTTCACAGACAGAGATGTTTTGATGTTATTTGATAATCAATAAAATTTAATTTCCCTGCTTACATATCTTTATTTAAATGTTGTGTACATTCTTATTTATTATTGAGTATGTCGAGTAGACAAAAGGGTTAGCCTTCTCACAAAGGTAACTGCCTCAGTGTCTTTGTGGCATTAGAGATGAGATTTTAAGAGAAATTATCAAGAAGATAATTTGAGAGCAACTATACTTCAAATCATATAAGTCGCTTGATTGATGACATAGGGTCATTAAAAGTGATTTGATGAAATAAGTTCATTATTTATAGTCTACCTTAGTTGATAGATATGAGTTCAAGACATTGTGTAGATATAGGAACTTAATTTTAGACTTGTCGTGTCTAAAATATCATTTGTACATCCTTATTTGTGAAATAGACATATACTCCATGGGAAAAGGAGGAATGATGTAGCATATGTTTCATATTATGAGTGCAAATACCGACCATATGGGTTAACATAAATGTGATCTCAACTCATGATTGTGTGAGACCCTTGAGCCCTTACACTTGCTTTATATTTGTACCCTTGGACTTCGATTAGGTACTTAAGATGTAGTTTGGTATTTGCTATCTTAGCATATTGCCTAAGGACTATGAGTAATGTTTCAGTCTGGCGGGACATGTTTAAAAAAGCGAACTAAGTCTATGTTGATAGGATCGTGAAAAGAGGAAGATTAGAAAGAGAATCTCATTATTCTGTATTCATCGGTATACCAATTATGACATGTGTGTCATGATTATAAATACAAAATATTATGATAGATGAGATCATTGAGAGATATCTGAATGTGATTCTTATGATATAGGGTGCATGCATACTTTATGATTTACATGCAAGTGTGTTTTCGACGAGAGACTATATATTCGTAACTGATGTATAGCATTGATGCTCTCATAGTATGTTGGTCGAACGACCTACTTTCCCTGTATGAACGACTGCAGATTATAAAGAAAAAGTGTTCTCTTGATTTATCGGGAATATGTTTATTGGGTTTAGAGCGTATGAGCACTCCCATTATGTGTGAGTAAGAGATATTAGAATATCATATAATATATGGGGTTTAAATCTATTAAGATATTATATAGAGTCTATCTATAAGGGGTGCTCATTAAATAAGGGTAAAATAGTAATTATAAGAATTACTACTAAACCCTAATCTTAGCTAACCTTTTATAAATAGGGTTAGACTATTATACGTTGTATAACTCATTAAAGAGAGAGACTAGAGACACTCTGAGTGGAATACTTATGAGTATCCTGCAGTCGAATTCGAAAGGGGGTTTAGGCCGTGAAAACTTGAGATACACCCAATACACTGTGGGTATATAATTCGATCAGTGATTTCGGACAGAGTTCAATAAGCTTTTGCAATTATGAGATCTATGTAAGTCTCCTACTCTAACTCTATGAATGTGTTCATTTATCATTTTTTTATTCCCTTCACTAACAAAATTCACTTTTCAAATAATTTTTTTTAAATATAAACCAAAAATTCAGTTTTAATGGTTCAAAATAAAAAAATTATTCTATTTTTTTGTCATAAAATGAGCAAATTCGAACTCATAAAAAAAAGACAAATTTATCTTTTTCAATTTTGTGTAAAGAATTCACACCCAAAAAGAATAGGAATATAGAAAATGAGCACAAGATCAAATGGCAACATAACTTTGTTAATTTTCTTGACGAGGTCAACAAAACTTTAAGAAGACGTTTGTTTGGACAAAAAGGTCCAAAATGTTCTTAAAGTAACTAACTTTAACAAGAACAAGTTAAGACAATATAAACTATAAGGACTTGGGCCCAATAATATGAAATGGGTATGTGTTAAGACAGTGGACCAGCTTGACTAGTCCAAGGTGTAATAGCTAAATTTGCCATTAAGAAACTAACAGTAATTTATATGAGGCTTCTTCCTAAAAAAAAAAGTAATTTATATGAGGCCACACATTCTAACTTTTACATTGCCAGTAATTTTAACAGAGCCCCAACAGTGCATCTTAAATTTAAGTTTGGATAAACGAAAATTATGGGGAAATGAGGGATTGAAAGGTTTATTTATTGGATAATTTTCATTTGGATGCTAAATTAAACATTTATTCTCTTCTTTTAATCCAACCATATTCAAATGTTTCACCTTTACTATATTATTATTCGGCCCATTTACATTATAGTATTCATATATAATATTTATTCATACCTTATGTCTTACTGTCTTAATATTTATAATATAAAAGAATTGTCATGGTGAAATATATTAGAATATTCATATATAATATTTCTAGACATGGTAATATGCTCGTCTTAGTTGCATGTATCAATCATCTACCTCTTAAATTTATGAAAATATTGTTTAGACAAAGATAAAAAAAAAATATTGGCTTTAAAAAATATAACACATGATAAAAGTTCAAAAAATCAGAAGATTTTGAGTGCCATTACATACCCATATTTTCACTTGGATGACAAAAAGTATATTTAGTCCGATATTTAAAGGATTGAAAAATTCATTGAATATTTGTTTTACTGTTTTTATAATTCACTAACAATCTTGTTTTTAATATTGAAAATTTCTCCCAATGTACACTTAACCTATATAGAAATAAAAAAAATATTTATGCGTTTGAATGAATCCTATTCCTAACAAAATTCACTTTTCAAATAATTTTTTTTGAATATAAACCAAAAATTCAGTTTTAATGAAAATCAAACAGGTACTAAATCAACGGCTGCTAAGGTTTTTGTCACAGTAAAATAATTTTTTATTTTTTTATTTATCATAAAATTATCATTTTGATCCCTCATTTATTAAAAATACTTAAAATGATTATTTGTTTACTAAAAAATATTACATTTAATCCTCTAGTCCATTAAATTTAGGATTTAAGATTTAATAAAAGTATTAAATTTGATATTTTTTGAAAAGTAAAAAATTAAATGTAATATTGTTTAATAAATAACGGAATATTTTAAATATTTTGACAAGTAAAAGATTAAAATAATATATTTTTAATAAGTAATAGATTAAAAATGCATTTTTTATTTTATATAATATAGATTTTAATAAATAAAATGTAAAACTAATAATTTATTAATAAATGGTATATAATATATCATAGTTGATAAAATTCCGATAAAGACAAAAGAGAATGGAAAAGCAGACAGATGCGTAATTAATGCATTCTTTGCTTACATCTGCATATACAAAGAAAACAAATTAAAGAACATGAGTATGAGTGCAACACAACGACCCAAAAAGAGGAAAATACCTAAAAGATAGCACAAAAGACTGAAAGAAAAATAGAACAATTGAATATTTAATATTATCATTGAGTTGAATTTGCAATTTTGAATAAAATTATTTATTTGACAAATATAATATATATTTTCCATGTTCATGCTTACACAAACGACAGCTAAACTAGCTAACTAGCTTGCTCTTGTATATATGTCCAATATTGTTTCTGTATTCCTCTTAATCTTTGAATTCTATCTAAGTTGATTCATTAAATAGTTCGCCCAATTGTTTTCAACTTCAATATATACTCATCGCGTGCTAAGCATTAAGTAATACGGCTTCTTGTGTTAATATTATGGCACGTTAATGGTCTATTGTTTCTTAGACCTCACAAGACACAAACCATAAGGCTCTTTAGGGCCAGTAGCCCCGCAGTCTCACGTTTTCTAACCGATATACTAGGCTTAAAGTTTATAACACAAATGCAAGGGTTTACTTCTAGTAATAGAGATAGAACATAATAAACTTAGAACCAATGTAAGGCCAAGAACACAACACCTTTTTCTGGGCAAAATATCTCAAAGCCACGATTTTGATTTTGGGTCTATTATATTACAAATCTCTATCACTACGATGTAAGCTATTCCAAAGGTGTTATAAAAGCTCTTACAACGAAAGTGAATTATCGTTAATCTTTTATGATGCGCAGGATCCTCATCAGAGGCAAGCGCAGAACATAATAGGATTAACTTGAATTAGTGGAATGTTCATAATTTTGGAGAGAGGATTTCAGAGAAACGAAGAGTTTAGAGAAAATTCATGCAAGGCAAATATTATTCAAATAGAAGGTGAATACAAAGGTTTTCTCTTGAGATGAAGTCTCCAGGGTATGGACCCATTGTGGTGCATTCAATAGAATGAGGTCTATGATAATTGTTTAAGTCACTTAAAAAACCATTTTAATGATTTTATGATTTGTTTATGATTTTTGTTAAAATTGGGAAAGGCGTTCCACTCATATGCATGATCCTGGGAATATAACAGTCCAGCTTGATTTTTCCAATATAGTTTGTGGATGATGAATATCGAGGAGATTGTTTGACTTAGATAAGGTTTTTCCCAGAGTTTCCACAGTGCAATGGCTTCATTAATTTTTGTTCACCACTATGGGAGAGGTGAGAACCATTCTAAGAACGTCTAAACAAGGGACTTGTGATTTTCAATATTGTTCAAGTGCTGGAACATTTCCATGGTGTTGAATTCAACTGCCCCAGTGTATAGGATAGTGAGAGACCATAGGAACCAGCAAGCATCTTCATTGAAGGTACCTGCATTTAAACGAAACAAAGTTAGAAATGGGGTGTCCAGATGAAAGATCTAACAATACTGGGACTGAGGGACATCTCAGAGATATCTGTGGAGGTAGAAGAATAGGGAAAATTTGGCTAGATCCATGACTTTTGTGGGTTGGGTAGGAATTTAGATGGAAAGAGGGAAAGCTTTTTTGGTAGTGGCAGATCTGTTAATGGGCAAGGTGTATAAATTAATCATGAGGATTAGAGGGATGGAGGTGACTAGAGTTATAAGGGAGACAGTGTTTAGCTTTGGACGGGAAAGAAGGTCGACTAAGTGGTTGGTGACACCTTTGATGTGTTTGACATCAAACTTGTAACGGGACAGCCAGGCTTGCCACCTGGCAAGCTAAGGATCTAGGATGATCTTGTTCTTGAGTTCAAGAATTTTAGGAAAATCCATGTTATCCATCTCAACTATAAAATGCCAATGAGCCAAATAGTACTCAAACATTTTTATACCATTTTTCACGGCAAGAATTTCTTTGTACATTGTATGGTAGTTGACTTCAGCATTAGAAAAAGATCCACTTGCATGGCCACAATAATATTGCTTTCATCCTTTTTGTTCAATCAGGATAGCACCCCAATGATAGTTGCTTGTGTCAGTCTGCAAAATGAGAGTAGAGTCTAGATCAAGGATCTTCAATGGTGGGGGATCCTTAGCAATTTCTTTCAGATGCTTGATAGCTATGGTTTGGGCAGGTCCCTAAGAGTAGGGGTTCCTTTGAGAAGAAGCTTGGACAGCTGGTTAGTGTGATGTGAACACTTCATAATGAAATCTCGGACAAAATTGACAATGCTAAGAAACTGTTAGATCTACTTAAGAGAAAGATCCTTGTCAAGGAATTAGGCCAATTGTTTTGTTAGATGTGGACCTGGTTTGTACCATCCTTTCTCGAATATTATACTTAAGAACTTGATGTGAGTTTGGGCCAATTGACTTAAGAGGAGGAAAGCATAAGGTCGTGTTTCTTGACAAGATCAATAAATTGGGCCAACAGTTATATGTGCTCTTCTTCAGTCTTAGAGAACAAGAGAATGTCATCAATGTATATGAGAGCATTTTGTCTAATAGGCCTGAAAATTTCTGTCATGGCTTTTTGGAATAGTGATGGAGCAGTTTTAAGGCCAAAGGGCATAACAGTCTATTGGTACTGGGCATCAGGTATTCAGAAGGTTGTCTTAGACCATTCATTAAGATGAATGCCAAGTTGCCAAAAACCAGCTTTAAGGTTGAACTTAGAAAGTAATTGGGCTCCTTACAATTGGGCCCTTTGTGTAGCCGAGTTTGGAATTGGAAACTTGTCATCTTCCAGGAAAACATTGAGAGGCTTATAGTTTATCACCAAACATTTCTTGCCTCTAGTTTACTTAGCTTTTGTATTGACATAAAAGGCTTGACAAGCCCATTCTGATTTTGTAAGCTCAATTAACCCTTGACAGAAAAGAGAGTCACATTCTTCCTGGACTAGCTGAAGATCATCACGATTCATTCCAGGATAGGTTGCTTTGGTCAGGTTAATATCCTCATTTTTCTTAAAAGGAAGTTTAATAAAAAACTTCTTATTTTTCCACAGAGGCTGGGGATGCTTGAACTCAGAGTGAGTTTCAAGACAATGTTCCAGAAGTTATTGCTTAAGCTCTTCATAAGGAGGAGGAGCATCATGAAGCATGTAAAGCTTAGGGATATCAGTATAATAACTGAATTGGTGTTTGTAACAGACACTTTTTGCTTCAATTTGTAACTTAGGAGACTTCTGAACATCCATTCCAATGAGAATGCCTTTTCTAATAACTTGACTACCAAGGACATGTGTCCAAGTAATGCATTCTGGAAAGAACTTAATTCCAATACGATGTCTAGTAATTAAGGAAACCTTAAAAATTGAATCGTTGGCTGTTTTGAAATAGGATGAATGTTTTTGCCAAGCTGAGTCAGGTAAGAGTGAAGGGTTCATGATTGTGACTTGAGATCGAATATCAATAAGGGTGATGGCTGGAAGAGGTCTAGTATACTTGTCAGCAAGGATAAAAAGATGGAGATATGGAAAAGTGCTTGAAGTTTGGGTTGGAGAGGGATGATGGTGATCTATTTTGTAAATAGGATGGTAATGGTGGAAGGGCTCATCAGAGTCAGAGGAAACTGGGATGGCAAGGATAGTGTCTCCATTAGGCTCATTTTGTTCAGAGAGAACTTCTTCAAGACCTCGATCTTCAAAAGGAAGTTGCATATCAATTTGTTTAATCATTTTAATAGCCAATAGCCTGCTTAGGCTTATTTGGACATTGATGGACAAAATGGCCTTTTTTCTTACAGATATAGTAAACGTCTGATTTTCATTTTCAGGACTTCCGTTGTTTGTTTTTTCGGAAATACTACAAAGGGTGGTTCTTTCGTTGGAATGGTTTAGGCTGGGAAGAAGTTTTGGTGAAGTGTGACTTCTTTTTTACTTTGTAGTCACATGACTGCTCATCTTTACACTTGATCTTCAGATAAGGTTTCTAGCAGATCTTTTGGAATTTAAGTTTTCCAGATATGACAGATTGCAACATTTTTTACTGCTCATAGAATTTTTCTAATGTAGCTAGGGCTAGCTGGTAGATTTCTCCTAAAGAGATATCAGACATGGGATGAAGAAGAGCTTGGAGGACTCGATTCAACTCTGGTTGTAATTCTTCAGGAAGTGAGCTAACAAACACATGTCGAAAAGTTATATCATTAAAACCATTTAAGACATAGTAGTGCTCTGTCATGCACTTCATGTGTTTTTCAAGGTTAGGCCTCTTTAAAGAGCAACACTTCATTTCGAAGTATTCCTGGCATTTTTGCTTATCGATGAGTTGAAAATCACTGATAAATTCCTTGTGGATTGCACCCAGAATAGTAGCAGGACTGTTTAACTGGAGAATTTAAAGTTGATGGTATTCTCTAAGGGATTGAAACCATTCACGAAGGGTATCCATGAAACGAGAGACAAATTCTCGGATAACATCTGGTAAGGCAATACCTTGACGGGACATCTGAAGATCTATCCAGGCACTAAATTCATGTAATTTATCATGTCGTTGGAATAGTTGCACATCGTCAAATGTGAACCATGGGCCATTGGAAGGCTTAGGTGGCATCGAATGGTGATGCTGATAGGATGAAGCAGGTTGGGCTGCTAGTGCTTCATCAGAGTTAGTGTCATCAACAACATAAGACTCTCCGATTTCTTCTGTAGCATAACGTTCAGTTGGCTCAACCATGTACAGGGCAGAAAGATCAGCAAAGTACTTAGACTCTTCAGAGTCTATAACTAAGACATAAGTGTCTAATTCAGGTTCAGAATAGGAATCAAAATTGGAACTTTCTTCTATTTTAGAGCATGAGTGGTGAAAAGATACACAAGGTTCAACCATAGCCATAGGAGGGGGATCTTCAGGGTTTATGGGTACTTTTTGTTTTAAGTCTTTTGGAGAAGAAGGAGAAAGTGGTAAAGATTCAAAAGGTGTTTGGGCTTTTCGAAAGGAAACTCCTTAGGATGGTTTAGTATAGGAAGGTAAGGCAGAATACTTTTTTAGGAAGGCTTCAAGTGGTCTTATTGGTGGACGAGGGGTTCTTCGTAGAGGTTGTGATATAGGTCTAAGCATGGCTTTTTGAAAGATCTAGTGGGTCATTTTGAAGTGGTTAGCATAATCAGCTTCATATGGGTAAGGTGAATAAGATGATGAAGGGATGTATTAGGTTTGGTAGATTGGTGGTGAGATGAATGAATCATAAACTGAGGGTGTAAAGGTTGGTGTTGGTGGTGTGGAGGTTATGGTGGGTGTTTGGGCAGGTGGAGTAGGTTTAGATCTCATATCTCTTTCAATTTGAGCTAGTTGGTCTTTTAGGTACTTGATCTTAGTTTCTTTTTTGGAAAACTCAGGACCAAAATAATTGTGGGTGATGAACTGTCTAAGTTCTTAGTTGAGAGTGTGAATTTTTTGCTGGGTTTCTTGACAGAGACTTTCAATTTGTTGAGAAAGGGTGTCTACCCTCTGGTGAGTCTTTTGATGAGATTGAGAGATGAGAGTCAGCTTTGAATCGATTATCCAGAGGACATGATTTTGGGCTAAGGCATTCTTGGTATGCTAGTTCAATACTTCCTCAGAGCGATGGATCGACTCATGACTTCTAGATACAAAAACTCTATTGGAAGTGACATAAGGCTGAGATGAAACTTTGTGCTCATCGGTCTGGCTCTCAAGAGGAGGAAACAACTTATCATATGAAGGTTCTGAGGGATGAACCATCATACATGGGATAGGATTTGTAAGTAAGGCTCCCATGGGTTTAGGCTTACAAAAGGCAGGTGGAGGTGCCAAGTATGGAGAGATGTTAACTAGAGTCTCTTGTGGCTATCTGTAGCAGCTAGCTTCTTTCATAAGTTATATGAGGATCTCTTCACGAGAAGGTGCAGTAGTAGGATTTGGAGGAGACCATGGCTTCCAATTAAGATCTTTGTCTTTCCGAAAAGGACAGAAAGGGCGGGAAAGATGACATGTCTTTTTCTTATTCTTTTCTTCATCTAGCAGTTGTTGACATTTCTGGGCATGTCTTTTTTGCCAGCAAGATAGTTTCAGGCATATGACCTTGCAAGTTCCTTGAAGTCACTATCATTGGAGGAAAGGTCAATTTCACTGCTATCATCTGAGAAGTACGAGGGATCATGATAAGGGCAGCCAGGTTTGCACATTTCTAGGGCAACGTTCTAGATAAAATGATCGTGGATGTGCAAAACATAGACGGGCTTGCCTTTGGTTATGAAATGGTGAACTGAGATGGTTCTCTTTTTAATGGCTTGGACCTCAAAGGGGTTGATCATCAAAATTTGCTAGAAAAATGGAGGAACCTCTGGTGCCTGAGAAGAAGGTTCATTAGGCTTTTTATACACAAGTTTAACTTGGCCATTGGGAAGGCAAATCAACTTAGGAGGCTTTGAGGTTGGCATAGGCCGACTATGAACATGACGTTGTTCATAATTTGTGATCTAGTTGGTCGGCATGAGTTGGAGAAGATCTTCATGAGAGATCTATCTTGAGATGTTGATGATGGTAGGGACATCTTGTCACTCTACAACAATCATCAAGGCATCTTCAGTGTGGTTAGGGAGGCACAAATCCATAGCATGATTCTGCACTCTGAAGGCCATTTGGTGATGGATAATGGCCATGATAGGGTTTGGTATTGTTCAGCTCCAATAATCTAGATCTAGACTAGGAGATGATCTTTCAGAATGGGATCTAAAAGTTTGAGGCTAAAGTTAGGGCAAATGGTAAGGATAATAGTTCTAGCATTAAGGGTGATGAGGATGGTTCCGACATGGAGATGGGTATAACCTTACTCGATCCAATGGTTTATGAATTGCTAAGGGATCTCGAGCTTAACGTATTGTTCTATTATACAGGACGGGAGTTCGTCATGGTTAAAGGTTTGAGGAGTATATGTACTCTTTATCTGAGATTTTTGGTTTGGAGATGAGCGATTTGATGGATCGGGTCCATGAACAGTTTTGGGTGTATAACTAGTAAGGGTTCATGAGTGGTAAATGGGTATCTTCAAGACGTTGGGTTAGTGGAAGGTTTTTATAGGATATCTCGATAAGGTTATCGATTTTATGAGTATTAGCTCAGAGGCAGACATCTAGAATAAAAAGAGAATAGGGAATAGTAAAAGAAGAACTAAGAATTTCTGAATCCATATGTAAACAGTGTTTCTCTTACTCTCTTACTCTACCAGAGATTATGAACATTCCATCAAGTTATGACTCTGATACCATGAGGGGGGTAGGAATCTGGATGGAAGGGAGAAAACCTTTGTATTCACCTTCTGTTTGAATAATATTTGCCTTCCATGAATTCTCTCTAACAAGCTTGTCAAATTCGCGATTCTAAGTAAATTCGTAAGGGGAAGGTAGACTCGTAACGTAAACTCATAATGTAGAATCGTAAGAGTTTACAATAATGGATATTAAACATAATTGTATCATATAAATACATAAAATTTCATACATAAATACTCATTTTATGATCCATAATCTACATTCTATACTTTTCATTCAAGTCAATATATAAATTTCAATAAGCTTCATAATTGATTATTCATGATAAAATAATACTTATTTAACATAACTAAGTCTCAAATAAAAATAATATATAAGTTCGCATTAGCTAAAGAGAAATCCTAATTTCTTAACCATTATAGAAAAGAAATAAAAAAAAATATAAATTGATCTTTCATCACAAATTAGCTAACAAGAAATTCTAATTTTCTAACCATATGTGTATCAAATTTTAGCAATGTGCGTTAATAATATATAAATTCTTCGTTATTTTTGGGTAACTATATTAAATAATTAATATTTAAATTTTTCACTATGTTAAAAATTGATTGGTTTAGATTGAGACTCCAAAAGTGTTGAGTGTTCAATATATCAAGTCAATTAAATCATACCTTAAAAAATATATACATAGAGTCAAACAGTAATATTGTAGTAATTATATATAATGTATTGCATATATATTACAAAGGTAACATTGTTGCTGAGTGGCATGGCTTGCTGGGAGCAAGCTACAAGGATGCGAGTTCGAGTCTGCCCAACACATTTTTTCAGAAAAACGGAGATGAAGACCAGCTGAGCCAACTGGCCTAACTCGGAGTTGACTCGTCAATTTCACCGAGTTGGCGCGAGTCTGGAACAGTCACCAGAATTATGAACATTCCACTACATTCAAGTTGATCCTATTATGTCGTAGTGATGGAATAACTTATGTCGTAGTGATGGAAATCTGCAATAGAATAAACGTAGAATTAGAATTGTGGCTTTGAGATGTATTACCCAGAAACAGACGTTGTGTTCTCGGCCTTACATTGGTTCTAAGTTTATTATGTTTTATCTCCATTACTAGAAGTAAGCCTTTACATTTGTGTTATAAACTTTAGGCCTAATATATCGGTTGGAAAACGCAAGACTACGGGGCTACTGGCCCTAAGAAGCCTTATGGCTTGTGTTTTGTGAGGTCTAAGAAACCATAGACCATTAACACGCCATGTACTAGGATCCTACCCCCTCATGTGATCATTTCAAACACAATAAAATGCGAACGAAAACTTAACACTAAATTTAGAACGAAGTCATTACCATAAATTCATATTATCTCAAAATATATGTGCATGGTAATAATAAATGATATTGCCTGCATATATACCTATGTCTATGGATATAGTATTGGACAACATGCATGCTGTTCAAATAAAATAATTTTCATCCTAGATTTTTATTCTCTTTTAATTTGTCTAGCAGGGATCTA
The DNA here is from genome assembly GCA_037074485.1 of Delonix regia. NCBI lineage: Eukaryota > Viridiplantae > Streptophyta > Magnoliopsida > Fabales > Fabaceae > Delonix > Delonix regia. The sequence goes on from CM073455.1 coordinate 11,345,369, forward strand.
AATTCATATACCTACACATAAGATTAAGATTAAATATCTTAACGCAGCATAGGTTCCATGTAACTTTTATAAATACATCGAATCAAATTCTGCAAAAAAAGAATTTCAATGCAAAAAATCAATGAAAATGATGAAAAATGACATTGTTTTCAAACCACGATGGAGCTAGAATTTGCTTGTAAAAGGAGCAAAAATATTCAAACTATATCGGAGTAAAATGATTAATGTGACTCTTATTTCAATTCAACTATTCAATTTCAACTCTACTTTCACCAATAAGATATGAAAAATGGTGAAAACAGTGGATTATTATTATTTACTCTATTATTGAAAAATGATTCGATACTTTTGTTAACATAATTTACTAATATGACATAATTTACTTATTATTAGAGTTTTAACTCTTCCAAGTTCAAAAGAAAAACCAAAGAAGATATACAACATGAGCTTTTTCAAGCAATAAAAAGTATGCTAGTTTTTTATAATTAAAAAGACAATAATGACAAACCTAATGCTTTTCTCAAAAAAAAAAAAACTTATAAATGGAGGATCAACTCTCAGTTTTCCAATAAGCAAAATAGCTGTTGTTGGAGCAAGTATTAAGAAAAAAAAAAAAACAAAGTAAAGCAATGAGTGTTTTACAGAGATTTAGCACAGACCTAAAATTGTGAAGGGGATATTCAACAAGTCATTTTTAAATCTTTGTTAGCCTTCCATTGGAAGAACTTTTAATAGGGAGGACATTGACAAAAGAATAACCCATTGAAATTATGTGTGTTAGCTCAGCAATAGAGCTAGGCATAACAAGGTATTTATACTCATTATATCTCAAGTTTTAAAAGATAATTACTTTACATATTAAAATTATAAATTTAAGAAATAAAAATTATTATTTAATTATAAATTAAGGTAGACAAATTTTTATAAAGCAACGGAGTAAATTCTTATCAGGCTTAAATAAAAGATACAGGAGACAATTATGTTAAAAAAAAATTAAAAATTTCGAATATTTTGGTTAAAGTTAGCGTGGTCCCGTGATAATGAAGGCACAGTTCGGTCACTCATCGTACGCAAAGAAAATTCAAAATTGGAGGCTTCTGCCAGAGCCCATACCCTACGGCACTGCTTCGCCCACTCTATTACATAAGGACACTCACACATCCTCTTTCCCTCAAGCCTAACATTCACAACTACTTCTGAACTCGTCTTTGTCAAGCCTACTTCAGAGTTCACATGGCTACTCTCGTGTTCTACTTCTTAGCTTTCTGTTCCATTTTCAATCTCATCAACCTTCCTGTGCTCACAAATGCTGTCTCCAACTGCGGTGGAAGCTGCAGGAGCCTCAACGACTGCGCCGGCCAGCTCATTTGCATGAACGGAAAATGCAACGACGACCCCGACGTCGGCACCCACATATGCAGCGGCGGTGGAGGAGGCGGAGGTGGCGGTGGCGGCTGCATGTCCTCTGGCATTTTGATCTGCAAGGGCAAATCCCACCCTCAGTATCGTTGCTCTCCGCCAGTCTCGTCCTCCACGCAAGCCATCCTCACCCTCAACGACTTCAGCGAAGGCGGCGACGGCGGAGCCCAGTCGGAATGCGACGAGAAGTTCCACAACAACTCGGAGCGCGTGGTGGCGCTATCCACTGGATGGTTCGCCAACCGGTCGCGGTGCGGGAAGATGATAAGGATCACGGCTCGTAGTGGGAAGAGCGTGACGGCGAAGGTGGTGGACGAGTGTGACTCGGTGCATGGATGCGACAGCGAGCACGCGGGACAGCCGCCGTGCAACAATAACATCGTGGATGGTTCGCAGGCTGTGTGGGATGCGTTGGGGCTTAATACGGACTTGGGTCGAGTACCTGTCACTTGGTCCATGGCCTGAGCTACTCATAAGAAAATAATCAATAAGAAATGTTAATTTTAAACTAGTATAATGTCGCCTACCTATCACTTGTCCAAAAAAATAAAAAACGCTAAAATTAGTGATTAATAAGGACAACCACAAACTATCTAGCTGTTGGCTTTGCTTCCGTTTTCTTCTTAACTGTTACTGTATGAAATAAAGTACGGAAAGCAGGAAGATAGTCACTGTGAATGTGATGAGCTTCCTGTAAAATGTACACTATACATGACTAGCTAGCGGATGAACCAACTTTGAGTATTGATTCATTCCACACAGTTATATGCACTTCCACTTACGTATCCTTGATTTCTCTTATTCTCTGCCTATATATATATATATTGCTATTTGTTTCCGATTAGTATGTTACACCAAAGTTGTTAAATTCATAAGAAAGAGTTAAATTTGTAATATTGACTCATAACGTAAATTTGTAAAAATTTGTTTTGATTAATAAATAGTTATCAAAATATGTAATTTTATAGTTTAAATATTATATACATTAAAAAAATTTTAAATGTAATTCAAATTATATTTAATTAAACAAAATTATTTATATTTCATAATATGTAATATTCAACATGAATATTTTAATATGGTTATACATAAATAATTATTCAATATAACTATTAAATAATATTTATTTTATTTTATTTAATAAGTATATATTAAATGTAATTTTATTATTTTTTATACATATTCAAACTTGTAATAAAATAAATTGTAAAGATTTCATAAAAAAGAAGTTTATTAATATCTTATTTAGTTTTGAATTAAAATTATTATATTACTAACTTTATAAGTTAGTTGATATACTAAAATTGTAAACTTGGTAGACTTGATAAGTCAACTCGTTCTGATTTTACAACGAATTGACTCATTTTTTTTATGTATAATTATAAACTCATAAATTTAGATAATAAACTTGTGAATTTGGCCATTATACGCTACACATATTCTTTTACACTTTTTTAACTTTGTTGACCCATCTTTCTTATCACAACAAAATTTCAACACGATTGACGGCAATCGCAAGCTCATTGTTGTATGGCTTATTTTAGTCCTTGAAATAGTATTTATCAATTTTATTTTTACAAACTTTTTTAATTTAGCCCTATGTAAATAAGATATTTTTTTACTTTACTTTTCAAAAATTATTTTTAATTTAATTCTTTAAACATAAATATTTTTTAAAGTAATCTCTTGTAAACGAAATTATTACCACAAATTTCCTCAAAAAATATATTAATTTTAAAAAATAAAAGACAGCGTTACAAATTATTTTATCTGTGAATAATTGAAGCCAAAAATATCTTGTATATAAGGAATCTAAGATAATTTTATCAGAAACTAAATTAAGAAAAACAAAATTTTACACGGTTTAACAATTCTCACTTGACTTTCAACACATGCCTGAGTCAATGCCCTCCCTATTCAAATGCCCTCCTCAAGAAGCCAATGAGACTGAACTATCAGTAGGCATCCTCAAGTTGTCGGACCAAATCCTTGACCTCAGATACAGCCTGGAGATTTTTCCAGCAACGCGTCCCATGTTAGGCCTCTTATCTAGATCCACGTGTACGCAGTCTAACGCTACACGTGTCACCTCCTCCGCCACGTCAACCGGGAATGAGTCCTTCAGCCTCCCTTCAACGTCACCACCGCCGTCGCTACCACTGTCGACCACGGCCCTTGCCGTATCTTGTCGCCCAATAACAACTCCAAGATCACTACCCCGAAAGTGTACACATTGGACTTTTGGGTCGCCACGCCGGTTGATTGTTATTCTGGTGACATGTACCCTTTCATGCCCTCGAATTGCGTATTCGAGTTCCCTGATCGTGAGTGAGACAAATTAATGCTAGTAAGGCCAATTAATTTTATTGTTGACTTATTCTAATACCTTATTTGACTAATAATCACGTTTAATGGTTAACATTACTCATTCTTGAATCTTGAGTATATTATTGACATATCAATTGATAAATTTTAAATTAAATCATATTACTCACCGTTTCCTCTAAAACAAATCATTACAATTTAAAGAACATTATTACCATTTGTAAGGGACTAAATTTTGAAAATTCCCATTTGCAAGGAAACAAATTAAAAAAGTAATTTTGTAATAGACCATGTTGAAAATATTTTATCTATGATAAACTAAATAAGAAATTCTTTTGTGAGAGACTAAATTGGAAAAAAATATTTTATCTGTAAAAAAATCCATAATATAGTTTACTTATATTTTCATAATTTCTAGTCTTACATAAGGTAATTGTATATTTTAAAAATATAGTAGAAGTGCACACTTGTTTTAGCCAAATTTAGGAAATATTTGTATAATTTACATAACGAGAATTAAGATCTCACTAAAGAGCACTTGCTTCACAAGTCACAAAGACTTAACCAGGCTTTGATAACAATTTATCATGCCCCAAGCAACAAAATATGACTAGCATAAAGAATACGGTAAACCTCATCTTTGTAAGTTAAACAAATCTAACAAACTAACTAATCAAAATATTGATATACGAAAAGACATGAACAATATCTAATTCAATTCTCTAGTATCATACAACTAAATCAAGGCTACACAAAACTAAACTCTCTACATGTGACAATGGAGCTACTAGAGTACAAAGAAAATATTTCTAGACAATTAACTACTAATTAAAAATGACTCTTCGCCCTTGTGAACAATGCAGGGCTCACCATTAAATCTTTCAGTCGTTTGTAATCTGCAAAGTGATAACTAGAATTAACACAATTCTCTGGAAAAACAAAAAATTAAAAGGAGAAGGGATGAGTGATCACACCAGTGAGTAAATATCACTAACCATAATAGGAATAAACATTCAAATCACTGGAGTTTTCTTTTTTCATCACTATAATATTTTGCAGTTCAAAATGCATCAAACTTACCTATGCCAAAATTATTCCAAAACGAAAATCATAAATCATATAATATAATTTATAAAGCTTAGGCAAATTCTAATATACTTGGCAAAATAGATCATACTAAAAAACATTTGAAATCCATAAAAAAATTTTAAAATAGGTAATACTAAAGTGGAAAACATCTCACAGAAACCTATCAGAATTCATAATGAACACTAGCTATAGGCTAGGAATCACAGTACAAATAGCAGTTAAAGTTGAGCAATATGGCTTGCAAACAATCAGAACATATCCACGTGTGGTGGCTATCATACATGGGACTAGTAACAACTTTGCTATCTGGGGTTTAGAACAAATCATGGTGCCATAGGGCTAACATCTACTGTTGTTAGCTATAGGGTTCTATTTTGGATGTATGTCGAAGAAAATTGTATTTTCCATAATAGTATACACAATCTAAATATATCCAAATAGCAAAATTCCAATTTCCAAAAATTCATACAATAACAGAATCATTCTTAAAGTTCCCAGAATGTCATACAGTGTGTAAATCGTTCAAAACAATCATTTAGATACGAAGAAATATTACAAAGAAATTTCTCAAATTTCATAGAGTGCAAATAAATGCAAAAAATAACACAATAATTCAATAGGCTTGTTCCTAATGCACCAGTGCCAATAAAACAAAAATATTTCATAAATGAACAATTCAAAATATTATAAATAGGTATGATTAGCAATATTTACCCATTTAAAAGGAATGCACACAACAATAATGTTTTTAACATCTTTTTCCTTATCTCAGTTGATCATAAAGCCAATGCATATGGTACTATAATAACAAATAGTGCACATTTAACTTCTTATCTAAAAAATCATTCCCTAATTCAAATATCTTTCCAACGCCTAACCCAATTTTTGTCTAATCACCTCATATTGAGTTTCTATAATCTCAAAATGGGGTGTTAACCCTTCACCTTCTAATATCACAAGTAAATTTCACTACATTCAATCAAATCTTATATTTATTTATTAATGTATTTATTGTTTATTCATTTGTTTCCATTTTCATATATTTAATCTATATATACATATGACCAAAAATAATTTCTTTTCTTCTTAATCATGAGTTGCCTAACATCATCAAGATAATGGAAAGTTACACTAATATAATTCAAGATTTTGTAATTAATCTAAATTAATTACTTAAAGTCATTTAGCTAGTCACATGAGGTTTTCCTTCATCCCCTTTTTCCAAAACAATAAAGATAATTAGGAAAATCGATCAAATTAACATCCCACTTCAAATGACAACTTTCCATTGCTTAATTTCTTCCTCTAGTAGTGATTATTGAAGAAAATTAGTTTAAGAATTTTTAAACTCCATCACCCTATCACATATTTCATCCAATCAAGTGGGGTGTGAAATTGAAGGGCAAAACTTACAAAATTTTAATAGGAATTAGAAGGTAAGTACTTAGAATTCATTGAAGAACCCAAACCTTAAACTTAATTTGAAGAAATCTTACCAAAGTCAAGCCTAATTTTGAATTTACACTATCATCACATTGAAAAGAGGGATTTTAAAATTGAAACTTCAAATTCAAAAATTAAGTATGGATTATAAAGGGGGAAGAACAATTTTGATGTTAAAAAGCAAAGACATAGGCCAATTTGAAGAATCCCTCACCAATTGTGTTCAATTTCTTCACATGTGAAACCTTAGGTTATAATTAAGGAAATTTGAAATTAAGGGCAAAGATCACAAAATTGAGCACTAAGAATAGATGGCAAATTATTGATTGCACACCAAATGGAAGATGAACAACTCAATTTGGAGGAATCCTTCCACAATCGCATCCAATTGGCTCTTCTTGGCACCCTATAATCATTGAGATGAATGAAAGGACTTTCACTTGAATTCTAAGAAATTTTGGTGTGAACCACGCTGTAATTAGCCAGAATAATGACAAAAGAAGCCGAAAACGGATGAAGATGATGAAGAAACATTGAAATTGGAGCTAGAAAAGGAAAGGGATTCTTGGAGCTTGTTGTCATGCTTGTAAGTGTGAGAAAGAAGGTGAAAGAAGGGGGAAAATAAGACTAAGGCAATTACGTAATTTTCTTGGGTAGGACATGTGGCAAAATTTTTTTAAAAATGGAATAATTCCAAAGATGCCTAAGAAGGGATTTGAACCAAGGTGTTAAGGGATGCATAAGGTAAAGTTTAGCTACTTGTGCCAACCTCAACTGCAATAATTATGTTAATTTATTTAATGTTTACTCTTTTCAAGTTATTTTAGAAATTTATTCATTGATAATTGTTTCAATTTTTTATTCATACTCTAACTACCTTCTTTTGTTTTCTTCATTTAATAAACTAAATCAAATTCTTTTCTGTTAAGACTAAACTATTTAATAGGAAATTTAATGGTAGGAATATTACAGTTTGAGTTTGTTCAAATGATTATATATAATTTTAAAATAGTTTAAAAATTAAATTTAACATGTGCACTTGCTATAATTGCAAGTCATATTTTTTCATTGAGTGTATGACCTGTAGTTGCCACCTTTAATTTGTTTACGGCGTCTATAACACCTTTAAATTATGATTGTTGACCTGACGATGGAAAGCTCTCATATCAGACAATCCATTCCAAACAACCCAATTAAATGTTTCCCTGTTCTTCCTTTCTTTCTTACTGAAGAAATATTTATCAATTCCACGTGGAGAATTTGTTTCACACTTGCTTGATCATAAGTAGTGATCATATATGTGCAAAATGAATTCTGTTATAACTATATCAAAGTAGTTGCTAGAGTCACAGTTTGCAATGACTGATCTAAGCTGTCTTATAATGTCACGTGTAAAAGTTATACATAACTTGTATTTTATTATTCGTTCCTTTAGAGTTTTAGATCAATTCTTTTCTGTATGACTATTCTAAACATGATTTGATGTGAATATGAAAGAGATTTCTATGAAGTCTTGCATTTCTCTTCATGGTATCAGAGTTAGGTTTGAAAGGCAACCTTATTTGTTTGGCAAGAGGTATCACAAGTATGAGTATTTTTAAATGGTTTGGAGAACATTTCTATTATATGTTGAATTTTCTTAAGAGATGGATGGCCTAATTTGCTATGCCATAAAGGAAAAGAAATTTTATTATCATCAGCACATGTAGTAAAAAGATTACAAGAATTAGAGAAAACAATACATGTAGATGATTTATTGAAGAAGAAAGATCAAGCAAATATAGTTGACCAACAAGGTGTCCTTTGGCAACAATGACATTGGTCTTAGGGTCTTGAAAAGTACAAGAGTCAAAAGTGAATGAAACATTTAAATTTGCTTATGAAACTAATTGACTTACTGACAACAAATTATACTTGAATGTAGGAATGTGAAAGACATTATGTAATGTAAATTTAGGATGTAAGGTAATATGACCAATATGAATAACATGTTGAGAGGAACCATTTGGTAGGTGAACAAGACCATTAGGTGTAGGAGGAAAAGAATGATGAAATAAAGAAAAATATGGTAAGACATGATTTGTGGCTCCTGTATCGATTATCCAAGAAGATAAATTCATATTATCATGTAAATGAAAGGTATGATGAGAAAATAGACTTGCAAAGTCATAGAATTGAATTGCATTAGCAAGTGCATTAGATGGAGATTTTTGGGCATCAAACGAGAGAGCTCCTTCTGAACTAGCTTAACAACAATAGTAGATAAATCAAAGTTTGGTGAAGAAGTTGTAAAAGGAGTATCAAATTTAGAGGTACAAGCATTTGCTATTGTCTTATGCTTAGTCTTTATATATTTATACCAATCTAGGTAGCCATGCTTCTTAAAACAATTTTCAACAAGAGGTCCCTTTGTGTTACAATGCACACAATAACGATCCTCCTTTTACTGGTCCTTTTAGTTTTATGTTACTTTCTTCATAACACCGATCGAACTTCTTCTCCACATTCTTATTAACATAATGTCTGATTTGAAATAGATTTAATCATAACTTAAAAAATTTGCCCAACTCGATAAGTTTGGCCTAAAAAAAATAAAGTCTAAATAAAGAACGCCAAATTTGTAAAATAGGTCGTGTTCAAACTTTTTTAAAACTTGATCCTAATCCAAAAAGTTCAAATGAATATCTTTTTAATAAGGATAACTTATTATTTAAAGAAAAACTTAATGTAACATTACATCTTAGTAAAGAAATAAGAACTAATACCTCTTACATAACAGATATATGCTAATATAATAACTCATTTGTATATATAACTTCCATGTATAAAATTTTACAAGTAATAATAACAATTTGTTATATTATTTATGTCAAGTCTTAACTAACAAATTAACTTAATCATGACCTAAAAATGCTTGATTAGCCTGGTCTGAAAAAATATGATAAAAGCTTGAATAAAATTTTTTGATTAAAATATGGGCTTGGGCTTTTTTTAGCCCAAATTGAAGCCTGAATTTTAAAAGCTCGACTTGATGATCAGGTCTAATTTGTAACAATTTAATTCTTATAATTGATAAAAAAATTTATAAGTAAAGATCATAGATTTAAAATATTTATTATAAAAGACTTTAAATTTTAAAATTATTCAGAATGATATAAGAACTTTTTTTTTTTTAATTTTTAAGGATTAGCCTTAGAACTTTAAAATTAAGATTATTTTATTATGTATATGCAAAATCCTATGATAAGATCTTTCATATTAAAAGAATTAGTCCCTAAATCTTTTGAATAATTTTAAAATTTATGATTTTTATTAAAAATGTTTTAATTTTAAATTTTTAATTGTAATTCTCTCTAATTAATTAATATAAGGTGTCATTTTTTGTGCACTCACAATTTTGAGTGCACTAGTGCACCTAGTTATAATGTAGGGACATAATTGTAATACTATTAACCCAAACAATAAAAATATTATGATTATATCCCTACATTATTACCGGGTGCATTGATACACTCAAAATTGTGAGTGCACCAAAGATTTTACCTTAATATAATCACATCCAAAAATTTGATAAAAATAAAATAAAATATTATTCTATATTTAACCATTATTGTATTCTAACAAGAGGATTTAAATTTTCAAATGATTGTATCGTAAACAAAAATGGCTATATATCACAGAAAGGTTCATTTCATCATACCTATGTAGGTTGTGTATTTCTAATAATAGGCCGTAAACAACAACCACGAATTGTAAAGTGAAGGCAGACAGTTAAGCAACATCATTTTTACTTAAAATTTGAGGTAGACAGAGTTACTTGAACAAGTTCTCTTGCAACTCAATTAGGCAAACCAAAACCGTACAATTCATTGCTATAATGCTTTGTACACATATAGAACCAAATAAAAACTACTCAATGTATGTATCACATTACTAATTACATAGTCTTGTCCTTACTATTGCCTATTATGAATATCTCTGTTCAAGTGATGGAAGAAAGTTTGGCTTTCATTTCTATATTAATTTGATATAAATAGGGAATTTTCAAAATATAGATTTAATGTTCATTATTCTTTTCATAAAATTATTTCTCGAAACTATATACAATTCTTTTAAAACATTATAATTTACTTTTAAAACTATAGAAATGTTTTAAAAATATAAGCGATTAGACTATAAAATTTTAAGCCTCTTCCAACATGAAATTTTTTTTAAAAGAGATTGTCCTCTTCTACTATACACAGGAAATGAGTTAGTTCTTTTACTTCAAATGAATGATACTTTGTTCATGCAATAAAATCAATATAGATTATATAATAAAATAATAATCATGTGTGTTTGAAAATGAAATGTTATTATTTTTTAAGAAAAATAAGTATTTGACAAATTTTTTATTAAAAAAATGCCCCACAATGCAGTATCGAGTTCTTTTTTATTTTTTTACCAATTGATGAAACTAAAATATAAATATTTAACATAGCTAATTACACCACATTAATTATCTTTAAAACAAATAATAATCCATAATCAACTTCCTCATTTACTAGCCTTGACTAGAACGTGCACACATGCTTCCTATGGCAAGTCTTGTCTTCGTTGTTTTCATTTGCCATTTCAATGTCATGTGTGACATTAGCCTCTCTAGCCATCGACAACTACTAGTCCATAAAGTGTAGAGGCCAATCTTACCCATGATGTTAGTGCTCCCTACCAGTATCATCTGCCATGTAGGCCATTCTCACCCTTAACAACTTTAGCATAAAAAATGATGAAAGGTCTCCTTTTGCATGTGACGAGGATTTCCACCGCAAATTTGAGTGAGTGCTGGCACTATCCACAGGATGGCACAGATGGTTTTGCAATTAACAGACTATGGGTGATGGTTGGATTGAAACTTTGAATGATTGGTAAAAAAATAATGAAGGGAGATAGTGAGTAATGGACCTTAAACCCTTTATATATATATATATAAAGGGAAGTTTGCATCATATATTATAATCACCTGATACTATAACTTTTGATATCTAGGCTAAAACTACATGCATTTAAATTTTCCAACTACACACAGAATTTGAAGACAACAACTTTAACTCACATGGCACCATGTCACATCATTTTATTTCATTCACATAGCTTTTTGCACTATCACTTGTGGATTTTTATATATCAATGTCTAATATTCCCCCTTAATATAAAAAAATCTATAACTCCAATCATTTCTTGAAACTTGATAAATGTCTCCTTAGCGACTGCCTTTTTAAAAGTATATGCTACTTGATCTTCAGTTTTGTAAAATATTAACTTAATATTTCCATGTTCCATGAGCTCTCATATGAAGTGATGTTGAATCTCAATATATTTGGTACGACTATAAAAAACAAAATTATTTGTTATGGCGATGGTGGACATATTGTCATAGCAAATTCTTGTTGATGCATTTACAAGTTGTGCAGATTCTGTAAGATTCTTCTAAGCTAAAACTTCACATGTGGCACTTGTTGCAATCATATATTATGTTTCTGCTAATGAAAGCACAATTGTCATTTGCTTCTTTGACGTTTAAGAAATCATATTGGAACTTGGAAGAAAGATGTATTCGTTTGTGCTTTTTCAATCATCAATATTGCCTGCCTAGTCACTATCTATATAGCTAACCAAATTACATTAGTCTTCTGCTTCATTATTTATTTCCTTGACGTATCTTAAATACTTATTGTAGCTGTGAAGTGGGATTTTCAAAGCTTACTCATGAGTCTTGAAACGATGCTGATAGCATGCACTATGTTTGGCTTAGTATTTGTAAGATAGATATGTGAACTAATAAAACAATAATAAATTGTCTCATCTACTTTTTCTTTCCTATCTTCCTTTAATAATTTCTCATTCATACCTATTGGAGTGGATGTTGACTTGTAGTCTTCCATCTTAAACTTCTTGAGCAAATCATCTACATATTTGTCTTAAGAAATAAACATTAGTCCGAGCCTTTGTATAACTAGCATTATGAAAAATATCTCATGAGGCCAAGATCAGGCATCTCATACTTCTTTATCATGGCCTACTTGAATTCTTCAATCATCCTTATGTTGCTACCCATGTAAATTAAATCATATACATACAAACATAGGATAAGGAAATGATTTCTATGCATCTTCACATATAGTAATAACTAACTTAGTCTTTTTGTGAATATGTGATCAAAAGGATACCTGCTTATTTTACTGTTCCATCCACACGATGCTTGCTTTAAACCATAAAGTGCTTTCTTCAATTGATAAATTTTAACTTCTTTACGTTGAACTATGTACCCTTAAGGTTACGCTACATATAAACCCATTTTAGCCCAATGATATCTTTTCCTTTTGGCTTTTTCACAAGCTCCCATGTTTGATTTATCCTAATCATCTTCATTTTTTCATCCATGACTCTTTTTCATTCTTCTTGTTTTGTAGCTTCTTTGAATTTTTGTGGCTTACAAGAAAAGAATGCGATGTTGTAAGTTTAATAAATATCTTGCAATGATCACATCTTTCTTAGAGGATATGAGTTTAGTGATTAGCTATTCTATCTTGGAAATAGACTTATGCTTAGGTTTGAATCATTTCTTACATTTTCCTCAACTATAAAATGTTGAGCACCATTAGGAATTTCATTACTCCACTTTCAGCTCACATCTTTGTCAAAGATCACATTCCTTGAAATGATTAAACATCTCGTATCATGATCGTAGAGACAATAACCCTTAGATTCCTTACTATAGTTGATAATGGTACATTTTTCTCCTTTCTCATTTAGCTTATCTTTACTTCCTTTTAGGATGTGAGTGTAGGCTATGTAACCAAAGACTTTGAAGTGATCAACTTTCAGCTCTTTTTTAAACTAAGCTTCATATATAATTCTTTTAGGAACAACTTTTGTGGGAGATTGGTTTGTGAATATAACCAGTTGTGTTAATGGATTTAGCTAACAAGTATTTTGGTAGATTTTTGCCTTGAAGAATAATGCATGCCATCTTATCAATAGTTCTATTTTTTTTTCTTTTTGTAACCTTATTTTGCTGAGGTGTGTGCCTAATTGGAGCTCTTTCTTGATGTGGTGCTCTTTGAAGTACTTGACAAATATTTGATTAGTAAATTCTCTTCCATAATCTATTCTCAAGATTTTAAAAGAGTGTCCACTTTGCTTTTTAGCAAGAGTTTTGAATTGAGTGAAGTATGAGATTGTATATAATTTTCTTTAGCAAAAAAAAAAAAAAAAGAGAGAGAGAGAATGTATATAATTTTTTATTAATAAAAGAAACCCATATCATGCGAGTATGATCATCAACAAAGAGTAAACAACATCTCTTTCCATCAAGAGTTAAGTTCTTGATGGACTCCAAATATCTGCATGCATTAACTTTGATGGGGCTGTTACTCTCCAAGGTGATTTTGGGAATGACAATCTATATATTTTTCCAAAAAATACATCATCCTTCACAAATTTTCTTTTCAAATTGCATAGAAGAAAGCCCAAGTATCTTTCTTATTTAACATTTCAAGGTTATTCAAATTTAAATAACCATATCTCAAATGTCATAGTATCAATTAATCTATGTTTTCACACTTAATGACATATTTTTGCCCAAATGGCATAGAAAAAGGAAATATTTTGTTACATGTCATTTAATGGTAGTTATAAGTTGCCATTTAATTTTATCAAATATGATACATTTGTCATCATCAAAGATCAATTTGTAACCTTTTTGGACCAATTGACCAACATTTAATAAATTTTGTGAGCCTTGGAACAAAGAAAACATGATGAATATATTTTTGTTGGATTTTTTTTTTGTTTTTATAGCAGTAATACCTTTGCCTTAAACTTTTTGTATTTTTCTGTCACAAAGTTTAACTTGGAATTTTATATTTTCATAAAGATTGACAAAGCAATTTTTATTATTTATCATGTGGTTTGAATAACCACTATGAAAATACTAAATATCCCTTGATTCTTGGAAAGAAAAAAATGAAAAATAAAATAATTGACCAAGGGATTTGTCTTTCTTTGTGAAATTTGCTTCTTCTTTTGCCTATAGCAACAATCTTTTTCAAAACAAGTGTGCTTTTTGTAATGCTTGCATTTGTATCAGCAACCATTTATATTATGATTACTTTTTCTCACACAAAGTTCAATTTGACCTTGATTTATCTTTGCCTCCTTGATTTTTTGTTATGCTTTCTTCCCCTTCCATAGTAATTAAATGGTCCTCTATTTTGAGGATATTGACCATGGTAATTATTTTTTATTTCCTTCATTTTTTGAAAAATGTATTTTAGATTGAAATGCTTATTCTAGTGGTTGCTCAAATCTTTGCACTCTCTCCTCATGCACTTGGAAAGATGTCATTAGCTCCATTAAAGAAAGTTTTGACAAATACTTGGCTTATTTAATTACAGCTACCACGTGATCAAATTTAGTTAGAAAGCTTCTTGATAATTTTTTGAATTATTTTATCTTTTATTATTTCTCCATAACTTTTTATTTGATTAATGGTATTATAGACATAAGAGAAGAATGTTTGAATTGTTTTGCCTTCCTTTATTAATAAAGTATCAAAATCTTTCGATAATGATTGAAATTTGATTGTGATTACCTTATTAGAGCCCTTGTATTGACTTTTCAAGATCTCTTATGCCTCTTTCAATGCCTTAGCATTCATAATCCTGGAAAATCAAGTTACTTATCCCTTATTGGATAAAGAGAAAAGCTCTTGCATCTTTTTGCATATTTTGCTTGTATTCTTTTTTGTTTTATAGTTCTCCATGTTGCCTGCTTTTCTATGATTGATTCTTGAAAACCTTCTACGACCATATCCCTCACAAATCTTGTAGATAAATAATCTCATCATTTTTGTACTAAAAAAATCATAAACTTCTTATATATACGAGGATTGAAGCTTAGATATTATTGGAGACAGATAGATTAGAGATAAAAGTTTAGGCCATGAAAAATAAGATATGAAATATAAAATTATAGTCATAAGTTGATTGAGTATAGGTAGGAATTTAGAACTAAAGTTTTGATACGGCTAATGGTTTTGCAATTAATAGACTATGTGCCATAATTAGGTTGGAACTTTGAATGATCGGTAAAAGATATGGAAGGGAGAGAGTGAGTGATACAAAATGGTTCAATATATTTTCTTCATGTCATATTTTATTCCTCTCCTTCTATATAAACAAACGAATATATGCATAATTTATTTCAGCCACCCTATCTGCAACTTTTATAACTAAGCTAAAATTACATGCATTCAAATTTTGTAGCTACGCGCACAATTGGAGACAACGACTTTAATTCATATTGCAACATGTTTACGTCAATATATTTCACTCATATGGCTTCTTACACTATCACTTGTGAACTTTTATAGATTAGTGTCTAATAGGTAAAACAGTGGCTCACGATGTGGGAGTATGATTAGAATCACGGCTAGGAATGGAAGGAATACGATGGCAAAGGTGGTCGATGAGCGTGACTATGTGAATGGATGCGACATTGAGCATGCCGGTCAGCTGCCGTGCCGGAACAACGTGGTTGATGGATCACAATCTGCGTGGGATACTTTGGGGTTGAACTCTGTTGAAGGTGAAGCGAATATTACTTGGTCTATGGCCTAAATTCTCAAGTCCGGTTTTCGAAACAAGGATAATTAGGTATAAATAAGGACATAATATGGGCACAAAGCTTATCTTGTATTTCTTTTTGGTTCGTTCTCATGCCTAATAAAATTTTTTGTATTAAAAAAAATACTCATTTTATGCTTCTTAACATTAAAATTGAATATTGTTGATTGTCATTTTATTTAATAGGCATCTATTAATTTTAGTGTGCACTGTCTAAGACAAAAAAATTATAAACACTAAAGCATTGGATTATAAGACTCAAAACCATAAAACATGATATTTGACACGTTCTGCTGATCCAGGACAACCTTATCTAAACCAAATCGGCAAATTCAATTCTCCTGGCGTGCCTTAGGCATATATGGCAGGAGATGTTGTGTAGGTGTCCTTCGCTTAGAGGGGCTCCCTTTATTTTTTTAACTTTTTTTTTCCTTTTATACCTCTCTTTCTCACAAGAAAAAGAATCCTCACATACGAACTTACTGGCCAAACTTCAAAGATTCCTCATACCTGTAAACTTAGCATAAACCCTTGAATTTAACAGATAAATCTGTCAGCATAGGAGAGCGAAAAACACGATGGAAAGATAATAATTAATAAAGTGAGATAAAATAAATTTCAAAAATATTCTTGCTACCTCTAAAATTAACTACAGATCCTGATTTCCTACTATCCATATTTCTATATTGTTGTCCAATGGTCCATATTTAAGTACTTAATGTACGATCTAACAGTCCGTTTTTTAAATTTCAAAAGTCATAATTTTTATAAATTTAATTTGGCAATTATAAATAATTTAAAATTTTGATCCAACAGCTCTAAGTTTTTATAAAGTTGAATGGTAAAGGAAAAAAGAAAAATAAATTTATACAGGTATGGCAAAGGTAGACTTTATCTGGGCCTTGTGAGGTCGAAACGGGGCTGTAAAGGATATACCATTGCACCTTTATAAACCTGACGGGATCAATTGTGGGCCTAAGAAGCCCGCGATTTATATCACTTAGAAAATAACCATTGTTATATGATAATAACAACCCAAATATGAGTCCCGAAATTCAGCATCTTCACATCAAACAATGCTCTGGACTTCGCAGTTTTGCTAATTATTTCTCTGTTATTCATTCGATTTTTCGTTCTCTCTGTAAAGATCTCATGAATTAAAGTGAACTTCCATCTTAAAGCACACATATTTCAACTGTTAAGAATCATGTTTGTCTAGTTCACCAAAGCCAAACAAAACCATAGTTACCTTAATTTCATTTCAACGAATATTATTTACGCAACCTGCTAACCTTTAGACATTTGTTCCATTCATCAGGGCCTAAAATTAACAAGTCTAATCACTTTAATTAGCTTCATTAGTCTGAATGATTGAATCCATATCCCATGAATGGAGGGCGTAATAATACAATTGTTCTTTTCGAATTTTTAAAATTTTAATTCTTATTTTATATTATTAATTTATTTCTTTTAATTAATTAATGATAATTTGTCTCTTTTAAAATATAAAAATTTACTTTCTTTAATTTACATATTTTATATAAATTTATTTTTAAAAAATTAAACTATAGATCTGTGCCTATCTGCGATAGAGTATCTTAATCATACTATATTCTCTTGATTAGCCAACAGATAATTCTTTTTCTCACTCCATTAGTCGTATATAGTAGAGGTATTCTTTCCGATGATTCTTGTGATAAGGTATTATCTTTTTCTCCTTCATTCGAGTATCATTTTACACTGTTCCCTAGGGCTAAAACCTAAAGCGAAAAGGAAGAGAGCCCAAGAAAAAAGAAAAAAAAAAAAAAAAGACAAGCTGGAACCAGCAAGTATAACGGAAAGTGGGGCATGAGTCCTCAAGAAATATTTGTATATATTTCAAAATTATGATTTAACTTATATCCCTTAAAATTTACGTAAAACATAAATACATATAAATTTGAACTCTGAATTCTGAAATATGCGTACTCCAAATGCACAGAAACCACAAGTGCTGTTGGAAAGCACGAGAAGCATATATCCCCATTCTCTTTGAAACCCAGGTTTGGTAAAAAGGTCGATGATTATTATTGATCTTCACCAACCAGCATCCCTTTGTGGCACTGAGCTGCCGTTGATAATTGAAGAAATGAAGTGTGGTTGTCGTTTTGCGACATGAGAAAGAACAGAACATGTTCCATCTCTCCAAAGCTGAGACCCCACTTGTTCAATTTAGATGCTTTCATGTCATCCAGCAAATGAATGGTCAAATGTGACTGAGAAATCAGCCATTCCACTTTCTTCGTCAATTGACATCCATATATTCTTAGTTGTTTCAACCTGCAGCATATAGACGTCTAGCTAGCTAGCTAGCTACTCACACACCCCTAAAACTATATATCGATCCCACTAATTCGGATCCTCTAAAGCTTTGGATGTAAATTTATCTTGTAAAATTAGAGAAAAATTATTAGGAAAAAAAAAAAAAGAAATGGATTTCATACACTTACTCTCTTGTATGTATTTTTATCCTTTCAAAATTTACAAAAAATAAAAAATAAAGAATCCATCTAGAAACCAATTAAAATTTTAATATGAGCACTCACTTTGCTTTTGTTGACTATGTACTCGTAAGTGCATCTTTATTTGCCACTTGATAATAAAAGTGAAGAAAAAAAAAATGGAAACACAATTTACTCCAACAACAATTCAAACGTTTAAAATAATGCTTATTATTCATGCCACATGGCCACCCCACCATACATTATGGGTGGCTCCTGTTCAATTTGATCCACAAGCTATATATTTGAAAAATGAAGATCAAATAATTGTTATCTGCTTTCATATAAAGTAGGTAGCTTGCATATTAATCATGATCCAAAATAGTAAAGATTTATGATGATATATATATATATATATATATTAAGGAAATATTATTAATTAGATGAATTTAATTTGTTAAATATTAATAGATTGTGAAATGAAGTATAAAATTATAGATTTACTTTTTTTTTTAATAAAAACATTATATGTGGATGTATTTTCTAACCCAAAAAAAGATGATTGAGTTTTTATTAAAAATATTTACTTTGCTTGTCATGTTTCTATCTAAAAAAAAGCTGATAACAAGCATTTAAGGGATTTTATTTCAGTCCACTCCATTAATTATTAAATGAATTATAATAAAGTGTATAAAATATAAATCTCTTAAAAATATGACTTGCCTTGATTATAAATCTACGAAAAACTAATTTAATCTACTAAAATTTAACTTTTCTTAACATCACTCAAGTATAAATGAACTTTTTCAGAGCTTTTTGTAATATTTTAATATTTACAAATATCAGCCTATTTTTCATGTCATTGTTCCCTAGATACTAAAATAATATTATATATTTTTCAATGATTAAATAAATTATATATGAAGTTAAAATAAAATTAATTTTATAAAAAAACTTTTATATTAAAGTCATTTCCAAGGATAAAGTTCAAGTTTTAATCAATTTAATATATCCATCTTTAGCGTCCGAATTTTTTATTATTAGACAAAGCATAATTATCTATAGAGTCTCATAAAGTTTATGGTATTAATATTTGTCAAATAAAACATGATGAGACTGAAAGAGAAAACCATATATATATAATTGCTTCATTTGATTTCTCATGGACTGTACGCAAAATATATTGTGGGGGGCATCGTGACTCCGGAGAGCACAAGCATGCGACTGTGTAGTGTGAATGAGTGACTGAGACTCTGATTAAACGTTGAGTTTACGTGAAGCGACAAGTCGTTTCCTACCTTCAATGTTGTTTACTTTCTTGTTATGCTTGAGAGACAAAAGAAGAATATACAAGATAGAAGAACGAGAGGAACGTAAACTACTCAATGTTATTTTCCACGTGAAGCGATACACGATCATGGAGAAAAAAAAAACGTCTCTCCAAAGTATTAACGCTTTAAATTAAAAGAAATTATATTTAACATATTTTTTTACAAAATTGTTAGGAGGCGCACCTAATATTTTAAAAGGAATTATATATCATCAATTTATGTCATTGAATTTCTAAAACGTGCACAAACTTGCTTCAAACATTCAAGTAAAGTGCAATTGTGAAATCCTATGTAATGTTTTCTTTAGTAAAATATATATCATTTGTCTATTATAAAATTATTATTATTTATCTCTTAAAATATCTAAAATGATTTCTTATTTAGTAAAAAGAACACATTTAGTATTATAATTTTAAAAAATAAATTTAATTTTATGAGTTTAAAATTTAGAATTTAATAAAAAAATTAAATTTTTATAAAAATAAAATATTAATTTAATATTTTTTAATAAATAAAAAATAATTTAAATATTTTAATAAGTAAAAAATAAAAATAATAATTATATAAATAAATAAGAGATGCAAATTAATATTTTTTTACTATTTTTTTATTTTTATTGTTAGTTTTTCTTGAAGTTTATTAAATTAATATATTTTAAAATAAATAAACGTTTTAAAATGATTTAAAACTATAATAAAGCTGTGGTCGTAAAAGATGAAATTGGAAAGGAAAGAAAGTAAAGGTTGAGAGTGACATGCACTCAGGGCTAGGTCTTGGAATTGTAGGTGGCAGGAGAGGTAGGGTTTCTGTGTGACGTGATGGCATGACCTCACTCACTACCACTTAATTAATTACTCGTAATCCTGTACAGTATCCACACCTCCACTTGCGCATATTGTTCCTTTTGTAGTTCCTTTTATGGTTATTTTCTATTACTCTTCACAATTTTCATACTACAAGAAGTCAAAGAAGTATATGTAATTTCTTTGTTTCTTTTAGTAATATAATATTATAAATTAATTATAATTTCATAAAAGAATTTGGAGTAACTTACGTCGATTTCTATTTAATCTGACCAAATTACACGAATACTATGAAATTCTTAAATATAAGCCGCAAGCCTTTTCGGGACTCATATGTATACATATATGTATATATGTAAGATGATTGTAAATTTTTTTTTAAAATATCCTTTATAAATGAAGTTAAATAAATGTTTGATAAATATTTTTATCAATTTTATTTTGTTGGACAAGTCTTTTAATGACATTAATTTTACCAGAAAATAATCAAAATGAACATAAAATTAAGAAGATAATTAAAAAATTACAGATAATAATTAAAAATTTTAAATAAAATAATGTTTCAAAATAAAATAATATTTTATTTCCACTTTTGAATTAAAAGAGAAACTCTAATTTGACAATAAAATTTTTGTGAGAAAAATACACTTAAGGTTATTATTTATTATAAAATTATCATTTTGATTTTACACTTATTAAAATGTCTCACACTCATGATAAAATATCATATTTAGTTTTTTACTCTTCAAAAAATTATCTAATTTAGTTATTTTGTCAAATTCTAAATTTTAAATACAAGGGACTAAATATAAAATTTTTTTAAAAAACAAATGATCAAATTTGATATTTTTTTAATAAGCGATAAATTATTTTTAATATTTTAATAAATAAAAAATTAAAATAACAATTTTATAATAAGTAAAAAATCAAAGGTAGAGTTTACTAAAAAAAATTTTATAAAAAATTATATTTTTTGTTGTGTTTTCATTAAAATATAATAATTATTTTTTTAAGAATAATGTAATATCTATATAATTATTATAAATAATTATATTTCAGTGTACATATGTAATTATTTAAAAAAAGATTGAGCAAAGCGTCTCATTTAATATTTTTTTATAAAAAAAGTAAAGAACTTTTTCCCTTGTTGAAATCTCGATTACAGTCAGAAACCTGGAGTCCTGACCACCTTGGGTACGTAAAATGTTAACTGAAAGGAAGTTCATCTCAATTCTGGTTTTGTACGTTGATGGTCTTATTCTTTGTATTTTTGCTCATCTTTCTGTGTGTTTCCGACGTCCCCACATAACCCAAGAAAAAATATATATAAGTACTACCGTTTCAGCTTTATTTACGTCCCCCACCATGATAAGTCTTATCACTCCATTTTAACTTCATTAATAATGCACCAGGTCCGAATCATCTCGTAATTTGCATGACGCCATATTTAATCATTCCTCGTGCCTCCCTTATAAATAATAAAAATTAACTTGCGGTTAATTATTATTATTATTATTATTATGGTGTGAAGAAAATGGGTTCTCGGGGGTTGGGTCGGGGATTCTTCTGGAGGTGTGTCCTATGCTTGGAATCATATCTTTTGCTTAACCTCACTGCCACTGTCACTCCCAAGTCCTGATATTTTGCTTCAATGCTTCTACTCCATTTACCCATGAAAATCAAATCCATCTCCATAAAAGCCTCTCCGTCACACTCTATTCCTTGTACCTTCCTAACTCCTTTTTTAATCTCTTCTCTTCCTGCAATTTCTCTTCTTTCCATTATTCCCAATTCATCTCCACCGTCGGATTCCATCTCCACTGTCAGCTGCCAGATTCCTATTTCATTTTTACCATTAACCCAAAATATTCAGATTTTAAAAATATTGACATAAAAAAAATAAATATAATAAATTTTAATAATATTGGGATTAAATTTGTTTACCTTTAATCTAATAGGTTAATGTTCACCTTAACCGAGACACTAACTGTATGATGATTGAGATGCTAAACGATTGGTTAGTGCACGGTAAGTGGAATCATATGGAGATAGGTTACTTTGCTGTAATACTTTTAGTGCTGTAGGGTAAAAATAGGTTTTTTGATTTTTTTTTATATTTATACACTACAGCATCTTTGCTGTTAATTTTTTTACAGCAGGGGATCTGAGCCATTTGCCATATACGTATAGGGCACGCGTCCCACAGCAGAGAACTGATGACCCTAGAGAACCCCGTGAAAGGAGACAGTTGCCGTTATCGGTTACTGTTACGGATGGTAATTCCGTAATTAATGTTAATAACAAAGGCTGTTTGTCTTACTGGACACACGTGCCCCTTTTATCCCTTTTATTTTGATTTAACCCAAAACTGAATGTTGCCCAAAAAAAAAACCCCAAAACTGAATAAATAGGTGAATAAAGAGCGAAAGGGGAATGGGTGGTCCACACGGCAAAACACAGTTTGTATTTTTGAAGACTCACGAGTCACGAGGGTGGCCTTTCTGGCGCTGCTGCTCGGCTGTTTAACGGCGACTTTACGTTAATATTCCTAAAGCACGCTTTATGACGTTAAACCTAACGGCGTTTTACCGCCTTTTGCAATCATTGTGCTTCACCTTCCTCTCCTCCATCCCATAACTCCCCTCCTCCTCCTCAACTTCACCGGAATTAGTACTCCGACCACATATCTCGTCGGCATTTTTACCGGCTTGTGAACTATTGTTTTCTTTGCAGGTAACGGGCTACTCAGAAGTTTGGTTGTCCACGGTTGACTTCACTGTTTTTTTACCTCCCTGTTAATTTTCTTAGCTGGAGGAGTTGAGATTTACCAACTTCAAATTTGTAGAAAGTCTCTTGGCTGAAGCCACCTTCTTGATCCTGACATCATAGCGTTTCTCGCTTAGTGTCTGTGTAGTTTTGCGCTACGTAATAGTAAAGTAACGTCGCTGAGTCTCCTTTGCGTCTTTTATATACATATTTTTTTCTCGCCATGTATATTTGTTTATAACTAATTTTATCGAGAGCCTCCCCAGGTGAACAAGCTAAGTTTATACTCGTTGGTACGAGACGCTTAAGGATTCGTGAGGTTGTGACTTGTTTCTGAGAATTCAACGGCTAGATCTGTTGAAGGGCAATCAAACTAGGGTTTCAGTACGAGATAGTAAGTTGTGCTTTCCGCACGTAGTGATAGCTGTAAGTTTTTCTCATCAATCTTTGCCTTTGGGGATTGTAAAGTTCTATTTATGGTTCAGGAGGGAGGTTTGCAACAGAAAAGTTGGGACTGCTCAGTTTGGCAGAATAGTATGCGAGCTGTTTACTTGAGAAACAGTAAACAGTGGTGATCCTTGTTGATTTGTTAGGGAAAGAGCTAGTTACCGAGCTTGGGGTTGTATTTCTTGTAGCAAAATAAAGGTCGCGTGGAAACTAGAAGTTTCTTCGATTTGAGTCGAGTCTGTTCAATGAAGCTAAACCACTTCGATTAACGACGCTTGTTGATAGATTTTTGCTTTTTTCTCTGTTGTCTTATTTGCAATTCAAGTTAGTTTCTTCAGTTGCTTCAACCCCTTTTTCACCTTCAATCTCATTTATTTTTTTTCTTCAAGTGCGTTCGATTTCTCTCTCGTCGCACATTTGTTTGTAAAGAATGTGATTTTTGTGTCGGTATTTAAATCTGGAAGTTTATAGTTATCAAGGCTTGCATAGGGTATTAAGTTTAAATGACTCAAAGATTAATCAATTAATAAGAACAATAACAAACAAAATTTAAATAACTATAAGCCTTAATAAACTTAATAACTATAAACTAGCTGATGGTGAATATGTTGCAGCCTTGCAGGTGAGCAAATAGAATTCTGGGCTCGTTTTCCGACATCGTAATGTTGCGGCTGTTCATTTCCGAAAGGCCTTGAGTCATTGGTAAAATTTGTGTGTAGCAGTAGCTTTGGATAGAGTGGTAGCGTTGGAATGAGCAACAAAAGACCCGAACCGCATGTAGCGCAACAAATTCGGCGTGACAAGTTGAGAATCCAGAATAGCCCCCAGCATTTAGAATATTTTCCTAACAATCTTGAACAATTGTCTTTACACCCAGGGTTCAATTCGGATCTTCTTCAAGTGAGGAATGTTAGAAATGCCAATATGCTTTACGAACCAGCTTTTTATTCGTCGGAGTTGGTCAATTTTTCGACGGCTTCGAATCCTTTATCTGAACCCAGTAGACTGATGATGATGCCTCAATTCGCTTCGTTCTCCTATTCATCAAACCCAGCTTCGTCCAGCATTCATTCTTACCCCGAAGAACAATGCGAAGTACGTAACTTAGGCAATTGGAGAAACAGTGGATCACAGCAAGGCTGTGATTGGATGATAAATTATGCCACTAGTTCTGGGGCTAACGAAAGCAATCCTAATCCTAATTCCTCTTTTGTCATGGAAATCAATAATGCACTCGCAGGTGTACAGTCTTCTCTGAACAATCCGTCATGTGAAACGGCGACTCGAGAAAGCCAAAGGCAATTAGGGGAAATTCATCCGAACACTTTGCAGGATATAATCAAGTCAGCTTCTATCAGTGGGCAAGGGTCAGAAATGGCTTCACTGATGCAGCAAACTGGCCATGGCATTTGGGCGGAAAACGGCAATCAACTTTCATATCTCCCAAACGATGGAATCCAATCAAATCAGTTGCGTCTTGGAAAGCCGAGTTCTTGGACAAATCGAACGGTTGAGAATTCCCTCCGTTGTAAAAAGAGTAATGAGCGCTCGGGTCCTCCCGTGAGCGATTCCAGTAATCAGGGCTTATCTTTATCACTTTCATCAAATGCACAATATGCACCTTGCGGATCCGGAGACCCGCAATCGCGATGTGTTGTTTCTAAGGATCCTCAATACTCTAGGTCTGTGAGATCTGCTTCAAATCCCTCTTTCATTGCTGCGGATTATGGCAAATCGCTTCAAAACACCATGGTGGTGGGAATACCTTCTTCAAACATTGGTTATCGAGATGTGGGACCGCTAGGCCCTTTCACGGGGTATGCTACCATATTGAAGAATTCGAATTTCTTGGAGCCAGCCCAACAGTTGTTAGATGAGATCTGTGGTCAAACTAGTGAAAAACTAATCAAAGGGTGTGATGTTTCTGGGAGGATATCTGAAGAAGTTGGTGCTTCTACTTCTGCTGACGCTGCTAATGCAACAAAAGAAAGTGGGGTCAGCGCAAAGGATTGTAATTCGGGTGCTTCGTCCTCCATTTTTCATAGTTCTAGTGGGAATGAAAACAGTGGTGATGTTGGAGCTGGGAGTAGTTCACGCGTTTCTTCTCGGCCAGAGTATCAACAAAGAATGGCAAAGTTTCTGTACATGCAAGAGGAGGTTGGTTATCTTATTACAGCCACATACATTTAGCCTGTTTTACGTTGTTACTTTTATCTCTTGTATTCTTTCCTTTTGGCATTGACTTTTTTAGTCATCATTGAACCATGTTCACTGGGTCACAGTTAACAATAAAGTATATAATTTCAGTATGGTAAAATTCGCTAAAAGATTATATATCAAACTCATTTGGGAACATGATCCATAAATGATAAATCCTCTATCCAAAAATGTCTCTTTTGGCAGAAACTTTACTGTGAGTCTTGGGAAAAGGCCAAATATTTTACACTGTCGTATGCAGCTGTCAGTATGTTCATCGAGTGTCAGTAGTTACTATGGACGCAATTCTCTTTAAAATTTAGGTTGCAAGTTGCAAAAGCGCTTAGTAGGTTTGAACTGTCACTGAGCGGATAGGAGAATATGGGAAAAGCAACAGTAACGTGGCTTACATTGGAATATGAGTTCATTTTTACAACTTATTGAACACAATTAGTTAGATTTCTAGCTTTTTTCCTCCTATTATTGAGGGTCCCAACTATTTCTAGGATTTTAATTCTGCTTAATCTGAAGCTTTATAGCTTCGATCCTTATGTGGGTGCTTTCTTAGGGGAAGAAGGGAAGAACTTCTTGGTTGTGTTAAATTTTAACTTGGATAAGGCTGCAAGCTAAACATGCAAACCTTTAACATTTTTGAAGAAACAATCTCCACGTCTAATGAACACAGCAGATAAGAAGGTCTATATTTTGTGTGATTCTGAGAACTCTGCGTGTTCATTCCTTATGTGGGTGGTTCTTTGAAGGAAGAAAAAGGAAAGAAAAACTTCTTGGTTGTGTTAAATTTTAACTTAGGTAAGACTGCAAGCAAAACATGCAGACCATTGACATTTTTGAAGAAACAATCTCCGCGTCTAAATAACACAGCAGATTAGAAGTTCTATATTTTGGGTGATTCTGAGAACTCTGCTTGTTCAGAGTTAGTTACACCCTTGGAGATTTTTCCCTTAATAAGTTATTGGCTGAATTATAAGTTAAAACATTAAGGTGAACATATTTAGATGCATCTTATGATATGAGAAGACTCAACGTCTTACGAGGTATAGCTCTCAATGAAATGATTCTTACATTTTACAAGGCAAGCTGCGGTTCCTTATGCTACCGAAATTATTGAATGATGAACTATTATTGTACTGACTCATTAAATATTTGTCATTCTGAAATAACTTAATTCTGGGACTTTATGTTAATCATAGCGCATAATAGCATTTAGAAGATTGCCCTTTGACAATTGCACGGGCCATAATAGGTTATAAGAAGATACAAGCAACATCATCAACAAATGCAGATTGTTGTTTCATCCTTCAAGTCCGTAGCAGGTCTTGGCTCTGCTACTCCTTACATCTCCAAGTCTCTCAAGTTAGTATCAAGACAGTTCAGATGCCTAGAAAATGCTATCTCAGATCAGCTCAAGCATGTAAGAGAAGTTTTGGGAGAAGAATTGTCTGCATCCAACATTGATATTGGTGCCAGTACTATTGGTAAACTCGACAGCAATATGGCACGGCTAAGGTTCTTGGACCAAAGCTTTCAAAAGAACAAATTCATTGTAGGTAATACAGGCTTTCTTGAACACCAACGGCATGCCTGGAGGCCCCAGCAGAAAGGCTTACCAGAACGTGCGGTGGCAATTCTTAGAGCTTGGTTGTTTGAGCATTTTCTTCATCCGTATGTCCTCTCTGTCTCTGTATGTGTGTCCCATCCCTCTTCTACCAAAAAAGATAAGGATATTGAATTGTGGTTTCCTTTTGCTTCAATTTGTTTTCAGGTACCCCACGGACGCTGATAAACACATGTTGGCTGCTCGAACAGGTCTTTCACGAAACCAGGTGGGCTCTGCTCCTCCATTTCAATTCATTATTATGTTTGGGACTTTTTGTGATTTTATTGATTGAATAGGCATTTGACATGTTCGCATGGTGGTTTCTAAGTGGGTCATAATGTGGGCCAAATCCTGCAGTACATATTTCTGAATTCCTAATTTGGGTGTTCTCAATTATTGGAAATAGTAATTTAATATTTTTTTCGTGTTAATTTGTGCTCAATATATGTGTATATTACCTAATTTCATGTATATAGGTTAGTGTGACTCATATAGAGAATCAATTAGTGGTTTGAGCAACTAGACGCTTGAGGGTTATCTAGTTCTGTTTTATGCCTATCTACTATATACACTAGTGGTTGTGTGTAGGTGAAGTATAAAAAGAGAAGTAAG
Source organism: Delonix regia (assembly GCA_037074485.1). Lineage (NCBI taxonomy): Eukaryota > Viridiplantae > Streptophyta > Magnoliopsida > Fabales > Fabaceae > Delonix > Delonix regia. The sequence continues at coordinate 11,373,566 of CM073455.1, forward strand.
CCAAGCAAGAGAGAAATTGATACTAAGAAAGAAATTATTCTTCTTCCCCTTAAACGTCAATTTGGTTTTGAAAGTCTTGCTTGTCTAAATTGAGGTTGAATAGTGTCATAAAAACAGCATTCTGATCGTATCTACTCTATGCCATCGTAGACGTGAGATTTGTCTTCCTTATCTTATCCAAGCTGCTTGTGTTACTGACCTGGAATAATGATATATCCGAGTAATGTAGGTATCAAATTGGTTCATAAACGCTCGTGTACGTGTTTGGAAGCCAATGGTTGAGGAAATACACATGCTTGAAACGAAAGGGTTGGCGAGTGACAATCAGAACAGTAAAAACGATGGAACTTCTGCCACTGAAGGTGCCAACGAGTCTCGAGTTAATCATCCTGTGAGCAATAATCAATTCCAGTGTGTGGAAATAGGTTCTGAAGACAGCATTGTAGGGGAGGTAGAGGAATTAGACGCCGAACAGTGGAATCAAGAGAAGCGATCTAAACTGGATTGTCAGATTACATCAAGCATGAGTGGGACATTAATGGGTTTTGTGCCATACCGAAGGGGTGAGGTAGAGATTGGGGGAGTTGGACTTGGATCTGTGTCATTAACGTTGGGTCTCAGGCACGACGACGTTGAAGGTTTTCAACAACACCAGCAACAGCAATTACAGCAGCAGCAACAGCTTAGACGCCACTTTATGATCAATGACTTTGTTGGCTAATTTTCATGTCTCGCGAATTTTCTTTTTGGACGGCAATATATTGCATTACATTAGATTAACCAAAAAAGGGATGAGGATTAATGAAGCTTTACCAGAACGTAAGATGAAAGCTCTTAATAAATTAAAATGCAAAACAAGTCTTCGCTTCCCTCATAGAACCTCTAGACATTAATTAGAAACAAATAATGAATGTTCTCATCAGGGTACAACTTTAGGTGGGGATTTTTGAAGTACTTTGACCCAAGTCAAAAAGTACAGGCGGGCAACCATTTTATAAGCTAATTATATTTACCATTAAGAATAACAATGACATGATAAAGACAAGTTAAGTACAATCTGCCCCGCCACAACTCTGATATTAGAGCTATGATTGCGTACATAAGCACATCTAGTAAGCATCAAAAAACTATATCACCGTGAATAGTTTCTTATTGGACAGCACACTGATACATATGTACTTGAAAATTGAAATGCAATTCTAAGGATAGGTGTGGATAACATTAGTCTTTGACATCTTGACTTGATGAAAGATTTGGCTTTTTGTGAGGGTGGCAATTAAGAGTCAGGAGGGGGAAATAGAAGTTGGTGCTGGCCAGCTAGCTCTACCGGCTTCTCACTTTCCGTCATTGGCCTGATAAGAGCTCGCAGCAACCATTATTATTATTTTTTTAATATTATTCCTGATATTTGGTCTGACCTTTGAGTTATGAAATTAATTAATATAGAATCATGCATTATCGGATTTAAAATTAAAGATAACTCTTTTATTGTTGCATTATCTATACACTAGGACATAGAGTTTGAATTGATCTAATAAAACTTTACTCACCATATATTTAAATTAACATTTATTAAAGACCTCGTAACTCCACCATAGATACTTAGTAGAAGATGAATATATATATATATATATATATATATATATATATATATATATAAGATAATTAAGATTATAAGCTAGTCAACTTAGATAGAAGGTAAAATTAAATGGCATAAGTCGTAACCCACCATATAGATAACAAGCTAGAAAGCTATAAGATGTTACATGAAGGGGGAAGAAACTAGGCTCAAGCTACTAAAAAAGATAAGTCGCTAAGGATATGCAATTCGAATTAGTCAACTTTTGGATATTTCAGTGTAAATGACTAAAGATTAAGTGCAATGCCCACTACAATTATCATTTAAATTGTTAAAATGATAAAGTTGATCCCTATTAATTTCTTTTGCATGAACTAAGAAATAGGGAAATTCAACCTCATTCGTGACTCCAGCTTACTGGTCTTGCTAGATTCTTTTTGCAAAAGCTTACGTTCCACTTCATTAAATGAAAGGAATAGCCAAAAGGAATTGGCTTGTGGTGGATGCCGCAATTTTGAGATTTAATTATGTTTATTTTTTAGAGTAGTTTATTTTATTGAATTAAAAAGGTAAATTGAATAAATTGTACATAAACTAACTTGAAAATCACTTGATCACGACAGAGTAATAGGAAAAAAATTATTTTCTCACCTTACTTTTTGTCCTTAATTAATCTTAAAAATACAATTAACTTCTAATCTATTTACTCAATTATAATAAGCAATTATTTGTTCAAATTTAAAAAGTCAATACAATATCATGTCATTTAATACTCTCTTCTCCTTTTATTTTAGTTTTATCGACCAAATTTTTTTAAATATTTATGGCTTCACTATGTATAATTCACCTATAAATAGATTTCAAAGTTCTAGTTGAAAAGAAGAGTACATAGGTTTCTTTATTTATCGTTTGGATATTACAATAAGCCATGCCTTAGGATTAATTAAGAAAGTGTAATCACACCTTTGAGAAATTGTGAATGAAGGTTTGTAATTTTATCTCTTCAAAAATTGTAATAAATTTATTTTAGTGGAGACGCTCCTTTTGAAATTGTGAATATAGGTCTATTTGGGAAAACTGAACTATGTTAATTTTTTTACTTGATTTTATCCTTTTCTCTATCTCTATTATATATGTAATTGGTTTAGCAGCTGATGCAACAATTAATTTATACTTTCTGAAAAGCAAAAAATAAAAACAAAAATGAAAATAAATTGCTAAACACAGTCTAGTAATGAAAATTTTAAATAATAATTAAGTTGTTTAGGGTTCAAATTTATGGGAAAAAAGAAAGTGAATGTGAAAATGGAAAGCCAACGGAATGGGGCAATGCATCAAAATATAGATGGTTGGATACTTGGATGTGGAGTTGAATATATGCCACGGGATGAGGTAGCAGTAAACATGAGTAAGGGCAAGTCAGGTGCCTGATTTGTCTCGATAAGTGATTGGGTTGGATTGATTTTATATATATTACTTTTTTAAAATTTTATTTTATAAATTTTTTTTCAATTAATAAAAATTAAATTTAAAAAATATTAAGATTTAAAATATATAAAAATAGAATGAAAAGAAAAATTAAAATTTGGAGAAAAAAGTGAACAAAATTTTAAAAGAATTAATTTTAAAAATGTAGTTTACATAAAAGTTATTATAAACAAAATAAAATGAATTTTGAAAAATAAAAATATGGTATTAAGTCAAGTCGGCCAAGGTCTTGTGCAATCTCGAGACTCAGGCAAGCGATGAAATTCATATTTTTTATTTTATTTTGACTCGATTTAATATAACCGAATTGACTGAACTAATTAGATCTATGAACACTCCTAAACAAGATAATTAGTTGAAGAAGAAGAATAGGAAGGTATGAAATAGAAATTTTAATAATTTTATAAATAAGAAAGTTTTAAATTTAGATGATAGGGTACTTATGCAATAGAGCTAATAAATCAAGGATCAATTATACTTTTTAATAAATAAGAACGAAATTGCAAGTCCAAGGCAAAACTCAAGATAATAAATATAAATTTTCAAAAAAAAAAAAGAAGAAGAAGAAGAACAGGATATAGATCAATACAACACAGAAGAATAATCTCAAACTATATATCTTTGTACCTAATAAAAATGAAGGTTTGAACGATGTAAAGGAAGTTTCTCTCTTCCCCTTCATGAATTATAAGATTAGTTAACATAAACTGGGTTGGTTCACGTTGCAGTTAATTTTCTCGAATCTTGTGATTTTCCCTCATGTAGAGACAAGCAAGCATAATTTGAGTACCGTCTTCACATGTTTGACTTAAATCAATAGGTACATATACCCCCAATTCATACGTTAATAACAATGAGAATTACACCTACGAAACTCACTTCCTTAGCTCTCATCATTTTTGAGAAGACAAAAATTAGAGGAGAGCACGAATCCTCTTAAATCAAAAAGATAATTATGGACGCAAGTTTTCCTAAAAGTCAAATATACCATCACATCACATATGTAGGAGGGTGAATAATTTACTTTGCTTGCCTATTTTCTTTCCCACATTTCATTTCATTTCCATTATTATTGCCGAGAGCAAACTGTCCTCGTACTTTACTGGTTTCAGCAGCAAATGGGCTATTTAATTTTAGGTGGCATTACGGTTTTAATTTACAATTTCTACCTTCATAATTTTGTTTTTCTATTTGGGTGATGGATGCTTTTCCTATTTCAAATTCAGATATGGAACTATAAATTAATTTACTATAGATCGATTATATTTCATATAGAATTCTCTCATTGTTCATACAAATTACATTCAGAGGAATTTTTTTATGTTTCTTTTTTTTTTTTTCCCTCCTCTTGGTTCGGGCCTTGGTCCCCCTCTTGATATATTAAAGAAAATGATTTCTTTTGATTTTTTTTTTCGGCCAAATATATCTAGCTATCAAGGTTTAACAAGTACTTAAGAGACTCAGGTTTGAGAAACGTCTGTAAAGACCTAACCTATTAAATTATAGTATATTAAATTAATGAAGCGAGGTTAAATATAATAATAACTTCATAGACATGCATCCAATTATAATCTGCATGTAAATTAGTATGAAAATATCATTTAAACCAAAATTTTTCCTCCCAAGGGTAATATAATTGTGTACAACGTGACTAGATTTAATCATAATTTAAAAAATTTGTTTGTTTAAGAAAAAAAATAAAACTTGAACAAAAAAGGACTAAATAGAAAAATCTAATTTGTATAATGAGCCGATCTTGAGTTTTTTTTATAGTCCAGTCTGAGCTCAAAAAATTTGAATGAATACTTTTTTTAATTAGTAAAAAATTATTATATAACAAAATTTTAGTGTAATATGACATTTTGATAAAGTAAAAAAAAAATTAATACATCTTATTTAAAGGATCTATATCAATACAAAAAGTTTGATTGGTCTGATAAATTTAGTTAAAAAATATAGATAAAAATTCAAATAAAAAAGTTTGATTAAAATATGAATTTGAACTTTTTTCCTAATACAAATTCAAACCTAATTTTTAAAAACTTGACTTAATGATCAAATCTAAACGGGGCTAATAACAATTGATTTCAGTGTTGTACGATTATATTCAAGCTTTTGATTTTACGATATAGTCATTTCTTGTAAGTAAGATTCATCAATTACGGTATAACTCTAGTTTAGAGTTAAAACAACTTAATTAGCCTCTTGTGAAGTAAATATCCATAACTGGTAAAATCAAGCATACATTCAGCGAAGGGAAAAACTATCCAAGTTAAGAATATGTATGCTTTTAACAAATTACCTGTATTTCTTTCATATACATACGAACCATATAGCCTCTTGCTTCGGCATCTTGATCGTGCTAGCTAACGATGATTCTTTGATTAGCCCGTTAATTAGCCCTCCAATTTGATTGAATTTATTATTATAATTTTCTTAATTAATTACGCAAAAACTAAAGTCAACCTTACTAGCTAGAGCTGCTAACTATTAATTAATCAGTTAATATTTTAAGTAATTAAACATGAAACATGTAATCAAATATTATTATATATTTAATAATTTTTTATATCATAATATATTCAAATTTATAGTAGCTCTTCAAATTTTACATGATCTTATAGAAGCAAAAGCAAAAGGAAAAAGAAATATGAAAATTTGCATGCAACAAGAAACAAAAGATCGGTTTCTATATGTTTGTGCAAATAGATATGTAATTTCTTTTTCCTTTTTTTCCCTTCAATAGGTAGGAGTATAAATAAAGCCCTTCCCAAACGAATGCCAATTTAACTGGCTGTTACATATTTTGCATGAAAATTTATAATTTAATCTGAATGATACTATGAAACATTAAGTAACAGCTAACTAGCTAGCTAGATTCAGATTACTTTAGCTGAATCGTGTTCACAGAGATCATCACGTATAATTTTAGAAGGAACACGTCAAAAATGAAAAATATTTGCGAGACAGAAGAAGGAGGAAGCAAACCGCGTGCGGTATCCACAATATCTTCTTCATACATACATCAACAACCATTATGACTGTTTTCGCTACAATTTTAATTCTTTAATTACAGGTTTTATTCATGGGTTAAGCACCCCCAAGCATACACACAAACACTCACATAAATATTCTAGGGTTCATACTCGCATGACATATGCATGTAGCATCACTTATATAAACATTACAAAGCGCTAACTATAAGGATAGAATTATCTAGATTCCTAACATATATCAACTAAACATGGCCAGGCTGTTTGGGGTAGTCCTTACGAGGGATTTTATGGTGATCGTTGTCGTCGGTAATGCTGACGTCACCATAGCCAGGTGGGTAACCGATAGGGAGATGATGGTGACGATTCACGTCATCCGTTTCTTTGTCTTCCTGCTGTAAATTGCGCCTTGCTTTGGCCAAACAAGAGCTTCCCACCATCATCAATGCTAGCAGTGCAATTATCAGAAGCCTCATGCGGTAGCTAGCTGATCCCATTATATCTCCCACACCTTCCTGCTTTTTCTGGAATCAAGTTTATATATTAATTAGCAAGAACAACTCAGTCTCAGAGTAGAAAATGCATGCATGCATACATACATACATACATACATACATATATATATATATATATATATATAGATATATATATATATATAGAGAGAGAGAGAGAGAGAGAGAGAGAGAGAGAGAGAGAGAGAGAGAAGCCTATATTGCTTCGTTCTGAAATCAATAAGTGGATGATGAAAACAACTAATTAAACCATGAAAGATCGTAATATACATCGATCAGATGTGTGCATACATATATAGCTATTCAAATGACGTACCAGATATCACTAGATATTGATGGAATTATATGATCTTATGTGGAGAAGGAAGCAGGGGCTCAAGAAGCTTATATAGAGGAATGGGAAGGCTATGGAAGGGCAAGGAAATGAGAAGTCAATTTCAAATTATATAATGGTGGGTCTGACACAATGAGGCAAGGTTGAGTGCGATGCCCATTAAATTTGTTATAATTCAAAGAGATCATAAAATGATCAAGTTTCCAGAGATATCGGGTTTTGTCTGTATTTATAATTATGGACTAAATAGGGAAGTTCCAACTGATTCAACCCTACTGGTCGTTGCTAATTGTACATGTTTATTAAGAAGTCATATATAGATTTTTCGTATACATATATATATCCATCTGTTTATATAATTAATATTTATTTAACTAATTCTCAGCACCACAGAAAATATCTATGGGCAAGTGGTTCCCAAGTGCGTTCTAAAATTCTAGTAAGGTTATTATAATTTATAATGCTCTTTGAACCATTAAGTAATATAAAGCTAATATATAGTCCGCTTCCACAGTAGACTTCTATATATAGCTAAAGTGGCTATTCTACTTATGTGGCATTGATTAATTAATTGTTTAAAGGCATGTTTGGTAGAAAAGAAAAGTGAAGAGATTGAGGCGGGATATATATGAATAAAAAATTTTAACGATATAGCAAACCACGCACCATATATATAATAAATGGCACAGCATTTCTGGCACTTAATTTCTATAAAAAAAACACTTTATAAATACTCTGAAAATTTATAAAAAATATTGAAAGGAATTAATTGTTGGGAAATTGGTAGTTTGAGTCATGTTGAAGAACACACCGTCCTTAGAAATATTTCATGAACACACGAATTTCTCCCAAAATTAAGCAGACCCTAATGATATATAACTTATGAGCAAAAGTTAGCAAGAAGAGAGAAGAGGAGGAGTAATGATTATTGTGTATTGTAACCCAAAGATATGCTTAGTATTTATAGGAGAAAAAAACTAACTGTTGGAAACTAGACGTTATAAACTAGTCGTTAACTAGTTGTTGGAAACTAGCTATTATAAATTGACCATTAGAAAATAATGTTATATAAGATCTCACTCTCCCAAATAATAAGAGACTTCTTTCGAAATACCCATACTCATATTTTTCAACAATCCACCACATATTTCAAAAGAATCATTTAAAAAACAAACTTTAGTTGTAAAGAAATCTCTGGGTTAAATACTTGAGTGTAATAGTTTTGAATTTGGTGTCTTTTGGACTATAAACTAGACCTAGGTTGATAAGATGTAACTCACAGAGTTATGGTGAAGTTTAAAACTTCTATTAACCATAAACTCTTGTTTGCAAGTTAGAGATCTTATTAATCATATTACACACCCCCCACAATTCTTATTGTTATCGCAGTTTTGCACTTTAATCGACCATATGCACACCTAGTAGTTTATGAGTGCTCTATAGATTTTGCCAACATCTAATAGGAGCAGCCCCACTCCACATTCATATAAGTAATTTCATCAAGTGTATCTACAATGAATACACCACCCATAAGGGATATGAAAATCATTAAGAGCTTTGTGCTCATCCTCCCAATCAATGCATTTTAGTACTTTCTCACATCATAAGAAAGGACAATAATTAATAATGCTAGCAGAATTAATAGTTAACTTGTTATTACCCATATGAACCTTCTTCATAGGATCTCTAATCACAAAGGTTGGGTTACCATCATTGTTAATTTTAAATTGGCTTAACTCCCATTTCCTTTGATGTTTCAAGGATTAATTTCCTTGTCAAAGGTTTTGTTAGAGGATCTGTTAGATTCATTTCTAATCTCACATAATCGATCGATATCACATTAACTTTCAATAGATGCTTAACCACATTATGTCTTAAACGGATATGTATACTTTTAACATTGAAAGTTTTATTCTTAGCAATGACTATTGCACCTTGGCAATCACAATGCATTGATACAAAACAAGTTAGTTTTACTTCTAATGGTATGTTAGCTAAGAAATTTCTTAGCCAGTTTGCCTCATTTACCAGCCAATTCTAGAGCAATAAACTCTGACTCTATAATGGATCTCGCTATAATAGTTTGTTTGGCTGATCTTCAAGTTACTGCATCTAAATCTGAGATCCAATTAGCATCACTGTATCCTTTTAATACAACAGGAAATTTACTATATATGATACCATAGTTCTTGGTACCTCTTAAATATTTCATTAATTTAAACAATGTAGCCCAATGATCACAATTTGGGCTATATGTGTATCTATTTAATCTACACACTGCATAAGCTATATCAGGTTGGGTGAAGTTCATTAAATGCACTAAACTCCTAATAATATGTGCATACCCAAATTAAGTAATGAGTTCCCCTTTATTTTTCTTTAATTGAATGTTAGGATCATATGGAATGTACATCGGTTTGTCATCAATAACCAAACTTTCTCAAAAAATTTTCAACGTAATGTTCTTGTGTCAACAATATACCATCATCATCTTCACCCATGTCTTTCATATCAAACTTAGATGCTAGAAACAATTTTGTTTTATTCACAATATTCATACTAGTACCAAAAATCAACTTATCATCTACATATAAACTAATAATAGCATAATCACCATTCTTAAGTTTTGTATACACACATCTATCTACTTCAATAATAGTGAATCCATCATTAGTCAAAACTTGGTCTAATTTATCATGTCATTGTTTTAGTGCTTGTTTCAATCCATAGAAGGATTTGAAAAGTTTGCAAACTTTGTTTTTATATCCTAAGACAACATAACCCTCAGGTTGATCTATGTAGATTTCTTCTTCTAAATCACCATTTAGAAAAAGTTGTTTTAACATCCATTTGATGAATAAAAAGTTTATAGGTTGAGGCTAAGGCCATCAAAACTCTAATAAAATTCTTGTAACAGGAGCAAAAGTGTCAAAATAATCAACATCTTCTTTTTTAGTAAAACCTTTTGTCATTAATCTTGCTTTATATTTATCAATAAATCCATTGGGATTATATTTCCTTTTAAAAATCCATTTTCTACCTATAGTCTTTGCTCCTGAAGGACAATCTATCAAAGTCCACGTTTTATTTTTTGTAAGAGAATCAATTTCAATTTTAATTGCTTCTTTCCAAAGTTGTGCATCAAGAGATGCAATAGCCTCATAATAAGTTGAAGGATTATTTTTACAAAATAAGTATAAAAATTATCACCGAAGAAAGTTACTTTCCTTTGTCGTTTGTTTCTTCTTAAACCCTTAAGTAAATTATCAATTTTTTTTTTTATTAACCATAGGTGAATGTGTTAATGCAGGTACATTAAAAAATTTATCAATTTTCAAAGGAAAAGTATGTTAAAAAAACTCAGTATTCTTAGTCTCTATTATGGTATTAGAATCAAGCACATCACTTTTCAAGACAAGAAATCTATATACAACACTATTTTTAGCATATCCAACAAACATGCAATCAGAAGTTTTATAGCCTATTTTCCTTTTCTTGGGATTAGGTAACATCACTTTAGCTAGACACCCCCATACTTTTAAGTACTTTAGGTTAGGTGCATACCATTTCCATAATTCATATGGTGTCTTATTATTCTTCTTATAAGGTATTCTATTTTGTAAATGACATGTGGATAACAGAGTCTCATCCCAAAGATTATTTGGAGCTGAAGAGCTAACTAACATAGCATTTATCATTTCTTTTAAAGTCATATTTTTCCTTTATACTACTCCATTAGATTCAAGAGAATAAGAGGGAGTAATTTCATAAATTATTCCTTCTTTGTCACAAAATTCATTGAATAATACATATTCACCTCCTTTATATGACCTCACTCTTTTAATTTTCTTATCTAATTGATTTTCTACTTCAGCTTTATATAAAAGAAACGAGTTAAATGCTTTATTTTTATGTCTAAGTAAATACACCTTAGTGTATCTTGAAAACTCATCTATAAATATTATATAATAATTTTTTCCACCTTTGGTCATTGTTTGTTTTAGGTCTCCTAAGTCTATATCAATTAAACTGAGTAATTCAGTTTCTCTTTGTATATTAGGAAATGACTTCTTAGTTTGTTTACAGTCAGCACAAGTCTCACATTTGTTTAAAATTATATTATTAATTCTAGAAATTAAACCAAGATTTTGTATTTTCTTAATGTAAGAGATACTAACATGTCCTAATTTAGCATGCCATAAATCTACAGAGTCAATTAAATAAGTAGAAGAAAATGCATTTTATTCATAATTTCAGAAGTACTGAGTATAAAGAGTCTTTGATTACAGTAACATTTGCCAATAAAAACATTGTTCTTTGCCATTATAATCTTGTCAAATTCAAATGACACTTTAACCCCAGCCTTTACCAGTAGAGCCATAGAGATCAAATTTGCTCTGATGTTAAGTACATGCAACACTTCATTGAGGGCCAAGGTCTTGCCAGATGTGAGCTTGAGAAGAACCTTACCTTTTCTAAGAACATTTGTAGTTCTTGAATCACCAAGATACACATGTTCTTTTTCATCTCCCATTGTAGTGTAGGAGGCAAAGGCATCTTTGTTTACACAAATATTTCTAGTAGCACCAAAGTCTACTACCCATTCTTTCATATTGGCTACCATGAGAGCTTAAGAAATGATCGTAGCAATTATGTCATCTCCTTGAACCAAATTTGCATTTGGCTTTGGAGGCTTATCATTTCTTACTCTCTTCCTACATTGAGCAGCATGGTAACCTGTTTTCCTACAGACAAAACAATCTCCTTTCATTTTAAAGGTGAGATTATATTACTTAGGCTTGTAATCAATTTTCCTTTTATCATGCCTTTGTTTGTGCAACTTTTCTTATACCAAGTTTACCTTTATGGTCATTTCCTTTGCTTTTGCAGCTTTGAGTTCTTTCCAATTTTTGTCTTCTATTATGATGTGAGTGATTAAATCTGTGAGCAACAATTGCCTTTGCTTGTGCTTAAGTTGCTGTTTGTAATCACTCCATGAATCTGGTAACTTCACAATCAGTATGCCAACAATGTACTCATTAGGGAGGTTGATTTTCTCAGCTCGAATTTCCTCCAATAGTTTGTGATATTCATTTATTTGCATTTTGATATCTTTTTCATCGGTCATCTCCCATTTGTAGTGGTTGCTTATAACAAATTTTGGCTTTCCAGCATCCTTGGTAGTATATGTGAGAATCATTGATTCCCAAATTTTGTTAGCTTCCTTGTATGTGCAATACACATTGAACAAATCATTAGATAAAGTGCTAATTATTGTATGTCTACATACCTTGTTTACATATGTCCAAAGCTCCAATGTTTTTGCATCAGATGTTGACGATGACATTGGGTCAGTAAGGGCTGAAGCAACTCCATGCATATCCAAAGTAGAGAAAATAAGCTCTTGCCATCTTTGAAAGTTTTATCCGTCACACACTTGGATTTTTGATATATTTGGAAATGGCTTGGCATAGGGAACAAATAACATGACTGGAATAGTCAAAGCTCCCTAAGTGGAGGTTGCAGTGTTCGGTGACCGTGTGAAATCATTAGAAGTATTGGCATCAGCATCTATGGTGTCTATATTCCTAAGATTGTTGGGAAATTGGTAGTTTGAGTCATGTTGATGAACACTGTCCTTAAAAATATTTTATGAACATACAAATTTCCCCCAAAATTAAATAGACCGTTATGAGATATAACTAAGGAGCAGGAGTTAGCAATAAGAGAGGAAAGGAGAAGTAGTGATTATTGTGTATTGTAACGCAAAGATATGCTTGGTATTTATATGAGAGAAAAACTAGCTGTTGGAAACTAGCCGTTAGAAAATAATGTTATATAAAATCTTACTCTCCCAAATAATATGGACTTCTTTTGAAATACTTATATTCATATTTTTCAACATTAATAATCACTATTCAAATAACAGAGATAAGATATATATGTGTACGTAAAGTGGAGAAAGAGATAGCAGTGTACGCGTTATAGTTGAAGATTTTGTGGTGTATGGACTGCACTTACCATGTCATTACATAATTGGGCTGTTTCTTAAGGCTCTCCTGATGAGCTGATAAGCTGAGTCACGCACTGAGAGAGGAAAATGATAGGATTAAAAAAGAAGAAAGAGTTAAACTTACAAAGCTTCATTAATTATAGGAGTGTGAAATATAATATGAAATATAAAATATCTAAGATTAAGTAATTTTGAGTGCTTTTGACGGTAACTTGTGCTAGAGCTAGCCTGCTTCGGCACAAGGAATCTCATGGTAATTATGTCATTTATCAGAAATATCACCTTCCAATCTTGGTTTTTGAGACTTCCGTGTGGTGAATGATATACATATGAACTCTTGAATTTACAAAAAGGAAAGAAAACTTCAATGTTCAACAAATGTTGATCTCTTGTGCACATTTGGCGCAGTAGCCCCTATCCCTCTTCTCTCGTGTTAATTAGCTAGGAATTCAGAAGGTAAATTAAGAATTTGTTTTATGGCGACGCACAAGTGAATGAAACAAAATTAATGACCATCTACATATATTTGATCTTTCTGTTCACAAAAAAAAAAAGAAGAAGAAGATAAAGTTAATATTAAACCTCCAGTATGAATCAAGCAATATATATATACACTCACACATGTAAAGAAGGAAGCAGAACCTTCCTCTCTTCATAAATAATGAGAGATATGCATCTATAGCGCGGCGAGAGATAAATACTGGATAGTTAGCACAAGTTCATTTCCTTAATTTATACAATAATTATACACACACACACACACACACACATATATATGGTGCGTGTGTGTCTATATCTATATATCTATATATCTATATATATATATCATTAGAACTAATTCGACAATACAAGCGGTATACATGCATTAAACTACCGGAGTCAGATCGATATATAGATGAAGCAATATGATGTCACTTCATGCGAAGAAGGAAGCAGAGGGCTATGGAAAGTGAAGAGAAATTGGGAACTTTGTGTTCATCTCCACGTAAGGAAAGATAATAAGTGCGATGCCCATTGAATTGTTATTTAAATATATAGTATGATCATGAAGTTGCTTGCTAGATATAGCTAGGTTTAATCCTTCTATGTGGACTAAAAATAGGGAAATTCCACCAGATTCAAGCTTACTGGTTATACAATCTTGTCGACAGCAAATTGAGATACAGATATTTTGCAACGCAACTTGATTGCATTGATCAGATGGGTGAGACAATCAGTACATATAGAGTCATTTCAAATCCCTTGTAATATCATAGAGACAGAGAAAGGTAAGAAAAAGTGAAACAAAAATTACATTCTTTGGCTTTTTTGTGAAGAAATTTCAAACATGAAGTGGGTCAGTTGTATAATTGACTGCACATATGTGTCCACTATACAAACACAGTTGCTCTGCACTAACCCAAGGTATTTGAGCCATTAATCAAAGCACACTTATACTTTCATCATGGCTCTTGTGAAAGATGGATATTGCGCACATATATGCACAATTCTTTTTTTTTTTTTTTTTTTTTTTGAGTAAAATGGTTAACAGTTCATTTTCAATATATTGTGAGTTTAAACTATATTTCTTTTTTGATTTTTTGTTGGGCCAGCAGAGTTTATACTATATTTCAAAGTCAAATAACAGTTGAAATTTGTAATATTCTTCAATTACTTTGAATTCCTGATATCAATTTGTTAATTAAGCTTGTAAAACGTAAATAAATTTGAATTTAAAAGAGGCTAGCTAGCTAGATATCAAAATATATCATTAATCTTTAAATAATATGTTCATACGTATTATTAATTTGATTAGTTTTCTCACAGCAAAGTTAACAGTACTACTGTTTTATTATAGAAAACCCTCTTTAACAAACTATAGACCTTTAATCATATATTAGAAAAGAAAATAAATTTTGAAAAATCTGCCAATATAAAAATTAACTGCTTTATATTAGTAAATTTCTATACATGACAATGACCACGTTCTGAAATTCAGGAGTTCTTACTTCATCTATGTCTCTCTCTGTGTGTGTATAATTAAGAATTGAATGAAATACCAGATAACTAATCTGTTAAATCGTTCAAAGTAAATTATGCCCAACGATATTTGTTATACCAGTCTATGTGGTCTTCAATTCATCCGAGAAACAAGCAAATTGTTTGTATATATAATTATATATGTATACATGCTGTCCCATTTTTATCAATGTCCAGTGTAAGGAGAGGGAAACTCAATCTCTAAACGAAGAAGATACATATATAATATAGTTGGAGAAAGATAGAGGAGATCTAGATATAGTGAGAGAAGTACAAATATAACTTGCTTATATTATATTGCACTATATTTACAGAATAGATTATACAGATCATGATAATTAAGCCACACGTACAATACTGCAAATTAACCCATCTTAAATGTTTCAAACACGACCCTATATATTTTCTACTACAAATTAACAAGGAGGAAGCATATTATGATATGTATAATTATACATATTTTAATTATCTCCACCTTCATCTCCTCCTCCACTACCACTATTGAAGTCCTGCCTGGGGATGGAATGATGGTTATTCACAGTGCTTCCACCATACCCATAATTACCAGGATTATTACCTTTTTCTTCATCTTCTTGGTTCTTAAGCTGTTCCACTTTCTTCGTACTGATTTCTTCCACCATAGTTCTGTCCTTCCTTCCTTCAGCCAAGCATAGCCCCAGTATAATGAGCAGAACCAGAAGAAGCGTTGCAAACCTCATTCTTTCCCTTTGCCTTCTCTACAAAATCAATTGAAGAAAAATAAATGAATGAAACTAAATCGGTTTATATATAACAAGAGAATTAATTAGTAAAACAACAACGATAATCTATATCCAGTTGATAATTTATTTATGTTACCTTTTGCCGCGAGATGTACTGTTAAAGTGAGTGAGAGACTGAATTAAGCTGAAGGGAACTAGCTGAAGTTAAGCTATATATATACAGAAGCTTGCTAGAGTGCTTGTGTGATTGTCAAAGGATTCAATTAGACAAAATTTGGTGGGATGCCCTAACCTTTATGAAACAATTATTTTTTTAATGACATAATGATGGAGTTGTGAGAATATTAATATTGACATGCACGGCCATTAATAAGGAAACTCCAAATAATAAAGGTGTTGGTTCGTGATGTAATACACAGCGAATAATTGTTGTATATATTCACTTAACTATTTTCTTTGAAATAAATATAAGAAGCCAATAAAAATTTTATTGAAATAACTACATAAAACAATTTTAGATATTATTTTGGGTCATTGATTCGCTGAAAATAATTCAAGTTTTCAAAATGACAACCGTACGTTATTACAACTAATGCCATTTCTTAATTAGTTTTATTGTCCACAACTCACAAGAGATCTTATATATGCAAGTGAGTTATTTGTGAATAATTTTTTATGATTCACTTTAAAGGTGACCTGATAGAGGCAGATCCATGATCATAAACTATTATCTATGACACGAAAAAAGTAAAGCACATTTCCATGAATCCTTTTTCCACTTAGAAAAGGAGGGAATTAAATGAGGAACAACTCTCTATCCTCCACGTGTGATGAACCATATATAGCTTTCATGATTGGAAATATAAAAATACTAGATTAATAATGACATACTTTAATTAATTATAAAATCAAAGAATATCGAATACTATCTTAATTTGTCATGATCTTTTTAAAATTAATTCCAGTATCTAGCTGCAAGTCAACCCCAAATGAATCATATATAGCTCTCCCAAATTAACCTCAATTCAATTATATTAAGCATATGGGCTTTGGCCATAACATTTAAATAGGCTTTCTAGATAGTACTACATATCAAATTGGAATTATATGTGTTTAATATATATATATATATATATATATATATATATATATATCTCTCTCTCTCTCTCTCTCTCTCTCTCTCTCTCTCTTCTTTCCTCCACTCCATCGATCAGTGGGGAATGGGACCATTCGTTTTAAGGGGTAATTCACTAGTGTGGATGAAAATAAGAGTGAGGAGAATACGTTTTTATGCATGAACTTTCCTTCATTAGTGCTAGGAAATTCACCCTTGTCATTATGTTTTCTCCATCAATATCTAATTATTCTATGGGCCATCATTTGCTGGTTAGTAGTGGGTATACCAACAAAGGCAACTAATCTAAATTTGCGGATTACAACAGCATTTTAGGAAAGGACAAAACTTTATGTATGTTTTTAGAGAAATTCTTGTCTTTAATTATTGTGTCATGTTATTGATAAATTCGTTTTAATTTATTTATTATTTGAGTTCACAATGAAATTTTTGTTAGAGAAATGAGAGGGGTGGTGATTAGTAATCAAAATTTAGCAACCTTGTGTGATAAGCATGTGGGTTTGGATGATGTTTGGTATCATTGGATAATGTAAAAATGACCTAGTATAATAATCATATGTGAGAATTAAATTAATTTTTATATGTTTTAATTTGTTATTAATTGATTAATTTGTTCAATTGAATTATGATACCTTAATGAATGTTTTTAAAGGAGCTATGTTTTAAGTTGAAATAGTATTCTTATATGTATGAATAATTCATGATAGATATCTCTAGTTATAAATAATTCATTAACGAGCGATAAGAATGGTAGTGACTTTCTCGTATGTATGGCAGGAGGGAAATCTATTACATGGGTGTTGGGATACCCATTTTAAGGATGTCCAGTAAGTCAATTAGCTTGGTCAACTTGATTTATTATGGTTATATTAGATTGAAATAAAATTAAAACAATTTTACAATTTTTAACAAACCTAGCTTTGTCGGGTCACACAAAATCTGGCCTCGATGGCCTACTTTTATATTTTTATTTTTTCAAATTTCTTTTTACTTTATTTATAATAACTCATAGTTTATGTAAATTTTTAAAATATTATTTTTTTTTCAAATTTTAATCACATTTCATTCCAAATTTTAAATTTTTATTTTATTTTTTACTTCAAATCTTAAATTTTTTGTTTTTCTTTAGAAAAATTGTTTTTATTAATAATTTTTTTTTATAAAATAAAAGAAAAAATAATATATACTTGACCCAAATTCAATGTAACTCAACTCAATCTGATTATTTACTAGGCCGAATCTAGTTGAACAAAGTCCCAAATCTCTTAGAAGAAGAGACTTGGTCGAAAACCAAACTAAGTAACATGTTTTACAAAAATTGACTCGAATTCATTGTTACCCTATTCCATCATATTGAGTGAATATGTTGTACAAATTAATCATTTTGTCTCTACACTTTTTGAAATTTTACAATAAATAGAAATTTAAATAATATAATGCCATTAAAAATATTTTACAGTATATTAATAGTTTTATTAATAAGATCTTCTTTAACATTTAAAAATATATTGTGAAATTAAAAAAATAAAAAAATTAATTATTTAATGCTTATACTTTACTTGAATTTATAAATTGATTCTTACATTGTATTTTTCTTTTTTAAACACTCCTTATAGTTTCATTTGTTTGCAATCAATTATCTGCCTCTAATAATGTTATTAAATAAGGCTTAATGTGACGAATATATGATGAACAAACAAAAAAGAGAAATTATATGGTTTTGTCATCCAAAATGAATTTAATTATTTTGCTATACTCTGTAATAATACTGTTCATGCCACTATTGTAACATCAACCCGAGAAGGGATTCCTACCGCATGTATTGCATAGCAATGACCATCAGTCTTATATTGATCTAACGATCTATGCTGAGTAGCACATGCTGGACAGCGAAGGATCCAAATTTCATCAACCCATTCCCACCATCTGATGCTCAAAACCTTACCCGAAACCTTACCTGTAGGAAGAACTATAAGGCCATTGCCGACGAAGCTGAGGCCTACTTTGATTCGACGTTTCACCGTTAGGTTGAGCTGAATTACTTTCCTGAGCACGTGGTCCTCTCTCTTCGCCATTGCTGCTTTTGGTCTATGATAATAACACTTTTCTCTTTCTTCTTTCCATCACTTGCACTTTGGTACTTATTTGTTTGGTTGCTGCGAAAATGTGAGAAAAGTTAGGTGAGAATCTTAACTTTTAAAGTTGAAGGTTGACATAGTTTAAAAAAAGATAACCAAGTTGCTCTGCTCTTTGTAAAAAAGCATTATATAAATTCGAAGCTTGTGTCATTTTTGGAACAGAGTTTTTTTCTTCTTGCGGAAAAATCAAAGTAATTACAAGGAAAAAAACTAGAAAGAGAGGAAAACATTTTCCACTTCTGAGCATGTAATTCCCGAAAGGCCAAAGTATTCACAGTGATGTTTGGGTTCCCCACTTCCTGTACTTACACATGAGGAAAGCATCAGGTGACATTTCACAAATGTTTACGCTTTTTCTTGAAGGCTCTCCGAATAGCTGACATTTCAACGGAGTGTGGCCTGTTCCTAGAAATCTTCGAGGTGCTATTAGAACCAATTGGTATGCAACGTTGTTAAATGCACTTATTTTTAATTTAATACTAATAAAAATTAATTTTTTAAAAAATTATGATACACAAAGATATTGTAATAATTTAGATTTTTTTTTACAATATCTTAATCAAGAGGAAAAAAAAATATTAGATGTAAGAACTAAATTGTAACCTATTCAGAGCTGTTTATTTATTATTATTATTATTTTTTGAACAAGATACCATCTTATAAAAAAAAGATTTAAAATATTAATATACATTTGCCTATTTAAAAAATTAATTTTTATTACTATTAAATTAAAAAATAAGTGCATTTAAAACCATTGAATTCCAACGGTCCTAGTAGCACCTTCTTTGGAGAATCTCTAATAATTGGAGGTCATCCACACTCAATTTCAATGGGGTAGGTGGTGGTTTTGAAGATGACCTCAGACTACTATACAGAGACACCGGACCACCATAGTTAGCTTAAACTATAGTTATAATCAAATTTGATAGAAAGTTTGATTTTCAAATGTTGCTCACCTTCTTTATCCTGTAGTTTTAGAAAAAATTAAATTTATGTGGCATCACATGTGGCATTTGAGACTTTTTCTTCTTTATGTAAATTTATCTCATCCCGCTTATTTAACTGAAAGGCTTCATTAACCGTAGAGAGCAAATTGCAAAAAAAAAAATAATAATAAAGCCATGAAAAGTTTGATTTTCATTGCTTACCTTCTTTATCTTGTTTTTTTTTTAAAATTAAATTTATTTGGCATCACATGTGGCATTTGAGACTTTTCCGTATCTATGTAAATTTGCCTACTCACACTTTATTTAACAGCTTCATTAACAGCAGGGATCAAATTGCAAAAAAATGAAACTACAAAAAGTGCTTTAAAAAAAAATGTAGGGACCAATTTGCAAATTGAGGTAAAGTATTAGAACTAAATGATTAATTTTCTCAAATAATAAATATTTTAATATTTTACTAAAATTATTGTATAGATTTTAATCATATTAGGATGGAAATTAAAATGAATATTTTAATACTTTTTACACTTAGATTATTATAGTCATTTGTTAGGTTTATTCATATTCTTGTATTATTTTTATTCAACTAAACATATAATTTAAATAGCATTAATTTTTTTCCATATCATACCAGATATAATTTATATTACATGATTCTATTGTGTCATCATATTATTCATTTCCATGTAAAAACTGTAGAATGATGAACCCGAGAGGATGATAAACTCATTCTAGTGGAGGAACTAGTCAGAAAACGGGAAAGCCATAAAATGGATGTCTTGAATAGGATGTGCTCCAGCAAAGATTCAGGAGGAATGGGCTTCAGTCATATGCATAGTTTTAACATGGTCATGCTAGTAAAGCAAGGTTGGCATTTGAGAAATGCAACTACCACTTTTTCTTTCAGAGTTCTCAAAGCAAAATATTTTCCTAGAGAGAATCCGTTGACAGCTCAGTTGGGCTGAGCTTTAACTAGAAGAGTGTATTTTCCTTGTGTAGTCTGTTAAAGCTAGGTGTGAGATGGAGGCTAGAAAATGGTCAAAACATCAGGATATGGAGTAATCTGTGGATTCCGAGGCATGGGGATTTTAAGGTACGAGATACTAGTGGAGAAGGAAGTGGGGTGTCATAAGTAAAGGAACCGTTCATTGAGGGGAGTAAGCTTTGGGATATCTCAAAAGTTCGCTATATGTTCTATAGGGAAGAGGGTGATCTTATTCTGCTGATTCCATTCAACTCTGCTAACAGGAAGATTAAAATGGCATGTCATTATGATATGTACACTATAAAATCAGGGTATCATCTTTATTATTCCCATTTCCAACCTACTGCTAATTTAGTTAGAGATATCCAATAGAAGCAATTTTGGCAAATGAAGGTGTCACCAAAGCTAAAAAACTTTCTTTCAAGAGTTTGATAGGGGGTTCTTCCTATTGAAAGGACTCTCATGTCCAGAGTAGTCAATCTTAGCCAGCTTTACCAGACATGCAATATAGAGGAAGACATCTCGCATGCTACTACACTGCTCCACTACGAGGATGGCCTGGGGTAGGTGGAATCTCGGGCAACAAATTCTTAATCACAATTCGTTGGAATAAGGATTTTTAAGTAAGAACCTTGCAAATTTTGTCTTAGAGGAATTTTGTGCTCTGAGTTGGATGATATAGAATGATACAAATAACTTACTCTCGAAGAACAAACAAAGGGATCATGGAGTTTGATTCAGGGAAGCAATGTGTTATATCAATGGCTGGAAGCAGGTAAATATGAAGGAAAATCCGCACTAAGCTCATCAAGATGCGAAGGAAACAAATTTGGCAGCCTCAAAAGGAGAGTGGAGTTGTTACACAGATGTTCCACATTTGAACATCTAGGAAGCTTGAGTTATGGATTAATTATTTGCAAGAAGGATGGCACTTTCCTAGTAGCAATCTGTGGATTTTTTCTAAGAAAAATAGATGCCACCACCATTGAAGCGATTGGAATTCTCAAAGCTTTATCATGGATTAGCTTGAACCTTCCTTCAGAAGGCGTGCTTCGTACTGATGCCCAGTTAATCTCAAAGGCTATAAACACATAAAAGAGAAATGACTCTGAATAGGGGAGCATAATCCATGATTGTAAGGACATTTTCTTTCGGATGTGAGATATTAATGTGGGATGGATACGGCAACAAGATAATTGAGAAGCTCGTAAGCTTGCTAGAGACTCTCATAACCACACTTGTATACTTCCTGTAGGAAATGAAAAAAGGTCTATGCAATAGAGCACTAGAAAAGATCTCTGCATAAAAGAAGACAAAATTCCTTCCATAACCCAGTTTAAATGTGGTAAAAAAATGTTTCCCTGGCCTAAAATTAATGTCTTTAAAATAATCAGCTAATAGATTATAGTTGTCATAACTAACATCTATGTGAAAAAGTAAAAAAGAAGGTGTAAATTAATTTCTAAAACTAATTTTGAAAATCAATTCATAGGAGTTACCACCAAAAGTTTTCAAAAAAAAAAAATGGAAACCAAATAAAAATAAAAGGGTGGTCTTGTCAAATTAGATATGGGTTCGGGAGTCTTAAATGTGGAGAATGTGTTAAACACCTTACAATACTCGCTCATGAGAATGTTTATCCTAAATTGGTCAAGCGAAGTAAAAGACACGGTATTTGATTTATTTTAAAATTGCCCACATTTATTTGAAATCACTCATTTTAAACATACTTGGGAATAATAGAGAAAACAAAGTAAAATGAAACAAAAAGATGAATATTTACAATAGGCGAACTTAAACTAGAATGAGAGCGTAGGGCCTATGTACCTTATAGCAGGACTCAAAATCTACGTAATTTGTCTAAAAATACATATTAGTAGGTTGATATATATATATATATATATATATATATATATATTATTTTGCAATAAGAACAAAAGTTGTTGAGATAGACAAATTTTCGTAAACAAAACGATTCGGGATTTAGGTTTGTGTGTTTTAATTTACAAAATCAGTATAATTTCACATTCTTGCTCTCTTCATTTTATCCATTTTTTTGAATTTTTTGGGAAACAAGATTTATTTATTCTTTAATTTGGAAAAAAGCAAACATATATTTTTTATTTTTGATTATTTGAAAGAGGGGAAATTGGAAAAAGGATGAAAAAACCTTTAAAATAATATTATGTTTGAAATTCTTCAAGGAATTAAAATCAAGCTTTATTTTTTTTTCCTTTGAAAAAGGCTCTTGTAATCAAATATGGGTGGTTCGAACCTAAACTTATTTGAAATGTATAGTCCAATATTAAGCATTGCCTATGGAGTCATAAGATCTCACATGACCCCACTAGTGAATTTATTAAGTGTTCATAAAGACATTGGTCTCACATGACAATACTAATATTAAAAATATAATCTTTCATAAAATACACCTATGAAAGCATTGGACCTCACATAGTAACAACATAACAAAGAGTAAAATTATTTACATAAGATGCCTATGAAGGCGTTGGACTTCACATGGCATATAAACTAAAGATGTCTATGGAGGCGTTGGACCTCACATAGCATACAAACCAAATATACCTATGGAAGTGTTGGATCTCACATGGCAAACAACTCAAAGATGCCTATGGAGGATTTAGACCTCACATGACAAATAATGATAATAAAGACATTCATTAATGCTTGTTTGTGTGTTGGGGTCTAATTGAATATGTATGTTATATTATTTACAAGAATTTAATCAAATACAAATAAGGGTGGCCTCATTTGACTTGAGATTTTTCTTACTTGCTTCGCCATTGTCAACTTGAGTTCCCTTCTTCATCTATTTGCCTCTTGCTTCCTTACCCTTTTCTCTTCTCTCACCCAAATTCACACGATAATCATAGATAAACCAAACATATTTTCGAAATCAAATTTAAATATAGAAAAGGTTAATAACATCACCAAATTTAAACAATCAAGAGACCTAATTAGGTGACAAACCTGAACGTATAAATAGGGCAACCAATAAAGTAAAGTAAATTTCCATTGGAAGCAAAAATATATCATTTTAATTCTTTTGAATACCAAAAATCACACCAAAGCACCCTATTATTGGAATCAAAACTCCAAATAATTTCTCAACACAAATTGGACAACCACTTTTAAAAAATTTTTGGAGAAAATACTAACCCTTTATTTGCCACTATGATCAAACTGAGACACCTCACCATTGAAAGACAATTTGGTAACACAAATCAGGCGGAAAAAATGACCCATAAGGTAGTGGATTTCCAGTAGGATTTGGACACCAAAATAGAGTTGTTATGCGGCGCATTTCCCTACTCTTGGTCATCAACAAGTGTGTCATGTGGCAAGGCTTTTTTTTTTTTTTTTTTTACAACAAATAAAGCACACTTTGATCAAACCTTATCACTATTTTACCATCAAAATGAAGCCACAGTATAGTACTTATTGAGTACCATTCTAACAATCCAACTAAGACATTATGAAACAAGATTATCATGACCAAAACAAAGACCTTGCAATGGATTTCAACTCCATTTTTCATCAACACATTAGTAAGTCCTCAGTGCATAGTGACAACAAAAAAAGAGGAGAAACACATGCAGCAATTAGACAGCAAAAGAAAAGACATAGGCACAGCAATATACAACAATTTGGACATCAAAACATACAGCAAACATACAACAATTTCAGACAGTGAAAGAGGAGATATAAGAGCTGCAAGTCAACAATAATATGCAGCAATTTTGACAGCATTTTAGGCATAAAGAAACATGGTAATTTGACAGCACTTTGGACAATAAAAGAGAAGATAAGCTTGCAACAAAATTTGAATGTTCCATTTATTATATATTTGATAGATTTTTCATATTTATGTAGTTCTATTACATGTATTATTAATTTGAACTAATTTTGTTTTTGTTCATTGACAGGAATTTTGAAGAAAAAGAGATTCTTTAGGAATTTTAAATCAATCACTGTTAGTGGACGATGTTCACTAAGCATTGGCACTTCATTACTAAGCCCTGCCACTTCTAGTAATCAGTCAATGCCTTTGGTTCCAAGTACCCCACCTAAGCAAATGTTTCAAATGAACAACCTACCTAACTAACTACTGTTGACAATATTGGGGAACAACATGAAGAGCATGCATAGCCTACACCACGACCACGTAGGGAAGGATGGACTATTGATGTCATTAGTAAGTAGACTGATTAATGAGATTCCATGCGATGTTGGTTCTTTTATGTTTATACATTAACTTAAAAATTGTAGATGAGAATGGTCAAGTTAAGAGTAGGCACCTAATAGTGCATGGCATTTGGAACTTTCTGAGGGGTGAAAGAGTGATTGTACCATTCAACCATAATAACCAGCCCACTAGAGAATGAGTTGGATTGTTAGCTATCATTCTTGGGAGAATTGTGAATGGCTTCAATAGGTTACCCATTAGTTACACAAAATGGAAGTTAGTTACTTTTGAATACAAAAATGGCATATTCAGATACAAAATACAAGTAATAATGCATTTGTTATCTAATTTCCATATGAATTCAACAAATTAGTTATTTATTTTTATATCATGTGTGTGTGTGTGTATCTTGCAAGAAAATTTTATTGTTAATGAGGTTCACAAGAAAATTATTCTTAAGTCCTTGGGCTATATAGATGATGGAACTAAAATGTGAGACGAGTTGATTGTCGCGGCCCCGAGGGGCATTCAAATGGAGCAATAGGCATCATTTATTGTTTATCGACTTAACCCAAAAACTAAGGTGCAATAAAACTATATATTTTTCCTTTACTACTTTGTCTTTATATCAATTTTTGATAATCTAATTAATATACTTTGGTTAAATACAAGGCCACTATCATCAAAAATAAGGAAAATAGAAAGAAACAAATGATTCTACATACTGGTCGATCGTAAGCTGAAATGGTGAGTTTATATTAGCAAAAAGTATTACTATTAAATGTTGTATGATTGTTTGAGATGTTACATTATGAAAACAAATGTAGGAGGAAGAGCACACGAGTCCAATTTCTCGAAGAGAGGTTTAGACCACAATGCATAAAAGGGCAGATAAATCATTTATAAATGATGATGTTTAAGTTATTAGTGTACATTTATTAGCTTCGTCATGTTATATTATTGATTTTTGATTGACTACAAATAATTAATGTTGACATAAGTTATTATTTGTTTATTTTAAACTAATATGTAGGAAAAAATAGTTGAGTCTGAGGCATTTGGCTTTTGTACGCAAGAAATTTCCATATAAGACTTATTAGCATTGGCTTTAGGGATTCATGAGTATTTAGGGCGAGGAATAAAAATGGGTGTTTGTCCTTTCTAAGTGTTTGGACATCATGCTAGTGGGATTCCGCCACCTGGACCATCCTACTATGAGCTGCAGAATGAAGTTTGCATTATGTAGAGCAGAACTAAAAGAAAAAAGACATAAGAGATGCACAACAAAGAGTTCAAATTACTGAGATGGTAGTAAAACAATGACGAACAAATGCAATCATGTCTTTTCTCTTCAGAAATGCCCTGGGAGAATTGCCACCAGAGCTTGTATCCATACTATCTCGTAGGACATTTCTCTAAACATTTTTATTTTGTATAAGTCTTATGTTGTAATGTTCTTTTATCTTTATTATTCAATTTGTTGCTTATCATAGTTTATCTTCAATTTTTAGGTACCTAGTGAGCAAGGTCGTGCAAACCTACTGACAAAGCAATCGTCAAGTCCTTCTAGTATGAATAATTAAGTAGTTAGGATGACTTATCATTGTTTGTTGTTAAACTTTGTAATTATTTAGTATCTCATTATGTTTAGAGTTTATTATGGTTTCATATTAGACTTTGTATCTAATTATGTTTAAAGTTGATTATCTAGTAGGCCTTATTGCATTGAGTATCAAATTATGTTGTTGTGATTGGAGATAAATTTATCACATTTACAAGATATTGGTTCAGAAAAAAATTGACACAAAAAAGGACAATAGAATATTTAAAAAAATTATCAATGGCAGTTTAAATTATTGCCATAAAGAATATAAAACTATTTTAAAGACAAGACATTACAACAATTTTTATTAACCATCACAATGACATGTTACTATGACGATAAAAAAAAATTATCGCAAAACCGTGACATTGCAACACTTTTTTAACCCTCGCAGTGGTATGTTATTACAATGGTCAAAAAAACTATTGCAAAACCATAACACTGCAACACTTTTTTTTACCCTCACAATAACGTGTTTTTGCGATGATTTTGATAAGGGTTTCTTGGTCGTCGCAAGAACATGCCATCACGACAACTTCTATAAGGGTTAATGAAAAATGTCATTGTTTCATTTTTAATGGTAGTTTCTACAACATTTTCATTGATCGTCGTGAAAACCCTCTACAACGGTTAAAACCCTCGCAAAAGCCATTAAAAAAGCATTGCATAAGCCTTTTTTTTTTTTGGTAGTGCTAGCAAAATGAATCATTTGAAAATACCAGCCAAAACAGTTAACTATATTTCCCATTTTGCAATAAATAAAACCATTATCCTCCCAAGAACAAACCCAAAGCTAGTATAAATATTATTGAGCTATGGGTTAATCCAAACAATATATCCTTCTTTCAAGATGCAAGAAATATCCTAATTACCAAAGTCCATTTAAGAAAGAGCAAAACATTATTTTAGAATAGTAACCCAACGTAAAGTATGAACAAGAAGAAAAGGATGATATTCCAGAAGAATATTATAATTATATTGTTTGCAAAATAAAAGCCCTAGATATTAACATAATATTCTCATATATGAATAAAACAATAACTAATGACAAAGCCTAAGGGACTTATTTTATAGGTCCAACAACCTATATATACTCGATAAGAAAGGCAAGTAGATAGAGTAGAAATTTTTCTTCATGTATTAAAAAATAAGATCCAACAATATCGACTATCCAAAAAGGACCAGAACGAGAATATGTCAAGTGTTATCTAAATATACCACTCATCACAACAAATATTGCAAAGAGAGAGAAAAATAAGAAAAATATTATAAAGGGCTAGGGATAGCTCTAAACTTGATAAACTAAAAAGAAAGATAAAAAGGACAATAAGCAAAGAAAGAGAGAAAAGAAGAAGAGGACAGAAAGGACAAACAAGGAATACAGCAAGGACAACAATAATGAAAGACAGAAGGAATCAAAGCACAATTATCAAAGGGAAAAATAACCAAAGTATAGAAAAGTAACCACAATTGTAATAGGCGGTTGGGTATGCTTAACTTATAAAGCCTTGTAATCAAAGAATGGGAGGCAAGATTCATTCTTGAGAGTAAGAGAGGTAAAAGTGATGAAAACATCTTTGTGCTAACTCTAAGTGCTCTCTGTGCCTTCTAGTCATAATTTCCTATACGTCCAATATTCATATTCTTAAATAGAGATTCAAGTGTTCCAGCACATATCCTGTTTATCTCATGATCTCTTTTTATCATAGATCAAATAGCAATTGATAAGGTATGAGTTTTTAAACTTCTTTTGGGGAATTGGGTTTTTATTTATGAAATTATAATCAAATAATATGATCATATAATTTAACTACTAACAAAATTGTACTCATATATTATAAATTAAACTAAGAAACAGTACACATCTTGTAAGAAATGAAAGCATGTTGTATTAGTTTAAACTAAAGAAGGAAAATATGTGCAATAAAACACTAGAAAAGACCTTTACATCAAATAAGACAAAACTTTTTCCATAACTTGGTTTAAATTTCATGAAAAATGTTTCCTTAGCCTAAAATTAATAATGTCATTACAATAGCGGAACTAATAGATTATGATATGTGTGTGTGTGTATATATATATATATATATATATTCACATTTATACATATATGTACATATATATATATATTAATATAATATAGTATAAAAAAGTTTTTAAAACTATCCAAATAACATGTTTAAATCTAAATTTTATTTAATTTTTCTAACATAAAGAACCAATTAATTGCAACTTTATTGGGGATTCCCCTTTTTAATCAATGATGCTGACGTGGCAACTATATCTTAATTTTCTTATTAATTAATGACAACGGAGAGAGAGGGAGTATGGGATCTTTTTTCATTTGAAAAAAAAGAATTTAAATGTAGTTATTTATATATTTTTTATATTATTTTTTAATTAAAATATGACAAATATATGACTTTTTAATTATATCATGAAATATGTATTGTAATTAAGTTAATTGTATTTTTTAAAATTAAATTGTACATTATTATCAATTAATCATTCACTTATTATATTTTAATTGAAAAATCACGTAACAAATATATCAGTAACTAGATAGTCTAACTTTTTCCTTTCCCATAAACATATATAGGCAAGTTAGTTAAACTATGTTAAGATTTGTATAAGAAATTGATAGATTAAAACAAAATGAACCAATGAATTTAAAAAAAAAAATTATATGCATTTTTTTCTATATTTTTGTTATGATATTTTTTAATTAAAACATTATAAATATATGATTTTTCAATTATATCAAAACACATGTATAGTTATTATAAAAATTTTATTATTTTTAAATTAAATTATACATTATTATTAGTTCATTATACATTTATTATATTTTAATTAAAAAACTAATAAATATATTAACAGCTTACTTATAATTTTTTGCTTTTTTTTTAATCAAAATGCAATCATTCATTAATTTAAAAAAGAGTAATCATATTCAGGACAGAGTCCACACATGAACGCCGAAGTAGTTAAAGGATGTCCTTGCAAGCATATGGGCTTCCTTATTCTCCTCCTACAAATCCAGTTTAGAACACAGGAGAGCCCTATTGTAACTAAATCCTTACAATTCTGAATATCAATGCCAAACTTAGAATCATCGATCTCGAATATAAACCTAGTCCATGAATTAATTGTAAGTTTATTGATAATATGTTCTATTCTTTGGTCAAAGACGCTGACTTGTCATCTAGACCTTAATTTTTTTTTAATTAGTTAATGACTGTAGGGAGAGAGACTACTGGCTAGCTTGTCTTTTTTTTTTTTTTTTTTCCTGGAACAACTTTTCCATAGACATGTATAGGCAAGTTAATCAAACTATGTTAAAAAATTGATGGTTTAGTTTTTAAGAAAAAGAAAAAGAACCAATTAATTAATTGCAAGTTAATTTGTCGGTGACGTTCCGTTCTTAATTTGATCATTTGAATTTCCATAAATTGTCACACTTTTGAATATACATTACGACATTTCCTACAACATAGGTTTGCACAATTAATTTGATATTATCCAATCCTTCATCTTGAAACAATCTTCTATTCATATTCCGATTCACATTCACATCTGCGATTTTGAATTAATATAATTTTGAATCAACTTAATTTTTAAAATTAATTTTAATTAAATATTTTATATAATCATGATTTTTATTTAATATGAAAATAATTTTTTTAATTTTTGTACAATTAGAGTTTGAAGAATAAAAATAAATTTTAAAAAATCAAATGCAAAACCAAATAAAAAGATTTGTAAAACAAACTCTCATATAAATATATCTTTGAACTTTTCAAATTTTAAACCAAAGACACTAATCTTGTATAAAAAGGTTCCAAACCTAAAAGTAAGAAGACCAATACCAAAACAACTGCCATCGGAATAATTACCCCTCTTTCAAGAAAACCAATTTCTAGAATCAATCTTACTTAATAGTTTGGTAATGAATATTTATTATTAAACAAGAGGTGAAAGGTCAAATCTTTTGACGATTGGAAAGCACTAATGAAAGAAATATTTTTTTTTACTCATAAATATGCAATAGGTTAGGTCATATTAGTTGAATATCGTGTTTTCTTTATGATATTTCTTTCAAATTATGACATAACACACGCAGAAGATTAAAGGGATCATTTGACTGCTCTCCATTAATGGGAAGTTTTCATTAGTCATTACACGTTTTTAACACAGGCAAAAACAGGACGTACGTACGACCAAAAGTCAAAACTATCCCGTAATTAATTTTAATTTACAATGGTTGAATTCAAAGGCTGCAACTAAACTTGCAACCAAACTAATAATCGAATTATAATTTAAAAAATTAGCATAAAATAATAGATTTATCATTTTAGCCTCTCACATTTTAATTTAGTCGTCCACAATTTTGGAGTAATAAAATAGCTTTTTAAAAATTCAATAGTAAACCAAAAAGTCCCTCCTTTATTTTTCTGTTATAAAAATATTGAGATGAATTATTTTTTACTTACCTGAAAGCTAGATACACACATAAGATAAGATTTTTTTCCACCATCACCAAAATGTCATCAAGTATGAAGCATTTTTAGAGTTAATTTACACTATATTTACAACTTTTTTGTTTAATTTCAATTGAAGAAACTCTAAAAATGTTTCATACCTAGTGAGATATTAATGATGATAGAAGACTTATGCATTTAGCTTTTATATAAGTAGAAAATAGTTCATCTTAACTTTTTTTTTTTTTTTATAACAAATGATAACATAGGGACTTATTTATTTTATAATCAATCCCTGAAAAATTATTTTATTACCCTAAATTCGCTTCGGGAAAGAGCAAACTTTCACTCACTTAAACCCTAAAGGACCAAATCGGTAGTTTTCTCAATATAAATATTTAGATTGTGCCCATTCATCTGGACGTTACAAAATGTCCCGATAATACTAATTATTTAATAAATTAAATGTCCATCACTCGCGATATTTCTATTATCAACCATCTAAGACATTTTCTTGAATATTCCTATTTGCATATATTATATAATATATTTTCTTAATATAGTAAGTAATTATTTTAACAAATACGATTTTATACCCAAATGTTAATCCATGGCTCTTAACGAGAAGAAAGAAAGTCGAGTAGATGAGTTAACTTATTAAAAGAAAATAGGGTGAATAATTTCTTTCTTCATTTGATAAAATAAAATTTGGAGGATAATATTAATTTTTATTTGAAATATATTTTATATGAGAATATTTTTTAAATATTTATTTTAATATTATATTTTTAATCGAGAACCAAAAATTTAATTTATTCTAATTTTTTTTGTAGTTTTAATTATGACAATACTATTGTCTATGTTAATATATGGTTAATATAAATGTTGATCCTGTAATTAAATAATTAAAAAAATTAGTTAAATTTGAAAATCATCATATAAATATATTCTTTCTTAATATTTTATTTTTTATCAAATAATATTACAATTTTTTTATATTGACTATTTGATATTGCTAAATTATATGTTTGATATTTTTATGTTATATAATTTTGATCAAAATATATGTGACTGTAGTATTACAAGGAAGATAAAATATATCGCATGTATTGATGTTTTAAAAAATATAGATGAAACAGCTCTTCAAAAGAAAAAAGCAATTGACCCAAAAATATAATAAGCCCATTTTCAAACCAAAATTCGTCATCACAGACGTGGACGAAACCGGCCAAGTGTCCTTAAGAATCACATTTTCGGAAAACATAGAAGACCTCAAGAACAAGGTAAATTAATTAGGGCATAAAACCGAATCCCTGGAGGGCATTTTTGTTTTAATTAATCAATTAATCAAACAATGACTAGTGGTTGCTAGCTTTTCCTATATTTTAAAATTGTTACCAGTCTGAATGAAACGACAAAACTTAAGTAAACCAGCTCATTTTCAATTGATGTCGTCAATGCGTTTTCAAATTCAATTTCATTACCTTCCTCTCCTTCCCTTTCATATTTGCTTAATTTATTGTCATTAATTTCCAACACTTATAAATACCAACCCCATACACCTCCTATATATATATATACCCCAACATATCCATCAAATCCTTCACAGATTAAACCCAAAAGATCGAACAAATCAAAATGAAGACGCAACTCTTGATTTGCATTTCGTTCATTGCACTTTGTTCGCTCTTTTCCCTCGTAACTTCTTCTGAAGTTGGTAACTACGTACTCACTCGCTTTTCAGCATCAAACCCTTAGAATATAAGATACAGCTTAATGATTCATACACTTGCTTTCTCTTTTACTTTCGTTGTGTTTTTCAGGTTTCGTAAAAATAACTATGAATTAAGAAAGTCCACTCTTATTTCTGATTTAACCATCGTTTTGGTTCTTTAACCTTTTTTTTTTCCCATGCAAAATGGGAATTTTCTTAGGGTTTTGGTATTAATGAAAGATGTGGTTGATGACAGAGGATGAGACGGAGTTTGATTACGATGAAGGAGGAGAAAAGGGACCATCTCGATGGGGAGACATAAAGCCAGAATGGAGGTTGTGTAAAGTAGGAAGAATGCAATCGCCCATTGATTTGAGGGACGAGAGGGTTCAAACAGTGTTTCATCTGGGAAAACTTCAGATCAAGTACCATGCTTCCAATGCCACTCTTAGAAATCGTGGCCATGATATCCAGGTAATTCAACTATTTATATATATATATATATATATATATATATATATATATATATATATATATATATATCATGTTTGATTATGATCACGGTTGAATAGAGATTTACTAATGATATAGATTTACAAATATAATTACAAGTAGTTATATTATTTTAATTAAATCTATACCATTGAATTTTAATGTTCATTATAATCAAATATAATTTCATATTTTCAACAAAATAAGGGGATCCAAATTATAATATATATCTCCAACTTCTAATTATAATACACTTAAAGAAAATGTATACATTTGCCAATCTAGAAGTTTTAGATTTAGTTGTGGTGCATTTAACATTTATTTAGAGTAAAAAAAAAAAACAAGAAATGAAGAGAAAAAATTAAAAAAGACATTTTTTTTTTCACTTTTTTTCTCCTCCTGTCTTCCTGGCTTTAATTATGGACTCCAATCGCATATATTTACACATCCAAGTTCATGTAAATGCAAGTTGTTTATGTTAACTATGAAATTGGCGATGGAAATTAGAGATAGAAAGTGACACTTGAGTCTTATATGAACAGTGAATTATATAGACTTTTTCCTTATAAAAAGTTATTTTCAATGGGACTATTTTAGTCAACAAACTTAAAATTAGACTAAAGTCATGAAGTAACTTTTTGCTGAGGTTTGCGTAATTTTAAAAAAATTTGAAAAATTCTTATAATATACGCAAATATTGAATATGCTTTATTCACATCTCATATGATTACGTCAGTTCAAGTATAGAGTTTCCTTATCTCATGGGACAAAATTATATTTAAAGTTTTTTAATCCTTCCTTCTACTTTTTTCCAAAGTGAAATTAACAAAACAATATTATCTGGAAACTCAATTAATGACTAAAATATTATTTTGGTGCTTCCTAAATAGAGTATTGACTTAATTAGTCTTTCATAAAAATATCTTTTCAAGCTTCATGGATAAAATATTTTTTGATTTGATTTTTCATAAAATTGTTTTTTCAATTTAATTTCTTATTAATATTTTTTTTCTAATTCAGTCCCTCACAATAACATTGTTGTAAACAATATCCTTCCATCCATCTGTCATAAATTAAAGAAAAAAGATTAATATAATGATATTATTTATAATCTACTAATTATAATATTACATGTCATCCCATACATGTTGATTTTTTGGGCCATTATATGTTAATTTTTATTTATAGTACATTAATAAAAAATATTAAAACGATTTTAGTTTTTAAAGACCAAATTGAAAATGTGGGCCCATATTTTATTTTGTATCCTTGTAACATAATTTTGGAGTAAAATAGACAATTGGTATCTTATTTTTACACATTGTGATAATTTAGTTTTTTATAAATTAATTATGATAAATTAGTCCCTCATAAATTTAAAATTATATAAAATTAATCTCTTATAAATTTAAATTTGTATAAAATTAATCTCTTTATTTGTATTAATAAAGGACTAATTTTATATAAAATAAAATTTTTAAAAGATTAATTTATTACAATTATTTGTGAGGGATTAAATTATCGCAAAATATAAAAGTAGAGACCAATTTAATATTTTTCTCCATAATTTTAATATAAAAATATCATGATTATTGATTGTTGACAACCAATCAGACAAAAGTGGGAACTAGTCGCCAGTTGTAGTATCATATGAACAATGTCTAAACACAAAAGGTTGACGTTTTATCTATTATTAATTTTTTCTAAAATTTATATAAAATAATTTTTTTAGTTCTCATATATATATATATATATATATATGTAATGGTAAAAACTCTTGAAAATTAAAAAAATTGACCACAAATTCTATAATGTGACCAATCACTGTCCAGATTGAAGCTGATTACTAACTAGTCGTCCTACGGTGTACTGATGCTTCTCTGTCTTCCTCTGCTAATTTGACTTTGTGAATGCAGTTGGCATGGCCCACCGGCGCAGGCTATCTTCATATTAACAAAATAAAATATGAACTTCAACAAATCCACTGGCATACTCCCTCTGAACACGCCATTAATGGCAAAAGGTATCCTCATTTCTTTTATCTTATTAATTTCTACCGTTTTTCCATGCATATTAAAGGCTCCACAATATTGGAAATAACCCTCATCCATCTCTAATTTCCCCAAATTTCTACAGTTTTAATGACTCTCTCTTATCCCCTGTCCCTCCATATATATATATATATATATATATATATATATATTTAGCTTCACGTACATGGACATTTCTAATATTTTGCTAAATCATATGAATTTTTCTTGTATTTTCGAAATATACTCAAATTTTTCTTAAACTTACAGGTTTGATCTAGAGTTACACGCGGTACACGAAACTGAAGCAGGAGAAACAGCCGTGATTGCAATACTGTACAGGACTGGTGAACCAGATCCTTTCTTGTCATCGGTACAAACCAAGTACCCAAAAATCTGGTTTTCTGTCTTCCTATATATATCATTCGACTTATGTATGAATCCTCTCGTTAAGAGGTCACAAACATTTTCTCTTGTTTTTTCCTAAAATTTTCTTCAAGAATTAATGTAAGTGCAGTTTCAAATAGAAAAGAGAAACTGTATAATA
The DNA here is from genome assembly GCA_037074485.1 of Delonix regia. Taxonomy (NCBI): domain Eukaryota; kingdom Viridiplantae; phylum Streptophyta; class Magnoliopsida; order Fabales; family Fabaceae; genus Delonix; species Delonix regia. The sequence goes on from CM073455.1 coordinate 11,409,505, forward strand.
TGAGATGAACTGTTCTTCTTCTTCCTTTTCTTTTTGTCTTATTGTGTATCAGTACGAAAGTGACTATATATGTTGATGTCGTAATTCACAGTTAAGGGATCAATTGAAGGCCATTTCTGGTACCAGTGGGGAAGAAGAAACAGTGGGTATTGTTGATCCTGGGAACATTAAAGTAGGCAGTAGCTTGCAGTATTACAGATACATTGGTTCTCTTACTACCCCTCCTTGTTCTGAAAACGTTGTTTGGACCGTTCTTAGAGAGGTTTGCTCTACCTCCACTTTACTCTCCTTTTTCATTTATTACAATTTAAAGTTTTTTTTCTTTTGAATTTCCTCTGAGTTATTCTTTTCCATAACCACTTTACTCTTTGATTTTAAGGATGTTTGTCTATTTGACCGCTTATTGTTTGAATTGCTTTGTTAAACTTTGTGGGATGAATTATCCAGGTTAGAACTGTGTCTAAAGAACAAATCGATTTGCTGCGAACTGCAGTTCATGATGTAAGTTACCACTTTGTTATATAACTTTTAGAGCAATTTAATTTTTTTAAATCTTGAGAGATGCTGAAATTACATAGCTTTTTTCATATATTTATTTTGAAAATTGACGCTCTCTTTCCTAAAACTAAAGTATGCCTTGCATTGGCATCTCCTGTAGTAAAAAATATATCATAATCACATCTATTTTGACCAAATTATCTTTACATCTATTATTTATTGAATATATCAAGTATAAAATATATATATTTGACATATAAAAAAAATAGCAAATTTTCTAAATTTAGAATAAGTTTAAACTTTAGTTTCCAACACAATATAAATAATATTAATTAATTTAAAAAAAAACTATTTAATCTTTTTAAATAAAAAAAAGTTAATAGTATTCTTAAAGATATTAATCTAGTTATCTTTTTCTTCAGGGGTTAGTTTGTAATAGAAGAAAAAACTTCACAATTTAAACATCTGCAATCAGAGAAAGAGAACAATTTATTCTAACTTTCAATTATCTCACAATGCTTGGAAAAAAAAAATCATATACTGAAGCATTAAAATGATCTTCTTTCGTCATAAACTTAGCATCTATTTTGCTTTGCAGGGATCAGGTTCTAATGCTAGACCACTGCAACCTCTGAACAATCGTCTGGTGCAACTCTATAAACCAAAAGATTCTGAAGAAGATTGAACTTCAAGGCACAGATCTCCGATGCACACGTATTACATCTCTTACGTTTTCTATACATCGCTTCTTGACTATGACACTTCCACATATTTAATAAGATAGTTTCGAAGTTTTGGTCCCGTATATGTATTTTCACATACACTGGATCAGTGTTACTTCTTGTATTTTTTTCTATTATGTAATCTCCAGACTTTAAATTACATATATGTGTATCTTCTTTTTCTGAACAGATATGGTTTTCTTCATTTCTAATGAATTCATTATTAATTAATAATTATTTAATTTTTTGTATAGTAACACTGTCTAATAATGTGTTGGCACTGCGTTAGATAGAAACAACATATTAGGTCCGTTTGATAGGAAAAAAATGTTAATGAAAAAAGAAATAGAAAAAAAATGAATAATAAATGGAATAAAATTGAAGCTCTTGATATGAAATCTTGTTTGATATATTGGGAACATAGTTGTCAAACTCGCGAGTTTATTATCTAAATTTACTAGTTTATGATTATACATAAAGAAAACGAGTTAACTAGTTATAAATTTGGATTTAGTATAAATTCGGGTAAACTCGCGAATTAACTTATCGAGTTTACGATTTTAATGTGTCAACTAATTTATAAAGTCAGCAATATAATAATTTAAACTTAAGACTAAATAAGATATAGACAAACATATTTTTCATGAAATTTTTATAATTTATTTTATTACAAGTTTGAATATATATAAAAAATAATAAAATTACATTTAATATGTACTTATTAAATAAAATAAAATAAATATTATTTAATTAGTTATATTGAATAATTATTTATATATGATCATATTAAAATATTCATGTTGAGTATTACAAATTATAAAATATAAATAACTTTTGTTTGATTAAGTATAATTTGAATTACATTTGAATAATTTTTAATATATAGTATTTAAATTATAAAATTACATATTTTGATAACTATATATTAATCAAGGTAAACTTTTACGAGTTTACGTTATAAGTTTATTTCTCTCTTATGAGTTTAACTAAACTCATGAGTTTAACAACTTTGATTAAAAATGAAAAAAATAAATGATATTCAATTATTTGTTTGGTAGAATAAAAATAATAATAAAAAGGAAAGATTTTAAGTTGAAAAGGCAAAAATACCCCTTATTACATTAAGTAGAACCAACTTGCTGGCTACTGAATGAATAATAACTATTTTGTAATCTTATTATCCTTATCTTGAACTCCCACACATTTCCATCCATATTTTGACGGAATTTTCTGTCCTCGTCATGATGGAAGGCTCGTTTCGCAAGACACCACATTCCATTACGCCAATCAATACTATAATAATTTCCTTCCCCGATTCCTTTTCCCGTGGCAGAAACACCCATATACCAAACACACCATTATGTTATGCAGAATCTGTGACTAGAATCATAACATGAATATACAGTTTTACAAATTATACATAATATACAATCCGATTTTCTTATGATTAACATTGCATCTGTAGAACTTAATTAAAGAATAAAGAGGTGGAAGTTATAAATTTGTATTAACCTGCAACCATAACTAGAAAGCAAGAACCCACCCAAAATCTGGTCAAAAGAAATGCTCTCTTAACATCAAAGATCAAAGCCATTGTAAAACTTTCCTGGCCAGAACAATACAACCAACTAATTTTACATAAAACTGTCAGAAGGACAAAAGCACAAATAGTAGAAAAAAATGAGGACCATTCAATTATTCAAAATTCAAATTTAAAAATAAAGCCACTAATATCCCCAAAGATGTCTTGGCTTAGTATACTAATATATTTAATATGGGGTGCATAAGAGTTACTTGCTGGCCTCTGTGCACCTCATCTCCAGGTCACATTTGGAGCATCTTTAGGATTTAGCTAAGTTTGTGAATCCTCTTTGTGTGAGGTGCTTTTGATAAGGACAGGCCTTGTGGGCACAAGCAAACACATTATGATATAAATTAACTAGAAAGGGACCAAATGTTTAGTTAAAGGGTCTTATATACTTTCCTGTGATAGGGAAAATTTTTAAATAGACAATTAATGCTTTATTATGATACCACCCTTCAATCATTATAGTGTAAATGGAATCTGCTTTCTAGAATCCTCCAAATACTACTAAACTTACAGCTGATTTCATTTCTGCTTAAGGACAACAATATTGAAGATGTTACTAAAGGCCAATAACACAACAACAAAACACCTCATAATGTTTAGTTTAACATTAATGATCTAAGTAATATTGCCTGAAAGCTCCTCTCCCTCTGGCGAGTCACATTTTTTTCAAGACAAAGAAGGAAATGTAACTATTTTCAAAACCTGTCAAATCCTCATGTTCTTCAACTTTGAGATGAGTGGAATTACTTGTCAAGCTACAATGATTGAAGTCTCGGTCAGTTTTAAAATTACTTCATCTCAAAAACTTACAATGTTCAGTGAAAGTTCGTAGAGTTTTCATTGTAATATCCAACTGGGACTATATCAAAGAGAAGAGACTTACACGATGTCATAACAGGGAAAGGAAATTTCTCATAAATACATGGTTATTGTGGCCAAACCATTTTTGCAAGGACTTTCATGATATCATCCATGGTTGGCCTATGCAGGGGATCATCTGCCACACAAGCCTTTGCTAAAACAGCCAAACACAGAGCCTCTGCAAGAGGATAATCCTTCATATTAGGATCCGTGAAACTCCTCAACCCTTCAAAGCAACCCCCTTCATTGCCTCCCCCTCCCAAAAACCCAATAGAATCTTTTACTAATTTCCCATCAATGTTCTCTCTTGCTGAGATCAGTTCAAGCAACACAACCCCAAATGCAAAAATGTCTACTTTCTCAGAAACTGAGCCATTCATAAGGTTCTCTGGTGCAACAATATCTGCTAGTTTCCCCCGAAACTCTGCTGTTATAAAAATATTTCTGCTGCTAACATTCAAATGAGCAGAAGAAGGAAAAGCACAGCAGCGTAAATAGTGAAGACCTGTGGCTATATCAAAAGCTATTTGTGTCCTTCTGCTCCAATGAAGGGGATTGGATGCATCAGATAAACAGTCCCTTAAGCATCCGTTTTCAGGCCATTCAAAAACCAAATAAGACCATGAAAAATCACTCTCACCATAACACACACCAAGCAAGTTCACAATATTGATGTGGTTGATCTTTGAATGTAAATCAATTACCCGACGTGTGTCTTCGAATCTCATCCTCTTGATCATCACCTCATGATTGCTGATTAACCCCTTGTAGACTGAAACACTTGTCTGGGTTTCTTCACTGAAATCTTTTGTGGCATTTTTTATCTCTTCCATGCTGTAATTGACCAGACAGTACTTTATTCCAGCGAGAAGATCTGGAGAAAGCCATGAAGCTGTTGAAGAGCCTCTCATCGGCGACAGGGCGATGGAGGTAGTAGGAGTGAAGGGTTGAAAACTTTCACTCTTCCATTTCCTTAAGGCCTTAATGTATAATATACTTACAAGCACTGCCATGAATAACAGCAAAATTCCTATGACAGAAACTGTTATGTACAAACTGGTTGGGTTTGTGACTCTCTCTGTTTTTGCCACTGGAAGTGTTGGAAGAAAACCAGAAGTTGGAGCCGGGGAAGATTCTGGAATATCAAAAATCTGGATTGGACCATCCCCTAATGGGATCAAAACAGTTGTTTGTGGAAAAAGAGTTTTGAATTGATCCAAGTTATTGGCATCCCAGATATCTTCTAATGAGATGCCAAATTTATCCCTTAATGCAGTTTGGTTATCTCCTGAAATTATAGGGTATGTGACAAGGTAATTCACCTTGTTGTTAGTTCTAGTGACATTGTCAGGACATGCACATCTAAGAGGAACATTAAGCTCAGAACCAGGTATGGTCTTATTAAAGTTGTTCCGTGCTAGTGTGAGGGATTTGAGCAGCCCTTCAAAAATCCCACACGCGATCTCTGAAAACGTTGTATTTTCGGGGACTCCATAGATGACACTGGCTTCATAGAACTGGCCAGAGCAGGAACAATTGACGGGAATAAGAACCTCTTTACCTGGTTTAAGTAACTGAGAAGAAGAATTGAGGTGGTCGTTCTTTTGAAGCAGCTCATCAGAGGTCATGTGAAAGAGCTTTGAGATCTCTGAAATGTTAGGAAAACGTTGGTTTGATCTGAACACCAAGAATGTTTCGCATGAATCCTGGAATTTGTTGCAAGTGTACCTTGAACCACGGTAGCTGTCATCATCTGTAGAACAATTTGAGGGGTCGTAGAATTGCTGAGCAGAACTTGAACTCATGCACATTAAGGCAATAAACCAGAGATAAATCATTATTTCAAGACTTGATTTCTAGTGAGAGCAGACAGAACGAGAGAGGAATACAAGGAGGAGAATCGTTTGAAAGAGAGCAGAAGAAAGAGGAATATAAGAGGCTAGCTGCAAAATTGAAGAGATTAGTTTAGTGATATATGTTAAACAAGTTGATTCTATAGTATGCCTCCAAAGAAAAGAAACAGTGAAGATGACCATTTGACTGAAAATTGATTCAAAGTATATCAATATCTTTGGTCAAATGCTTATAAATGAGTTCATTACTCTAAGAAGGCCGGCCGAATAGAATATTTTGATATTTGAAACGCATAGCTTTCAGTATTTTTTTTGTATTAAATATCTATGTTTTATGTCTGATTTCGTTTAGGTTGCTTCTATGCAATGGAGAAGCCCTCCAGTTCAGACACGTTGCAGAGTGTAAATCAACCAATTAAATATAGGCTTAAATACTAATTTCTAATGAATGACTTATCAAGTTGAATAAAATTATTCACGAAACAGGAGCAAAACCTTGATTAGAAGTAGGGAACACAATATGCATACATAATCACAAACGAAGAAGACCAATATTCAGAACGAAAAGACATGAGCTGATTTAGTTACTCACTTCTTCTTGGAAATACATGGAAAACCCTCAACACCTATTTTCTATTTCAAACATGAAGTAGGATGTGCAGAAAATTAGAAGTGCAATGGAAGAGCACTCATTTATATATATATATATATATATATATATATATATATAAGTATAAAACATGTAATTGTGCTTACTTGATGACCAGCTTCTGTGCCAATCAATTACATGGTTTTTTTTTTTATTATTCACAAACTACCACTCGCACATATCTCTTTTTTTTTTTCAACTCTCAACAATTTACTCTATGTATACCTTTTCCATAAAAAAAGGTGCAAATAGCTAAGCATAATAGGACTAATCCAGTGGTAAGGCTCCTCATTTTTTTTTGAGTGGTCTCGAGCTCGAATTCTAATAAATACAAATACTATGAATTATAACTTAATAGTAAGTTTAGAAAAAACTAAGAACTTGCTACTACCAAAGTAGGATGGGAATTGAATTTAATATATTTGAAATTATCTAGTGTATTTGAAGTTATAGATCTTGACTCATTGAAATACTTTATGGGAATTGAATTTGTTAGTTCAAAGGTAGGCATTTTTATTAACAAACGGAAAGTAAGAGAAAACACAAGGTTATTATAGAGCTAGCTGAGTTTGAAACCCCTATCAGCCAGCCATGACAAAAGACTTAGTTAGTTCAGATATATGAGAGAGTGGTTCGGAGGCTCATCTATTTATCTCATACTTGCCCACACATTGGTTGGCTTTTTGAGCCATTTGCATTAAATTTTTTTATGAAATCCCACAATACAAAATGTTTTACAACTATATACTATAGTTTGTTAGAAGTTGACTCAATTAATCTGAGTCTAAGTTTAATTTAAACCAAAAAATTAATTGTAAGTGGATACATATTAATGGAAATTAGATTGTATCATTCTAATTCTCACATTTTTTTGGGTAAAAATTTTCATTTAGGACCATAAGATGCAATTAATTAGTAAAAAAGACCTTAAATTTTATAATTATCCTGAAGGACTTAAATTCGTTTTGACTTTTCAATGGACAAAAATACCTTTTAAAAAACCCTAATATAATCAAATTAGTCTCAATGTAAAAATATTTAGTAATTACAAAGAACGTTATTAATAAGAAATGTAAATCATTGTTGTAACAATATAACTAGTCACTTGTTGATCTAATCAGTTGAAAATAAAAATGATGTGGTAACAAATAGAAAAATATTTGGTAACTATGATAAATGTGATTTGTAAGAAATTCAAACCATTATAGTAATAATATAAGTAGTTACTTATTAGTCTAACAATAGTTAAAACTAAAATTGATGTGGTAACAAATACAAAAGCATTCAATAACTATGGTGAACGTAATTTGTAAGAAACATAAATTATTATCATTATAAATGCATAAGTTATTAGTAACTATAGATTGTAACAAACACAAAGCATTGTTGTAATAATATAATTAGTTTCTTGTGAGTTCAACCAAACTTAAAACTTAAAGTAATGTGGTAATAAACCCAATAGCATTCATTAACTATGCATAATGAACACAAATAATTGTCATAGTAAAATCATAAGTCACTTACGAGTCCAACTAAAGTTAAAACTTAAATCAATGCAATGATAACCTCAAAAACCAATAATAACGTCAGCTGAGTTGATTCGCAAATGTAGCAAATCCAAGTGGCATCATCTAAATCAACGTGATAATGGATTGAGATTTCTATATCTGACTCAGTTATAGCCTACCTCATGGCAACTAATGTAACGCCTAAAAAAATGCTACTTATCTCTACAATTAAAAATTTACGTATGTCTAATCTTTTTTTTTAAAACAAATATAATTATTATTATAATACTCTTAGTGGTTAGGAATCCTCTTTATGTCTTAAAATTTACTATGTATTTAGTTTCCACTTTTCTAAGTCCAGATTGATCCACGAGCCTTCCGTGTATGTATATATATATATATATATATATATTAGCATGGTTCATAATGTTCATGGCAAGGAAACATTCCTGCCCTTACCTAAGATTTGATATTTGAGAACCTCTTAATCTTAGGTCGAGGTATAAGAAAATGTAGTAACCTCACTTTCGAGTGACCATTTAGGCGGTATAAACCTACCATAGATCTCAAGATTTATAAGATAAATTGCTTTGATAAGAAACTCATATGATTTTAATTAGTTATTTAGGCGACATAGCCTACCATAATCTTACATGTCCAAAGTCCATAAGGCTCCATAAAGGTACTATTTAATTTCATTTAAATGTCTCATTCTGCTCATTTATTAAATGAGATTCAACTACCATTATGTGCATAGTATGTACAAGTTTGTTGTATAAGATAGTTTGATACTTTTAAAAGACTTCCAAAAATATATATAATCCATATCAAAATAAAGACATTAGATATTTTATCTTAACTAAAATGCATATTGAAAATATTAAAAAACAAAACATATTAGACAATTTATATGAAAATATATTTATAAATACAAATAGATTCATAATAGTCACATAATCAGACATATTATACACATCATCCTTATAATAAAATACAAATAACAATTGACATCTTAATTCTACAGCCTATTACATGGTTTGAATTCCTCTATCTTCTTAGGAATGTTCACATGAAAGATGTTAATCATTTTAGGTGAGATTATAAATCTTAGTTAACATGTACCTTATTTAGATTATACATGCATCATTATCATACATACTATATGAACTATGAGTATTAAACTGGGCTATGTAACTCAATGCATATTTTGTTTCTCTTGTAACCACAATTACATGCTTGTAGCTACCTCATCATATCAACATCATGATCATTATCATATCATAATATTGGTCAATTCATCATAATGGCGAGTTTTAAAAACTCAAGAGTTCAATTTGTCTATAAAAATTACCCTATAGCAATTTACATATGAATAAAGCTAACAAAATACATATATAGCAAGACATACAGAAATATATTAATAATCTAGTTCTAAATAGGTATACAAAGAATTAAAGAATTGACTACCTCTTACACAAGTTAGCAATCTAAAATACTTCTTCCATACCTCTCTTTTTCTTTTCCTTTAAATAAAAAAAACTAAGAATGGTTTATGCTTTATATAGAAGTTCTCAAGTTACTATGCAAATTACTAGTTGATACTATGCAAATAGTATCCAAACGCATTTTTGCCAACAGCTTACTATGTAAATAGTAATTAAATGTGTTTTTCTGACATTTACTATATAGTGGTTGAAATTATATTTTTATCTCAGATAATATTTTTCTTTTCATTTTAGTTAAAATCATATTTTACCCCAAAAAATATTTTTTCCTTTCATTTTAGTCCTTAAAATTTTGTTTTTAATTCTATTTTCTTAATACATTAAATTCTTATAGGCTAACTAATAATTATAAGTTACTTTGCCAAAATTAAATTTTTGGGCCTCGTATATATTTAATATACTCTTAATAAATTTATATTTTCAATTAAGATAGGTTTAAAAATACTAGAAGGTTACAATCTCTCTTACTTTAAGGAATTTTGCCCTCAAAATTATATATACCTCAAATGATTATGGGTTTGTCTTCCTCATCTCTTCCTCTGTCTCCATGTAACTTCTTTAGATGATAATCTCTTATAGACCACTTTAACTAGGTAGATGTTCTTATTTCTTAACTATTTAACCTTGGTATCAATGATCCAATTTGGTTTCATAAAAATGATAAAGTGTCTTGCAAATGCATTAACTCATGCTCTATGTCTTGTAAAGGGTCTAGTTGATACTTTTTAAGTTTTGAAACATGAAAAATATCATGCCTTTAGGAAATATTAGGTGGAAGAGCGAGTTTATAGGCTATTGGTCTATTCGATCAAGAATTTGGAAAGGACTGATGTAATGAGGACTGAGCTTTTTGGATTTCAAAGACCTCCCCACACTTGTGACTAGACTCACCTTAAGAAATACATGGTCACCCATTTCAAACTCTAGGAGCCTCCTTCTCTAATCAACATAGCTTTTCTACCTGCTTTGAGCAATACGCAATCCCTGATAAGTTCAACTTACCTAGTGGTTTGGTCCACAATGTCTAGCCCCAATAAGTTCATTTCTCCAAGCTTAACCCAACATATGGGTGACCTACACTTCCTCCCATACAATGCCTCAGAAGGTGGCATCTTGATACTAGAATGATAACTATTGTTATAAGCAAACTCAGCTAAAGGTAGATATGCATCCTAGTTTCCTTTCATCTTTAAAACACATCCTCTAAGCATATCCTTTAGGGTTTGAATTATCCTTTCTGTCTATCCATCAGTCTGAGGGTGATAGGTAATGTTAAAATGAGAGTTTAGTACCTAGGGCAATTTGTAAGGATTTCCAAAACTTAGATGTAAATCTTGGATCCCTTGTTCACTGATTTCTATACACGCAAGTGCATGTGGTCATGGAAAGTAATAAAAAGTGAGTAAGATATTATTCCTATAAGGACTTGGATTTAATTTTGGACTAATACTATTACCAAACTTTTAAATTAGGTAAATGGATGGAGTGTATAATTGAATAAATTGACAATAATGTAAATTTGAGTAAACAAACAACTAAATGAATCTAGCACCTTGACTTCACCTCAATGTGTAGTTACTTTGTATTGACAGTTAATTCTTCCTGAGTTATGAATTAGTTTACTAACCTAGGGATTCAGCTACTTATGAAGCTCTGTTAAATCATAATAAACCTAACTGCTTCCTCCAACTCTTTATATTTCTATGAAAGCTAGTTGAGAATACAGTTGATGTAAAGTGATGCCCTAATCTTGGTTATCTAAGACAATCAAGTACTGTCATCTTGATGCTAATTGTTATACTTACTACTTTTTCAGTATGCAAACAGAGATTATCTTCATCTAGTTCTTCATTTAGGGTTTCCCTGTCAAGTTAGCCTAAATGTCAGTTCAATTCTAAGGTGATCAAGCTCATATTAACATTAAGGATAGAACGAAAATAAGTAAAATTGAATTCAAAACATCAATCAGCAAACACTATTATACAAAAGTAACTCTACAGAGTGTTCAGCCAAAATACTAGATAAAACCTGCTAAGCCTTAATAGGTATTAGTACATATTCATATAACAAAGAAAAGTAATAAGAATACATGAAGTAAGAAGAGAGGGAGCTGTTCAGAATGGGAAAAACTCTATCTAGAGCACTCACTCTGAAACCACCCCTCTCCTCAGTAACTCTCAATTAAATTTCTCCCTAAGGGATTTTCACTCCTTTCTATGCTTCCCCTCTACTTAGATGCCTTGCTGCTTACCCTTCAAACCTTTTATATAGGCCTCAAGACCCTAAAAATGGAGTATGGGTTGAGTATGGAGCCTTCAATCATTAAAGCAAATTAGGGTTTCTGGCGATGTGCCTAGGTGAGGCCCATTTTGTGCCTAGCACCATGTCTCTGAGATTCTAGCACTTGGGCACCTTTTTTCTGGCATATGTGGCACTCGAGTGTTGTCTTTATGGCGTTTGGGCGCTAATTCTCTAGTTTTAGTACTTGTGTACTATTTTTTTAGAAAACTAATGCCCCAATGCTAGAATTTTGATGGTTAGGTGCTATTTTTCTAGAAAACTTGGAGTGTTGGAATTCTAGCGCCTGGACATGGTACTATTCACTGCAAAATTTTGAAGTGTACAATTAGTGCCTAGGCATTGGATTTTTGGAGCCCAGGCGCTGGATTTCTTGTGTTTGGGCATTGGAATCTTCATTTTCCCTCTCTTCTTTGCTAGTACTTTTCCATATCCATTTCCTATAAATTCATCACACGAAATGCTTAAATTTTTGCTTAATAATGGTCAAAGGTCTATTTCCAAGTTATAAATGAAATATTTTTGCAATAATTGAGATTTTATTTATAAATTAAGTGTTTCCACTATCAATATTGTTATAAATAACTCTTTTTCAAATAGTTATCTCTATCTGAAATAATGCTACTAAGCACACCATGCAGTTTAACTATCTCTTTAACATATGTTTAACCCAATTTATCTAAAGTTTAGGTAGTTTTAATGGCAATAGACTGAGTAGACCTAGTTAATCTATCAATTATCACCCAAATAGAATCTTAATTTGAGGATGTTTTTGGTAAACCTATAATAAATTCCATAGAGATGTTATCCCATTTCCATATAGGGATTTCTAAGAGTTGTAGTAATCTTGTAAGTTTTTGGTGTTCTACCTTAACCTTTTGCCACATATTGAGCTATGTCTGATTTTATTTCAGGCCACTAAAATGATTTCTTAAGATCCTGATACATCTTAGTGGTTCCCGAAAGAAGGGTGTACCTACCTTTATAGGCTTCTACTAAAATGATTTCCCTTAAATTTCTTCCCTCAGGTACACACATCCTGTCTTGACATCTAATCACCCCGTCTTTGGATATGCTAAATTCTTTGGACTTTCCTTGTGAAATTTACTCTTTAATATGCACCAAGAAAAGGTTAAAGGTTTGAGTACTTCTAAAATGATCACTAAGATCATCTTGAATCCTTACTTTATTCACATAGAGACCACAAGGTTACATGGAGATGGAGAGACTTAAATCCCTTAAACTCTCAATCAATTATTGTTCTTTAACAATCATAAATGCCATGTGAACATATTTCCTACTTATGGCATCAGTAACCACATTTTGTTTTCCTGGGTGATACCTAAAAGTAAAATTATGGTTCTTTAGGAACTTAAGTCATCTCTTTTGTCTTATATTTAATTCTTTCTGATCAAACTTCAAGCTCTTGTGATCACTAAAAACCTCAAACTTGGAACCATACAAGTAGTGTCTCCAAATCTTAAGAGCAAATACAATAGCCACTAACTCTAGGTTGTGAGTAAGGTAGTTTTCTTCATGTGGTTTGAGTTGTCTAGAGGCATAAGCTACTACTTTACCTTGTTACATGAGAACACATCATAAACCCTTTTTAAAGGCATCATTGTATATGGTAAATGTCTCTCTAGGGTTAGGTAGGATTAAAATTGGTGAAGAAGTTAACCTAGCCGTTACCTCTTGGAAACTACTATCATATTTATCATCCTAAAAATAGGTTAACCTTTCTTGGTTGGCCTAGTTAGTGGCATGACTAATTAAGAAAATCCTCTAATGAACCTTCTATAATACCCAACTAAACCTAGGAAACTCCTAATCTCTATGATTGACTTAAGCCTTTCCCAATTCACTATTGCCTTTACTTTGTTAAGATCTATGGTTACCTTTCCTTTGAAACAATATATCCTCGAAATTTGACTTTTGATAGCCAAAATTCACATTTGGCATACAGTTTTTTTTTTCAAGGTTTGAAAAACTATCATAAGATGTCTCTCATGCTCTTTAAGACTTCTTGAATAAATGAGAATATCATCTATGAAGACTACCATAAACCTATCAAGATATGGTCTAAAAATCCTATGCATGTAGTTCATAAAGATGGCTGGGACATTAGTCAAACCAAAAGGCATGACTAGGAACTTATAATGTCCATACTGAGTCTTAAAGGTTGTCTTTAGGACATATTCTGCTTTAATTTTCAACTGATGACACCCTTAACTCAAATCTATCTTAGAATATATAAAGACTCCTAGCAATTGGTCTAAAAGGTCATTTATCCTAGGCAGATGATACTTGTTCTTAGTGGTCAAATTATTCAATTCTCTATAATCAATATATAACCTAAGGCTCCCATATTTCTTTTTAACAAATAGCATAGGTGCTCCTTATGGGGATGCACTTAGTTCAATAAAAACTTTTTCCAATAGTTCACCTATCTGTTTCTTAAGCTCTGTTAATTTTGTTAGGGCCATCCTATATGGGGCCTTAAATATAGGACCTGCACCAAGCACTAGGTCAATAGAAAACTCTATTTATCTATCAGGATATGGACTGCTAATTGCTTTTAGGAATACTTCCTGGTAACCCTTAACAATAGGTATTTTTTTGTACCTTATTTAATCTCAGTCTACAAAGAAAAGAAGATTAAGAACCTCTAATAACCCTTTCTAAAGTATTGTTCAGCCTAGGTTATGCATAGATAGGATAGCTCAATTGAGGAATTAAATTCATATATACAAACAGGCAAGGAAACAAGTTTTATAGAAAAATCAAGGAGACCATTATTTGCAGATAACCAATCCATGCTTATAATGACATCAAAATTAGATAAAGGAAGATAAATCAAGTCAAGAATAGTATGTCGATTGTCAAATTTGAGATCACAATTTAAACAAACTTCAGAAGTAATTAAGTGAGCTCCTGTAGGAGTACAAATGGACAAATCATAAGGTAGGGTACTTATTTTCAAATCCAAACCCCTAACACAATCATATGCAATAAAAGAGTGTGTAGCCCCTGAGTCAAACAATGCATTTACAGGAGTATCATAAATCATAATTATACCTCAGATTAAACTAAAAGAATAGCCTTTTGTTGAGAAAATGCAAAAACTTGACCGTAGTTCTGTGGTATGATCCCTAACATGAATTCTTTTTTCTATTTGCATGATCATGCAAAATGTCTAGCCTAACCACAATTATAACACACTCCTTGTCTTGCCATACAAGATCTATCACTATGATTTTTCCCATATTTGCTACAATTATTTGGATTCAACCTCTAACCATTTTGAGTCTAAATCCTCCTATTTTGACCACCGTTGCCCTTAAAATTTTGATTCCAAGGCCTAATATTCCTCTTTTAGGATTTTACCTCTCTGTCTCTCTTTTTTAATATTAGTGCCTCCCTCTTGTTAGACTCAGCACACATCATAGTAGCCTTTGCAATTCAACATTTATTAACTAGTTTAGCAAAGTTTCTAATTTCTAAAGTTCTTACTTTCTCTTTGATTTCTTGATTTAATCCGCTTTCAAAATTTGCAACTTTCTATACTTTATCATGAGTGAGTTTTAAATATGTAGAAAATTTTGAAAATTCCTCATCCTTAGCCTTATATTCACTCACAGACATTTTGCCTTGCTTGAGTTGAAGAAACTTAACCACTTTCTTATTTTCTAATTATCTAGGAAATATTAGCCATAAAAAGTAGTTTGAAATTCATCCTAAGTAAATGTGAGTTTCCTTAGCTTGCATAAGACTTTCAACACCCTTCTACTAGTGCTCAGCTTCTTGTTCTAATATATAAGTAGCCAAGGTAACTTTCTGCTCTGTGGTACATGTCATGACTTTAAAAATTTTCTCTATCTGCATCATCCATCTCTCTGCAATTATTGGATCATATTCTCCATGGAATAAACAGGGGATTCACTTTACAAAATTGGACTAAATATGTATTAATTTGATTATCATTATTTTCATTTTTACTTGTTTCATTATCTCCCCACAAGTTAGTCTGCCTGAGAGATTCTTGCACCTGCTGGTAGAATTTGGGTAAAAGTAGATTGAAAGCTATAACTTGCCCTTCAATTCATTTAGCTTGAGCTGCCATATTATCAGAGATTTCCCTAAGGATTTGAGCTAGGGTTCTTTTATTTGTCATGTTATCCAGATGGTCATATGCATATAATATCCATGCAATGCAATCAGTTCATGAAAACATCATTACATAACATATACTTTCATATTTCAAAAAAATTGGTCATGCTCCTAATCTATTAACTCCAATCATACTGATCAAATATCCTTAACATTGATAAATTCTCAAAAGAGAAAAATATAGTTTTAGTCCCTTACTTTTGGCCTTAAGATCAATTTAGTCCTCCAAAGATAAAATCCTTTAGAAAATATAGGTCCTCCAAAGATGAATTTAGTCCTCCATAAGGATGAAATCCATTCATTTTTTCATCTTTAAAAGACTATTATGATACTTTCCATATTTAAAGGACCAAATTAATACTTTAGCCAAAAGTGAGGACTAAAATTGTATTTTTCTCATTCTCAAAATTTCATGCATAATCATTCAAGGCATATAACCTTAATATCAAGAAATCATCATCTTAAATCCAAATTTTTTTTTTTATAAATTATCCTCAGTAATTTATTGTAAAATTCTAAATCATTAAGACAAATATTCTAAAAAATAAATCACCTATGTTATCCAAAATTGATCTTATCTAACAACCATCATTAAATAAGTATTGAAATAGATCATACCAATATCCTAAAAAATATCAATGATTCTCTATGAAGTAAAAATTACTTAAGTCATACATATCTTTATTGTGATCAGTTAACCTAAACTTATCTAGCTGTCTTAAGCACTTGAAAGTCACAATTTTGAATATTCCTCAATCATAACTCTTATATTTAAACTTAAATTTCCAATAATTGGAGCCACTTATAATCATATAGTTAATAATTTTCGAAGCATTAATTATAACTAGAACTCGTAATCAAATCACTTGAGAACTTGTAGATTATTTGCATGTATACCTCAATTGTCAAATATGGAAATCATAAATCCTATATATAATATCTATTCAAGCCTGAATCAATTATATTAAATCATATTCCTAATAATGCTAACCATCTTTTTGGGAGCAAGAACTAGGAATTTTCATTTACTCATGTTCTCTTAATCAATCTAAACACTAATCATTACTAGAATCTAGGCAACCACTAATCCTTAGGAATTTCAGTCACTTAGCATCAAAATACTAATTAAACCTGGAACTAGATAATCACAAATCCTCAATATAACTATTAATCATTAATGGAAAAATGCTAATTATACCTGAAACCACTGCTCTGATACAAAAAATGTAACGCCTAAAAAAATACTACTTCTCTCTACAATTAAAACTTTATGTATATCTAGACCTGATCATCAGGCTAGGCTTTTAAAAATTGAGCGTGAATTCAGGCTAAAAAAAGCCCAAGCCCATATTATAATTGGGCTTTTATCAATATTTTTTAGGCCACGCTTATCGAGCAAATTAGACTTTTTTAAGTCATGGTCAAATTAATTTGTAACTTAAGACTTGAGATAAATAACATATTTAATTGTTATTAGTACATGTAAGATTATATATAAAGAAGTTATAAATACAAGAGAATTGTTATATTGTCATAAATCCTTTAAATAAGATGTAATAGTTTTTATTTCTTTATCAAAATTTCATATTCCACTAAGTTTTTTCTTTAAACAATAAGGTTTCACTTCTTAAAAAAGTATTCATTCGAGCTTTTTGGGCTCGGGCCGACTTTGAAAAAGCTCGAGCTTGGCCTATTTTACAAATTAGACTTTTTTTTTTTGCTTTATTTTTTTGGAAACCGAACTCATCGGGCTGGGTAAGGTTTTTAAGTTATGATCAGGTCTACGTATGTCTAGTCCTTTTTAAAAAAATATATATCATAATAACTATAATGCTCTTGATAGTTAGGAGTTCCCTTTATGTCTTAAAATTTATTGTGTATTTAGTTTCCGCTTTTTAATGTCCAAATTGATTCAGGAGCCTTCCGTATATAAATATATTTTAGTATGGTTCATGTTCAAGAATGTTCCTGGCATGAAAACATTCCTACCCTTACTTAAGATTTGAGATTTGAGAACCTTTTAGTCTTAGATTAAGGTATAAGGAAATGTTGTAACTCCACTTTCTAGTGACCATTTAGGCGATATAAACTTGCCATAGATCTCAAGATTTATGGGATAAATTACTTTGCCAAGGAACTCGTAGGATCTAAATTAGTCATTTAGATTGCATAGCCTACTATAGTCTTACATGTCCAAAGTCTATAACACTCCTTAGAGGTATTACTTAATTCATTTTAATGTGATATTTTGCTCATGTTATTAAATGGGATTCCATCACCATTATGTGCATAATATGTAGAAGTTTGTTGTAAAAAATAATTCGATACTTTTAAAAGACTACTTCCAAAAAAATATATAAATTACATATCAAAATAAAGCCATTAGACATTTTATCTGAACCAAAATGCATATTGAAGATATTCACAAAAAACATACTAAACAATTTATATGAAAACATCTTTATAAATACAATAGATTCATAATAGTCACATAATACAAACATATTGTACACATCATCTTTATAATAAAATACAAACAACAATTGATATCTTAGTTCTACAACCTATTACATGTCTGCTTTCCTCTATCTTCGTAGAAATGTTCACATGAAAAATGTTAATCATTTTAGGTCAAATTATAAATCTCAGTACTTGTGTATCTTATTTAGAATATACAAGCATCATTATTATACATACTGTAAGAGCTATGAGTATTAATCAGGGCTATGTAACTTAATGCATATTTAGTTTCTCTTGTAACCACAATCACATACTTATGGCTACCTCATCATAACATCATCATAATCATCATCATGTCATAATATTAGTCAATTCATCATCATGGTGAGTTTTAAAAACTTAAGAGTTCAATCTGTCTATTGAAATTACCTTGTAGCAATTTACATATGAACAAAGCTAAACAAATGCATACATAGCAAGATATACTGAAATATATTAATAATTCAATTCTAAACAAGTATATAGATAATAAAAGTACTTATTACCTATTTTCCAAGTTAGATATCTGAAACGCTTCTTCCACTACCTATGTCTTTCTCTTTCTTCAAATGAAAGAAGTTTCCAAAAAACTATGCAAGTTACTATTTGGCGCTGTACAAAATAGTATCCAAATGCATTTTTGCCAACGGTTTATTATATAGATAGTAAATAAACGTGTTTTACCGACATTTACTATGCAATGATTAAAATTATATTTTTATCTTAGGCAATATTTTTCTTTTCATCTTAGTCCATAAAAAATTTAAAATTATAATTTCTACCATATACAATATTTTCTCCTTTCATTTTAGTCTTTAAATTTTGTTTTTAATTTCATTTTCTTGGCACGTTAAATTCTTATAGGTCAACTAACAATTATAGGTTACCTTGCCAAAATTAACTTTCACTTAATTAGGCCTCATATTTATTTAATATACTCTTAATAAATTTATATTTTCAATTAAGGTAGGTTTTAAAATACTATGATGTTACAACGGGAATAACAATATATAATCTTGTCTTGAAATTAAGAATTGTGCTGCTTTTTCATAGGTCTTCCAACAAGACAACTTGTTATGAGAGGTTGCAAGAAAATATTATTAAAATATTCATCCATTGTTAATGCATTTAAATTTGGCATGTCATGTGCCTCAACTAGAATTACAGTATTCATGTAAATCTTCTATTCGGAGCTAAACAAGTAGCTCTCTTCAACATAAGAGTAAACATTTCCAGGTAACTTTTTTATTATTGCACATGCATGTGGGCATGGGATTCTTTACATTTGCCATGCTTAACATGTTTACTATCATAATGTCACGTTCATGTTCAAATGAGATATTCCTGTGCGCACAAGTACCTTATTGGGACCATAGTGCTTTGTTATTAGATTTCTACCCATACAATATGTTCCTTCAGTATTTTCTTGATGTTTGGACCCACCCTATTCTTCCAACGAGACATTCCTTCCATGCTAGCATAAAGCTTTTTGGCAAACTTTTCATGATGCTTAGTGATTAACAAACACAGTGCCTACTCTATTTCATAATCCAAGCATTGAAAGACTTTATAAAGTTAGTAGTGATTTAATCCCAACGACAACATGGAAATCAAGATAAGGCCCACTTATTAACATCACCTTCAGTCTCCACTACTTAGCTAACTCAATCAAGAGAGAATGACCTTAGATTTTTCATTACTTTCACAAATTTAATGTCTAGTTAAATGCAAGCAACTCTGTCTAGCAGCTTCAATGCATCTACCTTACACTTTCTTCTGCCACTCTTACATACTTTTGAGAATTCTATGTCGAAATTTTCTTTTATGAGTTAATAACAAAATGCATGTTGATTGCCCCTAAATACTTCTTTCATTGCATTTGAATCAACAACACTAAAAGGTAAAAGCATGTTATAATGTTTTGAACAAGGAAACATTGTATCACACAATTTAAAATAATCAAGTTGACTATAATTAAGACATATTAAATGCACAAGTCAAATTTACATTTTTTACCACTATGTTCTAATATTTCTTTGCTTGCTTTCATATATTACAATACATATTTCTTTCCATTGAAGGTTCTTTAGCTAACATGTAGATTTCAGTATTTATATTTGTTTAATATAGTTAATGGTGACTTAATTTAACTCTCCTTCTGACTTAACAACACTAACAGATAAAAGTATATTAGAATGTTTTGAACAATCAAGTATTCTATGATTCACTTTATACAAATTATTTCTTGTAAACAAAATACACAAATTTCAATACCAAGATTTGTGTTTGTGACATCATGTTGTGAAAAAATATTTTTAACTAAGTATTAAATAAACAAAAAATTACTCAAACACAAATCAATTTTGTATATATTTCCATGTAATCACATTCTTCCTTATTTCCTAAATAATTTTATAATTTTAAAATTATTAATATTTTTTATTCAAGTTTAGTATTATGCATATTCTTAAACTTTCATCATGTTGTGAAAATTTATTATTTTGCCTTATGTTTGAGCTAATTTTAATTTGCTATTTATTTATGATATTTTATTAGCATCAATAATATATATGTATATTCGCATTGTTATGGTAATATATAATTAGTTATATTAGCAAAATTTTAATAGAATATTACAAAAAATTTTAGCAATATAGGGACTAAATTAAAATATTTTAAACTATAAGGATTTAATTATAAACTTTTAATATAGGGACCAACTTAAAACTTAAATAAAATTTTACGGGTTGAAAATAAATTTTTCCTTATATCTTTGAACATCATATAACACTTTTCAAATACCAGTAATTTACGTTAGAAATCGGATTGAAAGCAACGAGCTCATTTGAAAAAAAAAAAAAAAAGGAATTTGAATGATACATTGTGATTCCCATTGATATGACAGTTGGACTAGGAGTCCATTTATGGTTAATTTTTTAATATTAAACTAAGCATGGATTAATTGAGTCCATTTTTCAACAAAATATAGTATTTGGTTGTAAAATTTTTTGCACTCTGAAATTTTTAAAAAATTATTTCCTTAATGCAAATTACTCGAAAATCCTACATTGATTTCATTGTTAGTGTAAGTAGTCAATTTATGCACTCACCTAGTACAGTATGTTTGAGCCCGAATTTAGATCATTCGCTGATAGAGTTTGTGAAACATTGTGAATTGAAATGATACTTAAGGAGTTAAGGATTTAGTGGCAGAAAAAAGAAAAGAAAAGAAGGAATTAAATAACCTTACACCTGAGAAAAATTTAAGAATATATGTACGTTCTATGTGTACAAAGTATGTACTGTGTATACAAAGTATGTGAAAAAATAAATTATTAAAGTTTTTTTTTTTTTAATTTCTGCCCTCCTAAAAAGAATTTTGATACTTTATTTTTTTTAGCCATCAATACTTCTTCAATTGTATCAATAATATTCAAAAGGTTAAATTAGTTAGTTGGAAGACCCAGAAGTCTATTTTAAGAAAATTGAGGGGTATCATCAGTCAAAATTCATCTTAGATATATTACGGATGTGATACAATTTCCCATAACGGAACTAAACATATTAAGGTACATGTTATGGAGGAGCTAATGAAGCCATTATTTCAAGTGACAATGTGGTAGAGGGAGGAAATTAGGGAGCAGCAACAAATTCAAGGGAACGGAGCGGTAAGAAGGAATAACAAAATCAGGTACCTGAGCTAGAAAACAAGGGATTAAGAGGGCAGCAGTGTAAGGATGAAGGTGTGCAAGATTTGGCTAGCCTCCTTTCTGGGTTATTTCCTTCTCTCTGGTCACTGCGTTTCTTCTCCTTTACTTAGTCCTGAGCACCTTCTCTGTGATGTTTGCTTTGCTATTTCTTTTCTATATTTTCAGTTTATAATAATACTAGGGTTACTTTGGATCTCTATTGTTTTTTTTCACTATTGTTAATTTTCTGAGTATTACATTTGATGCTTTCACTGACTTCTCAATGGCTGGAAACACCAGACTTGGAGAGCCAACTGCAGAGATTAAGAAATTTTCTGAGTCTTTTGGTGCTAAGGATGACATCGATAACGCTTGTTTTGAACGATTGGAGCACTTGGTTAACAATCTCAATTTTACTATTGAAACTATGTCTAATAGTATCGAACATTTGGTACGTCTGCCCACTCAACTCTACTTAAAACAGCGCGCAGTCCTTATCTACATATCAACACTTACAAGTTAAGAACATTAAATTGGATTTTCCTCGATTTGACGGGAAAGACCCACTGCAACGGTTGTTTTGTGCTGAGCAAACTTTTACCTATTATGAGACTCCTAATGCTTTGTGTGTCACTGTCGTAGCAGTCCATATGGAGGGGGACGTTGTTCCTTAGTTCTAGACGATGCACAGGGTCGATATGTTTCCTCATTGGGTTTCATTATCCAAAGCCATTGAATCACAATTTGGACCTTCTCAGTTTGAATGTATAAGAGCTCAGTTATTCAAGCTAACCTAGACTGAGATAGTTGCCGCGTACTACACTTCCTTTATGGTATTGGCAAATCGCATTGAAGGATTGAGCGATGAAGCTTTACTCTATTGCTTTGTTAGTAGCTTAAAACCGAATATCCGTTGAGAGGTTATTGCCCAAGCACATTCATCCATGTTACAAGCAGCTTCATTAGCTCATTTGTTTGAGTAATAATATACAGTCTCAAGAAGCACTATCAAACCACAAGATATTTTTATGCCTCTAGTATTCTAATCAAAAATTGGTTGCACCTTCATCATCTTCCAAATCGCTACCATCTTCCACTCTACCACCGTTATTGCCCACACGCTCCATTAAACCTTTACTTCCAGCCAAGAAGATGTCTGCAGCTGAGATGCAGATACATAGAGAAAAGGGACTATGTTATACGTGTGATAAAAAACTCAGCTGGAATTACAAATGACCTAATAGACATTATGCGATTCTACAAATCAAGGAGGACGATCCACTTGTGTTGTGTGCAAAATGCTGCAGCCCAAGTGTATACCATTAGCAAGCAATATAGTGGTGAAAAACTTAAGTGTCATCCTTTGGGAACTTTAACTAAAACTTTTACTAAGTAGTAATGTTATTGTATACACTTTGTCAAAGTAAATTACCAATATTTAAACTGAACCGAATTAATGCAAAATAACAAATAAAGTGAGACTAAGATATACGAGTATATATATTTAAAAAAAAACTCTTCAAGATTATAGTCTAATTTGACATTTCAATTGCAATATAGTTATTTTTTAACTTGAATTCAATGCTCAGAGTTAGTCTAAACTTCTAATTTATTACAAGAATATGTTGATCTTTTATAAATTATAATGCTGTAATTTAATTTCTTATATTTCTATGAGAATCAAATTAAAGAGATATATTACATCCAACTAATCACAACTTTGCTAGTTCAATATGTACATGTATATCATAAAGGCAAATTAAGCTAAGTCAAATAATTTATTGACATCAATTAAGAAATATTCAGTCCTATGACTAAATTTAGGCTTCTGGTTCAAGAATCCTCAAATCCTTAATATAATTTTTAATTGATGGCTAAACAACAAGGCACAATGTAAAATTGAACTGAATAAACTCATTTATCATGAAATTCAAGAAGGAAAGTAATAACAACCATTAATTCACATGCTAAATAGCCATAATTCTAAAAAAAAAAAAAAAAAACATAGCCTAACATATTTGAAGGTACAATCAAGCTAAATTTAGAAAATATAGTAAAGATAAAGAAAAAAAGAAGAGGAGCAGAAGTAAACATAGTTTATATTGCTTTAATCGGTTCCTTTCTTAAATTCTCCACTTAAAATGTCTTCCTCTAAGTTCCCTGTTGCTCTTCAATAAGCTCTCCTTTAGTGCCTCTTTATCTCCCAAGCCACCCCTTCTAAAAAAACCTTTTAAAATATGATTGGCTTCATTTTCATGAAAAAGCATACTTGTCCTTTATTAGTCGTGTTCTGGCACTTATGTGCCATCTCTCTAAAATTTCTACATTTTGTAGTGCTTAGGCACTAGATCATTGCCTATTAGACCAACTTCATTGTTTTGGTTGTAACTTTGCACTCCAATGTTGGAATTTGGTGAACCACCACTCGTTGGAAAGGTCTTAAAGAGCTTTACAACTTTATATGAAATAGCTTCACCAAATTTTGAAATCTAACAGACCAAATGCTGACTCAAATTTAGGACATTCACTTTCTTGATGCCAAAAACACACATTTCCTCCATCCAAGGCCTAAGCAAAAATGGAAACAATATGAGTAGCTTATATTTGACTAAAATTTTCTTGTAAATTACCAAATTAACATGGATTAAAATTAAAACAATTGAAATCTAAACTCTTAAAAGGCTAAAACAATTCAACTAACAAAATTGACTCAAAAACAAAAAATTAACACTAACAATATTACTCAACTATTTGGCATGAATGTGACCTAAATAACTTTATTTTATAGATTTATCAACCTGACTAAGGACCTTACACCCGTGGAGTCTCCATCTGAAACAGTTGCACCTGACCATCTTTTGTATAATGCATTGAAAGGCAATATATGGGTGGGTATTATGCATTTTTTCCAGTTTATTGGTGCTCTTTAGGTGTAGATTTTGTTGGATAGTTAAAGTATAGATAATTTCATTCAACCTCGTGACACTAAGTGTTTTCAGTTACCAGTATAGGATAATGGTCACCATCTGACTGCTAAAGGTTTTATTCCTTAGTTACCACTCAGTATTTAAAGCCATACTCTACTCATATTTGTTTACCTTTTGCCTATAGTTGAAGTTGATGTCATTTTAGAGGTAGCTTGGTTGGCAACCTTAGGCCCACAGATGGCTAACTACAACTTAATACAATTGAAATTTTATTTAAATGGAAAATACATCACATTGATAGGAGAACACCACCTAGTAGCATTAGAAGCACAGTTTCATCACTTTAAAACGTTAGAAGCTACTAATGCAATTTTCAAGTTATTTACTCTATAATGGCAAGCTTTAGATTCTTTATCTACGATGCTTCCTCAATTGCCACCAAATATTCCTATTGACTTGTTATAGCTGCTGACTGAGTTTGCTACTATATTTCAAGTCCCACATGGATTACCTCCAAGCAAATCGCATGGTCATGCCATTCCCCTTTGAGAAGGCATTACACTTATCAAAGTGTAGCCGTATCAATATCCTTTATCCTACAAATCTAAGATTGAGCACATGGTGGATGAACTATTACATAAAAGAGTTATTAGACCCATTTCAAGCCCTATTCTCTTTTTCATTTTGTCAAGAAGAAAGATGAATCATGGTGATTCTTACTATTAAAATATCTTCTAATATCTAGGATTTAAATATGTTAAAATATTATAAAGTGTCTACCTATAAGGGGTGCTCATTAAGTAAGGGTAAATTAGTAATTTCAAGAATTACTACTAAACTCTAACATTAGCTAGCCCTTTATAAAAAGGGAGCTAGACTATTATACGAAAGATAAGATATAGAGACTTGAGACGCTCTGAGAGGAATACCTGCGAAATATTTTGTAGTCATATTCGATAGGGGATTTAAGCTGTAAAAACCTGAGATACACCTAATACACTGTGGGTATCTTATTCGATCAGTGATCCTAGCCAGAGTTTAATCAACTTCCGCAATCAGAAGAAGTATGTAAGTCTCCTACCCCGAATTTTCTATGAATATGTTCATTATTTAATTCCCTTCATTGGTACCATAACCATAGGCTAGTTTTCTGATCATTTGTATATTTTATTGGGATTTGAGATATTTTTTAGGCTATTTTAATTAGGGTAATTAAGATAAAATTTGTTTGAAATTTTTTTTCAAAATTTTCATTCCAGCCAAGAAATCATCCACTCTTATCCAGATTTCTTAAATTAGGGTTTCAAAATTCATTATATAAAAAAGGAAGAAAGTGAATTTTTTTCAAAAAGGTCCTTCTCAGCATCTTCATTTCCACCTCTCTACGTTTTCAAAAACTTTTCGCTATTGCTAGCGACATACTCCCCTTTGGCACCTCCTAAGCCAAAGAGCACTAGTTTGCCAAATTTAAAAAAAAAAAAAAAAAAAGATCTTTTGCCTCTGTCTACTTTGTTGCCGACAGCTATGGCCACAGGTGACGCTTCAGTGGTGGCAGACACTGTCGCCGGCCACCTTTTCTCCCTCCTTGCCAACAAAGACATGAACAAAGGAGCTCAGAGAGGCGTTCATCACTACACATGCAGAGAGAGTTTTGTCACCACATCAAAAGACATCTCTCTCTCTGTCATCGTCGCTAGTAGTAATGGCTATTGGCGACACTAAACCCCTCCAGTGGCCTTTGTCACTCTCTCGGCTGACAAGCAGTGGTAAGCTACAAAGGGAAGGTGACGAAAACAAAAAAAAAATGAGGGAGAAGTGTGGTAGCAACAGAGAGAAAGGGGAAGAGGAGGAAGGAAGATGAAGAAGGAATTAGGGTTTTTGATTTTGTTTGGGTATTTCAAAAAATTTTGAAAATTGAAAAAAATTTTAGAAACCCTAAACCTTTTTTGGATCTAAAACCTTAAATTTTTTTTTGGTAAATGGGCTTATAAGGTTGGACCTGGGCTCATTATTAAAAATTTTTATTTTGAGCCTTTAAAAATTTTGAAGAAGAAATAGGCCTTTAAAAGAGGTTTTTTTTTTTTGGCCATTCGTTTTTTTTAAGAGTTAAGTCTTGTTCTTTTAATTAGGCATATGGCCCATCCAAAATAAAAATTAAAGGTCTAATTGTTAAATCTCTAATTAATAAACATCTAGATATGTTCAAAAATATAAATTGTGTATTTATATTTTAGCCCCAAATAAATGCAATTAAATTTTTTTTGGTAAAAACTTAATTTTTTATATCCCAATAAATTTTAGTCAAGTAATATGTGATTACTTGTCATTATTTTAATTAGTTTAACATTATTTTTATTAAATTGTTTTGTCAATTTTCTACCTATAAAAAATTTAGAAATATAATGTTAATTGGCTTAACATTATGTATTTAATTATGTTAATTTGTTTAACATGCATAAGCCCTTACCCTTATATTATTGCTCTTTTGATTCGTATATCAGCTGAAAACCCAAAATTTCATACTATTAGTCCTAAAAGATATATTTAAGATCTATGTTCTTAGTTTAACAATGCCATATTCGAGATTCACAATTTGTTAAATCATTAAATGCATATATTAAATATGTTGATTAGTTTAACATGTTTATTAATGAATGTTAATTAGTTTAGCATTACATAATTGATTTATTAATGTGTTAATTAGTTTACCATGATAGTTAACAAATGTTAACTTGTTTAACATTTGAAAAATCATGATTTACAATTTGTTCGTAGCATGATTAGGACACTTAGTTGTGTTTTGATTTTGTTGATTTACACCTTGCATACAACCTTAGGACGATTATTAACACTTTGTGCTCTTTCTATTCCAGGATATGCATGGATTAATTAGCTTAATCATACAATACTTAGTGTCAAATTTATAAGCATGGTGAACATTAAATCTTGTGTGTTTTTTTAATTATTTGATCCTGATTCATGTATGTTTTTCTTTTTATGTAAAGAATGACTACTGTTTCCAAAAATATTGTTGCTAAGCTCAACAAGGAGTTGAAGCTAAATGACAACAATTATGATATCTAAAGTATGAAAATCCAGTATCTCCTGGAAGAGCAAGAGACTCTTGAGCCTCTCAATAATGTCATGGAAGAGCCAGAAGTTGGAAACACGACCCAGCATAAGTGGGACTGTGAGACTTATGACACTTGGAAGAAAAAGAACTCCACTACTTACATTACGCTGCTGAGCATTATGGAAGATAACATCCTAAGGGAGTTCAAGGGCCACCAAATCGTTATGGGGCTTTGGAATGCTTAGAAAATGAGGTTCAGAACTATGTCTGTATCGAAATTGTGTTTTTTAATGATCAAAGTTGACTCATATAAGAAATTCTTAGAACATTTAATAAGGAAACATCTTAGGCTAATGTCAAATATAATCGCTGAGCTAAAAGATGTTGGAAATGTCTTAACAGACGAGCAGTAAATTTAAGCCATCATTCATTTTTTTTCCTAGTTCATGGGAGCATATGAAGATGTATCTCACTCACAATGACAAAATTATGACTCTGGAAGATGTCCAAAGGCACCTTGAACTCGAGGAATAAATACTTGAATAAGTCAAGCTAATACCTGAGTTGCACATGGCAACTTCAAGTGGAAGACGTGATTTAAAGAGAAAGAGTTAGGGAAAGAACAAAAGACCAGATCAACCTAAGAAAGAGCCAAAGATTAATCAGCAAGGCAAAAAGAAACAGCGCAAGGTGAATACGGCAAAAGTTAAGTGCTTTAATTGCTAGAAAAAGGGACATTATGCGAGTGATTACCTTGAGCCTTCTAAAAAGGTAACCTATACTGTTTATGCTAGTGAACTTTGTGTTTCTAGCTCTATTATGCTTACCGAATCTTGTCCTATGTGGATTGTAGACTTAGGAGCCACAGACCATATAGTGAGGGACCGTAAAGCCTTTGTTAACTTCTGGCGAGTTCCCTATAGAGCACTCTGAATATATGCGGGCAACAGTACTAAAGTTGATATCAAAGGGATTGAAACATGCAAGTTAGTCCTGCGTGGTAGTCAGGACCTGATCTTACAGGATGTCCTTTATGTGCCTCAAATTTGTCGAAATGTTATTTCAGTTTTGGTTTTACTTAGGCTAGGCTATGATTTATATTTCCATGACAATTATGTTAAATTGATATATGACTTAGTTTTTTTATGGTTTTGGTTATGTAACTGGAGGTTTTATTTCTATGGATTTTAATGACGAATCTTACATTAATAATAATGTTAGTTTTTCTATGTTTGCCTTTACACATGATTATGATCATGATGTAAATATGACATGCTAGACTTGGTCATATTTGCTAACAGAGAATGCAACGGTTAGCAAAAAAGGGTTTGTTTCTCAGCATTGAACGGGTGGATTTGTCTACTTGTGAATCTTGTCTAATAGGAAACTCTATTAAAAAACCCTTCGTTAGAGCAACTACAACCGATTTTCCATTGCAGTTAGTTTATTCTGACATATGTGAGCCTATGAATGTCAGGGTCAGGCACGAAGTGAATTATTTCATCACATTTATTGATGATTATACTCATTTCGGTTATTTCTATTTGATTCTCATAAGTTAAAAGCATTGAGCTGCTTCAAAAACTATATGAACTTAGTTGAGAATCAATTAGATAAGACGATTAATACTCTTTGAACCAATCGAGGCCAAGAATATTTATTGGTTCAATTCAATTAATTATGAGATGAAAAAGGGATATTTCATCAATTGACTATTCCAAGTACTCCATAACAAAATGGTGTTGTGGAAAGAAGGAATAGAACACTCCTTGAGATGGTTAGGTCCATGACGACACAGGCTAATTTACTAATCTAACTATTGGGGTGATGCATTGATGTATACAACCTATGTACTTAACCGTGCGCATATGAAATCAGTTACAGCCACTTCATATGAGTTATGGACTGGGCGAAAGTCTAACCTAAGTGTTTTGAAATCTTGGGGATGTGTTACCTATACACATGATTCCTCTCACAAATATGGCAAATTGGGCCCAAAAGGAATGAAAAGTATCTTTATTAGATACTCAGAAACCTTAAAAGGCAATGTGTTTATAAGTCAGCAATACAGTGGAAGCGTGACTGAATTTAAATTTAGAGATGTCACATTCTTAGAGAATGAATATCCTAAGAAGGGTGAGGTAGGTCAAGACCTATCCTTATTTGAGATAGAGGATCCAAACACACTAGGACCACTTCATTTGAGTGGAAGGATTATAGTAGATGATGAATTAGTTTCTCATTAGTAACCTTCTTCATCATTAGATGCGAATGAAAGTGTTCTTAAGCTAGTTACTCCAAATGGGAGTGACTAAATGGATCTCATTCCAAATGGGAGTGAGACCAACATTCTTAATCTAAGTGTGAGTAATATTGATCTAAATGGGAACAATGAAGCAAAATTCAATGAATCACAATTGAAACATGGTTCACATAATGACTCCTTGCCAACGATATGAGATTGAAGGTGGCAAACTTTTTACAATGCTCCTGCAAAGTGAAGATGAGGCGAGAAATCTAAAAGAGACTCTCTTGTCCCCTTCTAAGGATAAATGAACTAAAGCTATGGAAGAGGAAATAAAGTCTATGAGAGTCAACAATGTTTAGGAACTTGTTGATCTTCCAGAGGGACACAAGGCCATTGGGAACAAGTGGTTTCTCAAAATCAAGAAAAGAGTCGATAGCATAATTGAAAATTTTAAGAGAATTACATCAAAAAGGTTTTTAACGTTTTAGTATGGAAAGTTGTAACCTTGTTAACACTCTTATCAGCACAAGCTAAACCTTGAGTGCCGAAATGTGTCCTAAGACTACCATGAAAAGAAAGCGTATGAGCTGAACTCCATACAGGAATGCAATCGGTTGTCTAATGTATGCTAGATGTGTACTAGACCTAATATCTATCAAGTAGTTAACTTAGTGAGTAGATATCAAAATGACCCAGGTCCTAAACATTAGGAAGTTGTAAAAAGGATTTTAAGATATCTAAAGGGTACTGCTAATTATGCATTTTGCTATTAAGGCGGTAGAGATCTACAATTGGAAGGATACACTGATGTTGATCATAGAAGGGACTTAGATGAGCGAAAGTCTACCTCAAGATACATTTTCTTACTCAGTGATGGTGCCATATCATGGAGTAGTAAAAAATAATCTTATGTATCCTTGTCTACAATGGAGGCAGAGTTCATGGCCCTTTCTTCAATAACTCAAAAGGCTATTTAATTGAAGAGGTTTTTGGATCAATTGTTGTGTAAAGTTAAAAAACATTGAACCAATGTTAGTGTACTACGACAATAAGGCTATGATTATATACATCATGGATCCAAAGTACCATTGCAAAACCAAACACATAGATATCAAGTATTATTATATGAACGACATAGTTGCTCACAAGACTATGAACATGAAGTATGTATCTATGCATGAGATGCTGGCAGATCTACTAACAAAGCCTATTTCTAGATATGTTTGTAAGACACATTAAGTCTTTAGGATTGTGTAGAATTTAGCATACTTCATTTGTATTTTTTATATTTTTCCATTGTTCACAAATAGAGATATTTTAATATTCTTTGATAATCAGTAAAGTTTGATTTCCATGCTTATATATCTTTATTTGAATGTTGTGTACATTCTTATTTATTGTTAAATATGTCGGGTAGACACAAGGGTTAGCCTTCTCACACAGGTAACCGCCTCTGTGTCTTTGTGACATTGGAGATGAGACAAGATTTTAAGAGAAATTATCAAAAGGATAATTTGATATCAACAATACTTAAAATCATTTAAGTTGCCTGATTGATGACATAAGGTCATTAAAATTGATTTGATGAAATAAGTTCATCATTTTTAGTCTTAGTTGCCAGATGTGAGTTCAAGGCATTGTGTAGGTCAAGGAACTTAGTTTTAGACTTGTGGCGTCTAAAATATCATTTGTACAGTATTATTTATGAAATAGACATACACTCCACTAGAAAAGGAGGAATTTTGTAGCATATGTTTCATACTATGTGTGCAAATGCTGACCATATGGGTTAACATGAGTATGATCTTAACTAATGATAATGTGAGACCCTTGAGCCTTTACGCTGGCTCTATACTTGTACCATTGGACTTTGATCAAATACTTAAGATGCAGGTTGGTGTTTGCTATCTTAACGTGTTGCCTAAGGACTATATGTAATGATTCAATTCGGTGGGACATGTCTAGAAAAGCGAGTTAAGTCTGTGTTGATAAGATCATGAAAAGAGGAAGATCATAAAGAGAATCTCATTATTCTGTATTCACTAGTATACCAGTTATGACTTCTGTGTCATGATTGTGAATACAAGATATTATGATAGATGAGATCGTTGAGAGATATTTGAATGTGATTCTTATGATTTAAGGTGCATGCATACTTTATGATCTACATGCAAGTGTATTTCGACGAGAGGCTATATATTCGTAACTAATGTATAGCATTGATGCTCTTATAGCATGCTGGTCACATGACCTACTTTCCCTGTATAAACGACTGTAGGTTATAAAGAGAAAATGTTCTCTTGATTTACTAACAATATGTTTCTTGGGCTTAGAGTGTATGAGCACTCCCATTATGTGTGAGTAGGAAATGTTAGAATATCGTATAATATTTAGGGTTTAAATATGTTAATATATTATATAGTATCTACCCATAAGGGGTGCTCATTAAGTAAGGGTAAAATAGTAATTTTAAGAATTACTACTAAACCCTAACCCTAGCTAGCCCTTTATAAAAATAGGGTAGACTATTATACGAAAGATAAGATATAGAAACTTGAGACGCTCTGAGAGGAATACACGCTAAGTATTCTGCAGTCACATTCAAGAAGGGATTTAGGTTGTGAAAACCCGAGATATACCTAATACATTGTGGGTATCTCATTCGATCAGTGATCCCAGCCAGAGTATAATTAACTTCCACAATTAGGAGAAGTATGTAAATCTCCTACCCTGAATTATCTATAAATGTGTTCAATATTTAATTCCTTTCACTTACTGATTATAAAACATTGAATGTTGCTACCATTAAGGACTTCTTTCCCACTCTTACTATTGATGAGTTGCTTGATAAGTTATATGGCGCTTCTTATTTTTCTAAGCTCGATTTAAGAGCAGGATATCATCATATCTTCATTCGCTCTGAAGACATATATAAGATGACAATTCACACCCACCATGGACATTACGAATGGTTAGTCATGCCCTTTGGACTTACAAATGTGTTAGGCTTTCAATATTTAATGAACACCATTTCAAGCCATTTCTTCAAAAATTTATGCTTTGTTTTTCTAATTTTTTTTATTTATAGTGGCAATTATGATTTCCATTTGGTTCATTTTAGGCAAGTCTTACAATTACTACAACAACATCAATTGTTCGCCAAATTATTCAAGTACATCTTTGGGTAAACTTTAATTGAGTATCTAAGGCATTGGGTTTCACGTCAAAGAGTGGCAATTGATACTTCAAAAGTTATACCAATCACTCAGTGGCTTGTTCTAAATAACTGTAAACAATTATGGGGTTTCCTCAGCTTAATAGGTGATTCATATGTGGGTATGCCTCTATAGCTCATCCATTAACAAAACTCCTTAAATAGGATGCCATTTATTGGTCATGTGAAGCTTAACAAGCTTTTAATGCATTGAAAAATACTGTTACTTTAGCCCCTATCTTGGCTTTCCTTAATTTTTAACAGCTATTCATACTTGAGATGGATATTTCAGGTATTAGGGTAGACGATGCTCTTAGCCAATAAGGGCACCTGATAGCTTTCTTTATCAAATACTCTCTCCTATGTAGTAAAAGAAATTAGCTTATGCAAGAGAAATACTCATATGTAGTAAAAGAAATTAGCTTATACAAGAGAAATACTAGCTATAACAAAGCTATTTCTAAGTTACGACATTACTTGTTAAGCTACCTTTTTGTGATAAGAACATAACAGAAAAGTCTGTAGAGCTTAATAGACCAAGTTGTTCAAACTCTAGAATAACAATAGTGGCTGCCCAAGTTGTTCAGGTTTGATTCTTCTAGCAAGTACAAACTAGGTCATCTAAACATGGTTATAGATGCACTTTTAAGATAATTCAATATGACTATCTACATGCTTCATTGTGTCTTAATTAATGACATTCAACAAGCTGTTAGCTCTTATGTTGACTAACAACAATTAATTCATCAATTTCATGAGCATTCAAACCTTACCATTATGGTGTGAAAAGGGTCAATATTTAAGAAGAGATATATATAAGTACCTTCTACTACTACTGCAAGTAAATAAGTAATTCTTAAGGAGTTTCATGCTTCACCTGCAAATGGCCATAAAGGTATTTTGAAAACTGCTAAGAGGATTAAAAATTAGTTTTGCTTGATTAGTCTTCACAACATTATCTTATCAAGCACTGCTTGATGTGTCTGCAAGCCAAGACTTTTAATTTATACCCTACAAGGTTTTTTTACAGTCGTTGCCAATCCTTGACGCGGTGTGGGAACATATTGCCTTAGACTTTATTACAGGTCTTCTTCCTTCAATGTGATACTAAGTGATTATGGTTATGGTAGACTGATTATCCAAATATACTCATTTTGGACCCTTAAAAAGCATTTTTACTAGTTTCGAAGTAATTGCCAAGTTTGTAGATATGGTAATGAAACTTCATGGCATTCTCTACTCAATTGTCT
This sequence comes from Delonix regia, assembly GCA_037074485.1. Classification (NCBI taxonomy): domain Eukaryota; kingdom Viridiplantae; phylum Streptophyta; class Magnoliopsida; order Fabales; family Fabaceae; genus Delonix; species Delonix regia. The sequence continues at coordinate 11,444,060 of CM073455.1, forward strand.
CTGATAAAGACAAGGTTTTCACTTATGCATTTGGCAATGCATCTTTAAGCTCCAGGGAACTTCTTTACATGAGTTTTGCTTACCATCCACAGTCAAATGGTCAAACGAGGTCACCAACAAGTGCTTAAATATGCATCTCCATTGTTTCATAAATGTGACGCCATATGTATAAGTGAAGTTACTACTTTAGGCTAAATATTGGTTTAACACCTCATACCACACTGCTAGTGGCATAACCTCCTTCTTGGTTGTTTATGGGTGTATGCCCCCTCAGCTTTTGTATTATGTTCCATCTTCATCAAATGATTCTAGTGTTAGACAATAGTTGGATAATAGAGATGTTATGTTGACTAAATTGAAACTTAATTTGGCTAGAGCATAGCATCAAATGAAGAAGTTTAGTAATATGAAAAGGCCAGAAATGGAGCGTTAGGTAAAGGACTTGGTATTTATCAAACTATAGCCTTACAAAGTCTTTGTGCCTTTGCAGAAATAAAAAGTTAAGTGTGTGTTTCTTTGGCCATTTCCAGTTGTAACTAGAGTTAGCTAGGTGGCATATAAGCTTTAATCGCCTCTTATAGCCAATCTCTATTCGATCATTCATGTTTCTATGTTAAATAAATGCTATGGTAACCCTCAATGCTAATATGTTCCTCTACCATTTTTTATTGAGGAAGAAGGTCCAATCCTTATACCACAGGTGTTATGCTACATCGTCAGACCATTTCGAGGGGTGATACTTTGGTTTTCTAAGTATGGGTTCAATAGGAAGGGGTAGATCATTCTAAATCAATATGTAAGGATGACATTATGTTTTTTCAAACCTATCCTAACTTTGACCTTAAGGATAAGGCTAATTTAAATTAAGGGGTAATGTTATGAAAGGAGCTAATGAGGCCGTTATTTCAAGTGACAACATGGCAAAAGGAATGGAAATTAGGGAGCAGTAACGAATTCAAGGGCACATGGACCAAGGAGTAGTAAAAAGGAGCAACAAAATCAAGTATCCAAGCTGGAGAATGAAGGATTAATAGGGTAGCAATGTAAGGAGGAAGGTGTGGAAGCTTTGCCTAGTCTCCTTTCTAGGTTATTTCCTTCTCTGTGGTCATTATACTTCTGCTCTTGTGCTTAGTCATAAGCCACTTCTTTGTGATGTTTCCTTTGCTATTTCTTTTTTCTATTTTTAGTTCATAATATTATTGGTGTTGCTTTGGATCTCTACTATTTTTTACTATTGCTAATTTTATGAGTACTATAGTACATGTAGAAAAATGTTGAATTTATGTTCCCTTATAGTTATAAATGATAAGGTCGTAAACACCTTGACCAAATGACTAACCAAGATGGCGAAAAAACAAAAATGACTTTGGACTAACAAAGAAGAACATTGATAGTTTGATAAGCATGTAAGACACTCATTGTCCAACCAATTTAAGAGGGGATATTAAAACTGTTGAGGCTATCTTGAATTATATGACATCTTTCAACTATTTATTTTTTTATAGAGTATTTTTAATATACATACATACATACATATATATATATATATATATATATACATATATATATATATATATGTATATATATATATATATATGTATGTATGTATGTATATTATATAAAGAAATAAATGATTATACTTACTTAAGTTTTAGGATAATTTAAGCATTAAATTACCGAAACTTAAATTCTGGTTAAAAATGTTTAATCGCATCCCCTATATTCTTGACTTTAAACAAATAATTTTTTTCAATACTGGTATAGGGTTTGGATAATTTACATATTGCTTGTGTATAATTTTCTTCGTCTTTTTTTCTTTGGTAACGCAGGGTGACAAAAAGTACAAAAGAGTAAGAAAACAGAGGAAAAACCTCATTCTATCTTGTTGGCTTCTAATGGGGGTGACCAACCCATAAATTGGATCGTGCTCGGGCCCTAGGTTCAGATGAGGCCTAACTTGGTTTGTTTGGTATTTTTTTGTAATTTATTTTTATTTACTTAAAATAAATTTTATTTATGATAAATTTTTATAATATTAATTCTTTTCAAATTTTTATCATTTTTCATTTGAAATTTTACTTTTTTTTATTTCATTTTCTATTCATTTTGAACCTTAAATCTTTTCATATTTTTTATATTTTTAATTAATAAACAAATTTTGCAAGTCAAAAATTAGAAAAATAAAACTAAGAGATATCTAACTTAGGCCAGGTCCTGGTCTTTGGAAAAAAGAGATAATAAAAAATTAAGTTAAGTCTTGAGTCTCGCGCAAACTCAGAACAACTCGTGTTCACCCATAACTTCTAGACTTTGTTAATATTAAACTTTTAAAAATTAAATATTTTCCAACTAATTGTTTCTTTTCCTAATGAAAAATAAATAAACAACTCATATATATATATATATATATATATATCAATGAATATTTAAATCAATAAAAACAAAAAAAAAATGTTGTTGACTAACTAATACTGTAATAACCCAAAAATATACAAATTTTAAAAATAACATTAGAAAAATAAAATAAAAGTTTATGGACTAAAATGAAAGGAAAAATAGTATTTAAGGTACAAATTATAATTTTAAGTATTTTTGGGACTAAAATGGAAATAAAAATATTTTTTGAGATAAAGAATATAATTTTAACTATTGCATAGTAACTTGCAAAGTAAATGTCAGCAAAAATGCGTAGTTATTGTGCAAACGGGAAAGAGAGGTCGAAGGAGCGTTCATATTTGTGTGAGAAGTAGTTTTGCATATATCCCTTTAACCCGAGCTGTACAATTGAAGTAAGAAATCTTTATTATTAATCCCTTTCAGTAAGTGCATAATTAGCAAAGTAGCATTTTCCATTTTACTGAACGTCTTTATTTTCTTATCCAACTTTGAATTTCTTTATTTTTGTATGGATTATATATAGATTTATTTTTTCCCTCTAAACTAGTCATTTAAGAATATTGATCTATTAACTTGTGGATGTAGCACTATTGCCCCATCATGTTTTCATATTAACTGTGGTCATCCACCACTTGCTTGCTAGAGGACATGAAACCATAAGCTCTCCCATGCTTGCCCATTAAATTTGTGGCATTGGCAAATCAAATGCCAGTAGGTATATTGTGAGATCGACATGTCTCTGTAATCGCCCAATGCACATAACTACATTTATAGCTCATAGTATATAGGAAATGGCAACAATTTAGATGAATGCAATATGAAATTAAATAGTATTATAATCATACTTAATTACCTATAAGAGATTTTCATATAGTCATGATAATTAATCAAGAAAAGGTTGGTAGAATTACATTCTGCAATGCACAATCCTATGCAAATAGAAGAACAAAAGTGAAGAAATAAAATAAGCCCTGATACTCAAAGTCTCGAGAACTAAGAAATTAATGTAGGACATTAGTTATTTGATGAATTATAAAATAATTGAATATTGTTTATTATAAAAACTAACTTATGAAAGTAATAATTAATTTAATTCATTATAAATAGGTTCAAAATCTTTCTTTTACCCTTAGACAACAATTTGAAAGAATAATTATTGATAAGTTTGGGGTTGCAAGTTGGGACCTAGACCAATAGGCTTGTGGGTAATATAACTTGATTACTCAATTATTAGTCCAATAAAATTGCACTAATAATCAATTAATGTCACTATAATAAAATTAAAAAATTATTTGAACAAAGAAGCCATTCAACAACATATATAAAATTAGGTATTTGTCACAACCCAAATTCATTGGTAGTAACCGGCACATATGCTAAATCAACTTAGCCCAACTAGCCTAAAATAAGTTTTTCTTTTATTTTTTTTTTTTTACAATTATTCGAAAAAAATATCAACAATACACATTAGACACACTTTGAAATGCAATTAAACAATTTTACAATATATATTTAGTATAATAAGGAAATAGCTCACACAAGGCTTACAATACTTCACAAAATCTTAAACAAAATGTTGAAGTCAAACGTACATTATGATTAACCCAAAATGACATATCAAAAAGTTTGAATAATAAGAAAATTTTTAGGGCAACTTCACTAGCTATAAATGTAGTCATGTGCATTGGGCAATTCCAAAGACAATGTCAATCTCACAATATACCTACTGGCACTTGATTTGCCAACACCACAAATTTAGTGGGCAAGCATGGGAGAGCTCATGGTTTCATGTCCTCTAGCGAGCAAATGGTGGATGACCATAGTTAATGTGAAGACATGATGGGGCGATAGTGCTACATCCACATATTGGTCCACTTAAAAGGTTTTGTGAAGTTTTTGGTGTGAAATGTTTAATATTCCATAGTCTTAAATAGTCTTTATTCTTGTATTGTTTTTAAAAATTTATTATTTAATCAACAATTGACAAAATGAATGGATTTTGATACTAATATTAGATATTTCACCTTAGATATTTTTGTTTTAGGTTCCTTACATTTTTTACAAATTTATTTAAATATTTTTTTAGTTAGTTAAATGAGCTGACATGTATAACTTATCAAGTGGATCATGTTTAATATTTTGACTTGCCAAATCGAGATGGGTTAAACTAGCTAGCACAAGTTAGACTATGTGGGCTAGGATTGTCTAGTTTTGACAGCTCCACATAGAGTCTTCTTACCTTATCCCATGACATTTAAAAGTGGCCTCCTATGCAATTTAATGTTTTTCTTTTCAAAAGACTCAAATGATTCTTAGAATAATAAAAAAGTAGGTATATTTATAGTAATTGAATTAAGGATAACAATTTTATAGGGTGGGACAGGGAATACCTTGTTGTTTCCTATCCCCATCTCTATTCCTCTCCTCAAGGGAGATTTTTCTCTATCCCTATTCTTGCAAGTCCCCACAAATTTAGGTACCATATTTGGTACACTCACAAATTTAAGTATACTAATGCATTCAATTATCTTAGAGACATAATTGTAATAATTTCAATTCAAAAAATAGTAATATTACAATTATGTTCTTACATTATGTTCTTACACTGGTGCACTCATAATTTTGAGTGCACCAATGATTTTACTATAATATATATATATATATATTATTTTTTTTAAAAAAAACATTAGATTTGAAGTTCAAGCTCTTTGTTTATGTTATTAAACAAGATCTAATTAAGTCCATAAAAATTAAATATTCAAATAATAAGTTCTATAAGTTACAATAGATAATACTAATAAAGTAAGTTAATTCTTAAAAAAATAAGTTTAACAAAAAGATAATTAAATTTAAAATAAAACTATTTAAATAATTATAAATTTTATATTTATTCTTAATTATAATTTACAAATAAATAATATCATTTTTTCTTATATATTCACTTCCTATACTTCATTACAATGTAATCGCAGTGATGATGTATTTTGAAAATAATCATACCATATCATTCAAGTCTCAAAGAAATAGAAAACTAATATGTAATGAATGAAATTATTTTTAAGTTAAATTAATTTTTTCTTTTAATTATTATAAATATAAGTGATGAGTAAAATAATTAAAAAAACAAAAATTAATGTATATATATTTATAAAATTGGTAGAAACGAAGACCTCACAGGGTTTAGAAGTATGATTTAGTATCTTCATCCACAAACTTACGTCGAGAGTTTTCTCCCATTCTTGTCACTACATGAAATTATCCAAAATGCAAGTTTTCAAATGGAACAATTTCAACAAAATTCCCAAATTTAAAAACTTTTTGTCATTGTTAAATTGGATTTATTATTTTTTGTAGTAGGGACTAAGGGAATAGTATTTTGTATTGAATTGGTAGGAGGGAAAAAAATCTAATGATCTCTTTGTAATATATGATAAATTATAATTAAATTTATTTTGATTAAAATAATTTTATATTCATTATTGTATAATATAATATATTACTTTTAAAATTTAAGATACCACAATTATAATTTTTAAAACAAATAACTAATTTTAATAAAATATATTATAAATTAAAAATATTTATTATCACTGAAGATATTTAACTTGCCTATTTTTATGAACGAATGGTAAATCCGGGACACTGTGCAGAGACAAATTCGCCAAGTGCAATTGCTACTGATAGGTTCCGAAGTTACGTTCAAAATCATCTCATGCGCGAAGTGTGTTGTTATACACCTATGGTTTAATTGCTTTTGGCCTAATCGTATCCCCGAAGCTTTCTCTCGGTTTCTCGGAATATTTAGAGCCCCGATTATTCTGCCAAACCCGCCTGAGAAAATCTTGTTCTCTGTCTTCAGCAAAAAATTGTTCATTGTCCGAAGCGTACATGCAGGTTAGTCTAATCTTCTAAAACCTTCTGCCTTTTTGGCTTTTGACTCTCTGTGAACTCTACATTATTGCGGCATCTTGTTTCGTGAACCTCAATTGCGGGTAAATTAGGGTTAGGTATCAAGTATTAGGTCGAACTTGAGGAAGTGCAGGTGTTTGTGTTAGTTTCTTTTGGTTTGATTATCAAGATTTACCTTGTAAATGTCCAAAGTTCTATCGCATTGTGCTTCTGTTACTTTGACCGTCATCTAAATCACATTTTATTTGAGTCATCTTTCTGTACACTTTTATATATCAGCGAATATATTCATTTTTTTCGTAAATGCCCACTGATTTGAAGTTTCAATTTTTCTCTGAAGTATCTATTGCTGAGTGTAGAAGCTCTTTTTCAGTTAAATCTTTTCCGCTGGGGCGAGCTACAAAATAATCTGGTAAATGGGTCATGAACCATGCTTGATTTGTGTAGAATGAACGATCGATTTACCACGGGATAGTGATGAATCTTTATATTTTGATATTAGACTGGATCACAGGGAACAATGTCCATTTATTTGGGTTAAGGATTGAATTAGTTTACTGATTTACTTATGGAGATGGATGGAGTAGTCCAAGTGGTATGTATAATCAATTATTTTAGTTGCATTTGTATTTTATATAAACATATTCTGTTAATCTACCAGCTCAAACATAGAGGGGAATATTTCATTTTCTGTTGGTGGATAATATTTCAATCAAGGCATCCCGTCCCTTCCCTCCTAGTGAATGTCGCTAATATTTACATCTAGCTGACTATGGAACATTTGTGTTCCAGTATGGTAATGCCTACATAAATCTTGTTAAGAGAGGGGGTTTCAATTGTTTATATAGTTTTTGTGCCCATCTCAAATGGTACCATGCTGTATGTGAATATTGATATGGTTTCCACATATGTCAAAGACATTTGTATATTGATTTGTTTTCTTATGTTGATCTAAAAATTTATCTGTTGGTCTCCCAATGAGCAGGTGATTATATGGCAAATTCTGCAGGTTCTAGTCGTAAGGCTAAGGTTGATGAAAATAGCAATGGGAGGCGTGTCAGTGAGACATGCCCAATCAACTCAGGCGCTTCTATATCTGATGCAGCTGGTCTTAGAAGGTCTGCTAGAGAAATTACTTCAAAGAAGATGGGTCTTAGTCCTTCAAGTATTCGAAAGTCTGAGCGGCTTGAAAAGAGGACATCACTAAGTCCTGTAGTCAGAAGGAAATCTGAAAGGGTTGAGAAACAGAAGATGATAAGTCCTCTGAGGAGATCTAAAAGAACTAAGAATCACTCATCTTCAACTTCATTGGGCTCTAAGAGCTTGGGCTCATTAGTTTCAAAGCAGAAAAAGAAAAAAAAACAGAAAAGTGTAAAACAGTTAACATTTGAATCTGAAAATGACGAACATGATGTGGGAACTTCTCAAGTGAAAAGAAAGAGAATGAATGCTCGTGCTTACCGGGCTATGATAAAGAAAAAACCAAAAATAGGTAAATAATCTGTTGAACAGTGTTATATTCTTTCAATTTCTTTCTATAAGAAGTATATAATTTTTTAATTTCAGCTCTGTTGCCCTTCACTTAGCAATATGCATTGCCTACTTATGCAAATGTAATGAAAGGCTATGATATATTGGCTTTAATGATACTGTACAATCACTGTATAGAAAGAAAGTGTTTGAAGGTGCTAATAATCATATGTTGCCAATCTTGTATTTAGGCACCTCAGTGGGTTCCTTTTTGTTTACTTGTGGAAATGTAATTAATTAGAAATGTTGTTGACTAAGGTGTACTACTGATTGTTGTTGTTATTATTAACATTATTGGTCGATTGATTTTAATTGCTTGATTTACAGATTGTCATGAGGAGTCAAATAGTGCGGATAATTTAATTCAAGATGGTGGCAATAATAATGGAGGCAAGATAGATGAGTGCTCCAAAGGGAGTCATTTGGATTGCAAAGAAGTCTCCAATAATGTTGTGCTACCATCTGATAATGGCATGGAATCAGTTAACCTTTCTGCAACTGAGGTTAGTTGGAATTTTTTTTCCTCATCATATGTATAAATATATATTTTACTTTGTCTAAAGAACAAAATTTTTTTCACTAGTTTGGTTCACATTTTCTTTTGGGGCTTTCAAATATGAGGAAATCATAATTTGTTAGGACCCTGCACTCAGCACTTACACCTCAAAGTAAACATGGAGAGAAATAATTGAAATTGCTTAGGTTTTGTATTAATATGGGGAAATACGCCATATCAGCCCCCATAGAGAGCTTGAAGGATGTTATTAGCCAAAACCCAGAATTCCCTACAATCCCCAATCATACAGAAATATAGGAGAATACAAGTTAACATTTAAAACACCATAGTCACCAACTGGCTTTCAAGAGGCCAGCCCTCTCCCTCCCAAAGTCCAGAGTCCTAAAAGTGAATTTTGATTATTTCCCTTAACAAAAAGACTTCCAACCACCCTTAACCACTTATTGTTCCTTAGGTGTCACAAGTTCAACTTGGTTAGCTTCCTTTCTCTTTCCTCCCTTACCTCTTTGGTCTTAGATCCTTAAATCTTGTTTTGGTCTAGCAGCGGTATCTTGCTGGAGTCCTTTCCTTCCTTTTAGTCGCCTATTGTAGTGCTTAAGAGTGGTGACTAACTTATGTTGATGGGTGGCCCCATCAATTCCCGCCTCCAGAAGTTCGACCTTGTCCTTAAGGGTGAGTTGGGGAAATTGTTCCCTGATCACATCCAATTTGTCCCAAGGATTCTCAAATTTAGTTGGTCTTTCCCATTTCACCAATGCCTCCACCCTCCCATTAGTGAATGTTTGCAACTTACATATCTCCTATGATTGAACTTGAAGTTCCAACTCCTTTGAAAGCCTAGGAGGAAGTGTTTCAATGGGACTGGTAGGGTGTAAGGATTATTTTAGTTCAGAGATACGAAACACGGGGTGGATGTGGGTAGCTGGTGGCAGCTCCAATGTATGAGCCACGGCACCCATTCTTTTCAGTATCTTAAAGTTCCCATAGAACCTAGGAATTAATTTTTCATTGGTCTTTCTAGCGAGTGATTTCAGCTTGTAAGTCAAATTCTTAGGTAAACCAAGTTTCCCGTTTCCAACTGAATATCTCTCCTGTCTTTGTTGGCTTAAGCCTTTTATCCTTTCTTAAGCCTTCTCTAGGTTCTCCTTGAGGGAGGCAATAATAAGGTTCCGGGCTTAATTTTGCTCGTTCACCCCTTCTACTATGAAGGGTTCATCATTCAACTTGAATAGAGTGGGAGGGTCCTTCCCATAAACTACCTTGAGGGTGTCATGCCCATAGAACGATGAAAGGTGATGAGGTACCAACATTTTGCCCAAGAGAGCCATTTTGATCACTGTTTTGGCTTCTCACTATTTACAACTTCAATTTGTCCATCCATTTCGTGATGGTATGTGGAGCTATAACAAAGGTTGGTACCCACCTGTTTGAATAGTTCCTTCCAAAATTGATTGATGAACACTTCACTTTTGTCTGAAAGTATGCTATTTGGAAACCCATGGAACTTCACTATTCCAAAATCAAATAATTCTGCTATGTCCTTGGCTATGAAAGGGTGTGTTAAGGGAAGGAAGTGACATATTTAGTAAGGTGATCCACGATGACTAAAATTGTATCAGAACTTTTGGACCTTGGGAGACCCGTGATAAAATCCATGCTGATATCTTCCCACAACTATTTCAATATAGATAGGGGTTGCAATAATCCCGTTGGTGAAAGGGCTTGGTATTTGCTTTTTTGACACATCACACTGTGCTACAAACTGCTGTATGTCCCGCTTCATTCCTTCTCGCTATACCACATTAGCTAGTGTCTTGTAGGTTGTTAGGTAGCTTGAATGCCCCCTAATGGGAGAGGCATGAGACTCGTCCATTAGCATTGGATTTTGGAGGATTTCTTGGGTAAGATTGGCTTCCCCTTTTACATCAAGCATCCCTTGCCAATGCTGTAACCTTCAGGCCCTTCCTTAGTGGTTAGGACTAAGGAACTGTTGGAATATATTTGATAGCTTGGGATCAGCTTGCACCTCTATCTCCCACTCTTTTATTTCTCCATACTGCTTTAGGGAAAACACCTTCAACTCTAAGGAATCCTCCTGCCTAGATAATGCATTTGCAGTCCCATTCTCCTTTCCTAGTTTGTAGCAAACATAATAATCGAATTGTGATTCAAATGGTGAATTGAAAAGCTGATTTTTGAATCGTGAATCGTAAATTATATTGAATTGTACGATTCAGAAACACATTGAAAAGTTGTTAAAAATATATTGTATTAAGAATGTATAACCAATCATAAGTGATAACTTAATGATTATCTAAATCTATCTCATAAGTCATATCTAAAAATTAATCATGTTCAAAAACTAATCATCTAGACTAATGTCATCACTATCACTATTAGATTTGTCATCATCCAACATAACAATTCCTTCATCCTCTTCTCCTCAATATCCCTATCATCTCTATTGTCTTGTTCAACATTATCTTGTAAACAAGGATTGCACAACAAACTTAAAAGAGACCTAGGCCTTTAGGAGCGAGGGGTCTCCTTGTAAACAAACTAACTTATCCTTGGACCCAATTTTCATTGCCAGCCTTCCTTAATTAACCTTCACCTCTCCTAATTCCTTCCGCGGTTCAATTCTCAACATTGCATCTACCCCACTCAGTTCAAACAAATAAAATGTTTGGGTAATTATGAGCCCTTGTAGCTTCAATGTGAGTTGTTAGCACGCATTGTTGATTCCCTTTGATTATATATTAATCACCCATTGAAACTTGGTTTTTTGCCACCTTGTGCACAGGTAACTTCATCTTCTCCACCAAGGCAGATGATATGAAGTTATGAGTAGCCCAAGTATCAATCAACACCAAATGTTAATCCCATTCAAGTTCCCTATTAATTTCATTGTGTGGTTGTTGTCAATCCCTATGACGGAGTTGAGTGATAGTTCCGTGGGAGAATCATCTTCTTCTTTTGCCCTACAATGTTCTTCTTCTTATTGCGAAACTAGGCCTCTGGTTCCATGCTCTTTCCCAGTTTCCCCTACCAAAATTAATATCTGCGATTACTTGTTCTTACACTTAAGGTTTGGTCCATATCTCTCCTCAAACTTGAAGCAAAGATCGAGTTCCATATGGCAAGCGAGTTTCGCGTCAGACTACCTCTTCACTGGCATTTCTTGTCAAGTGGAAGAAGCCATAGTGCTATTACTATTCGTTTTGAAGTCTTCTGGTCTCGTGTCTAATGTTTTTTAGGCACTAGAATTATGAAAGTTGATGGACTTGTTCTCTAGCCCACTGGTTTCTTAGGAAATGTTGGGCTGAAAACTTCCCCATTTTAGGTTGGGTTGCACTTTGTGGACCTTAGAAACCCAGTCTCTTTTATCTTCTCGAACACCATATTCCATTCTTCAACCTTTGAGCCAACTCCATTAACTCGTGTAATGACCCAACATTTATCATCCTAATCTTTACCGTAACCTCCTCCTTCAAATTGTTTTGAATGCTCCTATGGGGACTTTGTCGTAGGCATTCTTTAGGGGACCAAAAATCAACTAAAACCTTTCTTGGAAATCCAACATTGTGCTCTCCTACCTTAAGGCCATCAACATCTCATGCTTGTCACCTAACTGAGAGGGATGAAACTGCCGAAGAAGCCCCCCATTGAACTCCTTCCACTTGGTGATGAGGCTCTAAGTATCCATCCATTACATCCAATTTGCCTTGCCATCCAAACACACTATAACATACTCAAATTTCTCATCCTTTGACATCCTGTTCACTTGAGAGTAGCATTCTGCTCTGAATAGCCCTCCAATTGGATCTTCCCCTGTGACATTTGGCAACTCCAACTTTCTATACTCATTAATCTCCTTTTCTCTAGTGGTGTTCATGTCTAATGTTCATGTTTGTCCCAATTTTAACTGGCGTATGCTGCCGACCTTCATTGGGTTACTGCTTTGAGGTTGAGATTCGGTCACTGCTCTGTTCCTTCCCTAATTGTGCCAATGCATCATTCATTTCCAATATCTACTCCTTCATGGTTCCCACATCCCTATTTAGATTCCTCACATTCTCTTCAACATGCCCCTCCATTCTCCTGCTCCTTCCTTGACCAAACTAATCTGATACCGATTTGTTAGGGCCCTGCACTCAATACTCACAACTCAAAGAAAACATAGAGAGAAATAATTGAAAATACTTGGGTCTTGTATTAATAAAAGGGAAGTACACCATATGAGCCCTTTATGGAGAGCTTAAAGGATGATATTAGCCATAACCCAGAATTCCCTACAATCCCCAATAATATCGAAATGCAGAAGAACACAAGTTAACATTCAAAACACCATAGTCACCAGCTGGCTTTCGTGAGGCCAGCCCTCTCCCTTTATAAGTCCAAAGTCCCAAAAGTTTGTTTTGACGGAGATTTTTCTCAACAAAAAGGCTTTCAACCACTCTTAACCACTTACTGTTCCTTAGGTGTCACAGGTTTAGCTTGTTCAGCTTCCTTTCTCTTCCCTCCCTTAGCTCTTGGTTATAGACCTTTAAATCCTGTTTTGGTCCAGCGTTTGCATCTTGTTGGAGTCCTTTCCATTTTTTTGGTTGCCTGTGTAACTTATCTTTATGGGTAGCTCCATCATAATTTATTTTAGGTTTATTAGGAATATAAATAAGCTATAAACTCAATCTTATAGAGAAAAGCCTCGCAATGTATATCAGGATTAATTTAAGCCAATTCATGTGTGAAGATTATGAAGTTGAACAAAATACACCATTGTTAAAAGATATTGTATTGGCTACTATTTGATATAGGGTAAAGTAACCTTCCTCTCTAATAATTGAACAACGAGGGGACTAAAACCTACAAGTAGAGAGAGCTGATGTTGAGAGAAGTGAAATTTTGTGGCAATCATGCTTTGATGCCCCTAACAAAATAACCGATTTCCCTTAAGCTTGAGCAGTATAATGCCATAAAACATGAATATGTTTGTTCTTATCTAAAAAGCACCGATATGAGTGTGTATATATTTTATCCAAAACAACATGATATTGGGATGCAACAATTTTGGAAAAATCTTAGACAGTTATTGTAACTTTCTAATTTCTAGGTCGGTGAAAGGGAATGTTAATTTTTAGTTGTCTTTACTATGGTGAAGTAAGATATATGTTCCTACTTAAAGACCATGTACTTTTCTTCTGCTGAAGCAGTATCTGTCTTAGTGTTGTCTCATAGTCTCAATGAGATTAAATGTCATTGTGCTTCATGATTTTTGCTTGCATGTGCGATTTTTACTTTCTGCATTTACAATATTTGTTTATTTTTACCTCTGGGTAGTCATTAACCTTATATTTCATTGTTATTTGCATTAGGATAGAGGTGAAATTGGGGATGGCATCGCTGCAGAAATTTCTGAGAAAGGCATTGGCTGCATGCCACAAAAGGAAATCTCCGCAGAGATCCAAACACATGATGAAAAAATGTGTCTCATTTGCAAGTGTGGTGGGCAGCTCTTGTGAGTAGCCATTTTTACATTGGCTTGTCCACTTTTATGAGTGTTGTGTGTCATAACCATAGTAATATGCATCATAGCAATAGTGTACTGATCTGATTTTCTTGTATAGTTGTTTTTGTGTTGGAAATGGCTCATAGATGTCCGGTGGCTATTGATTTTAGGCTTGCGTGCACAGTAAGCCTTGTCAATGGCAGTTCTTCTTTCAAGTTCAAGCATAGAATTTGTGGTTAATTTGTATATGTTATTTGGTATCAAATGTGTTTTATATTGGTTGTTTTGATTATATTTATAAAGGTTAATAAAGTGTTGATTCAAAACAAGAGCTTCTTATAAGTGATTGAGGAATTACATGGACAGTATTATTTCTGACTGTTAATAAAGTTGAAGTAAATTGCAATGTAATACAATTGGGATGAAATACCTATCTGACATTTTACACCCCAACAGGTAGATGCTAGTGGGTTAGTATCTCTCGAATCTTTTTATTTAGCATCTATTTATTTTCCATCTCGTATGTTTTTATGGATGCTATCTCACTACAGTGACATGGATGTAATAAGTTGATGTACTGTTTTACTGGTGTGCAGTGAGCATTTGCATAAGGATTTCTTATGCACTTGTCTGTCATAAATTGCCACATTTATCAGTGATTATATGTTTCTCAATCTTTATCACTTTGACAAGTGAACAACACTCCATGAAAGCCTATAAGTCAAGTTATGGTTCTCATTGCATGATTTGGTTCTTCAATTTTTTTTGCATGACCTACTTTTGTAGATTCTGTGATGGAAAAGGATGCAATGGATGCTACCATCCCTCTTGTCTTGAACCGCCCATGGTGGATGCTCCCCTCGGAGTTTGGCACTGTCATCTCTGCTCGAGGAGAAAGATAGAGTCAGGTGTATATTCCATGTCTGAGGGAGTAGAATCAATTTGGGATGCCCGAGAAGTTGTGGTTGACATTGATGGTAATGCCCATCACTGTTTCAACTCTTCTCAATTCCTCATGGATTTTCCAATAATTTTTCTAGTCAATCACGGATTTTTTTTTTTTTTTTCTCTTTTGGTTGCCATTACCTGCTACTGGTATGTGGTGCACGCTGTAGTATCTGATAGTAATTGCTTGATGTATGGTATCTGTTCCAGGATTGACAACTGAGAAACAATTTCTTGTGAAGTATAAAGGCCTTGCTCATGTTCACAATCGCTGGGTCCCAGAAAGTCAGTTACTTCTTGAAGCTCCATTGCTGCTTAAGAAATTTAATCAGAAAGATCAGGTCCCTTAAATCTTGTCTCATCTTTTGCAGTTCATGTTAGGTAAACTGGTAAAATGAGCTCTATCATTGTGTTTGAATGTGTCTATATTGCTGAGAGTTTCTTTACTCCAGGCCCTAAGGTGGAAGCTAGAATGGAGCTTACCTCATCGCTTGCTTCAGAAGAGAGCATTAATCTCTGCCGAACAACGTGGTGATCCCTGGAGTGGCCAAACTGTTGATAATTCTGACTGTCATTATGAATGGCTTGTGAAATGGCGTGGTCTTGGTTATGAACATGCATCCTGGGAGTTGGACAATGCTTCATTTCTTCATTCGCCTGAGGGTCAGAGGCTAATTAAAGACTATGAAGGTCGTCGTCAGAGGGCAAAGAGAGTTTCTTTATTCTCCAAAGTAGGCAAGGTTTGATTGTGAAAAGTCAGACATCTTTATTGCATATATATATGGGAAGGATATTGGAATGGTTTTCCAAGCTTATTAAATTGATAAATTTTATTTGAAAAGACTGGTCTCTGGGACCAGGATTGTGTGTCAGTCTGTCTCATTAAGCTGACAAGATAGTGGGGGGCACTAACTTACATGAATACAAATGGTATTATTAGGTTTGAGCGGAAATATTTAGGTTATTTAGGTAATATTGTAACACTTGAACATGTTATATTATCCTTAAATTTGAACTGTTTTAGCCAATTTTTATGACAAAAGCCTCAGCTCCCCTACAGAGATTATATTCTTATCTCCTCCTCAGTCCTAATTGGTCTTCTTGATTTAATATCAATCATCTGCAGAAACCAGACCACGTAAGTTCTCTTAGCAAATTATCTCAGATGCCTTGTGGACTTTCACCTGGATTTGGCAACAACAATTTGGATGCAGTTAACAAGCTACGCGAGCATTGGCACAAGGGTCAGAATGCTATTGTAATTGATGACCATGTGAGCATGAATATTTTATCTATTGCATGCCTTTCACTAGATGCAATTTTGGTTTTATGAATTCCATAGGTATCTATCTATCTTTGTAGTCTTTTATTAAAAGCCAAGATGGGAATACCAGTGGTTGTTGGTTGGATGGAAGAACCATGATTATGTAAAAGAAATGACCATCAAATAAGGCATTTTTTTGTTTTCCTTTTTCATTACTGTACTTACCATATATTTAACTAATTTTCTCTGTTTATATGTGTAGATTTTTCCTTTTGTTTTTTAAATGTTTATAACCTCAACCTACTTTCAGTCATGTTAGATTTCATCGTATGATGCTTAGCTGGTTTTGTTGTGCGCAAATTTAATTATATTAGCATTGTATAATTTCTATATTTTCTTGTCTCAATCAAAGAGCCATTTGAGATGTGTTTTAGAAATTGTGGATCTTAATATTTTTAGAACTTATGTGTGGTTATAACGATTTTTGCAGGACAGAATAGTGAAAGTGGTTGCATTTATCATATCATTGCACTCTGATACTTATCAGCCTTTCCTCATTATCCCAACTTCTGCTACTCTTCATTTATGGGAAGATGGGTTTTCTCGTTGGGCACCATCTGTCAATGCTGTTGTTTACAGTGGAGACAAAGAGATTCGTAAAAGCATTAGGAAAGTAGAATTTTATGAGGAAGGCGGTTGTTTCCTTTTCCAAGTACTAATAGTACTTCCAGAGATCATCATTGAGGTGCGTGCAAGAAGCTGGTGCTATCAAGTTTAAGAGTGTTTCATTTGTTTGGGGTTGCTCCTGGGAGAAGGTGTGGAGAGGACCAAGGGAGTTGGTTATAGATGAGTTTTGATTCATTTGGACTCTTTTTACTTCCCCATTTGTCATGTTTTTGTTCTTTGTCATAAAGAACTGTATATTGCTTATAAATATTAAATATAAAATGTGATGCATGTTAATTTATTTGATGTTATTCTACAGGATCTAGAGGTTTTAGGAGGCATAGAATGGGAAGCAATCATAGTTGATGAATGCCAGTGCCCAAAGATCTCATTCTATTTGAAACAAATTAAAATGTTAAAGACAGACTTGTGGATTCTACTTCTCAGCGGCCAACTAAAGGTTTGTTTCTTTCCATGCTTAGGTTTCAATGTTTCCCTAACTCAAATTTGATTTGTTGCCAATTGTAATCTTACTGGGTTTTGCAGGATAGCATTGTAGATTATCATAATATTCTGGCTCTTCTTGATCACCAGAGTTACAATGATGAGATTGATGAGTTAATATCTAATTCCAGTGATTGCCTTGGCCAACTGAAGGAGGGGCTCTCAAATTTTGTTGCATATAGATGCAAGTCAGACTCCTTTAGGTTTGTTGAGTATTGGGTTCCTGTAAAGATTTCCAATGTGCAGCTTGAGCAGTATTGTGCTACTTTACTTTCAAACTCTTCAACACTTCGCTCACCAACAAAAACTGATGTTGTTGGGGCCCTTCGGGACATTCTTATTACTACTCGAAAGGTAAGGTTGAACTGTGTTGCATCACTTGCATGGCTGCAAGAAATTAAAGATGTTATAAGTTTTGTTTAATATTTCAATGTCTTATGCTGCAATTCCTGGATTACACATCTTAATTGGGACTTGTGAGAATCTGCTGTGGACCACTTGCCTATGGTATTTTCATATGCCTGTAAAACATACTTTATGTTTATTACTCTTAGATAGTTATACTCAATTGGTAATAATTTCTTCCCTAGCCTAGGCCCTGGAGTATAAGATTATTAGCATATGATCTTGCATTTAATTAGCAAAACTAGGTATGTGCTTGATTCATCTTTGATGAAAAATGAATTTGAACCAGATTCATTGTCTTATAATAAATTGAAACAATTATTGGTTTAAATTCTTCTAATGATGATGTGTGTCAAAGCTGATATAGTGTCTATAGTGAAGGGGAAGAACTTGTACTTCACCTTGTTGAATCACCTTGATAACATGGATATTTATATACAAAATCTACACCTAGAAATGAGGCTAATTAATACAATAGTTGAACTATTAGTTAGACTAATAAATACAAGAGTGAGACTAATAAATATGGTAGTTGACATTATGAGGGTATGCTGCAATACTCCCCCTCAAGCTAGTGAGTAGATGTTCTGCATTCCCTGCTTGGATATAATGGGTTGAAATGTTGCATTGTTAAGCCTTTTAGTGAAGATGTCTGCTAGTTGACCTTTTGTTGACACATAAGGAGTACAAATAAGACCGCTTTCTATCTTTTTTTTTATGAAATGTTTGTCAACTTCATTATGCTTTGTTCTGTTGCACTTGATTATGAGCAATGCTGATAACGGATTTATTGTCACAGTATAGTCTCATAGGTCCAACCCGCTTGATTTTTAAGTCATCTAAGATGATCTTTAATCACAATAATTCACAAATTCCAAGTGTTATAGCTCTAAATTCTGCATCAGTACTAAACCTAGCTACCACGTTCTATTTTTTACTCATCCAAGTTACTAGATTACCACCTAGGAGAGTACAATAACCCATTGTAGACCTTCTGTCTATTACTGATCCTGTATAGTCAGTATTTGTATAGACCTCTAAAATTAATTCCGTGTTCTGCTTGAATAATATCTCATTCCCTAGAGTGCCTTTCAGATAATGTAAAATCCTGTGAACAGCATGTAAGTGTACTTGTTTGGGATTATGCATAAATTGACTTACCACACTTACTGTATATACTATGTCAGGTCTAGTATGTGAAAGATAGATAAGTCTCTCCACCAACCTCTGGTACATTTTCTTGTCAATAGCAATGTCATCCTTGGCTTCTCCAAGCTTATGATTCGAATCAATTAGTGTATCAGCTGGTTTGCTTGTTTGTTTGTCTGTATTTTTTTAGGAGATCTGACACATATTTTTGTTAAGAAATAAAGATATCTTGTTTTGAATATGCTACTTCAATTCCCAAGAAGTACTTTAATTTTCCCAACTCTTTTATCTCGAATTCATTTGCTAGACATCTCTTGAGCTCCTCTTGTTTTATCTTGTCATCTCCGGTGACAATGATATCATTAACATATACTAGCAAGATTGTAACTCCCCCTGAATCCTTGTGTTTTATTTAACAGAGTATGGTCTCCCTGATTGTGCTTATAGCTAGTGGCTAACATTACTCTGGTGAATCTTCCAAACCAAGCTCTTGGAGATTGTTTCAAACCATATAACACTTTCTTTAGTTTACACACTTTGTTTGCAGTTGTGCTACCTCCAAATCCAAGTGGAATATTCATGTAAATTTCCTCATCTAGGTCCCCATGGAGGAAAGCATTTTTCACATCATATTGTTGAAGTGTCCAACTGTAAATGGATGCTAATGATAACAGGATTCTAACGGTATTCATTTTGGCAACTAGAGCAAAGGTCTTTTGATAGTCTATGCCATAAGTTTGAGTGTACCTTTTAGCAACCAATTGTGCTTTATACCTCTCCAGTGATCCATCAGCTTTATACTTAACTGAGAAGACCCACTTACACCCTATAGGTTTCTTTCCTTTTGGTAATTGGACCAACTCCCACATCTTGTTTTTCTCTAATGCTTTCACCTCAATTTTCATGGCTTGCCTCCATTCCTCCTTGTCTAGTGCCTCAGATAAATTTTTGGAATGACAATAGAATTTGAGTTTGCAAGAAAGTTTTTGTGAGTTGGAGAAAACTTGTTAAATGACACAAAGTGGGAAAGAGGATATAATGGGTGCTTTGTACATTCTCTAGTTCCTTTCTTAATGGCAATGGGAACATCAAGATTAATGTTTAGGGAGCTAGGGTTAGAATTTGTGCTTACCTCAATTTCAAAACTACCAGACATAGGTGCAGAGATTTGGGCTTGCACCAATTCAGGAGCCAGAGCTTCTCTTCTTGTGTACACCTACAAATACCTCGCATTATCAAGATTGGTGTTATCCTTGATTACCGATTCAGTGTGGGGACTAACCAAAGTGGGTGTAGGATCATTAGAAGTGCCAGGACTGGATTCAAGACCAGGTGGATTTATCTTCCGTACTAGTGTGCTCCCCCTGAAGATAAGGGCTAGGAAAATAAGGAAGATGTTTTGCAAATGTGACATCAACTGAAACAAAGAACTTCTTTGTATCAGGATGATAACATTTGTAACCTTTTTTAGTAGAGGAATAATTCAAGAAGATGCATTTAAGGGCTCTTGGATCTAACTTCTCTGTGTTATGAATATGTACAAATGCAGTACACTCAAATATGCGAGGTGTAAGGCCATTGGTAATTTTGAGATTTGGATAAAAATGAGAGAGAACTTCCATAGGAGTTTTATTGTCTAGAATACGAGAGGGTAATCTGTTTATACTGTATATAGCAGTAAGGACAGCTTCCCCCCAAAAAGATTTAGGCATGTTTTCGTGAAATAGATAAGCGCGAGTTATAGATAAGAAATGCCCATTTTTCCGCTCAGCTATTCCATTTTGCTGTGGAGTATATACACAGGATGATTCATGGGTTATTCCTTCCTTTTGGAGGTAGGAAGACAATGTGTGATTGAAGTAATCTCTCGCATTATCAGACCTAAGCCTTTTAATTTTAACCCCAAACTAATTTTGAATTATGCTATTGAAATTAGGAAATAATGTACTCACATCTAACTTATTGTTTAGAAGAAAGATCCAAGAAACCCTAGTGCAATCATCAATGAAAGAAACAAACCATTTAGTACCAGAGATATTAGGAATAGGAAATGATCTCCAAATATCGCTGTGAATAAGAGTGAATGGAGAAGAGCTTCTTTTATGACTGATGGGAAAGGAAACTTGGTTGTGTTTTGTTGTTTCACAAGTCTTACAATGAAAATTGGCAAGATTAATTTTATTAAACAGAGAAGGAAACATAATTTTCAAAATTCCAAAGGAATGGTGACCCAAACAACAGTGGTAAAGCCAAATTTTATTCTCAATAGATAAGGATCCAGTAAAGGAAGACAAGGACATGGAAATCTTGATATCATCAACATTTGTAGGTGGCATTAGATAGTAAAGTCTATCTTGTTCCTTAGGAAGCCCAATCTTTTTCCCCGTATCCTGGTCTTGGAAAATGCATGAAGTAGAGAAGAAAGTTACTTGATAATTCAAATCTTGTGTGAGCTTTTTATGGATATAAGATTTGTAGATAGCTTAGGAATATGAAGAACATTTCTTAGAACAAAGGAGGGAGATATTTGGACATTCCCTAAGCCTGCTACGGTATCAAGTAAACAATTTGCAACCGATATTTTCTTATTGCTAGGGCATGGAGTGTAAGTTTTAAAATGATAAGAATAATAGGTCATGTGATCTATTGATCTTAAATCAATGATCCAAGAGTGTTGGATTGATTTATCTAAGACATTTAACCCATAGGAGTGATAGAGATTACCTAAATGAGATGGAGAGCAAGTACTGGTATTACCAAGAGGCTTCTCTAATGTCTCCAACAAGTTGCGTTGCCTTTCAATTTCATTTTTGCTAAATCCTTCAAGGTCTGGAGGTTCGTCTTGGTTTGGCTGCATCAAATGGGCTTGCCCTTGAGCTCTTTTCGATCCACTTTTTATATTTTTTTCATGTAATTTCTTGCAATACTCCTTGGTATGTCGCGGTTTTTTGCAATAGGTACACCGTAGATTATCACGACCCTGTGTCTTACCTTTCTTGTCTTTTCTGGGCTATTTGAGTGTCAGAGTTTGATGTCTGCCACGATTAAGGATCATGGCAGACCTTTCAACAGGTGGACAACTAAGCATTACATCTCTCTGAGTCTCCTCGGCTTGAATAATTGAAATAGTGTGATTAAGGGATGGTAGTTCATCCTTTCCAAGAAGTTGAATTCTGACTTGATCAAATTCAGCATTGAGTCCTGCAAGGAAATCATAATCACGATCCTTTTCAATAAAACTTTTTAGTATTGTTGGATCCCTGCAGCTTTAATTTTGTGCTCATACACCAAAGCAGCATCCTTAGACTTAGAATAATTCTATTTAACAGTCTCCCATATCTCCTTAGCAATTGTGAGAAACATGCATGTATCACTTATTTTTGGATTCATGGAATTCCAAAGCCACGCCATTATCATGGAATCCTCTTCATCCCTTGCCTCATAGTGCTTCTCACTTATCAAAGGACCATTTCCCAAAATATGGCTTAACTTTCCCTTCGATATGGTTTGGACAAGTTGTGACCATTTGAAATAGTTTCTACCATTCAATCGATAATTGGGATGTAGGTTCTATAAATCCCCAACTATATTGGAATTTTCAGTCATATTGATTTTGGAGGATACAATGATCTCGGACATTTCTAGGGATATAATAGGTTAAAAAAATAGTAGAAGAGGGAAGGGTTGCTTAAGGACACCTGAAAGAAAAATTCAACTTGCAAATACAGGGCTTGGGTTACAGCTAGGACAAGTTGCTTTATGGTGTCAAACCTAAAGGTTTTGGTTAAAAACAATTGAGAAAGTCTTTAGCTTCTTAAGGGCTGGCTTTGATTGACTAAAAGATGACTGATACTCTTCTTCACGAAAAATGAGAAATTTAAGAGATAAATTGAAGAAGGAAGTCAATCATGAAAATACTGTCTCTTCAACAAATGAAGTCAATAAGGCTAAGTTAATTACCAGACAATCTTACACAAAAAATGAGAATTCTCCAACAACAAACTCAGATTATATAAACCCAAGTCACGGTGTTGAAGTTGCTGAAGCTGGAGTGCTTTAACAGGGAACTTGGTCTTAGGAAGGATTTTGGCAAAAGAACTCAAAAGCAAGTATGCATCAATGGCTGGCCGGGAAAGTGTCGAAAAGAGGATTTCAAGCGCCGGAAAGTTGAGACAAGACGGAACAGGTTCTTCACGTGCCATCATGCATCGGCACGTGATACAGTGCATAGAATGCTTCGTCGACTCGTAAGCTTCACGTGTGGTGTTTTCGGCCACTGGAAAGTTGGGACAAGCTGACCGGAACCTTCTATGTTCCCCTATGCCGGCGGTGAGATAAAAATAGCCACTTAAAGTATTACACTAGTTTCTTTAGAAGGATGAACCAAGAAAAAATTGGTAGTGAGATACCCAGAAACAAGCCAAGGGCTCTAATACCATGTAGTGAAGGGAAAGAACTTGTATTTCACCCTGTTGAATCACTTTGATAATATGGATATTTATATACCAAATTTACACATAGAAATGAGGCTAATTAATACAATAGTTGAACTACTAGTTGGACTAATAAATACAAGAGTAAAGCTAATAAATGTGGTAGTTGACATTATGTGGATATGTTGCAACAGTGTCCCTTTATAAATATTGGTTGATATGCTGATCCTATACACTTCTAAATTAACTCCTATGATCTAATTTGTTTGTAAAATAGTTGTTTATACCAGTAAGTGCTAGTAGCTGTTAGGTGGTTGTGAATTTTCTTCATGCGTATATGTTTTCACTTTTTGGCTGTGGTATCTGATGACAGTGTTGTAATCACCCCTATCTTGTTGATGAATCCCTACAAACTTTACTTATCAAAGATTGTCCACCAGTTGAGATCCTGGATGTTGGAATAAAAGCAAGTGGAAAGCTGCAACTACTTGATTCAATGCTCATGGAATTGAAAAAACAAGGTCTAAGGGTGCTTATTCTTTTTCAGGTACACTTTTAGTTGACTATCCTCCTGTCAGTTTTCCGAGAAGTTTTGCTTGCACAATTGTTTCTGTGATAGAATAGGAAAAATATCACTGTTATTCAATTCTGTCAATGTACAATCTATATATATACGTGACTAACAACCCTGACCATAATTTTCTAGGATACACGGCAGAATCCCTTAAAATTAGGGATAAGGCAGACTTATTTACAAAGACTAAACTATATACCTCCTAACCAAGATCTAAAATTTCAGTTATACAGCAACTATAATTCTATCAGCAATCAAGGGCCCAATAATGCTGGCAATTATGGCCGACTATTCTGACATTCCCTCTCAAGCTGGGGAGTGGATATCTTCCATTCCCAGCTTGCAAACAATGTCCTAAAAGTTGGTATTAGGCAGTCCCTTTGTGAACAGATCTTGAAGCTGATCCTTTGATGAGACAAATGGAGTGGAAATTAATACGTTATCCGACTTCTCCTTTATTTCAATATGTTTTGATTGATCATGTTGGACAGGATTGTGAGGTATACTTATAGCAGATTTGTTGTCACAATACAACTTCCTTAGCTGCTCACATACCCCTAATGCCACCAATATGAACTGTGATTTTGCACTTAATCTTGCTACAACATCTTGTTTCTTACGCCTCCATGTTACTAAATTTTAATCCCCCCAAAAAAAGACACAATACTAGAGATTGATCTTCTTTCTACTAGGGACCTAGGATTGTGTGCATTAGTGTATCTTTCTAAAGTCACCTTTCCACCTCTTTTAAACAAAATTTCCTCCCCCAGGTGCTCCCTTTAGATACCACAATCGATTGCCTTTAAATGACTTTCCTTAGGATTATGCATGAATTGACTAACAATACAACATATGCAATGTCAGCCTAGTGTGGAATAGATAAATCATTTTTCCCACCAGCCTCTGATATGAACCCTTCTCATCTGCTAATTCATTTGGAGCCTCACATAGCCCATGATGGGCGTGGCCATTGGTTTGCACCCAACTTTCTGGTTTCTTTATTGAGATATATTTCTATTGAGAGATTAGTATTTCCTTGCTTTGAATGTGCCATCCCGATTTCGAGAAAATACTTAAATTTCTGAATTTTTTTTATGTCAAATTCCTTAAGCAAACATCTCTTTAGATCTTGAATTCTTGCATCATCATCACCAGATTCAATAATATCATCTACATACACAAGTAAAATGGTTACCTTCCCTGAATTAGAATGTTTCATATAAAAGGTTAACATCACCCTTGCAAATTGCTCAAACCAAGCCCTTTGAGACTGTTTAAGCCCATCTAAGCTTGGAAACTTTTCCTCCTTGGGATTTAGAACTTGGTGGAACCTCCACATCTATTTCTTCCTCCTAGTCTTTAAGCAAAAAATGCATTTTTAACTTCACCTTGTTACAAACTCCCCCTAAATATCGCTGCTAGGGATAACACCATTAACTGTGTTCATCTTTGGCACCGGAGCAAATGTCTCAAGTTAATTTATGCCATAGTTTTGTATATAACCCTTGGTGACTAGCCTTGCTTTATGCCACTCTATGGTTCCATCTGAGTTATACTTCACTGCAAATACCCATCTACAACCCAACAATTGTTTATTGTTTGATAAATCCACTAATTCTCACATTTGGTTTTTTCCAATGCCTTCATCTCTATTCTCATAGCCTCCTCCACTTATTTCCCAATGCTTCATACAAAGTCCTCGAAATGGGTATTGAGTGCGGATTATTGTTACTTTATGTGTTGATGAAAGGTGTTTATATAACAAGAGTAGGTATAGTGGATGCTTTGTACAGGCCTAGGTACCTTTTTTAATGGCTATGGCAGATCAAGGTCATTGTCATGTTCAGTAGTGTCTGGAGGATTTAGTTGTTCTGGCTGTGTGGTGGTGCTGGAGTTGTGTTTTCTGGAGCAGACCGATGATTGGGTATGAATGGACTGGACTTGTCTCCCTTTTCTCCTGGAATAAAGCTGTAACTGTTGAGTACTATCTAGAATTTTCTCATGTTCTATTTGGCTAGGATTAGGCTGGCTCTTTGTGCAGCTTAGAACAGATTCAGACTCTGGTATAGAATTATTTGGAGTGGTAAAATGATTGAGTTAGTAAGAAAAAATTCATCACTAAAAAGTTCATTTTCTGATATATTCTTGTTCCCACACTCCCACTGATTACTAGATTTATAAAAGAATGACTCAGACTCGATACTTTTGACATCAGCAGTCAAAGAATTTTTTGGTTGGTAGATGGAACCATTTATCTCCTTTTGTTTGGGGGACTAACAACGAATATGATTTAACAGCCCTTGGGTCATTTCTCTCTATTTTGAGAATGGATATGAACATAGGCTGTGCTACCAAAGATCCTAGAAGTTAGATTTTCTGATGCACAAAAAATTCATCAAATAGTCCTGTAGTGTTTCAATGGGGGACTTATATTCCAGAACCTTTGATGGTATCCTATTACCTAGGAAGCACCAATACGGGTACGAGTATCAGATACGATACCATATGATATGCAGGATACGTCAATTTTTAAAATTTTAGGATATGGGTAAGGGAAAATATATAACTATAAAAAAATTGACCCTTAAAAAGTGATTATGCCAATAAAAAGTTAAAAATAAAAATAAAAATTATACAAATAAAAAGATAATGTATAGAAAAAAACAATACAAAAATAAAATAAGGCTCTAAAAAGATAGATGCAGAACGAAAACAATAAAATAACCTAGAACATAAATGACAAGAACCATAAGCTCGAACATAATGACAACATAGAACCAGAGCAGAAACAGAATAATAAAACAACAGAACCAGAACAAAAGGAACCAAAATTGGCAGAAGGATGAACCAGAGATGCAGAACAACATTTCAGGAAAGAACAAAGAAAGATGAATAGAGAAGCACGAACCAGACACAGCAAAAGGAAGGAGCACAAACTAAAAACTACGAGGAAGGAGCATGAACCAGAAATGACAGAAGGATGAAGCATGAACTAGAAACAAAAAAAGGATGAACCAGAAATGGCGAAAACGACGCAGATCTACGTTTTGACACATTCCAGCACAGTTCAATACATTCCGACATGTTTCATGACATGTTCGATATGCATATTTGTATCGGATATGTGTCCAAATTTGGCGGATCCATGCATCCTTGCCTATTACTAAGATAGGTTGCAGTTAGGATGGCTTCACCCAAATAGTTGTTAGGCACCCCTTTATGAAACAATGGGGATTGGCTAATGTTAAGAAGGGAACTAATGGGATCCAAAATAGGCCCACTAACTCCAGATCCATCAATAACCTATTTTTCTTTTGGCTACCCCATTTTGTTGGGGTGAATTCACACAAAAATTCATGAATGACACCATCCTTTTGGAAGAATGAGGGCAAATTTTAATTAACGTAGTTCCTAGCATTGCCTGATCTAAATTTCTAATTGAGGTATTGAATTGATTTCTAACCATTTTGGAAAAATTGGGGATAGTATTACTAACATCAGATTTGTGTTTTAAGACGTATACCCAAGTTACTTGAGTACAATCAACAATAAAGGATATAAACCATTTTGCAACAAAAGTGTTAGGGATGTTAGATGGGCCCCATTTATTACCGTGGACAAGAGTAAAAGGAAGCTCACTTCTTTTATTACTACTAGGAAACAAGACATGTTTATGTTTTGCAAATTCACAATCATTGCGATGAAAAGACTCTACTGCTAAACTTTTGAAGAGCAATGGAAACGTCAATTTGACAAGCTGAGATGATGGGTGACCTAATCACCTATGATACAACCAAATTTTTTTCTTGGTTAGACATGACTAACGTAGAGAAAAGGCATCTGGATAGGGAAAGTTGGTCATCCAGAGGTAGTAAAAGCTTCCTTATTCTCTAACATACGCATTCATCATCTTTGTTTCCTACTCTTGAAGTACACAATGAGAAAAAAAAAGGTTATGTGGCAATGAGAATCTTGACAGTCTTTTTGAATCGAAATGAGATAAGTAAGTGCTGTTGGGACATGAAGGATGTTTTCAAGGTTAAGGGTGTTTAGTTGGATGTCTCCAACTCTAACGATGGTGGAGCCATTTGCAATAGTTATCTTTTTATGGCTAGAACAAGGTGCTTAGGAAGAAAAAAGTTTAGGGGAGAAAGCCATGTGATCTATAGCTCCTAAGTCAATTACTCATATTGAGTAATCCCTTCTCTCTACATTAAAAACATAGGGTGAGGAGGATATACCTGACAATGCAAGTGAACAAGTACTCTCAGTGGTGGGACTGATTTCTCTAGAATACCTAGCAAGCCTATCTGCCTCTCAATGTCTTCCCTACTGAATTCTGGGGTTGTTTTTGCTGTTTTTTCTATATGCTCAGGGTGGGTTCTGGTAAGCAGTGCTTGTTTTCCATTCTCTCTCCTTTTACAGTGATTTTGTGGTTTGCCATGTGGTGTCCAGCACTTATCTTTAGTATGGAAATGCTTTTTGCCATAGGTACAATAGAGAGAATCCTTATTGGGAGGCTTCTTTATTAGATTTTTTCCTGGCTGAAATGGCTCTTTCAGCCTGTTTGCTTTTCTAATCATTGCCGACCCATCTCCACCTCCATAATCCTCAAGCATAACACCCTTATGTCCTTCTTCAACCCTGACAATATTTATTGTCTCACATAGTGATGGCAGATATTTTTTTTCCCAGGAATTTGTACCCATATAATACAAATTCAACATTTAGCCTAGCAAGGAACTTGTTAGCCGTTTCCTTTTTGGTGAAATCATTTCAGCATTACTGCATCCTTTCTGCAATCCATTTGTATGCATTGATAATGGTCAATTTCCAGCCACACTTGTTGTAACATATTTGCATATTTTGTTACTGATCTTGACCCTTGTTTGGTTGCTGCCACCTTTGGCTTTAATTCATAAATCCTTGCAACATCATTTACCTTCAAATAGGTTTGATGGATTGCTTCCCATATTTCCTTAGCAGAGCTAAGGAACATTACTGTGTTGCTTACCTATGGAATCATATTGTTCCAAAGCCATGATATCACCATAGAGTCTTGTTCATTTCAAGCCTCAAATTGTTCATTTCTTGAGAAAGGTACACAAACTAACACCACTTCAGAAAGTTGTGTCCATTCAACCGGTAAGCCGCCTGGATGTTTTACAGATCACCAGGAGTTGCGCTGATGGGTTTGGCCAGTGGCAAGTTGGTTGAAGAACTTGGTTGGGTGGTGATGGACTTCTGACCTATATGAAAATAAAGAAAGTAGATAAGAGATGTATTGGGCTGGAGGGAAGTGATCCAGCAGGGAAACCAGGAGTTATTCTAGAAGAACCATTTAACTTACTAGTCACACAGGTCAGGGGGTTGGAAGAGAGAGAGTGCGTGAGTTAGCTTGTTATATAGGCTGGGAGGAATAGTGTGAAGGTCAGGCAAGAATCCAGTAGTGACTTGGGAGAGACCCTGGCCTCTCAAAAGCCAAGGGAGGTTCTTAATTTCGTTATCTGTTTTCCTAATTAATACCAGTGGATTAGTCTCATTCCTTAGTCTATTGTGCTGGGTCTCATCAATTAATACTAGATTTACTGTCGGGCTCTATCAGGTGGACTTCCACATTGTCCAGGATTTCATCTTTTTGGTATGTCAATGAAATTTTTATCTCAAGACTACTACCAATAGAGAGACTTTTTGGATCAAAAGGAACAAACAGAGGTCTGCATTTTATGAAAAGCCCAACATGGCTCTGATGCCATGTGATAAAATAGGAAAAATATGACTGTTTCTCAATTTTGGCAATTTACAATCTGAATTCTGAACATATACATGCGGCTAACAACCCTAAAGCTAATTTTCTAGGATACACAGTAGAATCCCTGAAATATATACATCCTAACTGTAATCTACAATTTCAGTTTTACAGCAACTATAATTCTATCAGCAACCAAGGGCCCAATAATGCTGGCAATTATGGCCCACTATTCCAACAGTTTCTCATACTTTTGAGTTCTAGTTATCTAGTGTATATTTATAGTGTTTCATACTCTCCTGGGTGTTCATTTAAGCTTTTAAGAGATTGGGCATTTAAAATAAATTGTTGAATTATATTTATGGACATGTGTTGGGACATTAAAATCTAGATGGATAGTGGGATGTAGAAAGAGACAGCATTTTATGTTAGAATTGATTCACCTCTATGTTTTAAATTACACCCATGCTAAGAAACACCGATATGGGTATGAGTATCGAATTTGACACAATACGATACGTGAGATACATCAAATTTGAAAAATTGTTAATGGCGGCATGTTACTGGTTTTTATATGTTGTTTTGCTGAGATTGATGTACTTGTCTCCACCAGGTTAGATACTTCAAATCCTTTAAGTATTCAACAATATGGTCTGGTGTTATTGGCTTAATGTGATTTGCAACCCAAGCTTTTATATACTGAGCAGCACTTGGGAGGATTTCTGGCATTCTATCTTGAGGCATGTGCTGTCTGGAAGTCTTTGAGGCCAATTGGAGTGTCTCCCATACAACAGGAACTCATCGGAAAAAAAACTTTTATCACCAAAAAATATTTTGTTCACTAAAAGGAGGATTGGAACAGATACCAAAGCTATCTAGAGAAATGAGGGGCCATAGCTTCTTAGAGAGGTGATCAGAGCTTAAGCAGAAACAATTGAAGACCTGCTTTTCCCTTTGAATCTGCTGTGATAGCATATAGAGAAAGATAAATGGGACAGCTGATTTCCTTAGCTAGGCACCTGTGTGGCTGTTTTATAAATGTAAACTAGGTGAAATACAAAGGATAGTACAAATAGAAGTTAAGTACAAAGGGTAGTACCAGTAGTATAATCCCAAGTCCTCAATCCTTGACACACTTAATTTGATCTAACTGTCGCACTCTAACTACTTTCACTATTATCTATATAATTCATTTTGGATGCTAGTTGATTATATAGTCTCATTCTTTGATACTGTTATATAGTTTTAATATGGTAT
Source organism: Delonix regia (assembly GCA_037074485.1). Taxonomy (NCBI): domain Eukaryota; kingdom Viridiplantae; phylum Streptophyta; class Magnoliopsida; order Fabales; family Fabaceae; genus Delonix; species Delonix regia. The sequence continues at coordinate 11,474,865 of CM073455.1, forward strand.
GATAGATAAAATTTATGTTGTGCAATCCCCTTGTACTATGAAAGAACCTCATGTCTTATACTCTTGATACAATGATATCAATATAAAAATGTTTCTTTTAACATCTAGATTACTATGGAAGAATGATTAGTGACAGGGTTGAAGAAGAACTTTGACCTCCTCTTTGTATATTATAATTTGTTCAAAAGTCTCTTCTTTTTAATAGTAAATTCTATTTTAAAGAATTCTTAACAAAGTTTAATATAATTGTTTTCTCTACCTAGACAGTTATGCATAGAGAGAAACTTGGGGAGAGAGGGGAGTAATCTATAGTTCTACAGTTTGCATGTTGTGTTGGCCAAGAAACAAATGCGTTTTGGCATTTGTGGACAATGTTTTGATCTAACCTTTTGCTCTGTCCTGTTTTTATTTTCATCACCTGTATATTTGAGTTTGGATCCCCATTTATCAGGCCATTGAACAGAATCTAGAGCAACCCACTATGGTCTGTTTTATGTGTTCCTTTGTTTCTATATCTTAGTCCAATCTCACTGCCCAAATTTGAGAAATGAGAATTGTATTTTAATTGAACTTTGAGTTGTCCATGAACTAAAGACTGGCAACCCTATTTCATATGGTTAATCTGCTTTGTCTCAGTTGCTCTCTAATTTTTTCATTGTACTTGTGTGTATGTGTGTGGTGGAGTGCATGAGGTCCATGTTCAATGACTCTCTCTTTTGTGACTCAATGAGCAAGGCAGTGTAATAATTTAGTAGATTATATTTACATTTTTATTTAAAATTTGATCTGCAGTCAATAGGTGGTTCTGGGAAGGTTTCAATAGGAGATATTTTGGATGACTTAATGCGTCAAAGATTTGGTCCAGATTCTTATGAACGGATTGACAAATGTGTTGTGCATTCTAAGAAGCAAAATGCTCTGAAAATGTTTAATAACAAGGACTATGGGAGATTTGTATTTTTGTTAGAAACAAATGCTTGCGTTCCAAGCATCAAATTGTCATCAGTTGATAGCATTATCATATTTGATAGTGATTGGAACCCATTGAACGATATTAGATCCCTTCAGAGAATAACACTTGATTCACAGTTCGAACGGATTAAAATATTTCGTTTATTTTCATCTTTCACTGTTGAAGAAAGAGCCCTAATCCTTGCTAAACAGGATAAGCCACTTGACAGCAATTTGCAGAACATAAGTTGGAGTATTTGTCATATGCTGTTAATGTGGGGGGCATCTTGTTTATTTGATGATTTAAAAGCTTTTCATGATGGTAAGACTGATGGCCTAAATGTAAATTCCTGGTCTGGAGAATTATTTTTGCAACAAGCTCTACATGATTTCTCATCTGTATTTAAGCGAGATGGTGAAGATAATGACACAAGAAACTGCTCAATTATATTGAAAGTCCAGCAAAATGGAGTAATGTACAGCCCAAATATTTCTTTAGTTGGTGAGTGGAAATTTGGGTCTCTGGATGTAGGCCCATCCCATTTGTTTTGGACAAGAGTTTTGAAGGGAAAAAATCCTCAGTGGAAATACTCATGTGGTCCATCTCAGCGGAGCCGGAAGAGGGTTCAGCATTTTGTTGGTTCAGGAAACAGACCTGATGTTGAGACTGAAGATATAGTAAAAAAGCGCACGAAGGTGATAAATAATGTTGTTGATCAATCTCATTCAAAATGTGAGGGTGAAAATTTATCTACTGGTACCAGGGAAGGTTAGTGGTCATTGCTGTTAATTAGTTCACTTTGTTTTGAACTTTTCTGGTTCAATTGAGTTGAGAAGTAGTTAGAATTCTTTTATCCTTTGTGGTTTCCCATAGTAGTTTCTGATACCATCACATACTTTTGCAGGAAATTCTGGAGATTCAGAAGGTAATGTTTCTCAATTCTTGTCTTGTTCAACTGTTTGTTTTGGTGATCCACTGCAGGCAAATCACACTTACTCATTTTGTTTGGCTGATCTGATGTCAGAAAGACCTCAAGGTAATGATTTTGAATATGAGAAAGTAAGGAAATTGCGCAATGAGCAGAGGAGCTTACACCTTTCACTGAAGTCAAACATAGCAAAGCTTTGTGAAGTTCTTCTTGTCCCAGTATGATGCCTGTTTCTTCTGACTTAAGTTTTCTTTTTGGATGTTGTCCCATCCCTTGCTGGTTTCTTATCACATTGGCAAATTTGCAATTTATTTACCAGATTTCTTGTCTTGAGGAAATGCACTTCGCGAGGGATTGGAATTTGATTTTCGCTTATTCTTGTTTGTTATGTTGTGTGCATTGATTTCCACAATACACACAGATATAGTGTTACTGAAATGTTATTTATTTTTGGCCATTTGAGTCAATGTAGTTTTGACACTATCGAAAAGTAGTAATGTATAGGCCATTCAGCAATATATGGTTATATGGCCTTTAGAGGACTTTATTTTCTTTGTTTTTGTGGAGCTTTAACCTGCCTATGATTATTAACATTGCAAATATTATAGTTCAGAACTTACAATTTCAGACATATAATAATGATGTAAAAGTGAAACTAGTTTGTCACTGTCATGAACTTTTGAAGGCTAAAGTTGAAGGGCAAGATAAGGGCTAAAGTTGAAGGACAAGATAAGGCCTAAGTTGAACTTTATTATTGCAATTTTTTATTATGGCAGTTTGGGTTTTTATTTTGGCTAATAATGTGTCGACTAGGGAAAACTATCAGAATTATAATGTTGACAGAAAGCAGATTGATTAGAAGATGTAACTGCAAATGGAAAGAATTAAATGGTTGGCAGTGGCTGCCATGGACAGTGATATTGATAATACTGCCATTCAAGAAATTCATGAACAAAGATAAAGAGGTCCATTGATTCTGGATCTAAGTTCTTTTTGCTCTTTAATTAACGAATTTTGGGATATAAATTACATGATACCTACCAGATCCTTGCCTGGATTACAGTAGAAAGTAGTAAGAAAAAAAGTTTTTTGGGGGGGGAGGGGGGAGGAGAAAGAAAAATAAAGACAGCATGCCTCTTTGTCATGGTGCTCTGAGGATGGTTTTTAAAGTGTTTTTTCTTGATGAATATTTAGGCATCAGAGAATCTGGAGAGTGGTTTTGTATCCCTTTTTAATAATATTCTTTAATTTTGTTCTCTATCTTGTAATGTGAGTATAAAGATATGGACTTCTGAAGTCTTAGTGAATTGATATGTTATATGAACAAAGGCTTCACCTTTTTGCAATTGAAATAGTACTCCAGATCATGAAAACACAACCTGAGGAATGTTAGAACTTGCATTCAAATCTCTAATTCAACCTGAGGTTTCCTAAGCAGGATGATTTTAAAAAATTTTGTCTATTGGATTAGATTTAGTATTTTATTGGTCTAAATTTGGTGGTGTTTTAACACAAATTTCTGTCATACAGGATAAAGTCAAGATGACGACTGATGAATTTCTTGAATATGTCATGAACAATCACCATGTCAATAGGAAACCATCGTCAGTATTACAGGCTTTTCAAATATCTCTGGTCAGAGTAAACTCTTCCATTTTCTTCTCTACCATCCTTGGACCCCCTTTTTCTGTCTGAGATCTGTCTTAATTGTGTTCTAAGAGGAAACTGGTATTTTGTTCTCTCTATTTACATATGTCTGTTGATAAGCAAAGGTCAGACTGATAATTTTAGTTATTACATTGTTTCATTTATTAAATCATTTTACCTTGATTATTACACAGTCCATATCATGGTTGTCAAGATGATATAAGTAGACTCATGAGATCAGGATAGAAAAAGAGGGGGACGGGGATGGGATATTTAATAGACATAATAAACCTAAAATAAAGTTAAAACAAGAAACTAATGAGGTAATAGTGTCTCCAATGATATGTATTGCAAATCGAAAAACATGTTTCTAAATTGTGAAATGTAAAACGTATCAAATTCTAAGATTCAATAACAAATGAAGAATAGCTTGAAATATAAAATATGACATGTATATCTTTGTAATATGCATAAAATACTTAAGATAATAAATCTAACCCAAGAGTTAAGAAGAATACTTAAATATAAGTCTTATATAAGCTCATTAGTCTTATCATTTGTTAGTAATTAACTCTTGCAATAATCTTATGTAATATTCTTGTCTGCTTTCTTCATAAGAGGCATATACAACATTTAATGACAATGCAACACTGCCTTACAGCACATTTCTGAATCACCAATCATGCTATACTTTCATATAGGATTGAATTGATTGATTCAGCCATCAATTCTATATTGTTGGCTTTGTGACTTGGTATGAATTTTAAGATGTGAATTGTGAATCATACAATTCAAGATTACTTCCAATTCAACCATTGATTCATATCGTTAGCTGCGACCCGTTACAGATCGTAAATGAATTGTATGGTTTTAATTACTGTGTTTAATCATCTATAAATTAATTTAAGGCTTGACAAAAAATTATCCTAATCGTCTGAAGTCTAAACTTCATACTTAATTCACAAGATGGTTAAAAATGCAAGATTTGGCCAGATCCCAATTGCTGGGTTTCACACAAATTAACTTGTTTATACTCAGTTCATGAGATCATTTGTGTCCGAGCTGTGTTGCAAGTTCACATGACTTTCTTACATAAACTACATAACTCATTCAAATTTACAAGTTGTATCATGAGTTTAACTACTAAAGTCTATCTCATAAATGGCTTGCTGGTTTTCATCTGATTATCCTGTTCAACAGTAACTTATTGTGGAATCCTGGAATTTGCTTTAGATGTAGATTACTCTCACTAGAATATGAAATTGAATATCAAACTCCAGGTGCCAAACTTAGTGTGGTGCATATGATCATTTGCATCCTATGCCTGTACAAAAGGTTCAGTGAAGGGAGTACTGGTTCACCATTTTTAATATTGGATTTACACAGAATTGTGCTTTTGCAACTGAAACATTTTTTTCATCAAGGAGTGACATTTTCCGATTGCTTCACTCATTTGATGTTGATTTAGTTTGCAGAAATTCAAGGTATATGATCATCTGAAACTATTTTATGAGATGGATGCTCTGTTACCTATGTAGGCAGCAAAAAGATAGCCAGAAAGACATGTTGCCTATTGCTAATCCTTTCCTAACTGAAACAAAACATTTAAGCTACTCCTAAATGCATAGAGGTGTTGTCCAGAAGCTAAAAACTAATCAGCCTTATTTAAAACAAAACAAATAAAATAACTTTAAAAGAACAACTTATTTAAATTAGATGCGTAATGATACGTAATCACCAACACTAGCTATACTTGTAGCATTCCCCATCCCCTTAATATGAATCATTTCTTCATTGTTCACCATTAATTCACGGTTTTCATCTCTTAGTTTTGGCTTCTAATTTGGTGGCTTGGCATGAATTGTCCAGCAGATGTCGTTGTTATGATTAGCCTTTGCTGCAATGGTCACAACAAGATTTAGTTTTTCTTTTCAACTTCATGTCAAATCCTTGATTGTTTGAGAATCGCCGTCAATACCTCGATGTAGGTCCGGGATACTCCTTTGTTCCATAGTCCGGGACTATTTAAACTAACCAATTAAGAATTCTCAGATGTACTAGTACTAGCAAGTGCATCTTTGATGCAGTCATCAATTCTCCCGAGAGGCCACAATTACCGCGAGCAAACATATTAATGACGAGGAAGGCATTTTTGCTATGCTACTAATACTTTACTTGCTCTGCTATTCTGCCCAAGCTTGGCTGAGGAAGAATTACGAGGTGTAAAACAAAAAAAAATATGCGGATTAGGGCATACTATATTTATTTCAAATTTTCCACCATTTACGATATTAAAAAAAAAAAAAAAGTAAGGTAAGGCCATTCCATTTCGACAAAATACCCACACCCAAGTTCCATAGCTTTGGGTCCGCTATCCCGATCATGATTTTCCTACCCCCAGAGGGAAAGGTCCTTCCCTTTTTGGCCGGTTGTGGGCGAGGAGGGATTCGAACCCCCGACACCGTGGTTCGTAGCCACGTGCTCTAATCCTCTGAGCTACAGGCCCCACCCCGTCTCCACTGGATCTGTTCCCTGGAGTACCCTAAAAAAAGGGAACCTTTCCTCTCCCCAGCCATTTCGGCTTAAGAAGATGTAAATCAAGTATTCTCCATGTGAGTAAATCCGTTAAGAATATCTCCATGGAGAATACTCTTAATTTTAAGAAGTTCCACTGTGTTTTCAATGAGTATGTATCATGAGCCACTTTCCAAAAGTCTATGGGCGTAGTGAAGAGTAGAAAATTCTCTCCAAATTTCAGTGGTCATCAAATTGATGAGCCTTGACATACAAGGTTATTTACAGCTTTCCAGAGTTTGATTTTCGTGTCTGTCATATCAATTGCCCACTGTAGTACCTGTAACATAGTCATCCTTGCTACTTCCTCTTTAGGAACTTCATCTCCGAATGGCTCTATTGTTCCATTCAGTTTGTGACTTGTATCCGGCATGGGTGATGCATCAATGGCTCCCTAGGGTTTGTAGCTTTTGTCGCAGAAGGGGGCAAGAACTTCACTTTGTTAGTGTTCATGAATGTTGGCCAGATTTTGACCATATGAATGTTTCAGGCCCACTACCTCTGATGCCATGTAGAAATTCCATATTAATTTATCCTCTGAACTTATTTTGTTAGATGGAAGTTGTGTTACATATATAGATGGCTAAAAGAGAGTCAGAAAGAGACGTAACCCAATGCTAATTATATGATAATCAAAACAGAACATTTGTACTAATCTTATCCTAATTAAAACTGAAAACTTAGGCTGTTCCTAAATGCATAGAGGCATTATCCAAAAAAATAACTGAAACAAATAAGCCTTATTCTAGACAGAACAAATAGAATAACTAAGAAAACAACTTAATTAAAATAGACGCATAATAATACTTAATCTCCAATGAAATCCTGCTGTCACGTTTAGTGAGTTCAGTTATACATGTGTTCTAGATATATTCTAATTAACAAAATATCAAACATTGATGTTCAGAAGTTTAAAGAAGTGTAAGCCACCTCTTATTTATTTGTGATTCTCGCATGGCATTTAACATATATCTGATGAGTTGTTTCATCTTCTTTGCAAATTTCAGTGTTGGACTGCATCTTCTTTGGTAAAGCACAAAATTGACCATGAAGCTTCCCTTATGCTTGCAAGACAGCATTTAAATTTTGACTGCAAGAAAGATGAGGCAGACTATATTTATTCAATGCTGCGATGTCTGAAGAAAATATTTTTGTACCGTACTGGAAATTCCCTGGTCTCTGCCTCTCCGAAAGCTTCTGATTCTGAATTATCAGATAGAAATTATTCCAGTACTGGCTTGGCACCAGAGGTTGAATTGGCCATGAAAGATGTCTCAAAAAGTATTAAAGAAATTCAAAAAAAGTGCCAGAAGAAGATGAGGAAGCTACTTCTTAAGCATCAAGAAGATAAGAATAAGTTGAATGCAACATATGAGGAAGAAAAGGCTGATCTTGAGAAAAAGTACAAAATAGAGTCTGCTGTTATTCGATCATGTACTCCCGGTGAAGTGATGAGAACGGAAAAGCTTAAGGCTTTAGATATGGAATACACTAGAAGAATTGAAGATTTGAAGTGCCGACATGAAATTCTTCTCAAAGATCTTGAGATTGCACAATTGGCAGCAAGGCAGAAGTACCATGATAGGGAGGCCACTTGGGTGGAAGATGTGAAGTCTTGGGCACGAGATGAATTGTTAAACATACTTCCTTCAAAAGAAAATGGGAATCAGATAGAATACTTGAAGAATAGTGAACAAGCTGAACGTGGCAATGGTTTAAAGAATATGTGCCATGTGTCCAGTCATGTTGCCAAGGGTACAAATTTTGATAGAATAGTTAGTGTTAATGGGGATCATGATAGAGCTCAAAATGCATCTGACAGTCAAGTGAAAATTATCTCTATGCATTCCCCTTCCAAAGAACAGAATTCCAATGGAGCCACAAGCATGATAAAGGAAGGGGAAGGACATAAAAATTCTAGTCATGATGGTCGTAGGGAGAAAACTGTGACTGATGGTTCAGAGAAGGATATAACTGTGGATCCTCCTTCGTCCATGGAACTAACTTCTGATGGTGGTGCATCAATTGTTTTAGATAGAGAGATATCAACGAGACTCTCTGGAAATCCAACCCTGCCAGAGGAGCAAACCTCTGATCGAGTCTTACTTCACATGCACAAAGAACAAATTCCAGTTGAAGTGCCTGAAACTAGTCATGAATTAGCTGAATGTTACAATGACAGAGAGCACCAAACAGATGTGGTGTTGGATAAAACTACAACATCAGATAGGCAGGAAGGATTGTCAAGAACCATGAACAATAATACTTCGTCTCAGGAGACTCCATTATTATCAAGCTTACCTTCACTGCAACCATTACTTATCTCATCCCCTGCAATATCTGTAAATGAGGTACTGAGTCCTGTACTACGGCAATTTAAATGATTGTATTATGTTGTCAATCTCAGCATACTCAAATATACTAGAATGGTGTTTTCTGGCTAATGAAATTAGCCTCTTGAAAGATAATTAATAGATGCCTATTACTACTTGAGCTGCTTCAAGTTGTGGACAGCAAAAATGGTTTTCCGGAACTATGATTTATATATATAATGTTTTTTTTCTTTTGAAGTTTCTTTTATAATTTTTTTAGCTCTGGGGTACGAGTCATTGTTTACTTTTCATGAAAATTGCTGGTAGTCGTGGACTTGTCATTAAGCTCTTAAGAAGTTGGGATATTAACCTTGTTAGGATAAGTTTATTGTGCTAGTACTAGGCTACTAGCTGATTTATCTCCCTAGTTCTCCTATGAAATTTACAACAACTAAGACATATTTCTGAATTATAGATTCATTTTACACAATCTTTGATTTTATGTCCTGCCTGCCAGGCAACTTCATCAACATCCCCCAGAATGGTTGATAGAGAGGTGACAGTGGGAGATACGCTGAACTCTTTGCAGCCAATTGAGCCAGTATCTAGTACAGTTGATGTTTTACCAGCTGATCAATCTAATCCTGAGTCAGTCACGGAGCCTATAGAGCAAGTGCCGCAAATACCATCTGCAGAGTCCCTTACGCCTGAACAGGATACAGCTGGAGAAACACAGATCTCTCAGCATGTTGAGCCGATGTCTTCTTCAGTTGATTCTTTACCAGCTGGTCAATCTAATCGTGACTCAGCCATGGAGCCTCAAGAGCAAGTGCAGCAATTACCACCTGCAAATTCCCCTGCTTCTAACCTGGATACTGTCAGAGAAATGCAGAATTCTTCCCTGCAAGTTGAGCCAGTATGTAGACAAGTTAATGTAGCACCAGCTACTCAGCCTAATCATGAGTCACTGACCAGGGAACCTCTAGAGCAAGTGCTGCAATTACCATCTGCAGAGTCCCCTAATTCCACCCAGGATCCATCTAATTTTTCTTTGGCAACTGGGATTGAACTTCAGCCAAATAATGAAGATTCTCTTTCCAGCCATGTTCCTCAGGCATCCATGGAGTTTACAAATCAGGCTGTTGCTCAATCTGCCGCAAATTCTGAAATTGATCCACATACACCAGTTGGTGCATTCAGAATGCAATCTTCAGACACAAGAAATGTGTTCACTTCTCCAGAGATTAATAATCGTTATGTACAAACTGCAACCCAACTGGTGAACAGGATGCTTCCACCTTTGTACTCTGATCCCCTCAAAAATGAATTGGATAGATTGCGTAAAGAATCAGAGCATGCCATAAAAAACTATGAAGATATGGTTAGTTCTGGTGCACATAGATAATTTTGCTGTGGCTATGCACGTTCTAGGTCCTTTTATCTTTATCTTTTCTTCTCTTTCATTGTAACTATTTTTCTTATTTATGCAGAAATTGCAGTTGAAATCTGATTGTGAGAGGGAGTTAGAGGAAATTCGCAGGAAGTATGATATCAAATTACAGGAGAATGAGGTTCAGTTTCAACTGAAAAAGAAGAATCTGGATACAAGTCTCACTTTAGTTCACATGCATAAGATGTGCGCAGAGGCTTTTAGGTCTAAATGCATGGATCCTAAAGGATCTGGGGCATCAGGGATGCAGCAAGGTATATTACTATAGAGATTGAAATTTTTTATATTACATTTATACCCCTGACTAGGGATTTGTTGAGATAGTTTAATTTCACTTCTGTACCCTTTCAAATTTGTTGCCACTGGCCAGTAGCGAAATGTTCATGCCATTGCTGTCTATTATTCCTACTGACCAAGGAAGTTTTTATGCAAGTTTGAGACTTTATTGGCTGCTTGAGATTAATCTTCTAGAGTAATCTTACAGGGTAAACATTATGCTTCCTTTATTATTTACATTTTCTTGTTATCAGCTCTTATGTTTGTCCAAAAGAAGAGAAAAAAGCACATCTACAGGTAAAAGCTACATGGGATGGAAACCTGCATGACACAGTTTGGTGTTGGGCGGGGGTTGGAAGGCTTTATTTATACTGCCCGTCCCTTAGCAAATAATCACTATGTTAGTGGATTTTGTGTAGGCCCCTGCTATTCTCCTTTTAGTAAACTAAAAAAGCAGGACTTTTGGAAAAAATGAAGACTTTTGGATGTCATTATTATTTTGGAAAGTACTATCCGGACAATGAACAACCATTTTAACTATTTCAGGTGGCTATATCTGAGTACAATTGGCCCCACTTAAACTCTGTTCAGGCGAGGTGCCAGTTAAAGACTGGTGCAGCCACATGTCAGGTGTAAGATTATGAGATAGTTCTGCAAGTAGCATTAGTCATGTTAGTGTCTTTTTACAGTACGTTCAACCGGGGGTCCAATAAAAATTACCAATGCATGTGCATTGTGTTTATTGTACTAAACTCACCAAATATGCACATCATTTGTAGATTCTTGCACTTCATATCAGCAAATTACCACTGCATCACCGAATTTTATGCATTTGTTTCATGTTTATTCTACTCTACTCATTAGTGAGTATATGGATCATAAATATGCATGTCAATTATTCATTTGTGGATGCTTGTAATACTGCTATATGAGATTTTTTTTTTTTTGTTTCCCCTAACGATTATCTTAATTTCAGATGCAAGTTTTGGGCAGCTCTTGGTTCGGCCCTCAAGACAGCAAGGAGATGTTAGGCCTCCCCATTTTGCAAGTCCATCTAGGCCCCCTGTATCAACTACTCTGCAGACTATGATGCCACCCCTATCCACTGCGGCTAGCTCTCCAACCAGGTTGCCACCTATATCCACTACGACTATCTCTCAGATGGCTGGTTACAGTGCGTCAGCCATGTGCTCTGGTGTTTCAAGACCACCTCATATCAACTCCACTACATCTTCAGCAAACCATCAAGCTGGTAGTGGGTTCCGTACCACTCCACCACATCTCCAGCCTTACAGACCGTCAACATCTATGCCAGATGCTCGTCTCCCTACACTTCCGCCTGGGATGTCAAGGCAGCAAGTTCCTAATAACATTTCTCCAATTCCCTTTTTTCCTCTCCATCCTCAACCGACACTTCCAAACTATATATCTGATCCTCATAGTAGGGTGAATTGGCCTGAAATCCCTGTTGGACTACCCCCTCCTAACTTATCTGCCATGGAGCCAAATATGGATGCTAATATTCAACTGGTTATGAATGTGCCAGCCTTGTTACGCATGTCGAATGCGGCTTCATTGCACCAATCTGAGTTTGGTACCGATAGTAGCATGCGGGATAACTCTGTCCATCAAGCTACATCTGCTGACATAGTCTGTTTATCGGATGATGACTAACCATTGAGAAAGTTTGGGTTTCTGCTATTTTTTCCCCAACGCTCATGATGTCGCAAGCTTCTTTTAAGTTTGCTTTAGTTTCTTGTGGGTTGGGGGTTTCTGACAAATTTAGGAGGGCTATTGTTGTACTGATGGTGAGGCCATTAGATTCTCTTTTGACTTTTGTTAAACGCGTTCTTGTAATTAACTGTTAGATATTGAAGTGTACATATATGTAATTAATTGTCTTGGTTGTATTTCTTGAGTATGGTGCTTGGGCGGAATACCATTACATATTATATAGCCAACTATGAATTTTGACCGAGACTTATGCGAATGATCTGGAAATTCCATCCTGTAGAAATTGTCCTTACAATCAGATTATTCTAGTTGAAACCGAGCTTAATGGGTGAGATCAATTGCTATACATAATTACATGTTAGAAAATTACAAGATTTTGTCAATTACTTGTGAATAAACCCCGAGACGTACTGACGGCCCAAACTTTGATAAACCTCTAAGCATGCCATATTAATTACTATTCAGGAAACAGACATCTTTATGATACTGATTAATAAATTGTACTGACTAAGAAGGTCCTTCATTGGGTTCTTAACATATTGGAAGAGGAATACCATCCCAATCCTTGAGGCATTCAAACATCGGATCAATCATCTTTCCCTCACTAATTGCAGTGAAAACTGTGTCAAAATCTTCTCCTGGGGACTTACTCTTCTCTCCAGTTAAAAAATCCGTCCTCAAGTCCTCCCTTACAAACTTGTAAAGTGGATAGGACCTGCAATATTTGATCTTGTTAGGAATTGCTGAACTCCCTTTCTCAAATGCTTTTCTTGCAGACTCAACTTCATTGGGCAACACTGTCTTCAGTTCCTCCTCAAAGGCACCGATCTTGAGGAATATGGAAGCATATCCACTTTTCAAACCATCATTACTCTTCAATGCATGCTCCACAAGCACCTGCCTTAGTTTTTCCATCAGAGGGGAGGTAGCAATACATGGGTCATCGATATAGCCAAAAACATGCTCACGATCTACCACTTTGAGTAAATCTTTCTCACAAAATCTTGAAGGATGAAGCTCCCCGTTTACACCCACGGTCAAGACTTTCTTAGCCACTTGGCTCACTGTATTCTTAACAGCGTTCTTCAAGTTATCCTCCAAATGCCTCAAATCTATGGCTTGACAAAGAGCAATCAAGTAGGTTGAAGTCATAAGCTTCAATATTTCAACAGCTTCAGCTGTTTTCCTGGCAGAGATTAGTCCTAACGAGTTGACATCTTGATTGTGTTGTTCAGCACTTTGGACGTGATTAGTGACTGGGTTTGCTAGATACTGAAGCTCAGAACAATATGAAGCCATTGCTATCTCACCACCCTTAAAACCATAATCCAAGCTCGGACAACGACCCCCAGATAGGTTTGAAGGCAATCCATTGTTGTAAAAATCATTAACCAGCTCAGACATTTGAGCGAAAAGGAGTTTTCCTATCGCAGCCAAGGCTAATCTTGTGTTGTCCATTGAAACACCAACTGGGGTACCCTGGAAATTGCCACCATGAAGAGCTTTGTTCCTCGATACATCGATCAAAGGGTTATCATTCACAGAATTGATCTCCCTCTCAATGGATTTTGTTGATGACCTGATAACTTCAATCTGAGGACCTAACCATTGTGGCGAAGTTCGAAGAGCATATCTATCTTGCTTAGGCTTTTGGAAAGGATCCATCTCGTGCAACTTTTGCGCTGCTTTAACATAAGCACTTCCATCCAATATGTGTTCCATTATTGCTGCTGCTTCAATCTGCCCAGGATGATGTTTCAATTTGTGTGTCAAATGGTCTGTAAACTCCGGCTTCCCATGCATAACTTCAGCAAAAATTGCAGATATAACTTCAGATAGAATGGTTAAGATATTAGCCTCAAAGAGAACTATAGAAGCCAAACCAGCTCCAACCCCAGTTCCATTAACAAGTGCAAGACCCTCCTTTGGCTGCAACTCAAAGAAGCCTTCATGGATACCAGCTAGACGGAAGGCTTCGGAAGCACTTAGGGTCTCGCCGTTGGGGCCAATGGCTTTTGAATTAGGCCTTCCTGTCAATAGTCCAGCAATGTACGAAAATGGGACCAAGTCCCCAGAGGCTGAAATTGAACCACGCAAGGGCAAGCATGGAGTGATGGTGTGGTTGAGTAGTTTTGCAATGGCTTCAAGTATGTGATATCTGATGCCAGAGTAGCCTTGGAGGAGGGTGTTGATTCTTACGAGCATTGCAGCTCTTGTTGCACTGTATGGCAACGTATGGCAAGCCTCTGTTCCATTCCCAAATATTCCAGCATTCAAAAACCTGTGAGCAAACACTTTTTGATTAAAGATTGTCCCATTAGACACACACCCATCTGTGTCAGAATTTTTTACTATATAGATAATTAAGTTGATCGGATCCAACAATAAATTAATTGGAGCAACTCATAATAAATATATAAATATTAAACGTTAGTAGCCAATACCACTAAAAAAAAAAAATTTATTTATATATTTAATTATAATTAATGTGATTTATTTATTTTTATAAATCAATTTATCTTTTGACTAAACATCTGTGTATCATCTTAATATATTGAACATGTACCGATGGGAAGCTAGTGTGTGTGTAGCTTTATGAAAAAAAGGATACATGAGCAAGGATTAACACCTATGTTGGATGTTTTGTCAACTTGTGTTTCTTCCTCTTGTTGGCCCAAAACCAAAAAAACATGTACGTCAAAAATAAAAATAAAAAACAATGGTAGAGTGAAATTTACTCATTTATGTTGCCCACTATAACACCAAAGGTAAATGACTAGAGTAAATTGACATGGAATAAGCATATTCAGAATATTTAAATAGTACATAGTTCATCATATTAGTAAAATTTAATAATATAAATTAAAATTTTAATTCTTGAGATTAAATAAAAGAATTTAAAACTGTAAGGATATAATTATAAATTTTCAAACTATATAATTTAAATTTAAAATCAATTGAAATTATAGAACTAACAAAGTAATTTGACATACTTTCTTTAAATGGCATATATTTATATAAATAGTAACGTGACGATGTGCAGAGTGTTTTATTTGATAAATAGATAATATAAACTCCAAAAGCAAAGATATATCCAGATTGTAAACCCAACGAACTAGACTGGAAGATTTATTTGTTATAAAAGTAACATAAATTGGATGTATGATTTGAATTTTCCGGATTTCAATAAATAGTAAAGAAATTATGACCTGTTTCAGAAATTATAGTAGATAAATTATTAAATAGAGTGTATCTAACAATAAAATAAGTGAAGCGCCAATCATACGAGAACATATAAATACAAACGTTAGAGGTCAACACCATTGAAAATAATTGATATCTTTACATAATTATTTAAGATTAATTTTATTAATTTATTTATTATTTATAAATCAATTCTTGTTTATTCTTTTTCTATTAATCAAATATTCAGTTAAATTATTCTATCAATCAATATTTAATTAAATTTTTATGATTTAAAATTTAAAATTTAATTCCTATAACATTTAAAATTTTAATCTAGTCACTTTAACTAAGTTTTCATTAATATTTCGTTAAATTTATAAATTATTTATTTATCATTTCAATAATTTGAGAATATATAATTCATGTCAATAATATAACTTACATCAACAAAAAAATAAAAACAAATAATAAAAGTGAAATATACTCGCATGGGATACCATACTGCCGAAATTTAACACCTAAGATGAACTGACATAAAATATGTTTGTATAATGCTACAATATCGTATAGATTAGCCGCAATGTCATATAGATTAAGGGTGTCTCATTGGTCTGGTTAACTGATAAATTTATTTTGACTTGATCACATTGAATCAATTTATGATTAGATTAAATAAAAAAAATTATAATTTTTATTGATTCAAACCAAGACAGGTCAAGCCAAGTTCGAGGTGACATAAGACTTAATTCAACCTTATTTAATATTTATTTTTAATTTTTTTAAATTTTTATAATATATTTTTAATTTAATTTAAAATAATTTTTATTTATAACTAAATTTTAAAATATTAATTTTTTAATTTTATTTTCTTTTTTTAAATATATTTTTAAAAAATTTATTTTTATAAAATGATTCATATTTTATGTTAAAAAAAAATCTGACTCAGCTAATTAATAATTTGGTCTAATAAGACGAGGCCAACTCTATAATTCAAAGAATTAATACAAATATAAAACTAAGCCACATCTCTAATTAGCAAAAAAAAATCTATCTCAACCAATCCAACCATATTCACCCGTATAGTTCAATCACATTCACAGAATCACTTAGAATTTAACCTTCATACGCAAACAAGAGGTTAATTACTGAGATCAAATAAAAGAAATTAAATCTGTAAGGTGAAAAGGGGGCAAGGCAAAGCCAAGCGAGAAAGTGACGTAATCGTCGTTGGTACGGAAACGAACAAAAAGATTAACGAAAGACCAAAAAAACAGAAGGCAAAAGCTCAGAGAAGATGAAGCTCTTAATGAAACGGCGAAGAAGTTATATTATGATGATCACCTGATGAGCTCAGTTTGCAGCGCCACCCCTTGCCTCGTTCGCCGGTGCGACGTCGCACCGAACCCCGTTGTCACTCCATAACTGTCCGTCCCTTTCCTCACGCTCTCAATCACCCACGCGCTGCTCGCCTCCACTCTCTCCCTCCTCCCCTCCTTCAGCTCCACCTCCGCCGTCGCCGCCGCCACCGCCGCCACCTGCCCCACCGTCAGCGTCTCCCCTCCCACCCTCACCACCCTCCTCCGGTAACCCCTCACCATCCTCTTCACTTCCTCCACGTGGCTCCCCCTCATCGACTCCGCCGCTTCCTCCCACTTCAACGCATCCTTAATCTCCTTCATCCTCTTCTCGTTTTCCCCCATTACAACGACGTCGTTCGCGCTCTCCTGCTGTAACATTGAGAAAATGTGAAACCAACTCGAACGACTTCAGTTTTCGGTGCCTGAAGAAGAAGTCGATCAGTCGAATGCGAATCGGAGGTGAGGAAATCGTGGAAGCCAAACAGAGTAGATATGATATTGGTCGTTCGGTTTCTGAGAAAAAGTGAAAGGAGAATGATGAGAGAATTTTTTTTAACCTGATTTTTTGTGTCTTTTATTATAAAGAAAGCAAAAGAAAAAACGCTGTGTATTTGGGTGAGGTTTGTTCACCCGTCCTCGGCTTCTTTAAATACAGAAAATCAAACGTATAAAGAGGGTTGGGCAAGAAGCTGAGTGCATTTTGTTGCCGTTCGATCCCCATTTATTTGGACGGACACGATGCTAACACGTGGACGAGTCTAAGGCAATGAGAATTACATGATGCTTTGAATTTTTATACTGTATCTAAATTTGATCATAATTTAAAAAATTTATTCAACCTGATAAATTTTACTTCAAAAATATAAAACTTAAAGTAAAAAACTCAAATTGATAAGCTTTATTTATAAAATATACCAGGTTCAAGTATTTTTTAAAGCCTAAGTTGAGTCCGAAAAATTTAGATGAATACTTATTTAATAAGTAAAAACTTATTATTTAAAAAAATTAGTATAATATGATATTTAATAAATAAATAAAAATTAATATCTCTTATTTAAAATATTTATACCAATACAATAACTTATTTATATTTACAATTTCTCTATATATAATTTTACATATAATAATTATTATTATTTATTTTATTTCTCTCATGTATCAAATAACAAATTAATTTAACCGTGATTTTAAAAAACTTGATTGGCTTAACCCAAAATAAATAAATAAATGTCTTATTAAAATAAGTTTAAGCTTTTTTTTTAGCCTAATTTTTAAAAACTCGATCTAATGCTCAGGTTTGGGTGTGTATATGTGTAATGCATGCGAAAATAATTTCTATGTAATTTTTTAATATTTTTATTGTATTATTTCTTAATTAAAATGTAATAAATATATATTTTTTGTATAATCTCACAACATGTGTATGTAATTATAACTAATAATATAACTTCAAATTAAATTATATAATTTTATATTATTTTAGTTAATTACTTAACAACTAATATATATGAAGCTATGCACCTAAATCTAATACATACATACAATAAAGGACGGATTCTGTAGACTAATTCACCTTTGAATTTTGTGAAGACGTAGAATTTATTTTCTTGTTGATATACAATATTTAAAAATTTATGTATAAATAAACAAAGTAATTTTACATAAAAGTGATAAAATTTTATTCGTCCTATAATACAACCTCTTAAAAATTTCAGTTGTTTATAGCATTACGTTTGGTTTAGAAGGGGCCCCTAATTTGTGGGAAACGCGAATTTACTGAACCTTAATTTGTTGCATTAAGGAGAATACAATCAAAAGAGGAGGAAGTCACGAAACATTTGCCTTTAATGCACAAATTAATCCCATTTGACTATCTCATCTTTGTTAAGAAAACGTGAGATTGCGACCATTGCACTTCCATCATTCGCCGTTCATTAATTTCCCATCAAAGTAGCTCATTTATCATTTATGTTTTGTCTTAATGATGTACAATCTAATAAGCATCACTCACTCTATATTCATATATTACATGACAAGAACGTGTTATGTAAATGATGCTCCAGTATTCCATATATATCTGTAGAGTATCCAATTTGGATCTCATGAAATCTAGATACATAGGATATAGTAAATATGAGTTTGAGTAGTATGGGCCGAGTTAGGCCCATTTGCACTTAACTAGCCCAATTTGGTTTTTATTTGTTTTTTTTCCTGTTATGAAGTAGAAGAGTTTGAAAGAGTGGCAAGTTCAAAGGAGAAGAAAGCATATATTTATTAAACTGACGTACTTAGTAGGAACTAATTAACGGAAAGACTTAACCTGAGTGTCACATCTCACATGAAAACGCCATGATTGTGTTTCCTTTATTTCTGCACTTTAGACTTCCCAATCCAAAATTTTGTAAACTTGTATAACTCATTCCTCAATCAGTTGTATCATCTCCGACCCTTTTCATTAGTCATGAAAAACCAAAACTGCGTTACTTTCACTGCCTTCTCGTCGACAATGACAATGACAAAATTTCTTACATGTTGCGTCTTTTATTGTTTCATTCATTTGAATGTAACGACTGATAAAACATCGTTTTATGTAATATGATTATTATATCTAATATAAATAAAAGTTCTCTTATTTTTGGGAGGCTTTAATCAACAATAAGCAATATTTCAAAATGCAGATTAATTGAACATATTGGGGAGAATTAGGTGAGCAATTCAACTACGGATGCATGCATTAATTTGTTACGTTTGGTGTTTCATGAACTCTTGCTTCCTAAGTTATCACACTTCATGCGGTTCTAATTACCATGGATTTTCTTCGTTATATATAATTAATTTATCATTGGCGTTAATTTGCCCACAGTATTGTTTCTAACAATTAATTAATCCTCACGTCACATAATACTGTAAAAATCCAAGTGTACATGCTTGCATAGAAGTTTAATCAGATGAAAATAACTTACATCACATGTTAACCCATGGATACGTTCAAATTAAATAGGAGGTTTATTTGTATTAAATATGCATCAAATACAAAGTGATATGATATACTTACATAAATTTGTGGAAGGTCTTTTTCTTTTTAATGTGAGATATGTTTCAAAACACGGTGAAATGCTTACTCAAACAAACATTTAATTATTTATATTCACTTTTTTATTAGTTGTGACATTATTTTAAATTTAGATTTTAAAGTTTACGATAACATTATTTTCATTAATTTATTATTTTTTTTATCTTTTTCTATTAAATTTTAATAAGTTTTTATATTCTTTTATTTATTCTTTTAAATTACTTTTGCCTACCTTAAAATTTATTATTATATTTTTATTTATTTTTATATCTCGTATATCATATCATGTCATATTTTATACACATATCCTTATTATCGGTGCTTATGTGGTTAACCTATACGTTGAAGAACTGAAACCACACACAGAAAAACGATGAAACAATCATTTTCCTGATGGTGCAGTTTGAAACGTAATGAATATTCTTTTGGACAAATTTAAGGTACTTCAAACGCACATCGTCATCTAAAGTAATACTTTACACTTAACCAGCAGTTGCGAGAACCTTCACTGCGAAAGCAACAAGCTAGGGCACGCATGCTAGCATGCGCTATATATCCATATTTTGAACCAAGTTGGTTCAGTTTCTTAATTTCTTTAATTTACTACTAATTAACTCTCTGTTTGTTTTTTCAGCTAAGTAAGGAGTAAGGATTGTCACATTACACATGAAGTATATGTGAATTTTAGTTTATTTGATGTAATTATTTTAGACAAGATTTTACAAAATAGTACCTTGAGAAAAAAGGCCATGAATGTTTAACAACATTATTTGACAGGCACTTTTATTAGTATTATTGTGTTTGGCTGAGTTATTTCTTGTATTACTTACAAGAGAGATTTTAAAGTTTCAATACAAGAAAAAAATAAAGATGAGAGGTTTTAGAGTTATAGTAGAAAAAAAAAAATAATGAAGGTTTAGAGCTGTGAAAAAATAGAAGAGGGGTATGTAACAATCCTATAAATAAGATCTTTTATTTATTGTTAAGGTATCATGATATAATGAGCTTTCGGATTAATTATGAAGGTGTAATTAAGGTTTGAGAAATTGTGAGTAAGATAAGATTTACAATTTTGTCCGTTCAAAAATTATAATAGTTTGATGTTAGTAGAAATATCTCTTTTTAAAATCATTGATGTATGCCTATTTGAATAATCGAACTGTGATAAATTATGGGGATTTTTTTTTTTTATCTCGATTATGTATGCGATTACTATCATCGTCAATCCTAAGATGAAAATTAACGAAATAGATATTAATTTAAAAATAAAATAAAATGATTTTCTTTACCAAAAATAAACTCATTATTTCTTTTGTGAAGCTTTGCCCAAAAAAAAATAACTGTTATAAATCATTATTCAAAAATAAACAAATTTAGGAAAGGTCGCCAGAATCATAATATGTAGAGAAACATTTTTAAAATACTTATTTATGAATTGTTAACTTATAAAACACTCTCACTTTATTATATGACATACAAAGACTTCATTACCAAGTTTTTGTGATCCAGTCAAACGTCAAATTTTAAAAAAGATAAATTATTTTGTTAAAATTTAGTTGCAAAGGATTTAGTCAAACATTAATGTAAAATAAGATAAACTACATTATTTAAATTTGATTGTATGCGATTCAGTCAAATATTAAATGTCAAAGTAGATATACTACTTTATTGAAATTTAGTAGTATTAGTGTATTACAATACTAAACCTAATAACATACGTTGAAAATGTTGAAATATTACATATGTGAGTTTGAAACATATATTATATGCACATGCAAGTAAACCATTCGTGAACAATACACCAAATGGTGTGTCGTTTTACATGACTGTAAATTTTTATAAATAAGAGTTTACTCTTGTTCATTTAGATTATCAAGCATCGAAAAGTATAACTACATAGTGTGTGAGTGAAAGAGTTATTCTCTGAGTGAGTGTGAGTAAATTCCAAAAAGTTTAAGGTGTGGGATAAATATGCCAAGAGTATTTTTAAGATATCACTTTTATTACTGTATAGTACTGCAATTATCATAAAATTGTAATTTTTGAATAAGAGAGGTTTCACTAGAAATATTATATTTACCTATTGTGTGTAAAAATATAAAAAGAATATTTTGTAATTATCTTAAATATGGTTAAATATTTTTAAAGTTTGTCCCGTAATTTTTTTCTCAATACTTGAGGGTTTTTCACATTAAATTTTGGTGTTCATTTTTTAATTGCTTTGCACATCTTTTATTTCTAATGTATTGTGTTATTAATAAATTTAATTTATCAAATCTATTCGGCGTTCATTGCCACATTGTCACATTGATTTACTCTGACGAATCAATTTCATAGCCCAATAGTTTTGTCATTGTTATTTGACAAATCCCACTTCTTGTTTTAGTCGGAAAATTTAAAGGAATCAACAGCAGCGAGGTACCTGTGGCTTTGAAAATACGAATTTATAATTTTTGTTTTAATGTTGCTCTGTGAAACAAGACTGTTAAAAAGCATTGTCTATGTATGATGGAGAGTGAGAGACAGTTGTAAACCTTGCCAAAATTTTCAATTAAAATAAAATAAATGTAATTTTTTATATTAAAATTTGACAGCTGTCAAATTTAGGATATGTTTGATTGGTAGAAATGGTGAAAATAAGAATTAGAGTGAGAATAAATTTTGAAAGAATGAAAGCTTACATTCATATATTGTGTTTAGTATGATATTAACAAAAATGTAGGAATGGAAATGAAGATAGATCAAATTACTACAATATCTCTACTTTAAAAATTATCTTTTATTTTATAATTTTTGTAATCCCCTTCTTTCTTTCCGTTGCCGTCAGAATCCTCTTTCTTCTATTATCATCTTCTCCGCCGCTGTTTAGTGTGTCCGTTCATCCTTGTCTCTTAGAAGGGAATGAAAGGGTGTGAGAACAAAATGGTCATTTGACCATGTATTCCTAGGAATAGTTGGGGTTCCATCGCTGGTGGGATTTAGATTACCATGACTGCGGTAATATGGAAACCCAAGGGAGTGGGCCTTAGATAATTTGCAACCAAACATAAGAATTCTCACTCCCTCCCCTCATCCTCCGTTAACCAAACAAATCTTTAATTGTATAATCATGCACTTTGTTCACAAAAAAAGAAAAAAACTTATATATGGTTTCATATATATTTATATCAAATATATCAGATTCCTTTAATTACCTAACGATATGTGAACAATTTTTTAAAATGTAAGAATTAATAATGTTAATAAAAAAATGAATAAAATATACAAATTATCTAAATGTTATTAACGGAACCTTATATAAGTATATAAGAGATAATATATATAAATTTTGTCCTTGCAAAAATCATATTCTAATTGAAAATTATATACTTGTTATGTTTTAATTAAAATCAATAATAAAAAATTAAAAGCTTACGTATAAAAGTATTCCAAAAATAAAACTGAAAGTGACAGTGATCGCACTTGAAGCAGTGACAAGTCCGGCATAAGAAGAGAGGGGATAAAGATTATAGTGAGTGGGCTCAGGAAAGCCCATACCCTTTTTAATGGGCTTAAGGCCTTAACTAAATGTTTTAATTTAGTGTATAATTGAAGTCCATAATTTCAGGAGTCAGCAAGACAAGACAATTCTTGTTTGTTAAAGGAGGAAAAAAATATAGGTTTAGTTATTCTGTTTTTTTTTAGTTCTGACAATTGTACTTAAATTTTCAGTTTAATTGTTATATATTTTAAAAAATTTATATTTGAATCGTTATGATTTAAAAAATATTAAATGTTCTCCCATCATCATATTTTATTCAATATATTATTGAATTTTATTAATTAAACAATATTATATATCATATTGGCATTCTTAATATATTTGAACTACATGAATCAACATAGATTATATTACATGTCATAAATATAAATTTATTTTATTTTATTATTCACTTGTACTCATTTTATTGACAATACAGGCTTAATATTTGGCCATATTAATAAAATTTAAACAAAAGTTTAACGGTAGAAACTAAATTAAACATTTTCTAAAATTATAAAGATAAAAATTAGAAAATTTTAAATTCTACAAACTAGATTAAAATATAAACACTAGATGAAAAGTTTAATATGGTTTCAAAACCAGGTGCGATAACATTTTTGCTAATATACTGCATAAGATCTTCATATGAGATCGTCAAGCAAATTTTAATACCCAAACTCTAGAACAGATTTGGAATTCAAACCTAACTCACTACCTTTCTTTATCTATTCCCTTTGTTTTCTGGGAGCAAAATAAAAATTAATGGGGTTAATGTATGCTTGCATTAGCAAGCTCGCAACATGTCGTGATCATAACATTAAGAAAAATAAAATAAAACAAAACGACAAATTTAAATTAAACTTTTAAATGCGATCAAATGTCGTGGGCGTTACATCAATATGTTTAATACCCTTATTTGAATGTTTCACAAGCATCCGAATTTTCAAATCAAGGTTATTCCAAGCTGTACTTGATCTCTTCTGCTTCTTCTTTTATATAATAATTATTGATTTCGTCATTAACACACTTCACTTCGTTTAGTTGAACTAATTTTATTCTCATATATGGATTTCACAATTATATATACAACTGTTTTTATTAGTAATTTTCTAAAGTAAATCAAATACAGTATTTTAAGCTTATTTAATTCTACCTCACGTTATTCGAAAAAATAATTTCTCACCCATTATTCTTATATACTGCATTTAAAAATACTTTAAAGAATACTTAATTATTTTATATAAATATGTCAGAAGATAATAATTATCTGTGGGTGAGTATGGTCCATCGCCCATACCTAGAAAAAACTGCATTTATGAATATGCCAGCTACTTGTGGACTGTATATATATTGGTGGAATTAGCTGATCGTCTTTATTCGTTTTCTTGGAATTCTTTCAGGAATAAAGTTATATTTAGACGTGGATCATAATTTACAAATTTTGCCTGACTTGATATGTTTAATTTAAAAAAATAAATTTTGAATAAAAAATTTGATTTGTAAAATGAGTCACATTCATATTTTTTTAAAAGTTTTGTTTTAGCTTAAAAAATTTAAATAAATACTATTTTAATTAGTAAAAACTTGTTATATAAAAATAATATTTTAGTGTAATATGATATTTTGATAAAAATATAAAACTAATATATTTTATTTAAAGAATTAATATCAATATTCACAATATAATACATTATTTACTATTAATGGCAATAGTCATAATAATGTAATTATATTTGTAATATAAGTTTTTTTTATGTTTAATGGTTGAAATAATTAAATTGAGCTTTAAGTAGCTAATTTTTTTAAAAAAAATTGATTGAAATATTAAATTATTTATATTTGGGTCAAAATTTTAAAAAAATTAATTTGGTTGACTTTGGTCACTGAGCAAATCTATTCAAGTTTGACTAATTTTATATAAGTTTGACCGAGTCTACTCCAATTTCAATTTTATGATCGAGTTAAACTGATTTTTCCACCTAAAAATATACAATTAGTGAGTTTAATAAGTTAACTTACGATTTTGACAACTATAAATATAACAAATCATTTGAACTTACAAATTATCTGTATATAATATAACATATAATAGTAACAATTATTTTTGTTATTTATCTCAAATCTTAAAAAATTAATTCAGTTTACCTTTCTTTAAAAAACTTAATTGGCCAATAGATCTAACCTAAAAAATATAGATAAAAATTTAATTAAAATACGAACTTAAATTTTGTTTAGTCCAATTTTTAAAAGTACGGCCTAAGTCTAGTTCTATCATAACTAATATGCTAGATATAGAGTTGGATTTATAAAAAGTGAAATTTTTTAAATTAAATATTTAAATTAAAAAATAAATTTTTATAATTCAAACAGAATAGATTCTTATAAATTAAAAACTTAAATAAAATTATATATAAATTAAAATCTTTTAAAAATTTAAGGAAAATGACTGTCTATTCTCTTTGTGTTAGTTGAAAATTTTACAAGGACTTAATAATTTTATTGATAATATTTTATTACAAATATGAACATTTAAATTTAAAATTATTTTTGTTATAGTTAAAATAGAGTTAGATCTGATTAAACTTTGCTAACTGAAAAAACCTACCATATTTTCGGTGTACATATACAAGAGTATGAAACATTAAACTAATTTTCTCGTTGATTTATTATCATGTGATAAACAATATGACAAATTTTTGTTAATAAAAAAAATATGACAAACTTTTGTATTGACTTGATGTATGAAAAGGAATAACACCAACATTTATTCATCCTCATCCCGGAGTGCATTAGGATTGTATATTCTTCGAAGTGAAAGCCTAAAGCTTCTAGAAGAGTACTCGAATAGACCTAATCTACTTTGAACTCGTTTGTCACCTATAAAAATATTAAAAACGTGAATGCGTTTTTTATTCGCTTAAAAAAATATTTTATTAATGTAACACTACATTTTTTCCCAACATTTTAAAATTATATTTGAAAGTTTTGAAATGAATTGAGTGAAACGAACAATAAAGATTTGAAATATAGTCAAATGGAAAATTATGATGATTTAAAAGTTTTAATGAAGAAATGGAATAATTCTTTTGAACATCATATGGAAGTTAGATCCAAAATTAACGAATGAATTTTTTTAAAATATACCATTATAAAATAAAGTAAAAATAGTTATGCTTATTTTTATTTTTAATTGAAAAAAACATATTTGTTATTCAATTAAGATTTTATTCCTTTATGTTTTTAAATTTTAATGTGAATAGTCAACAAAAACGAGATTTAAAATGACAGTAAACATAAACTTATATTTACTATTCTATTTTATCTAAATTAAATTTTTTTAGTAATAATTTAATTTACATTAACCATTTTATAACAAATAATTCATCAAAAGGCTCTTGAAGACATTAAATTTATTAGTCATTTTCACTTGTTATATGTTAATTTTAACACAATTAAGAGTGAGTACGGGCTAGACCACATCATATTTTTTGCCGACTCAAGACTAGGTATGATTTAATGACTGAGTTCATCTTTTAGAACATAAACTCAACTTAGCCTAGTTTGACTTAGTTATTAATCAGGTCGGGCTAGGTCTTTTTTCTTTTTATTAAATATGAATTATTTTATAAAAATAATTTAAAATTAAATTAAAAAATTTAAAATTTAGAATAACAAATAATAAAAATTTGAAAATAATTTATATTTTAAAATTAATTTATAAATAAAATTTATTTTAAATCAAATTAAAATTATATTATAAAAATTTTAAAATAAAAATAAATATAGATCGAGCTGGGCTAAGTTATATAACTCTCAGGGACCTAGCCTGATCCAATTAAAATTATAATTTTTTTATTTAATCTGACCATAACCTAACATGATGTGAATAAACTAAACCGAATTTATCAAATTAACCAAACCAATACACATCACTAAACACAATTTAATTTCTCTCCTACTTCCAACCGTTAGTGCGTGACGTCATCTTCATACGCACATTCAACTCATGAACCAAAGCAAAATACAAGATAAGAAAAAAAAAGAAAGATAATACTTTGCATAACAAGTAATACAAGAGAATGAGAAAGGAACAAAATAATGAAAACCTGGTCAAAGGGGTGTGCAGGTCTTACATAAATGTAGATATCTATGATATCACCATCCAAATCGGATTACCAATTAAATTTATGATATGAGAATTTGATCGCAATGAATGCGAATCACAATTTGCTTTTAAGGCAATTCCTGCCACATTTCTCACTGCCCACTATACTGTCGTCATTGAGCACAGAATGTCATGAGCCCTTTCAAACTTTCCTGCGTTTGTTGCTTACCATCCAATTTTGCCTCATTTTTTCGCCTTCCTATTCAATTTCACAACCACCACACTCTCAACCCACCATTCATTTTTGGCTACTTTTTCATTTTGTACGCTTATGTATTCAGTCACGGTTAGATATAAGTACTTCGAAAATTAAGTTAAAAAGGACGTACTCGTGGTTGTGGTTGTGGTTTTTGATACATTTTCAAGTATTGTATTGGTTAAATATAAAGATTTTAAAGCCTAAATATATCACTGTCTAAATCACACGTTGAATTACAAAATTAGAAGAAAATAAATGCTTTTAAAAAATTGGAATGTATGTTATCATTAGATTAAGAAAAATTCAACAGTTATAAATTTATAATTCGTTTTTTATTTTTAATTAATTATTTAAATAAATCATTCAAAGTTTGAATGTTTATGTTTTTCAACGAATATATGTAAATTTTCATAGGTGAAAAGTTGTATTCTTACAAATACGGGCTATAAATAAGAATCATGGAAGATCAGGAAAAAAACAATATTATAATCTTCTTGACATTCTACTATGTTCATTTAAGTTTTAAATTTATAATCTGTTTTTATATTTTTAATTAATTAATTAATTTTATATTATTTAAATAAATAAATAAGTTTTTTATTTATTTTTATTCAAAGTTTAAACGTTTATATTTTTCAACGAATATATGTAAATTTTTAGAGGTGAAAAGTCTAACAAATGGGCTATAAATAAGAATCATGGAAGATTAAAAATAAAAACTATATTATAATCTTCTTGACATTCAACTATGTTCATTCAAAAGTTTTTTAGAGAGATTTTTAAAAGTTGTTCGTAAATTTTTAAATGTTAGAGATAACTTTTAAGGATGATTAATTATAAATTTTACAACAAATATAGTAGAAACAAATATCATCTTATAAAGATAGTGTGATAAACATACAATTTTTGTCACAATATTCATCTTTCCTATTTTTTAATCTATTTTATTCAACAATCATAATAGCTTGATGTATGCACTAATGTTTTTGGATATGTCTAAATTATATATATATATATATAGTTCTATTTCTATTTTAAATATATACAAATTTTATAAAATTAAAATATGATTAAAATTTTGTCAAGTATAATAATGAAGTTTCTTTTTTAAAAAAACATAGCTTATTAAAAATAATTTTTTCTGCTATTATTTTGCATTGAAAATTATAAATTTCGTAAATTAATTATTTTGTATTGGTCAAATATATTTTTGACACTTGTTATATTTAAATAATAAATATAAGAATATTTTAATCAAAATATGAGTATCTGTAACTTATTTTTTAAGTTGTAGGGGAGGAGAAATCAATGTAGAACGTCATTTGATTTAAAGAGGAAAGAGTCCAAATTCTTAAATTAAAAAATACTATAATTCGAATATCACTCTGTTAAAAAAAATATAATTTTAGCTATTTTTTAAATGCTAAATCTGTCTTTAAAAAATCACTCAATATTATTATATCGAGGTGTCAATGTTTCAAACTTCGAGATGCTTTATTCTGATCATCCATCTCAATCGAAATGCATTGAATAAATCAAAGGATATCGGGAGGTGAAAATGCACCTCTGAATTTAATGAACACAACTAGAGCACTTCAACAAACCAACTTCACATAAGTATATATATATATATATATATATATATGAAAGCCTCTATATCTCCACTTGAGTCTTCCCTTTCCAAGTAGGGTCCCCTCTGGAAAGATATAGGCTCCTTTTATATCTTCACACAAGTTAGTCTGTCCTCGCTACACAACATGAATAAGATGACCCTAGTCATATGAATTTAAGGGCTGGTTGGTTTGTAAAAATATTTGTTAAAAAATTAACAAAAATGAGAATAAAAATAAAAGCTTTATAAGTGTGTTTGATTGCTGAGAGAAATAAATAGAAATAAGTAGCAATTAACTTGTTTAGTAGAAAGAAATAACGAAAGAAAGAAAATGACTAAGAAAAAATTTATTATAATACTCTTAGTAAATTTTTTTTATTATAGAATATATTTTAAAATATAATAATTATTAAATCTCAAAAATAAAATAACAGGTGAAAATTATATTATAAAAAATTAAAAAATATAACTTAGATAAAATTATAAAAATATAAAAAATGCACAGTGTTTTATATTATATATAGAATTTTCTATTTTATTGTACATTATATATTAGAATATTTAAAATTTTCAAAATCAGCATCTTAAATATATTCTAATTTTAATTAAATATATTTTATCATTATTATATGTATTAAATGCAAATCATCAAATTTACATAATTAACATAAAAATGCAAATAATTCAAATCTGTGTGTGTGTGTGCGTGTGTGTATATATATAAAATAGAAGGAAGCTAGTATCGTTGATGCGGAATCCCAATAATCTTTTTGCCCTTAAGCCCTTTTTCCTTCCTAGTTATACCCTACACTTTCTAGGGCAAGTCAAGCAAAGACCCAAAAAAAAAAAAAAGTATTTTATTTTATCTTTATATATAGTTCAAAGGAATTACTCCTCTAATCATGTCACTTGTTGACCAGACGTCGATACTTATCAATGTTAGTGGTTTGGTTTTGTTTAATCCGTTGATACATATGTTTAGATGAATTTAATTTATAAAAGTTAAATAGATTTTAATAATAATTAAGAAATTTGTAAATATGTCAATGCATGGACGGATTCAATTGGAAGAGTGTCTGTCTCTCTACCAAATCTACGACAAAACTTTTCTCAGTTCTTGTTGTCATAATATACGAAGAAAAGTTCATCTGAGTTTTCGGTTAGTTTTCATCAACCCCATTTTTCAGTAAAATTATATAAAGATATCCAGAAAAAAAAAAGAGTAAAATGTATAAAAGTGAGACCTATATATACCTTTATTTATTTATACATTTTTATTTCTTAATAAATTTTAAAAATATATATAAATAATTATTTTCATTATTTTTATAATTCATTTCAATCACAATAAATGTGTAGGAGGTCCCACAGTAGTGAATAATAGGTGATACGAAAATGAATGTACACAAAGACAGAGAGGTATGTGGTTGAAATATGAAGAAAATGTATGGGGGAAATATAAATGAGGTATAAGTGTTTGGCTTATTAGGTCAAATTTCATAAGAACCCCTCTTGGTGGATAAGCCACAATATTGAGTATTGATTGAGAGGGAGAGAAACTATATATAAACATATATATATATATATATGGTCCCCAGGAATTATGACTACAGAGTTGCCCATTATGTAAGGCAAAATTAAAATCCCACTCATCTATGTTTCCCACCAAACTTCTCTTTTTTTTATTTTTTTAAATAAAATGACACCTAAAAATTATAAATTTAAAATAGTTATCATTAAAAATATTAAATTTTAAAATTATTCTGAATGGATCAAGAGACAAAAGTTTCTCTTTACTATGACGGACCATGCAATGAAACTCTGATTTTACCCAATAGGACAAAGTCCTTTAAAATTAAAAAAATTTGTACCTGTGCCGTTCAAAATAATTTTAAAATTTAAAATCTTTCACTATAAATATTTTATACTTACGATGTTAATCATAACTATCCCTTTTTGTTTTTTTGGTTGGACTTTCCTCTGTTCTTCCAATTACCTTTTCATCCTTGCCTCTACCCTCCACCAATTTACTACTATTCACAAACTCATTTATAGCATAAATGCTTGACTCTTCATATATACACACACACACACTATTTATATATTATTGTAATCTAATTTCTCCAAAATTGGAATTTGTTCTAATATTTCAATTAGTATTTTTTAAAAAATATATTCTTATGTTAAACTTGTTAATAATCAGCTACTGGGCTCGGCTTGATATTATATATTTTTAAAATTTTTTATTTTATGTATAATAACTTTTATTTAAATTAAAATTTTAAAATATTAATTCTTTTCAAATTTTAACCAATTCTAAATCTTCAATTTTCTTATTATTATATTTTCATTTATTTCAAATCTTTAAATTTGTAAGAAAATTAGTTTTATTAATAAAAAATATTTTTTCAATAAAAAATATATTTTTTTTTAAAAAATAATATATATACCAAGCTTATACTTAATATAACTCGATCAACCTAATTATTTACTGGGCTAAATTGAGTTGGCTGACTCACAAATCTTACAAAAATTTAATCTGAATTGGTTTGTATTTACTCCTAATATGCACATAGGCTTTGAAAACAAAACTTAATTATAATTACATTTTTCAATAAAAATTCATCCTTTTGTTTTGGGCAAACAATAAAAATTCTTTTATTTTCAAGTGTAATCAAATTTGGTAAACCATGAGCGAAATAGAAACAAAAGCAGCCTTGAAATTTCAAACAGGCGTTAAAGCAAAACTGGATGAGGCAATCTACGTAAGCACGCAGTGTAGTTTAGATAATGAAAAAGACTTTGCAATAATGGTTGGGCCCATTGCCATATAAATAAATAAATAAATAAAAATTTTCAGACTAAACTTGATTGCAGCGAACTGTATTTAATTTCATACTAAATATCAGTGCGGCTGAGGACAAAAGTAGAGGTATCTTTCGTGAAAACGACTCTTTCCATGCTAAGTAGTAACCCTCCCTTTTTTTTTTTTTTTTTTTTTTTTTCAGTTTGGATCTGATAAAAAAAAAAATTAAATGTATTAAAGCATAAGGTTTATGAAATTTGACCATTATTTTGTGAACAAATAAATTAAGAACATTTCAGTTTCAAAAGAAGCCACAGCTCAACTAGTAAATGCTTATTAAAATAAAACCACCAACATAAATTAAAATGAATTTTTCAATGTAATTGTTGTTAGAATTATTATTATTATTATTGTGGTTGAAATTGTCACTATTATAACATAGATCTAATTGTGTCTGTGTCTATATATATATAGAGAGAAAAAGAGATAATTATGTTACGTACTTTTTTAGGAGTTTGATAAAGAACATTGAGAATAATAATATTTATGACTAAATTGATTAACAATTTTTTTACTTATTACATGTAATTAAAAATAAAATATCTGAAATTCTTTAAAGTTTTATTTGGTTTGATTTTTTTAAAATCAATTTTGCATCTAAAATCATTTGCACATAAATAACAAAAGTTACTTTTGCATTAAATAATTTATATAAATAACAAGAATTAATTTCAAACAAAAATCTCAAAACGTAAATTACAATGCAAAAATACATTTAACTAAAATCAATTTTATTCTCATATTAAATTTCATTATCTAGGAGCCGATGGCTCACAATACAACCAGACAGTTCAATAATCAATTTGTCAATTAATTTTAATAGATTTACTTATATCACAAAAGGAAAAATAAATATCATTTTTTTCCCCATCACATGTGATCTGTAGAGGTTAATCTATTTGGTCGGTAGTTATCTCATGATAATTGTGTTAGTAGTCTGATAATTCGATGGTGTCAATTTTTAATTATTTAGAAAATTTTTAACATGTAATGTAAGAGAAAGGCATTTTTGTGTTTGAAAAATTTTATTTGATAAATATTTTTAATTATTAATATTTGAGAAGTAGTTTGTATTTGATAAATTTTTGTAAAAACGAATTTTTATTGTCAAATTACTTGAAAGTATAAATATCAAAGAGGGTAGACCAAAAAGTTAAAAATAATTAAAGTAATTAAAAATTTTAAGTGAGGATATTTTTGTTTTTAAATTTGTTTACTTTAAAAAATTTTCAATTTTTTAACATCCTTCTTAAAAAAATTGATTTTCTACTATTTAAAATACCTTATTATTATAAAAAAGATCAAATATTAGGGTATATCGAAATAAATATATCTTTTAATATAAATAACTCTCTTTCCATAAGTTTGGCCAAACAGACAATTACCTATATATGTGATGAACAAAAAATTCAGACATAATATTAATGTTAGTTTCGTACGATTCTTCTAAACAAAGAAAAATCATGAGCATTGCTAGAATGCACAAACCATGACATTCAATTCAGTTTACAGTTTTGAACACTTCCAAATCCATTTTAAAGATTTTATACTGATAAAAAAAGCCCGATTGATTTAATGATTAAGGTTGGGCTTTATTTTTCGTCCAAAAGAAAAGGTAGAGCATTCTTTTATTTTTATTTTAATTATTTGAGTTTAAATTTTGTGACACCAATTAATTTTGTTTAAATACTAAGTATAAAAATATACTATTAAAATCATTAAAAAAAACCCCACAAAAATATGAATAAACAGGTACGAATTCATGTAGACATGGGGTCCAAACATGAGAATGGAGTGGGTCACTCATGATTATTGTGCCTGCAAGTAAAAACAAATGTGAAATTATCGTATTGATGATAATGAAATGAAAAGCAAGAAATAAAACAAAAATTGAATTGGGGACAAAACTTGAGCGCTTACACTAAATAAACCACTATCGTGGTATTTATGATAATCAACTAGAATCCCGAGGGTAGGTCTGACCCTGAGGTGGTGAAATATTAAGATAATGATATAAAGAACTTCAATTCTGGTTGTTCAAGTTGCTATAATATTGTTTCATTCCATCCCAGAGCTCCTGCTTAACAAATTCACCTTAAACTTCGCTTTTCCTTCTTATTTCTTTTTCTCTGGATTGGTTTACGAGTTTTACTTCTTCATCTTGCTTCGGTCTTTGCCTCTGCGTCTGTTGATTTTCATTTCATGCACTTTTCCACAGCTTCTTTGCCCTCTCCAGCATGTTTCATCTTGGGTTCAATATCATTGAAATCGCTCGTACATTTCACTCTGAGTATCGCAGCTTTTTGGGTCACTGCTTAAGTATCTGACTGTCGAGCCTTTGGGAAGAATATGGGAAGCAAATGGAGAAAACTGAAGCTGGCTCTTGGATTTAATATGTGTGTTTATGTTCCTAGAGATATAGACGATTCCTCCTCGTCTCTGAACTCCGCAGCAAGATTTGCCGATGCTTGTTTGCCGTCTGATGTTTCGCCGGCCAGTGATAACTCCGGTCATCGCCCAACAACTCCAACTCCTTCCTCATCTGGTCTCCGGCTCACCAAATCCGGACCCAAATCACCCAAGGTTTGCATTTCCGATTTAACTTCTGCATACTTAGAAAGAAAGTCATAGATTTTCTTCGATTACTTTTTCTTCATTAAAATTTTCTTTCTCTTGTTTTCGCTTCCGCTGAATCTTCAGGATAGATTCGGATTGAAGCTTATCACTATTCGGGCTGGGGCTCATTCCTTGAATTTCTATTTCTATTTTTTTTTTTTGGCACTATGAGAATTAATATTAAGACCTACCTGAGTATTACAATTAATTAATATTAATTACATGATTAAATAAACATCAATGTCAGGTCTAATCAATGGTTAATTTTTGCTTTTACTTTGGCTTTTGGGTTGGGATATTATACTGGTGGGCATGTCAGAATGTGACATATCTGAATCTGACTATTGCGGAAGCGATTCGCAATTACGAAAAGGGCTACATTTACTTATACCATTATTCTCCTTTGCCTCGTTACTAAAGTGTTCCATGGATTGATGTACTTTTCTTTCCTGTATATTGTCCATGTCACCAGGCTATCAGCATAGAGACCCCTCAACCATTAATTCTGAAATTCCCTAGCTTCAGACAAAGGAAATGTTGCAATCACCAGGTCGGAAAATATAAAAAGAAAAGAACTCCTAGAGAAATGAATAATCGTTGATTTCCCCTTCTTTTGATGACAATTTTTTTTTTTTTAATATCTCGAAAGCTTCAATGTTGGAGTTGCAATTTGTCCAAGTACTTTTTTGAAAGTCGTTTGCTGATTGTATTTAAATTTCCCCTGATTTCCTAAGTGTTTGACCACAATAACGTTGACCTTTTACCTTTTCTGTGTTGTAGTTTTGCTGGGAATCGTCAAGTTTAGGTAATTAGGCATCTAAATAGGCAACGGTGGCAAAGAAGGGTAGCATTCTATTTCATCTTTTTATGCACTGGTCGTAACAGTGGACCTGCATCGGGACAGAAGGGGGCAGTGTTAGACACTATAACGTAACAGTGACCTTTCCAAACTTCGCTATGTATACTTTATTAAGTGATTGCTCAGATTCGCCGATTTAAAGAACTTGCTTTTCTTCCTCTGAAGTTAGCTGACTGATAGAGAGATTAATTTAGAATTTAGACATTTAAATCAATATCCCCTCGTACATGAAGTCATATGTGACAACTTTACCCATTTCTGAATCTTACTACTATCATTATCTGAAAAGATGTAGTCCAGATACTCGCTGACTTAAGGTGGGAGTGGGATTTGAACTTAGGATCAGGTGTTGTTGTTGATTGGCATTTGGGCTATCTCTCAATAGCCAACACTGTCTAATCCCAGGTTAAAAGTTCATATCCTAACCCAAGGTACTAGTATCCAGTGCCAGGTATAATTTAAATATTTCTTAGGGAAGGAAGCAGATTCTCTTCTTGATAAATATTTATCAATTAATTTAGTAATGGAAAAGCTTGAGGATATTTCTTTTCACATCTTAGGACACTGGCACAGCTGAGAGATTAAGAAATTAAAAGTATTAAGCCCAGGATGATGTTAATGCTCTAGTACTCTTTCTCGGGATGTTTATTCCACAATGTATTCGCATCTCAGTGCCTTCAAAACATATTTATTAGTGCCTCATTCAGTGGCATCTTCATTGGGAGTTTTATAATTTCTGTTCAGCCATGAGCCTATGATATGGGAATGACAATGCATTAAACTTGGATGCTATTTGAATGGAGAAAAACAAATCCATAAATTGTTCTTTTCCATCATTTAGGCTTCCAAACTCCTAAAGAGTCACTAACACTTGGAAATCATTTCTTTGAGACCAGTTTTTGTATCCCTTCTATGAGTTTTATTTGAGATTGATCGTAACCTCCTTATCTTTCTTTCAAAGTGTGGTGAAGTGAGGGATTTAGAACTTGGCACCTAGTGACAAGGTGTCAGCTCAAGTAGTGTTAGATAATTAATTATAGTAAGTTAGTAACTAGTAAGCTCATATGGTCTTACAACTGTGAAGGTAGTGTTATGAGAAGATTTTAATTTTGTCTGAATACTATTTAATTAGTCATCAACATATCCTTGTTCTTCTTTTCTTCTTATTCTATTGGTAGGGAGTTTGGCATTTAAGTTTTAATATCTGGTAGAACTGATGCCAAATGAGGGTGAGATTACAAAGTTGCATTCCCGAGAGTAATATTTTTTTAAAATACTAACGTGGTTCTTTACATCCTTCTGTTTCTTGGTATGGGGGTATGACGTTTGTATATTCTGCTTGATGTCTATAAGAAAATTTATTGGTAAAATTGCATCACCATGTACTAGTTTTGTATGCCCTTCTTTTTTTTTTTTTTTTTACTTGAAGAAAAAAAATACTTCAACATTCCTGGACGTGGTTTTTACACCTGAGGGCTACGGCCTTCTTTTTCTGACATAGGGACATTTTCATCTATTTTATCTGCAGGGGACATGTGCAATATGCCTGACCACAATGAAACCAGGACAGGGCCATGCCATTTTTACTGCAGAATGCTCTCACTCTTTCCATTTTCACTGTATCACATCTAATGTAAAACATGGAAACCAAGTTTGCCCTGTCTGCAGAGCAAAGTGGAAAGAAGTGCCTTTTGAAAGTCC
Organism: Delonix regia; assembly: GCA_037074485.1. NCBI lineage: Eukaryota > Viridiplantae > Streptophyta > Magnoliopsida > Fabales > Fabaceae > Delonix > Delonix regia. Next base: position 11,511,896 of record CM073455.1, read on the forward strand.
GGTTTCTAATGTTTCCCATGGAATGTCTCGTATCAACCAAATACCACGGGATAATTCATGGACAACAGTCTTACGGCAGCTTCCTTCCACACAAGTGGATTCAGGTGGGCAAATTTCATCACTATATCATGTTCCTGAACCCGCTATTTTCAATGATGATGAAGCTTTGGATCAACAGACTTCACTTACCCACAATAAAAATGAGGCTGATCACAATTCATTAGATTCCATGGAGATCAGAACATATCCTGAAGTTTCAGCTGTTCCAAAATTAGCCTCACATGATGAATTTGCTGTATTAATCCATCTCAAAGCCCCTCATTCAGGGAGAAAACAAAATAGTGTCAGTAACAATACTGAATCATCACCTTCAGCTCAAACTTCTCGTGCTCCAATTGATCTTGTCACCGTTCTTGATGTCAGTGGTAGCATGGCAGGTACTAAACTTGCATTGCTTAAACGAGCTATGGGTTTTGTCATACAAAATCTGGGTCCATCAGATCGGCTATCTATCATTGCCTTCTCATCCACAGCACGCCGCATCTTTCCACTTCATCGGATGACTGATACTGGACGACAGCGAGCGTTACAGGTCATTAATTCTTTAATTTCAAATGGTGGGACAAACATTGCTGAAGGTCTGAGGAAAGGTGCCAAGGTGTTTGTAGACAGCAAATGGAAGAATCCAGTTGGCAGTATCATATTACTGTCTGATGGTCAGGATACATACACGATCAACAGCAGGCCTAATGTTCAAACAAATTACCAGTCTCTGGTCCCAAATTCCATCAACCGAAATAATGGTGTTGGCTTGCAGATACCAGTGCATGCATTTGGTTTTGGTGCTGATCATGATGCTATTTCAATGCACTCAATCTCTGAAATGTCCGGGGGTACATTTTCTTTCATTGAAGCTGAGGATGTAATTCAAGATGCATTTGCACAGTGTATTGGGGGACTCTTGAGTGTGGTGGTGCAGGAATTACAGGTGAAAGTTGAGTGTGTACACCCTTCTCTTCAAATTGGTTCAGTAAAAGCTGGGAGTTACCAAACCAGCATGATGGCTGATGCAAGAATGGCTTCTATCAACGTAGGAGATCTGTATGCTGAAGAAGAAAGAGATTTTTTGGTAACAGTCAATGTTCCCGTTGATGGGTCTTGTAATGAGATGTCATTGTTGATTGTCAAAGGTCTTTATAGAGACCCGCTCACAAAAGAAATAGTAGCTTTGGAGGAAACTAGCAAAGTGAACATCCAGAGACCAGGGGTGGCTAGAGACCTAGTAGTGTCAATAGAAGTAGACAGGCAGCGAAACAGGCTTCGAGCTGCAGATGCAATGGCTGAGGCTAGGGTTGCAGCTGAATGTGGTGATTTAGCTGCCGCAGTTTCGATCCTTGAGAGCTGTCATAAGGCAGTGTCTGAAACTGTCTCTGCCCAAGCAGGTGATCGTTTATGTGTTGCTCTTTCTGCAGAATTAAAAGAGATGCAGGAGAGGATGGCCAACCGACGTGTGTATGAGCAGTCTGGAAGGGCTTATGTTCTATCAGGGTTGAGCTCCCATTCATGGCAAAGGGCAACTGCACGAGGTGATTCCACAGACAGCACCAGCCTTGTTCAAGCATATCAAACCCCATCCATGGTAGACATGGTGACTCGTTCCCAAACCATGATTCTGGGGACCCCACAATCTCGGCGTATTCTCCGGCCTGCTAAGTCATTTCCTCACCGGCAGCGAGGACAATGTTAATGAAAGTGGTGTTTAGAAAACTCTACTCAGCCTTGACACTTTCTGGGAAGACCTTCAAGTTTCTCCATTTGCCTTTTCTTTTTCTTTTTCTTCATTGTGAATTTGGCATGGTGCGTATTATGGGAAGGTGGGAGTTTAAAAGAGATAAAATTCCTAATTTTGGCAGTATAAAACTGTAAATGATAGGTGGAGATAATGGGCCTTTGAATTTTCAGGGGAATGGCAAACGGACAAGGTTTAGGTAAAGTTTTTAAAATATTTACAATCAATTTCTTTAATAAAAACATGACATGTAGGAGAAATTTTTTTTGGAAAGATCCAATTATGTGATTCTAGGTTGTAAAAAAAGAATCAACTAATCATGTTTTTATTCGAGAACCTGACATCAAATACTTATATATTGTACCTAGGTTTTGTTCATGACAAAAATGGACAGGTTGGATTTTACATCGTGTGATTCTGTGTGATGTATACAAGTTTTCTTTCGTTCTAGTTCTGTCTTTTAGCGAGTCAAAAAAGGTTTTTTTTAGGTGGGGGGGGGGGGGGGGGTGGGTGTTGTTCGATAGCCTTGCAACTGTGGAGATACTCGATGGGGAAATTTTTCACTGAAACATATTTGATATAAATATGTATGCTCCTGATTCTTTTCATCAGTAGTGCTCATCTTTTTACTTTTCCTTTTTATGGACTTCAGTTACTTCTAGGTGGATCCTTGGCTTGGCACTAGGAAAAATGGTAACAATGAGCTTCTTTTCACCTTAACTAAGAATTCCATTCTTCAAGGTGATTCTTTTTGCAGTAAGCAGGAATTCATGTAACAGCTTCAAATTCTGTTGCATTAGTTAATTTTATCCTAGAAGCGGCAATTGCTGACTCCACTTCTATTAAAATTATGTCTGATGTTATTACAAGGATCCCTGTAGATCATTCAGTCATTATCCTAGCTGCTGAAAATGGTAGGTTGAAACCATAAAAATACATACACACCAGAGGCAGAAATAAAACATGTGAAGCTTTGAAAAGCGTAAACTTGCGCGACTTAAAAACAGAGGCATACCCTTTCTTGAAATCCCTCTCTTCTAAATCCATCCAAATAGTTGAAAATAGCTTTACCTTCAAATGCCACTGCCAACGACACAAGGAATCATTTTCATTCATTTAATAAACCGTTTTGTCATCCATACATGTTTAAATAACTTACGTAATTGATCAGTTTCTGATAATAGAGTTATCTGGGGAGGTAGAGAATGTTACCATCTTGGAGTTCTAAATGATGGAAACGGAATAATGCATGCAAGGTTTCCAAATATTCTAAAACATTGGATTCTTCACTGTTATCTCCCTCTTTCTGCGATTGACACTCTAGCTTGCTGTGCTCCCATTGGTTTTCTGATTAAGACAATACGTTACACGTACGACACTACAAAAGTTGGTTATCAAATTGCATTAATACAGAACGCTTCGATCCCTCCTTTTAATCCTCTCATAAGAAATTGAAAATGCCAATTTTGGACATATTGTATGTGACTTATTCCGGAGGTATTCACTAAATTAAGAGATTCAAATCCAATTTATTTAGCAGTACCATCACTTCAATCACGCAATTATACTGTTACTGCGTTTATCGAAATCAAATTTTTAACCAACTTATTCGCCAGCGAGAAACTGGCTGACTGAGATAGTAATCAAAGAATTGATCATGCCTCGTCATGCGCGCCGTCTGTCACGTGATCTTCTTCCGTTGTGTTATACTGCAAACGGAGGACGGGTCTACGTGTTTCAGGAAGTAAGCAAGGGTTGTCACCTTCGCTTTACTGCTTCAGCTCTCTACGGCGCTTCGCTCTTCAACTGTGTGTAACACTCTCACACTCTCAATCTTTCCCTCTCGCAATGTGAATGCTTGGTAAGTTCTTCTTTGCCTTCCCTACGCTGATGAATACCAACTTCCATTTTACTCCCGACTCACTGAACTTAATTTTCACATCTCCAAGTTATAAATAATTGCTGCATTTTCTCACGGAGTTGTTCGTCTTAGCAGATCTAAGGCTTCATCGATAATACTTGGAATTCTACAAATTCTGGAGCCAGAGCCCGATCAGTAGAGGTATGCGCAATCCATGTCTCTTATTTTTTTGCCTGTGCAAATTTCTTATTCGGAATAATGGCATTCTTGTTTGGTCCATCCATCACCAACCCCACCAAGTTGGTTTCCTACCTTTTCTCACAATTTTCTTTGGCGGGTGATTAGTATTTCAGGAAAAAATGATTGCGTTTGATTCATAAATTCTTTAACAATTTCGGGGTCAACCGGTTCGATTGTCTCTGTCTAATAATCATCAACATTGTTCACGCTCTTTATCACGAGTAGGCCTACATTAATCCAGTTAGCCGCTGACCCCACAACTCACGGTGACTGGGTCGTCGAACCTAGTTTTAAATTAAATGATTCTGACTTTTCTTTTTTTTTAACCAGCAACTCAATATTTTAAGTTTAAATTCTCAGCATATTTCCTTTCAAAAATTATATTATAAAATCTAAAAGATTTTATTTAAATAAAGCGTTTTGAAAGTTTGTTATCAAAATTTTCAATAAACTTAGTATACATGAACACAATTTTTTATAACACTTAGTCATATAATATTAAATTATATTAAAGATTTATTATCATGTTTTATGGACTGACTCTGAACGGTGGGTGTCTTTGGAACTCGGAAGCAAAAGTTATATATAGCCGTTATATATATCTCCTCAAGAGGAAGCATTTCTATATTTATATTTACTTTTCCTTATCATATTCTCTACGAATAAATGACAAAGCTTTCATCTTTTAGCCGGAAGCAACTATATGTTGTAAAAAGTATTTTTTCGTTAAGACCCAATTCCAAGAGACATTTATGGTATGAACCCAGAAAAGAGTGACAAATTAATCTGGTTTTGGCTGAGTAGTATAGAGGGTTAATGGGTCCTTTTCAGTTAGGGAACGGGTTACTTTCCGAAAGGTGGTAGATGATTCTTTTTTTAGGCTCGTTTCCTCTTGTGTGTCATTTTATAGACCCATTGTTCTCTATCCTCCCTTTGGGTCGTCATAATTTAATGTTGGTGTATATGCTTCCACTGGCTTGGTGAGGCTAAGTTCGCACTAGTCAAGTCACTTTTTTGGTGTTAATTTCAGTTTAGCGAACTACTTAATTTCGGAACAGTGAGAAAAAAAGAATAGAGTGGCTCTGCTCGCTGTATTAGTCATTGCTTTCTCAGAGAAGTTCATCGCTTTGCTGTTTCATTCTCGCTGGATTATCTGCACAGGTTCTGCCAAAGAACTTCTTTGCCTTTTCTTTTACCTCCACTCCTTCAGACAAAAATATTTATGCTTCCCATTCTGAAAAATTGCCAAGTGCGAACTGAGGTGGTTTCATTTAGTAATTCCGGATTCTTTTCAATTAATTAACTCTTGTACGTGTTTAGAAACTAATTCACAAACCGTCCCAAAGGAGTTCTACCAGCCCACTGCCTATATTTATTGTCAGACTCAAATGTAACAATATGATCGGTGCATGTGTTCTCCTTCAATCGAACATTTATGCAATTAAGTTGTGAATTTATATGAGTCAGTTATTCCTCACCGTATATAACTACTAATGGTCAGAACTTTATACTTTGTTGAAAATGCTATTTACTATTTAGTCGATATGCTCCCTACTTGTATATTTGCTTCCGTAATTTTGTGGTGGGCGGGGGGGGAGGATAAAGTTGATTCGAGTGTTTGTTGGCCAACCATGAATTTATTCTTTCCTACCTTTTTATACCTTATATGCATACATGGGCCCCTTAAATTCGGGTCAGAGAAGAGACTTTCTCCCTCATTAAAATGAAATGATCAGCATTTTTTCTCTGCAGCATAGAACAAGTGAAAATGAAACCTGGGGTGGTGTTGGCTGCTTCTGGATTGCTGCCTTGCTGTCGTTTGTATACTTTATTTTTTCGCTAATTTACCTTCTTTGTTTCCACAGATTTTGATTGAACCCAGGAAATTTAAAGAGTAAACCCGTTCTCTTTCATAGAGGTTCACCAGTTGATGCTACTTCCGTTCTGTTCAATTACAATCTCTTCAACGGCAAAGTACATTCTAATATGGCAACTCAATAGCAATATTATTAGTTGCTTCAGTGTATGGGTTGGAATAAATGAAGCTCCAACTCGACGTGATTTTATCTTTTCTAATTTGCTTGCTTTTGATTCGACACTCACTTGGTGGTTAGTATCATGATTTATTCTACTCTTGGATTCTAGCTATCTAATTGTTGTCAGTAGGTCACCTTGTTTTCTAATTCTGAGTACATAATGTTCCTTTTGATATATTTAGAGGATCTATGTTTACATGTTGCTCCTCAATGATGGGATAATCCAAATGAGCCATAAATCTTTTTCACACTTGAAATTGTTTCCTGGCAGATCAACCTTCTGATACTTCTGGCCAAGGCCAATGGACATGTAGATGTTCTTTCAAAGGGAACCAGTACTCTATTGCTAATTGTTCTACATCGTGTGATTGTCGTCCAGGTATGCTATTGATTAATTTTTTAGCAGAAACACCAGGAGGCTCATACTTCGAATTTTTCTGCCTTCTATATATTTTTTAATTACTTACCTAGCATGAGCTTTGCCCAGTTATATATTAGATGAATGTAAATTTAAGAAATTTTTTGGTAATCAGAATTCTCTGGATATATGCATAAAAGCTACATCTGTTATGAATTACAAATTGTACCTATAATGGCAACAATGTGGGAGCAGAAAATACTAGTTGGTCCTTTGTAAAAAATTAAACGGGTGTACTGTGATCCTTCAGCTATTATGTTGGAGAAGTTCAAGTTAAAACATCAGGTACTAATATGAAGTACATTTTTCGAACAATTTTTATTTTTTTCTGATATGGCAAAGAGCAGTCTCTGTTCTTAGTAACCAATATGCTTTCAGTAGGAATCCACGATATGTTATCCATCAGAGGTAATATGAGGAGACTATGATCACAGCCTGAATACTTTACAGTAACTGCTTTATCTTCATTGTAGATGCTGAAGAGAGTGGATCCATATGGACATGCATATGCGATCACAATGGGTTTCCTAAAGTGGCAGCAGATGGCCATAGTCCTAATTGCTTCACAGCCTGCAACTGCACCTGGGGTATCTTCTCTCTTTCTTTCTAATCCCACATTCTTTTCTTAAAATTTTCAGTAATAGTTGCTTACTAAAATTGATTTGTTTGGACTTGAACCACTTTAACATAAAAGATTAGCTTTTCTGTGTTCAACTCTTATTGTGGAGATTTGACACATGATAATACTTCCATAACAGATTGTTTGTTCTTATGGAAAAACATCACATTTATAGCTTTTTTCTTTTTTTCTTTTTTCATTTTTATTTTAACTTTCAATATATTAGTCTTAGGGATGATGATACCATCTTTTGTATTTAAGAAATCCATTGGCATATCTTTTTCGAAAATGGCATTACTATTTTAGAAATGAAGTTCATGTTTTCTTTAAATGCTATGTAGGAACTCTCAGCAAGTCGCTTGGTTCAAAAAAACACATTTCCAGCAAGATTATTGTAATCATCCTAGTAGTATGCGTTATATGTACAGCTATTGCCTCGTTCACATGCTGTGTCTGCCGAAGTGACCGATGTTCTATTCAAGCACCAATATTCTCATCTTATAAGGAAACAAATAGCAATAGTACCACCAAAATTAGAAATAGGAATTCTTCAGTGCCAGAAACAAAGGTTACCATAAATTCTCCCATTAATCGTTTTACAGGTCAGTTGGTGCTTTGTTTTATGTTATTTTCTTAATTCAAGCGTGTTTTCTTAACCTTTTGTGATTATATGTATAATATTAAGTTCCTATTTTAGTCTGCCACTGTCGTTTGGTTCTTAATGACCATTTTCTGCCCTTTTATGTAGGATGCTTTCAGAAGGCCTCTTTCTTATTTGGGAGCAGGACAGAAACTTTCCAAGGCAAAATAATTCAATTTTCATTTGCTGAACTGGAAAATGCAACTGAAAGCTTCTCAGCTTCCAACCTGATTGGACTAGGTGGAAGTAGCTATGTATATCGTGGTTGGTTGAAAAATGGTAGTAATGTGGCAATTAAGCGACTAAAATCTCAAGGAGGACCTGAAGCCGACTCTTTATTTTTGACAGAGGTTCGTTCACCCTAATATTGTTATATTATTATTTTAGTTGGCCATACTATGTTGTAATTCATATCTAGATAAAAGATGAACTTTTAATAATGCTATTTGCAGATTGAACTATTATCTAGACTCCATCATTGCCATCTTGTGCCTTTGCTTGGATACTGCTCAGAACTAAAAGGGAAACATGTTGAGAGGCTACTAGTTTTTGAGTACATGTCCAACGGCAATTTGAGGAACTGTTTGGATGGAGTTTCTGGAGAAAATATGGATTGGGCTACTCGTGTTACCATTGCAATAGGAGCTGCAAGAGGCTTGGAATATCTCCATGAAGCAGCTGCTCCAAGAATTCTGCACAGAGATGTGAAATCAACTAACATTCTTCTGGATGAAAATTGGCAAGCAAAAGTATGGACCTTGATCATTATTGATAGTAGTTAAACATGGGGAGTTATTACATGGAACATATAGATTGAATTCTAAATATACCTAGGAAGTTATTAAAGTGAACTTGATGTGAACGGTAGTAAGATAAAGCAAATGCTACTAAGTAGTGGGGGGATTTTTCTTCAAAAAAAGATTTAGTATCTAACACTCCATCCACTATTAAGTTTCTTTTTGGAAGTCTTTGTTTCTTGAGAAATATAGAGTTAAATCAGTTAGCCATAGGTGTTATTTATCACTTAATTCATAAGGAGTCATTTTAAAATCTTTAGACTATATCAACTTGCAGATAACTGACCTTGGTATGGCTAAAAACTTGAGAGTTGATGACCCACCCAGCTCTTCCAATTCTCCCGCAAGAATGCAGGGAACGTTTGGCTATTTTGCACCTGAGTATGCAATTTTTGGAAGAGCCTCTCCTAAGTCAGATGTCTTTAGTTTCGGGGTGGTTCTTCTGGAGCTTATGAGTGGTCGGCAACCCATCCATGAATCCACAGGCAAAGAAGAAAGCCTTGTCATATGGGTATTGTACATCATACTTATAATATTAACCTTAGATTGCATTTTTTCCGTTTTTCATGTTGAGAATATCTTCAATGCCCAACTGTTTGTCTATGTTATAATGTGATCTTAGGTTAAAATATCTCAGACTTACAACTTCTGTTTTTACCAATCATCATGTCTTTTGCATCCTTTGATTGCATTTGATTTTCCTCTCACAATCTTGAACTTGCGCCAGCTTCCCATCACATATTAACTTGTTCCATGTCTTACTGATGAATTCAGCCAATATAATACGCAACTAAAATATTGATAAATCATATAAAAATTTCTTCTGTTCTAGGCTACACCACGTTTGCAAGATAGTAGACTAGTAATAACAGAGTTGGCTGATCCACGATTGAAAGGAAACCTCCCTGAAGAAGAGGTGCAGATAATGGCGTATTTAGCAAAGGAGTGTTTGCAGTTGGATCCTGATACTAGGCCAACCATGAGTGAAGTTGTTCAAATTCTTTCAACTATATCACCAGACAAACCTAGGAGGAGAATAAATTTCCCAGTGAGCCTTTTTCAGGTGATCACATTCCCTATCAAGTCTTCATTTTCTTAGTAACATTTCTTCTAAGCTTGTTCATGATTTAGAGATAACCATCTTCTATCATGTAAAGTTAACCATATGACCTTATCATTCCTCTTTCTGGACATGTACGAACTTTATAGGAACCTCAGGATGCAGAAAAGCAAATTCAAGCTCCATCCAGTAAATCTTCAGATCAAAATTCATTGCCACTAGACATTGACCACAATTTTTGTGTTGGGAACGAAAATGAAGAAGCAGATACGGTTTCAGCTGCATATATGGAGAGTATGATCCTCTTTGCTTCTCAACAAGAGGGTTGGCATGCATCAGAGGATGAAATAGTAGACCTAACTGAGCCTCGGTTTGAAACATTTTGCCTGACAAACGGCAATTCCCCTTGAAAGCTTACACCTTCCTATTTCTGGAAGCAATATGGTTTTGACTTTTGAGAACTTGATCAGCAGATTTTTTTTTGTTTTTTTAAATATTTTTTTGGCTCTCATTTGAAAGAAAGAGCACATAGAGGTATGTTGTTAGGGAAGTACAGAAATATTCTCATTGTATTCTTGTCTGTACAGAAAAGCATAGGAAATTCCGATTCTGCTTTATTTGGAGAAGAATCGGATGAGATACTTTTACAAGCAAAGTAAAGGTTTTGGTCATAGGAACGTGTATTGTTTTGATGAAAGAAGAAATATTATGAGGGACAAGAGAGAAAAACCCATCCCCATTCCATTGCCCCCATCCAAATTCTCCCATCCAAACATATCAGTAGTAGTAGGAGGATAGTAAATCTCCAAACCATAAGATGCAATGTAGTTCTCAGATCTTTTACCATATGATCCAATAAGAGGTGAACACTAAAAAAAAGTCATAGACTTAATCTTTTTCATAACAAATATAGATTGGAACAAAGAGACGTCATTGAAAATATGTAAGAGAAAATTGCAAAAATTATTCACTAATACAGAATTTTGGTTTCCTTGTAGGCTGATGTGTTATGGTGTTTGCGGTTTTGATTTCGCCTTTGAATGATAGATATAGGCAAAGCGACCCTTCTAAGATGGGTGATGGATCCACATCCTCATCTGGGGTTTGTGCAAGTAAGTAAGTGAATGGTTTAAGAAATGAAATGAATTTGAGTAACCAAAAGAAAAATATTAACGTAGAAATTTAGAAAAATTTTTATGCACTAATTTTTTAGAATGCGTATCAATTGGAACAAATTTGATGTCATCCATCTATAAAAATCATAGGTTCATGCAATAGACTTGCTCGATCATAATCTAAACTTTCTTCAAATTTTGATTAAGTCTCTCTTTGAAAAATTTTAAAAGCATAAAGAAAATCATTAAGTCAATCTCTTATAATTTTCTTATACTCATTTTTCAAGCGAAATATATAGTTCGTTTCTTTTGATTGCTTTGTGCTTTTGTTTTTATAAATTACATCCACTGGGTATTAACGGTATCTTTCCCTATCTAATTGATTAAGAAAATAATTTTTTTAAAAAAAATATATCACTTTTATTTTTTATTTTTCAACTTCAAACAATCACTATTAGTCGGTGTTAGATGAAATCATAGAGGCAAAAAAAAAAAAAAAAGTTAGATAAAATCACATCCTTTTTTTTTTTTTTTATCGATTATAATGATGTGCGGGTTGAAGATAAGAGAAAGATAAAGAATAGAAATAATAACAAGCTTCCCCTCGTTGTTTTACATAATGGAAATTGATCATTAAACTATTAATTTAATTATAAATCTCAATTTGCACATCAAATAGATCAATGATAATTAATTATTAAATTATCTTGTTCATCGGTTCTTTTAATTACTTAAGATTTTCTTTAATTTTGACCTAACAGTAAAATGAAAATATTAAAGAATCTAATCAATTGAAGATATTCAATTTTTTATTTTTTATTTTTTAAAAAAGAGGACTTAATTTGGTTCGGTTGTATTTGCGTCATGTTAAGCAGGGCTCACTCGGTGCGAGACAGACTATACGCTACTTTTGGCAACTGAGAAGAAGTGTCTTCATTGGGAATGGCCGGAAAAGCTTCAACGACTACGACAACGTACTCGCCGTCTCCGACCACGCAGAAAACCAAAGCGCCTCTTTTCAATGAAGATTGGGTTCGACCCGATGGTCGCGGCTTCCACCAGTGCAGGCCTGCCTGTAAGCCATTTTTAAATTTCCTTATACTTTATGTCTGGGTGATAGCGTTATTGTAATGGTTTTCCATTTCCTGGGTTTAAAAGATTCTGGGTTTTCTCCCAGGTTTAGTAAGATTGATCGTGGTAGATTGAATAAGGTTTTCAAGTTCCTGCTCTATCCGAAGTTGATGAGATCAAATTGATTCACTGGAATAATTTCATGGGTTTTCCTTTTCCGCTTTTTCAATATAATAAATATAGTATGTGTGACTCCTGTAAGTTTAAATTCTTATCGTTCTGGGTTGAAAACACCATGCTATGCGGCGCCCTTTCTGTCTGTGGGTTAATTGGGTTCAAATGCAATATACGTGTTTAAGCTTGCTTTTAATTGCTTGGGGACTCAATGGTGGCTCAATTTAAAGTGAGTTTACTAGAATATGCATTTTTTGGCATCAACATGAGAGTCAAAGTATATGTTGTAGATGGTTACATATAAATTGTTTCCAGTAGAAGTTTTTTAGTGTCTGTTCTAACTGAATAAGAAAACTTGTGGCTCAGAGAGAATATTCAATACTTGCATTGTTTGTTTCTCCGTAGAGCTTATAGCTGTAATTCTATTAGTTCTTTACAGAAAGTAGAGTTGTTTCCATTCCTCCACATTGTTATGGTTACTTGTTTCCAGTTAAAATTTGAAGTTTATAGAACACTAATAGTGGATGTTCTGAACTCTCTCTTTTTACTTTTAAATCTTTTTTTTGCTTTAAAATATTGGTCCCATTGATCATTTTTTGAACATAAGTATATTGTTAAGTTTACAAATTTTTGGTGGCTTTCAGTTTTTAGAACTGGTGCTGTTAATGCTGCCTCTGGATCTGCTTATGCAGAGTTTGGAAATACCAAGGTCATTGTATCTGTGTGAGTGAATCTTTTACCTCGCAATTTAGTGACTTGGTTATTTTAGTTTGCTACTGTTTGTGCTCTTCAGCTAATATTAATATCTTATTTGCATGCTTTAATATAGATTTGGGCCAAGGGAGAGTAAGAAGGCAATGATGTACAGTGATATAGGGCGTCTAAATTGCAATGTGAGTTTTACAACATTTGCAACTCCAGTTCGTGGCCAGGTATATAAAATAATTTTAGATATATATTTTGCATTTTTCTTATTCGGCCATCTTTGCTATCTTAAGTGGCAATTAATATTCAAATATATCAAGCTAGGTATCAGATCACAAAGAGTACACTGCAATGCTTCATAAAGCTTTGGAGGGTTCAATAATGTTGGAAACTTTTCCTAAGACAACTGTGGATGTTTTTGCATTGGTACTGGAATCTGGTGGCAGTAAGTTTGCAGTTTCATAATGTTGTTTCTACATGATCCATTGGTGTATTGTAATTGACAGTCAAAATTTTATGATATAGATTTACCTTGGTGTCAGTCATTTATGTATTGCCTCCATCAATCTTTGTTGATTTGCTTAAATGTGAAAATAGTTTTCTTTGATTGAGTTGCTTGTAGCATAGACTTCGATAACAGATTAGAAGCAGAGGTTATTTTATGTTAGGCCTTAGGAGCTAATAACTTGTTTGAGATGTGGCACGCCATAGTACGCATATTTTCTTTTTGCACTGCATAAAGTTGAAAATTTATGAGGACTAATCATATCTAAAACTTGGATCAGACAGAGAAGCAGTTTAATCAATATCTCTAGGAATTTTTTTGTTCCATTTGATTTGATACCATTTTACTATTATCTTGGTGTCAAACTGCCCATTATCTTTTCTATTTAGTCTCTTGCAGTAGTAATGTTGTTGAACTTATGGCAGGTGATCTCCCAGTTGTCATATCATGCGCTAGCCTTGCGCTAGCTGATGCTGGAATAATGATGTATGACCTTGTTGCCTCAGTTTCTGTGGTATGGATCGTGCTTATATATGCAGTCTTCTCCAATATGTGTTTGCTTTTTTGGGTGCTTAAACTGTTTAATCTCTCCTTTTCAAAACATTTGATGAAATTCTGCTTTCTATCTTATCATCAACTTCCATTTTCCCTTTTCTATTCTGAGTTAGGATTAGCAACTTAGTTTTCATGCTTGCTAATTTTTTTATTGCAAGTATCTAATGTTTTATACCCTAACAAAACCTCTTATGAATTTGAATTTTTTATTCATTCAAACTTGCTACTTTTTTGGAGATGCCAAAATCTATAGCGCAATGGCATGTAGGTTCACATGCAATAATTTCTTCAGGAGAGACCCAATTCTACTTACAAGCTGATTTTACTGCTCCAAAATACTTGTTTAAGTTATCATAATAATAATGTAAATTTGTTCTTTGGTTCCAGTCCTGTCTAGGTAAGAACCTTGTTATTGATCCTATTTTGGAGGAGGAAAGCAGTCAAGATGGAAGTTTAATGATAACTTGCATGCCTTCTCGTTATGAAGTTACCCAACTCACTGTTACTGGGGAATGGTCGACCCCAAAGATTAACGAGGTATGCCTCAATATATTTATTTTAGTTCCGAATTACTTCATCAAGGCATTTCTTTGCCTTCCAATTTTTCATGTGGTGGAGTTGTATTAGTGGCTTCTCTTTACTGCTCTGCACATGTTCTTTTTAAGGAATTTACTCTTTCTGACATGCAAAAGATTGGACTGCTCTTCTTTACTTACTGACTGGGTTTTCTAGGACTTTCATTTGTTATTCTGTTTTGAGATTGTGCTTGTTTTTTTTGGATTGAGGATTTCTTATCCTCCAACTTTCTATACTTTCTTCTCTTAGTAGAATTTCTTCTTTTATAATAAAAATTTACTTCTGGACATTTCTTCCTCTTTTTACTGATTGCAGCAAACTGCAATTTAGTTGCATGCATTTAGATTTCCTACTTTGAGGTTTGCATTGCAATTTTTCTTGCAGAAGTTGCCTCAATTGTCAGATCATATAAACCCAGTTAATAAATATCACTGAAATTAAGATTACATTTACCACCCCATAATTTTATTAACATTATGTAGAATAGAAAAGGCCAGAACGCATTTTTGACGCTGTAGATGTCTGGATGCAGGGAATGCAGCTGTGCTTAGATGCTTGTGCAAAGCTTGCAAAGATCATGAGGTCCTGTTTGAAAGAAGTTGCTTCAGCTTCCCAAGAATAGGATGAGAGTGCATACTAATTCTCCTATACTGGCCACACGATATGCTGTTAATTTTTTTTTTATTCTCTGCATCAACATTGAGACATAGAGAAGGGAGGGGTGGGGTGGTCAGTTACTGAGTTAGATGTGCAAAAAATTTTGTGCTTGAGGTTGTCGAAGGATTCTTCTTGTCATATATCATTTGCTTATTTTAGCGACTAATTTAGCTTGCAATAGGTATGCCACTTGACACACAGCGTCCACAGTTCTAGTTCAATGACATGTTATGACATCTACGCGAGCAAAAAAAATTTAAGAATATTCCATGTTTCGAACTTTGGCAGACCGTAAGAATTTAAGAAATAATACAACTCCTGCAATGTAAAGTTTGATGAGGAAAGGTACAGATTGCCGAATTTTCCATATGTTTAAAACTGAGGGGAAAAAAGAAAGATAAGAGGCTTTCAAAACACCCAAAGATTTAACTCTAATAAAAATATAAACGTGATAAGTACTTTCTTTTGAATTAATTTTTGATATATTGTCATTTCGTCAGTCAAAATTAATTGAATCCATTTATTTGTAGGAGACTTAATCTACTTTGAAAGAATGAACTTTTGTTATTGCTATTATCCATTAAGTCTGATTCCGGAGTGCAGTTTAATTCTACTGACTCTCATAGTTTAACTCAAAACAAATTAGAAGCATATTATGTCAAATCAGTCATTATATGTATAGATAACGGGTGAGAGGGAAAATGCTTCATAGAAAAAGAAGGAGCATTGTATCATAAAAAGAACAAATACAAAACACTAAACACAACTAAATAACTAGTAAAAAAGATACCACAATCCTTAATTTGAAAACTAGTCCAACATGAAGAACTAAAATTGTAATAAGAAGATCTTATAATTGAAGAGTGAAGTATTATTATATATGTTACATGGGGTCACACACGTGTGTTAGAACTGATGCTCAGATCCTTGAGAAGCCTCTCTTGTATGGATACAGTCTGTACTCTTTGGTTTAAAAAAATCCATATCTTCAGGAAGGTACAACTGATCACACTTCTTTCATTAATGGTCCCACAAGGGTTGTCAATCCTGTGTTTTGTTGAATTTATTAATGATGTTTTTTATATTCATATTGAGACAAAAAAAAAAATTATGGTTACATTACTTATTGCCCTTTTAGCTCGATCATTTCATATGATAACAAAGGACAGCAAATCCTGGAAGGTATATGCATTTGATTTCATCTATACTTCTCAGCAGTCAGTCCTTTATAAATTACTGGTGGAAATGTTTCAGAAGGGAGATTGACTCTCTCCTTTTTAGAACATTAAATGGGGTTTTATGTTTTTTTAAAAGTATCTCCTTTACGTAATTAACTGATCAAATGAACTTTGTTAAACAAATAAAAGAAGTCTGTGAACCACAACATTTTATCTATTTGCAGACTCTCTAGTCTGTAAAGGCAGGGCTGCAAGCTAGAATATGAATATCAAGCTTATAAATTAAAATGGGTTCCTCACCATTTTGAATGGTGATAGAATCAGCCACTTGTGTGGCTGTGTGAAGTTTGAAAAGAAATCAGATACTAATTTTTCATATATATATTTTCTAATAAAATAGAGCTAACATTTGCGCAAATAAATCTTTTATATTTATTTGTTATAGAGTTCTTTTGAAGTTGAGAGAGAAAATGATGAAAATGTGTATTAAACTTTAATCAGAATTTTTTACATTCTTTTTTCAATAGATTTTCTAGCAAATATCATAGAAATAAACAAGAAATAAGGGAGTGTGTAAATATACAAAGTATACATACATACATACATACATACATATATATATATATATATATATATATTCTCACTTTTTGCATCAATTTATTTTTTCAAAATTTACCAAAAAAATTTGGAAAAAAATGACAACATCCATTTTTGTTGGAATCTACTTTTTTCACCCACTCTTTTTCTTTTCTTTTTTTGTAGAGATTTTAATTGTAATTCAAATTTTAATAACTCAATTAATAACTTACGTAACATTGGGCCAAGGTTGATTAACTGGTGGAAGCATCCGTATTGTCTTTACCATCAAATAACACATTTACACAATATTTTGCCGGAAAAAATAATTTGTGAAATTTAAATGTATATATGAGAGATTATTAGTAAGCGAGATCGCGCAGGCTTGTCGTATATAAACTCTAAAATGAAACCCTAAATTACCTGCAACAAATGGACATTATTTAAAACAATGGATGCAGGCACAACTCTGCACAAAGCCATTCATATATATATATATATAATTATTACTATATATTTATACATGCAGAATTAATGAATAAGAAATGCTGCACCGTCAGTGGACAAAAAACAAGGTATAAGGAGAGACCGTGAGGTCTTTGAGATGAGGGAGACTGAAGGGTGTTTGTTTCTAGGCCATGTATATACTTTTTGTAACTTCTAACTTGTATGATTGGAATTAGAGAATGGACATGAATGCTTCTGTCCCTTCCTATTGGGGCATTATGTCTATAGTTGTTGCTATTTCTTATCACTTTCATCAAACCTCATTCAACTAAAACTTATAAAATTGTTCATTAGAGTATGACTCTTTTTTTTTAATTTGTTTGCACAAATTTTAAATGTGATGTTTTCACTACAGTTTAATCTTATAGATGAGTTTTTATTTCAGGACAGTTACGTCATGAGATATTGTTCATATATGAATCCTCTTAAAATTTTTATAACGTAAAAATGGAGGAAAATAGAGAGAAGGATTTAGAATTCCCACACCTATAGATTTAAAGAGAGAGTACAAGCAAGAGAGAATGTGTGAAATCATGAATTTCATGGATCTATATTTGGTACATTTAGAATTCGATGCAATTAGTGTATTTAGTTATTTTGAAAATAATTTTTTTATTAAAAAAGTTAATATATATACTTTACAAAAAGAAAAAAAAAAAGAACAACCCCAATTCACCGAATGTGTTAAATCTCAAATGATCAGAATTTAAATTCGAATTTCCATGCATTTAAACTCACACACTCTCTCTCAACCTATCTCTCCATGGCTAAATGTATTTTGTGCATTTAAACCCTTAAATGTGGTGGATTTATGGACGTGTGTGATCAAATACTTACGGCCTAAAATTTATGATATTTTGAGGGTTTTTCATTTTTCTTTTTTATGGAAAGAGGAAGGGTTGGATATGTTTAATTTATAGTGTTATTTTTTGTACAACAAGTATATTAATATACTAAATTATAATATAAAAATATAATTATAGTAATATTAACATAAAAAATAATAATATTATAATTATATCTTTATATTATATTTAAGTACACTTAAAATTATAAGTACACAACAAATTTTAGCTTATACTTGACATGATTTTGTGTTTGTAGGTGAATGAATATCAAATTTATAAGAAAAGGAATGAATATAGATGATTATCAATTATGTATACGGTGATTTGCAATTAAGGAGCCCAGAAGTTTGAACAATCATTTGTGGATAAAGAGGTTGATGAGTGGGGTAAGGTGGCTCGAAGATTATTGGAAGCCCCAAACAAAGAATCCAGATTCTTATGTATCGACCCAGCTTATTAAGGAAATTAATGATTAATTATATTAAAAAATTCCTGTGATAAGTTTATCACTGAACTAATTGCAGTAGAATTTACAAAGCCGATTTTTAACCATTTTTTTTTTTTCAACGAAAAGCTAGAGAAACTTGTTTTTGAATCAGTATTCACTCTTTAGATTAGTATTTTTTTGTATATGAATGAAAACTTATCTGTACATAGCTGGACCAAATAATATGTATAAATAAAAAAAAGAAAATTTAAAAAAGAAAAATCCAGATTCAGATAAGATGAAAGTCCAGTTGGGTGCAAAGTATGGTCCTAATGGAAAAGCGTATTGCACCGACGGCTTCTTTGTCTTCATGATTACCTCGGAAAAAGTCAAAAGGAGCTCCTTGTCAAGTGGCTTTTATAATTTGATAGAAACACAACGCTGACATGTTCCTGTATAAAGTTTCAGATCAACAGCATTTCTTACCTAAACCTCTTAATAATTTAATTTAAGGATATGAAATTTTCAGAGTTAGACATATTTAAAAATATCCAGAACTTTGGGAAGTGAGTGCTTGTTTATTTATGTAGTTATTATATATGACTCAAACTAATGAAGACATTAGGACTGCCTTTGGAACAGTGTGATTACAAAAGAAATGTGAAATTGACAAATAGTGAGCTGTGGAGTTGTATTGAATAGAACCGCCGGTGATAGCTTTTGCTTAAAGAACAGAGGAGCAAGTGCAAGTCACACGTGTCAAGATGCCATAGTAGCGTATCTAACGTAGTCAACGCCTCCTCGGATCATTCACACGTTAAAATAATCGAAAGAAGCATCTCTTTACCGGTTCGTTCGGGCCATCATCGTCTCTTTCTCTCTCCAAAGCTATGCGGTTGGACATGGACACACTTACTTGACCCTGCTTCTCTGGCTCTGCCTCATATATGTTGTTTCTTTTTTCCCATTTTTATCCTCCGAAGTCATACTCACATCTCACATTCTTGCTTTGGCTTTTCCCTCTCTGTCTCTGCCTCTCTCTCTTTCTTCAGTTTCCCATTTGAATGTCCATGCGGCTTATTATTTCTTTCAGTTTTACATGATCCCCATTTTTGAGGGGAGACTCACAAAAACAACCCAGAAACTTTTAGTCTTCATCTCTCTCTCCTGAACTCTTTATGCATTTTCTAAAAATGACCCATTGTCTGTCTCCTTAGATTTCTTTCACCTGTTATGAACTGTCTTTTTTCCTAGATGCTAATGGTAGAGACCTGAGGCGCAAATGGAAGAAATTGGTTACATGCAGAGAAATGCCCCAGAATCTGTCTTGCTTCGATTGGTGCATGTTCCCTGTTTGCTGGCATACCTGTAAGAATTTATATTAAGTTTATATAAGTCAAAAGATGGTAAAAGAAGATACTACGTACATTTATCTTCCACCGATATGCTTAATCCGTTATGAGCGTCATTGGCTTTTGATCAACAGTGCTGATTTATTTCTTGTTTCACTTTGTTGGGAACTTGGGATCTTCTTTTTATGCTTTTTGGTGACTCTCACTATCATACTCTAAATGATGTATAATGCTGCTTTCGGCTTTTCATCTTCCGGTCTTTGTTTACAAGAAAAGAATCAAAATTTTAAATTTGGGTCAGGTTTTTGTGTATTGATTTTTACATTCAATGTATTACGTATTTTGGATATTTTGTCCTTAGGGGTTGGATTTAGACGACTATTTATTCAAGTTAAACTAGTGTTTAAAAGAGACTGGTCACAAGTTGGACTGAAACTTTTACACCACAGATGGTAGAGAATCTTGATAGCTTCATCTCCAAGTTGATTTATCTCTAATTTCATGTATTCAAAAGAATCCTGGTTTAAGCAGTCGTGCATAGGTCTTTCCTCTTGTGGTCTGAAATTTCTCCTTGGTCAATTTCACTTGTATCAAGGGTTGAAATTTATTTAAGGTTGACATCTATAAAACCCTGAGTTCCTTGCTCTCCAGATTTATTTTGCTGATTTAAGAGAAGTGGACACTTCTGGAAGAACAATATGGCCTTTGGAAATTCAAGATCTGTACGGTGAGTTTCCTTCTTTATTTCTTCCAAGTTATTTAGCACTGCTTTAAATCAATGAAATTCTGTGCTCGTCTTAAACTGTCATGTGCTTGCTTCCAGTAACTCAATAAATTGTTCATTCATGATTCATAAGCCTCCAACTTTGGGTTTTCCATTTTAGATTTCAAGATGATCTTGAACAAGCAAAAATCCCCACTACTAACTGTGAAAACGGGATCAAGCTGAAATACAACATTGATGGAGTACAAATACCAGAGCCTAGCAACACCAAAATGGATCAGAAGAAGGAGACAGGGAAGACTGGGAAGTTCTTGAAAGCTAGAGTATTGTCAAGAGTGTTCTCAGAGGACTACGAGAGAGTGAAAAGAAGAATACTAGATCCTCGAGGACAAGCCATTCACCGCTGGAACAAGATTTTTTTGGTAGCATGTTTAATATCTTTGTTTGTGGACCCTCTCTTCTTTTACTTGCCAGTAGTTCAAGATGAAGTGTGCATTGACATTGCAATAACAGTTGAAGTTATCCTCACAATCATCAGAACAGTTTCAGATATCTTTTATATGGTTCAGATTTTCATAAAGTTTCGTACAGCTTATGTTGCGCCTTCCTCTCGAGTATTTGGGAGAGGAGAACTTGTTATAAATACTTCTAAGATTGCAATTAGGTACCTGAGCAAGAGTTTCTGGCTAGACTTCATTGCTGCCCTGCCTCTTCCTCAGGTAAGTTACTGTAATTTTTCTTCATGTTTAGAGCGATGATGGTGCATTAATCTGCTAACTTTGCTGTTTCGTTTTGTTTATTCCAGGTGTTAATTTGGCTTGTCATCCCCTACCTTAAGGGTTCTACCATGACAAACACAAAAAATGTCCTTCGGTTTATCATCATTTTTCAGTATCTCCCAAGGCTGTTTCTTATTTTTCCACTTTCATCACAAATTGTAAAGGCTACTGGGGTTGTGACCGAAACAGCATGGGCAGGAGCTGCTTACAACCTGATGCTTTACATGTTGGCAAGCCATGTAAGTATATGGAAACTTCTGCTTCTAATTCATTGTTCAAGCAGCTAGAAGTTTAAAAAGGAATTCTTCTTTGCAAAAGAAAAATTCAGTCTTACCAGTTCAAACAGATTAGAGGAAAGGATTAGATGCAGACCCAATTTTAAACAGAAAGGTGATATGTGGAACTTAATTGCTTATAGATTACAGAGAAGTTTTCAGACAGTTGATTTAAACATATCTATACTAATCTGAATTAAATTGTAGCTTTTAGTTTTTGACTATGACTGATATTATATTCATCTTGCAATAATTCTTCGTTAGTCATAGCTAGTGCCATCATTTACGACTAAATGCCTCAGCTACACCTCTGTTACAAGTTTCAACAATGGCTTTAATATGGGGGGAATTCATTTACCATTAATGTTTTTGCGAACTTTGCATATTCTCCCTTTATTTTCAACAAGATGGAACTTGAAGCCAAATTGTCTCCTCGTTTCATATGAAGAATGTTAACTCAATCATGTGAACCATCCATTCATATATTGAGATGAAACTTTGTTATAACACCCGAAGTAACTCAACTTACTCATACTTTTTTCATTTGTTGGGCTTATCTTGAAAAGGTTATAGGAGCTTCCTGGTATCTTCTATCGATTGAACGACAAGAAGCATGCTGGAGAAGTGTTTGTGATATGGAAAAGTTATCCTGTCAATATGGATTCTTTGACTGTCACAGGGTCAACGAAGCCCGCAGAGTCTCCTGGTTCACAGCAAGTAATGTCACAAATTTATGCTCACCAGATGTCAATTTTTATCCGTTTGGCATGTACGGTGATGCAGTGACATCTGAAGTCACAAGCTCGCATTTCTTTAACAAGTATTTCTTCTGTCTCTGGTGGGGCTTAAGGAACTTGAGGTAAGCCTATGTGCTATCATTCTTCCATTTGAGTTAAACATTTGTGAATAAAATAATGCCAGAAAGTTGGAACCTTCTGGTCAGAGTCATTTAATCTTAAATTCTGAAACATAACTTCTCTTGTTGGTCCAAACCTTGGCCAAAAAGATGAAGAATTGCTTTTTCTCCTTTTCACTTGCAAGTAAAGCAAATATTCTCACTAGACGCCTCTTTTATCATCTTAGAACACTAATGCTTTGCTCCTTGGTTGGTGCAGTTCTCTGGGACAAGGTCTTCTAACAAGCACTTTTGTTGGAGAAATAATATTTGCCATTATTGTTGCAACCCTCGGCTTGGTTCTTTTTGCATTGCTCATTGGTAATATGCAGGTAAGTGCATTTTATTTGTTTCTCTGAACACATAAGCTTTCCATATTTAAGGATACTAACATAGAACTCAACTTTATCAGACATACCTTCAATCAACAACAGTCCGCTTAGAAGAGTGGAGAGTCAGAAGAACTGATACAGAACAATGGATGCATCACAGACAGCTACCTCCAGAATTAAGACAGTCCGTGAGGAAATATGATCAGTATAAATGGTTGGCTACACGAGGAGTTGATGAAGAGGCTCTTCTCAAAGGACTTCCAGTGGATCTTCGGAGAGACATCAAGCGCCACCTTTGCCTCGACCTTGTCCGAGGAGTAAGTCCTCATTAGACCTCAAGTTCCATTTGTTCATGAGTCTCAATCCATATATCACATGCTTATTTACGTTGTAAACCCCCTTAATGATGCCTTGCTTTAAAAGGGGTTTGATAGACTGTCATTTCAACTTGATTTCATGGATTTGGAGACATCTAAGATGCTTCTATTTGTTACACACCAGTATCTAATTTGCCTACTATCATCTAATACACCAGGAGACATAGAATGAGACAAATTTGAGCCGTGGAAGATACCCGTACCACCACCAGAAAACCATGAGGATCGCACATCTCTGTAGTTATTGTCATATGAAACATAGGATTAAATACCATGATATCTCATCCCTTAGTATTCTATATTATGATGTTCAACATATTAATAAATGTAAGATAGTTTTGAATCACACTGCTAGTATACTGTAATTTTAAGTCATTAATGTATCATTGACAGGTCCCGTTGTTTGACCAAATGGATGAGAGGATGCTGGATGCAATATGTGAAAGGCTGAAGCCTGCATTGTGCACAGAGGGAACCTATCTAGTTCGTGAAGGTGATCCAGTGAACGAGATGCTCTTCATAATAAGAGGCCATCTTGATTCCTACACCACCAATGGAGGCCGAACCGGGTTCTTCAACTCATGCCGGATTGGTCCAGGTGATTTCTGTGGCGAGGAACTACTGACATGGGCTTTGGACCCTCGACCAAGTGTCATACTTCCATCTTCCACTCGAACAGTGAAGGCCATCTCTGAAGTAGAAGCCTTTGCACTCATAGCAGAGGACCTCAAGTTTGTGGCGTCTCAGTTCAGAAGACTACACAGTAAACAGCTTAGACACAAGTTCAGGTTTTACTCGCACCAATGGCGAACATGGGCTGCTTGCTTCATACAAGCTGCATGGAGAAGGTACAAGAAAAGGAAGGAAGTTGCAGAACTGAGGGCTAAAGTGAATCAATTAGATGCTGAGCCTGAAACACCAAATTCTGGGTCATCAGGCTTGGTTGTATATGGAACGAGGCTGGGTAGGAGCACTAGAAAAGGGGTTAATATGCATTCTGAGACAGATTCTGTTGTAAGCTCTTTGCAGAAGCCTGCAGAACCAGACTTTTCTGTTGATGAATAACAAATGTACATTGTTTTCCGGCCTCATTCAATTTTTTTAGTTGCCTTTTCGTATAAATTAGAAGATAGTTAAGAAATTCTTTTAACCAGTGAACTAAAAGAAACAGTCGTTAATAAGTCATAGAAGCCTCGAAAGATGAGTTGGCTAGAAGTAGTAAAGGTGGAAATTCAAGTGTTCATTTGTGAATGAACAATGTGAATACACATATTTAGAATGCTTAATATTGAAATCACTTGTGAAAGCAGGGAAGTGCTTTGATCAAGTATTATAGATGGGCCATAGAGAAATAGAGAAAACAGAGCAAAAGTTCACTCGAATACTGCATACTTTGCCGGGCAAAAGTTCATTCGTCCCCTTGTTTTTATCACAAAATCAATTTCCAAGTGATTCCTTCGCAAGTTATGAAGAAGACTTTTGGTGGGTGTGTTGTTTGGATCTAAATGAACTAAACTGGACAGTCTGACAAGTCATTCCTTTTATATTTGGAAGGTTAAATTACTTTGCTGATCACTATAGTTTCACTTATTCTTCAATTTAATCCTTATACTTTTTAATTTTTTAATTAGTTTGTTATAATTTGAAAAATTTTGTTTGGGCTTCTTGTCAAACCTCTATTAACGTGTCTTTAAAATTTGGTTACACGAACATATGTTCATAGGTAGTGATAGAAAAAATGTTTAGGGGGTGATATGTAATTTTGTGAGGACATATATTAAAACTTTATTGTTTTGGTGGCCATACTTAATTTTTACTAAACCTTTTATATACATTTTAATTGGTGGCATGGCCCTCACAAGATGCTTGCACCTTAACATTCTCTCTCTCTCTCTCTCTCTCTCTCTCTCTCTCTCTCTATATATATATATATATATATATATAATTTATACCAATAAAAAAAGATGATGGAGTGATACCTAAATATAAATGACTCTTAAACATTAAAAGAAGAAGGAATAGAATGGCTATAAAGATTCTGTTTGAATGCATGACTTATAGAATGGAATGGAGCTTAACATTGTTGTTTGTAAGTTATATTTTTATGGAATGAAATGGTGAACCACGGTTTCCAAAACATTTTTAAGTTATTCAAAAACTAATTTTTGTGATCCTCCCAATTAATGGTCAATGATATAATCAAATGACTTATTTAATTATAATTTTTAAATTAGAATTTTATCCCTATTAATTAAAAAAAATTTTAAACATAAAAAACCACACCATGTAATAAAGGTACTTTGAAGTAAAAAATTCATGTCATTCCATTTTATTCGTTATGTTTGGATGGATAGTTTAAGATAGAATAATAAGAAATGAAATGGTTAATGTCTTTAATACAATTGTTTGAAAATCTACTTTAAAATGGAATAATATA
Organism: Delonix regia; assembly: GCA_037074485.1. Classification (NCBI taxonomy): domain Eukaryota; kingdom Viridiplantae; phylum Streptophyta; class Magnoliopsida; order Fabales; family Fabaceae; genus Delonix; species Delonix regia. The sequence goes on from CM073455.1 coordinate 11,537,421, forward strand.
GAAAATGAGAATCTTTAAGGAACCCCTTTGTCATAAAAAAGACCAATTTTGTTTACCCTCTACTTCAGGGGATCAAAGAAAGGAATAAATGATTTTCTAAATCAAATTATATGTATACCTTCATTAATAAAAGAGAAAAAAGTATAGTTAACTTTATTTTGTTTTAAAAGGATTGTTAGCACAGATATAACAATATTAATATAAATTAAAATGCAATGTATTTGACTTCAAAGGAGGCAGAGTGTCAAGTAGTTTTTGGAGAGATGTTACTGTGTGAATGTAAAAGATAAAAGAGAAAGAGAATTCAATACATAACGATTCATAGTGGTTCGGATCACCGTTGATCCTACATCCACTCTATAGCTTATGTAGTTAGGAATTTTACTAACTCAATCAAATATCAATTACAATGGTCAACCTCACACTCTAGGCATAGTCTTACAATTGTTACACTACTAACTTGGTAACCCATAACACTGGGCATAGTCAAGAGACTTTTACACCATTACTCTGGTAACCTTCAAAGAGGCTTAGTCTTACAGACTTTTACAACACAACATAGACTATTGGAATTAACCTAAATTCTAAAGAAATGAATGTCGATGTGATAAACTGAGCAGAACTCTCTTTTCCCACACAGAAGAAAACTCATTTACGCAGAAAAGTTATGTAAATCACACAAATACAGTCATACAGACTAGAAGCACTTAGTTTAATCTCAATAAACAAAATGATCAATCTTTCACTACTAAGTTTCTTCATTAGAAAGCTACATATTTATATTGGAGAAGTCTAATGGCTAGCTTCAACAGCTACTTCTTTAGTTTAGCAAGTTTTTTCAATTTGTTCATTAGATAAGGAAACTCCGATAATGGTGTAATTACCATCTATAGTGATTATGGAGTTAATGAGATGCTCCAAATCATACAACAATATGGAAAGTATTTTTTGTCCTTTAATCATTAATTCTCTACAACTCTTGGGCCAACTTAAATATCTTTGACTGGACTAGGCCTTTTAACTTAATTTGTTAGACACACACAAAATACTTTAAGTAGATAATATTTTTTTGACATAATTATTAAATAATTAAATAATAAATATAATTAAATATATCAACAATCTCCCTTTTATTTTGATTATGTCAAAGTTGCATCAGTTGCCAGTCAAAGCATCTATAATGCTCCCCTTTTATGTAAGCATTTGTTGCTCTTCCTTAATGTGAGCTAATTAGCTGTTGTATAGCTCACCCTTATAGGTGACTGTCAGGTCCATCTTTAGTGCTTCATGTGTGTCTATCTTTAGTGTTACATGTGTCTAATGTTCTATCCTTTTTTGACATAAGCAACAGAAACATAACAACACTGGGAGAAATAGAGACAATATATGGATAAAAGATCATATAATAGACAACATACAAAGCACACATAATTGAGCAAATAATAATCCATAATATAGGCCAATGAATGGCTCAATAATCTAAAGGAGACAAATAACAGACGCAAAGTCCACAAAATCTTGTAACAGACACAAAGCCATACAATCATAAAGCCAAACAATATATATAAAGTCACATAAAGATATATAATAAGCTAATGACATGGTGGAGTAGGAGCAAGAGCAAGTATCATCATGTGTAACAACACTTCTAGGAATGGGAGCAGCACAAGTAGGAACAAGAACAACCTAACAAGTATCAGCATGACCTATAGGTTTGGGAGACACATAGTCATCTGGGAGGTAAAACTCAAGAGGATCCATCTTTGGTTCATGGCGGATAAGCTAGGCAATGTAGTCACGTTCTCATGAGATGCGAGCGTAGAAGTGTGTCCTTAATGCTTTAATTTCTTGCTAAACAAAGGTTGTGATAAACTATTCCATCTCCTTTTAATGAGCTATCATTTGTGTTCCCAAATTGAGAATAACACCATTAAGATCAGTAAGCTATGAGGCTGTAACAGTTGCAGCGGTAGAGTCAGTAGTAGCGGCAATAGGAGCGAATTTCTGAAGAGACTTAAAAGGAGTCAGTTCCTTCTAAAAAGTAGATTTAGCAGGTGTAACAATAGTAGTGGTAATTTCCATCCTATCCAAAGAATGAAAGGACTTTGTCTCGATTAAGAGTGTAGTGACTGACTTTTGTTCTTCCAAAGAACCTTCTTCCTCAAGAGATAATGCTGGTGAAGGCAATAACATCTTGATTATAGAGGTTTCTTCATCAGAGTCATCAGAGATATGGTTTTGAGTCTGGGCTTAGTGAATTCATGAAAACTTGCGTATTGGAGTACTTATGGTAGAGGTCCTCTTTTTGCTTTTGGAAGATAAGGCTTTGGTTAGTGCAGGCTCTGATTCTTCACTTTCTTTTCCGATGTTAATCCAATTTCGGCCTGATTTCTTGAACTTTATGGATGCTAGTAGGTGTTCATCAAAGTTGGCTTGTGGATTGACGTGTTCAGCTTTGTATCTAGATAGATAAACTCCCATGCTCTTGGCGATGACTATAATGACCATGCCATATAACAGTTTCTTAATTTCACCACTTTGTGTGGTTTGCTTGTGGCTAAGAATGATAAAGGGCAAATTTAGGGGCAGTCTGTACAGAGCACACCAAGCATAGAATAACTCTAAGTGAGTAGAAGGATTCATCTTGCCAATTTTAAGGATGATTAGCTAGTTAATGATGTGTAACAATATCCAGCTATTTGCAGATAATGTGTTGAGTTTGATAATGAGTGATTTGTATCTAAGTAGTTCTTTTATGATGGCTACTTCAAAGTATTCCACAAACTCTACTAGTCAGAGTTCGGTGTATGTCTCTATGTTGACATTGGGACAACGAATGATGTTGGCTAGTGTGGGTGGATCCAATTCAATCCTCAAGCCTCTCCCTTGCAGGTGCGACTTGCCTTTTCTTACAGTTGTTTTCGAATCATGCCTTAGTATAAGGTCCGTTGAGAAACTTGATCTTATGGCTATGAGACAAAACCATAGAGGTTTTATGTTTGTGAGATGCCATGGAGACTGAGTAGAGGTAATTTTGAGTAGAAAAGGTAAAATGTTAATGGGAATATATGTTAGCAATGAAGCAAGTTCTTAATTTTAAGCCACAAATTTGAGATTTGCATTAAATGCATAATGATAATTATCACCAGTTTTCAATCATGGAGATCGTACATGATTGAGAAAGAGGTGAGATTTTGGTAGGTGATTTGATTTAATTGTAGATGATCGTGGGTTAGCATGAAGTACATAATTTTGAAATTTCCCTGAAAAAAAGCAGTGCCAAATGGGTTAAGTTTTCTGGGCCTTTTTGTAAGGTCCATTTTAATATCATAAAAGAGTCCTTTTTGGGCTTGTTATGAACTTTTTATCATGCCCAATTCTCGACTAATCTTGTAAAATTGCTTCTCACTTAGAAGTTTGGTAAAGATATAAGTGAGTTGTTTTGTAGTTGCCATAAATTCAATGGTGATATTTCTTTTAGTCATATGATATTTGAGAGAATTATGCTTGATATCAATGTGCTTCGTTCTCGAGTATTGTATTGGCTCCTGGATTTGTTGATGTCATTGGTGTTGTCACATTTAATGGGACATAACTTGTGTGAGTCCATAGTCATTAAGTTATTGCTTCATTCAGAGTATTTGGGCACAACAGCTTTGTGCAGCCATGTCTTCTGCTTTTGCTGTAGATAGTGTTACAAAATTTTGTTTCTTACTATGCCAGGGAACCAAGCTTAGTCCTATGAATTGACATGTCCTACTTGTACTTTTCTTATCTATTTTGCAACCACCAAAGTCAGCATTAAAGAGACCATGAGGATCACAAGGAAAGTGTATGGGATATCAAAGACTTAGATTTTAAGTTCTTATCAAACATTGAAGAATTTGTTTGACACTTGTCATATTGACTCCTTGGGATTTAACTGGAATCTTACACATAGACATACACTAAACATTGTGTTTAGTCTGCTTGTAGTAAGATATAGTAGTGATCTTATCATCCCTTTGTATCTCTTTTGGTCCATTAAGGTACCATGTTCATCCTTATCAAACTTAGGAGATGTGCTCATTGGGGCTTTAATAGGTTTTGCTTATTCCATGCCAAAATAATTCAGAAGTTCTTTAGTATATTTTGTCTAAGAAATAAATGTGCCCTCATTAAATTGTTCCACTTGCAACCCTAGGAAGAACGACATTTCTCCCTTCATACTCATCTCAAATTCCTTTGTTATAAGGGCAGAAAAGTCTTTGCATAAACTTTCATCAAAAGATTATATCATTGACATGGTTTTGAATGATAAGTATTTGACCATGTGAATATTTAATCAATAGAGTTATATCTGCCTTTCCTTTTGTGAAACCATTATTTGTGAGGAACTTACTGAGACGCTCATACCAAGCTCGAGGAGCTTGTTTGAGACCATATAATGCTTTGCTTAGTTCATACATAGGGTAAAGCTTGTCATCCATTTCAAATCTTGAAGGCTACTTAACTTATACTTCCTCTTGAAGATGTCAATTTAAGAAAGCACTTTAGAGTTTGAAACCTTTGTGATATGCATACGCTAGTAACATCCTTATTACTTCAAGTCTAGGTATAGGAGCATATGTTTCCTTGAAGTCGATTCCTTCATCCTAATTGTATCCCTAGCCAACTAATCTGGCTTGGTTTCTAGTAATGTTGCCAGATTCATCCAATTTATTTTTGAATACCCATTTTGTGCCAATTATTGTTGATCCTTCAGGTACAGGAACAAGTGTCCACACTTAAATATATTCAAATTAGTTTAGTTTTTCTTGCATAGCCATAATCCAATCATCTGTGAAAGCTTCAGACACATTCTTTAGTTCAATCTGTGAGACAAAGCCACATGATTCATAGTCCTGTATGATGAGCATGGTTTTATTCCTTCTTTAGGGTCTCTAATGATATATTCATTTGGATATCACGGTGAATATCTCCACTCTTTGGAAATTCTATGCTTGTCATATGTAACAACCTCTTCTTGTGAGATGCGATTGACATATGCATTTGGTGCATCTTCTGTAATATGTTTTTCAGTTGTCTTCTTAAGAGTTACTTTAGTAATAGGAACCTTAGCATCTCAATTAGTTCTTTAAGGAGACTTAAGAAGCTCATTATCATCATCACTTTTCTTGTGTGACACTTAAGAAATGACATTATCTTCATTGAAAACAACATGAATAGTTTCTTGTATGATGTGAAAGCTTTTGTTGTATCGTCTAATGCCTTACTAGATGTAGAGTATCTAAGGAAAATCCCTAACATGTTTTAGGGTCAAATTTTCCCAGACTTTCTTTCTTATTATTTAGGATATAACATTTGCTTCTAAAAGCACGAAAATAGCTTATATTTAGTTTCCTACTACTTTAAAGTTCATAAGGAGTTTTATTTAGGATAGGTTTGATCATGCATCTATTCAAAATATAATAAGAGGTATTGACTACTTCTGCTGACCAACTTTTGGGTAGGTTATTTTCATAAAGAAGAGTTCTAGCCATATCAAGGAGACTCTTATTCTTCCTTTTGACTACACGATTTTGTTGTAGTGTTATGGGAACTAAGAAGTTATGAGTAATCCCTAATTTGGTGCAGAATTCATCAAAAATTTTGTTTTCAAATTCTTTGCCATGATCACTTCTTATAGAAGTGATGTAGTACCATTTTTCATTTTGAACAGTTGTACAATATCTTTTGAAATATTCAAAGCTTTGTGTTTGTGAGCAAGAAAATATACCCATGTATATATTAAGAAATCATTAACAATCATAAAGTCATAGCTTTTACCTCCCTTGCTCTAAGTTCTGATGGGATTAAATATATCTATGTGAAGGAGCTGCAGAGGTCTTTCAGTACTTATCTGATCCTTTTCCTTGAATGCAAATATTACTTGTTTACCTTGCCAACTAACATTACAAATATGGTCTTTTTCATATTTTAATTTTGGTATACCAGACACCAATTCCTATAAGGATAGATTTGATATGATCTATATATTTAGGTGACCTAGCCATTTATGCCAAATCTAATAGGGATTTTATAATGAAACAGGACTTTAACAGATTTTATTATATTAGTATGTAGAATTAAACATTTTCATTTCTTCTTCCTTCAATGATAATAGTATCACCCTTAGGCATAACATAGAAAGCAAAGTTAAATGCCACATCATATCCCTTATCACACAATTGGCTAATACTAATCAAGTTATGTTTTACCATCAACAAGATACACATTGTCAATGATTAGAAAGGAATTTATGAATACTTTACTAGAACCAATGATTCTTCCTTTTTTATTATCACCGAAGGTGACAACTTTAGTATTTCCTTTTGTGAGAGAAATGAAGTGACTTTTATCTCTAATCATATGTCTGGAGCAACTAGAATCCAGGTACCACTGTCCCTTAATTCTTTTGGATTCTTGTGAAACCTGTAAAACAATTTAGTTGGTTTTAGATACCTAACATTTCTTGGGCCCTACTAAGGTTAGTGGTTTGGGCATTAATAATTGCTTCACTAGAAAGCAATTTTTAGCTAGATGACCTTTCTTTCTGCATGTATAACACACTTTGGATGATCTTACAAGCTTATTCTTATTTGTTTGTATGTTCTGTTCATATCTTAATATGGTTTTATCATGATATTTCATTTGAGTTCTAAGAAGAGCCTTGAGATTCTTGTGACCTTTAACAAATCTAGCCATATTGTTTGTGAGTTTTTTTAACTTTTGTTTTTAGATCTTCATTTTCAAGTTTTAGTTCATTTGTTGAAAATTTTTCAATTTCTTTTTCAAGAAACTCTATTTCTCCTTTTAATAAACCAAAAACTTAAAGAACTTTTAAGTCATCGTTCTTTAATCTTCTGTATTTTAACATAATTGTATTAGAATCTTTCAATACTTCATTAAAGGCATGAAAAAGTTCATCATAGGTAAAATCTTGAGTTATCTCACTTTTAGCATGTTCCACAGGATGATTATTTATCATGAGACAAATCATTTGTATAGTTGTTAGTAGCATTCTTTGTGTCTTTAGTCATAAATAAGCATTGATTTGCAATGTTGTCTTTTTCATTGTTAGTAAAGTCTGAAAACAAATCATCTTAGCTCCAAGAAGAGTTTGCCATCATTGCTTTTCTTTTATCCTTGTTGAGTGGACAGTTAGCTCAAATATGACTAGTTTGCTTGCAGCCATAATAAGTAAGTTCACCTTTTACAATTTCCTACTTGTTCTGGCTTTCTTTTGCAATATTGTTATTTGATACCTTCATTTGTAGAGCCTATACATTCTTTTAGAAAGAAGTGTCATTTCATTTCCTTTAATGGATTACCTAGTATCTGCTTCATTAAATACTTTTAATAAGCTTTTTAGTGCAATTCCTTTGTTTGATTCATTCTTGTTTAAGTAGCTTCCTTCATAGGCAATAAGGTTTCCTCTAAACTTGTCAAACTTTTTAGTTTTAAGTTTTATATTTGTGATTATTCTTACAACTATGGCCTTCCAGGATGAGTTAAGACTCCTTAATGTCTTTCTGATATGATCTTTGCCTAAATAGCATTTTCCAAGAACATCAAAATCATTTATGATTCTCCTAAATCTATTGAACATTTTGCCTACACTTTCTTCATTAGTCATGTGGAAGAGTTTATATTCTTGTACAAGTGTGTCTATTATGGTCTTTTTGACTTTGAAAGCTCCTTCATAAGTGATCATCATCTTTTTCCCATATTTCTTTGGCATAAGAACATCTCGCAAGCTTATTGAATTCATTTGCATTCATAGCACATAAAATAAAATTTTTAGCATTTCAATTTACCTCATATTTTTTCTTCTCAGTGTCATTTAGTTTTAGAATTGTTTTTTTTCCGTCTACTTCCTTTGTAAAAGTGTGCAGTCCATATTGAATTATAGCCTATGCATCAAGATCATTTAATTGAATGAAGATTTCCATCTTGGTTCTACAATAGGTCTAATTTGTTCCATCAAAGTAAGGTGGCCTATTTATTGAGTGTCCCATAATAGGTATTTGAGTTACCATTCTATGTAAGATTTTTTCTTTAGGTAGTTTTACTAAAAAATTTAGAAACTTGGCTCTGATACCACTTGTTAGCATAGATATAACAATATGAATATAAAATTAAAACGTAATGTATTTGACTTATGAGATGGCAAGGTGTCACATAATTCCTAAAGAGACAATACTGCATAAATGTAAAAGATAATGAAAGAGAGAATTCAACACGTAGCGATTTATAGTGGTTCAGATCATCGTTGATCCTACGTCTACTTCTTAGCATATGTAGTTAGGAATTTCACTAACTCAATTAAATATCAATTATAATGGTCAACCTTAGACTCTGGGCACAGTTTCAAAACTTCTACACTACTACCCTAGTAATTCAAAACACTAGGCACAATCAGAAGACTTTTACTCCATTACTCTGGTAACCCTCAAAGAGGCTCAGTATAATGCAGTATAAACCACTGGAATTAACCTAAATTCTAGAGAAACGAATATTGATATGACAAACTAAGTAGAACTCTCTTTTTCAGATAAAGGAAGACTCTTTCACACAAAAAAGGTATGCAATCACACAGATACAGTCACACACATTATAATATAGTCCCACAGACTAAAAGCACTAAGTTTAATCTCAATAAACAAAATGATCGATCTTTTACTATTGAGTTTCTTCATCAGAAAGCTGAATATTTAAACTGGAGAAGTCCAATGGCTAGCTTTAATGGCTACTTCTTTAGCTCAGCAAGTTTTTTCAATTTGTTTTCTAGATTAGGAAATTTCGGTAATGGTGAAATTACCATCTATAGTGTTTATGGGGTTAATGCAGAGATGCTCTAAATCGCACAGTAATATGGAAAGCATTTTTTATTTGTTAATCCTTGATTCTCCCCAACTCTTGGGCCAGCTTGAATATCTTTAACTTGGTTAGGCCTTTTAATTGGATATGTTAGACAATCACATAATAGTTTTAGTAGATAATATTATTTTTGACATAATCATTAAATAATTAAATAATAAATATAATTAAACATATCAACAAGGATTATATTAGATTAAAAAAAAAATTGTTCCATTCTATTAAAGTATAATTCAGAAACATGGATTAAACAAAGCTATTATATATTCAATAAAACTTTCAATTGATAAAATGACTCATGATCTTATATTTCACTTTTTTCTATTCTTTTTTCTATTATTAGTCATTTTATTTAATTTTTTTCGAAACTCTTCGACACAACTTTAAGAGCATTTAAAACTAAAAAATTAAATGAAAACCATAAGGAGCAATAGAATATGAAAACATGTTTTCATATGCCAAAGGAGTCACTTGCATAGTTGCATGAAATTGAATAACTCAAAATTAGGTGACATAACAACTACAAGAATCTTTTTGTCAAGATTTAAGATTTACGCATTGGCAGAGCTAAGAGTTAGGGGTTAATAAGGGCGTTATATATTTTTGAAAAAATATTTTTAAATAAATAATAATAACTAATATCAGATTAAACTAAACACATAAATGTTAAATCATATCAAAGACTAAATTTTGTACCTTACAATTGTCCTCTTTGCAATTTCATATTTTGAAATTGTTCAACAATCACTTCATTGTCAATACTATTGAAAACATCCCTCTTAATATAAGTCACTAGATAATCTTTCATCCATGCATCTCTCATTCGACTGCGTAGTCGATTTTTCATAATCTTCGTAGCTGAAAATGCCCTTTCTACAGTTGTTGTGGCTATGGGTAAAATCTTTGCTAACTTTAATAACAAATAAACTAATAAATAAACAACATGTCTTCCAATCTCATCTAGCTTCTCTGCAAGAGAACTAATTCCTTTCAAAGATGCAAATTCAGCAGCATAAACAATATCCTTTGGAATTTCAAGGGCAATTAATTGATTATTTTCAAGAGTACTTTCTAAGACAATATGATTTATTAATTCGTTGTGGTCAGCAAGAAACTTTAGAATTTCAAGGAAGTTACCTCAATTAGTAGAATTGATTGATTCATCATGACCACGAAAAGCTAGTCATTGCTTTAAGAGAAAGCGAACATAAACAATTTATGCAATCAAATGTTTTTAATATTGATCACGAACTTGTTTAGATTACTTAGAAATAACAATTTCAATGTGTTAATTTTGATTTATCAAATGTTGACACTTCTTCCAAGCAATATTGTGAGCACTATTAAGACATCAAACATGAGATAAGAGTCTTTCTTTCTCGTTCCAATTTGTAAATCCTTCTATCATAAATGTATCTCCACCTAGTTGCTTCCCTAACTTAGGCCTAAAAAGGTAACAACACAAGCAAAATGTTGCATCTTTTTTCTATATTGTATTTCAACTAGTTGCCAAATTCATTAAACCAAGAAAGACAAAATCTTCTTACATCATTCCTACTTTTTCTTCTAGGAAAATTATGCTGAGTAGGTTGACATGATCCTTTTTGCAAGTAAATTCTTGGTATCTTATCTCGGTCATTAGGATGGTAAGATGGAATTTTAATTCGTTTTCCGGGATCTAATGACAAATCTTCTAAATTAATATTACTTGTTGTTGATCAACATTTGAATTATGAGGTTCAGATGAAGATTATTCCTATGGCAATTTTTTTAAAACAAAAAAAAATTTCCATTTTCTATTCAAAATTTAAAGAATTTGCAATTAAATTGTCACAAATCATATTTTAATATAATAAAAAAATAATTAATTAATATACCAGTCCATTTTCAATTAAACATATGCATATATCAACATTAATATGATAATCTCTTAAACATATTCATGTCTTTGTAACTTTTTAAAATCATATAATTAATAAATTTTGAAGAATAAAGACTAGAATATAATGATATGATATTTCAATAATTGATATTCAAAATGTCAACAAAAGTTATACGATATTCTAATATTATTTAATTGATATTACATTCATTCTAAGCATTATCTAATATGATATTTTAAGCAACCTCACTACCTCAAGATAATTATCCTACACTCCTTTTAATGCTAATTTCTACACATGATCTTACTTTCAATTCTAATTTCTTCTTTCTTTGTTTATATTGAGAGGAGATAAGAGGAAGAAAACAAACTACATTTACAAAAATATAAAAATAAAAGTAGGATTAAAAAACAATATAAAAAGAAAAACGTGCCTCTTTAATATTTGATAATATGACCAAAATGAGACTTTAATATTTGAATATTTAAACTTATCAATGTCGACCATTATAAAAAACAAATAGTCCACTAATAAGAGAAATGAAAAAACAAAATATTCAGGGAAAAAGGTGGAGAGAAAAATGAGATATCTTATATTAAAAAAAAAAAAGAAATATAAAAAGTGATGGAAGATACCAGCGTCTGTCCTGGAGAGAAACGAATGAAGAAGAAGAGCAACATTTTTGGAAGATAATGACTGCTACTGCCTCCTGCGTAGTCAGTAGAGTCAAGGTTGATTGGTAAAAAAATAATAAAATAAGTACATGAAAGTAGAGGGATGTATGTTGATTTGATGTTAGTGAAAAATGAAGGAAATGTGTAGGAGAAGCGTAGGAAAAGAAAAAGTAAAATAAAAAATATTTATAGTCTTTTTAAAGATATATATATATCTATAATACATGTGTAAATTTATTGAAATAAAATTAAAATATTAAATAAAAAATAAAATAATTATATATTTATAATTTTTTAATAGATTCAAAATATTAAAATATCAGGGGCGTAATATCAATATCACATGTCATAAACAAATAAAAGCAAAAATTCAACGTGCCTCCGCCCTTGGATTCACGCTTCTAGATGTTAAATGTTGCCTAGAAAATGTGTGAAAAGTGAAATGATAATTTAGAAGTATGAATCTTCTACGGTTAAATGCATCGTGTATTCAAAAAAGTGAAAAAGAGAAATAAATAAAATAGACTACATACTTCGTTTATTTTATGTCATTACAAAAATATGTGCCTTTATACACAATGATATATTATTCTTTAGCTTATTCTGGTTCTGGTGCAGTTCTACTTTGCTACTCTAACAAATGGAATGATTTCGTGTGCCGCCAATATTAAGGATTAGCGCTAACCATCTTTTTAATCAGATTTTTTACTTTTAATTTTAAAATATAAAAAGGAGAGAAGATAGAAAAACAATTTATATACTATTATTTTTTTGAGTCATTTCCCTCTTAAAAATTTATCAAGAACATATATATGTATATACATATATATATATATATATATATATATATATATATATCTCTCTCTCTCTCTCTCTCTCCAAAACACCCATTATCGCAGCCTACTATGGCACACCTCATTATTCATTTATTGTTTATTTTGCATTTCTTATACATTTTAGAGGTTATTGTGCCTGAAACTAGTATTAACCCGTAAAAAATGTTATAGTTAACGAACAAGGGAATTTGTTTTTTTTCCCTTCATACATTAATTCCTCAACCATTAAATGAAAATTTTTTTTTGTCTTTTATTTATTACAAAATTATTATTTTAATCATTCGTTCATTGAAATGTTTAATATAATCTCTCATTTATTAGAAAATATCACACTTGGTCTTCAATTTTTAAAAAAATTATTAAATTCAATCCCTCTATTAAACCTTAAACTCTAAATTTAAGAGATTACATATGATATTTTTTTAAAAAATGAGAGACTGAATGTAACATTTTTTATTTTTCAATAAGTGAATAATTATTTTAGACATTTTAATAATGAATAAAAATAATAATTTTGTAATAAGTGAAAAATTAAAAATTTATTTTACTCATATTTAAATTTTAAAATAATATAATACAATTTAAAAAATTTTACTCGGTCTTTGTTAATTCAAAAATAAGATTAAAAAAAAAGAAGCAAATATGTATACTTAAAAATTAACAAAGAATGAATAAAAATTTAAAATTTTTAAAACTTGTGAATTAAATAATTAATGTTATGACCATAAGTCTAAAGGAAAAAGTTTATCCCAAAAAATTAATTAATTAAGTAAAAGAATCTTTAGGCTCATCCTTATTCAAGATGTGAGCTATGTCGGGACTTATTCCACTCAACTTTTAATGTTTGCAATAACTTTAATTTACCTTGAAAGTTGCACCTTCCATGTAGTTTACTCCACTCAACTTCTAATATTGGCACAATTACACACAAGCATAAATTCATGAGGATAGTTTATTTTAAAAGACTAATCTACTAAAAAAAACTTCTCCTCTTTCTTTGGAGAGGCTCACGTGATACTCATAATAATTAAGAATATATTTTTTAGTAAAAAACATACATTTCATCTTAGAAAAAAGGCTTGTAAACTTCTCTTCCTTCATATCATAATATAAGTGCAAGAAATCGGAATATTACAATGATACTAAGAATAAAACTTTATCTATAGTTTTTAAATGCACTTCAAAATTTATTAGTAGATCTTTTTTATATAATTTAGCATTATATGATTAAGTTTGGTAAACAAAAAATTCATTGTTTATGGTTTTACTAAAAATTTCAATTAAAAAAATCTCAAAATAATTATTTAAAAATAAAAATTATTATTATACGCAAATTTAACTATTAAAATTTGATTTATGCAGTAAACCCTGAATCAAATCTTGATTATTAAAATGGCAACAGATTTTGGGCCCATAAAGCTAAGAAGGGGCTTTCATGGGCTTTCTCTTCCTCTTGTCTCGCCTTATCATCTTTTGGTTTAACGTGATTAGCCATGGACCCACTTTGACCATTGGTCTTGCTTGGGTTTAATTTACATTTGTATGAATTTTTTTAATCCGTGTAAGATATAAGTACACCTAATTATAATTTATTTATATTAAAAGTCACATTTGATTTATTGAGTATACATATATTTAATATATTTAAAAATTGGAAAAAAATTACATTTTTAGTCCTTATAATTTCACTCAAATTTTAATTTGGTCCTTGTACTTTAACAATTTATAATTAGATCCTTGAAATTTAAATAATTTACAATCTAGCCCTATTACTATATTTTTGTTAATATTTTATTATATATATGAGTTAATATTATTTTATTATCTATTTTTAATTTTACTGCTAACATAAATCATACATCTTCAAAGTATTAAGATAATATAATTACTTATATAAACAAAATGTAATCAAAGAAACTAAATAAAAAATTAACTAAAATTATGGGGACTAAAGTGTAATTTTATTTTTTGAAATTTCTCCATTTATTTGGTTTTTGCAACGGGAAAGACCTTTCTAGATGACAACTTTTACAGAGGTTTAGCATTAAGCATCTCAATAATTATTTGGAGGTTACCTAGATTAGTGGAAAAGCTTTTTATAATAATAAGGATTGAGGAAGCATCTTGTTTCTTCCTTTTTTTCCCTTTTCAAATACTTTACGCAATAAATAAATAAATAAATAAATAAATATATTTCTTGACGAGGGAAAAGTCTTAACAAATAAAAATAGTGTTATATATATGAACTACATATTCATTGAGAATATTGATGATGAGGGTTTACGCAAGCATAGTTTCAAGAACAAAAAGTTGAGGCAAATTTCTAAAATGCATGTGAACTTTATCATTGACCATATGTAACTACTTAACGGGTAGGGTAGGGAAGGAGATTAAAAAATCAAGAACAAAAAACGAGGGTGGTTAACCTAAATACTTTTCTGATTAAGAACTATTATTATCTTTAGGGCTTGCCATTGAACCCAGACTCTTCCACTCCACATTACACAACTCAGAAAAAGAACCTCTCATCTTGTGGGTCTAGCTTGAGTTATCATTTTTATTTATTTAGTTTTTGGTTGTTAAATAGTAGATGTGACCTGCATTTTGGAAAAAAGAAACAAAAGAAAAAGGAGATATGGGTACATAAATTTGCAGCCACTTCCCTCTATATGTCCTTTCAATTGAGAATCTTTAGGTGCTATCTTGAGTTCTACCAGCTTAAATAAAATTATAAGTCTTCTTTAACTGTGAGGATATTTATTAGTCTATATAATGATAATGTCCACTCGTTTCACTCCTAAAAGCAACACAATTATCATTAATTATTGAAATGTTTTAACATTATGTTATATTCTAATGCTATTACACAAAGTCACTATCAGTTAAATCTGATTGATGATTAATGTGTTTGGTTTAGTGATAGAGAGGTTCAAACATTTATTTACATGTTTAAATAAAAATTTATCTTATAAATATTGTTATTGGGTTTAACATTTTATTTTTTTTTGAGCTTTTTAATCTTCCTTACATATAAGTAAAAAATAGTTATTTTTATGTTAAATGAATTGTATAAATAAAAAAAATTAATTTTTAAACAAAAAACGTAAATTATAGTAATGCAAAATTACATTTGATCAAAATTAATTTTAAAAATTAAGGTGAATCAAATCATGTTAGCCAAACACTAATTTAAACATATACAACCAATAGACAATGAGATTAAATAATGTTACAATTATATACTCACATACTATTACTATCAATCATACAAAAAATATAGCAAATAATTAAAAGACTAAATTAATCAACGAAAACTCAAACTTTCAACTCTAAACACCCAACCTGACCTTACTTTTATAACATGTAACTTTCAGTATGTGTAAAGGTTTTTATTATTTTACTTATAATACCATTATAATTAATTAATACCAATATAGTCGCCAAAAGCCAATTTTTAAGAAATGTGATTATTAAGATTAATGGGTATATTTGATGTGAGCCAGAAAATGAAGGAGGCAACAACAGACCACCAAGAAAAGGAATGATGACGAAGAAGATAGAGGCAACAACCTCTAAGTGGGAAACCATATTGTGATCTGATGGGATGCTGAGTCAGTGGCCTTCCCAAATGCTCTCACAAAAGCGCACACGTTTCGCCTCCATATTCAAATGCTTTTCAATTGGGTATTCCCCTTTTCCTCATGCCCACACACCATCTCTCGTTTTTGGTAAAGAAACACTTTCAAAATCCCATGAGCAGCCCCATATGACACAAAAAAAGGCACTCACAATCATTATCTGCAGTTATGAGTACTAAGTCAGTGTCCATGGAATCCAACTCTCACTCGCGATTGAACTCTGCAACTACTTCCCCATTGACATTTCCTCACTTTCTATCCCATCAATACATCACAATTAATTACTACTCCTTTAAACACTTTTAGCCTCCAATTTATATTATTATATAACAGTGAATCCGCACCAGCATGCGAGGACTGCATGGCCATGCATCCCAAGGACACAGCCTAGTTTGAGCGAAAATAAAAAGTCCAGTTTGATTACGTTCCACTTGTTGGTGTTGTTGAGTACGTGAAAAAAATTATGGGTTGCTAGGATTGAATTTTGTGTTTAATTCAACTAAACCTAATGAATGGAGTCTTTGGATTTTGTCTCTGTGACATTTCATCATATACCTTTTGGGCACTGTGTCATTAAAGGGGATCATGGGTTTAGCCTCCTAATTTGAATTAGTTGGTACCTAAAGGTGCATGCAAGCTATGATTATTGTTGGGGGCGTGAAGGTAATGAATAATAGTCAAACGGGTTTGATTTCGATTTTTGATATGTGAAAGGTGCTTTAGCCTTTTCATATACCCCCTAGGCCTAACCCTAGCAAGTTAGCCTTCTCTGTTTATTGTCCTAACGAAAAGGAAAACAAAGTTAGCAGAGAAGATAGATGAGGGTAGCATGTGAGTAAATGATGCATTAAATATCTCTAGGCAGGTGATCTGATCATATTAGTTGACATTATATGGTTGATCTTCAATTAGAAGCAATTATTTGCTTCACATGTCTACAATTTGATATTGAACTTATATTACCCAAGACTCTGTTCTGACTTTTGATCCAGCTTTCTCATATGAACCAGTCAATCTGCAATTTCACAGTCATGGGGCCATATGGGGGGTAATTAATTCCTTCTTTGGTTTTGGGAATATTGAGGATGTTTCTACGTACCCATGTAGGGAAGCCTTTCAAGAAGATTATATAGGGGTAATTAATAGGTGGTTTTATTTATATATAGATATATAAAAAAAGAACAGAGAGCGAGATTCTCTGTCTAAGAGGAATCAAGAAAAATGTGTCATAAGTGGATGAACATCTGAGTAGGATTTCCACCATTCAGTAGCGAAACTCAATTATTTGTAGTGCAAGATAATTGCCAATTTCTCTTGACAACTCCAATAAACGGTGTCGTCAAAAGTGTAACAAAAACTCCTTCCCTCCACCATATATATATATATATATATATATAGATAATAACCTAGCAAGCCAGATTTGACTTGTGCTTTGTTCTCTGATTAGCCTGGGAAATTAGTTCTTGTTTTTATTCACTTTAAATAAATTTCATGAACAGTATGTGTAACAAACTCAGTTCATTAGATGACAAAACCTTATCTTATGCCAACTAGTGCAATGCTTTCATTCATTCGGCAACAAGAAAACAAGAAAGACAGGAAGGAAGGTAAAAGGTGGAATGCTTTTTATCAGCTAAGTGATGGGAATGAGCGAAGCCCACATTAGTGGTCGCTAATTGATTAACAGAGTCAAAAGATAAAGTCGTTGCTATAAATGAGCGACGCCGAAAGTGTGGCGTCACGGAAAGATAAAACATTGCTAAAAATGAGGAAGCAAATTTGGTCACGCAGTAACGTAGGCGTCGAGTTGTGGTTGGCTTAGGAGACGATGATCCTTTTCAAGGAGACTAATTGCTCACTCACCGTCACTACCCAGAAGCCATAACCTTTTGTTGTGGGATAGTAATGGCTGAGAATGGCACATGCTTGTTATTCCATCATCAACGTACGAGAACTAAGTATGGGTGTCACTCAAGTACGCATTCACCATTTTTTATCTTCTTCTAAGCTTTGATGAATTCTATTATTGCACGGCTGAATGACATATGGCTTACTTGTATTGAAAGTTTTGTTAAAACATTTAAAAGTAGTATATATATATATATATATATATATATATATATATATATATATTAATATTTCTTGAGATGATTGAGAGTACATATGTGAGAAGTTCTGAGGTGCATGAAGTGTATGTTTTGCTAACAATCAGAATCTACTCTATACCATGAATCCCCCACATGTGAATAAATGTTGATCATTAGATGCGGTGTATTTATAGATAAAGATTTCTACAATTTTTTGTAGTGACAGACAACAATTTAGATTTTTTATTGCAAGAACATAATTTTTTTTTCATAAAAAAGTTTTGGATTATTGAAAAAAATTTAATAATTCAAATGTTTACTGTAAGAATCCTCTATTGTTGGGATTCCAACCCCTGTATCTATTATACAATTCACATAAAAAAAATTTCACCTATGTATAGTGAAACATAGGTTATATAATAGAGTTTAGATTTTTCTTTATATAAGTTTTTTTGTAAAATTGAAAAAAGATATATAAAGTGAAATTGATAGAAAGAGAGAAAATATACCCATTCATTATATCTTTCCTTTGTATTACTATTTTATCGAGAATTATACAAAATTTATAAAAACAAAATACAAAAAAGTCATGCCTCCATGTAGTGTAGAATGATACTAATTATTCTTATTTTTATTTTCATTCTCATTCTTCTTATTTAAAGAATATATCTTAGATGCTTCCTGAACATTAAATGAGCAGGTTTGGTGCGCAAGAATTGCACCTATTAATGTTACTTATAAAAGGTATTTTGAAATGGCAATGCTAATAATAATTTAGCAATGAATTGATAATATTATATTAATATAATAATGATAATAATAAATTATTAATAATAATAACGTGTAATGACCAGCTATATAAACAAATTATTAGCGCTGTCAAACACAAATTTGTTCATATTACAAGTGGTTTACATACATTTCTTTCCAAAGACGTGTTTCGGTTTTCTTCATCTTTGTAGTGAACCATTAAAAACGTCCATCAATAATTTGCCAAATGGTCTAAGCAAATTAGAGGACACAATATCAATAGTACTATACAACTTCTGCATGCAACATACATTTAAAACGATACTGACACAGAAAAAAAAAAAGAGAAAAAGAAAAAGAAAGTGTGTAGGCTGTATTTCGTTTGTTGATTTTCATTTGTTCTACATTTTCTCTTTATTATTATTTAAATATACAAATTACAAAGCATGAGTGTAATAAATTCATCGCTTGAATGCGAAAACTAGAGAATCCAATATTATTCTGCAGTACAAGTCAACCCAAATAAAGATGCCTATGGTTTCCCTAGTCACAACTAAAGAATTGACAGTTTCATCAAATACAGAGTGGGAACTGAGACAACGTAAGATGTTACACTTAAAACACACACACACACACACATATATATTTATACACTTTATACTAGTACTGTATATATTAAGACCTAATCTTATAAAATAGTACGAAGCCAACATGCAAGGAATAGCAACGAAGAGAAGAACGCAATGAGTATCAACTCTCTCTTCCCTTCTGATTAATACCAAGAATCTGTAGAAGAAAATATGTGCGTGAATATTTTAAAGAAGTTTCATATTGTTTAAAAGTATAGAGCTTTGAGTGTATATATAATAACATATAAGATAAAATTTATAGAGGCAAGAAAAGGTGAAAGTTTCACCTTAACAAGCATGAGTCAAAGGACTTAAACATAGTTCAAATTAAAGATATCATCTTCTACACGTGAAATCGTTAAGTTTTATAGAAATTTCACCTTGACCTGAGGTTTTGCATTTGGTAAAGTCGCAAGTCGCAAGGCTTTAGGCTTCAAATACTGACTTTTACTGAAACAAAAATGTACACAATAATGTTGACATAGGACCACGGATTGTCCTTTTTGTTTTCTGAAACAGGGACCATGCTAAAGCATAATGAAACACACAGATAAGTGGATGAAGTCTCCACATGCAATTTGGAGGTGAGTCAGCATCATCCGCGATCATAGGACCGATTCAATTAGTACTAAATAAAGCACTACATAACTAGAATTATATAACTAGTACAATGTTTTTTGCTCTGTATTATATTGTCTTAGTTTATTTTTATTTGTGATCAAAGAGCATTGTCTAGAGAATAAGGTTTATAAATCTAATGATTACTAGTCTTTTGAAATGAGTTTTTTTAATTTATGCTTATAATATTGATACTTTCATACAAAGGAGTCAAGACTTACCAAAAGAATAATCTACAAGTTCGATTAAAATGGCATGTGAGACACATACTTTTAAACATTTTCCAGCATTATAAAGTAATGATATAATAAGGACTCAAAAATGCTCAATTGAGTGTGCTTGTTTATGCTTATGCTACTCTACCGTTATTATATATTAGTGAGCAAAGAGGCAGGGAGATATTAGTCCAGTGCCAAAAGAACAGAGAGATAGAGAGAGAAGGGAGATATAGAGAGAGAAGCGAGATGGAGAGAGAGACAGAGATGAGGCAATCGAAGTTCACGAGGATTTGTGTGTTCTGTGGGAGTAGCCCTGGGAAGAAGACCGATTATAAGGATGCTGCTATAGAGCTAGGAAGGGAATTGGTAATGCTTCTCTCTCATGTTCGTTTTGCTTTTCATTAAAGAATTTGGCTTAATGATCGAACGAAATCCTCAGAATTTTTTTTTTCTACTATCTTTTTATCTTTGTAAACAATTGATGGGTTATTTGAAGAACATCAATTTAAAGCCTTTCCCTTTCTGGGTTTTCAGACATTGGTTTTGATCCTTCAATTTTTCAGCGTTTATATATACCTTTGCATTGCTCTGCTAGATATTGGGTCCTCTGTTTCTTTATCATAGCCCATTATTTTCCTCTCATTTGCGTTTCTACTGCATAAACTCTTGAGAGAATGTGGGAAAGAAAAGTCTTTTGAAGAACCCTGTAAACTAGAAGTCTTTCAGCGAAGTGCATATGAATTTCTCTGCTATTTAAACGATTTTCCGGGCTTTCATCCATAAGTAGGCTACCCTTTCTTTCTCAATAGTTTTGATAGCGAAAGAGACTGAGATTTCCCAACTTTTTGGATACTTATCTTTGGCGTTTGAAAGGTGTCAAGAAATATTAATCTGGTGTATGGAGGAGGCAGCATTGGTTTGATGGGGTTGATTTCTCAAGCTGTTTACAATGGTGGTCGCCATGTAATAGGGTGAGCATTCAGCAAGCACCTTCTTCTTCGTCAGAAATATCATTGATTTTACAGTCAGATATTATGTTCCAGTTCATCTCACTTCTTCTCAACTAATATTTGTCATGTTATTATCTGCAGAGTCATTCCCAAGACACTAATGCCGAGAGAGGTAATGTTTATATGGTTTTGGAAGTATTTCGTCCATATCTATGCAAAACAGAAAGAAAACGACCAAAAACAGAGGACACAGAGGAGAGAGAGGGAGAATACATGTTCTGTGAATGTCCTTTCACTTTCTACCATACCATGGTCTGCTTCCATCATCCTTGTTTCCACCTCACTTTTGTTATCCCAATCTCTGGATTTTTCACTTTTGTCTTTCATTTTTAGCAATTCATCTTAGGTTCTCATAGTTGGGGACCTCTTTTATGAAGCTGTCCATCACAACACCTGGCAATCTAGGGTCATCCCTTCTCTGTCATTTTGTCCTTATCTTCAGATTCTTATGGGCGTGCCTAGTTGCCTGATTCTTGTTCTTCTGTGATGAAGTAACTCTCTTGCTTTTTCCTATCATCGTTGCAAGATTGTCTCTCTCTCTCTCTTGTTCTCTAACATTTAGAAGCTGAAAGTATGTGTGTGTGAGTGCGTAATGAATACTATGGATATGGAATGAGTTAGGGTTGTGGGAAGTTGCAGATAACAGGAGAAACAGTTGGGGAAGTGAAGGCAGTAGCAGATATGCATCAGAGGAAAGCAGAGATGGCTAGGCATTCTGATGCCTTCATTGCTTTACCAGGTTCCCTCCTACTTCCCTAACTCACTCTTTCTACTAATGTTTCTTTTACTATTATATTTACATATACTTTCTAATCAAAACTTTAAGTTAAACTAGTGTTTTGGTTCATGACTTTATATGTAAAAGTTTAAATTGATTTTAAATATTTTAATCTGTCAAAATAATTCTTGATCTTTTGATTTATTTCATTAATGCCCCTAAATTATCAAGTTTGTCAAAAAGCCTACCTGTAAGTGTTCAAATCTTGGCCGACCTAAATTTAGTACCGACCTAGACGCAGGACATTACTGGATAAGTCATCTAAGTTTTTTTTTTTTTTTTTTTTATTTAAATTTTTAACATTTTTAATTTTTTTAAATGTGATTTATATATTAAATGAGATATTTTATATTAACAAAAATAATTTATATTCAACACAAATAAAAATTGTTACCTTACTAACTCTAGCCTTTGGTCAAACTGAATTTTATAAGCTCAAAGTTGTGATTCAAATAAAAATAGTGAACAATAAAGATTGGACTCTGTTTAAACTGTAGTTAGTGATGAAGAATCTGATTTTGTGTGTGTGGATCGATGAAGGTGGGTATGGGACACTTGAGGAGCTTCTTGAGGTCATAACCTGGGCTCAACTAGGCATCCATGATAAACCAGTAAGTTTTCTCCCCACTACACTTCAAAGAATTCAATTACGAAATTACAAGTAAATGAAAAAAATTGAGTAAATTAAGGTTTTTTTTTGTTTTGTTTTGGAAGGTGGGATTGTTGAATGTGGATGGCTACTACAATTCCTTCTTGTCTTTCATAGACAAAGCAGTAGAGGAAGGCTTCATTAGCCCCAATGCTCGCCATATCATTGTCTCTGCTCCAACACCAGAAGAGCTCATAAAAAAGATGGAGGTAAATTAATTATTGTTTTCTCTGGTTTTTCTTTTTCCCTTTAATCAGAGGAAGAAAATTTTAGACAGGGTTCATCAGAAAAAACTTGATTCATTAAATTAATTATCAGTGTTAACAGATTAAGCAAGAACACACAATTCAATGATCAAACCTTGATCAAAATTTTTTAAAATGTATGTTAAAAAAGTATAAAAAATTTATGATATTTTATTACTAAATTAATATATGTTGTAAAATAATATTTGAAATAGACATAAAAATTATAAAAAAAATAAGTTTAGGTATTATGCATAAAATGGTAAATCTTTACGACATGGGTTAGATAGAATCCTTTAAGCATCATATATCTAAATTTTGATTTAGACAAAAAATGAAAAAAAAAATTTAAAAGAAGTTTTTGATTGGTTCTGTATCAAACCCAATTGGTTTAGAAAGTTTTTCTTGACTAATTTTGAAGGTGGAATATACTATAGTTATAGTACATTTATCGATGGTATGATTGTATTAGTCTGTTTATTTCAGTCTAACCTTTTTATGCATATTAATTATAAATCAATATACAAGCACATCATAATATAAGTCTAATTGAAAAGTAAATTAATGCGTTAACATATTTCATCCATGATTAGTTTAATTTATTATTTTCTGAAATAAGATAAAATTTCCCATGTAAACTGGGTTTTGAATGATACAGGAATATATCCCAAGACATGAACGAGTGGCTCCTAAACTGAGCTGGGAAATTGACAGCTAATATGAAATGTGAAGGTGATTAGATTATGGAAGCATGGGATAGAAACAGATATTCCCAGTTTAACAGTTAATTAAAAAAGAGACTGTTTTGTTTGTAGATGAATGACCTATAATTTCCTCAAATGGGAATTCTTTTCTAGTCTTCGTTTCCTTGTTAGTATTAGTGTAATGACTACAACTCTATCTAAATATATATGAAACCTAACTTTCATGTTCAATTCCCAATCTGGGTTTCCCAGTACTCATTTTGTTTGCCAGAGAGATTGTGTAGGAATGATCATTGTAAGATCATATTTTTAGTGTTCTCTTTCTTCCAACTTTGCCTTTTTGAGTTTGAGCTGGTGTTAGTGTAATTTGGGCATATCCATGAAATTTATATATTGGTGATTAGTCAATTAAAATTAGAGATGATGTACCAACTTCAAGATCCAAGACAAAGTCATAATACTTAGTGCATCTCCAATTCATTATCAAGTTGGGTTTTTTTTTACCAAAAAAATAAAAGAAAAAGAAAGAAATAGAAGGAAAACCAAGCCCACAATGAATCAAGAGAAATGTTGCAAGGTTGGTATTGCAAAACTTGGACAAATTGGCAATTCTATATGTCAAGAGGGAGAAGAATCTTTGTCCGTGAACCATGACAAAAGCTTGTTCAGCTATAACTCCACTATGTCAATTTTCACATGTCTTATAAAGTCAAATATATATGTAATAGAAGAAATTATATTTTATGCCCATAAAGTTTAATAATAGGATTGATACATAAATTTTAAAACATAACCAAAACTATCACAACATAAAATTTATTTAAATACAATTTTAACTAGTATGGAGAAATAAACCTTAGGTTGTAAGGCCTAGCAAATTCCATTGGTTAACTAGCAATTCAAATTTCTTTATGATTTGATAGGAACATAAAATTATATTTAATTATGATAGATAGAATACTAAAAATTTCTTAGTCTAAAATTATCAAAAAAAGTATAATTATATTCAATTATATTAAGTTAATATAAATATAAAATATTAAATTTTTATCCAACAATCTATTATAATTCCCATCATAATTAGGTACGATCATGTATTAAAACTTGAAGAGATCTAAGTTGGGTGAACCAGCTGCATTTTCTGGTGTGGTTTTAACTACACTTTTAACATGCCTAGTCAAAGATGCCACCTTGGCAGAGTCAACGTTAAAAAATTAGAACAAACAAACCTTGTACATTAGTATTAGCAGGCGATTCGAGATAGCCGCGTTGACTTTACTAAACAGTTAATTTGAAGGGTTTGTGACTGTCACGTGGGATCTCACGTGCTTCCTCCGCATACCACGTAACCATGAGCTCATCTGACGCAGAGTAAAACATGGAGCATGGACATGAAATTTCTAACTGCGACTAGTTTGGGTTTTGGCTTAGAGTTTTACTGCAAGAGTCAAAAAGATTTGACCTTTCTCTCCTCACGGTCCAGTAAGTTAAAACTGAAGCAAAGGATCTTAGATTTTGTGACTCCCAGAGTCGTCTTTTCCCTCATGGCTCTGTGTTGTGATAAATAGTAACAGAGCCAGGTTGTTTCAAGTTTAAACATATTGGTCTTTGACCTATACTCTACCTATATATCAAAAATCACAATATGGGATAATCATGATTTACTGAACTAACACTTTCATTAAAAACTTCAATGGCAATTCACCAGAAAAGAGGAAAAGTGAGATGAAAATTGACCAGTAAGGAACGTCGTGCTCCCATTATCTATTTGAATGCCTTTTTTAATGCCCAAGCGACCAGAATTCATTTGAATTCTCTCTTCTGTAAGCCAAACCAACCAAGCGATATATTTTTCTTGCGTCCAACTCGCCTAAATTCGGCGATCACCCATTAATACAGTTTGCTGCGAATTTCATTCACGCTATCTTATTGGCAAAAAGTCAAACACTTCATAATATATAACATTTCTGATTATTTTTTTTCCTTCTACACTCCATTTCCCTTTGTCCCTAGCCGAAGCTTGTGTCTCTGCAAGTTGATTGACAGCAAATCTTCAATTGTTTTTGCTTCGAATCATAGGCTTTTGCTTTAGGTTCCTAGGTGTTTATCTGAAGAAGAAAAGGGTTCTGTTCCTCTCATTTAGTGCATTGTCTTTATGATCAAGCTAGAGAGTAATGTATGACCTCAATCTGCCAATCTTTCTTGTTTCTTGATGCCTCCGAATTAAAGCAATATAGACACTTTGGAGTTTTGACAAAGTGCCCTGTATTATGCTTTGAGAAAAATCTTCTAATGTATGGTTTCGAAATGAAAATCTTTCACATTTAGTATAACTGTTTTGCCCATGTGACCTTTGATGCGTTTCTCAAGGGCTACTTCTTTATCTTCACCTTTTCATCACCATTATTACTATTATATATAAAACCCCCCACATTCCTTGACTCTTCAAACTTCAAACTTCTTACTAAAATCTCCATCACCAAGTTTCATAGCTTCCCGTCTGGTTTACATATTTGGTATCTTTCTCTGTATAATCTTAAATGTAGCATATTTGGGATTAATATCATAGGACTAACTTTGTGTTATGTGTTGTTCTACAGGTGCGACATTGAATATACCGCGATTTGCGAAATGGGGCTTGGTCGGAATTCGACCTCGAGAAGTGCGGATTACTTGGAAGGGATGATCAGTGACTACGTCGGAGGAAAGGCCAAAATGAAGGCTCAAAGAAGTTGGTCTGCTAAGTTTGTGACTGCTCTCACGTGTCTTCAATTTCTCTTCGCAGTTTATGCAACGTTCTTACTGTACTATATGACCCCCACCATAGATTTACAATCCAAACCCGATTTCACTTGGGCCACTCGAATCACACAGCAATGGAGGCAGCTTATGATCACACCCCACATATTGGGTCGATACCAAGAGGCTTCTTCTCTCATCAGAGAGGATATCCAAACTCATTCCATTACTCCGTCTGAAGTATGCGAGCATGAGAAGATTGATTTCATGCAGAAGAAGTCTAATGATGTCCAAATGATCCAGTTGAAAACAGAGCTTTACAACGAGGTTCTAGAGTTTCAGAGCAAAACCATTGGCTCTGAGTCTCTTTCCGAGCTAATGGCGATGAAATCCCAATGGGATTTAAGAGGTCCAAACAGACCCAAAATCACAGTTATACTGAACCATTTCAAGAGAAAGACACTTTGTGCCCAGCTTAATTCTTTGCTTCAGCAGACCCTCCCTTTCCACCATGTTTGGGTGCTCTCATTTGGCAGCCCAAATGAGCTATCACTGAAGAGGATTGTAGATAGCTATAACGATTCAAGAATCAGCTTCATAAGCTCAAGTTACGATTTCAAGTACTACGGAAGGTTTCAGATAGCTCTTCAGACTGAGGCTGATCTTGTGTATGTTGTTGATGATGACATGATTCCTGGAAGGAAGATGCTGCAGATATTGGCACATGTGGCTGGGACAGAGAAGTA
This sequence comes from Delonix regia, assembly GCA_037074485.1. Taxonomy (NCBI): domain Eukaryota; kingdom Viridiplantae; phylum Streptophyta; class Magnoliopsida; order Fabales; family Fabaceae; genus Delonix; species Delonix regia. Next base: position 11,564,526 of record CM073455.1, read on the forward strand.
TAAGAACTCTGTTTTGGGAAGTATAGGAAGGATATTGCCTTTCAGACAAAAGGACTTTACATTCCCAAGTTACAGAAAATTCAGGTCTAAAGAAGCAGGGTTGTATTTACCCGATCCTGCTTATAATATCACTGTTGATAAAATTGTGCAGGTGGATTTCCTATCCAGCTCATGGTTTTTATCTGCTGAGCTCGTCAAAACTCTGTTCATCGAGACACCTTTTACCTTCGCAACTGGAGAAGATCTGCACCTTAGGTACGTTAAAGCTTAACTAATAGTTTCATTACAACTTTTACGTTTTGCTTATATCCATCTTCTTAAAATCTTTAATTAACTTATGAATAATCGAATAGATCTTTCTACTTTGTAAAGGATTAAATAAATAGTTTATTAAACTCTGAGGATAGAAGTCAAACAAGCATCAATTTGACCACCTCAAATAGATTGTGACTGCAATTAAGAATTAGCTACTGCATTTACGTACACCAACACTGATAAGTCGTACAAATTACAGTAGACATACTAGTGGATGACTTTGGAACAATCCTTTTTTGTCTACCGAAAGAATTTCTGTGTAACTTAACTACAATTTGACTGTCACAAATATTATATTTATGCTGATTATTTGTTGAAATTTACTTAATAGTTCCATCAAATTCACTAACTTTACGCTCGACCCTTTTTTTTACTTTTCTGACTGCAGCTATCAGCTTCAGAAATACAGAAACGCTGGCTCGTTTGTTCTTCCTGCTGACCCGAATGACAAAGAAACTTGGGGTGACAGTGAACACAGGCTTGCTTACGTTTCAGAAACCACTGTAATCTTCAAGGACATTGTTCAAGTCCGAGATGATCAATGGTGGAAAGCTCTTTCTACTGGTTATATGACCCAGTGGGCTGCAATGTACCCTCAAAAAATTGATGCACTCTTTTACGCTCACTCTGTTGATGAAGTCAAAGCTCTTGCACCTCTTCTTGAGAAGTTCAGGTCCACATTTGGCAAAAAGGCCTACATTGTTGTATCAGGAAGCAATTTCTGCCCTTGTGAAGATGCTGCATCTGCTCTAAACTGGCCTAAGTTGGTATGCAAAGAGAGAAGGTTTAAGATTTTTGACCTTGCAATTGGAGCACTTTCTGGTATATCAAACTCAGAGGTGCCAGTTATACAAGCAGTGTACTCCAGCATGAAGGGTTTGATCAAGATTCACAATCCCAGTGTGGTGATCACTGTGTCTGACATTGACCCCGATGTGAAGAAAGCTTTGAAGATGGCTTCAGAAGCTAATTCCAATGCTACCATGCTGGTTCTTTTACCAAGAGCTTCTATTTCAAAAGTTCTCTGGATGGCTGATTTGCGTTCAACAACATTGCCAAGTAAGAATTTCCATTCATATCTTTACTTATTAACTTAAACTTTCAGTTGCTTTAGTCCTTGAAATGGTATCAAAAGTTTTATGACTAAAGGTCAACACTTAACAGCTTATGTTTTTAGAATGAACTAGTTCTTGAACCTAATATTTAACAAATTATCATGTGCAGATTGGAACAAAATGCGGATTTCTGTCAACATTATTACCCAAAACCGAGCTCAGTCACTAGCAAGGCTTCTGAAATCTCTCACCAATGCTTACTATCTTGGAGATGAAGTTCCTATAACCTTCAATATGGACAGTAAAGTAGACGAGGCAACCATAAGACTAATGAGTTCATTCGACTGGCCTCATGGACCAAAAACCCTGAGAAGGAGAATCATCCAAGGAGGGCTCATTAGAGCAGTGAGTGAGAGCTGGTATCCTTCTTCTGATGATGACTTTGGGCTCCTACTTGAAGATGATATCGAAGTTTCTCCTTACTATTACCTCTGGATCAAATATGCACTCTTAGCTTACCACTATGATCCTCAAGTCTCTCTCCTTGAACTCTCCTCCATCTCCCTTTACACCCCTAGACTTGTTGAAGTTGTCAAAGAAAGACCTAAATGGAATGCCACCGAGTTCTTCAAACCAATCCATCCAAACACGCCTTACTTACACCAATTACCATGCAGTTGGGGTGCAGTTTTCTTCCCCAAGCACTGGAGAGAGTTCTATGTGTATATGAACATGAGGTTCACTGAGAATGCCAAGGAAAACCCAGTTCAAATCCCTAATTCCAGAACTAATGGATGGCAAGCTTCATGGAAGAAGTTCCTCATAGACATGATGTACCTTAGAGGGTATGTCAGTCTCTACCCAAATTTCCCAAACCAAGCTAGCTTCTCAACCAACCATATGGAACCAGGGGCTCATATCAGTGCAAAAGACAATGTGGTTAGGCATGACAAGCATGACTTTGAGGTTCCATTGTTGAATGAAGACTTCAGAACTTTGTTGCCAGGAATGAAGTTGCCTCCAGCTTCAAAGTTGCCATCTTTGAACCTCTTTAATCAGCCTGTTTCTTTAAAGGGCTTGAAGGCTGCAGGGGCTAAGTTGGGTCAGGATGTGCTTAGATGTGACAATGTCACTGAGATAGTTTCTGTGGACCATAACACAGGTCTACCACAGAGATGTTTCAAGTTCTGAGAGTTTTATGCTGTTATGATTGGTTTTATTCTTTGCTCTTCTTCCTCCTTGATGAAAGGTTCTTATTTCTGAATTGTTTCTTTGGGGGATAGGAAGGAGGCATAGTTATATTGATTTTCCATAAGATAAGGTGGTCGAACAAAGATTATCATTCTTAGAACATAATTGTAATTAATTTATGTTGATATTTCTGTAAAGCCAAAAGTGGCTATTTTTATTCATAACTCTGCAAAAATAAAGCTCTTCTCTTTCTCTTGAATACTCCAAGATGAAACAACTAAGTAATGTCATTTGGCTAACCCTCTCAATCTTACATGTTTGCTTATCTTTATTAGTGATTAGACAGGAAGCAAATTACCAACAAGGTTTGGGTTAACTGGTTGAATAGAGGTTGGAATAATATATCTTATTCTTAAATTTTTTCTACCACGACAAAAAAGAAAAGTAGTCCAAGAAGTTAGTGTAGAGGTGCTGACAAATAAGTAATGTGTAATTAAACCTATTCTAACAAATTTAAATAATAATTTTACAAGCCTTGAAACAAAGTTGAGCGGTGATGAACGTAGATAAATAAAGAGAAAAATGTACATGTATTTTTTGTACTTGACTTTCTTGCAGATATCTATTTTGTACTTTTAAAATTTGCATACAAAACCCATGTATTACAGCATACATGTATAGAAATCTTTCCATTTACTTCTGTCAAATATTTAACTGACACCTTATATACAAATTTAATGGTTCAAATCTAACATTGTAAAAAATTACAAAGATCCCTAGTATAAGAAATCTCTCCTCCCCATATACACATATATAAATACACACGAAGTATTTGAATTGGTCAGGACTTTCAACACATTTTGTTGGCTTTTTTAGGCCATCTGTAATTATTTTATTCTTATTATTTATAATTTATAAATTATAAAAAGTCATGCCAAAGTCTAAAGAAATAATGTTGGAACCATTAGCCAATCAAAATATGCCACATGTTCTTTATAAATTTCAAGCTGAAATTTAAGAAAGAAAAAAAAAATAATGTTTGAAGCATTGGCTAATCATAACAGGGCATGAGTTCTTTGAATCTCATTGAGAACACTTCGTGTGTTGGACAAGTATCTATGTCCCCGTGTTGCCCAATTATCACATACGCAAGTATATGTATTCGCACAAGTAGTAAAATATAAGATCGTTTTTACAAAAGCTAATATTAGTTGTAATGCTGACAATTAACTAATATCTTCTATCCTATTCAAATTAATGATAATGAAGTTTAGAAAATTAAAATAACTTGAAATTAAATTACAAAGCAATTAAAATAAATAAAGTTGTCAATATAATGAGTTTTACAAAATAATCAGTCCCACATTGTATAATTGTGACTTGCTTATTATTTTCTAAGTCCCATATTGCCTAAAATAGTTAGCCACTTGTTTTCAAACCCCTATAAATATATGTCACCTATTTGGGTTACATAACACTAAACAATTTCTTCCCTTGCTAGTTTTGTTCTTGAGTTCTATTTTAGAAGAGTTTGTTTAATCCTGAAAAAAATTTGCATATGGCGAAATATTTCTTAAAGACAGCGTTTTTCAATGTGGCTCTGACTAAATTTTTCTATCAATTTAGTCCTTATTATTTTCTTTTTGTTCCTACTTACAACAATCTTAAGGAATATTCATCCCTAAATTTTCCTCTTTATCGTCCTCACTTGACGCCTCCCTCTATCAATGCACGCAACACATGTATGTAATGGTTATCGACATCTCCACTTGACAAGGTACCTTGCAACACATGCATGGAACGATTATTGGTGTCATCACCTAACAAGGTACCTTCTTCTGCTGGTACCTTCCCCAAATTCATCTTTAGTTTCATTTTGTACTAATTATGTGTTTGGTCTTATAGTAGCTAATGTGTCATTTGACTTCTTTAGTTTTGTTTTGTACCAATTGTGTGTTTGGCCTTATAGTAGCTAATGTGGCATTTGACTCTATCTTGTCAAATTACGACTGCCACATTAAAATCTAATTGAAAAAAAATTACGATCTTTATATTTATAACTAAAATGAACAATTTGTATTGGGAAATTTTTATGAGGCAAGAATAATTATTTTGGGATTGGTACATAAGTGAACTTTCTCTATAATTGTTTCGATTATCTAAAAGGTTCTATTTTACCTTGTCACAACCCTTGTATGCCTATCTGACATATAAAAAATCAGACATTTATACAACATGCAAAATCTTCATTAACTAAAACTAAACAGAATACTCATAAACACATGCAACATATAATCAATCAATTCCTTGTAGAAATTTTGGTTGATTCTCCTTTGAAATATGGATGTCTCGAAATTTCTACAACAGAAAACCTAATACACAACAAGATAAAGAGCTATGCTTTTCCAATATATATACATATACAACAGCCCATAGTTAACGAATCAAAACAAATGACCATCTGCTTGTATACAAGAGAGCTACTAAATCTAATTACAAATTTACAACAAAAGAAGAGCTTTTGCCCATGCAACAAGGCTTATAAAAGCAAGAAACACCCGCAAGCTCTTACTCTATAGGTGGGTGTTCTAGGCTAGCACTGTAATATGAAAAATGTTAAATAGCATGGGGTCAGTAAAAAATTAGTAAGCAGATAATACTAATTATGCAATGGAAGGGATAGATTAGCCACAGCATAGTTTTTGAAAAAAAAAAATTCATATCTGGCCTAAAAATCAAACATCTTCTATGGTTAGCATAAATAACATGGTATATGGAACACATCTTAAACTTCAGTAAAGCCCTCAATAATAAAATTGTAAAATCAATTATGAATAAAAATATATTAGTTCATATGTAATGTAAGAGTATTTTAAAACCATATAAATGCTTGGGAATATCATACAGAACCATTAGATATTAGAAACAGAGCTTACCCAAGGCTAGTATAATCAGAAATGAATAGTATCAGTCATAAGCTTCAAGCTTGGAATATTCATAATACTAGTCTTATGCCTCAGATAGAGTATTATAATAATGACATCATACCCAATCATATCATAATACAGATTGTAGTGCACTACAACTAACGTCTACTGCAGTTAGCTATAAAGCCCTGTTTGAATGCATTCTTAAAAAATTCTTTTACATATGTAAATCTTTAATCAAATATTAGAGTTTTATAAAACTCATAATCAAAATTTTCCATAAAATTAGATAAAAGTACCTAGAATTTAGAATCCCAATACATTGCGTATGTAGAATCAAATGTCTTCATAATCAATGAACCAAATATTTTATGAATATAAAACCACCGTACATCAAAATACAAATAGAGAGATTTAGACGTTTAAAAGTTTAGTAGCTCAAAAATATTTTAGCTTAAAAAACTCAAAATCAAAGAAATTAAAAAATGCAGAGTCATTGAATTCACTAATCCTGACATTTCAAAGTTTAAATGGTATGGAAATGACATTCGTAATTCCAAAAGCTTGCCCCAAGCACAAGGAGATGAAGAAATAATATTTTTCCAAAATAGATATCGTAAAATAGGAATCTTGCATAATTAGGATTATCCATTTATCTGGCCAAAGCCCACACAATTCACTCCTATACCTGCAGAGTAAAGTGTAACTGCTATGACCCTAAACACAAATGATAAACCTTCAATGTCTTATACTAAGAAACATCTTAACTTATATAAATTTTAACAAATTTCCATAATGAGTTGGCATTTAAAATCCAATGTGGTACCTTATTTCTTTTCTCTAAGGCTACCGTTATTTCTCTTGATGATTTTAATGACCATAATTAATACATATATTCACATATATGACAAGGATACTTCAGCCACCCAAATAGTCCATAAACTTATAGTTTCATCCTCACCAATAGCCAACTTAAATAATTTATACTAAAAATATTCCAATGTCTTCAATGATGCTCATAAGCTTATAAATTCATATAATTTCCATCAACTTCACTTCCCATTTCTTGCATTATATCCAACATAAGACATTGATGTTTCTTATTATGAAAATGACATTAAACACACTTCCTAATTATAATTATCATTATTATAAATTCCAATACAATACCAGCCCCCCAAAAAGCTCAATCATTGCCTCTTATAGCACTTAAGTTGACTAATATTACCAATTAGGTCAAAATCTATACCCACAATAACCAAGGTAACTTATTTATTAATTATAATCACTCCAATGCACTTTCATTCCTTAGGCTTCCCCTAATCAACAATTAAATTTAAAATAATTTGAGCAAAATTACCACTCCAAATGATAACTTCTAACAACTTTACTTCTTCTCTTTAAGGTCCAATGACACTAGAGAATCAAGAAATCTCCATATATTATTGCTTGACATACTTTAACTCCTACCAAGAAAAGAGGAGTTTTTAATTAAGTAATCCAATCATCAAATTAATGCTTAGGAAGTGTTAGATACTTACTTAATACCAAAACCCTTAAGCAGTTTCACAAAACTCCCTCAAATCAAGTTCAAATTGCAATTTTCAAGTTACTATTCATGCAACTCGCCTAAAAATGACATCTTCCTAAAATCAGAGACCAAAACTTTAAACTAGGAGCTAAGATTAAGGGAAAAGTGCACAAAATACATAATAAAAGTAAAGTCCTAACTTGCTTTGAAGAAATTTCACTTAAATCATGCAAATTTCGAATTACGATCACTACTCATATGTGTTCGAATGTCTGAGAGGGAATTTTCAAATTCTGAACATAAAACTTGAAATTAAGAGCTAAAAATGGGTAAGAGTGGTGTGAAATCCATACTAGAATAGAAGTCCCATCGAAATCAAAGGAAAAACCTATAGATTGTGCAATTTCACTCAAAATTGCACCTGACGTAATCGTTGTTCTTCGCCAAAGTTTAGATGCTTTTCTGGCCTATAGCTTTCCAAAAATCAGCTGGTGATGATAAAAAATAGAAGGAACAGCAACGGAGTGGGAAAATCATAGTAGCTCAGAGGAAGATGGTGATGAATTCTTCTAGAGAAGTATGCGACATGAAGAAGCAGGAGAAGCGAGGGTATTTTAGAAATTTCACCCTTTAGAGGACATGTGGCAGCCAAGGGAAAAAAAAAATCTCTTATACATAGTAGGGATTCAAACTCAAGTCCTCAGGGTTGCATAGGTAAGGTTTAGCCATTTAAGCCAATCTAAGTTTCATGAAAATTACTATTTGAATTAATATAAAAGCTCTCTTTAATCTCCTATTTCTGCAACTAATTAGATTTTTATCTTTTTCCTTAATTAAATTTCTTCTTCCCTCTTAAATGAAAATTTTAAAATATTACATTCTACCCCTTAAAGAAATTTGGTCCCTGAATTTGAAATACATACATACCTTAAGTCTTAAACATGTGTGGATATTTAGCTCACATGTCATTCTCTACCACCTAGGTGGCTTTCTCTTAGGAATGATTGCACCATAAAACCTTGACAAATGCAATCTCTTTAGAACGAAGCTTCTTGACCTGCTTGTCAAGAATAGCCATGGGAACTTTTTCATAAGTCAAATCCACATCCAATTGATCATCTTGGGCTTAAAGCATATGTGATAAGTCAGATAAATACTTCATAAGCATAGACACATGGAACACAAGATGTACGCCCTCTAACTCTGGAGGTAGGACCAAGTGATACGCCACTCTTCTGGATTATCTCTGATAGGAGGCCTGCTTGCTTGCCCACTCTTAACATGAGCTTTGCAAGCACTCCTTACACATGCTCATCCCCTACCATGACCACTCAGGGGTGACACAATAGGTTAAGTAGGAACCCTAACAAAGGCTTCCTCAGTGGCCTGATTAGCAGTTACATGAGACCTAGATAACATTGTTCCATCATACTAAACAAGAAGTGTACCAGCGTCAAATCCAGATATATTGACACATACTAACATAGCATAAGAAAGGCAACTGAAAGAATGACTTAAAACATCTAATGTGATCTCTTACAATACTTTAGTTATGATTATGCCCCAGTACATAATGATAACAGAGATACCATTAGACATTTATACAACATGTAGAATCTTCATTAACTAAAACTAAACAAAATACCCACAGATACATATTCCAAAATTAATCAATCACCTCCGTGTAAAAATTTAGATAGTGTCTCCCTTGAAATATGGACTTCTCGTAATTTCTACAACAGAAAACCGAATACACACGACATGATGGAGAGCTTCACTTGTCACACCTAAAATCTTGGTCAGTCGCGATGTGAATGGCACAAAAAGAAAACAAAACCAAATTAGCTCTCAAAAATAATTTATAAACCAATTTATTTAAAATTCACCACTAAAATTTTAAAAGAAAACTTTGGAAAACCATTTTGAAAAAAAAAAAAAAAAGAAAATGGAAAGTTAATGTCGTAACCGACCTTTCGGCGAGAGAATGAAAAGTGTTTAAATTGATTCCCAAAAATGAATCTTGAAAATCAATTTATTTGGAGTCGCCCCCAAAATTTTTAACGGAAAACTTTGGAAAACCAATTTAAAATAAAAAGAACAAGGCAAAATGGTCTGCGAAACCAGAGATGGGTCCAGGAGTCTATTTGAGTGTGGGGAAGGTTATAGGCACCTCACAACACCCGTCCATAAGGACGGTTACCTTAAACTAGTCAGCTGAAATAGGATATGACTTAAAATTTGTCTCAATTACCCTTATTGGCAAGGATGCATGTTAAATAAGGAAGACAAAAACAACAATAATGAAAACAAACAAATAAACATTTACAAAGGACAGACTTAACCTAAGATGAAAGCCTAGAGCCTACGTACCCTATGATAAGGATCAAAGTCCAAGTAGTTCGACCAAAAAGACATGTTCATTGAGTGATGACTTGTACGTTTTGCAAAGAGAACAGGAAGGTTCAAAAATAGATTTTTGTAAACAAAATGGAATTGGGATTTGATTTGTGTGTTTTAATTTCCTACAATTTGATTAATCTCGCTTTCCTGATCTCTTCATTTTCTCTTTTAAAACTTTTTGTTTATTTTTGGAATTTTGAATACTTTATTTTGAATTTTAAATGAAATGATTATAAAGGAAGAACTAATCTCTTTGTAAAAAAAAAACTTAGTAAAAATATTTATTTTTGTGTTATTATTATGGTTATTATTATTTTAAAACAAGTACGTATTAATTTTTAGGGTTTATGGAAATTCAAATTTCACATAACCCCAAGCATTCGATGAGAACTATATTTTCACACGATAATTTCGTAAATAATGGAAAATATTGAATTAAGATGAATATTTAATTATGGTTTTTTTTATTATTATCATTTTTTTAGATAGATGTGTATTAATTTTAGGGATCTAAGGATATTAGAATCTCACATATGCCCATGCAATCGAAGAGAACAATGTTCTCACACGATTGTTTTGTAAATAATGGAGAATGTTTAATTAGGGTGAATATTTAATTATTATTGTTCTTTTTTCTTTATTATTATATATATTTATTATTATTATTATTTAGATAGATGTGTATTAATTTTAGGGATCGAAGGAGATTAAAATCTCATATAATCCTATACAATCGAGGAGATCAACATTCTCACATGATAATTTCGTAAATAATGGGAAAATATTTAATTGAATAAATATTTAATTATTATTATTTTTAAGCAAATGTATACTAACTTTAGGGATCTAAGGAGACTAAAATCTCACATAATCCCATGTAATCGAAAAGAACAATATTCTCACACAATAATTTCGCAGATAATGAAAAATATTTAATTAAGGTAAATATTTAATTATTATTATTATTATTCTTTTTGTATTATTATTATTTATAGCAAGTATGTATTAATTTTTAATTAATTTTTTTTTTCGGGATCTAAGGAGATCCGAATCTCACACGATCCCAAGACACTTGAAGAGAATAATATTCTCACTCGATGACTCTCTTAGAACTTTGTTTATAAAGCCAAAATTAATCTCGTATTGACACAAAGATAATAATAATATACATACCTATATGCATCTATATGTATACATATATATATATATATATATATATATATAAACTCATATGTGATATATATGTGATCAGGAAGCATGAACTCATATACCCAAATGTGTATATATATATATATATATATATATATAAACATGCATAATATACATGTAAGAAGAGAGTAAGCTTCAGGAAGACAAGGAGAAGCCTATATTCTTTCTCCCTCACACATAGATATATATATATATATATATATATACATTTACACACACACACACACACACACACACACACACACATATATATATATATATAAACACATGCTTAATATATATGTAAAAAGAGAGCAAGTTTCAAGAAAACATGGAAGCCTATATTCTTTCTCTCTCACCCTCCTCCACGACACTAGAGAAATATTTGCAACAGTTTTCAGTATATATATATATATATATATCTTCATACATCTATATATACACATATATACATACACACATGTATATATATATACATCCATATACACATAGCTATATATATATATATAATGAAAGAAGGATGAAGAAATATGCATCAAGAAGCAAGGAAACTCATATACACATACGCCTATGTATATACGTACATCTCTCGGTCAGAAAAGCAGGCAAGCAGGAAACAAAAAATGCATGAGCTCCTTCGGTTTCTCTCGGCCAGACTCACCTTTGTTTATCCCTGCTCACAGCGTCCAAAAATAGGGGAAGGGAGTCCCGACCTTAGCTCATCACCTTCTCGGTTCCAGCTTGGTTTAGATCATCACTGCTACAGCTCAGTTTCTCCAGCAGCTTTCCTTCCTCAGTTCTCGGTTTCAACTTTCAGACTTCTTCCTTGGTTCTCAGCTTACACGTCTTCTCTCTCAATCTTAGCTTCCAGACTTCCTCCTCGGTTCCCAACCTCCTCTTGGTTCACGCCTAGCTCTCCTTGGTTCTCAGCTTGCACATCTTCTCTCTCGGTCTCAGCTTGCACGTCTTCTCTCTCGGTCTCAGCTTCCAGACTTCCTCCTTGGTTCTCAGCCCCCTACCTCGTTGAATGCTCTCTCTTCTTATCAGCTTGGCCTCTATCATCATTACCTGCTGCCCATCACTTCCTCAGCTAAGCTATGGACTGCCACAACAGCTACAGGCAACTTGCCAATTTGCAGAGCAGCCAACTTACCGAAGCCACCGTAAAAAAAATCAGATCAGAGTAAGCAGGGTTATATTATATAGTTTGGTACTTTTTGATTTAATTTATTATTTTTTAATTTAACCCTTTATTATTATTATTATTATATTTTATTTATTATTTATTTATTTATTTATTTTTGTCATCATCACCATTAATATTTATTTTTGGATTTTTTCTATTTTTGTGTCTTTTATGGCTTTTTATTTTGATTTGTTATTATTATTATAAATTAATTCTTATTTTTAAATTTTGGTTTTTTCTTTTTTCTTAAATTCCCTCATTATTCATTTTGAATTTTTAATTGCTTTTACTTAAAAATGTCATTTGAGCCTCTGTCCTTTTTATTTTCCTCAGTTGCTTAATTTATAATTAATTAGCGAATCCATTAATTAAATGATTAATTAACTAGAGATGGGGTGTTCACAGTTAGTCTGCGGAAAAGGTATTAGGCACCCCACAATACCCGTCAATTGAAATAATTGTAATATGACCTTAAATTTACCTCATTCACCCTTAATAACATGTATGCTCATTAAACGGGGAAAACAAAAACAACAACAATGAAAACCAATAAATGAATATTTACATAAGGTAGACTTAACTTAGGATGAGAGCCTAGGGCCTACATACCCAACATAGGGATCAAAATCCATGTAGTTAGACTAGAAAGACATGTCAGTGAGTTGGTATTTTTTATTTACATGAAAAGAACAAAGATAATTGAAATTGAGCCAATTTTCATTAAAAAAACAATATAGAAATTTGTTGATGTATTTTAATTTACAAAATCAGCTTAATCCTTACCTCTTTGCTCTCATTAAGTGAATTTTTCTTGAACCTTTTTTGAAAAGACGATTTATTGGTATTTACATTGAAATAACTATGAAAAATATAAACATTTGCTTTTTATTATTTCTTATTATGAACAAAATGAACTTTAGAAAAATGAAGAGACTTTGAACTCAATATGAATATAAAATGAAATAAGAATTGACAAAAGGAATTTCACAAAAAACACCTTTGTTATATTTAATTTAATTCTTTTGTGAAAAGAAAATTTTGATTAGAATAGGCCCTTGAAACTTGGCTTTATTTTTAGAAAATGCACATAATAGGATATGGGCCGTTGGAACCCTAAGTTTAATTTAAACGCGTTGCCTACGGAGTCGTTGGATTTCACATGACCCTACTGGTAAATCATTGGGTGCTCATGAAGACATTGGTCTCACACGTTAACAATAATGTTGAAAATCACAAATGTTTGTAGGATATGCCCATAGATGCTTTGGACCTCACATGGCACCTTTTAATAAAATAAGCATTGGTGTTTATGTTTATGGGTATTTAATCAAGCATCCTTGAGTGTTTGTGTTTATGTGTGTCTAATTAAATTATTGTCATTACATGTTTACAAGAATTGAAACAAATACAATTAAAGATAACCTCATTTAATTTATAATTTACCTTACTAGCTTCCATGCCATCAAACTAAATTCCAATCTTCACGTATTTGCCTTTTGCTTTCTAATAGCAAATAGTCATAATAAACTCTCCAACAATCATACTTTGAATCCAAATTCAATTAACAAGAATAACAAACCCAACACATTTTCAATCCCAATGTGGACATTAACCATATAAATTATATTGCCAAGTTTAAACAATTAAACTATCTAGTTTGACAACAAATATCAACATTGAACTAAATCGTCCAATACAACAAAACTACCTTCTATTAAAGGCAAAAGTATAGGCCATTTCGTAGTGCTTAAGTTTCATTAATCAAAATCAAGTCCAATTTTTAACTTCTCATGAAAGTATTTTGATTAAAACATGGTATTCAACTTCTCTTTCTTTACCATTAAACTAGCACCCTATATCATTATAAATCAAACCCAATTTGTTTTCATATGAATCAATAAATCAAACAAGGCCTTTGTTGTAGTGAAATCTAGGCATAATTTAAGAAATTAAATCCGAACTATTTTTTTTAACCAATTCATCTACCAAGATACTCCATGATACAACAAAATCAAAGCACACTCAGATACAAAACAAAATTATTATACATCCATCTCCCCCGCCTTTTTGTCATCATTAAAGAACCTATGGCACCTTCCTTTTGATAGCAAACAAATCAAGCTTTGAATAAACTCTTGTACCTAAGTTTTTGTACCATTTTAACATCAAAACAGAGCCTAAATATAGCATCCATTGAGCGTTATTCAAATAGCATAATCAATGCATAATGCAGCATGATTTCACAGTCAAAACTTAAAGAAATCATAGTAAGATTTCAATGAGAATTGACGACAAGGAGCAGCAAAAACATACCAGTCAATAAAGTGAAAAAGCATATTGGGTTTTTTAGCAAGGATGGAGAAGTATGTATGCTAAATTTCAACACCATTTGGTCAACCAATTTATCAATAAATTTCAACGTAAATGGCTAACTAAAAGAAGGGGTCCATAGGGTAATTTATCAAACACTTGAGCATCAAAGACATAAGGGATATATAGTGCACTACAATTTATGTTCACAACAAAAATAAATAAAGACATCATGCATCAGAATACTCAAACAAAATGGACAGTATGTTGTAAACAATTTTTAATGTTGTAAGTGGTAAAAAAGAAAAAATGATGATGAGCATTTAGCTAGATGAGCTCTTATTTTCATGTACTAAAAGAATTTTCAGCATAAGAGAAAAATAAATACAAACATGATCTAACCAAAACTAAGTAAAGGAAACATAACTTCATTTGAACACTTAAAGCCAATGATATTGATGCTTTTCTGCCAGCCATCAATGAACACAAATGATGAATAAGAGGATTAATAATAAAGCAAAAGAAAAAAAAAAAAGAGCAAGACAGTATTAGTGAAATGCATATGACTTAGCAAAAGACATGAAGCAAACAATGTAGGCATAATCATCATAACATCAACAATGTTGTTCAAAAAGAAAACACTACAAAACATACTTGAAAAAGATGTAATGTAGATAGGAAAAAAAATCAAAGATAAATGATGGAAATATGGTGCAAAAATATCATACCAGAGGCAAAATACAAACTAGTTTGAAGAGGTATCCATGCCAAGATGAATGATAAAGTAAGTATGAATTAATTACACTGAGAACATAGTCCAAACAGAAGTCAAAATGCTTACAACTGATATGAAATATTATAGGCAAAAGAAAATGCACCTTCCTTATTTGTTTCAGAGCATCTTTGTCCTCTTCCCTTCCTTCACCCTATCAAATGCCTCTTCTTCCTTTTCTTCTTTCTCCAATCCCCCTCCCTTCTTTCTTCTTGTTGCACTCCTTGTATTTTATTCCAACTCACTTCAAAATCCTCTCCCTCAATCTCTCTACCCTTTCTCCTTTCTGTTATGCTTTCCTTATTATCTTTTATTTTCCTTTGTTCTTACTCTCTCACTTTTCTCCCATGATTTCTCTTCTACCAAAAAATAATAGACCTTTTTTTTTTTTAATCCTTTTTCAACATCTTTTGCCCACTTTTCCTCTCCCCTCCAAATCTTTTCCTTACTTTTGGCCGAAAGCAGGTGTCAAGAAGAAGAAAAGATCTTTCACTACTAGCGTGTGAATGAATGTACATATTTTCTTTTGGCTTCTTCTAAGATGGGTGTACGTATTTTAGGTGAGTGGTCCCAATGCCTCTCAATATTCTCCTTTTATTCTTTTCCATTGTCTTCCACTATTCACGACAAAAAAATAAAACATAGCAAACCACCTACCTCTGTTGCCTCTTCTCTGTCTAGTCCCTCTCATCATGTATACGTAGCTAAGTGTCATGGCCTTTTTCATCTTGGCATTAAAACCTGAGGTTTACAAACTCTCGTACATAGAATTTTATAGTCTTATACATAGAATTCTCTAGAAAACCCTAGGAACACATGGTGTAATCTAAAAGGAGGATATTCTATGGATATTCCTTAGATATTCTAAGTCTTAGATATTTTAATGAAGGGTTCTAGAGAACCATTCTCTACCATTAGATTAGGTTGATCACCACCGTCCATTGAAGAGATTGAGTTGTATAAATAGGGGTAACATCCTCATTTGTAAATCATCCAAGCGTTCAAACTTCAAAACATTCTAAAGCTCTTTCTCTCTCTTACCTTCTCTTTCTTCTTTTCCTAGCCAATCTAGTTCTTTGAGGTAGGCTGACTTAGCTATTACGAGTGGCGGAAAGGAGTTAAGACTGCATGAGAGCTTGTTAAAAGAACAAGTCTATGACATGTGGTATCAAAGTAAGGTTTGGGTTGTGTTATGCACACTTGTGAGCATGGCTGGAAATGTTGAAGGTATCACTTCGTTCGTTACTAAGGAGCGTGTCCCTACCCACCAAGGCAGTAAAAAGAAGTGTAAATAAAGTAGAGCTTGGGAGCATGCTGCTTTAGAACAAATTGTAAAAGAGCTTAGAGAAAAAGTCAAGAAGGTTGAGAACGACACTGCCTTGTTAGAGAACCATATGTTCGAGCAACCAGGCAAAGTAAAGGATGACGTGGGGGACATAGAGTCACGATTCATCCAATTAGAAACAAAGGTGATGGATGCTATCCAAGTCTTGCAAGCTAGTATTGAGGGGATGTGGGAAGACTTGGTGTTATGTAAAAAGGCCGCTAATAATAGAGGAGTAACGATAACCATTAACAATCTGTCCAAGGTGGACTACCCGAAGCCAACAAAGTTCCATGGGGCTAGAGATGCCAAGGAAGTTGAGAATTACCTTTGGCAAATAGAGCAATACTTAAACAATCTCAACCTAACGGATGAGACATTGAAGATTAAGATTGCCACTTCTTATCTTGCTAACACAACAATGCTATGGTGGTGAAGTCAGCATGTCAATATAGAGCGAGGCATTGTTCGGATCAATATATGGGAAAACTTCAAAAAGGACCTTAAACAACATTTCTACCTAAAGAATGTCACCTTCGAGGTATGAAAGAAGCTAAGGGAGTTAAGGCAACGAGGTACGATCAGTGACTATGTGACAGAGTTCATAACTTTTATGCTTTAAATTCCTAACTTATCCTAGGAAAACCTACACTTTAACTTCATAGATAAGTTGCAAAGTTAGGCTAAGCATGAAGTATAATGAAGGGACGTCTGAACAATTGATAAAGCCATAGTCACTGCCAAATCTCTAGTAGACTTCCACCACCAAGGCTAAACAGAAACATCCAAAAAGGAAGATAAGAACTTGGCCAACGATGGGGGAGAGAGACATGAGGCTATAGGGAGGGACAACCATAGCAAGCCACCATTCAAGAGTAGAGAGAAAAACATGGACCAAAATGAGTTTGAGGCTAAGAAGAAGACCTTTGTACCGAAGGGTGGGTGCTTTATGTGCAAAGGACCACATGCAATGAAGGAGTGTCCCATGCTTGGTTCCTTATAGGTAATATTGGAGCAACAAGAGGCTAAGGCTTAAGAAAATGAGACGAGTAGGATAGGATCACTATAAATCCTCAATGCTTTCAAGACCACATCAATGCCAACAATGTTGAGCAAGGGGCTCATATACATTAAAGCATATATCAATGGGAGCCAATAAGGGCGTTGGTCGATATAAGGGCAACCCATAACTTTATGACCGATGAAGAGGCCAAGAGGCTTGGTCTTGAATGGACGAGGGGCGTAGGTTGGCTAAAGATTGTCAATACCAAGGCTAAACCCCTTAAAGGCATAATAGAAGGGGTGGATCTACATCTAGGCACTTGGAAGGGCCAAGTGGACTTTTCAATAGTACTAATAGATGATTACTAAGTTATTTTAGGATGGAGTTCTTGAGATAGGTAACCGATATCCCTATGCCATCCTTTAATGCAGTGTGTATACTTAAGAAAGGGTCACTGTGCATGATCCTGATATTGGAGACACCTAGTGATCAGGTTTGAGAGGCTAAGTAATTGTCAGCTATGCAACTAACCAAGGAGGTGAAGAAAAGAGACTTGACATTCTTAGCCACTCTTAAGGTGGATGACAAGTCAGAAGGGCCAAAAGACATTCCACTAATCATTCAAGTCGTCTTAAAAAAGGACAAGGATGTGAGGCCTGTAAAACTGCCCGGTAAGTTACCACCTAAGGAAGAGGTGGATCGTAAGACTGAGTAGAGTAAAGCCATAGAGTGAAGTCCAAGAACGCTTAAGATGGCTAAGTCTTAGGAAGACCCAAGCCGAAGGTTATCACACTAAGCACCACTCGTGATAACCAAACCATATGATATAGAGATTAAACAGACGGTCATGATAAAAAAAAAAGTGTGTAAATGAGGCGTTCCATGCAAAACAAACTATCTGATCAAGTGGAAGGGGTTACTTAATTCGGAAGCAACATAAGGGAATTTAAAGAAGACTTGAGGTAGTTCCAAGATCAACTCAGAGTGCACTAAGCGATGAGAATGTCGCCAAATTAGGTGGGGGAAAATGTCATAACCTTTTTCATATTGGCATTAAAACCTAAGGTTTACAAACTCTTGTACATAAAATTCTATAGTTTTGTGCATAGAATTCTCTAGAAAACACTAGGAACACATAGTGCAATCTAGAAGGAGGATATTCCTTAGATATTCTAGATCTTAGATATTTTAATGGAGGGTTCTAGAGAACCATTCTCTACCGTTAGATTAGGTTGATTACCACCATCCATTGAGGAGGTGGAGTTGTAGAAATAAGGGTAATATCCTTATTTGTAAATCATCTAAACATTCAAGCTTCAAAGCATTCCAAAGCTCTCTCTCTCTCTCTCTCTCTCTCTCTCTTGCCTTCTCTTTCTTCTTTTCTTAGCCAATCTAGTTCATTAAGGTAGGCTGACTTAGCTATCGTGAAGGGCAAAAAGGAGCTAAGGCCACACGGGAGCTTGTTGAGAGAACAAGTCTATGACATAAGGTGTTCACCAAAGATGGCCTTTCTTCTTGCGTTTTTGGGTAGGAAAAGATAAGGGAAAATATGTACAATTTTTATGTAATGATTAGATGAGGATAAGAGGTCTGATGGTTTACTTTATTCCTTTTGTTCTTTTTTTGTGTGACTTTATGTTATTGGTTTGTCTTATTTGTTTTGTTATATTTGCTTTTTGTTTTTTTATTCATTCATATTTCATTATTTCATTTTTAGGTTTTTTTTTTTTTTTGCTTTCTTTTTCATTTTTATCTCCATTCATCTTTCTTTTCTTATTATTATTATTATTATTATTATTATTATTATTATTTCTATTTTATTTTATTTATATTTTTGATAGGGTGTTCACATTGCTCTTCCAATATATATGTATATACAACAGCCCACAGTTAATTGATCAAAACAAATGACCATATGTCAGTATACAAGGGGAGCTACTAAATCTAATTACAAATTTCAACAAAAGAAGAGCTCTTACCCTTGCAACAAGGCTCACCAAAAGCAAGAAACACCCGCAAGCTCTTACTTTGTAGGTGGGTAATATAGGTCAACACTATCATCTAAAAAATGTTAAATAGCATAGGGTAAGTAAAAACTCAGTGAGCAAATAATACTAATTATACAATGTAAGGCATAGACTGGCCATGGTATAGTTTTTGAAAAAAAAATTCATATCTAGTTTGAAAATTAAACATCTTCCATGGTCAGTATAAATAGTGTGATATGTGGAACACATCTTAAACTTCAGCAAAGTCCTCAATAATAAAATTGTAAAACCAATTTTGAATAAAACTATATTAATGCATATGTAACGCAAGAGTATTTTAAAACCATATGAATGCTTGGAAATATCCTACAAAACCATCATATATCATATATAAAACTAGCCCAAGGTTAGTATAATTAGAATAGAACATATATTAGTCACAAGCTTCAAGCTCAAAATATTCAGAATAATGACCTTAGGCCTCTAATAGAGTCATAATAGTGGCATCATGCCCAATCATATCATAATACATATCGTAGTGCACTATAGTTAACATCTACTGTCATTAGTTATAGGATCCTGTTTAAATGCATTCCTAAAATTTTCTTTAACATATTCAAATATGTAATTAATATTCAGAGTTTCATAATACTCATAACCAAACTTTTCCATAGAGACAAATAAAAATATCCATAATTCAGAATCCCAGTACATTGCGTATGCAAAATTAAACGTCTTCATAATCAATGAACCAAATATTTTATGAATATAAAATCATCGTATATCAAAATACAAACAGAGAGATTATAAGTTCGAAAGTTATGAAGTTCAAAAATATTTTAGCTCAAAAGTTTGGACACTTTTTTGGCCTATAGCTTGCCGAAAATGAGCTGGTGATGAAAAAAAAAAAAGGGGAGGAATTGCAATGGAATAGGCAAATTGCAGCAACTCAGTGGAAAAAGGTGATGAATTCTTTTGGAGAAGTATGAGACATGAAGAACGAGGAGAAGCTGAGGGTATTTTATTAATTTCACCCCTCGAAGGACACATGGTAGCCAAGGACAAAAATTACTCTAATGCACGATGAGGATTCAAACTAAAGTCCTCAAGGTTGCATGAGTAAGGCTTAGCCACTTGAGCCAACTTAAGTTTCATGAAAATTGCTATTTGAATTAACATAAGAGCTCTCTTTAATCTCCTATTTTCTTAACTAATTATTTTTTTTTTATATTTTCCTTAATTAAATTGCTTCTTCCCTCTAATTTATGTAAATATTCACAAAATTATCACTTAAGGATTGAATTATTGAATGAAAATTTTCATAATATTACATACCTACTCAAGACATCATGCTATTCGTTACCACTTTAAAATTGTGTCATCAATGTTCACGTGATTCTTTCGTTCTCAATTTTCAATGGCCTTTTTTTTTTTTTTTTCCTTTGGCTGCTTTTTTCTACTTTGAGAAGCATTATTCAAAGGTGGGGGATAATCCATCCCTTTTTACGTGATAGGTTGCACGTGTGGTAATGGAATGGGTTCATAAAGCCATTGATTATTTCAATTTTTTGTTATAACATTATAATATTGTTCAATGCTTTATGATATTTATAATTTAGATTCAACATGTTATAGAAAAAGGTTAAATGCAATCAATAATAAATTCATTTATGGAGTATTGGTGACAAGATCCTTGATATATCTATTTATTTTAAGACATTCAAGAGTTTTTCTTGGTAAATGCATATGTTTCTTGTGCATGTTTCAAAATAAATATCTTGTGTAATGTTTTTATAATAATTGTTGTAGAAAATGAGGTATTCATTCTTTCTTTCATGAATGCACACATAGCCTACTTTTATAGTTAAAGGTTGAAAGGTAAAACTACAAGCATTGGTTTGAGACACAATAGTGTATTTAATCCTAAATTAGTCAAATTAGCATTATATTATATTTTAGTATGTACATTTTTATGTGTAAATGAATTATTACATGTTAAAGTCATTGCATGAGTACTAATATTGTTTGACAACTCTTTATGATAAGTTTGGTTGCCATGGGTCACACGTATAATTAATTTTTTTTAGTGTTACAAAATATGATCTAAATTGTTAGTGAAATTCCTTTTTTTTTTCCTTATAAGCATCAATTAAGATCTTTTGAATTTGAAGTCATCCTCTTTGAATTCAAATATTTATGAGGATAAGATAATTTCAAGTATTGACCTGTACTAAAACTTCAAGTCCTTCATGTTTTGACATCATTATGCCTAGTAATATATATTATTAGATTATAAGTGCATATAGGGATCTTTTACAAAATTTGCGAACATATAGTAGTTTTAAAGAAATTGGCAAAGAGGAATCGATGATGGAGGTTTCAATTTTCCATTTTGCATGAAATTATGGAAGGGATTCTTTGTGAGAAAAATGATAAAATACCATATGAATTTTAAATAGGATTGGCACTAAATTTAAATATCTTATATATACACATTTAAGTGACATATTATCTAGTTTTGTTATTGAGAATTAGATAAATTTGAAGTAGACTCAAATTATGTAATGTATGTGTTCACTTGGATTGAGGACTATCATGTGGAATTTTATTGTTAATTATTAGTTAATTAATATTTTTGGTATAATTCTAATTTTGATTAGAATGGTCTTATATGCATTGACAAGATGGCTTCAGTATAGCCAATATGATGAAATTACACTCATAGTCCAATTGTGACTTGCCTATTATTTCCTAAGCCCATATGGCCTAAGATAATTAGCCACTTGTTTCCAAACTCCTATAAATAAAGCTCACATAAGTGGGTTACATAGCACTGAACAATTTCTTCTTTTGCTAGTTTTGTTCCTAAGTTTTATATCAGAAGAGTCTATTTAATCCTAAGAGAAATTTGCATATGGCAAAATATTCTTTAATGACAACATTCTTCAACATGACTCAAACTAAATTTTTCTTTCAATTTGGTCCTTATTATATTTCTTTTCCCTATGTACAACACCATTATCCTCTATCCTGTCCAAATTAATGACAATGAAGTTCAAAAAATCAAAATAACTTGAAATTAAATCACAAAGCAATTAAAATGAATAAAGTTGTCAATATAATGAGCCTATGATTACAATTTCATTAAATTTCAAGTTGATTAAATTATTCCTTTCCCATCTACCCAAGGAGCTATATTTCTATACCCATGAAAGTAAATTAAATTGCTTAAATTCAACGTCAATTTGGCTACCTAAGATAATGAGGTATATTCCTATCCTAATTACAAATCAAATTAACTCATTGCTGTGAATTAATCAAACAAAGGCTATTCATTTTAGACCTAAAATCTAAAGTCATTTTCTAATTCTTTTTGATTATTTGATTGATAGTTGGCCAAGCTATTAACATTCAAGAATAAAAATGAATAAATAACTAATTCTCAATAAAAAATGGAATGGTATATGAATAAAAACTTATTAACTAACAATTGAATCCATTGTAACCCCTAGAAAAAGAGTTTAGCTCATCATAATGTCAACTAGCATTTTAAAATTGATACAAAAATTGAATATCAACATTAAAAAAAAAAAAAAGCAGAAGAGAAGATGAAGAAAGAAAAACTCAGTAACAACAATCTTCTAGCATCTATTCTCACTAATCCCCTTATGAAAATCCTTCAATTCTTACTCTCAAACATAAAGGCTCTTCTAGTCACTCTCTACCGCAAATCCTTTGTTCTCAATGTTTTATAGGCCAAAATTAAGTTTAGAAAGGGTGAAAGCACATACTTTAACAAATTTGTGCATTTTAAGGTTTTACTAACATTATATATTGAATGGAATAACTTCCTTTTCCTTTAACCAAAGACTACTCCAATAGTAAAATGGCTTGCATCACACATTAATTCAAAAGGAATGCTTAATTTGGGACTGCAATGATAGGAGCTGAAATTAACTTTTTCTTAAGCTCTAAAATGCTAATAAGCAAGCATAATTAAAATTAAATAAATTATATTTCTCTAGTAAATTGCAAAGAGGTTTAGCAATTTTAGAGATATCCCTAATAAATCTTCTGTAAAATCTTGCATGACTAAGAAAACTCTTGCTTTTATAGATGATGGAGATAGAAGCTTCTCAATGGCTTTAATTTTAACTTTGTCAACCTTTAGACCTTTCCCTAAAACTAAATGACCAAGGACAATCCCTTCTTACACCATAAAATGACATTTTCCTAATTTAAAACCATATTTGTCTCTTGACATCTGCTCAAAGCACTAGCTAAATTATGCAAACACTCATCATAGGAATTTCCAAAAATTGAAAATCTTTTATGAAGACCTCCATGAATCACTTAATCATGTCAGCAAAGATTGTCGTCATACATCTTTAAAATGTGGTAAGGGCATTGCACAAGCCAAAAGGCATTCGCCTGAAGGCGAAGGTACCATATAAGCATGTAAATGTTGTTTTCTGTTAGTCCTCAGGTGTAATAGCTATTTAATTATAACTAGAACACCTATCCAAAAAGCAATAGTATTCCTTGTTTGTTAACTTGTCTAACATTTGTTCAATAAAAAGAAGTGAGAAGTGATATTTACATGTTACTTTGTTCAGTTTTCTATAGTCCATGCAAACACGCTAACCTGTCACATTTCTAGTTAGTATGAGCTCATTTTTTTTTTTATTGGCAGCCACTATCATGCCACTTTTTTAGATATACATTGTATCAGACTTGCCCATTAACTATCTGAAATTTGGTAAATAATACCTGCATCCAACTGCTTGATGATTTCCTTCTTTACTACTTCCTTCATAATAAGATTAAGCTAACATTAATGCCCTACTATTGGCTGATAATTTTCTTCCAACCTTATCTTGTGCATATAAAAAGGAGGACTAATACCATGAGTATTTGCAATAGCCCACCTAATTGCCCTTTTAAACTCTCTAAGAATGCATAATAGCTTTTTTCTTCCTTACTCACTAGTGATTAATGATGAAATAATAATGGGTAAAGTAGCATCTTCACTAAGAAAAGCATATTTCAAATGAGATGCTAATGGTTTCAATTCCAGTGTTGGTGGTTCTTCAAATGATGGCTTTAAATTCTTTGAATACACCAATGGTAATTTTAAAGGTTCAAATTTAATTGCTAATCTCAATATCTTTGGAGTTGAATCTAATACTCCTTTAACATCTTTAAACCTATTATTTTTCTTTTGTATTTTAGGAACCAAAACAACTTCCATAGAATCATTAAGACCAGTATTTGCAAAAGCATTAGAAATAGCTCTGTCAATTACACTTATTGCAAAACACTTTTCTTCATCATTAGGTTGCTTCAAAGAAGAGAAAATATTGAAGGTTATCTTTTAATAATTGACCCTCATAGTAAACTAACATGCTTCTACAACTATCAAAGCACCTCTAGTAGCAAAGAACAATCTTCCCAATAAAAGTGGTACATCTCTATCTTCCTCTATATCCAAAGCAATAAAATCAGCTAGAAAAATAAATTTATCCATTTTTACAAGAACGTCCTAAACAGTACCAATAAGAAAGCTCAAAGTTTTGTCTGTCATCTATAAGGTATTTGAAGTAGGTATGAAGTCACTTAAACCTAATATCCGTGCTATAGAAAGTAACATTAGATTAATGCTAACTCCTAACTCATAAAGTGCTTTGTAACTTTGAGAATCGATAACACAAGAAATGGTAAAGCTTCCAGGATCCTTTAGCTTATGTGGAAGATTCCTTTGAATAATTGCATTGCAGTCTTTGGTAAGTGTTATAGTTTCATAATCACCTAGCCTTCTTTTCTTAGATAAAATATCCTTCATAAACTTAACATAGCTAGGCATTTGTTCAAGAACTTCAACAAAAGGAATATATATTGAAAGCTTTTCAAAAATATCCAAGAACTTTTAAAACTTCTTTTCTAACTTATTTTTCTGAAATCTTTATAGAAATGGCAGTGGAGGATATTTTGTCATTGCAACCTCTTTTTTCAATCTTTCAATAGTCTGCTCCTTCTGAACCTATTATCCCTTGAAATTTTCTTCCTTCTCTTTATATTTTTCTTTTTCAAGAGGCATAAATAACTAATTACTCTTACTAACCTCAATCGTTAAAGAGACATTTTCTAACTCTTTACCACTCTTAAGAGTAATAACCTTGAATTCACTAGGGTTGTTAGCATTAGGAGAAAGATAAGTGTGAACATCCCATTTAAAAAAAAAAACCAAGAAAGATGAATTAAATAAAATTGATTAGTAATTCAATTAACCAAAATCAAAATTAAAAAAGAGATAGTAATATTAAATTAAAGGAATTAGAGATTTGGTCAAAAAAGAAAAAAGAAGAATGAAATAAAAGATAATTAGAATTTAATTAATTAAAAAACCAAAATGGAGAGTTGTGAAACCCATAAATAAATGAAAAAAATAGATAAAGAAAAAAAAATAAAACCATTCAAAAAATAGAAGGAAGGAAGAAATTAAAAAATAATTAAATAAACAAAACAATAATATATATATATATATATATATATATATATATATAATAAGAGGAAGAGTAGGTTTGTGTTACCTACTTCTCCAAACATTATTATGTTGCAATAAAGAAAAGAAAGGGAGATTAAGACATATGAATGCTGAAAGGAGAGGCATGAAAACCAAGAGAAAGTTGAGAATGGAAGAGTGAGTTAGACTAATGAAAGACCAAATAAAAAGAAGATTCCAAAAGGGAAGAAAAATGAGAAGAGAGATAGAAGAAGAGAGAAGGAACGTGAATACAGAGCAGAAATGAAGAGAGCATGTGAGGTACGAGAGGCCATAGAAAGACAAAAACAAGAGAGAAGAAGAGTTGAAAGCTGAAAAAGAAAATGTGCAGAATATAGTAAAGGAGATCAATTGAAAAGATAAGGAAGAAAGGGAGCCAGTGACTAAGCATGGTGTCCTTATGAGGTAATTTTTAAGTATTCTCTGTTATCTTCTTTTAGTTTTGTTATCATGATTTGGATATGCATTTTTTGTGCCTTGTATATGTTTCCTTATTGAAGGGGTACTACGAATGGTCATGTTTCTGCACTGTTTTTTAAACAGAATTTTCTGTGTTTATTGTGTTACTATTTTTAAGTTTGAAAACATTGCTAATGGTTATGTTCTCCAAAATTAGTCTTAAATTTTTGCAAGTGTTGGAGATTTCTTTTTCAGTAAAAGCACATTACATATAGTCACATTTTTACTCAAAATTATGTGTTAAATTTTCTGCACAATTGCATTCTACTCCTGGCTTAAAAAAAAAAGTACTCTACAAGGTTTTATTTTTGTACAAATCTACTGCCATTAGGAAATTTATTTCTCGGTTTTCCCCATTACATATATTTTAATGCTTGAAGATAATGTCCTAGTAGTTACTACATTGTTGTCTTGCTTATGTTTTCTTTCAAAAGAAAAAAGTTGCTTTGGCTTAAGTAGGATTGGAATAGCAAAATAATAGTTACTTCATTTTTATCCTTTTTGCTAGAGTTTGGACAGTATAGTTTGTCAAATGGGTTTAACATGATTTAACTTTCTTAATTTGATGATGTACATTAGTGGAATTCTTAATGTTATTGTTTGGATCTAAAGATTGGTGAAGTATGTGGGATGTCATTCCAAGCATCTTATGACTAATGTGGTATTGCCTTAATTTCTAGTCCATTTTAAGTACCAAAATATGACTAGAGGCTTAGTTTCTGAATTAAATAACTCTTAATGGCTCGAATAATTATGGCATGAAGTTAACCTATTAACTTTTCATGTATGGAATTAGGTCTGATTATTTTGCCACAAATGTACTGTTGATATGGTCATGTGGGCTTAAACTATGAAATATAATACAATGGCTAGCATTTTGAGTTTATCAGGATATATTGCATATTGGATACTAACTTAAACCGTTTTTCTTTTTACATGAGAAACTATAAACAAATAGATGAAAGATTTGAAGGTTCATAGAAATAATACATAAGGATTCCAAAGAAAAGATCAAAAGAAGAGAAGGCTTGGAGAATAGCTTTTTTTGTTTTCTTTTTCTTCTTCTATTGGTCATTTGTAAATATTACTTGAACATAATTTGATGCCTGATTGAACACGTGCACACACTTGTACTTTATATGCTTGCTTGTATCTTATTATTTTCAGTTGTTTTCTGCTCTTTTTTTTTTTTTTTCCTAAAGTTGTCAAATGGGACTATAAGTCTTCTTTGGCACTTAAAAATTAACTAAGCCATGTGAGACCTTTAATCTCTGTAAACTTTGGAAGTTATTTTTTTACAATAAATAAATAAACAAATAAAAAATGAATTTTGATTTCTTTCACCTTTTATTTATTTATTTATTTTTTATTCTTCAGAGTTACCATGTGAGATCATCAATCTCCTTAGGCACTTAAAAATTAAATGATAGTTGTTGTGCGAGACCTTGTGTCTCCTCAAGCATTCATAGAATCAACTGATAAAGTCGTATGAGACCCTATGTCTCCTTAAGTTTTACCCAGTAACGGATAGGCTGTGTACTTTATAAGTAAATTTGGGTTCCAATGACCCTTTCCTAATCATAGATTTTTTTTTTTTAAAAAAAAGTAATAGAAAAAGAAACAATCAGAAAAATGAACAATATTATTAATTTTCAAATGCTTTTAATTTAGTCCAAAATAATAAAATATATACAAATAAATATCTAATTTCAAAATTTCTTTTTCCACTTTCAATTTTTTTTCTTTAAAGTAACAAAAAATCAAAAAATACATTTATCTTTTTTTTTTTTAAGTTCTCATTTTAATATCAAAATAAAAGAATGCAAATACATTACACTTTCAAAAACAATGACTAAAAAAATTAAAAAGAGATAAAACAAAGAGAGCAAAATGGTGGGATTAAACTGATTTCATAAATTAAAACACGCTAACTAAATCTCAAACTATTTTGTTTACAAAAAATCATTTTAATTTTGTCTATATTGTTCTATTCACAAACATAAAATTCACCAACTACTAGACATGCATTTCTATATGCACTACATAAACTTTGATCCTTATTGCAAGATACATAAGTTATACACTTTAATCCTAGGTTTAGTCTGTCCTTTGTAAATAATCTATTTTTTCTTATGTTTATTTTTTTTTTATTTTGTCTGTTTGACTTACATGTTTCATTTATTTGCATGCAATTGATAAGGGTAATTCTTATTAAAATTATAGCTGTATAATTTTTGTAGAATCAATTTTGGGTAATCATTCTTAAAAATAAGTGTTGTGGGATGCCTAATACCTTCCCTATGCATAATTGACTCCAAAACTTGATCCCTGGTTCGTAAACCACCTTATCTTTTTAATTGGTTTCCTAAAGTTTTCCTTTAAAAATTTTGGTGGTGACTTTTAAATTTTGGTTTTTGTTTCCAAGGCAAAAATTAAAGCTTTTTCTCTTTTTCTCATGCCTTGCAGTCACATTTTGGTTGTGATAGTGATTGTTCGAAGGCAAAGCTCCATGTGGTTTATTATGATAAGTTTGAGCTAACTGATCCACTTGGTTTTCAAGTGCCTTCATTCTAGCATCAGTTGTCATAATAAACTGTTGAAGCAACTATTCCATCATTGACTTCTTTTCTATTGCTTATGGTTGGTGAGGTTTTTATCTTTGATATTGATTATGCTGAAACCCTATAGGTCTCACTGGTCTAGGTTAATCAAATTGTCCTTAATTAGTGTTCCAAAAATGTTAGGTTGATTCCTCCACGTTAGGTTATAGGTGTTAAAGAATGGGTTGTTCCATTGCCTACCCTGATTTCCAACATAATTGATAGCTTCTACTGCCTCTTCTATTGGTCTTAAAAACTACCAAGAATTATGATTGTCATTATAGTACTCATAAATGGCATAAACTGATTGTGCTCTATAGAATTGCTTACTTTCTCTGAAATTGTTTCTCAAAGCTACAATTTCAGCATAAAGGGTAGTCATAACATCTACCTTTATAACACCAATAACTCTCTTTTGACTTCCATTAGCTTGAGTTGCAAACTATAGGGACTGTTTAATGCCATCTCTTCAATTATTCCATAAGCTACTTCTAGTGATTTAGTATTTAAAAAAGCATTTGCTGCAACATCCAAATTTCCACTAATAAACTCCTTTAATCCACCATAGAAAGACCAAATAAGTAACTAGTTTGGAACTTGGTGATGTGGGTAACTTTTTTGTAAATCCTTAAACTGTTCCCAAGCCTCATATAAGGTTTTTTTTCATCATACTAGCAAAAAGTAGTAATGTCATTTCTCATCTTAATTGTCTTAGCTGGAGGGAAGAATTTAATTAAGAATTTATGTACCACTTTATCCCAATTTGTAATAGGTTCATCTAAAAGTCCTTCTAACTAATCTAAAGCTTTACCAGCCAAAGAGAAAGGACATATCTATAACTTAACTGCATCGACTGAAACCCCATTATACTTAAAAGTACTGCAGAGCTTAATGAACTCCCTTCAATGCTTATTTGGATACTCATTAGTTAAACCAGAAAATTAATTAGATTCAACCATCTGAATGACAACAGGCTTACTCTAAAAATTGTTAGCTTCAATAGCAGGATTTACAATACTTGCCTGAATCCCATCAGCAAAGGAATAGTATAATCTCTTATAGACATTTGAGTAGAAGCATCCCACATTTCTGATATTTCATATTGCTTTCAAATTCTGAATTGATTTTAAGTTTCCCAATCCTTCGCAATGTCTTTTTAATTTCCAAATCAATTGGAGCTGGATCAAGATTTTGACTTTTGCGCATGCAAAACAAAAAGTACTTAAAAATAAAACAAAGAAAAATTTGAGCTAGGAAAAGAATAAATGTGTCAATGTTAACAAAATTAGTAATTGGCTCCTCGACAATTATAATACCCAAGAAAATCCATGTGTTAAATAAGTTATATTAGGCCATATATATATATATATATATATATATAAATTGAATAATTTTATGAGTTAGAGAAAGTAAAAAAATGCATAAGGCAAGTATACATTTTCATTAATGTGGGAACATTAAAAGAGGAAATTCGAGAAGTAGTAAATATGAATGTAGATAATATCATATGTGAGTTAGAAGGTAGTATAAGTGTCTCAATCTTATCTTAGGCATTCCCAACATCTAATGATGAATCCCAGAGTGTGTAAATCTGATAGTTTCAAGACAATTGATCTGATAATCCAAAATATCCCCTATGAAATTACCTACTTACCCTTAAATTTTACCCCTTCATCATTTTACCATCATTTTCGTGTTTCACTTCTTCAACATGTGTTTATACTCTTCTTCATCGTTCTCCACATTTCATCCACATCTCGCTGCTATTGGAGCTCACCAGTGGCCGATTGGTATCCTTACTCCTTGCCTCTGAAAATGCTCCATTCTGATCAAGATTTGACCTAAAAATGCAACATCTTCGACGAGACAAAATTGGTGTGATTTCTAACTCAAATTGATCGATTTAGGTGTATTTTACTTTTATTTAGCTTAGTGTTTTGGTTTCTATTGAACTTCAACCAATTATTTTCCATAACCACTAATTAATTTGATTAGAAAGGCTCGAAATCAAGAAGCCCCAATTTTTTAAGTACTGTTCATGCGAAAAGTAGGGAAATTAAGCTCAATCTGGTGTAATTGCATCAAATTGAGTTGGGGCTTCACCTTTTGGGTAATTTTTACACCTCTCTCCCCAGGAATCATTGATTAATTATGAGTTTTAGCTTCAAGATTGAAAACTACCAAATTTTAAGTGTGTGTGCAACTTGTAGAGAGATGAAATTCAAAGTTTTTAGGCTTTTCTAATATCATTAAGTATATAGAAAGTGATTTAAGACTATTAGAGGTTTTTATTTTGAATTATAAGTCAAATTTCTAATTTTCCTTATTTTTCCTAAATTTTCCATATAGAAAAAGGGAGGAAATTCGAGTGGGAGACCTTATATGGCTTGATTAAGTAGCCTTGAATGATAATGTAAGTTTAATGAAAGACTTTGGAATTTAGTTGGATAATCTTTAAGGTGACATTGGAGTTGATGGTGGGTTATTGGAATTTCCATGAGTGCATAATGAAGTATATTAAATAGGATTGAAGGCTTTAAGCATTTTTGGAATATTATAAATGAATTTGGGCCAAGAATTTAATTTTTCAAGACATTGAAAGGTAAGAAGTACAAGTGGAATTGAAGAAATTATGGGAAGTTCTATTTGGAAATATAAGAGTTTTTAAATAATAAGAATTCATATTATGGGTTAAAAGTAAATGAATTACTAGATAAAATAGTTAGGTAGAAAGGTTTAAATAATTCATGGATATTAGAGATTAAGAGCATTTTGCTTAATGTTATAGGTGTTTAGGACAATTATCAACAAGGCAATTGTAAACGGAGTTAAGAAGAGGTTGGTATAATCATCTTCATGTGAGTAGATATTACTAGTTGTACCTATTTTCTATATTTTAAATCTTTTTTAGTGATTTCTTGTAGATTTGTACACTCTACCACCTGGGGAATATACTTCCTAAAAAGGGTATTGTTTCCTTTGAAACTATTCTGTAAATTTTGGCAAATACTATAGAAATTGTTATATAGTTATTTATTTATATTTATATTAACTTTTGAGAAATAGTTTAATTGTTAAATATTTTTAGCAAAATTTAAATAATAGATTGCTATATGGTTCGTACATAATTTCTAAAGGAAATTTGTTATTGTAGATTTCCTAGATTGGAAGATTTTTGTTTATCTATTTGAAATTGAATTATGTTGTTAGTTGTTATTAAAAAAAACATTTTTTCCATGGAAGTACGTCTAACTTAGAAACCTGTAGCACATGGTAGTAGACATTAGGCATAATGCACCATGAACTATATTACTGTATTGAGGCCTTATGTCGTATTACTAACTAATTATAAGCCTACTTACTCATTATTGCTTACTGCATTGTACTATACTATACTATCATTGCTAGCAAATGCTAGTACTTTATTATTGATTTACTATTGGTTCTATGAGATGTCTTACACATCTGTACTTTTAAATTTATAGACTTAAATTGCTTTTTGTGCATTATGCTTGAGCAAAGGAAGATTTTATTATCATAAAATTATGACTTCTCTACTGCAATTCAAAGCTTATGGTTTTATTTGAAATGATCAAAAGTTTGTGAAAAACTCTACCATTTATCTGTTCCCCTCTTGGTATAGTTAATGGTATTTACTCACTGAGTGGTTGTCACTCACCCTTATTTGTCTACATTTTTCAGATAGTAGTGTTGAGCCTGGACCCTCCTTCGTAGTGTAGCGTTGAGATAGACACATTTGGTGAGCCTTGCTTTGTCCGCAAGGGTAAGGTTTTTTTTTGTTATAAATACTTTATATATTGAACTCTAGTAGCTCCATATGTCATATGCAAGGTTTTGTGTGCTTTGTATATGTACTAGACTATTTGACTGAGTTTTTTTTTTTTTTTTTTGTGATAGAAGAGCTCTCTATATTTTTTAAGTGCCTGGTTAGTTGTGGAAATTTTTCCACATAAAAGTCATTTAATGCATTAGTTAACTACCCTGACCATGTTATATGGCTTACTATTGGTTCACGGAGGTAAAGTATGTTTCACCTTTCGTGTCGGTCACATCTCTTGTTTGAGGTATGACAACTACAATGCCAAAAACTTATTGTCCAAATATTGTACATGCAAGTATACGTATCGACACAAGTAGTAAAGTATAAGATTGTTTCCACAAAAAGCTAATACTAATGGTAACACTTATCACCAACTATTATTCTATATCGTATCTAAATTAATGATAATGAAATTCAAAAAATTAAAATAACACAAAATTAAATCACAAAGCAATTCAAATGAATAAAGTAGTCAATATAATGAGCCTATAATTACAATTTCATCTAATGCCAAGTTAATTGAATTATTCCCTTACCATCTATTCCATTTGAGCTTGATTATTAACTTGGGGAACTAAAAATTCTATAATTCTTTGCCAAACAACTAAAGAACTAATTTAATCTACTCATGGAGCTAGATTCCTATGCCTATGAAAGTAAATTAAATTACTTAAGTTAAGCTACAATTTGGCTATCTCAAGTAATGACGTATATTCTTATCCTAATTACAAATCAAATTAACTTATCACAGTGAATTAATTGAACAAAGACTATTCATTCTAGACCTAAATCTAAAGTCATTTTCCTATTCTTTTATATTTTCATATTAGCCAAAAATTATACATGAAAAACAATAAAATAAGATGAAATGAAATTAAAACTAGAACTAGAATTAAATATGACTTTTATTCCTAAATTAACTAAAGTTAAGATAAAATGACTTAAAATCTAGTTAAAACAAGACTAGAATAACTTCATAAAATAGAGTTATTTCTTACATAGATCAATATCGCATTGAGTAAAATATCTCTTTAATATCTTATTTATTACAAAATTATCATTTTAGTTTCTCATTAATTGTAATATTTAAAACAATTTTTTACTCATTGAAAAATATTACACTCAGTTTATCATTTTAAAAAAATACCAATTTTAGTTAATAAGTAGAGAAATATTTTAAATATTAAAATTGATGAGGGAGTAAAATAAAAATTGTATTTTTCTCATATCACATTCATAAAGCATCACCAAAACATAAGAGAGCAAATTGGGCAACCTCAATTGGTTGTCATTTCATAAATTGAAGCAAACACACTGGACTAGCTACCCAAAGAAATGTTTTTGTGTACTTTACATTTGCCAATAAAAACAGTGGGCTAGCACCTGAAAGGGTAGGAAGTAAATAAAAGGTGCATGAAAGCAAAAGCAAACATTACATGATATCATATCACATTCATTGTTCCCATCGCTTTAGACATGGCAAAGGATGGGATTAACGTCCCAACTCTTTGTCACAAATTTTTGGAATTAATAATGATTTCAAATACCAGAGAATTAAGAAATACTCACAGATCAAATTAAAAAATATTTAATTAGTGAGAAATGAAATTAAAAATGTAATTTTGTAAATGATTGAATTAAAAAGATACCTCACAAAAATAGAGTTTTATAATTATGAAATTCATCTGATTTGACGTGACACATTCATATTATTTGTAATTTGTTATCACGGTTTATATTGACATTAAGTTAATTAATTCTAATTCCGATCATAAGATAGTACTAATACCAATACCAAATGCGCATGTGAACCAAGAAATTTGAATAAATTTAATAATTGCAGAAATTTAAATTTAGTATTTGGATAAATTACCGATGCAGTTGAAGTATCATGTAAATTCTAATTGATCATACAACTAATTCAACTAATGTAGTGTGAGCAAACCCATATCATATGAAGTCTTCAAATATGACTAACATGTCTCAACGAGAAAAGGTTTAGCCACCAATTATTATCAAAGAAATGTAACAACTGAAAAGCAATTTAGTTATTTACTTTACAATAATTCATTTATTTACTTTACAATAATTCCATATAATATTCCAAGATTTATTGTCCAAATCATATCTAGAACTAGGGAAAATGACTTTCTATATTTTCTTCAGGGATTTTAAATTAATTTCACAATGAATATTATTTAACATGGTAATTGAATTAACCATATTATGTCAAAGTCTTCAACTCAACTATGGCAAGCAGTAATAAAATAGAAAAGTTTAGCCAGACCAAGAAAAAATATTTTCCATAAAAGACAATGAGGGAAAATTTGATTCATACAGACAAAAGCAAAACCGAAAAAGTATATATATATATATATATATATATATATATATGTATATTTTAATGGGACAATTAAAAAGTTTCTAACCGTAATGCAGTTGCAGATTTTATGAACCACACGATGGCATGGTTTTATTCCAATCTAACGGTTTGTGAATAAATCCGTCAGCATCAAACTCACAATCCACGTGTCTATGGATTAAATTGCGTGGCAAATGCTGATAGGCTGTTCGAAAGGTAAAGCAATGGAACACGTATGCACGAAAGCGGGGCAGTTCGGTCATATAAATTATAATTCACCGCGAGCCAGTTTTTCCAGTTTCGGTAACGATTTTGCTCTATAAACGCTCACCTCTGCAATTCGATCGATCAAGTG
This sequence comes from Delonix regia, assembly GCA_037074485.1. Lineage (NCBI taxonomy): Eukaryota > Viridiplantae > Streptophyta > Magnoliopsida > Fabales > Fabaceae > Delonix > Delonix regia. The sequence goes on from CM073455.1 coordinate 11,599,895, forward strand.
CCTGAGTCTGAACCTTAGCGTTTCTCCAATCAATTCTGTATGTTTTTCCTTGCCTGGTTGTTTCAATGATCGTCATTCTTGCCTTAGAAGAATCTTTCATTTGCCATTTTGTTTTCGGTAGGAACTGTTATATCCTATATTATCTGCGTTCATTTGAAGCACCGTTAAAATCTGATTATCCTTTTATTAGGGACACATTGTATATCTTGGGAATATTATGTTTCGTTAGGTTCCGTGATGCAGATAAAGCACCTAATGTGGTTGTCAATTTGAACAATTTTCTTTTTCGCCGGTAGTTTCGCTTAATTTATCGTGGTTTTGGAATGGTTTCTCACTTGCATGGATAATGACATGCCATTCTGAGCTGAAACTGAGCTTGCTGGTAAAAACTAATGATTTGGAATTGAATGCATTAAGACTTCATATCGTTTGTTATCTCTGGTTATCTGTTCTGTCATGTGATACCACATATTCTTACAGAATCAAGACATGAATTGCCTGCGAAGTGACTGTACTTAAGTTGGAAAATTTAAAAGCACTACTAGGTTTCTGTTTAGTTTTAAAACAGTGTGATTTTTTGACATATGCGGTTTTACTATAGCAGTAATTGGTCTAAATGTCTTTTAACATTTTACTGACAATAAATTACAGTTTTTTCCTTGTACAATCCCTCTCTCTTTCTTTCAATGCATGCCTACAAACACACGCACTTTAACATGCCAGCTCACTGGTAAGACAGTTTCTATGAGATGCTCACATGATATGCATGCATCCATGCCTGCCTTTGAGAAAATTACTGAAACATACACATGTAGGTGCAAGATCAAAGACAGACTCTGCCTACTATTTAACTTGTATATTATTCTTGGTCACAGCTTTTGTGGTTAAAAGATGACATATTGGAATCAGAGTTTGCGTAAGGAAGTCAAGCTTTTCTGGGTGATAAATCTGTTGATTTAATTGTGAGAGATCCTAACTGGAAGGGAACAATGCAGCGAAGGTATGAATAAATTGTGTTCAGTGGCTCAGGAGAGTAGATACACTTCTTTATTAGTCTTCCATAATTTTTCTGGTTTGTCTCTCAAACAATCTAAGATGCTAAATCATGATACATTTTTGTTTCCTCAAAAAAGAAAATTTGGTGTCCATTTAAATAAAATGCTTCAATCTAGCTTATTGTTTCTTCTGCAGTACATTTAAAAGATCAAATGATAGTATCAAGGTTTTCATCACAGCAACTATGGGAATTGTTTTTGGTTTTTTCCTTGGTATTTCAATGCCATCCTTGAATATTGCCAAGGTATTTTTGTCACCGTAATTTCTTGCCGGCATTGCATCAAGCTTATATATTTTCATTTCATATTTTCCCTTCTTTTCTTTTTTTTTTTTTCTGTATTTTGCAGATTCACTTACCTTCAAGCTTTGGACATTCTTTTGATGTGCCAATAGCTGATATAGAGAAATATTTAGCTGATACAAACAGTTCTCAAGCTGTTTTAGATGCATCTTCTGGAACTGAAGGTCTTGAATTCCTAGGGTCAATTAAATTACCAAAGGTAATTCCATTTTTATTATTTAGATGGGTGCCCTTGCAAGCACTTATATCCTCTGCAGTTTTGGGTCAACAATTGTCCCCCAAAACTACCCTTTGGCTTTTACAACAGATTTGTTAGGTAAAACTATTCACTAAAATGGTTAGTTGAAGATTTCCCGGCCATGGTGTGTTTTTATGTAGGATGACTTTTTAATATCTGTACTAATTTATATGTCTTTGAAAGAGTTTGGTCTCCTTTTTTATCATTTGGTGTATGGGGATGGGAGGAGAATTTGGTCTCTTTCCTTAAACACCAAGCTGTATAATTTTACTTAAGGTTTCTTTTTAAAAAAATAAAAAAAAAAAGGAGCAGATAAAAATTTTCTGACAACTCTATCTCTCTTGAGAAATAGAAAACCACTCCCTTTAAACAACTATAAACAAATAAATATCTGTAATTACTCAAATTACTCTATGTCTACATTCATGGTTTAAATAGTTATAACTTTTAAGAAAAAAATTGTTTAAAAAATGAACATGATTGACACTCATGCACATCAATATTTTATGGTTTGGGTTGATGAGACCATGAACAATTTTATCTTTTAAATTTTTCATTCTGTGGAGTACAACTTAAATTAGCAATTCATGTTTAATCTACTGATAACGCATGTATATATATATATATATATATTAAAATTTTACTTTTATGACTAGGTATTTAGAAAAGGAAAGTGCATACATATTATTTAAGAAAAGAAAGTAAAGAACAGGCAATAGTCTAGGGGATACCAATTAAATAACATATATTTAACAATGTTTCAAGCTGCATTGAATGGTTGGCAATGGGCAACCTTAGATTTCATTTAGCTTATGAGCATCTCATAGTGCTACTTACTTTAGAATTGCTGCAACACTGCTTATCAAGAAATTTTGAAAAGGGAGACTTATAAACAAGAACCAGCATAGAAACCTTCTTTACACTTGAGGAACAAACACGTAGTTATCCAGTTCAAGATTTAAACTTTGTTAAGTGTATAAAACTTGATTATTGGTAGATACTTATTCATAATTCTCCCTAAAAGTTATTATCTAGTCTGATAGAATACTGCTAGCTTTCCAGATATGCACCCCAACATATTCTCTTGAAGCAGAATCACTACCTCTAAGATTTCATTTAGCTTGCTATATAATTCTACTTGCCTTTGACATGCAGCAATATGTATATTGCAAAAATTGAATACTTATCGAGTCTGATATAAAACTGGTAGTTGCCAGATATATGTTCCAACAAATCCTCGTGGAGCAGAATCACTACCTCCAGGAATTGTTGTATCTGAATCTGATTTTCATTTGCGGAGACTATGGGGTGAACCTAGTGAGGTATGATATCCTTAAGATATTCACTATGCTAGTCATTAACACTCAGAGCCCATAAATATAACTCTGGAGTCTGGATGTACCAGTAGTTGATGTTTAACCCCCTCATATTGACCATGCTTTCTGAGTTCCTGCTGTGTGCTAAGCATGCTCATATCATCAAGAGATGTGTACATATCTCAAATATGCATTCAAGCAATTTTTACGCATGCATCTTTTTCTTGAATATCAATATAATGAGTCTCACAATGAGACCCTGATTTCCATAGGATCTGCAGAAAAAGCCAAAGTATTTAGTAACATTCACTGTTGGCTATGATCAGAGATATAACATTGATGCGTCAGTCAAAAAGGTTAATCAATTGGACTGTTTTATATGTATATATTTGTATTTTTAACCTTCCTCTCATATTGTCTTCAGAGGTACTGACTCTCTTTTGATTTTGTAGTTTTCTGATGATTTTGCAATTTTGCTCTTTCATTATGATGATCGGACCAGTGAATGGGATGAATTTGAGTGGTCAAGAAAAGCAATCCATGTTAGTGCAAGGAAACAAACAAAATGGTATATTTTTTTCCTATTATTCTATTATTTTTTTCCTCATTTTCCGCTGGTTCTTTGTAGGCAATTCACATTATTTATGAATATTTCTCCCTTTAGCTTTTTCTGCAAAGAAAAATATTTGCCAATGAGTAGCCAATTGTTTATTTACAGTCATCTCAAGGAATTTATAAATGAGTTTATTATCATGTTGAATGGTAATGGTTTTGCTCTGTCCTAGAATTTTTTCATAGTGCTTCTTACCTGATGTTATGCAGGTGGTATGCTAAAAGGTTTTTACATCCTGATATTGTATCAGCTTATGAATATATTTTTATATGGGATGAAGATCTTGGAGTGGAACACTTCGATGGAGACAAGTATGAGTAAAGTTTTTGCATCTTGTTTTTCTTTTCAATTCTGTTCATTGTATGTATCTTTTGGTTGATTGACTGTATTTTAATTTCAGATTTATTGAGTTGGTCAAAAAACATGGTTTGGAGATCTCTCAACCTGCTCTTGACAATAATGATTCGACATGGGAAATGACAAAGAGGAGGGCCGACAAATCAGTTCACAAGTAATTTTTTGTCCTTCCTCCCTTTCTGACTCGAGCCATAGCCTTATGTTCTATTTTCTTATGTTTTCAAATGGATCTTCAAGACATTTATGTTTGTGTACTGGCGGATAGGTTAACTGAGGAGAAACCAGGCTGGTGTAGTGATCCTCACTTACCTCCTTGTGCTGCGTAAGCTTTCTCTTTGTCCATGATATGCGGCAATATTCTTTACCAAGACTTTTTTCCCTAATTTTTTGGCTCCGTTTTACATTAATTATTTCTGGTGTTTTTTCAGATTTGTTGAAATTATGGCCCCTGTCTTTTCTCGCGAAGCATGGCGTTGTGTGTGGCATATGATTCAGGTATTTGTTGTAATGTTCATCTTGCATATGTTGGTTGTTTTAAGAAAACAAAACATGCGTACATTATTTTGTCTATTTCAAGATACAAACAAATTTCTTAGTTATCTTGACAAACTTTCAAACATATGCTTGTAGAATGACTTAGTGCATGGATGGGGACTGGATTTTGCTCTCCGAAGATGTGTAGAGGTCAGCTGATTCTGTTTTCTGTTTCTTTTCATCCTTCCCTGATGCTGTAACTGTGCTATCATTTCATTAGCCTTATTATAGCTGGTTGTGCTTCATCTAGGCATGCCTTCCCACAGATGCCATCAAGTAACAGATAAGCATGGTAGTGGTTAAAAGTAATTTTAAGTTAAAATCCCCTTCATTTGATCAGTCTCTATTCTTTCTTTGAAAAAATCTTTGCCAGTTATCTTTGACCACTAATCAAGCATGAAAAGAGAAGTGCATAATTAAATTAAGGTAGATTTCTCTTCCTTAGAGAGATTGCTTAATTGGACGGCCCTATTTTAAACCAAAAAATACCGTATAACTAAACCGTTTGATCAAAATATCCTCAACGATAAGGTTATGTGTGAAATTAAATATTATTACTATATTTTAATTGGTTAAATTTTTTACATATATATTTGTAAATAAGTTCTTTGTTTTTAAAAATAATTTTTTTTATTGAATGATTTTCTAGTACAATTATTAAACAGTTTTAAATTTAACTAAATTTAGAAAAATAGTTCTCTTCTAAACTTGAGGGTATTTTGGTCTAAATTAGTGAAGTTATATTATATCTTTTGGTTTCAGTGGAGGACCGTGTAACTTTTCTTTATAGAAAGACGAATTATGTAATCAATCATTTTTAGCATATAAGGCTGTCAGTTTTTGGGTATATCAAGGTGTACCACGTGGAGTTGCATTTGTGTGAAGATTTAAACTCATGAGTAGCCATATAGTTATGATCAAATTATTTAGATGAAAGCACGACTTTTTCTTTCTTCTTTTTGAACTTATTTCTTGCTCAAGATGCTCTATCTGTCCATATTTTTTAATGTTCGCGTGTTTTATTTCTAAATCCAATAGATAGATTATCAGGGTTATGGCCAAATCTAATTTTTGACATGCATTCTATGCTGTACAATGGTGAAGCTTTTTCCTTTTCATGTTTATGATTTTTTAAGGGATTCCTTTGTATGAAACCTGTGTATATGGCTATCAGTTATTTCTTTTTTCTTTCCACCATGCTGAAACATGAGTTTCTCTTGGCTTTGATATTGCCAGAAATTAGAACAAGAAAATGATTTTTTTATTAAATTTTAACCTGATACCTTTCTGTTTAATTTTGGCAGCCAGCACATGAAAAAATTGGTGTAGTTGATTCACAATGGGTTGTTCATCAAGTGATTCCTTCTCTTGGGAACCAGGTTAGTCATGACTAGCTTTTATGAGATAGTTGGGACTGCATATTTTTGTCGATGATAGCATGCTAGATTGAGTTTTTGGAGGGTGCTTACTATAAATGCTTCTGATTATGGGAATTATATGTAGTCTGCGAATTGAAGTAGATTGGAGATAAGCGTTACTTGAGAAGGAATTCTAATTGGCCTCCCTTCTTAATTGAAATTCAGCAACCACTATATTTCATCACACACAATCATGTATTGTGCATTTTTCAATATTTGTAGTAGTGCTATGAAGAAATAGAGTTGCTGACTTTATAAGGACGTCAGTATAGTTATGAGTTACCCTGCAAATCAATATTCCTGCTCAAATTCTTTCACGCTCCAAATTAGTGTAAGTAAAACCTCAATGGATCCGTCTTCTTTTGCAATTTTTTTCTTCCTCGTAGAAGATATTTGATAATAATAGTACCAAGATAACTTAGCAAGCTTGGCATCTGAGTTACAAAAACAAAGTTAAACTGTATTATATTTTGTCACTCATGCCAGATAGAATAGTAAAGATAATAGCATCTCCTTTCATTATCTGATTTAAAATCTAAGCTTTTATCTCTCTTTTCCACCTTTTTACTCTTGAAGTTCTTTGGTGAGAGAGTGTTAGAATTTCCTGTAGTGACAAAAGGAAAATGATTAAGACAAATATATTAAGATGGCTAGGGGATTGATGCTAATCATTGTTACATAATTGAATTTATCCACATGCAGTGCTCTTGAAGAACAAAGTACTTGTTTATCAAGGTCAAACACTAGATATTTGATTATCCTGGGGATAGGATGGGATCAGGAGGAGCAAAGTGTACATCAGTTGAAAGTGTAATTTGAAACTTTTAGAGCCATGCCTTTTGCACGATAGATTAGTTAAGTGTCTATCTAATTTACTAGAATATTATAGTTCACATATATGGTTCCATGTAGTACATGTAATCTAGACTTGTGTGATACATGCATTATATATTAAACAGGATTCATATGATGTAACTAATCACCTAATATGTCTACAAATATCCCATGTACTTGACTGAAAAAAAGTAAAGTAACTCAGGTAATGGAAATACAAGTTAGATCAAGCAAATTTCTCTGCCATAGATATTTTTCCTCTCTCCTTCTAATAAACTGGTATCAAATCTATGATCTTGATACGTACCACAATAATAGTGGCAACCAATCAACTAGAGGTTGTGGAAGATCAAGAGGAATTCACTTGAACTAACTTGTATTTCAGTTGCTTGACTTGCTTAACTTGCTTTCAATCACCAAGTACATAAAATATATATAAGCACACTTGGGAACTAATTACTAATTACGTGAACCCTCTTTAATACACACTACATGAATCACACAACTCTAGGTACATATACCACAATTACTTCGACACAAACTAAAATATTCTGAGAACTGACTTCATCTACTTAGAAACTCAAAAAAAGCATGAACATAGAAATTTCAAATTACACTTTTCAACACACCTCCATAGTTTGAAGATTTTTAAAGAATACCAATAAGATTCGGAGTAATAAAGAAAATTTTAAAATTAGGGGGAGTCTTGTAAAGCTTAATTTGAAAATATAGGTTCATGCCTTTTTTGAGTTTCTAGATAGATAATTGTTTATCCAAATTTTTAGAACATTAGAGTAATAGAGTTTATGTATCTAGGATAATATGATTTATGTATTGTGTATTAAACAGTGTTCACATGACCAATTACCTAGTGTCTTCATATACCCTATGTAAATTTGATTAAAAGTCAGTCAAGCAATTGAAATATAAGTTAGTTCAAGCTAATTCCTCTTCCATAAACATTTTTTTTTCTCCTTTTTTCAACAAAGTGGTATTAAAGCATGGCTTGATAGCTCTAAAGAAGTTAAGCATGGAGCAAAAGGACAACGAGAATGATGAGGACTGAGGAGGATGATTGTAAAATGAAATATTGAGGATTGGGAAGTACATACAAACGCATTGAACTAGTGAAGAACTAGAAGGAGATGATAAATTATTCAAGTTCTTCGTATGATTTGGTATCCTTGAGATGTGGATGAGGAGTTGAACTCCTTAGTTGACCACTAAAGGAAATTTTAAATTATGGGACAGGATTGGAAATAGTAATTTGATATTTCTTAAGCAGTTGAATTCAATATTTGTGTATTTATATAGAATGTTTAATTCATCTATCTAGATAAATGTATTCACATGCGAAAGTATACATAAAATTCCTCTAACCAGATGTTAGATGGTCGCCCAATATGCATTTATTTATATTCCGTATACTTGGTGATTGGAAGCAAGCCAAGTTAAGCTTTTAAAATATAAGTTAGTGTAAGTAAACTTCTCTTTCTTAGAGATATTTCTTTTTCCTCCTTTCAGCAATATCAATTGAGTCATTTGTTTATTTCTTTTGCTTCTGTTGTAAGTGAAAGGTTTTAAATAAATCACATTATGTTATCCGAGATATATTATATAATTTTCAGGGAGAGGTTGATGATCATGGAAGACAGCCAAGGGACGCTGTAAGTGTATTTCATATTGAATAATGTTACTTACGTAGCTCTTGCATTCATAACTGCAAAGGTAGTTCAGCTACACATTTTTACAACTTCAATTTTTTTAGAACTGAAAAATACTCATCAAAATTATAATCTTTCGGAACTTAACTCTTTTTGTCCATTATCCATTAATTTCATTAACAGAAATACCATATCAAATTGTCATATATATTTTTTTCAAATAAATATGAGTATGTACAAAATAGTGGCCTCTGCATGGAATCATTAACAAGGTTATGGGAAAATAAACAAAATAGTTTATCTCTTGAAGGGTAACAATTGATTAGGCAATTTCACGATTTTCAAAATTAAGGGAGATATATACAAATAACGATATAAATTTATTTGTGTTTTTTTTTCATTAAAAAAAAAAAATCCAAGTTCTATATCTGGTCTCCCAACTGAGGAATAGTGTTTCCCAACAAGGATTTATGTTCTAAATTTTTTGGTCTGGAACCACTTTCAGGTCAGAGATAGATGCAGAAATGAGTGGGCCCAGTTCCAAACTCGTCTTACGAATGCCGATAAGGTGTTTTTGGAAGAACATAGGGGTTAATATAGGGGTCCCCTTCGACCTTACCCCTTTTGTACATGGTTTTCCTGTTTATGGAGCATTGTTTCCTTACTAATATGTAGTCATTCACTTTATATACATGCCTAGCTATGAAATGGAAATAGAAACAGAAATGAAAATCACTCCTTATCTCTATTGATTACCTCATGCTTTTATTTTTATACAGCACTATTTATTTTTTACCACACGTCCATGTTAAAACCATGTAATGCAAATATGAATGACCATGCATAGTTAAATATAATATAAAAATGACTATATATGTATAGCAGGTGTTGTAACAATAAATAATTCAAATTTATCTGACAAATGGTAGTGGAGAGAACGACTACTTGCAACCATAATAGGTGATGACTTTATTTTATATATATATATATATATATATATATATATATATATATAGTAAAATAACACGATTTTTTTTTTGAGACAATTACACCATTGCTATGGTTTGAATATAATAAGTTTTAGAAATTTTTATTCGATTGAAAATCAGTTTATTCTAATCCGATTTGTTATAAGATGTGTTAAACTTATTTCCCTTGACGTTCAAATTACATCACTCACAAGAACAAGAGGGGTTGTCGTGTTTAAGGTGGTCATGACTTTTTGTCCTGTACTCCAGCAATCCAGCAATGACAAAAGAAAAAAAAAAAAAAAACAGTTTAGTGGAGTCATTATTCACGTGTACATATCAAACATATTATTTAAGACAAAATTCTCATGTCTTCACATGGTTATCTCACTTATTTACATCACCCGGTCTCCAGCCCGTTAAAGATGTGTTTTTTAAAGAATAAAAATAAAAACTAAGTATGAACTAATTCTTAGGTATTTTCTTTCATAAGTTGGAATATATAAGTGTAAATTGTTCATCTGACACGTGGTTTGAAAATTGGCATTTGGATGGTCAGCGACTTAAATTGTTAATACAATAATATCTTTTGGTGGTGTTCTGTAAATTATTTTTTGGTTTTGGTCGATCAAAAATATTTCAAATTTGACATAAATAACATTTTTTTCCAAATTCTGTTTTTAAACAAAATCTCTAATTTTGTTCAAAGATTTAAGATTTAGGATTTTCGAAGATCAAATTCAATTAAATTGGGAATGAATTTGGGTGTTTTTGGCTACCTGGCTTGTGTTAGCTCAAAATGTGAAATGACCTAAACTCATATTTGATAAATAACAAACCAAATGAAAAAAAAAAAAAAAACAAAAAAGGCCCAGCCCACATAAGAGAAATTAACAAGTTTGGACTAACTTAAATCTCAACCCAGATCAACAAAACAGAGTGGAAGACAGCTCATAAAGATTATTTTTCAAACAAAGTATAAAAAGTTGTTCTGTAGAGATAAATATCAGAACTCCTACTGCCACATGCTGTCTATGCCTCTGCTCTACCCCCTGTAGCTACCGACAGAAGCAGCCATTAATGGCACCCTCAGCAAACCGAAAACAATCACACCAATGAAGCCCGAAATCCATATCTTATGGTAGTCAAAGAAGGGGCAACTAGATATCTCTTTCATCATCAAGATTTGCAACACTAAATGCTCTCCAACAACTCTTTTTGAGAAAGTTATAAATATGCTAAAGTTACTACCTTCAAAAAATTAAGAAACAGAGAACGAAAAAAGCTGAAGAGAAAAAGCATTTTATAACATTTTGAAAACCTTTCATCTTAGAGCTTAGTTTCTGGTTTTATTTACTTCTTATAGCATATTTTAGAGCTGTTAGAGAAAACCTAGCTTGTAAGGGTTCATAAAACTCATTTTCTTCTTTTACTGGTGTTGTGCCTCTGTCACAATGGAGAAGAGGGTTGTGTTAGAGTTTGAGGTTGAGCTTGAAAACTTTGTGTTTGGAGTTAGCAAGTGAAAACTCCTTAAGAAGTTATAAAAAAACTATTTTTAATGGAAAATCCCTTTGAGAAGTCAAGAGGATTGGAAGTAGGCATTATGCTTGGCTGAACTAGGATAAACTTGCATGTTTGATTCTTTTTCCCAAAACTTTGCATTTTCAGTTCATTTTTCAGTCGACTTCAAATTTTATAGTTACCAGTTTTATCCATTCATCCTTTATCTTCAAGTAATACAGTTCACTAATATATTTACAATTAACTGTCTTTCTATCTAACAGAGTGAACCCACAGCTGAAAAGTTCAGTCAACTTTATTTTATTACAATTAACTATTCTTTGCAAATTGTAGTTGACTAAAGAGATTTTCAGTTAACTTGCCTTTCTTCTAGTAGAGTGAATGCATTATCGAAAAATTCAGTCAACTGTATTTTATTTCAATTAACTGTTTATTGTAAATTATAGTAGACTGTAAAATTTTCAGTTAACTATATTGTTAAAATAGATTTTTCACAAAAAAAATTTTATGCACTTATTTACCCCTTCCCTCCAGGTGTACTGTCAATTGGTATTAGAACTGTGGTCTCACTTGATCTGTGCCTTACAGCCAAGAGAAAATATCCACTTTGCAAAAAATGTCTTCACAACACCTTGAGGGAGCTTACTTTAGTGATGGACACTCAACTTCAAGGCCTCTTTATTTCAATGGAAATCACTATATACACTGGAAAGGTAGAATGAAGATTTTCATACAAATCACAGATTACCCAATATGGAAAGTCATTAAGTAAAGCCTAAAATTTCATAAAACAGAAAAAAAGGGAACTCAAACCTAAAGAAGAGTATGATGAGGAGGATATCAAGATGATTCAAGCAAATGCTAGAGTTATAAACATCCTCTACTGTGCTGTTAGCAGTGAAGAGTATGATAAAATTTCAACATGTGATATTGCAAAGGAAATGTAGGACAAACTCAAAGTTATGCATGAAGAAACAACAAATGTAAAGGATTCCAAGATAAGTACACTGCAATACAAACTGGAATTGTTCGAAATGAAGGAAAATGAGGACATAGAAGCTATGTTCAATCGATGCTCCAAGATTATGGGTCAACTGAAACTACTTGGACAAACCTACACCAATCATGAAACAGTAAAAATGGTGTTAAGGTCTTTCCAAGAAAGCTAAAAATCCAAGGTGGACAACATTAAGAGCAGTTCAAAGTTTAAAGAATTAACTTATGATAAGTTAAGAGGAATTCTCATAGCTTACCACAACGATCACCTTAAATGATATGAGCTCAAAAAAGAAAGAAATATGGCACTAAAAGCTACAGCAACTAATGAGCAACAAGAGGATGATGAAAGCGAAAATATATCTTCAAAACCTAGCCTTCTTCTCAAAGAAATTTAAGAAATATGCTAGACAGAAGGGTAAGTTCATGATGAATAAAAGAAACTTTCCCAGAAAAGAGTTCAAGAAAGATGATCAAGGGAACAATTCCATAACTTGCTATGAATGTGGAAGAAATAGGCACATTTGCTCAGATTGTCCCTTCTTGAAGAAAAGATTTGGCAAAACCTTAAACAGAAGAAGAGCACTTACTGCATGGAGTGATGATGATGAAGATAAATAAGAAGAGGAGCTAGAGCAAGAAATGGCCAACCTATGCTTTATGGCTACATCAGAAAATGAGGTAACTACTAATTACTTTAAAGAATTACAAAATACTTTAAATGAAATATTTGATGATTTTGAAAATTTGTTTATTAAATACAAAAGTTAGAAAAAGAAAAACAGATGCTTGAGAAAAATTTTCAAATCCTAAAAACTGAAAGTGAAAATACTTTAAGTGAAAATAAGGATTTACAAATTAAAGTTTCTGCATTAACTAAAGACTTAGCAAATTTTGTCAAAGGAGAAGAAAACTTAAATATGCTATTAGGAAAACAGAAATGTAGCTTTGACAAATCGAGTATTCGTTATAACAAAAATAACTCTGTTAAATGATACAAGAATTTTTTTGTAAAATCTTCTTCTGACACTTTCTGTATTCACTGTCAAAGAAAAGGACATGCCTGCTACAAATGTAATTATCATAAAGATAACATGATATGGATCCCTAAAGGCACCTCTACTACCTATACTAACAAGAAAGGATCCAAGCAAATTTAGGTACCTAAAACAAAGTAAATTTTTCTGTAGGTTTGCCTCAAAGGGAGAACCTTCAGAAATTAATGGTTCTTGGACAGTGGCTACTCAAAACACATGATGGGAGACCCTTCCAAATTCACTTCAATATCAATGAAAGATGGAGGATTAGTCACTTTCAGTGATAACAACAAAGGTAAAATTGTTGGCATTGGTAAGGTATAATTACTTCTTAACTGTTGTATAGAAAATGTGTATCTTGTAAAAGGACTCAAATATAATCTTCTTAGCATAAGTCAATTATGTGACAAAGGATACAAAGTAATGTTTGAATCACTTCATTGTAAAGTGTTCAATGGGGACAAAGCACTTTTTGTAAGTCAAAGACTTGATAATATATATATCTTGAACATAGAAGATTTATTTACAAAAAATGTTATATGTCTTTCATATGTTTGTAATGACTCTTGGGTATGGCATAAAAGATTGGGTCATGCTAGCATGCATCTTATTTCAAAACTTTCTAAACTTGACCTTGTTAAAGGTCTTCCAAAATTAAATTTTGAAAAGGATCATATATGTGATGCATGTCAACGTGGCAAACAAACTAAGTCTTCTTTCAAACTTAAGGATTGTGTATCTACTTCTAGACCACTTCAATTATTACACATGGACTTATTTGGACCTACTTAAACTAGAAGCTATGGTGGAAAGAGTTATGCCTTTGTCATCATTGATGATTATTCAAGATACACTTGGGTATACTTTCTAAGTAATAAGGGTATTTGATATCAAGTATTAGGAGTGATCGCGGTGGAGAATTTGAAAATAAATTTTTTGAAAATTTCTGCAAAGCATGGATTCAACCATAACTTCTCTTCTCCTAAAACTCCACAACAAAATGGTGTGGTAGAAAGGAAGAATAGAACATTACAAGATATGGCTAGAACAATGCTTATTGACAATGATCTTTCTAAATACTTTTGGGCTAAAGCTATAAATACTGCTTGTTATATTTTAAACCATTGCTTAATAAGGATTATTCTATTGAAAACACCCTATGAACTTTAGAAAGGAAGGAAACCCAATATTAGTTATTTTCATGCTTTTGGTTGCAAATGCTTTATTCACAACAATGGTAAAAACAACCTTGGGAAGTTTGATGCTCGCAGTGATGAAGGTATATTTCTAGAATACTCAACTTCTAGTAATTCATATAGAGTTTACAATAAACGAACACTAGTGGTAGAGGAATCCATGCATGTAGTTTTTAATGACTCTAACTTAATTTCTAAGAAATGTGTAGTCAAAGATGATGATGAAGAACCTACGCCTATCTCTGTTTAGCACTCAAATCAGAAAATTCAAGAAAATGTGTCTGATTCAAACAAAAATTAGAAAACTCAACCTGATCAAGATTTCAGTCAACTAGAAAATGAACGCAATCAACTAATACCAATTGAAACACTCCTGCGGATCAAGATTTCAGTCAATTAAAAAATGAACACAGTCAATTGGAAAAGTCTAGAATAGAACATAGACTTCCAAGAGAATGGAAACACTCACCCACCTATCCCATGCAATTTATCCTTAGAAATTCATAAGAAGGACTGAGAACCAGATCATCATTCAAGCAAAACACCAACTTGGCTCTTCTTTCTCAAATAGAGCCTAAAACAGTAAATGAGGCATTAAATGATGAAGGATAGATTATAGCCATGCAAAAGGAGCTGAACCAGTTTAAACGAAATAAGGTATGGACTCTTATTGAGAAACCGAAGGATGCCTCCATAATAGGAACTAAATGGGTATTTAGAAATAAGTTGGATGAGCAAGGAAAGGTAATAAGAAATGAAGCTCATCTAGTTGTCCAAGGATATACTCAATAAGAAGGTATTGACTATGATGAAACCTATGCTCTTGTTGCTAGATTAGAATCCATTAGAATGTTGCTTGCTTATACCTCTTACATGAATTTTAAATTATATCAAATGGATGTCAAGATAGCATTTTAAAATGGTTTTATAAATGAAGAAGTATATGTCAAACAACCTCCTAGGTTTGAAAATGAAGAATTATCTAACAATGTGTATAAACTCTCAAAAGCCCTTTATGGCCTAAAGTAAACTCCTAGAGCTTGGTATGAGAGGTTAAACAATTTTCTTATATCAAATGATTTTAAAAGAGGAAATGTTGACACTACCTTGTTCATTAGAAAAACTAACAAAGAAGCTGTACTTGTACAAATATATGTTAATGATATCATTTTTGGAAGTACTAATGACGATATGTGCAAGGAATTTTCTAAGCTCATACAAAGTGAATTTGAAATGAGTATGATGGTGAGATGACTTTCTTCCTTGGTCTTCAAATAAAGCAAACAAATAAGGGAAACTTCATTAGTTAAACTAAGTATAAAAAGGAGTTACTCCAAAGATTTGGTTTTGAAAATGCAAAACCTATAGGAACACCTATGAATCCTTCCACCCACTTAAACAAGGACGAAAATAATAAGGATTTTGATCAAAAGATATATAAAGGTATGACTGGTTGTCTCTTGTATCTTACCACTAGTCGCCCTGATATTATGAATGGCGTCTACATGTATGCTAGATATCAAACTAGTCCTAAAGAATCTCACTATGTTGCAATTAAAAGAATATTTAGATATCTAGTAGGAACTCAAGATCATGGCTTATGGTATACTAGAACTAATCATTTTGATCTACTTAGATATGCAGATTCTGATTTTGCAGGAGATAAATTGGATAGAAAAAGCACTAGTGGAACTTGTCAAATGCTTGGCAAGGCCTTAGTCTCTTGGTGCAGCAAGAAGCAAACATCAATGGCATTATCCACCACTAAAGTTGAATATATGGCACTTGGAAGTTGCTGCACTCAACTCCTATGAATGAAACAACAACTTGAAGATTATTCTATGTGTTCGTAAAAAATTTCGATCTATTGTGACAACACAAGTGCTATATGTCTAACAAAAAACCTGGTTCATCATGCAAGAACAAAACATATTGAGGTTTGACATCATTTTATTCGGGATCATGTTCAATAAGGAACCATTGAGGTAAACTATGTACAAACTGAATATCAACTAGCTGACATCTTTACTAAGCCTCTACATAAAGACAAGTTCAAATTTCTATGTACTGAACTTGGAATAACTGAATCGTGTGAAAAATAAGATTTTTTTAAAAAATTTTAATCAACTGTAAATTTTTCAGTTAACTTAATTTTTATCTTTTCAATTAACTAAAAATTCTTAGTTAACTAAAATCTTACAAAAATAGTCAACTGACATTTTTCAGTTAATTATAAATGTTTTAGTTGACTAAAGTTTAGACAAACTAATCAGCTATAAAATTTTTCAGTTAACTACTTTAATTTCAGCCGACTATAATATTTTGAGTTAACTGATATTTTGTCTGAGGCCAAAATTGTCAATATGAAAATGAGAGATCGAAAATGGTGTGCTCTGCTGATCACCAAGTCAAATCTATCAAAGACCTTTTGGTTTCCCTCCACAACCATCTGACAGTTACATCATTGAGTCGTTTCTTGGGAACCAACTCTGAAACTATCACTGTTCATACTGACTGATTTGAGAAGACAGTTTTCAGCTATTCTCGAGACTCAAAAGGCATCAAACTGTCTCTCTGTCTCTCACTCTAACCATTTCGTGCCCTAGAACGCTCAAAAATTCTCTCTCGGAACTCTCTGTCTCCCTCGTTGCAATACACTTCGCCTCTCTTGACCACCATCTTCCATGGCAAAAAACATTACATTTTCTCGTCAAAGATCCACACATCGATCTGTAGCAACCCAGCCTCCTCCAGCGACAACCACCAAGGAGTAGCCTCCTCCTCCTCCTCTTATAAGCGAAGATGTTCCCATGACCACCAAATCCCCAATCTCGTCACCATCTCCGAAAACTACTCCTTCAAGACAAAAGCAAAGAATAGTGATTCTTTCATCTTCAGACGAACACTCGTTGAAGAAAAATTGATGTCTGACGAAATCCCCACATCTGTAGAAAATGCTAAGACCAAAGGAATACCTGTAAAGCTTTCTCTGCCAGCACGGACTACTCAACCCTCAACAAAGAACATGACCTCCTTTGCCCAACCTAAGAATACCAAAGGAAAAGGTATTTCCTCTTCTCACATCTTGAGGCATTTTAGATCAACTGAACATGAGGCAAAATATTGCCAGTACTTTGCTTTTAAACCCATAGCCCCTGGTCAAATCATGTGCTTCGAAAAATTAGCCAATCTTCATGCCCCTATTGAACTAGAAATAAAAAACTTGGATTGGTCCGCTTTGTTTACCTTATGTAAGCCTGTGTATGAAGACTTGGTCAAAAAGTTTTATACTAATCTATCTGTTTTGGGTGATGAGTCTGCCCTTGAATCTTTAGTTGACAGAGTTTGAATAATAATAGATAAGGGTACCATAACTGACATTCTAGACATGCATTTTGAAGCTGTAGATAAGTTTTTCTTTAAGAGCAAATGGCTTAAAACATTCAACTTCACTTATAAGAAGGTTAAGAATAAACTGTTTGAAAGGAGTGACTTTTTATAAAGTCATAAACTGAATAGGCTAGCCTTCTCTTTTAAAGACAGAGTCTAAGCTCACATGATTGCCACATATGTTCTTCCTAGAACTAAGAATTTAAAATTGCTAAGTAAAAAGGAGTTACTACTACTGTTTTGTCTGTATGCCCAGCGGCCCATAAATCTGCATCATTGGATCCTTCAGTATATGTTGGAAAGTAGCACCCATCTGGATCCATCCCCCAGTCTTCCTTATAACATGCTTTTTACCCTGCTATTCAGAGATTAGGGAGTCGACTTGGATCAACATCCCTGCAAACAAATCACTACAACCTATGACGCTTCATTTTTCAAATTGATAAAATACAAATTTGTGGATGATCAGTGGGTAAGAATGGCTGATCTTGACAACCCTCCAGCTCCACCTGTTCCTACTCATTCTTCTCCTCCTAAAGCTTCTGTGCCTCCATCCTCTTCTAAACCGCCAACAGAACCCTCCTCCTCAATGGGCAGCTTTCTCCCTAATCCATTTCAGATCCTCAACACCCTACTTAACAACCAAACTCAAATGCTTACTCTTATGGACTCTATGCACATTCAATTGAGTGAGGTTTAATCTGAGCTGTTAATCATTCGTAGGCAACTAAATACCTATAATTAGTGACAGGACACACTCAACACTGATATCCAAGATGCCAAGGGTACTCTGCAACAGCGAGAATCCCAGCTGACTCAACATTTTCAAGACCTTCGAAACACCATCCTTCAATCTCATGTGGGTCTTCAGCAGCTTCTTCAATCTTTGAGGAGTCACTAACTATGTGGGATTTCTCCCTCTGATTGACATCTGCCCTATGATGGCCCTTCTTTTTGCTCACTCTCCTTTTGAGTGATGACAAAAAGAGGGAGAATAAACTTTAGTTAACTTAAATTTACTTGCACTTATTTTCAGTTAACTGTCTTTTTAGGATTTCGTATTATTTTTATTTCTCTTACAGTACTTTACATTACTATATTGACCTTGATAGATGATACTGAACTATTATTAATCCTAAATGATTGATGAATGATATTTAAATGAATATTACTATGATATTATTGATCTTGAATGGATGTTACTATGGTAAATGACATTGTGTTGATAATCCTTTTTACTATGATATTATCCATTCATCATTTCTCTTCAAGTAATATAGTTCACTAAAATATTTACAATTAACTGTCTTTTTATTAGACAGAGTGAACCCACAATGAAAGGTTCAGTCAACTTTATTTTATTACAGTTAACTATTCTTTGGAAATTATAGTTGACTAAAGAGATTTTCAATTAACTTGCCTTTCTTCTGGTAGAATGAATGTATTACTGAAAAATTCAGTCGACTGTATTTTATTTCAGTCAACTGTTTATTGTAAATTATAGTCGACTGTAAAATTTTTAATTAACTATATTGTTAAAACAGATTTTTCGCAAAAATTTTTTTGTGCACCTATTCACCCCTCCCCTCTAGGTACACTATTAGCTTACACATAATATTTCCCATCAAAAAGCTACTGTAATGGTACATTAACTTTTTGATTCCTCAAATTATTTGAATGGCAACTCTTAAACTACAAGCCACTGAAATAAAAATGGGTCTAAGCACATGATACTAAAAA
The DNA here is from genome assembly GCA_037074485.1 of Delonix regia. Lineage (NCBI taxonomy): Eukaryota > Viridiplantae > Streptophyta > Magnoliopsida > Fabales > Fabaceae > Delonix > Delonix regia. Next base: position 11,619,074 of record CM073455.1, read on the forward strand.
AATATTTTACACATTTCTTAGAAATTTTAGAACCAATAACCTTATTAAAATTGTAGGAACAAGCCCTCCAAAGATTCCATATACCTTACTGAGACACTTAGCTTTAGTCCTTAAATTTTTAGTAGTGCATGAATTTGTTCCCATAAATATTCAATTCATTGTATATTAGCCTTTCTGCTAAATGTACAAAAGATAATTTTTCCCAACAATATTGTTTCCCACAAGAATGAATTTTCATAGGACAACTTATAACTTCAAATCAAAGTGGAAGAATATGTTACAGACATTTGTTCAATCTCGATTTGTAATATAGGAAAAAAAAAATTTAGAGTTCCACAAATCTTTGGTAAAATGGTGAATTTTGTTTGCTCAGACATTATAGACTAGAATGACCTTAGTTCTAAATCCATAACCTTAACATATTAATTAAATCAATTAATGATAACTAAAATTTGAATAATAATGATAAGACACTTGAAAGAAGGAATATTTAACATGAAATAAGTTTAATAATTGAAAGAAATATTCATGCACTTCGAAAAAATCAGAGAATATAACTAAATGAATCTATAATTTTATTTGTTAATTTATTCCCCATATTATACAGTCAAAACAAAAGGGGAAATAAAAAAGCAACAACAACTACAACACCTTTATAAAATATAAGAAAAATATTTGCCAAGTCTCTTGATCGTCTTTTTCAACGATATTTGATGGAGAAAAAGCAACAAAATAATGAAAAAAAAAATTCTTATTTTGGAGTGAGGTTTAAGTCTATCCACCAACATTGAAATGGCTTGAGTTGGCAGATACCTCCCACACACAGAAAAGTTGGTCTCACTTCTTACTTCTCAACCAAGACTCACTATATTATTAAACAAATGTTTGGTAATTGAAATTAGCTGAAATATTTTCCACCATCATACACCCTTCTATTTCACCAACTTCCTTTGCCTTTCTTTGATTTAAACCTTTCAGCTATTTCCTGCTTCCTCTGGCCAATTCAAAAATTTTAAAAGAGCCACTTTTGTTGGTTCTCTGTTTGAAGTAAATGATCAAATTTTAAGTCAACTGAAACGCTTTTTTTTGCGCACAAAAAGTGATTTGTACAATTTATATTAATTTAATGATAAGTAAAATATGTATTTTTAATTAAAAAGTGAGTGTTTGATCGTATTATTGATTTAATTGACCTTTGTAAGTACATTAAAACTTTCCTGCTCTTTCTATGATATAATTCTAATTCAAGACATGTTCATCGATATATATATATATATATATATATATAGTCTTAAAATTTACCAAAAAGTATATTATGTCTTATAAATTATAATTTAATTATAAAAATTAATATATGAATGTTAAAATATGACAAAATATATATTTTATAACCTTTAAAAATACAAGAAGACACTCCTATAAAACTAATGTCTGATATTTGATATTTATAAAAATATTTTGTTATATTTTAAATGTATATATTAATTTAAACTATCTTCAAACACAGATTTACTAAATAATATTAAAATTTTTCAAACTTGTCGCTTTATGGTGATGCAAATGACGAAATTGCCCATACGCTAACGGTGATCGGTATTGACTGCGTTGTCGCTTGCTTCAAGTGGCAGTTAACTGCCTCTGGAATCTGATAGTTGAGTTATACGCAACTCCAAAACTCCCGCCAAACTTAACGGCGTTAGGCACCAACCAAACCGCAACGAAAATAAAAACGTTGCGAAAGCTGCATTCCCATACAAGCCAACGACTCTGTTCCAATCTCTCACGACGCTTTCTTCTCTTCTCTCTCTCTGTAGCTTAGATCTCTGCCTCCCTACAAACGCCCCGTTTAACCTGTCAAACCCTTACATTTCCAAAGGTATGTGTAGGTTCAGTTCTATAAGGCCCCTCTGACTCTTCCTCTTCTTCCTCCTTCCATTTTCCACTTCAATTTCATTTCTGAAGGGTGTAAGTGAATATTTTCATAAAACATATGAACATTTTGATTCCAGGCCTTGGTGGTTTTAGCGTTGAATTGATCTGTGCTTCAAGTCTTGCACTGATCAGTATACATAGTATAGAGAAATACATTTGATAAATCTTCAGCGAAGATATGGGAGAGAAGTCGAGCTTCCAATTGGGTGTTGTGAGTGCACTGTTTCTCTCAGTGGCCTCCTCTGTCTCCATAGTCATCTGCAACAAAGCATTGATGAGCAATCTTGGCTTCCCTTTTGGTAATCATCATTCTACCTCTTCTTTAAAATCTATTTATTTACCAACAACTTTGTTTCTATTGGTGACACTGAGTTGGATCAACACAAAACGTCTTGGATCAGATTGTTGTCTGTAATTTCTTGCTGGTAAACATCTACTAATTAGTTTGTGTCCGGGAGATAAAAAAATCTATCCATTCTTCTTAGCGCTAACCTATGTTGCACCAGGATTTTCAAGATAGATTCTATTGCATGTATCAGAGACAATACAATACTTTGCAGACATTATATTTATCGTGTTTGACATTGTTGTTATTTGCATGTGAGCAGCGACAACGTTAACTAGCTGGCATCTGATGGTTACATTTTGCACACTTCATGCTGCCCAACGTCTCAATTTCTTTGAGGCCAAGTCCATTGACATGAAGACTGTCATGCTTTTTGGCATTCTAAATGGTGTTTCCATTGGACTTCTCAACTTGAGCCTTGGTTTCAATTCCATTGGATTCTATCAGGTTTCTTTTCTGTACTCTTTTACTATATAAATTTCCCTTCATCGCACACATAAACATGCTCTGATGATTTTACCATTTGGGAGTGTTCGTTTCGCAGATGACAAAACTTGCAATCATACCATTTACTGTGTTGCTGGAAACTGTTTTCCTCAAGAAGCAGTTCAGGTAAATTAACACTTTACGAAGAATGCTCTCCACTTTATCTATAAGATTCAAAGCACAAAGTAAGCAGCTTTCAAGTTTAGTTAATTGAAAAACCCTCTCTGCTACATTTTGCAGCCAGAAAATAAAGTTCTCCCTCTTCCTCTTACTCGTTGGAGTTGCCATTGCCTCTGTCACTGATCTCCAGCTCAACTTTGTTGGAACCATTCTTTCCCTTTTAGCCATCATAACCACATGTGTTGGCCAAATTGTATCCTTCACAACGCTTTCAATAACTCCCATATATATATATATATATCAAGATGATCGATGTTTCAGGTCATAGGTTCTACTAACAAAGCAGTTTAGTCAGTTTTAACAGGGTTTTAGCACAAACATTTCTTTCCTATATGTAGTTGGTTTTTTAATTAAGTTTGATTGCTTAGATTCAATTGGCTTGAACAGCAGAGAAGATTGTTGTCTTCTTGTTTCTTAACCCAGTGCACAATTCAGCTGACAAATACTATACAGAAGAAGCTTAATGTCTCTTCAACACAACTTCTCTACCATTCTGCTCCATTCCAAGCAGCAATTCTTTTTGTTTCAGGCCCTCTAGTGGATCAGTTCCTTACCAAGCAAAATGTCTTTGCCTACAAATATGCTCCTATAGTCTTGGTATTTTCTACGATCAATCTTCATTATGTGTTACATTTGGTGCATAGTTGCTTTTTCTTTTGGTATCACTGTCAGGAATGTCCTTAGATTTTACCTGGGATTAAATCTCCTCTTCATCAATCTTATAAAATGATGCACATGATTGACATATTTGTAGGCATTCATCACTCTGTCATGCTTGATAGCTGTTTCTGTGAACTTCAGCACCTTTCTAGTGATTGGCAAAACATCTCCAGTAACCTATCAAGTGCTAGGCCACCTCAAGACCTGCCTTGTTCTAGCATTTGGCTACACATTGCTCCATGACCCCTTCACTGAGAGGAACATTATCGGAATAATGATTGCCATTTTGGGAATGGGCTTGTACTCTCATTTCTGCACTCAGGAGAACAAAAAGAAACAGCCACTTGATCTCTCTTTGGCATCTCAGGTAGCTATCTTCTTCAGATTTTCATTGCTATACCTGTTTGGACTTTGTTTTATTCATTAGTTCTTGATTCTTCACAGGTTAAAGATAAGGATAGCTCACCACTCCTGACTCATGAAGACAAGGAAAGTCATGAGCCTAAGAAATTAAGCAAGGACTCTCTTGTTTAAGGGAAAAGGCACCGGTTTCATTTGAAATTTTCTCATATTCAAGGGTTCTTTCAATCTTTAGGGCATTTTGACGCGAGTAAATCAATTTTTGTCCTAATTTTTTCTGTAACTGTAAGTCAGTGCCTTGTTATTTTTCCACCCATGTTATAATGTAGCTTTCTTGAAATTGTAATTCATTCTGTGTTCATGAAAAGGGTGGACATAAATAGTCACTGTTCCAATTCATTTTAAAAATATAAATGTTTGTTAAGCCTGCTGGTCAAAAAGCTCAAATATTGCATTGTAAAGGAAAAATTTAGGTGGACCCACCAACTTTTTTTAAGACATACAAAGATCAAGTTGATAATAAAAAGAAATGTTTTTTGTAATGAAATTCATCGTCACAGACTCTTTACTGTGAAGTTGTATATATCTTTTATGAACTATTTATATTTAGGAAGATTCTATCTATGCAAGACCAACCAAGAAAAGCATCAGTTCCTGCAACTTCATGTGAAGTTCATTTGCAGAAACTAGATTGTCTAAATTAAAGATACCTCAGAAAGCCAAACACAGTAAAACAGCCATTAAAGCTAATCAACTAATCATACAGCATAATAATTGACCTTTGAATTAAGACATGAAAAAGGAGAAGATAGGGAATTATTGAGTCATGAAGTAGAAAGCAACTGTACATGGAATGGAAAGCAATTATTTTGATGAAGCCTTTTGGTTTGAAGGGTGCTTTTATCAGTGATACACAGTGCATGCTGACACTGTTCTGCCCCTGACACTCACCCATCCCTCATATCCCAACCAAAAAAAAAGAAGGAAAAATTATAATTAAGTCCTCATAATTTAAATAATTTATAATTTAGTTCCTATTATTATATTTTCATCATTATTTTACCATATATATGAGTTAATTTTGTTTTATTATCTACTTTTACTTCTATTATTACCATAAATTTTATATATATATATATTTATAATATTATGATAGCACATAATTAGTTACATTAACTAAATTTAATATAAGACTTATTTAATTTTAACTGTAAGAATGAAATTAAAAAATTTTAAAAATTATAAAGACTTGATTACAATTTTTAAACTATAGGGACCAAATTAAAAAAATGATTGCAAATTAATAAAAACTTTTATTTTTTAAATTTAAATTTTTAGTTTAATTATGTAGTCAGTTTCAATTAACGTCATTTTATATTTTCTATTAATTATATTAATAATTGACTCTCTATTGTTTAATTAAACTTGATTGTATAAAAATTAAATAAAATAATTAAACTTTGTTTTATACAATGTACCAAATAAATTTTATAAATATATATATATATGACACGCATTAAGGTTTCCATAGTCAAATTATAAAATGTTTGAATGAAATGACCTTTTATTTGAATACAAGTTTAATAGGCCACGATTTGAATATTGCAGAGTTTTTTCGCAACGCTCGCATCCTAGTACTTCCTATATATAATGATAGTTTATTCATACATTCATAACATCAATTACGTAAGGTTCAAAAACCGCGTCCCATAGAAAAGTGATGCACTTGTTATTGGAAACTACTAAAATAGACATCGCTAAATAAAAATTTAATAACTTAAATTTTTTTATTGACGACCGTATGAAATTATTTATTTAACTATTAATTTGAATTATATTTATTTTTAAATTTAAATTATTAAATCTTTATCTAATTATTTATAATTATTACTGGAGATTCTTCGATAATGTGCCTTGGGAAAAAGTCCTCCATGTAACAGCACAAGGTTTCATATAGATAGTTAGTCTGCATAAATAAATTGCTGAATTAATTGGTTATAAGAAATTATTCAATTAATATTAGAGATCTGAAATGGCTTTTAAAAGTAATTTTTAAATCAAACTTCTCAGTATCCTTTATATTAAATATATATTGTTAATATTTTGGCATGTAATTTTGAATTATCTATCTTTCTCGCTATTTTTTTTTTTTTACCAAAAAGACCAATCAATTAAATTAATTAGGGGGTCTGTCATATGACTACCTTTACATTTATGGTAAGTTAATGCAGCTAAAGGAAATTTTCTTGCAATACTTTTACACATTTGGAGATGATATATATATGTCAATGAAGGTGAAATATTATGTATTAATTAAGGATCCTTCTCTGTAAAGTTTTTTTACCATAAAATTAATTTTTATAAGTTCAATAGAGAGAATAGAGTTAAACATTTGCTTGAAAAGATAAATGAACTTCATGTATTCTTTCATCCCTCTGTGTCAAATTCTTCACAAAATTTACAAAATATTCACACAAAATATTTTAGATCATCCTTACACATGAACTAGAAATTTTTTTTTTTTTGGGGTTAAGATATGAAAATTTGAATGAGTTTTTGACCAAAGACTTGTCAACTAGACTAGAGAATGCACATTAAGATGTGGACATAATTGATGTAATTAAATTAATTATAAAGTTATCCACAAAATACATTGTATGGCCATCAAAACCTTTTGACCTCTATTATATGAGGTTGTTGAAAGATGAACGAAATAAATTTCAATTACCCCAGAAAGCATCTCTGCAAAATTAAAAAGTGCCAATGGCATATCCTTCTTCCCTAAATTACCCTTCACTTTTGTCACCTTCTCACTGTCATTTATTCAACCTAATTATGGATAGGTTGGTGCTTAATTTAATATACCATCCTCACAAGTTAGGTAGTACGCATTTAAATTACATTAAATTTTTCTTAAATTAGTTAAAAATAATTAATGAAATCATTAATATTGCACATTCTGTTATGGGGCCCAAGATTGCACATTAACTTTTGATTGTGATTTTGAATATAAATATTTGAGATTTTAATGTAGTTTAATTGTTTGGAAAAAAATATTTATTTAATCCATAGTCAGATATGATCACAATCAAATATTTGAGATTTGAGATTCTAGATGCATGTGACCTATGGCCTAACTGGAATTATATTTTTTTGTGCTAGCAGACATAATTTCTTCAATGAGGTCCATTCAATCATGCTTTTTTCTTTTCTTTTGAGGAAATCATATGCTTTTAAAAATAAATTTAATGAAAATGAGTGAGTTACATATATGATTAAAAAAAGAATATTTTAAATTATCACAAACATCGATTCAAGAGGGTTGCATATAAACAAATTCAGAATTTATTCTAAAATAGTGAAAATCTTTAAATTAAAAAGTTGAAATAAAGAAGACAAATTATATTCTTACATTCTAACATGAGTAAACTTTTATCAATTAAAAAAGTATATTAAAAATATAAAATCAAATTATATATAAAAATTAAAATTTTAAAAATTCAGGACGTTCTCTTTGAATCTATTATTCTTGGAGTTGTAGATATAGTATTGCTTTAATTTTTTAAAAAAATTTAAACTATATATAAAATTTTATTTTATATTTGCCATTTAATATCAAAATTGATAAAATATCATCCTCTTTCTTTTATAATATTTTTTCTTTGATTCAAATCCTAAAATTAGACAATTTTGTTGTAAATCCGTGACTGTGTGTTGTAAAGAAAATCAGACAAGGACTGGTCGTCTGCTTTCAAATTTGCCAGCCATGACATGTTCAAAAATGTACTTCACCAGTTGGTTCGTTCAGTTATCATTTTCGGACTTCTATACTTCCAAAACTTCAAACCTAATCCACCAAAAAATATTAAAAATAAAAAATAAAAAAAGGGGTTTTTCTGTGGTCTTACGCAATGCATGCATTTGACTAAAAGCACATCATGACAGACACAGTAATTGATAATAAACCCATCAAGTTCTTTTCTGTTCTTTTTTCCTAGTGTTAGGTATATATAACAATAGGAACTGATAATAAAATTAATTTTAAGTCAAGGGTAATTATTATCTTAATAAAGTGATTGTTTAAAAAATCAAAACATGCACGCATTTGACCAAAAACTAAACACACTACATATATGCATAGTAATTAATGATAAGCCCAGCAAAATTATTTTCTATTTGTTTCCTAGTATTACAAATGTAATAATAGAAAAATTGGGAACTAGGCCTTCAGATGTGAGTAATTACTATCTTTAAAAAGAGATTGATTGTATATGCTGGAGAATCACTGGCAATGTCTCTTACGATACAACAAATTTCTCAGAATCTGTTATGGAAAAAGAAAAGTTTATTTGCACTAAACAATGTCCACCTCCAAAATTTTTAAGTTGATTAATTATATATATATATATATATATATATATATAATACCTTTTGGAAAATTTTGAAAAAAAAAATGAATTATGTATTTAGAAAAATGATAAAAGTTATTATTGTCATAAAAACAATATTAAAGAAATTATTATTTGAATGCCATGAAAATAGTGAAAAAATACAATTATTGCTGATAAATCTCTTTTCTATATAATAAAAGATTTCAAATCCTACATGCACTATATTACAAACTACATAACACCAAGTAAAAATGGTATATTGTAGTATAAAATAATTTCGTTAACAACTAATCCATCAAAAATAATCAGACAAATAATAATAATAAAAAAAAGCATTCATTGATGACGCAAGGTGAAGAATTAGAAGAAGATTAATTATATATGTCAATGAAGCCAAAAACAATGGAGCCAAAAAAATAAAAACAACTTGTGCTAATTAAGAAGGATCAATTGGGTTCGACGTTTACTATACACACATGAAACAAGTTGATAATAAGGGATCATTGCTCTTAATGAAGGAGGTGATGGTGGTATTGATTATAGGGTTGTGTGGAAAAGAAGAAGTGGTCCTTCAGTTTCATGCATGCCTTTAATTATAATGGCGAGATTGAACTGCGAGAGAAGATGGTATATCTATGAGAGGAAGGAGAGGATGGTGAAAGTGATAGTTGGATGAAGAATTGGGAGGTGCATGAATGCATGCATGCATGCCTTTGCTTTAGATGTTGCTTCCCTGCTTCGTAACACCTTTATTTATTTTTTGTATAACTGCGAGCAGTAAATGTAAAAGAGGATAGTGATGAGTCTGATCGATTTCCCATGCATGCCACACTCAGAACAGTGCATCTCTTTTCCCATACAACATGTGCAATTCAACGTCAAGGCCTACGTGCCTTTATTGCCTCCCATTGAGAAATTAAAACTGACCAATATTAATATACTATCGTTGATTTGATGCATTAGTTTTAATTACATTATTTAAAATATAATATTAAAAATATTTAAAAAATAATTTAATTATGACTAATATACTAAATTAGTTATTATATAAATATGTCAATATTAATTAACCAATATTTTTTTATATGTAAAAATTAGTTGAGTTTAAATTCTAGTGTTGAAAAAGATTAAGGAGTGAAATTAATCTCATTTTCTTATATTGGGTATTTTTCAGTTTAGTTCATCATAAAATTATTAATTTGATTATTTACAAACAAGTTGTTTCTTAATTTGATTCTTTGCAAATAAAATCATTGTCAAAATAATGTCTTCCTATCAATTTATTACAATTGAAATTAATAGATGCAATGATATGTATAATATATTTTTTTAGTTAGGGATAACGTGTGTATATATATATATATCAATTTACAATTAATTTTATATTAAATATTGTTAGAAATTAACATATATTATTGATAATAATTTTATTTGTGAAAAACTAAATGTGAAAGAGACCAAACTAATAAAAGATTATATTGAAAAACGCCTTATCTTTGAAAATTCAATTAAAAAAATAATTATATTATAGACTCAATTGTGTAGCACTTATATGTAGAAGGGACCAAAGTGAGAATTGTTTTATTTGTAAAGCACCTATTAAAAAGATAATTTTATTAGAGGCTCAGTTGAGAAATTCTGAATTTGTGAGGGAAAAAAATAAAAATTTTAGTCTTAAGATTGCCAATAAAAAGAAATTGCTAAATTTTTCGCAAGTGTAGTGCGGTGGTTAACGTACGACATTTGTAGTCAATAAATTCCGATTTATTTTCAGTAAAAGACAAAGAAATGTAAGTATTTAAATCGTTCTCTCATAATATAATTGGCATATATAATTAACTAAAATATCTTTATACCATAAAATGATATATATGTATATATTATTTATTAATTTTATTCTTTCAGTAAAAAGTAAATTTATTCGCCAAAGTAAAAATATAAAATTTGTTTGCTTTAGAACATTATTAATTATAATCTTTTATTTATATATATATATATATATATATATATATATACATATACACACACATATATATATGATTGGTTTATTAAGTTAGGTTTAGTAGGTTGATTGAATTTGTTTGAATACACACACGTATGTGATACGTATATATTGGTTATATATTGGTTTACTTGGTTAGGTTTGGTTTATTAAATTTGTTTGAATATTCCATCTAGCACGTGGCTTCATTGGTATTGGTTTAATTTTGACTTCCAAAATATTAAAAAAAAAAGATAAAATCAAATAGTTCATATATTAACGTTGTTAAACGGCATCATCCTAGATGTCACTCTCAATAATATGTTTTTTTCCCCTCCTAAACAATCCAAATTTTGAGAAAAAGTCTGTTTTGGTCCTCACACAACACAGAACATTTTTTAATTTAATTTATCTTTTTAATTTTGATTTTTGAAAATAAGATATTTTTTAATTTAATTTCTAATAGAATTGTCTAAATAATTTGGTTATCATATATAAATATTTCTCAACTTAATTCTTTATAAATAAAAACATGATCAAGAATATTTTTCATATTTTTAAAACTAAATACTCTCAATAATATTTTTAAAATTGAAAAAATAATTTTTTTTAAAAATTAAATTAAAAGTATTTTATTTATGTGAGTTTAAATTAAATTAATGACCAATATAAACTTTTGTCGTTACTGGGCCCCACGCGGCTTTGCTCGCTTCCCTAAATCATAGTGACCTCTATAATTTGAAATCTTATTATTTCTTTGGGCAAATGATGAGTGATTGGATAAGTTTCCGCCAATACCCTTCTGAGGAATAACTTTTTGTTGTTTTTAACATATGCTTCGCTTTCAAGATACAGTATATATAAACCAAATAAAATATACAAGATAATTTTTTTAAAAGAGAATATTCATTTTATACTCCTGGCGTTAATTTTTTTTTAATTCAATTAATAATTCTTATCCATCATGAAAAAAGCAGAGCCGTCGATAATTAATTATTTATATCAAACTTTGAGAGGATAATTGTGTTTTGAGAATTTTTTTATTATTTACTTATCATAAAATTATTATTTTAATTTTTTTATTTATAAAAAAAATTACACTTGGCATTAGTGAATTTAGTTATAATATAAAGATATAATTATAATATTATTATTTTTATATTGATATTATTATAATTAAATCTCTACTTTATAACTGGATATATTAATACACATAAAATTATGAATGTATAAAAAATAACACTTAAATTTAATTTTTTAATCTAATTTTAAATTTTAAATTTAAAGAACTAAATTTAATAATATTTTAAAAATAAAAACCAATTATCATATAGTTTAATAAATATATAATTATTGTAATTAATAAAAAATAAAAATTTTATAATAAATATTAGACTAAATATATATTTTACTCGTTATATCTTAAATTACGAAGTTTCTCGTACAATAATCAGACAGCTCTCACGCTACCTGCCTGCCGTATCTACCAAAGTTGCTTCTCAAAGCAAAAAATATAAAAATGGAGATACGCCAATGCTCGAGAAATTTATTAAGATTATCTTTAATTTTATGGGGTTAATTAGCAAAATTGATTAACGATGATTAAGAAAAATGCAATCAAAACTTGTAATTTCTAGGCTTCAAAAGATTTATTTTTTTTTTAATTTTGATGATTTGAAGTGTTAATTAATCATTAACAATTTAAAAATTTAATAAAAGGAATAATTAATAAAAGAGGAAGGAATGGTGGGAGAGGCGGCAAACAGGCAACTTGCAAATATAAGGCAAAGGAGAGAAGGGCAAAAGTGTCATTTAGGTGCGTGGATTACTTGACAGGCGATCTTTGTCTCATATGCGAACCAATTGAGTTGCTCTGCATGCGCTGCACGCGCCACAGCGAAGTGGAGAGGAAAAAGGGGGGAGAGAGAGAGAGAGAGAGGGAGAGTTTTACAATTCACCTGCAATTCCAAAGAGGTGGTGTCACCACTCCTTCTGCAACACGCTCGATTCTCTGCGTCCCTTGGCTGGGATCAGAGGATCCATAACTGCTTCATCATCCAGAGTATTAATGATTGGCTTCGTTGCTGAAAAGTGAAAAACCGGGAAGAGGGATCGCAATTCAGTTTTGCTTAAATCTTGCTTGACATTTTGAGAAAAGAGATATCAGAAGTGGGTCTTCTGAGTATTGAGGGTTTCTAAATATGGGTACTTCCCAAAATGATGGAAGAATGGAGGGGTGGTTGTATCTTATACGCTCTAACCGCTTTGGATTGCAATTCTCGCGAAAGCGTTACTTCGTCCTCGACGGCCACCTTCTTGAGAGTTTCAAATCCGTTCCCAGTTCAGGCAATGAGGTTCAACCTCCTTTCCTATATGTCTTTGCTTTCTTCTTTGATCCTGTCCATTGCTTGGACTTTGTGACTTTCGCTTCTCTGCCTCAATGCGTTTGTAGCTGAACTAATTTTCTCTACCTTAACGTCTTTTTTTTTTTTTTTTTTGCTTTGGATGAATATAATATCGTTTCGATTTCATGGCTTTATGACCAATCTTTAGTCATTTCTTGTTCGTCGTGTAGTCAGTATTTGATTGTTTGGTGGTCGTCTGTTCCTTTGACTCTAATTGGCATGAATTGACTGGTGGATTAAAATGGAACATATATATGTTCTTTCAGTTGAGTGATTGGATCATGTTTTTGGAGGTTTTTTTAAAGTGCAGGCTGTGGATATACAGGAATGGTTTTTAAAATTGTCATCTTTGGTAGAACTTTTAATCGTTTTAGAAGAGACGGTATAATTAGTACTTTATAAAAGTTGGACCGGTAAGCATGATATTGTTGATTCCTCCATACAAATACAGTTTCTTATGCCTTCAAACATCTTGGATGCCAATGCTGTAATCTCGTGCCTGTACATGCATCTGTCTATGATGACCCTACATGCCTAGATGAAGATAATAGCCTACCAATGCCTAAACTTTGAACCTGCCTTGGGAGTCTTCTATATCAAAATATCCCCTAAGACAATGTCTGCAGTGGTTTATATGCTTTCCATCCGCAATGTTCTCGATAGACTATCTATGTGATTTCTTACAACTTCTTGTCATTTGATACCCAGTAGCAAACTTACACGATACCTGACTCTCCTTACCTGCCTTCAATTATAGGTCTCTGAGGTGTTTTCAACTATAGTTGCTTTGTAAATTGTTCTTAAGGGATGATAAAGCTTCTTCTTTTGTAAAATTCTGTTTTCTACATTTTCTAATCGTTAAACTTGAGTTTAACTGGTGCAAACTGTTATAGCAAAAATTTTTCTAGTTCCAGTCACATGCTTTACTATCTTATGAAACCGCATCAACTACATTTTTTGGGTACATGACGCCAAAAAGGACTGAACCTAGGACTTGCTGCAAGCTTCCCAGCCCCCTCTCCACTAGATCACCCCTAGTGGTTTACATACCAAATCAACTATGTAATTGTAACAAAGTGGGTTGAGCTATTCAATGTAGCAGTAGCCACATTCAATTGCTTTATTAATGTAGAATTTGGAATGGATTCCTTGATCATTTTACTTTATTTTAAAAATGTGGAACGGTGAGATGTTCAATTTGCATTTCCCATCAGGATCAACCTGTGTGAGCATAACCAAAATCTATGGGTGAGAAGGTGTCATCAATATGGTTATTGCTTGAACTACAGTTATGAATTGTGAACCTGAGACTTTCTGATCACTTATCCAGAAGCTTTTCCTACTTTTTCTTGTCTTAATTAGTTCATTGGCTTAGATCTTGCTTGGGGCATAGTCAAGAGTAAAGCAAACATCTTGCTGAATTTGAGATAGGTTATTTGGCTGACTTTGTTGGTATAAGATTTTTATTCCAGAGAGTAATTTCTTAATATTTTCTCTTCATGCAAACACAGTTATCTAATTTTCATGTATTTATCAATTCTCATCATAGTTTGTTAATATAAACTACCCTTCGTGCTTCGTGAAAATTGAAAAATTAGACTTGATTAGTATTATTTAATTACCAATGTTTGAAAATGAAGGTATAAATTACTGAATTTGATATTGACCTTTTCTGTGAAGTTTTTTAATATTAAGTTCCCGTTCTGCTTGGTCATGTATGAGGAAGTGAAACCTTTTTTGAAATTTTGCTTCTCAGGATCCTGTTAGAAGTGCTATTGTAGATTCTTGTGTACGGGTCATGGACAATGGAAGGGAAAGCATTAACAGAAAAGTATTAGCACTCTTCTTTTGTGGTTCAATTTTGAAATACGTCCCAATTTTATGTTCAAATCAATATGTGCCAGTGACATATGCATAATGGTAATTCTTTGCATAAATTGCAGGTATTCTTCATATTCACACTTTATAACACTTCAAATCACTGTGACCAATTAAAGGTGAGATCACTATTAGGTACAAAGTTTTTATTTGAAAATATAATGTTAAATCATGAAATGTGAATATTATAGTTAGGAGCAAGCCGTCCTGAAGAAGCAGCAAGATGGATTCAGTCCTTTCAAGAAGCATCCTTAAAGGTACAAGATCTCACAAACTTCAAGTTTAAAGTGAAACTTCTTTGTTAAATAGAAACTTTTGCTATGATTGTGTGCAGAGAGCTCCTGATCTCGGTGATGTTCCTGTAGCTTGTTCTAAGAGGAGATGGCAGTCATTTAGGTAGAGTAACTAAAACTAAAACTTTCAAGCTGTCTGAAATGACAACTATGGATTATCCTGTTTTCTTTTTTTTTTTTTATTCCATAACCCTTAATACTATTGATGTTGTGATGCTTACAGACTAAGTGGTTCTACTAGTAGAAGTCATTCAAATTCTTTAGACTGGACTCGCTTTTCTTCTACTCATTCAGATCTTATGACATCTGATGTTGTCGCCCCTTCACCTTGGATAATCTTTGGTTGCCAAAATGGTAAACGTTATAATTCACTTTGGGCTGATTGAGTTATCTAGAATTGTACATACATATTCATGGGTGTTATGCAGGTTTGCGACTATTTAAGGAAGCTAAAGATAGAGATTCGCGTGGGAAGGTTGGTAAATTTTCTGTTCATCAATAATTGTTTTATAAAAGAAATTTGAACATTGAAGATAGTCCTATCTCCAGAAATGGGATGATCACCCTGCAATAATGGCTGTGGGTGTGGTTGATGGAACTTCAGAAGCCATTTTTCGGACTCTTATGTCACTTGGTCCTTCAAGATCAGAGTAAGTCCATTAAGTGCATATGATATTCTTGTAGTGAGAATTTTTGTTATTCCTTTTTTTATTTGAACAAGGAGATATCATGTTAGATGAGGTTGGTATGTCTTGTGATTTGAAAGTAACTTTGAGTTGGCATATAGACGTAATCTTAGGGTAATTTCCTTCATTTCATTTATCAACTCAAATTTTCAAGTATTGTGTGGAACACTTCTGCACAACTTTACTTTATGGAGATTATATTTATGGGAATTCTAAACTGGGCATTAAACGGTTGTAATCCTTTTGCTCAATTATCATGCCCATAGCCAAAGACAAAAGAGAGGGCGTTGCTGGAAAAAACAATGTATAGGAATGTGGGCTGTATATTATTATATGCAAGAATTTAATTAGGTGCAGATAATAAATACAAACAATTAAACATAGGTTAGTGGGGTTTCAACAAAGTGCTTGGTAAGTGGTATTATTATGCTGATTGAGCTTGCATATTTGTAAGTGTACATAATATTTTAAATCGTGGTTGTCAGGTGCCTTTTGCATAGTTATATTATTGAGTTGTCACCGTTACCGTTATGTATGGGACTGCAGATGGGATTTCTGTTTCTACAAGGGGAATGTGATTGAGCACCTGGATGGTCATACTGACATTATTCACAAGCAGCTGTATAGTGATTGGTTGCCTTGGTAAGATCCAAGCCTCCAGCATTGATTATGTATCAGTACCACAACTTGATTTGAGGCTATAACCTTGTCTTTTCTTAGTAACAGTCTTATTCTTGGCATACTATGCTTTGTAGGGGAATGAAAAGAAGAGATCTGTTGTTGCGACGTTATTGGAGGAGAGAAGATGGTGGAACCTATGGTAGTAGTGATTTATGGAATAAACTGATTGAATATATATGTAAGGTTTGCAAACACATGCTGTCTGAATGAAAGTAACTTATTTACGGTTTTCCTGTCACAGTCATCCTTTACCATTCAGTGTTCCACAAGAAGTGTCCCCCTCAGAAAGGATATATCCGTGCCTGCCTTAAAAGTAATGTATGCTTAAACAATTTAAATGGTCAACATTTCTATACTATATTTTTTCTGATATTGTAGTTTAGTTTCAACCATCTTTACTCTGCAGTGACATAGTTCACTGATTTTTAAATGATTTTCCATGACTTTATCACCACTATCATCATCTTATCCAATTCATTAAACTTGAATATGTCTGAATTTTGTCCATTTTGAACTTCTGGTGTCTTTTAAGTTTCTTGTGACAGCTTATGTGACGAATGATGGATTAAAGCAGTTGGGAATGACAACCTACATTCTCTCGCAGGTGGAGGTTATGTTATATCACCAGTGAACAAAGGAAAGCAATCTGTTGTAAAGCATATGCTTGCTATTGATTGGAAATTCTGGAAGTCTTATGTAAAATCTTCGTCAGCCCGTTCCATAACAATTCAGATGCTTGGGAGAGTTGCTGGTTGTCTTCTTTTGCTGATAAAATCTTATAATTTAATATGACATTTGTTTAAATACTACTTTATATCAATGGATATTTCATATATATTTGGAAGGTCAAGATTGTGTTTTAATTACTCATTACTTGTGCATTTGCAGCTTTAAGGGAGTTATATAGGGCTAGACTAGGAAATTGTTCTTCCTCTGATTATTCGTCAGGAGAGTTAACAAGAGGCATCAGGTTTCATGTGAAGGAAGGGGATGACAACTTCAATATCCAAACCCAGACAGAAAATGAAAAACTTTATGCTGACACAGATGGGGAAGTGGATCAAACACTATCAGAGCATGCAAGTCTTGTCAGTCTAAATGATGCTGATGATGAATTTTTTGATGTTCTAGAACCATCAGATTGTGATGAATCAGAAAATGGATGGTCACCGGATTGTGGTCACAAAAAGTCCCAGGTAAAAAGCTATTTAAAACTAACTTCTTGTTTTACTGAACAACAAAATAATGATCAAATGACACAAATTTTATTGTTGTTTTATACCATAAACTTGTATTATAGTCAGTTTATTCGTTCTAAAATCAGGAACTAGGACTTAAGTCATCCAGCTGTTTGTTTATGAGTTGCCTTCTGGTATGTATGACTCAAAAAAACCAGAAGATGAATTCTTCAAATGTAGGGGCAACATTGCATATCTATCATAGGAGATAGACTCCTCTCCACATGCATCTTCTTAATGTTCGTCTCTAGCCCATCTTCCTTTTTTATTTCCATGCTTAAAACCATGTGAATTTATTAATATATTCTTGGATCTCAGAGGGCCTCCGTCATTGACAACTTTATGTAAGTTAGAGGAAAATAATGATTGCCTTTCAATAGTGTATCTTATTTGATCATTTGCTGAAAAGCAATTAAAAATAGCTGGACTTCCAATTGAACTTTGAGGTTGTTTGATTGCTCATTTCTCCCTTCTCTCTCATTGTATGATGTCAACTTTGTACCTGTTCTTAGATGGCTTATGTATTTTTATGCATTTTTGTATAGTACAATTTCTCTTTTTATCTTGTCATGACTCAACATTTTCTTAAACTTTGCATTTTGCTTGACCAACATTTTCATCTTTGAGGTCTTGTCAATCTTTTTAGGAGTGATATTTACTTTGGTTTTTGCTTGATATGTCTCCATTTGTTCCTGTGAATTTGAGAATTTCAGGAAAGTCGTCATCCAAAGTTATCAACTGCTGCTAGTTTTGTGAAAAGATTGCATGACCTTGCAGGTGATTAGTATTACCTTTGATGGCATGTCAGAACTATATAGGATTTCCTTCTTCGGTGATTAACAATGCCTAAAGACAATACATTGCAGTTCAGAAGAGGGGTTATGTGGACTTGCAAGAGATGGTCAGGGAAGAAAGTATCTCATGCTCCTATGGCTACACTCTTCCAAAAGATCCTACATGTACAGTACTTTGCAGTTGGACAGCAGCAGATCCTTCTACTTTCCTAATTCGTGGAGAAAATTATCTGGAAGACCGTCTGAAGGTATGAGTGGCAACAATTCATTATTATCAATTAAATATATTAGGAAAACTCCTATTGTTGTTTGCTTCATAATAAGTCAACACCTTACATTTTTTTATTGTCATTGATGCTTTTCCTTCATAGTACAGTAAAGTGCCAGATTTTGTCTGCCTTTTATATATACATAGTTTAGATGCTTTAATTATAGATAGGAGAAAACTTATTTGTAGTATTTTATTTGCTATGTTGTTCACCAATTAAAACATGACACGTGGGTTATTGGTCAACCATATACTTGTCATAGTTTAATTGGAATACCAATAGCAAAAATATAAAGAACTATATATAATTCTAATCCTTAATAACGATGGATGCAAAGTCGTAAACATATTACGTGCAATAATCTCTTATTATTGGTTTTGTTGCTAACATAATTCCTACCCTCATTACTTCTTGGTGGTGCTGATAACTAGATTAAGGCGAAGGGAACCTTGATGCAAATGGTTGGAGCAGATTGGCTGCGATCTGACAAAAGGGAAGATGATCTTGGTGGCCGTCCTGGGAGCATCGTGCAGGTTACTTTCTGACTTTGGTTTTTTGTTCTTGACATTGATAATGTTAAGCTCTGCATTAGCAACTAATGATTTGTATTTAAAGGAAATCAACTTGATGAAGTTTGTGCTTTCAGAAATATGCAGCACAGGGTGGACCTGAATTCTTCTTCATTGTAAATATTCAGGTTAGTTATTATTCTTGTTTTTATATATTACTTAATGAAATTTTTACAACAATGCTAATTAAGTTGTTTCTATAAGCCAGGTTCCAGGTTCTACAACTTATAACCTTGCTCTATACTACATGATGAATACCCCTATCGAAGACTCCCCTTTGCTAGAGAGTTTCGTCAAGGGTGATGACGCCTATAGAAATTCAAGATTTAAACTTATACCATACATATCTAAGGTTAGTGAATGTCATCACTGGCACAATCTACTCTATTTCCTGCCCAATAGCTTTGGTTTTCATAGGAAATTAAAGATCATTCTTTTCCTCTTCCACTCGTCCATCATATTGCAATGTACACAAAAAAAGGCTAATTATGCACCAAACTTCACTGTTACATGAATCTGTATAAGTTAAATCTCGAATCATGTTAGATTCCTCTCATTTACTGCTGCACTATTAACCGCTCACCTGACCTCATTTAGGTTTTGTAGAAAGTAGAAACATTCTGTTCCATGGGAATATGCTTTATTTTCTTTCTAGGGCTTGGTTCTACTTAATTACTCAATTAGAAGTGTTGCTCTCCGTTGGATTTCTGTTCCACAATGGCCTACTCCTGGGATATCAGTTTTTAATGTGTTGCATTCTTTGTCAGAGTTAAGAGGCAAAATCTCCATTCATTTTTCATTTGCCTTGCTCATAGATTGTTGGTGTTGACAATCCTACTTTCAGGGTTCATGGATAGTAAAGCAGAGTGTGGGAAAGAAGGCTTGCCTTATTGGCCAGGCACTGGAAATCAATTATTTCCAGGGAAAGAACTATTTGGAGGTAATTGAGCATTAATAATGAATTGAAATGATTAATTCAGCATCATATGAAGATATTTACTATTTAGAGTTAGTATGTACATGTTTCACCTCTGCCTCAGTGTGGTATGCGGAGAATATTATATACAGGACTAAAGGGATATGCATCGAGCATATATAACTCCAAATCGTCTCGCATTTTAAGATTGTTTTGAATTCATGACAACCATTTCAGCTTGGAGTTGACATTGGATCATCAACTGTTGCGAGGGGCGTTGTGAGTCTTGTCCTGGGGTACCTCAACAATCTGGTTATTGAGATGGCTTTTTTAATTCAGGTAACATCATCACTGCAAGTTCACCAATGTTCTGAGTTTTGACAAACCTGTTGATATTTTCGTAAAGATAGATGAATGATTATATTCTTTTCATGCATGATTTTGTCAAATTTATATTTCTGTGATAATAAGGCCGTGGCTTTTTGAGCTGTTTTTGTTATAATGCGGGGATTGCCAATATGTCTTGCTCAGGGAAACACACGCGAGGAGCTCCCTGAGTATCTTCTTGGAACCTGTCGCCTTAACCATCTTGATGCTTCCAAATCAGTCAGTCTGAAGCCATGATTTTTTTAGACTCGTAATATGTACATTGTTATAAATGCCAAGTTGCTAATGTAGATAATTAAAATTTAAATTATTTTCTTAAAAAAGAAAAAGAAAAAGAAAATTAGATTATTGTTTCTGTGCCGCAAACTTACTAGGAACCATTATTTCATTCAATCAGTATGAGTCTTGTGGGTTATATTGCTAAAGCACCGGTAGGGTGGTGGGATTGATATCTGTAAAATTGCACTTGTTCGTTGGAGCTTATTTTTACAATTTGTTATACGTATTTTAAACTGTGTACTATCAATGTTTTAAAAGCAGAAATTATAAGCACTAAATAATTAAGTAATAAAAATTCTAAATGTTTGGGAGTTCAAGAAATAATAGAATGGAATGGCTGATAATAAAAAATAATGAAATGGAAAAATATATGCTGTCCTTTGGTTGAAATTTAATAAAGGAAAAAATGGATGATTATTAATGAAATAGAATAAAATAATTTATATATTATTTTACAATATTACTTTTATAACCAAAATGTTAGTATAGGAAGCTTTTAGTAAAATAAAAAATTATAATAATTATATCATTAGGTTATATCATTTCGTTCTTGATCTCAATTGAAGAGACAACAAAAATAAAATTTTAGGTAGGAAAGAGTGGTTTTAGACCTTTTTCTAAGCCATTTCATAATATTTCAAAACAATTTTTAATCATGTATTTATGTTAATTTAATCATTTTCTTCGTTATTACTTCTTTGATCATCCATCGAGAGACAGCCAGGTGCTCCAAATTTTGAAAATCTTTAGTAGGATCAACATTTATATTTTGGCTGAAGTGGCATTTGTAGTGTGTGAGGCGAGGTGGGTGGAACTGCTGTGGCAGTCACAGCCTCAGAAGTTAAGTGAGCTAACAGAAAACCGTTCAGTTAATCCACGAGATCCTCCTTGTTTCACTTTCCACGTTCATAATATTTTTAAGCTCTTCATGCTATTAAAGCTTGCGAATTTTTCATATCGCCATTTGATGTTGTTTAGGGAAATCATTAATTATTCTATATCCGCCGTTTCAGTGGTGAAGGGGGAAAAATTTTTGTAAGGGGGGCAATAATAAATTAGAATACATTATATATTATATTAAAATTTTATATTTGTTATATACATATATATACATATATATATATATATATATATTATATGAAAAACATATTATATTAAAATTAAAATTAACAGTGCATTATGATACACACGGCTATAGTTACTTCTGCAACATAATAACATAAAACATGTATAAAAATGAGTACAAATTTTAAATGAGTCCTATTTTATATGATGCATTTTATTGGCTAACTTTTTTGAAATATAAAAGCATTTCAAATACAAATAAATAAATAGGCCTATTGATAATGATGATGATGATGATAATAATAATAATAAGACAATTTATAATACTTGTAGCCTGTGGGTAAGATGAGTTTATACTGTTAGAGATAATGCAAGGGGAAAAATAAGTTAAAAAAATTAAAAAGCTAAAGTATAAAATTATCATAAAAAATAGAAAAGTGTAAATATCAAATAAAATGAAAGAACGAGGGGACAAAAAATAAATTAATTAATTGAGGAAAAACAATGATATTTACTTTTTCAAATTTTAGTCTCCTAACATAAAACTGTAAATAGAAGTCTTTTCACTTTCATGTTTCTTTTAATTTCAGTAAGATATTATCTTATAAATATCTTGTATTTAATTTTATTTTTCAAAATAATTATTGATTATTAAAGCAATTAATTATTTAAAAAGATCAAGTAACCATCCAAAATTTCGTAATTTAGAAAATGAAATTTATTATATTAGTATGCAAACTATTAATTATGCTGTAATATTTTTTTTCTATTATGTAAATCTTATTTTTTAAAAACTAATAAAAAATAGCGTATATATATATAGATATATATATCATCACGTTTGGATGGAAGAAATGACCTATGGAAGAGGAAGAGGCTTTCCATCAGTCACATTTGGTTGCCTTGAGAGTGTAGGAGGATCTCTACCTTGGGGGACATCTCTTCCAAGGGCCTCCAAAAATGGAGGGAAAAATTGGGACTTTGCAGGAGAGTTATTTATTTATTGCCCAAAAGGAGCAGGCTTCATATGACAGACACCCACTTTACTATGCTAGACATAATTGCAAGAAGCTCTGCTTGGAGGAGAAGGTGATAACCAGGGGCTGACAACCTCTCACAGATGAGTGTTGCCAACCAAAATTTTCATTGAAATGCTCGGGTAGGGGGAAGTGGGAACAAAGAAAGAAACTAATCAAAGGGGTAAAACGGGAAGAATCAATAGTCACATTACGATCTCCATTCTCGACGCTACAGAGACAGCAAACTCTGGCAACACACAACTAAAGTCAGCTTAGGTGATGTGACAAGCAGAAGACCCCTACACCATGCTTTTTATTCTTTTCAACTAGGGTTATTTTTTAACTTTCACCATTCATCTATTCCTTTCCTTCCATAGTCCAAACAACCAAACCAAGATAAGCATATCCTTTTTATTCATTTCCCTTACCAACTAAACATACTTCACCCCTCTCTCTCTCTCTTCATCCTCCATTCTTATTCCTATTATTCCTATTTCTTCGTAAACATTTTTGCCAAACAAATGAGCCGTATAACTGGAGGAAGTTAGACGAGTCATGGACCCTACTGGTCCCCCTCCCTCGGCCTCTAGATCCTATTGAACCAAAGTAAGAAAATTTGTACAATCAACTGCTTCTTCCCTTTCCTTGCTTTCTAAATCTAAAATAAGTTTTAAAAGAAAAAAAATAAAAATCATGATTTATATGTAATAAATGAGATGCCCTATATTAATAAAAATGATATATATTCAATATAAGTAAAAAAGTGACTATTTCTTTTCTAAAAAGACCAAAAAATATATATATATATGGTCAAGTCAAGCCTGTTCAATGTTTTAACCTGAGAATCAATCCTACCCAAGATTGGATCAATATTGTGGCCCAAAATTGGGTCTCTTCATGATTGATCGATCTTGTGACTCGAGATAATCATGACCCAACTTAAAATGATTGAGTTGGGCTAAGTCTTTTATATATATATATATATAAGTTCTAATACATAACTCCTAATAAGATTGATTTCAAAATAAAAATAAGTCTAATAAAAAATAATTTAAATAATTTAATTTCTATGTTTATTCTTAATGTTAATTCATAAATAATTATTACTATTTTTTATAATATTCTCTTCCCATCCTTTATAATAATGTGATCATAGCCTTGAGTTGTTATAAAAGCAATGTTATTTTACTGTTTAAGTCTCCAAAAAATAAAAGATTTAAATGTGATGAGTGGAATAGATATTTTAAATTAAATCAATATTTTTTACTTTTGATTATTATAAATATAATTAATGTGTGAAATAATTAAAAACATACAAAAAAGTAACATGTATATAAAAGTTTTAATATAAGATTAAAAAAAATACAAAAGTGACATGTATATAAAAGTTTTAAGAATATCAACGAGGGTTCCCTTTAACGAGAGAGTTCTATTGATTAATAAAAAGTCTCGGCTAATCAAACCGTCATCTCCTTATACGATAACTCTTTGCCTTTTTGATACATATATCTATAATTTTGTTAAGTGTGTAAATCTTTTGTAATCAACAAGAAAAATTATGAAGTAATTAATTAATTACCTCATAAATTAAACATTCTTCGACGATTAAGAATTTTTTAGAATTAATGAGAAAATTAATGAAATGAGAAAAATAATGAAATCCTCTTAAATTAGGAATTCTTTGAATTTTGGACATATTTTAAATTTAACGAGAAAAATAATAAATTAATTAATTAACTATATCTTAAACTTTATACTAAAGGACTATAAATATAACTTGATATTGTCCAAAATTAAAATAAAAAAATAATATATGATTGAATAATTTATTTATCAATTTGGATAATTTATTATCAAACATCACTCAAAGTTATAAGTAGAGTCAAATGTAATTCTATTAATTTTTTATATTTCAAAATTCTTTAAAACAAAGTAACAATGAGAATTGCTTTTTACATCAAAGAATATTTATTATGATAAGATTGTTGTTACATAGGCAAATAAACTAGATTTTCAATTATATTGATGCCTTGCAAAATGCATTTATGTTATTATTATAAGTGTTGAGAATATTTAAATTAATGTAAGAATTAGTAAATAAAATTTCATTTTCATTTATTTTTATTATGAAAAATTACATGTCTCTTTCATTAAGTTGAAAGATTTTTCGCAATTAATTTTATTTTAACCAAAAAAGCCTTAAAGATGCGATTAATTATATTATTAAAATACAAATTATTTAAACAATATTTTTATTAGAAAATTTGTGGTAGGTTTAGTTATTTTGTGTTCAAGACGATAAACCTAATTTGTTCCCAATGTTTATTACATTCATAACCGTTTTTATATTGAAATATACATTTAATATACATAGTAATTGGCTGACACCGAAAAAGTTTAATTATAGTTTATACGAAATATGGTGCCTCTGGAAGTACCATGTATAAATTTCTTTAGTTTTAATAATGTCGATATAAATTTTATATTAAAGAAATGCGAATAGAAATGTAAGAAAACAATAAAAAGTTCTGTAGTTATTACTGTGTCTTGAACTGATATTTATATAGCGCCTGATCAATTATTTTATAAAAAAAAAAATGAAATATAATTTATTATCCTGTGATTTGACATATTTGTAGTAAATTATTTTATGATATAAAAGACTGTGATTCGAGTTATTATTTCCTGCTCTATCACTTTAATACTATGTGTTATTTTTTAAAAAAATAAAGCTTTAATCCAAGAACTTTTATGGATTTTGAAAATTAAAACTTTAGGCTAAATATTTTGGGAGGAGCATATATATATATATATATATATTGTTAGAATATTTTTATATTATATAGATTAGTATTAATTATACTATTAGATTAATCTCTTGTTATAACTAATTATACAATTGATATTATAATTTATAAACTAAGCATATACTGAGTTTATATTCATTATGGATAATCGGTGATGAGTTAAATTATTCATAAACCCACTGGATAGAGACCCAACTCACAGCCCAAGAGTATTAGTAATTATCTCATTAGATTACTAATTATAAGTCTGTTACCGAGAAAGATTTAATGGGTTTCCTTTTCTCTGAATAATGAAATAGGAAATTATTCTAAAGGATTTTTTAGGATTTTATTTTAATAATAATATTAATTATTATTAAAAAATAAAACCCTATAAATTATATTGTGATGCCTTAATTTCAGAGATAACTAGGACAATAACTTTCTCTGGCCGTTTAACACTCAGAGCTCTCTCTTGGGTATTGGAGGTTGAAGATATTTTCATATGGCAGAACACATCTCACAATTATGTCGTTTTTATCAGGTTAGACCTTAATAAACTAAATTCTCCCTATTTTGTATTCATGTATTATCCATAATTATTACATGATTGGTTTCAATTGGTATCAGAGCTTCCATAAATTATAAAAATTTGTTTAAAAATTTTTTGTCCGATTCTTTAATTTTTCATCAGCGTTAAGCTATTGGAATATTTTTTTCTTTTCAATTTTTCATTACTTCCCTTCCCAGTCACTGCCGCTGATGACTACCATAACTGGCGCCCCAATTGATAGCCACTGATGTTTCACATCACTGGCGTTGGAAGCTTATTCCCCGAGTTCGAACTGAACTCATTGGCAAAAACATCAAACTTTCGAATAAAAAAAAACACACACAAATAGAAGGGAATTATTCGAAATCACCATAGGGGATTTATAGATCATGAAATGACAATCAATTTGATCCCATTTTTTAAGCTTGAATCGTTGAAAAAAAGGCGGGTTAGAATCCAGGTTATCGAGTTATCTGGCGGGCGAATCGACCCACCAGAGTTTGAAGACGATGCGCGTAGGCGAAGCCCATGTGCAGCGTCACGTGCCATCACGCGCTGGTTAGACGAACCCCAAAATTTCACAGTTTGCCTTCACTCGCCTTGTTCTAAATTATGATGATTTTTTTCAGAATTTCTTAAGCCCTAGAAATAGGTTTTTTAAATTTTTTTTGAAGATTTAGGGCTTTAAAATAATATGTAATTGAGGTATTTTGATCTGAGAAAATTTTTGTACAGACTAGACATAGAGAGGAACAACATATTCAGTTCACTCTCCCTAATTATGTGTGAATAAATTGTAATTAATTTCTTTGTATTATTTGTTAGATTTTATTCCTAATTTAATCGCATGCCTTAAAGAATAAGTTGTGTATGAAATTTGTTATGACTTTAGGTCACATGCACCTATTGATTGTGTGCTCGCCTATCGTGAGCTTAATCATGATGGTGTAACTTTTATAAACAACATGTAATATGTTTGCCATTTCATTCCCTACATTTAAGAACAATTTAATTGCCATCATCAGGGATGAATTTGAATATTATGATAAGTTTACAAGAGAGAGTGTATGTATATATTATGTTGACAATGGACATACCCTATCGGTGTGACATTGTTAATATAATTTTGTGAAATAGATATATTTACGACTGGTTGGCAGCATTGTTTTTAACTGATGCTTTCATAGTTACTTATATTCTATCGATATAGAAATCATGGATGCATTTTTTTGTTATTTCTCTTTGTGGGCAAATCTATGTTACGTATGAGTTATCCTTTCTTGATTTGTTGTAGTCTAGAACTTTTAAGTGGGATTATAATAAATATCTTGTGATATAGTTACATAAGTTGAACTTTATGAAGGAAACCTTGTTTTATAATTATGTTTCTGGGACATAATTAATGTTTCCTAATTTTGTTGCATCAGCTTCTGTGTTCTAGCAACTATCTATTGTGAAAACTCTGAATGGGACTAACTTTGATGACTGGCATGAGTCCCTTGACATGTACCTAATTATCTATAAAGAGGATTTGGCCACGAGAGAACCAAAGCCGACAGATCTTACTGCTGAGTCTAGTGTTGTTGACAGAGCTTATCACAAGCAATGGTATGAGTCCAACGAAATCTATCTGACAGTTATGAAGTACACCATTGTGAAGACAATCAGACATAGTATTCTTGAGAAGGACACTACTGTTGAATACCTTAAGGCTATAAGTGAGAAGTTCATTGTAATGACCCAATTAATGGAGAATTAAAGGAGTAAATTATAATTAATAATTTAGTTAATGAAAAATTAAAGGAGAGAAATTTTGCAAGAAAATTGGCTAAGGTATATTATTTTGTCAAGTGAAATCTTATAATGAGATTGAGGCTGACCCAGTGGTCAGACTCCATGTGCTTATTCAAGAGGCCACGGGTTTGAGACTTAACTTCCCTAACTTCCTTGTTTTCTTAGAAGTTGACACGTGTCCCCCTCAAGTGTGAAAAGACCAAATACCCTGGCCTTATTCTTTTCTTCCTTGGTAGCTCAACATAGGAAGCAGGAGAGGAGCTCCAAATTGTGCGGTTCATCGGAGTTGATCCTTTTACCTCGTCAAAGCTATGCCTTGCCCCCCTGAGAGTTGCAGGCTTGTTGCTGGCCAAGAACTGTCGCCTTTCTGGCGAGAAACGTGACTTTCCTTAATGGAGGAACCGAAGTTTTGAAGCTTGTCGGAGCTCTGGTAGGTACCTTTTCTGGCACATTTTGGGTGGGTTTTACTCCTCACCTCCTTGCCATCACTTTTCGCCTGATGTCTAGCTCCGTTGGCCGTTGGTTGTGTAGTTTTTCGGCAGGTCTTCACGAGGCAAAAAACAGTGACTTTTTCAGTGAATTTGGTAAGTTTTAATCAATTATTTTATGAGAATGATGTTAAGAGAAGCATTTTCAGCCCTTTTCCATTCAATTTCAGCTTTGGAAGCATGATTTCAGGCTAGTTTTTGAGAGTTGTTCTGATAGGGACCATACTGAAAGTTTTCAAAATTTTGGGGTTTTCAGTAAATGGTGAAATGCTGCATTGTAATGGTTTTAAATTGATCTTATAAGAATACTATTAATGTGTATGGCATGAAACCCTATTGTTCATTATGGTTTTTCTTAGGTTGAAGGCAAGGGTATGGAATTAGGGACTAAAATGAAAACTCAGAAAGTTTTTAGGGCAGTAAATGTAAATTGGTGAAAAGTCTGAAAAAGTTTGGTGATGGAAGCAAGGAATATGAGCTAGGGTTTGTTTTGAGTAATAAGAAGGAAGATGAGTAATTTTTTGCTTTTCAAATGGCGTAGGTAACTCTTAGAGGTGTGACAGTCGCTCAAGGGAAAGCATTTGGTCGCTGGTATTTGACAGCGTTCAGGTGTGCAGATAGCACTCCCCAACACTTTTCAGTATTTGGAAATGTTTTAAAATTATCATTTTTAATTTTTCCATGACTAAACTTTGTTAGAATTGAAATTATGAGTAGATGAAATCCCTTGATATATTAGATGGCATTATGTATGGTTTTGAAAATGACTTTTGAGAAACATCATGCATACAGTTATGGATAACTGCCGGATAAACCATTATTGCAAGACAATTTGATTTCATGCATACTGGTTGTATTCCTCTATGCATGTTTGTTTTAATTCCATTATCATTGGAAGGACTAAATAGGACACTGGTTGCTAACAACAGTACTGTTGGCCCTTAGTGCACCTAGGTAATGACTTAGCTAGCAGGGTTAATGATTGTGCGAGCCCCGTGTGATGGCTATCACACGAGGACTGATGAATGATAATCTTCATGAGTTATGACCTCATGCCTGTTTGTTATTTGCCCTCGAGGATTGTGTATCCTTGCCTATTGTGATTTGCCCTTTATGGATGTGTGCCACACCGAATTGGTCCTTAGTAATCCTTTCCCCAAAATGATCCTCAAAAACTTATTTATTCCTTGTTATGACATTTTAAATTCAATGTGTTTGAAAAGTGTGTTATTTAGCTGAAACTATTTATTTGTAACAGTGATTATTCGCAGTTTAAATGCTATTCCATTTCATTTAACTCTTGACCAAGTTTTGATTTCAATTTATGTATGAAATCTTGTTACTGATTTGGGGGTGCTATCTGCCAAAAAAATTTTATCACAGATATGGAGACAGGCAATTTCTTAAAGGCAGCGAAGCAGTGACGGGGATTCTTGTAGTGAGCCCGCTGGGGATTACAAGATCTATATCTTTTTTATTATTTTGTTGTAAATGGCTCATTCTTTTTTATATGTATATAATTAGGGTGATAGTCATTGTTTTGTAGTCTAGGTTGGTTTAATGAACACAGTTGAACTTTCCTTATTTGTTGTATATTGGATTGATGTTATACTGGGTTGTGTTGGTGAAAGCAAAGCTCTCTTATATGTTTATATTGCCTTACAGGATATTGTAGAAATTTTGGGATGTCCTATTTATTAGGGAGGTTCTGCCGAGATTTCTACAAAACTTATTGTTTTGTATTAACCCCTTATTTTTATATTAAGGCAAGTTATATTACACATGGTATAAATTGTATAGTTTTGGCATGGTATTGAATGTCCCTCCAGTGTAAGGCTTGCAGGTTTGGAGAATTTCCTTATGTCCTGTACCGGTCTCACTTCAAGGATTTTAGGGTGTGACATTCAAGAAGTTCGATAAGACACAGAAGGCGTACTATCTTTCTTTACTGGATAACACTCATTATGACGGAGTGTTTGGTGTACGTGAACATATAATGAAATTGGTAATTACTTCAACAAGCTGAAGTCTCTAAATATGGACTTAGGTGAGAGTTACCTCATCTATAGAGTCTTACAGTCTCTTCTAGTAGAATATGGGGTTCTCAGAACCACCTACAACTCTCAAGAAGCTGAATGGATAATTGATCAAATGATGTCCATCATGACTCAAGAGGAGGAGTCATTAAAGAAAACAAGTTCACATGGTCATTTAGTGAACTACATCTCCCATGGTTTATCAAGCAAGGCTAGAAATGAGAAGTTTAAAGGAAAGAAGCATGAGGTCAAGACTGATGGTAAAAGGTTCTTTGAGCTCAAAAAGAACAATAAAAAGAATAAGAGTCAGAAAAAGAAAACATTTAAGGATGAATGTCATTACTATAAAAAGCCTGGCCATAAGATTTTAGATTGTCTTAAGCTGAAACACAAGTGTGAGAAAGAAGGTATCTTTCTTAAAATTGCCCCTTTAGCTCTAGTTTGTCTTGAATCCAATAGTTTTGAAACCTCTATAGACACTTGGTAGTTAGATTTTAGCGCAACTGTTCATGTAACTAATTCCTTGTAGGGGCTCAAAGATAGGAGGAGCCCAAATGAGAGGGAAAAGACCATTCTAGGAGTGGAAGGAGGTTCAATTACAGTGGATTGCATAGGAATTATAGTTTTGAACTTGTATTATGGACACAGTTCAACCTTATATGATGTTATCTATGTACATTTTTCAAGGAGGAATTTAGTTTCTAGTTTTGCATTAGACAAACATGGATATTCCTTTTGGCAAGGAAATGGTAAAATTGATGTTTTCTTTAATCCAGTCATTGTTAGAATTGCTAGCTTAATGGGCGGTTTATATTGCTTGAATGTAAATGTTAGTTCATATTCTACCTTTGTGGCATATATTAATGCTGTTATTGGACATAAACGTCAAATAATTGATGAGAACTCTTCCATGTTATGACACCGACGTTTGGTCATATCTCCAAAGAGAGATTAGAAAAATGATTAGATAGGGAATATTACATGAGTTAAATTTTTCTAATTTTGAATCATATGTTGATTGCATTAAGGGAAAAATTCCTGCTAGAGCTAGAAGGAAAGGGGCAAATAGATCTGAGATTATTTTAGAATACCGTATAGATACTAGTGGACCAATTACTCCTGCTGGGTAATTACAAATACTTTATAACCTTTATAGATGACTATTCTAGATTCGGATGGATTGATCTGTTGCATGATAAATATGACTCATTGGATGTCTTTAAGGCATTTAAGGCTTATGTTAAATTAAAGTCTGGGAAGGCAATCAAAAGTGTAAGATCAGACAGAGTTAGTGAATATTATGGGAGGTATACTGAAATAGGTAGAAACCTTGGACCTTTTGCTTTATTCTTACTTGGTTTTACAGAAAATATTGTTGATCAATGTATCTATAAGAAATTTGACAAAGACAACTTCATGATGCTCGTACTATATGTTGATGACATAATATTGGCCAGTAACTTAGTGACTATGTTAAATGAGATCAAACATGTTTTGTCATGCCACTTTGACATGAAAGATCTTGGCAAAGCCTCTTTTATCTTGGCAATTTAGATTCACCGTGATTGATCTCATGACACTCTTAGTTTATCTCAGGCAACCTATTTAGATCGAATGCTGAAAAAATTTAACATGCATGCCCTCCTTGTGCTGCACCTGTACATAAGGGTGAGAGGTTGTCTAGATCATCTTGTCCCAAAGGTGATGATTCAAAGATTGCAATGAACAAGATTTCATATGCATCAGCTATTGGCAGCCTCATGTATGCTCAAGTATACACACGACCTGATATTGCTTTTGCTGTCAGTGTACTTGGTAGATATTTGAGTAATCCTGGTCTTGATCATTAGAGGGTTGTGAAGAAAGTTATGAGGTACTTACAAGGTATAAAACAACATATGCTTACTTTTAAGAGATCTGAGCCACTTGAAATTGTGGGTTATTCAGATTCAAACTATGCATCTTGTGTGGATGATCGTAGATCCACTTCTGGATACATCTTTATGATGTCAAGAGGAGTTGTCTCATGGAAAAGTTGTAAACAATCAGTAACAGCTACCTCAACTATGAAGGCAGAGTATATAGCTTGTTATGAGGCTACCTGCTAGGCCATATGGTTGAGAAAACTGATATCTGGCATGCATTTAGTTAATTCTATGTCATGTCCTCTGACCATATACTGTGATAGTTCGTCTGCTGTTAGCTTTTCTCATAATCATAGGAACTCCAATCGCACCAAAACATTTTGATGCTAAGTTTCTATTTGTCAGAGAAAAGGTTACTAAATCTCATACTCAATTGCTTTACATTCCTGGTGAACATGTGTTGGCGAATCTGTTAACCAAAGGCTTACCCGTAGGAGTCTTCAAAAATCATGTGACTCATATGAGTGTTGTTGAAAATTTTAATGTAGCCTTGGTTTAGTGGGAGTTTGAACTAAGTTCTTAAGGGACTTTTGGATTGTAACATGATGTCTTAAATGTCACTTTTTATTCCATTTTATTCAGATATTGAAACTTATTTATGGCAATATTAATATCACTTAATTCCCTATCAGTTTCAGTTATCTTTGTGTGTGGTTTCATTTTTGAATTTTGTATGGCTTATAAATATATACACATCCATGTGTTTATGTGAATGTTAATTGCCTAATTATATATTTGTTGATTAACCTAATAATTTAATTAATGCTATACAAGTGGGAGATTGTTAAATTATTTTTATATTATATGGATTAGCATTAATTATGCTATTATATTAATATCTTGTTATAACTAATTAGACAATTGATATTATAATTTATAAATTAAGAATGGACTGAGTTTATATTCATTGTGGATAATCGGTGATGGGTTGGATTATTCACAAGTTCACTGGGCAGAGACCTAACCTACAGTCTAAAAGTATTAGTAATTATCGCATCAAATTACTAATTATGAGTTTGTTACCTAAAAAGATTTAATGAGTTTCCTTTTCTCTAAATAATGAAATAGGAAATTATTCTAAAGGATTTCTGAGGATTTTATTTTAATAAAATTATTAATTATTATTATTAAAATAAAACCCTATAAATTATATTGTGATACCCTAATTTCAAAGATAACTAGGACTATAACTCTCTTTGGCCATTTAACACTCTGAGCTCTCTCTTGGGTATTGAGAGTTGAAGTTATTCTTATATGGCAAAATGCATCTCACAATTATGTCGTCTTCATCAAGTCAAACCTTAATAAACTAAATTGTCCCTAGTTTGTATTCATGTATTATCCATAATTATTACATGATTGGTTTCATATATAAGAGGACTTGAATATGGATGTACAATAGGGATTTGGGTTTAATTTAAAATATGCTATTTATGTGCAACTTTTAATCATAAGAAAAAAAATATATGATAACAATGTACAAACATCTTTCATATGTTGTGCATTAATGCTTCTTAAATCAAAAGCTCAAAATTAATGAGACTAAAATATATACTAATAAACCACATGCAAGTTTTAATATTTATGGTGATAACATTTGATAAGAAAGCTAATTAGGTAAACTTGATTTCTGAAATTTTATCATTAAGTAATACCATATATTAACTTAGACAAGAATGTGATATTCAAGCCCCCTTGCATGTATTAACTTAATAGGTCTACAAAGCATATAAGGTATTTGTGACTTGAAATTTAATTAGTTTTTTTTTTTATATATATTTTAATCTTTAACATCTTTTTGAATATTGACTCTATCCCTAAAGTTGTGTTTAGATAAAGAGTTAGGGAGAGAGTGACAAGGAGTGAAATAACTAAATTAAAATAAATGTATATTTGGATGTTTTTATGAGGAAAAAATGGAATGATAGGGAAGGCCTCCAAGACCTTCTCTAACAATTCAAAATGTGTTCCCTCAAATTGGGAGTCAAGAATGGAAGGAAGTGTCTTAGCAATTTAAATTACTATTATATCCTATATCATATATTAAACAATGTTAAAATTATTAATTATGTGTTTATATTATAAGTTGTAATATTGAAAAAAAATATCAATAAGTCATTTTAATCCATTAATTTCATTGTAACTTTTAAACAAAAATGATAGTGTCTTTCCTTTTACTTATTAAAACTGAAACAATATATTTATATGAGTCATTTCATGTCATTCTATTAATAACCACCCCATTCCATCAATCCTTAAACACCCAAATCAAAAGAATATTTAAATTCATGTAATAATTAATAAGTTAAATTACATTCTCCTTTATTTTTATTATGAAAAATTACATGACTCTTTCATAAAATTATTAGATATTCCACAACTAATTTTATTTTGAATATGCGTGTAAAGTAGAGATTTTGGATTAGTTTATGTAAAAATATGGGATCACATGCCTAAAATATGTGGTTTATGTCAAACTTTTAATAGTAGAAAAAAAAAAAAAAGAACAAA
Organism: Delonix regia; assembly: GCA_037074485.1. Taxonomy (NCBI): domain Eukaryota; kingdom Viridiplantae; phylum Streptophyta; class Magnoliopsida; order Fabales; family Fabaceae; genus Delonix; species Delonix regia. The sequence goes on from CM073455.1 coordinate 11,653,982, forward strand.
CACACAAAGTAACAATTGGCGAATAGAACAAATCCCACAAAGTTATCAATTGTAAACATTTACACTATCAATTGTAAATTGACTAAACAATAATTTGCCATGTTTCACCTTCTCTTGTATACTCTTCATAAGCTTTGTCTTCATATTTATTTCTTTAACTATGACAGAGATGCAATGCCAGAAGACATTAATCATCTCTCTAATTTGACCCTTTTCATGTCCTCATATATATAACTCTCACAGTATCTCCAACTTTAACATGCATGTTGTGTAATTCGGCTTACATTCACTTGAGCTACTAATAGAGATAATCAGTAAAATATTACTCAACACTGGTAAATGTGTTATGACTTTACGAATAAAGCATTAAACATAGGACAATAGAAAGCCATAACTACTTCATACATGATTTAATAGAATCATTTCAATATCATAGTTAATTATTTCCAGCCAACTTCCTATTATCCTTAGCATCATTAATCCCTTAACCATCAAAATTTGCATGCAAATTATAGAAGTATGCATTTTTATGTCAAAACTAATCCATTATATATAAATAAAGTAGGTTCACTTCAACGTAGAATTTTATTTTGTCAATGAAAATGCTCTGTTGATCAAAATTTCAACTTTTCATGCGATGATATTTTACTTTTATCATATGTGTATCAAGAATTTTTTTAAAATTGCATGAATTATTCGTAGTTAGCAAGAACAAATAAAGTAATTAATTTGTATAAATTTTTTGTAGTCAACAAGAAAAATAATTAATGAATAAATTAATTAACATTGATAATTTTTTTAATTGTGAGAATTTAACATAATGAAAAATTCATGAATTATTCTTTGAAGTTTGAGAATTTTTTAGAGTGAATGATAAAATTAATAAATTAATTAGCCACCTGTTAAATTGAAAATTCTTTAAAGTTCAAACATTTTTTAAAATCAATGAGAAAAATAATAAATTAACTTCTCTAACCAATCTTACATAACCAATTTTATGAACTTTATTTAATTTATTATATTATAATATATTACTAAAGTCAATTTTTTTTATTGTTGATTTAAAATATATTCATATAATAAATCAAATTAATTTTCTCTGTAATGTGCGAATAAATAAATTAGTTTATATAAAATTAATAGGGAGAGAAAGTCCACAATATGATCTTTGTTCTTATTTTCAAATTATTTTTAGAAACTTTTTTAGGGAAGGATTTCTTGGTAGTTACAGGCCAGTTAACAGGCAAAGTGTATGGATTAATCATGAGGATTAAGGAAATATAGGTGATTAGAGTTATAAGGGAAATGGTGTTTGACTTTGGTCGAGAAAGAAAGTCTGTTAAATGGTTTGTGACACCTTTGATATGTTTAATCTTGAATTTGTATCGAGACAATCATGCTTGTCATCTGGCAAACTGAGGATTTGCAATGATTTTATTCTTGAGTTCCAGAATTTTGGGAAACACTGTGTTGCCCATCTCAACTATGAAATGACAATGTGCTAAGTGAAACTCGAACTTCTTGATGTCATTTTTTACGGCGAGTATCTCCTAGTACATGGTATGGTAATTGGCTTCAGCATTGGTGAAGGATCCACTTGCATGACCATAGTAGTACTGCTTTCTTCCTTTTTGTTCAAGAAGGATAACGCCCCAGTGGTGGTTGCTAGCATCAGTTTGTAGGATAAGGGTGGAGTCAGGGTCAGGAATTTTCAATAGAGGTGGTTCTTTCGCAGTCTTCTTCAGATGTTGGATAGCTATAGTTTGATAAGGTCCCTAAGAGTAGTGAGTTCCTTTATGAAGTAATTTGAACAACTGGCTAGTTAATGAAAACACTTAGGGATGAAGTCTCGAATAAAGTTGATTATGCTAAGAAATTTTTGGATCTGTTTAAGGGAAAGATCTCCTTATCTGGGAATTGGGCCAATTGCTTAGTTAGGTGTGGGCTTGGTTTATACCAGCCATTTTCAAATATCATTCCCAAAAACTCAATGCGAGTTTAGGCCAATTAACTCTCACAGGCTGAAAGCATGAGGCCGTATTTTTTAATGAGGTCAACAAACTGTGTTAACAATTTAAGGTTCTTGTCTTCGGTCTTTAAGAATAGAAGAATGTCATCAATGTATATAAGAGCATTTTGTCTTATGGGCTTGAAGATTTTAGTCATGGCATTTTGGAATAGTGATGGGGCAGTCTTGAGTTTGAAAGGCATATAATCCATTGATATTGGGCATCTGGTATGTAGAAAGCAGTCTAGGGCCGTTCATCAAGGTAAATGTCAAGTTACCGAAAGCCTGCTTTAAAGTCAAACTTTGAAATAGTTGGGCTCATTGCAATTAGGCCCTTTGCGTAGCAAGATTTGGGATAGGGAACTTACCATCTTTTAAGAAGATGTTTAGAGGCTTGTAATTAGTGACCAAGCATTTCTTGCCTCAAGTTTATTCTGCTTTTTTGTTAACATAGAAAGCCTGACAAGCCCACTCAAATTTGGTGGGTTCAATTAATCCTTGGCGGAGAAGAGAATCACATTCTTCTCAAGCTAACTGCAGGTCATCAGGATTCATCTCGTGATGGGTTGCCTTGGTTGGATTGATATCTTTATTCTTCTTAAATGGAAGCTTAATAAAAAAACTTCTCATACTTCCGTAGAAGATAGGGATGCTTAAACTCAAAGTGAGTTTTAGGGTAATGCTCTAAAAGTTGTTGCTTAACTTCATCATAAGGAGGAGGAGCGTCATAAAGTAGGTAAAGTTTAAGGATGTCAGTATAAAAACTAAAATAGTGCTTGTAATGAACTCCTTTAGCTTCAATATGTAATCTAGGAGACTTCTATAAAATATTCATTCCAATGAGAATGTCTTTCCCAATGACTTGACTTCCAAGAACATACGTCCAAGTAATGCATTCAGGAAAGAACTTGATGCCAATACGATGTCGAGTAATTAAGGAAACCTTAAAAACAGAATCATTGGTAGTTATAAAATAGGATGAATGTTTTTTCTAGGTAAACTTAGGTAATAATGAAGGATTCATAACAGTAACTTGGGAACTAATGTCAATAAGGGCAATGGTAAGAAGGGGTTTTGCATATTTGTTGGACAGGATGGAGGGATAGAGATAGGGGAAAGTACTAGAATTTTGGACTAGAGGCAAATGATGATGGTCAAGTTTATAAACAAGATGATAATGGAGGAAAGGTTCATCAGATTCAGATTCAGAAGTTGGACTCTCTGAGTCAGAGTAATCTGAAAGAACAGGAATGGTAAGGATGGTATCTTCATTGGGCTCACTTTGTTCTGAAAGAACTTCCTCAAGATCTCTTTCTTTAAGAGGAAGTTGCATCTCATTTTGCTCAATCATTTAGATAGCTTATCTTGGTTTATTGGGACATTGCCAGGCAAAATGGCCTTTCTTTTTGCAAATGTAACAATTGTCTGATTTTTCTTTTCCAAGACTTTCGCTGTTTGCTTTTTTAGAAATACTGCAGAGGATGATGTTTTCATTAGAAAGGTTTATATCGGAATGAAGTTATAGTGTAGTGGATTCACTTTGCAATCACAGGACTGCTTGTCTTTGCACTTAATTTTCAAATAAGGCTTCTGACAGATCTTCTGAAATTTGGGTTTTCCAGACATGATAAATTACAATATCTTCTGCTGGTCACAAAGTTTGTCCAAGGTGGCCAGGGCTAACTGGTAGATTTCTCCTAAGGAGATGTCAACCATAGGTCGAAGGAGAGCTTGGAAGGCTCTATTCAACTCTGGTTGTAATTCTTCTGGCAATAAGGCAATAAACACATGCCTAAGTGTAATATCATTAAACCATTAAGAACATAATATCGTTTTGTCATGCGCTTCATGTGTCATTCAAGATCAGGCTTCTTTAAGGAACAACATTTCATCTCGAAATACTTTTAGCGCTTCTGTTTATTGATGAGTTGGAAATCACCGATAAACTTAGGAGAGTAGCAAGACTGTGCAGCAGGAGTTTATAAAGTTGATGGTATTCTCCAAGAGATTGAAACCATTCTAGGAGAGTGCTCGTAAAATGAGAAACAAATTCTCGAATAACATCAACTAGAGAAGTACCATATCGAGACATTTGGAGGTCAATCCATGCACTAAATTCATGCAACTTGTCATGCTTCTAGAATGGTTGGACATCATCGAATATGAACCATGGTCCATTAGAGGGTTTTGGTGATGTAAGAGGTTAAGGTTGCTGAGGCAGCGAAGGTCAAGCTACTGGTGCTTCATTAGAATCAGTGTCGGCAACAACATAGGATTAAGCTGTCTCTTCTGGTTGTCTCTCTTGACGGTCAGTCGGCTTTACCATGTATAAGGCAGAGAGATCAACAAAATGTTTAGACTCGTTGAAGTTGATAACAGAAACATGAGTGTCTGAAGTAAATTCCTTATCTAAACAAGAATCTAAACTGGAGTTATCATCAGAGCATGAGTGATCAAACTAGATGTACTCATAAGGTTCAACCATAACCACTGGAGGTGGATCAGGAAGGAACATAGGTCCTTTTTGTCTTTGGTCTTAGGAAGAAGGAAGTGAAAGTAGTGGTCATTCGGAAGGTGTTTGGGGTTCTTTGAAAGAAACCCCTTAGGATTGTTTTGCGTAGGATGGAGAGGGAGTAAATTTCTTAGAGAAGGCTCCAGGTGGTCTGTGAGGTGGACAAAAGGATCTATGTGGTGGCTATGGAGTAGTTTTGGGCATGGCTTTCTGGAAAATTTAATAGGTCATTTTAAAATGGTTGGTGTAATCAGCTTCTGATGGGTAAGGTGAGTATGTCAAAGAAAGGATGTATTGAGTTGGGTATACTGGTGGTGAGATGAAGGAGTTATAGATTGAGGGTGTAAAGGTAGGTGTTGGTGGTGTAGTAGTTATAGTGGGTGTTCTTGAAGGTGGTGGTGGCTTGATCTAATAATTGCTTCAATTTGTGCCAGTTGATCTTTCAAGTATTTGATCTCAGTTTCTTTTTTTGCAAAATCATGACCAAAATAGTTGTGGGTGATGAACTATCAGAGTTTAAAGTCAAGAGTTTATATCTTATGTCGAGTTTCTTAATGAAGTTGTTCAATTTGCTATGAGAGAGTGTTAACTCTCTAATGGGTCTATTGATGAGACTGAGACATGCGAGTAGCTTCGAATCAATAGTCCAAAGGACTTGATTCTGGCCTAAGACATTCTTCGTGTGCCAGTTTAAGACTTCCTTAAAGGGATGGATAGGTTCAAGACTTCCAAAAACAAAGATTTTGCTGAAAGTGACATATGACTAGGAAGTGACTCGGTGCTCATCAATATGATGTTCCAAAGGAGGAAATAGATCATTATACGACAGTTCTGTAGGATGGACCATCATACAAGGTATGGGATTTCCTGGTGATGCTCCTATGGGCTCAGACATACAAAAGGCTGGTGGAAGCTCAAAATAAGAGGAGACATCTGTAAGAGTCTCTTGTGGCTCTCTATAGCAACAAACTTCCTTTATTAATTGAATGAGAATGTCCTCTCGAGAAGGAACAGTAGCAGGATTAGGAGGCATCCACAGCTTCCAATCAGGGTCTCTGTCCTTTCTGCAACTACCACTGGGGCGCCATCTTTCTTGAACAAAAAGAAATAAAACAGTACTACTGTAGTCATGCAAGTGGATCCTTCACCAATGCTAAAGCCAATTACCATACCATGAACAAGGAGATACTCGACGTAAAAAATGACATCAAAAAGTTCAAGTTTCACTTGGCACATCGTCATTTCATAGTTAAGATGGACAACACAACATTTTTCAAAATTTTGGAACTCAAGAATAAGATCATTCCAGATCCCCAGCTCACCAAATGGTAAGCATGACTATCTCGATACAAATATAAGGTTAAACATATCAAAGGTGTCACAACCATTTAGCAGACCTCCTTTCCCAACTAAAGCCAAACACCATTTCCCTCATAACTCCAGTCACCTCCATTCCCATAACCCTCATGATTAATCCATACAATTTGCCTGTTAACTGGCCTACAACCACCAAGAAATCATTCCCTCCATCCATCCAAATTCTTAACCAACCCATATAAGTCATGGACTTAGCGAAATTTTCCTTATTCTTTTACCTCCACCATTATCTCTGAGATATCCCTTTGTACCAATACTACTAAATCTTCCACCCTAACACCCCATTTCTAACATTGTTTTGTTTTAATATAGGTACATTTAATAAGGATGTTCTTTGGTTCTTATGGTCCTTAACTGTTCTATATATTGTAGCCAAAGAGTTTAACACTATAGAGATGTTTCAACACCTTGACAATGGTGAAAATCGCAAGTCATTAGTCTGGACATTTCTTGAATGGTTCTCCCCCTCTCCCATACTGGAGAATAGAAATTAATGAAGTCATCACTCTATGGAAACTCTAGGAAAAACTTGATCTAAACTTTAACAAAGATCATAAGTAAATCTTAAAATCTTGAAAAATGTTTTAAAGTGATCTTAATAATTATCATAGACCTCCCTCTGTTGAATGCACAATAATGGGACTGTACCCTAGTATTTTCGTCCCTGGAGAACCCAGATTCCTAGAAATTGATATTCCTGATAATATTCTTGGGCGATCTCCAATTCCATCCATGCTAACATATGATCCACATGTTGCTCAAACAAAACAATTATGGCTTCAACCTCCAACTATCACCGACGCTCTATCTACATCTAGCATGCATCAAGAAGATAATGATGACTTGTTCAATCAATTGGAATATGCTTATCTTCACTCTGCTTTCCAAGATTCTCAGAATTTGTATGATGACAGCTCACCAGTCTTATCGGAATATAATCTTTCTCCTAGTCATAAACCCATCCTAAGCTATAACAAGGACTAATGTCTTGTCACCTCATGCTGAAAGTCTTTTGTCGTCTCTATAATATTGTCCTTTGGGTGTTACATCACCTATGTTGTTTCTTTTATTTGTCTGTCTTTTTGCTTTTCATTTGTCGGCAGCATTATTGCTACTTAGCTGTTATGCTTTGTCCTTTCGTCCTTTGCCCTGCCTATATAAGGAGCTCTCCCTTCTTGTGTTAGGCAGAGGAAGCTTTGTACCCTTTCCCAGTTTGAATAACAACATGCTTTTCATGAATTCTCTCTGAGTATTCTGTTTCTTTAAAATCTTCTTTCTAGAATTATGAATATTCCTATTCATTCAAGTTGATTCGATTATGCTCTGGGAATGTCTCTAATGAGGATCCTGCGCATAAGAAAAGACTAACGATAACCATCATTCCTTGTAAGACCTATTATAATGTATTTAGAATAGCTCACATCGTTGTGATGAAGATCTGTGATTGTGTAAACCCAGAATCATAAAAGTGGCTTAGAGGTTTGTTACCCAGAGAAAGGCGTTGTGTCCTCAGCCTTACCTTGATTCTAAGTTTACAAAGTTTAATCTCCATTACGAAAAGTAAGCCTTTGCATTTATGTTATGAGCTCTTAGAACTCATATATCGGCTAGAAAACACGAGACTGCGGGACTACTAGCCCTAAAGAGCCTTATAGCTTGTGTCTTGTGAGGCCTTTGGCCATTAACAAACTCTTTGGGTATTCTGTTTCTCTGAAATCTTCTCTCAAGGATTATGAATATTCTTATTCATTCAAGTTGATCCAATTATGCTCTGCGCTTACCTCTGATGAGGATCCTACGTGTCAGAAAAGATTAATGATAGCCATCATTCCTTGTAAGAGCTATTATAATGTATTTGGAATAGCTTACATTGTCATAATAGAGATCTGTGATTGTGTAAACCTAAAATCATAAAAGTGGCCTAGAGGTTTGTTGCCTAGAGAGAGGCATTATGTCCTCAGCCTTACCTTGATTCTAAGTTTACAATGTTCAATTTCCAGTATGAGAAGTAAGCCCTTACATTTATGTTATGAGCTTCTAGGACTCATATATTGGCTAGAAAATGCGAGATTACAGGGTTATTGGCCCTAAAGAGCCTTATGACTTGTGTCTTGTGAGGCCTTTGGCCATTAACGACGCCACGTACTGTGATCCTACCCCTCACATGGTATCAGAGCCTTAACTTGATGGAATGTTCATAAGCTTTAGTAGAGTAATAGAGTAAGAGAAACATCGTTTACACATGGATTTAGAAACACCTAGTTCATCCTCTCCTATTCCTTGTTATCTTTTTATTCCATAACTTTTCCTTCGTGCCAACAACCACAAAATCAATAACCTTATCAAGATTGCCTATAAAGACCTTCCACCAACCCAATGCCTTGAAGATACCTATTTACCACTCATGAACCCTTACCAACTATATACCCAAAAAGCATTCTTGGACCTGATTTATCAAATCCCTCGTCTCTAAACCTAAAATCCCGGTTAAAGAGTACATCTACTCTTCAAAACCTTAACCATGCTAAACTCTGCTCTTGTACCACTGAATAATATGTCAAGCTTGAAATTCCCTAACAATTCATTAACCACTGGATAGAACAAGGATACACCTACCTCTGTATTGGTGCTATTCGACTTTGCATCACCTACTATGGCCGAAAAGGTCTCCCTGTCACCACCAGATTGACCATCCTAGACACCATTTACCTTACCTACCAACAAGCCCTCATCAGAACTGTCCTGACCACTCTCAATGTTGGGACTATAATCCTTACCATTTGCCCTGATTTTAGTCTGAAACTTTCAGATCCAACCCTGAAAGATCATCTCTAAGTTCAAATTTAGATAACCGGAGCTGAACAAGTTCTTGATTAGGGCTGAGTAGGAACCCGGTAAACCCAGAATACCTGACCCGGCCCGGCCTATTCGGGCTGGGCCGGGCTGGGTCAAAGCAATGACCAACAAGGGCTGCTAAAACCCAGAGAGCTCTAACCACTGGGCCGGCCAGGTTTCGGGTAGACTGTTTGGCTAAATTACCCAGCCCGGCCCGGTGGTCATATATATATATATATATTTATAATTATTAATAATTAATAATTTAATATGGTAGAGGTAGATATTTGTGTTCTATGGCTCACATGTTCATTCAAACTTCAAAGTTTTGTTCTTCGAGTTTGGTCTCCCTGCCCTAGCGTCCTTCCACGACGTTGATTGTCGTTGGCAATCATTTGTCTCCAGCCAGCCGTTTATTCACTAACATTCACCTACACTATCCGTTGCTGATTATTAGTCCTTCACCGGCTGTTGCTTCATCTGTTTCGCATCTGTCGATCCAAACCAGGTAGGTATGACTTATTTAGAGCTATTTTTTGGCCAGATGATGACTTCACCAGGAAATCAAAAGTTTATTGTCTATTGTTTCCATTGCTGGTTTTATTCAGAGCCCTTATTTTCTTGCATAATATTATTCTGTCGGAGGGAGGTAGGCACTATGTGCATTAAGCAAAAGAATGTAATGTTGAGTTGTTGACTGGCTATGGCTGATGGCTGTGCGATAATGTGTTACTGTTAATGTTAAGTTGTCAGGTTGAAGCTAATTTATCTGTTTAACAGTTGATTTGTCTAGTTAATTTGCCTGTTGATCTGTCTGGTTGAAGTTGTTTCTTATTTTTTTTGCATGAAAATAAATTATAGGTAATATATTTTAACTTAATTAATTGCATGATTTGTTTTTGAAAATTTTAACCTATATACTTATCCTTATATAAATGATGATGAAGATGAGAATGCCAACTTGAAAAAGACTTTATTGGTTACATTTAAACTATTGTGCAGAAGACTTCAGTTACAATTTTTTTGATGTAAAAAGTTTATCTTGAGTTTAGGAAATTATACTTTCAATTCTTTTATCACTTTACTTTTCTTTGGTAGAGTTTAGGAAATGCTAAAAACAATCTGGGGTCTTCTATGCCTTTTGAGGACAACTCTACAGCTCCTATACCATCTGAACACACCCATGTGCCTTCAGATGTAGCCACTACTGCTGGCTCAATTGCAGCCCCCATTCCTTCAACTGTTATAGCTTCAAAGAGAAAGGGCTCAACCCTCAAGTCTTCTGTGTGGAAACATTTTGTAAAACTTCCATTGGAAAAGACTAATGGGGATGTTAGGGCTACATGCAAATATTGTGCTGCCTCTTATGCTTGTGACCCAAACAAGCATGGCACTAATTCCTTAAAGAAGCACTTGCTTAGATGCCAAAAGTATCCCAATAGGGCCCAAGAAAAGAAACAATCTATGTTGACTCTACTTAAACCTTTAGGTGAAGCCTAACAGAAAAATCTAGTCCCTCACACCTTCAATGCAGATGAACATCGTAATGCTCTAGTTGAATTTGTGATTTCTGATGAGATGCCTTTTCGTGTGGTAGAAAGGTGTGGGTTTTGAAAGTATAGCAACCATTTAGAGCCTAGATTCCAAGTTCCTTCTAGATTTATGGTTGCTCAAGATTGTTATAAGATGTTTGTTGAGGAGTCTAAGAAGGTCAAAACACTTCTTAAAAAATCTTGTATGCAAGTTTCACTTACTACAGACACTTGGACATCAATTCAAAATTTCAACTACATATGTCTTATAGCACACATTATTGATGAAAATTGGAAGTTGCAGAAGTGGATCTTGAACTTCTACATAATAGAAAATCATAGAAGGGGCACTATAGGGAAAGCAATTGAGAAGTGTCTACTAAAGTGAGGGATTGATAAAGTGTTCACACTAACCGTAGACAATGCAAGTTCCAATGACATTGCCATGAATTACTTGAAAAAACATTTGAAGAATTCGAATGGATTAGTGTGTGATGGAGATTTTTTGCATGTAAGATGTTGTGCACACATTCTCAACTTAGTTGTCAATGACGGCTTAAAGGACATGAATGCCTCAATATCTACTATTCGCAATGCTGTAAGATATGTGAGGTCTTCTCCTACAAGTCTTAAAAGATTCAAAGAATTTGTTGAAAAGGAAAAGATTGAGTCTAAGAGCCTTGTGTGTTTAGACATTGCCACTAGATGGAACTTTACTTACCTGATGTTGGATCATGCTCTGAAATTCCAAAAGGTGTTTGAAAGGATGGAGGATGAAGATAAACAATATACAACTTTCTTTGTAGAAGATAGTCGTCGAACTGGTCCCCCCACTGTTGTAGATTGGAGTAATCCTGGTGTATTTGTTGAGTTCTTGCAAGTATTCTACAGTGTGACCCTCAAAATTTCTGGCTCACTATATGTAACATCAAATGCATTCTTCCATGATCTCGCTCTTATTCAAGCTATGTTGCAATCAAGCTATAATCATGTAGATCCTCTCATTACATAAATGTCAAGAAAAATGAGAGGTTGTGTTAGATCCTCGGTTCAAGCTTGCCTACATAAATTCCACTCTTAACGACATGTATCTTGACCCAAATGTATGTGAGGCTATAAAGATGAAGGTGAAAGATACCCTAAATCGTTTATCTGCACAATATTCGGAAGGTATTCCTAGTAATGTGCCCCAGCCATTTGAACATATTGGTGGTCGTAGTTCAAATGAATCTTTGGATATCAGGGGCATACGAATGCCTTCATTCATGTCTGCAAGACCGATGGACAAATGACGACTAAGCTAAAGGAGTAGAGGGGGTTCAAATACGAAAACAGAGATGGAGAAATATCTTGAGTCAGAAGTGCTTGATGTTTACAATGGCTTTGATGTTTTGGCTTGGTGGAGAGACAATTCTTCGAAATATAAAATTCTATCGTCAATTGCACGTGATGTGTTAGCCGTGTCGGTCTCCACTGTAGCATCTGAGTTTGTTTTTAGTACTGGGGGTCGTGTTCTTGATACTTTTAGGAGTTCATTATCTCCTAAGATGACTGAGGCACTAATTTGCACTCAAAATTGGCTAAATCCTATAAAGTTCAACATTGAAGAGCGAGATTTTAACGAATGTGATGAATTTGATACTATTGCAGCTGGTAAGTTTCTCACTTTTTTTTTTTACATATATGTCTTCTCTGACACCTATACTGATATAGCTATGTTGTTCTTATTATGTTTTACAGATGTTTTAGGAGGTTCAAGAGGATCTGGTGGTGGAGTTGGAAGTATTACCACTGACATGAATGTTGATTGACCATGTGTTTTATTCGTATGCCATTATATGTAAGATTAAGAAATTTAAAAGTGGTTAAACTTGGATATATTTGTAATTCTTTTCTAATGTTCTTTGCATTTATTTTATTGACTAATTCCTAATGATGGATTTTAAGGGTATGAATTATCTAATTGTCTTATTATTGTGAATTTTAGATGACGAGGAGATGGGTGAAACATCATACCTAGACCAGTAAGGAAGTTCAGGTATGATGCAGCTTGAGTAAGAAGCAATTGAGGATGAAATATTGTTTTATCTTGTTGTAAACATTTGAATTTTATACTATGTAGATTTGGGTTAATACATTAGTGTGGTGGATAAATGTTATTTGATCATGTACTTGAATTTTTGAGTTGGTTTTATAATGACCTATTCGAGGATGATGCTAATGGGAAGTAAATCTTTTGTTGACAAGTATGATGCTAAGATCATTCTGTAAGTCAATCCCAATTGTTTAAGCTTTCAATATGTTCTACTTGTATTTAGATCATTATACTAGTTAACTCTTCTTCATTTGTAATGGTAAGATGATGTTTGAAGAAAACTTGATAATTATCATTCAGCATTTAGACCCACTCTTATATGGCTATGCTTTTCAGGCAATCCTGGGCTGTCAAAGGAGGCAACTAGCATTTTCATTTGGTGTTTGAGTAAGAGTACCGGATGTTACAAGCAATGGGTGAGTTATTTTGTCCATAAATGATATAAAAGCAGAGATTCTATATTGTGAGAAACTAGCCATGTATATATATAAATAATAGGGTTTTCTTTTCCCTATGATTAGCAATGTTTGTATTTCTTCTGCAGCTCATTACCAATGCTGAACTGGAAGAATTGCCTCTCTTTGTTCCCTTGCATCATTTTAAAGGTTACTTAATTTACACAAGTTTACTTTTTGTTTGATATAGTTCTAACAAATCATAATAGTTCATTGCCTATGTGAGATCCTATGTAAATTGGTCATTGGTTCAATTCACTTAAAGCAGACTTCACAGAAAGTGGACTAATAATTTCAGTTTGATTTTTTTATTTTTTTGCAAACCCTAAAGAACAAGAAGTAAAATGCATAGAATCTGCTTTATCTCCAACAGAGAAAGTTCAACTTGCTATAGATTGCTTGCCTAAATCTTCAGATAAAAAGGCTTCATTCTATCACTGGACAATAACGGATTATCACAGAGCCTACACTTCAAGGGATGTAACTCCACTTCTGGTATTTCATATTATCAGCACTTAGATTGCATAAAGTTCTATTCATCAAAATCTAATCTTTTTTAAGTCTCTATGATGGATATAGCCATAAAACCTTTCATATTTCGAGTTTTTCTAATTTACTTTCCCATCATTTATTATGTTTTTCACTTTCACAGGTTGCAGAAAGATTTATAGCTGCTGTTGGTAGATCTACAAAACCTCCACACCAGATGGCATTCTTTATTGACTCCAAACAATGTGAAGTTAATTTCCATGAATACTCAAAAGGAATGGACTTTCTCTTTGTTGTATTATGCCATTTAGATATTTCCTTCTAACATATGATAATTGATAACTCTTAGGCTTAGGATCTTGTGGATTAGGCATTTTGTACTCTGTAGGATGACATATATTTTAGTTTGGTTATAATAGCACAGTCACGAACTGTGTGGCTTTCCTGCTTGGATCAGGTTTTGAGTGATATGCATTAGCAAGTATCGAGTAGTTATTCTAATTTGTGTTGATTTGTATTGCAATATTTTGAAACTAAAATTTTCTAAAACTTTGTAATTCATCATTTGCCATGGTAGCAATGGTCAAGTTGTGGAAAATCATGGGTTTTGATCCCTGATTCATATTAACCCTTGATTGTTTGATAATTAGGTATCGTTGCTTTCCCTGAAAAAAGTTTGTTTTTCATGTTCACTGGATGTTAGTAATTATGTAATGATTTTGAATTTATAATACTTGGATACCATATCATATTCTTGAACAGTGACATGTTGTTGATTATACAAATATTACAATGCATATTAGAATGTGTTGGGCAGTTTGCATGAGTTCCAGGATTGATGACTAGAGTACATTCACCAAATAATGTCACTGATAGATTGCAATTATGGGAAATATTATATATTAATCACAAAAAACTAGCACTAATTATTTGCAGGGTTGTAACTAAAGTTTGAAAACACAATTTTTGCCCCTTCTAAGTTTTTCAATACTTTGTAGAAGGTCTACTGAGTGTGAAATCTCATTCTTCTATGAATTTAAAGAATTTATATGACCAAGTAGTATGGTGACTGGTGACCATTTTATTCTAATGTCTTTGCATGATATAAAAAAAGCTGCTCAATATTGTTATTCATCAACTACTAAGGAACTCAATATTTTCGTGACAACAGAACTATAGGTACATGCTTTAAGTTACATATTCAGTTTCAGATTTACACTTAGAAACAAAGACTTAGATGTATTATACACACACACACATATATGTATATATGTATGTATATGTGTATATATATATATATACACACACATACACACTATCAGGACTCAGGTTGTTGAAGATAGATTGATTTATATACCTCATGAAGTGCTAGTATGAAGTTTATGTTCTTGTTTCTCTTGCATATTTGTGTTCGTAGAACTTCCAGAAATTCGTAAAGATGTCCAATGTCCAATTTTCCTTGGTAAAGTTTTTGTTTGACCTTGTTAGATGACATAATTGGGTAGTTAAAATTGTGTGATTTGTTTTTGTTATAGTCAAATTATATCCAAAGCTACAGGATAGGACTTAAGAGTTAGGAACTTAGGATTACTTTCCTACCACTAAATTCTATGTGTCATTGCACTCATTTTGGAACTTAGAAATGTTACTTTCTCAAATAATGATATCAAGGCAAATAATTAATATTTCTAATAAGACTGCAATGTCATTGTTACTGATGCTTTATTCTATAGGAAAGATTTTTCCACTTGTCACATATTTTGTTTATGCCATTTGTGATTATATGTTATTTTAATTGTGCAAAGTACTACTATATGCAGAATGTGCTTTTTCATCTCTCTTAGTTGATCCACTTCCTGCTGGTTTTTTTTTTTTTCCAAATTTGATTTAATTCAAGAATCAATAAATTCTTAATTTTTTTTTTCTCATACTTGATACATTTATTCGTTTGTTAATAAATTTGTCTACATGCTTCCAGTTTACATTCGGCAAACTTAATTACTGATCTTATTGTCTGAAGTCTCTATTTTCTTGCTTAGGATCTCATTGACAAAAACAGGCCATGCCCTAAGCCAATGGATATACTTGGGCGGTGTTAAAGCTTTTACTGATGGGTCTTTGGACTCCAGTAGTGCATTGTTATATGAGGTAGAACAGGGCTTTCAAAATCTTCTATATACAATTTCGATTGGCTAAGAATATGTATTTATTAATGTAACCACCTCTAAAGATGGAAATTTAGCACCTGGCTTAACCCTGCACAATAAATCATGTAGTATGAGATTTCTTACCATGGTAATTCAAATTTTGTAGCCATATCTCAATGAGCCTGATAACTATGGCCTACAAGTGACAAAACTTGAAGTTCTTCTCAATATGACCTTGGAGTCAGATTTATCTGGTCTTTAGGTGCTTTATTATTCTGTTACAACAAATTGTTATTATCAGTCTATATGAAAGCTTAGTTATCAGCTGGAAGGTTTCCTCTTAATTTTTTTCAGGTTGCAATTCATGTATAGGGGATAAAGCAAATGACCTCATCTTGGACTTGTATAGTTTAGTTGCTTCCACAAATGGAATGAGAGATCGAAGATTCAGGGTATTATTTTCACTCAACTGTGGAAAATTGTCAATAATTTTGTATTTTACTCATTGCCAGTTGAGGGGTCAGAAGCTTTAACTTAATTGATATTTGTTTTAATATACTCATTGTGAAGCAACTAAAACTCTGCTTTTAGATTGAACATGCCCAGCATTTGGCATTGGGAACTCCAGGAAGATTTGGCAAACAAAGGGTTGTTGCATCCATGCAGGTTTCTCAATTCTCATAACAATTATCTTGTAAAATTTTTGGTTTTTTATGGAATGATCTGCATACTTGAGTAACTATGATTTGTTTTTCATTTTTCTAACAATGTTCCTCTCTTTCTATATGCTATCCAATTTTGCTGTTTCTTTTGGAAGTGTACCTCACTCGCCAAAAGTCATTATTGTTTAGGGAAATGCACTCCACTGAAGTTAAATAGTTTAATCAACGACCTGTACTTTCCAAATCTACAACTGGATTCACTCCATAAAGCTACACTTCTTGCAGCTTTTGACTAACAACGAGTGCTGCTTCTTGAGATTACAAATCAGATATGGTTGTTCTTTTGTATAAGAAAAGTGATATTTCAAAATGCTAGAGTTTAGCACTTGCAAGAAACCTTTTTTTTTTTTTCATTACTCAGTGTACCCATAAATTGTCATTGCTTTGTTTCTTTTAACCATTTGGCCTATTTTTGTCCTGACCTTGGGGTGACTTTATTGGAATATTTTAAATATTTTATGGATTAGCATTAACTATTTTATTAGATCAATACCTTGTTAATTCTAATTAGGCAATTAATGTTATAATTTATAAACTGAGAATGGACTAAGTTTTATTTTAGTATGTGTGGATAATCGGTGATGGGTTCGATTATCCACAAGTCCGCTGGGCAGAAACCCAACCTACAGCCCAAGAGTATTAGTAATCATCACGTCAGATTACTAATCTAAGATTAGTAATTTAAACTTGTTTTAAACACACTAAATTTATCATTCTCTCTTTACCGTCAAGACACTCTGAGAAATGCTCTTGGGTATTGTGGGTTGAACTCGTTGGACTCAACCAATATTCGGATCAACAATGTCATCTCCATCAGGTCAAATTGTCAATTTATTTATTCTCTCAAATTTGTGAACATTTTTAATTACATGTTCTGGTTATGCTAACAAATGGTATCAGAGCCTACATTTTTTTACTATGAAATTTTTTTTTTAATTTCATTGGACAATCTGATTTAACGTTAAGTTTTGTGATTACGAATTTTTTTTTAACTTTACCTCGTCTTCATCAGAACTTAGCCGTGAAATATTTTATGTTATTATTATTATTTCTGTGCCGTTTTTTTTTTGGATTATCGTCTTCCTCAGTAGCCGGCATGCCCAACTTCAAACACTTATATCATTGCCATAAAACGAATCTTCATCAGCGACCCGAAAGATCGGTGGTCGGCATCGATGGTGCGCCACTGGTGACGTGAATGAATGTTGGTGATGATGGCAGTATACCGATGGATTGCAAAACTTTTTTGACTCAATTTTCATGAAATTAAGAACGATTTATCCAAAATCTTCTTCAAAAGTTTTTAGATATCGAAAAATCGATCAAAAAGAGGTCGGTTTCAATGTCTAAGGGATGCAGAATTTTCGGGTCAAAAGCCGAGTTGTCGGGTTCTCTGGCGAGTCGAATCGACCCGCCAGAGGTTGGAGAAGAAGCTCGTGGGCGAGGCCCACACACTCCTCTGGTGCGTGTGATACACCGTCAGCCCGATCAACCCTAAAATTTTTGATTCGTCTCTATGCGCCTCGATCTAAATTATGGTGATTTTTTTAGAATTTTTGGAGCCCTGTAAATAAGAGTTTTGAAATTTTACAAAATTAAAGGGCTCAAAAATAATATTTAAATAAAGTATTTTGATCCGAGAAAATTTATGCCTAGACTAGACATAATATGGGACAATGTGTTAAGCTCACTCTCCCTGATTGTATGTAAATAAATTATAATTAATATTTTTTGTATTAATTATCATGTTTTATTCCTAATTTAAATGTGTGCCTTGAAAAGGAATAAACTATTTGAGGAATCTGTCGTAACTTTGCATTACATACACTTAATGATTGCGTGCTTACCTATCGTGGGCCTAATCATAGTGATATGTCTGTTTATAAATAACTTTACATCACATTTGTCACTCAATTTCCTATAACTTTGGATAATTTAGTTATATTCATCAGGGAAAAGTCTGAAAATTGCGATGAGTCCACAAGAGAGTATATATATATGTTATATTGATGATGGACATACCCTATCGGTGTAACATTATCAATATATTTATGTGAACTAAGTACATTTGCGAATCGTTAGTAGCATTTTAATCTAATGCCTTCATTATTTCTTATATCCTATCGGTATGGAACAATGGATGCATTTTGTTATCTCTCTTTATGGCCAAATCAATAGTGCATATGAGTTTTCTTTCTTGATTTGTTATAACCCAAGACTTTAAGTGGGATTATAAAGCACATCTTGATGATACAGTTACATAAGCTGAATTTTGTAAAGGAAATCTTGTTTTAATGATTATGTTTCTGGGACATAATTAATATTTCCTTATTTTGCTCCATCAGCTTCTATGTTCCAGCAACTGTTTATGGTGAAAACTCTGAATGGGATGAATTATGACGACTGGCATAAGTCCCTTAATATGTACCTAATCATCTCCAAAGAAGATTTGGCCATAAGAGATCCAAACCCAGCAGATCTCACTGCTAAGTCTAGTGCTACTGACAAAGCTTATCACAAACAGTGGTATGAATCCAACAGGATTTGCTTGACGGTCATAAAATAAACTATCAAGAAGACAATCAGATAGAGCATTCCTGAGAAAGACACTGCTGTGGAATACCTTAAAGCTGTGAGTGAAAAGTTCAAAAAGTTCGATAAGACGTAGAAAGCGTATTATCTTTTGCTATTGGATAACACTCATTATGATGGAGTGTCTGGTGTATGCGAGCACATGATGAAGCTGGTGAATTACTTCAACAAGCTGAAATCTCTAAATGTGGACCTAGGTGAGAGTTATCTTGTCTACAAAGTCCTATAGTCTCTTCCAGCAGAATATGGGATTCTCAGAACCACATACAACTCACAAGAAGTTGAATGGACCATCGATCAGATGATGTCTATCATGACTCAAGAGGAGGATTCATTAAAGAAATCAAATTCACGTGGTCATTCAGTGAACTACATCTCTCATGCCTCGTTAAGTAAGGTTGGAAATGAGAAACCTAAAGGAAAGAAACCTGAGAGCAAGCCTAATGGTAAAAGGTTCTTTGAGATCAAGAAGAACAATAAGAAGAATAAGGGTCAGAAGAACAAATTTAAGGGTAATTGTAATTACTGTAAGAAGCCTAGCCACAAGATCTCAGATTGCCTTAAACTAAAGTACAAGCGTGAGAACGAAGGTATCTTTCCTGAAACTGCCCCCTTAGCTCTAGTTTGTCTTGAATCCAATAATTTTGAAACCTCTATGGACACTTGGTGGTTGCATTCTGGAGCGACTGTTCACGTAACTAATTCCTTGCAGGGGCTTAAAGACAGGAGGAGCTCAAATAAGAGAGAAAAGACCATTCTAGGAGTGGAAGGAAGTTCAGCTGCAGTGGATTATGTAGGAACTGTAGTTTTGAACTTGTACTCTGGACATACTTTAACTTTAAATAACGTTGTCTACGTACCTTCTTCAAGAAGGAATCTGGTTTCAAGTTCTGTGTTAGACAAAGATGGATATTCCTTTTGGCAAGGAAATAGCAGAATTGATGTTTATTTTAATTCAATCATTGTTAGAACTGCTAGATTAATAAACGGTTTATATTGCTTAAATGCGAATGTTTGTTCAGATTCCACTCCTATGACATCAATTAATGCTGTCATAGGACACAAATGTCGAAGAATTGATGAGAACTCTTCCATGTTATGGCATCGACGTTTGGGCCATATCTCAAAAGAGAGATTGGAGAGAATGGTTAGACAAGACATATTGCATGACCTAGACTTTTCTGATTTTGAATCCTGTATTGACTGTATTAAAGGAAAACTTCCCGCTAGAGGTAGGAAGAAAGGGGCTGATAGATCTGAAGCTATTTTGGAATTGATCCACACAAACATTAGTGGACCAATTACTCTATTTGCTATGGGCAATTACAAATATTTCATAACCTTCATAGACGACTATTCCAGATTTAGCTGGGTTGATCTGTTGCATGAAAAATCTGATTCGCTAGATGCCTTTAAAGCATTTAAGGCTGCCATTGAATTAAAGTCTAGAAAGGCAATCAAGAGTGTAAGATCATAATATTATGGAAGATATACTGAAACTGGGAGAAACCCTGGACCGTTTGCTCTATTCTTACAAGAGTAAGGAATTGAAGCTCAGTATACTATGCCTAGCGCTTCACAACAAAATAGAGTTGCTGAAAGGCGCAATCGCACCTTGATGGACATGGTCAGAAGCATGATCAGTCACTCTTCGTTACCAGAATTTCTATAAGGTGATGCCCTTAAGACAGCAGCATATGTCCTGAATCAAGTTCCAAGTAAATCTGTTGAAAAGACACCGTATGAGCTTCTCATCGGTAAGAAGCCTAGTTTGAGGCACTTTCGCGTATGGGGTTGTAGAGTAGAAGTGAGACCCTATAATCCATAGCTCAAGAAACTTAATTCTAGGACTGTTAACAGATTCTTCATTGGATATTGTTCAGGATCCAGAGGATGCAAATTTTATTGTCTCAGTCACACTACTGGGGTCATTGAATCTAACAGGGCCTTCTATTTTGAGGATGACTTGGACAGTGGGAGTGGTATCCCTAGAGTAATTAACCTGCATTGTGTGGATAACATCTTACCCATACCATTGTTGTCATCTCCACCCGTAGATCATGACATTGGAGATGGCACACTTGTTGAGAATCTGATAAATCCTATTGTAGAAGCTCATATAACTGATATAGGAGAACCAACTCTTCTTTTGAGACGATCACAAAGGATTTACAGACCTACAATTTTAGATGACTATATAGTGTACTTGCAGGAATTTGAGTCAGACATTATTGATGGCACAGATCCAATTTCTTATGGCGAAGCCGTAACAAGATCTCATTCATCTGAGTGGTTGGAGGCCATGAATGATGAGATATCCTCCATGTCTCATAATCATGTATGGGAATTAACTGAGTTACCAGATGGTTGTAAACCCGTTGGTTGCAAATGGGTCTTTAAAACCAAGAGAGGGGCCAATGGTGAAGTTGAAAGATTCAAAGCCAGACTTGTAGCTAAAGGCTATAATCAGAAGGAAGGGATCGATTATACAGAAATGTTCTCACCCGTATCTATTAAAGATGCCTTCAGAGTTGTAATGACTCTTGTTGCACAGTTGAATCTTGAACTTCACCAGATGGATGTCAAAACTGCATTCTTAAATGGTGATTTGCTTGAGGATGTTTATATGACGCAACCTGATGGATTCACTAAGGTAGGGAAAGAACACTTAGTATGCAAGCTGAAAAGGTCCATTTATGGACTTAAACAAGCCTCAAGACAGTGGTATTTGAAATTTGATCAGATAATCACCTCACTTGGTTTGACAAAGAACACTGCTGATCAATGTATCTATCAGAAATTTGATAAAGACAACTTTATGATACTCGTTCTGTATGTTGACGACATACTCCTAGCTAGTAACTCAGTAACTATGTTGAATGAAGTCAAACACATTTTGTCATGCCACTTTGACATGAAAGATCTTGGTGAAGCCTCTCTCATCCTGGGAATTCAGATTCACCATGATAGATCTTGTGGCACTCTTGGTTTATCTTAGACAACCTATATAGAATGATTATTGAAGAAATTTAACATGCATACTTGCTCTCCTTGTGCAGCACCTATACAAAAAGGTGAAAAGTTGTCTAGATCATCTTGTCCCAATGATGATAATTCAAAAATTGAGATGAATAAGATTCCGTATGCATCTACTATTGGCAGCCTTATGTATGCTCAGGTGTGCACACAACCTGACATTGCTTTCGCTGTCAATGTGCTTGGTAGATACCTGAGTAATCCTGGTCCTGATCATTGGAGAGCTGCAAAGAAAGTCATGAGGTACTTACAAGGTATAAAGCATCACATGCTTACTTGTAAAAGATCTGATCCACTTGAAATTGTGGGTTATTCAGATTCTGATTATGCATCTTGTGTGGATGACTGCAAATCCACTTCTGGATACATCTTTATGATGTCTGGAGGAGCTGTATCGTGGAAAAGTTGCAAACAATCAGTAACAACTACCTCGACTATGGAAGCAGAGTATATCGCTTGTTATAAGGCTACCCGCCAGGCCATATGGTTGAGGAAACTGATATTTGGCATGCATCTAGTTGATTCTATATCACGACCTGTAACCATATACTGCGATAGTTCGTCTGCTGTCAGCTTTTCTCATAATCATAGGAACTCCAATCGCACTAAACACTGTGATGTTAAGTTCCTATTCGTTAGAGAAAAGATTGCTGAATCTCAGACTCATTTGGTTCACATTCCTGGTGAACACATATTGGCGGATCCGTTGACCAAAGGCTTGCCCGTAGGAGTCTTTAAGAATCATGTGACTCACATGGGCGTTGTTAAAAATTTTGGTGTAGCCTTGGTTTAGTGGGAGTCTAAATTAAATTCTTAAGGGATTTTGAATTGTTACTTGACAATTTTGAATATTATTTTGTGTTCTATTCAATTCAATTGACGAAACTTATTTATGGAAATGTCAATATCACTTCATTCCCTATCAGTTTCAGTGATTTTTGTGTATGGTTTCTCCACTGAATCTTATATGGTTTATAAATATACACACATCTGTGTGTTTATGTGAACATTATTATGCCTGATTAACTATTCGTTTATTGATCTAATAATTTAATTAATGCTATCCAAGTGGGAGATTATTAGAATATTTTAAATATTTTATGGATTAACATTAACTATTTTATTAGATTAATACCTTGTTAATTCTAATTAGGTAATTAATGTTATAATTTATAAACTGAGAATGGACTGAGTTTTATTTTAATATGTGTGGATAATCAGTGATTGGTTCGATTATCCATAAGCCCGCTGGGCAGAAACCTAACCCACAGCCTAAGCGTATTAGTAATCATCCCGTCAGATTACTAATCTAAGATTGTTATCTAGAGAGAGATTTTATGGGCTTAATTTAAATTTAAACTTGTTTTAAAGATTCTGGAGGATTTTACTGAATAATATTGATTAATTATATTATTAAATAAAATCTTATAAATAACACACTGAAACCCTAGTTTTAAACACACTAAATTTATCATTCTCTATCTGTCGTCAAGACACTCTGAGAAACGCTCTTGGGTATTGTAGGTTGAACTCATTGGACTCAACCAATATTCAGATCAACAATGTCGTCTCCATCAGGTCAGATTGTCAATTTATTTATTCTCTCAAATTTGTGAACATATTTAATTACATGTTCTAGTTATGCTAACATACTTAATATGAACCTTGCATATGGATTATGTCTTCCCCAATGGTTGTATATGCTAACAAGATATGTAATCATTTCCATTTGTCAATAATCAACAGCCAAATTACTTATTGGATGATGCTAAATCTGCTAGTAGAAAGCTTGGTGAGGATAGGGCTGAAAAGGAGACATATTTATTTAAGTCACTCTTAAATGCCAATGCATTAATGGCATTTGGTTCTAACTGGCCCGATGGCCCGGTTTACCCGAACCGGCCCGACAATTTTTGGGTCTGTTTCGGGCCGGGCCAGGCCCAAGATTAGAAAAATAGACCCTGTGGCTGTTTTAGGTCGAGTCTCGGGTTGAATTCATGCTCGACCTGACCCGACCCATACTCAGCCTTATTCATGATGCTATAATGGTCACGATCCACCATCAAATGGCCTTCAAAGTACAGAACTATGCTATGATCCTCCAACATTCCTCCAACAAATTATGACCGTTGAAGTTACAATGATCAAATAACTTATAACAAATATAACATGATTTTTAAAGTAAACATTAAAAATAGTTTTTACCTCCTTCTCAAATTTAGACTAATCTTCCTTTTCCCTATATTTTTATCTAATCGTGAAGGCTTACAATTAATTTCTAAAATGAAAGACAATCTAAAGGAAAAAAAAAAAAAAAAAACTGGATTTCAAATAAAGTGGAAGATAACGACAGTCTGTTTGAATGAAGAATTTATCTTACCATTATGACCTTCATCCCTTTTTGTCTTTTTGGTAGTTCGGAAATCTTTCCCCTCTTGGGTGTCAGTGAGGCGCAGAAAGCTAAGGAAGGTCGTCACTCTTCAACATCGTTCTTAAAGCCACGAGTTCCCGGGGAAGAAAGCTCGATAAAATCTAGGGCCATTTTTTTTCCCGGGAAAATTTTCGGACTTGATGTTTGGTTGGTGAGAAAATTTCAGGACAGACACTTTCAGTGTCCATTCTGGAAGGGGGTTGGTGGGTCCAAGTTGATTGTGAGGTCTGTCCAGTGAAGTTCCAACATTGTTTTGGGAATTTATGAGCACGAGATACCGTAGTCCGATACAGGTAGGTCCATTAGTTTCTTTTCTTCATATATTTCTTCTCCTTGAATTGATGTTTGTCTGTATGTTTTAATTCGTGCTTTGTTTTTGTCGTTGGTTTAGTTAGGGTATTGTTTCAGTCATGTTATCTTGGTCTCCCGTAATGCATCACAACGTTTCCATATTCGTAAAACTGAACAGTTTTCTGGTTCCTTCGTTGAATCTATCGCATTCTTTCTTCCCCTTTTTGGGTATTATACGAATATGATGCTAATTTGATCACTGGAATTTGATTGAGTTTTGTGCTTAGTTTTATTGTTATAGTCACGTCAGTTTGGAAATGAGTTCCGGGAAAGAGAGAAATAAAGTTTCCTTTGCTGAAGTGGAAATGTGTTTGACTAATATTTTCATCACAGTAAACCATTATGAGATTTAAGAAATTTAAGACGGCAATTGTCATTTGACCCTCCAGTTGGCTTGTAATTCACTTCCATCTCTTTATTAATTGTTGGTTATTTAATGTAACTGATTCTTGTTCCGGGTTTCTTTCTTAACTTTTGGCTTTTGCAGGAGTAGGAATTTTGTGGATGGATCCTACTCGAAAAGTTTGTGTGCTACTGATGCTTGTTGCACATGGTATTATATTTTCATATTTAATCTTTCTAATAGTTTTTTTTTTTTCTCTCTCATTTCGGTTTTGTTTCTCTTTGGCTTATACTGGTGTTCCTTTTATCTTTGTACTAGTGAATGCCTCTTTCTCAAAAAATGATTTTGGGCATTGTGAAAGAGCTGTTAGAAATTGGGCATACTCTTCACTTGATAAAGAAATCAGAGGGGATAAACACACACTGAAAGATTTGTTATTTTTCCTTCATGTCCCAAGAACAGGAGGACGCACATATTTTCACTGGTAATTCTATATAGGTCTAGTTAGGTATCTGAAAAGGTAAGACCTGCATCTTGACATACTCATTGATCTATGCTTCTGATGGCATATATGCAGTTTCTTGAAGAAGTTATATCCTAGCTCTCTTGAATGCCCTCGTTCTTATGATAGGCTGCACTTTGATCCAAGGTTCCTTCTAACTTCTTTCTATCTTACGCCAAACCACAAATTATAATGTTTCTATTCAAGTATTATGTTATGCCTATATGCAGCTTTTCCCATGTTGATTTGGTAAAATGGCTGATTGTTTTTGTTATTCCTGGAATTGTTGGTGGCTCACCTAGTAGTTCCTGCTTCATACTGCTGTGGCTTTTGGTGCTTGTGATTTTTGACAGCAAAAAGCTCAAAAGCTTTTAAGAAGTACTTTGGACTATGCTTTTTTTTAAAACTTCCATGGCTGTCAAAAATCTATTTTACTTATGAAAACCTTCCACTATTATTAAATTCTGGCAACTATTTTTTCATCGTTAAAACTTTATAATTCAACCTTATAATTTTCGTCTTTGTAATTCTAGAATACTTACAAATTTGCAGAAGCTTTGCAATTATTTTTTCCCCAACACTTTACTATTTGATGTACATTTTACAGCAGCTTTAGTAGTATATTTTCCTTAACAAAATAGTGACACTTCATTTTCTATTGTTGAAAAGCCTCAATATTTTCAAACATAGTATTATTCTGTTGTTAAATAACCTATATTATGCATGCAAAACCCATTATAACTCTGTCAAATATTGCTTACTATTACTTTCATAAATTTGCAGCAAACCTAACTGCAGGCTGTTAGTTACGCATGATGACTATAGCATCACTTCAAAATTCCCAAGGGAGAGAACTTCTGTGGTTACCATACTTAGGGAACCAGTTAGTCGTGTCTTTAGTACATATGAATTTTCGATAGAGGTTGCAGCCAGATTTTTGGTGCATCCAAACTTGACATCTGCAACTCATATGGCTGCACTATTGCGCTCTAAGACTAAAGGAGTAAGCACACTAGATATCTGGCCCTGGAAGTATCTGGTTCTGTGGATGAGAAATGACCTATTTGCTAGGGTATATTTCTTTCATTTATTTCTGGGTGTTTGTTTCATATCATTTCCCTATTTCTAAATAAATACAAGCATTTGTAAATGATTAAAGAAGTTTATGGTTTTACCATAATGTATGCATTTGATATTTACGGGTCAATGAAGGTTATATTCAAACACACATACACTCACACCCCCCTAAGTAGAGGTGTGTTATTAAATTCAAAGCATCAGATATGGCAAATAATAAATGATGTTGCAACTAGTCAGAGAGTTAGTATCTAAACACCTATATTGTGTTTTCTGAGAATGATTATAATCATGATCATTGATAGCTGATTAATCTTTCTCTTCTTTCGGTTATGTGCTAATTTTTGGTAAAGAAAGTTGGGATTAATATTGTTTTTTCCCCTTTTCTGTTCCTCTATTGATGATCCCCATGAAATAGGAATTTAATCTAATCACCTCCTTGTTGTGAATATTGAATTATTTGGTGGAGTATGATGAATGCAAGAGCTGATTCACACTGGGTTCTCCTGCAAACGGGGCAAAAATGAAGTGGATCCTAGACATGCTATTGACTTACTAGTTTCCCCTTAGATTCTGGAAACCAAAATGCCTCGTGGTTGCAATTGAGTATATAGTCATTGTACAGCCTATAGATTTCTTTGAGGGTATTTAGAAGTGTTCTTTATCTCAGCATCTTTGGACAATAATGACCACAGCTTGTATGTATCCTGGAGTCAAGCTTTTGATATGAGTTGTGCAGGGGGCATATTGTTCAGTGTGTGGATCTTCATGTGAAATTTCATTGTATAATTACCATTGGACAAGAATTTACTGCTATTTATACCTGATTTACAAAATGGAAATGGTTATATGGAAGACACAAATATAGTAAGGAAATGATGTAAAAGAGTAATCTTGCTGGTTTATTTTGATTACAATGTCAGAATGTGTGGCCCAGTTCTTAACTAGAAAGAGTAATCATGGACATCAAAATTGGGTATATCTTCTTGATTTCTTGCCTTATAAGGTCTAATTATGGACAGATAGTCAGTTATTTTTTTGAAGATGGAAGTATCAGTCATTGGAGTTGCCAAATAGAAGGCACTAAGTGCTTTTTAAGGAACATTTTAACTCTACTTTGTGATGCCATGCCGTTTGCTCATGTATAAACTTCTAATAAAATACAATTGCTAAATTTATTAAGTGATATATTGCTATTCATTTTATGAGACAGAGAGATCTGATGCAAAGTAATGGACTGCCATTCACTGAGAGTAGTGATTCCTATGACATGGAAGATTTTGCAATGCCATTACACGAATTCATCAATCATCCTGTGGCTGAGGATATTGTACATAATGGAGCCACATTCCAGGTACTTAAGTATGCGTTTCTTTACCACTGTGGATATTCTTATAGACTATAAATTTTGTAACTTCTAAGTAAAATTTACTGTTCTTTGAATTAATGATTTTACTGGAATAAATTCCTTGGAATATGAATTTCTGCTTGGATACCTTTACCGTAAGAATGAGCAGATATTTTGCTGTCGCAAGACTTCTTTTCTGTTACCAACTTTGTTGTTGGAAGAACCACTCAGAGGATTTATCTTGTACTCTTATGCATGCCTAATATACTAGCTTTGAGTTGGATGGCATGTGACAGACCCTTTTTCAATATTTATGTGGATAAATTACCACCTTGTATCCAATTGACATAGTACTTGGCTAGCATTGTGGGCATGGAGAGTTCATGATTTTAGTTTATATGATATATCCTGTTAATTTAATCCCTCAAAGATATTTTGAAGGGTCAAATTCTTGAATTCACCATTCTTCATTGGTATTAATGTTTGCATTTAATTAACCAAGTGTTCATTTCAATTTATTTTGGTGCACTGCTCAATTGACAGGTTGCAGGTTTGACAAACAATTCTTATCAAGCAGAATCGCATGAAGTACGCCATTGTGTTCAGAAGTATAAGATTCTTGGTAAATATGTGCTACAAGTTGCAAAGGTAATACATAAACTGTGGAGGTTGTGAATTTTGCATCATATAATTGTTTACCGCCTCCTAGCTTTCCCACTATTACAGTCATGACATATGCTTGGAATTCTTGCAGAAGAGGTTAGATGATATGTTATATGTTGGTCTTACTGAGGAGCACAGAGAATCTGCCACAGTGTTTGCAAATGTGGTTGGTGCTCAGGTGATGTCACAGCTGAGAGCACCAAATACTGGCACGGGTGGTGTTAATAACATAGGTTAGTGTGGTATGTCAAACAGTCAGATGACATGGTATAAATTTTGGAGCATGATTGATGCACTTGTAATCTCTCATGCAATTGGAATATTTCTGAGGCACGTAGTGGGGTCTGAGGTGATCTGGGTGAAATCCATGTCATGTTTTGCAGTGAAACTTGGATATCGTTTTAGTGTTGATATTTCTTGTCTTTACCATAGATTGTATTAGATCTGTTTGGTGACATATGACATTGATCGTCTGCTTGCACTACAGAACAGAGTCCACTTTCAAATTCTGAGCCTGATGACCATGAACATCAGGTAAGTAGCATCTCTTTGATGAAGACACTTACTAAAGGAAGTTTAAGTGAGGAAATCTTTCTTACTGCATGTCTTACTTCAAGACAGAATAGCACCTTAGACAGCAGAGCAAGTGAAGCAACAGAAGCAAATGTAGGCCTGTATGCATAGTATAATATAGTTTTTCACATGGATGTATTGGAAATTATCTGTTTCTCATCTTGAACAATTTTATGGATTGTTGGTTTTAGATGACTGTGGGAGAGCTCATGGATGCTTATGAAGTCTGTATTTCTAGTTTATGGAAGGCCCAGGCTCAGCGACGCACTGCTTCTTTGAAGAGAATTTCTCCAGTGAACTTTTCAAAGGAGGTAAGCTTACAAGTCTCAGAGGTGGCATTATATCATTGGGTGCTCTTTTACCATCATTCTGTGTGCATGAGTAGCTATTCCTACTTGGTTCACTCTATGGTTTTAAACAGTTGCCAGTGTCCAGGATATGTATATCTTGCACAGGTAGGCACTGCTTGTATTTCAAGCTACAGGGAAATATAAATTGTGTGCACTGCGTAGGAATTTTGTACGGCCTACTTTTGGCTTGTCTACTTAATTGTAGTGTATTCCTTCCAAATGACTTTTGTGAATTTCCAGGCCCGCCTACAGGTTTCTGATGCAGTTCTCCAGCAGATTCGATCTCTTAATGACCTTGATTTAGAGCTCTATGAATATGCAAAAGAGCTTTTTTACAAGCAACAGAAACATACGTTGCAGAAATTTACTGAGGTACAATCTCTTAAGGATTCAGATATTTTATGTATATTTTTCTTACACCTGGTTTGAAATGTACCCTGACCATTTATCCATGGGAAGGCTTCTGTTCAGTAGTCAGTGCGTTAAATGGGAAGAACAAACTTATTTACTCATTCTTAATGGAAATAAGAATTTGATTGAAGGTAGTGCACCACAAAATCTGATGTACATCATCTACTTTACTGTATGGACATGCTTGCTTCTTGTTCTCCTTTTATTGCTTCATCAACTTTGATATGCTGGGGTATCTGTTTGAAATGAAGTGAGTGAAAGATTCATATTAAGTGTGTTTTTGAAGTGTAATTAACATTGCTGAGAGTCATCATTAGTGCAGGCTTATAACTGCCTCTTATGTGCATAAGGAGTCTTACATGCAACTTTGTAGATTAGAACAATTGTAAACCAGAAAATATATTATCAAAATTTGTTTTATAAAAACCTGTCTGAGGGTGGATATGGGATGGCTTTCGATGAGTAAATGTTACAAAATATAGATGGGGGAGTAGAACGAAGGAAGAAATCAAGACTGCTTTAATGTGTAGGAGTAATTTGCAGAAGTATATTAAAATATATATCAACAATGTACCGGCAAGATGTGGAGTAACCGATGAATTTTACATTTATGATACGAAATCCAATTGGGAAATTGCAATGTGATGCCAAGATTACATTTTGACTATGATGGTTCGTGGATCTATCACAACCAATATATTAATTTCAATCATAAAGAATGCTACAATACAATTTTTCTTTTGGGAGACATCTTCCTTTAGAGTTGATCTTTATAATACTAGTAATACGCACTAAGCTCTTTGTTTTTTATTTTTTATTTCCTGCATTGCAGGAAAGATGGGAAAATATGTCAAGCATTGCGAACTGGAAGGTCCTTCCGTCAGTGATCACTTTGGTCTTCTTTCTTTCGTTCTTTCTTATTGTAAATATGAGAAGAAGAATGTTGAAGGCTAAGATCTGAATGTTATTTTAATAATTTGTGGAAACAAAAGCCCTTGGAAGTTTTATTTTATGATCATACTCTTGGAGTGTTTGTGAAAATAGATATGTCAAAACTCAGATCAGCCTGGCTGAGTGCTCAACATAATCATGCTTGGGCCTAAAGCATGTGCAATATGCAAATAATTTAGTGCCAATCAGCCTATATGCAAACTTCTTCTTTGGTAAAATTTGCAGTTTTGTTTTACACAATGACATTCAAAAAGAAATTTACATAATACAGAAAAACAATTGATATTATTTTTAGGACAAATATGTAATTCTGTAAAATCTCTATACACAGATATGATACTTTCAATAGGCCAATTAAAACCACTTGAAGGAAGCACTATTTTAAATAACGAAGTCAAACACTACCCAATATATATCTAGGGGAGATTGTCCTCATATTTCTTACAAGCCAATGAAAACAAAATTTTGATATAAAGTGATTAATAAAACATAAATGAGTAAGTTTGTAAAATTTAAACTAAATGAGATATTTCTCATTCAGTTCAATAAAAAAAAAATGTTTATGCATTTGGAATAATAATAATAAAGGAAACAATTTGAAAGTTGAACTTGACCAAAATCACCCAACTGGCCAACTTCCATGTTATGGACTGATGGTGTTTCACCAAACCTGGTCCCACGTTAAATATCAATCCCAGGAATTATTATAAAGGAATGCAATAATTCTTATTCGTCCTGCGGCCGCCGTCGGTGATCGCTCAAATCAAATCTCTATGATACAAACATTCAAAATAAATGTTAATATTTTTTTTTTTTTTTTCAGATTCACCCATTTTTTCTAAATAATAATTATAATGTGGATAGATCCACATCTTATGCCCCATCTACGTTGCCACCTCATTTTTCCAACTACCTTAATTCTTCTCTACATTTTTTTTATGTGATTTATGTTAATTTTATACCTAACTTATATGAAATTTACCTTATGTTGCTTTCTATTTTTTTTTCCTCGTATATCTTTGACATTTATATCAATTTTTATTATTTTTAAATAATATTGTAAAATAGACACATGCTCTTAAGCTAAATATGCATTATCTAAACTATATGAATATCTTATTTAGTTGAAATTATTATCAAAAAATAATTTACATTAGTATCAATGCTCAATCAGGAAAAACATTGTTATCAATCAATATCGGAAATTTAAATATACTAATAAAAAAATATTAGCAACAACAAATATTTCCTCATAAAATATCGTAAAATCCACTTTTGTCTTGCTATTAAAAAAGAGAAAAAGAAGACACTTCCAAATCCCAATTGAAGAATAGGAATAAAAACGTGAAGGGAAGCCTAGCAAGTTCCATTTCATAAAATATATATAAAAAAAAAAAAAAAATCTAATCGCATAGAATGTATATTTAAATTTTAAATTACAAATTTTCCTTTTCATCGACAAAAATTACCGTTTTTTTAAATTTATTTACTGTGTATGGCCGTCGTTTTTTTTTTTTATAATTATTTTTGGGTTTTCACCAGATATTGGAGAACGAAAAATAGTAGAAAGGAACGGTAGATATCACAAAGACCACGACGACTGTTTCTGCATCTTAGCGGCACAAGATAAAAAACCTAATTTACCAAATTCAGACAAATAAATTCAAAGGAAAGGAATCTTCATTTCTCTGACAATTTAATCCTCAGAATTCTGACCTTCTTTCTCCGCGAATGTGCTGTTCTGTTTACCGTAAGACCCTTTTCTGACTCAGCCATGGCCGCCTCTCCTCACCTTGCAATGGGCCTCTCTACTCCCTTCTAATCGCCGAAGATTCCGTTTCGGAGGTCCTACACCTATTCAAAGCTCTACCCTTTCTTTCTTTCTCCAATTTCTGCTTGATTTTCTTGTTCTATTAGAGGATTTATCTTCCATATTCTTCTATGTGTAGCATTCAAGTTAAGTGGTCTGATAGTCTCATTGCGCTTTTAAATTTTCACTAGCCCCTTTGGTACCCCTTTTCCCTGGGTGTTCATTTCATTTTCCTCTCGTATGTTTATTGTAAATGGTGGAAAAGTTAAAGAAAAGAACAGGGGGGTTTTTTCATTAGCTGCTAGTATGAAGCTTTAATTGAGCATATAAGGGAAAGAATAAATGTTATACTCCAACTTCTAGCATCTGCTGCCGATTTCATTTGAAAATAATGAAATTATCTGTATACGGGTTTTAATCACCCCTGCTACATTTTCTCTGTAACCAAACGTTGTACTGGGGATGTGACATCTGGTACTGAAAAAGGCAATTTTCTTTGTGAGCGGCCCTTGCTTAGAATGGGAAGAATTGTGATGGTTGCTTAGCTGATTGTCATGACGTTTTAAAATGATGTTTTCCTTGAATGATATTGGCATATGATATGAGCCTGGTTTGTTTCTAGTAAATCCTATCACTGAAGTAACTTACTGATAGTTGGATACTCACAGTTGGAAGTCCATTTTTTAAGTGAATTTTCACTTGAGTTGAGAAACGTGGACTTGCGGATAGAAGTAATAAAACTGTGTATTGTGCATAAATCTCATTTTCACTAGTTAATTACATGATAATTCCAATCGTGCAAGATAAACTTTTCTTGAATTTTTTGCTACTCTATTGTGTATGAGCCACATATTCAGACTTCTAACCAAAGATTCATTGTTTTTCTTATTTCTTTTTAAGTATCTTCTTCTCAATTTAAGCATAAAGTAACAGTATTCTTTCATTTCCTTTTCTGTATACAGGATACCAATAACATGAAGGATTCTTGGTTTTTTGACAAGAATTTTGATGGTCTATCGGATGAAATCTTTGATGATGTCATCAAATTTTTTGATTTCCCGCTGGAAGATGTGGAACCTGATGCTGCGGGTGAAGATTGGGATGCTCAATTCAAATGCCTTGAAGAGCCATCTTTTGATGTTTTATCAGTGTCGTCTTCTGGGCTGTGTAATAAAACTCAAAAAGGCAATCCAAAACTAGGGAGAATTTCTGCTTCTGTGAGTTATCTTGCCGCCCCTCAATGTTATTTTCTAGCACTGTGTCCCTTGCATAGTAGTTATATACAGCTGAAGTGATGATTTTATTTGAATCTAATGCACTTAGCTTTGGTGAATTAATTATTTACAGGCTTGTATTATTTGAAACTTAAACAAGATGAATATACCCATTTGAAGGACACAATCTGATTATCTTGTTCCAGTGCTCATGTTCAGTCATTAGCAATGGCTGGTTCATTCTATTGGATCTATACTTGCTGAATTGAATTTTTTAGACATTTCATCCTAGAACTTTAATAGGAAATGTGAATATAGTCATGTAGAGTACACTATGAGTTATTGCAGCAGTTGAATATGTCAATAGTTAAGGTATTTGAATGGAAAGCTTTCATTTCTTCATTGCGAATTCTAAGAAAAACTAGAATATTTTGTGTAGGAACTTTGCCACATGCTGAGATATGAGTAAAGATTGAAAAAAGAAATATCGGTATCTTTAGACAAAACCATAGGCAAATTATGATGAGAGATAGGGGTGATGGTGTTAATGATATAACATCCTACAACTCAACCCTTTGTTGAAGTAACCTCTAGCTAGCAGCTAGGGATAGATGTGTCATCAAAATCCGTCCAGCACCAGAGAATAGATTTGCAGAATGATTTTGGTCTACTTGAGGATTCAAGTGGAAGGGACTCCATTTTCATGCATTTACTTAGTAGGCAGTAGGCAGTAGGCAGGATAATCAGGCAATCTTTTGTTGCGAGTGAGCTGTATCCTACCGTGTTTTCAAGTTGTACCTCAAGTAAAGTGTATGAAAAGAAGTAAAGCTAGCTTTGCAGTGGGATTCCAATTCTTTTCGAGTGTGCCTCTGATGTCTTTTCTCATTCTTGGCAGTGACAAGACATCAGAACAAATTATAAGATTATAAGACTACTCATGTAAAAAGTTGCTAACTTTCACCTACAACTGGCTCAGAATGTCCTGGAGACGCTGCAACCACCCTGCCTGCAGTGCTCATCCTTCATGCACCTAAAGTTGTAACTGTTCGGGGGGTTGAACAAGGAAAGGAGGTAGGAGAACTGTGGTAATGTCTGTCCTCTAATGTCCAGGTTGCAGAAGCGACTTCTCTTGGCATATAATATTTGTTGGTGTTAGAAGGTTCTTAAATACAAAAAGAAAAAAGAAAGAAAGAATTAGGTTGGAAATGAGAATTTTTAGAGGGTAGAGAACATAGTCTCTTATCTGTCATCTTTTAATTATTAACTACTTAATATTATGTTAGAGCTTATCTGTCACAGTAATTATGTTGGAAATTCAAATTTATCTATTTTTACTATTATTATTTTTAATTTTCTTAGTTATTCAATTAAACCTATTGGAAAAACTGGTGCTTTTGTTGAGTATTTTCTGTTCAATGAAGATCTAATGACCTAAGTATCAAATAATTAATTTGCAGTTATTATTTAAAAAATAGTATTTTGACACTATAAGAACTTTTGAAGCACCAAGGCCATGGTGCTTATGCCTCATTCAGATGGGTTTAGTTTATTGCTTTCGGGAAGAAAGTTCACTAGTTCCACTAACAGTCATGGGAGGACGCTTGAAAGTTATTAGTATTTTTGAGTGGTGACACCGTGAAGGATGGAATACATACATAAAAAAAGGTTGAAATAATTTTTTTCCATTTTACTAGTTCTAGATGTAGATGAATTGATTTATTGTGTCTCTTGTGGCTGGGTTACACAGTAATGAATAATGCTCCCCTTGCCCAAACACCTTCCTGGCTATGCATGGATCTTTACTCAGGAAACTACTTGCGTTTGTTAAGGAGGCAGATACAACGAGGCTTCTGAGGCTGATCGCAGATCTTGGGTTCTCCTTGGCAGAAAATTTATCATGGCAAGGAGACTGAAAGAATAAATAAACTACAACAGTTTGTCTCGCCACTCATGCTTAAGAGGCAAGACTATGCTATACAGAATAACAAAGCAAAATTGCACTTATATGCAAGTAGTTTGACAAACTACGGCGCTTTGGACCTTGATATGAAGATTTGACTTTACCGCATCTGATTTTAGAACACTAGCTTTCCTCACATGTGATGAGCTCTGTGGATATACATGTAAATGTTGGAAGAATTTACTAGGTTGCTCTTTGTCTCATCACTAATTTTCTTTTTGTTATATAAATTGATCTGCTAATTTCCAGATAAATTACTTGCTTATTTCTGTTGCATCTGATCCTTTTCTTTTTGTTTTTCTTCTTTTGTGTATTCGATTATTTGGTATTGCAGCATGCTGAGATCTCCCCAGTCGAAAATGTGCCAGAGACTACTAAACCGACTCATGTTAAAAGCATTCACAACCCGAATGTCTCTTCCAACAACAAAGATTTCCCCCAATTCCGAATCTATAGTCCAGTCTCTGTTTTTGAAAGCAGTAGCTCGTCAGGTGAGAATGCCTTGGATCAACCTTTCATCCCGAAGCGACCACGCAGCAAACGTCAACGTCTCTCAAGTTTCAGCTCTCTGTTCTCAGTTTCTTTCATCTCTTCTTCTCGAGCTTTGCAGAAATCTCAAAGGGTTGCTGCCTCTGAATCAGATTTTGAAGCACACCTTATTGGGAAATCATCATACATTCCCAAAAAGCAGAGGAAAAAGGATCTCTCTGCGCTCTCAGGCGATATCGAGATGAAGAGATCCTCATTGCAGGAGTCAATTGTCCCCAGAAAATGCATGCATTGTCAGGTGACTAAAACCCCCCAGTGGAGGGAGGGACCTAGGGGCCCAAAGACCCTATGTAATGCATGCGGGGTTCGATATCGGTCTGGCCGCCTCTTTCCTGAATACCGGCCTGCAGTCAGTCCTACTTTTGTAGCATCATTGCACTCTAACTGTCACAAGAAGGTCTTAGAGATGAGAAACAGAACCATCCGTGAAGCTGATAAGGGTTCTATGTTACCTTTGCCATCGAATTTTTCTGGATATTCACTTGGATAATATTATTTTAGAGACTATTTTCAGGGTTTAAATGGTAGTCTTAAAACAGGATCTTCCTTGGCCGTTGTTCTCTTATTTTTCATCTAATGCTATATTGTTTAATTAGCACCATTTTTTAATGTAAGTTGGTTGAATAAAAGGTAGTAGTACCAGATAGTGTTAGGCTTATCCATGAAGAGATAGTGTTTCAAACATAATCTTGTCGTGCATATGGCTGAAGGCTGATGAAGAAATCTGCAAGAAAGACTGTTTCAAACATAATCTTGTCGTGCATGTGGCTGAAGGCTGACGAAGAAATCTGCAAGAAGGGAATGAAGTGAGGGATCAAGATCTGGCTAGGGGGAAGGCACATGCACAATAAATTTTGTATTAGACCCTTTAGGCTTGAATGAACTTGAGCTTGCTTTATAATATATATTTTTATTTTTGTGAGCAGAATGTGGGTCGGTGGCAATATAATTATTGTGGAATGTGGACCTGTCCATTGCCAATTGAATGTGGATTTCTGCTTAATCTAATGCTCGTTTCTCTCCCCAGCTTTTCCTTCTATTGGTCTTACAGTAAGTCAATTTTGTGCCAAATTGGAATTTTATTTTTTATCCCCATTTTATCAATGGTTCATTCATTTGTATGGGAATCACACTTGACCCGATTAATTCATTCATTTCAGTGAAGAATTCATTTTTTTAATTATCTGGTTCATATCATATAATTTAGTCTCAGAAAATTTTTTTAATTAATCAACGGTTGGCCTTGAAAGTTGGAAAGCGTGTGCATTTATTCTTAATCAATACTCTAAAGGTACTCATTAACAAAATCCAACACTATAAAGGTACTGGTTAACAAAATTCAACGTACAATTTCTTTAAAATTTTTGGACTCGTTACATGTCCTGGTGATAAAAGAACATAATAAATGCACACGCTTTCCAACTTTAAAGGCTAACCATT
Source organism: Delonix regia (assembly GCA_037074485.1). Lineage (NCBI taxonomy): Eukaryota > Viridiplantae > Streptophyta > Magnoliopsida > Fabales > Fabaceae > Delonix > Delonix regia. The sequence goes on from CM073455.1 coordinate 11,691,755, forward strand.
GATGAATAATCATACGTATGGGAACAAACAAACGCTAAACAAACAGTATTCTACTTAAGACATTAATAGAAAAGATAAAGCATATTTATTAGTTATTTTATGTAATTAAAATAACAAAAGATTGATCAAAATAGGATTAACAAATTAAGATGTTTGTCACACCTGAAATGTGACCGTCCAACATAGAAAAGAAAAATTTGTTTAAAAAAATGAAAATCAAAATTTAGAAGCCATCATAAAAAATTTTTAAAGAAAAAATTTTAGAAAACCAATTAATAAAAAGGAGTTTGCAAACTAATAAATCAAATTTAGGGGTTGATTATGTGCAAGGAAGGTGCTAAGCACCCTACAATACTTGTTCTTTATAATTATTATCTAAAGTTGATTATGTAAAACACATATGACCTTAATTTAAATTTTGATTACTTATATCAATCACATGCAGAAAGAAAAACAATAAAGAAATTAAGAAAATAAAATAAAAGAAGAAAAATAAAATATTTATAAAGATGAACTTAACTTATGATCAGAGTCTAAAGTCTACGTACCTTGTCGTAGAGATAAGTCCACGTAATTTGTCTAAAAATGTGTTGTAATTGGTGGGTGTCTTTTAATTTTTGTAAAACGAGCAAGATAGCATAAATTGATTTGGATTTCATAAACAAAATGAACTAAGATTTTGTTAGTGTGTTTGAACTTACAAATCAATCTAATATCATTGTCGGGCTCTTTTTCGTTTCCTCTCCTGTCTCATTTATGTTTATTTTTGAAATTTTAACTTTAAACTTGAAATTTAAATCAAATTATGATTGGAAAGGATTTTTAGGATTTTTGAATTTAGAATTTTTATTTTAAAATGAAGTGAAATTATAATAGGAAAATGTTTTCAAGATTTGTGAATTTATATGTTTTGGATTTTTGTTTTATTAATTTTTTTTTATAAGGAATGAAGTTATTAAAGAGTTGTATTCTGAGATTCTTTTTTATTTTTTTTAAAAGCCCTTTTTTATTATGAATTACTTAAGTTTGTGTAATATTTTTTTTAAAAAAATCATATATTAACTTTCAAAACTTCAAAAAATTAGAAACTTCACATGACTTTTACCAATTAACTCTATCTATGAAGACTAAAGGTCTTATGCAATGACTCTAAAAAAATACAAGTAAATAATAAAAGCTGATGGATTAGACGGAGAATTAAAGAAACAAATCATGTAAATTAAATTTTATTTATTTATTCATTTATCATAAAAACATATTAATTTTCTAAGTTTAAAGAGGCTGAAAACCTTACATGGCTTCTACTAATTATTTTGCCTATACTTGAGGAAACCGATAATTTCATGCGACAAAATCACATATTCGGGTAACACAAATAAAAAGGGCCAAAACAAAGTTTTTAACCCCCTTTTAAGTCTACCTTTGTTGATGTTCCATTAACTCACAAATCATGACCCAAAATAAAAATAAAGGAAGGACTAACCTTCTGTTTGAGAAAGACAAATTTTGGGGAGATTATTAAGAATAAAATGAATAAAAAAAAAAGGTGAATAGGATGAATATATGGTAATCAACATAAAACTATTATTCAACACCCAAACAACTTATCCTAGTTTATTTTAACTTTTTGTTGAAGCATTAAATGATTTGGGACCACCTTATGACCAAAGTAAAAATATTTGCACACACCGTCTGAATATAACACACATGATAAATCACGGTTTCAAGAGGAGATATCACAAAGTTAAGCAATATAGTTTGAGCCATTAACATGCATCATATCTTCACAAGTTCATAATATTTCCTCGCTCAAACCCAAAACAGATGTCGAGATATTAAGCTGTGATTCTTCATGCCTTCCACCGAAAACACAATCTATGAACTATGAAGAGAGACGAATCAAAGGCTCATTCCACCCCTTCTCTTAAAAAAATAATGTTACCAAAGTTGTTGTAGTTTGGTACTCAAGTAAGAGAGTCAGACCACCTTTAAACCAATGATAATAATAAATTACCAAAAGGGATGGATTACTAGTAACTTTTGCTTTTATTCTTTAGCTTCAGCCTTTGTTTCTTAGTCCCTTTGCTTCTTTTGGTCTTCCTCCCCTTCTGAATTCTTCTGGTTTTTGCTTCTGATCCTTTTTGTCGTCCTTCCCTTTGGTTCCAGCTCACCCCAACGCTCAGGTAACCTTTTTCGTTGCCTTTGTTTAAACCTGCTCTTTGTGGCTAAAGACAAAGCCTTCTTTCTCATTGAGGACTCTCATCATCTTTCCCTCTCATTTTTTAATCACTTCATCTCTCCAAACTCCTTCCTTCTTCTGTCTATTTCTTCACGATGAAAACGGGGAATTTTTTTCACTCGAAATACTTCTATTTCCCCCAAGTTCTCAGTTCCTTCCTCACTATATTTTTCAGTCTAAACCAGAGCTCTCCCTCACATGGCTCTCCATTTCTTTCTTCTACCCTCTCTAGTTTTTTTAAGCTTCTCTCGAGCGTTCTCAATCCCTCTCGATCTCTCTCAACCTTTTTTTCCTTCACTTTGCAGTAGCCCCTCTTTATTAGAAGTGAATACCTAGCCTTTTCTCATCACCTGTTCACGTCCCTTTCCTTGCCATTCATACATCCCTCTGAATTCTCTCCCTAAGCTTCCTTGCTAGATAGAGATATGAGGAGTCAATGTTTAGCAGCCCCAAATTCTTGCATCTTTGCTCCGTTTTCTAATGAAAGAGAGAAAGGTGCTTTTGTCTCTTATTCTCTTCATGTTGTCTTGATTACAATGCTATGTAGATTTTTCTGGTGAGATGTGTGTAGGGTGGTAAGGAGTCGGGATTCACTCCAGTAACTGGAGTGATCATATAATATAATATATTAAAATAATAATATTTTATTAATTTAATATTAATAAAAATATATTAAATTAATAAAAATATTATTATTTTAATATATTATATTATTAGATCCACTCCAATTATAGGAGTGGATCCAGAAGCTAAGTCATCTGGCAACCTTTCCATCTTGATGTATCTCTTGGTCAGATAAGATGCTATTGAGGCAGCAAAGAGCATTTTCACACTTTTGATATAAACAACTTATATATACGCCGAAAAACACATATATGTATATATACAGATTTGCTTTGATCTACCATTTTTAAATTTTTAAATAAATGAATAAAAATATTATTATTATTGTCAAATTTCGAAACCATTCCCTTTTAATTTTGAAATTTTACATTATTTCAAACTTATCATCAATTGATTAATCTTTTATTTAAGATTTTTGTTGATTTTATTTTCATCCTCATTTTGTTTTTGTTTAGCTTTTTTTTGGTAACTCAAGATGCATTTTTCCAAAAAAATAATTTCAAACTTTTTTTTATTTTTGAAATTTTTAATTATTTTCTTAAAGCTATATAAACCTCATTATTAACAATTCTTGATTAATTTCAAAAAAAAATTTCAAAAATTTCAATTTTGTTTTTTGTTTTTTGTTATCTTGCATCATTGCCTTTTATTTTATTATTTCAAAATTTAAGGTTAGGTGTTCACAATGTTAACTCTGCAGGGAGAGAAAATTGTAGGCAAGTGAAGAGCTACAATAATTTCTCTACAAATTGTAAAGTCATATATACATTGAAAGAGAGGAGTTTGTAGTGTAACTGAGAATTCAAATAAGGTATTGTATTATTGCTGTTAACATTATTGAGAATATGAACTGTCACAGACTGGCTGTGGTCACGTGCAAGCATTACACTAATTATTTAATGGACATTTTGTTGAGTGTAGAGCACCTTTTGTTCGTAGCTGCATGCCTCCCCCCTTTTTAATGCAATTTCACTAATAATGCCTTCCCTCATGTGCTGCTTCCTCTTGCCTCCTCCTCTCCCATACACCCTCACTTTCTCTTTTAAGCAACTTTTATTTTTAAGAAACCTAAACTCCTCATATTTATTATAAACAAAATTTAAATTTTAATATCATTTTAAGAAATTTCATGATTAATTTTTTGTCATTTTAAAAGACCTTGAAACCCCATGTTAAAAAATTTATTTATATTATTATCCCACTCAAAAGTGATAGTTTATATAATGTATTAATTTTAATTAAATTATTTTTTAAATGATTTTTACTCTACTCTAAATATTTTAATTAAAATTAACATTGTTATATAAGTATATAAAGATTTGGTTAATATTTTTCCAATTCTAGGCACCCTCTACTTCTCTACAACCCTAAGGCCTATATCGATGAATATTGGGACTCAAAGTACGGACCTTCCAAACGTGGGCTTCGTCGTTTCTGCATATTTTGCACTTTATGGACACTAACGACATTCTCACTTGCTCTAGGACAGGCTACTCTATTTATGGGTACCTTTTTTCTTATTCCTATTCCTACGTCTACTGCTATTTTTCTAAAAAGCCATTACTATTAGTTTATGAATTCGTTATTTCTTGTCAGACTTTTCGGTGTTAATTCAAAGTTTCCAGCTTGTACTTCACGCCTCTTTCTCATTCAATGTCAGGCTTATCATTTTTTAAAGCCAAACTAATTATTAATGCAGGATGGCAATGACCAGAATAGTTGTTGCTTAACCCAGGCGCCAAACATGTGGGATACTACCTTTTGACAAATAATTATGAGTCCTTTGTCGAAAATGACGGGTGGTAATTTTATTTTTCACGGATTGGTAAGAATAAAGTAGTTTTTAAAAATTTAAAAATAATTTAAAATAGTGAGAAATTGCTTTTATTTTTGATTGAATTTTTTAAGGACTAGTTTGATACTATAAATTTGAAAAAAAAATCAAATTCACTTTTGAACAAAAAGTTAAAAAATTAAAATAATATTTTTACCAATTCCTTTAATTCATATGATTTTTAAAATTTATAATTAAATATTTAAAATTTTAAAATATTTTATCAATGTAATTAATTATGTATTATTTTTTATTAATATAAATTATATATATTTAAAGATTAAGATAATACGCTGTTGATCCAATCAATAACAGTCGTTGAAACTTAAAAATTTTTATAATTTCTGCATGATCAAAAACATGATTTAACCAGTAAATGTAATAAATATTTAAAATGAATTTTATTTAATACGTACTTATTCATATGTCATTTAGTTACTTACACTCTTTTTTTAGTTTTTAGGGGAAAGAGACATTTCTCCAGACAAGCTTTGGGAACGAGACGACGTGGCAAGTGACGGTGGAATTGACCAAAAAGGGCAGTGTTAATACTGAACAAAATGGAGTCCATTTTTGGGCAGATCAGTGCATTGCCGTCCACAGGATAACCTTCATTGTAATTACCGCGACACGTGGCAACGATCCAACGACACCTCGCAACCGAGTTGAAAGAAAAGCGTGGGGCCGTGGACTCGGTTCTGCGAACTCGGGCGAGTCAGAAAAGAGTGAAAAGACAGAATGGCCCTGAGGGAAGTGTAGAAATTACCCCCAAAAGCAGTAGAAGTAAATAGGAGGGAATGAGTAAGAATGAGCTGGGAGTGAGTGAGAGTAAGTCGTGTCGCATTGTCGTCCGTGACAGATAACACAACGACAGAGATTCCTGAGAAAGAGTGTCTCTATCTGCCCCCACCTCAACATGCCTCTCGTGGGCCCCACCCACTCCTCTCGTCCTTTACGTTACGTCCCTTCATCACACTCCCAACGATGATGCATAACGTAACCCCTCTCTGATGCTGACACGCGTCCTACCTCAACCAACGCCAGCTCCTCCACCCTCCCGTCTGTCTTGTCCCTAGCTGTCATTCTATTACCTCCTCTCCATTTTTATTTTCCTCCTCTTTTTTTCTCACATCCATTTTTCAATTGAAATATGTTTCTATGAAAATACCTTCTATCTATTATCTATAAATACACAACTCATTTTTTTGTCTTCTCTTCTTATTTAATTTGAATTTTTTGAATTAAAAAATGTATAAATTTAATTATTAGAATTAAATAAATTACATAATCTAGTTATTCACGTGAATTTTAATAATTGTACGTGATTTAATTGTTTAAATCTAAAAAATTATATGTTCAAATTATAAACAATTTTTTTGAAAATTTTGTAACAAATTCATATTTCTAAATATTTACCTTTTTATCTAAAAGTTCCTTTTAATTTATTATTATTATTTTTTATTCTCATGAGCCCACCTCAGTATAACTAAAAAATTTTATATACGAGTTTTATATAATTATTTTATTCTATATTAATTAAAAAATTTGATAACAAACATACTGATTAATTTAGCATTTAAGAGTCAAAAGTTCATTTGTACTCTTAAATGGAGAGTTTATTTTACAAACAATATCTTTCGGTTTGATGTTTATTTTACAAAATCTTTTAAATCTCCATTTATAAAAAAAAGTAATTGATTTTAAATTGAATAAATTATATAAATATCAAAAATTAATTTTTAAATAACAATTTTTACATATAAATTACTATACAAAATTATATTTGATAAAAATTAATTTTAAAAATTAAATTAATATAAAATTATATTAGTTTACTCTCAATTCAAACCTACACTGAGGATTAACTAAATTTATTCTGAGAATGAATTTTTTACTATAAAATATTTAATTTAAATGCTTCATAAAGGATGTAGACCGAGTTGAATCTCTCACCAGCAGGCAGGATCACGCTTCGCCTGGGTTAAAGCTGGGAAAAGGACATATATCTGGATGGACGTGCAGTGAAGCTTGATGGATTAAGAATTGTCAGAAGAAAGCGACGCCGTTTTTGGCTTGTTTAGACCATGCATGGACAAATAATGGCGCTTGTTTATTTGTCAACTTCTGGGGACCCATCTTCTGGTCGGAGTGGGGTCCGATTCAGCCATCACGAACTCAGACACAAAAGGTGAAAACTCATTCTTCGGAATCAGATGGGTCGCAGTTTATTCCATGCTTAACGGAAATGGACTCATTCTGAGATCCATGCATATGAGATAGAAGATGAAGAAGAAGACGATGATGATGAAGAAGAAGGACCACTGAGAAATTATTGGAAAATGAGGTCAAGACAAAGCCATCAATTTTCCACCCCATAAAGGGCCTACGCTTGAGAAGACGACGTCAATCTTGGGTCGGCAAAATGGGACGTTCATTTAAAGTGTTGTTTAGTGCACATGGTAAAGAAAAAATTACCAGGGATGAATTGTGAAAATGAAGGAGACTATAAGATCCACGTAGTAAATAGGCTTTTATGATACCATAACCAACATTGATTTTTAAGGTCCGTGTGTCTGTGATATCATATTCATGTCTTTATTGTCTCGACGTTATGTGTCGGTATCAATGTTGATTCTCAACCAACCAATCCTATTCTTTTTCCAAACCACATCTTTTTGGCTCCATTTTATCAACTATATGCTTCGTATTGATGTTGTTGTTTTGTTTATACATATGTGTAACGTTAACTATAATAATTCCAGCGCTATGATTTTCATGATATACACCCTGATCAGGCTGATTGATGTTACAAGTTGGTACCGACGTTGTCGCTTCACCAAAACGACATGCAATTCGAGGGTTTTGGATTGGCTGTCACAACATGATTGGTTTCCTTTTTCTCTGTTAAAGATAAAGTCGTTAAACTTGTGAGTTTAAACAAGCTCGTAAAATAGAAATAGACTCGTAACATAAAGTAATAATGTAAACTTGTAAGAGTTTACTTTAATTAATAAATAGTTATCAAATTATTTAAATGTAATTCAAATTATACTTAATAAAAAAAAGTTATTCAAATTTTGTAATTTGTAATACTCAACATAAATATTTTAAGATCATCATATATAAATAATTATTCAATATAAATAATTAAATAATATTTATTTATTTGTTTAATAATTACATATTAAATATAATTTTATTATTTTTTATGCATATTTAAACTTGTGATAAAATAAATTTTAAAGATTTCATAGGAAAAAAGTTTGTTTATATCTTATTTAGTCTTAAGTTTAAATTATCATGTTACTGACTTTAAAAGCTAATTGATACGTTAAAATCGCAAAATTGACAGACTCGGTAAGTCAACATGCGAATTTATCTAAATTTATATTAAGTATGAATTTACATTGAATTGACTAATTTTTTTAAGTATAATTGTAATCTTATAAATTCAAATAATAAACTCGCGACTTTAATAATTATGATTACAAGCTCTTGATGAATTTTACTCGGATTAATTTATACTTACATAGTAAAAATCCGGGGGTTGTTTGGCATTTAAATTTCGAACAAGTCATTGTACATGAATATATTATTATTATTATTATTATATTTTCCTTCTTAACGTGTTGCAGTCTTGCAGATATTGGGGTATCGTACTTGCTGGTGTTTTCTCTGTGTGGTTATTGCCTTTGTCATCTTGCCTCTATATATAAACCAAAAACTCTGCTTTCAACCCAAGTTTTATTAAATGGCCAGATCCAACCAAACAAACCGAATCAGAATTGAACAGAGAAGCGGTTTATTGTTTTGTTATCAAAATATAATGTTGTTTGTTTTGGCCTATATATAATTAATACTTCTCACTTAATTGGAGTTCTCGCATTGAAACAGATTAGGTTATATAATTAAAGCTATCGGAGAAAATTAATCAGAAAGAGAAAACCTCAACTTACGTATCATGGTACAACTTGTACGCCAAGTCTATAAATGAAATATCTCTTCGTTTTGAATATCGACGAAGCTTTGTATACCAGAGACAGTAAAGAGATATTTCTTTTAAATATTACGTGTATAGTATTAGAGTTTTGATATTATATTCTTACATTTATTAAAATTCTAAATCCATTAGACCTTGATCCTTTGTGATTTTTTTAATTACGTTATCTCTACTATGTACGTAAAATTGGTTAAAATTACTATTATTTTTAGGATGCAAATGGACGGTAAAGGATAAAATGGTTAAAATTGGCCAAATTATTATTTTTTCATTTGGATGTAAAATTGGCTATATTTTTCCAAAAAAAAAAATGAAAAAGAAATAATTTCAAAACATCTCATTGTCATTTAAAACAAAATTTTTTTAACCGTTTAAATTGGGAGTTTAGGCTGAATGATATGACTAAGTAGTATAATTATAATTACATCCTCTTCAATTAAAAATTTGTTATAATCACATTAAGTTATAAGGTTATTATATAAAAAAAAATGTATAGTTATATTATATTTTATTAGTAACTCCTACATGTATTCAAGGAAAAGTGAGGGTTTCTTGGTTCAAATTTTTTATTCAAAGACTTTACTCCATTAAAGTTAAATTTTAAATCCGTCCCTAATTACATATAATTTTTTGGCCCAAAAAATTTAGAAATAACCTAATGGGAGTAGGTGGATACTACTTTCATAGAGAAGAAGAAGAAAACTTTCGATGCTATTATTCCATGACATACCCAAAAGTGTTTTGGCTTAACTAAATGTTGGCCTGGAGTTGCCGTCTTGTTACCTCAATCACCATTTTGACAAAGCCAACTTTGGCCTGTGGATATCCTCTTCCTGTTTGTTGCTATCAATGTCCTTTACTACTTGACATGCTCTTCACCCTTCAGTCACGCACACACACTCACACACAAAAACGACATCAGCGTAATGGTAATAAATATGTCAAAGCAAAACATAACTGTATTCAGGATAAGAGAAAGAAACTTCGTTTGTCTCATAACTTTCGTCCCTCTACTGTGCTACCTATATAGATTTCAAATCAATAAACCGAAATATGGATGTATCATTGTTCATCTTTCTTCTTACTGTGCTTACTTTATTATATGAACCATTTGAATATACTTCTCAACTGTACAGCTTTAGGGTTAAAAATTATTCTACCTATATTTCCTCACTGATCCAGCCGTGAAACCAAAACATGGTAGACTTTTCAAACTTCAAAGTTCAATGAAAATATTTACAAATTTTTAAAATAGAATAAATTAAATTAATTAATTATTTAAAATAATTTTTTTTTTCAAGAGAGAGTAGTTTTTTATATTTATATATTGACTTCCCACACTTAAATCTGACGTAAATCGCTCAGATTCATTACTGACACAGAATAAACCATACATGGCATATGGCTTATGCAGGTTATTAACTGAGAAAACGGATCTATGCCCAAGATTCCACATATTTTACTTTTTTTTTTTTAGTTACAGATAATCTAGTCCTTAATTTATGAATACTTTTGTTTTTTCTAGTTATTGTGGGACTTCGGTCACGGTGAGACAAGAGCCAGTCCACCTTCTCTATCGTCTCTTCCGTTAGCTTCTTCCGACCAAAAAAATCGTGGGCCCTCACTTCTCCAACCATCACTCTACTCCCACGCCCTCTCACGGCGCGTGCAGTACACCTACAAGTCTCCGGCGAATTCACCAAAAGCGGGCTACGTGGGAAAGTATGAACGGGTTTCCATTTTGTTTGGTACAACATATTATTGCAGTTTACATGATCGTGTAATAAAATTGATATGTCAGTGTTAATTATTTTTCATTCAAAGATACGCTTATGAGCAGGGCCGGAATTACTGTGGCCAGTTAAGCTTACCTTACCTCCGTGCTTGCTGGGCCACAGTTTCCGAGTTTGAAGTTGAAAATACTCGCGATATTTTCTGACGTTATACCGTGACATAATGTTAATTACTATCTTTGTCACCAGTCATAAATTTCTATTCTTTTGATCTCTAATGTTTTGGTGAAATATAAGTATTTATATTAAATTAATATAATTTAATTATATTTTTTATTTATTAATTTAAACTATTAAATTTCCCCATTTAAGATCTATCGTAATAAAATATCACCAGTTCTCACCACGGACACGAGGGGGTCTAGATTGATTTATGTGAGATGTGCGTGCGGGGGGTGGGGGAAGGAAAAAAAGGCTCTTTTTGAGATCTGAGAGAAACCAAAACATCAAGAACAAACAAAACAAAACCAGGCCAGAAAGGTGAGGTCTTTTTATGTGTCGATGGAGCTTGTTATCCCAGGGGAGATTCTATTGTAGTTTTAGTTGTCGCTGCCTGGAATCGGGTTATGAAAACTCAGATTCTGAAAGGTCTGTTGATCAGATAAGAAGAAGAAGATAAAGAAGAAGAGAGAGAAACACCTACTGTGAAACTGGCTTTATCATGAAAAGTATATTGTTCTTCTATCTTTCAGCCCCGCAAGTCTAAAGCTGCTGACTGTAGCTGGGTTCTTCAGTTCCCTGTGAATGGTGTGTGCATGGGAAGAACGTTTCTGAAACAGTAAGTGGCGAAATTGGAAGCTTGGAATTGCAAGGTTCTTCGCTTTATTAAAGGGAGGATTGGGATTTGATTGAACGGTGGGGGCAATCGAGCCTCGGCACATTTTCGTCGTCTTGTATTTAAGAAAGGTAAAACATTTTTCTCCTGTTTCTATTCTGGTTCTGATAATTTCTACTACCTCTAACACTGTTTGATCATCACGAAATAGTCTCTTTCGCAAGCAACAATGAAGGAAGAAGCTGAGAAGAGCTTGGATCCACAACTATGGCACGCGTGCGCGGGAGGTATGGTTCAGATGCCATCTCTGAACTCCAAAGTCTTCTACTTTCCTCAAGGACACGCCGAGCACGCCCAGGCCAACGTCGATTTCGCGACCTCCTTGAGGATTCCACCACTCATTCTCTGCCGCGTGGCAGCCGTGAAATTCCTCGCAGACTCAGATACCGACGAGGTTTTCGCCAAGATCAAGTTGATTCCTTTGAGAAACTCCGAGATAGATGAGGACGACGACGGCGGCGACGGAAATACTCACGGGTCAGAGAATTCAGATAAGCCCGCGTCTTTCGCTAAGACCTTAACCCAATCCGATGCTAACAATGGTGGAGGCTTCTCTGTTCCGAGATACTGCGCAGAAACCATATTCCCGCGGCTTGATTACTCGGCCGAGCCGCCGGTTCAGACCGTGATTGCGAAGGACGTTCACGGTGAAATTTGGAAGTTCAGGCATATATACAGAGGGACACCTCGTCGTCACCTGTTGACAACAGGGTGGAGTACTTTCGTGAACCAGAAGAAACTCGTGGCAGGGGACTCTGTGGTGTTTCTGAGGGCCGAAAATGGGGATCTCTGCGTTGGGATTCGCCGTGCGAAGCGGGGGATCGGCGGTGGATCAGAGGGCTTATCCGGGTGGAGCTCTGGTCCTGGGAACTGTGTGGGGCCTTATGGGGCTTTCAGTGCGTTGTTAAGAGAGGAGAACAAGCTTTTGCGAAATAATTTAAATGGTGGGAATTCGAATCCTGGGAGTAATCTGAGTGGGAGAGGAAGAGTGAGGCCTGAATCTGTGATGGAAGCTGTGACACTTGCTGCGAGTGGTCACGCATTTGAGGTTGTTTATTACCCACGAGCAAGTACTCCCGAGTTCTGTGTGAAGGCTGCGAGTGTTAAGGTAGCCATGAGAATTCAATGGTGTTCTGGGATGAGGTTCAAGATGGCCTTTGAGACTGAGGATTCTTCCAGGATAAGCTGGTTCATGGGCACTATTGCTTCTGTCCACGTTGTTGATCCTATTCGCTGGCCCAATTCTCCGTGGAGACTTCTTCAGGTATTATTCGGATTCTCTACAAAATTTTACATCTTTTCTTATCTTGTCTGACTTGGGCGTAGATAGTGTTGAATCTTCATGTTTCAGTCCTGTTTATTGATATGATATGAGGAGTGAAATACTAGTTTCTAGTTCTGTAAATCTCCCGAATTTCTTAAATGATTCACATGCAGTAGTTTATAGGTTAATCCATGAATCTTGTGGTTCTTTCTGCTCTGAACAAGACTTGGATGAAGTTCCTTAGGTATTTGTTATTAAGTTTTTCAATATTTGAGAACCTGATAGCTAAGTTTTCTCCTTTGGCAATTTCATTGTAAATTCTCAATGCTTTCTTCTCCTTCATATGATGGTATAGAGTTTCACTTTCCATTCAGAGCCTGCATCGCGAGAAGTTTATGAAGTTTGGTATCTGATTGATCTTGCTCATGTTACAACAGGTTACTTGGGATGAGCCTGATTTGCTACAGAATGTGAAGCGAGTAAGCCCGTGGTTGGTTGAATTGGTATCAAACAGGCCGGTCATCCATCTCACGCCCTTCTCTCCTCCGCGGAAGAAGCTCCGGCTTCCTCAACACTTGGACTTCCCCCTTGATGGTCATTTTACAATACCGTCCTTTCCCAGCAGCAACCCCGTCGGACCCAGCAGCCCCTTGTGTTGTCTATCCGATAATGCTCCTGTAGGCATACAGGGAGCCAGGCATGCTCAATTTGGACTATCTCTTTCAGATCTCCACCTTAACAATAAACTGCAGATGGGGCTTCTTTCTAATAACATCCAGCAGCTTGATGTGCATCCCGGGATTTCTAATGGCAATATAATGATGAGCCATGACAAGAAAAATGACAGCTTGTCATGCTTGCTTACCATGGGAAATTCTAACAAGAGTTTGGAGAAATCTGATAATGTGAAGAGACACCAGTTTCTGCTTTTTGGACAGCCGATCCTGACTGAGCAACAAATTTCTCGAAGCTGTCCAAGTGATGTGCTGTCTCAGAATTTTTTGGGTAAAAATTCACCAGATGACAATAAGGATAAAGCCAAGTGTTTCTTTGGTGAATCCCACTCTGCGCTTTCACAACCAATTTCACCAGGACTATCTTCTACAGCCGAATTCTCTTGGCAACTTGGCTTGGATACTGGTCATTGCAAAGTTTTCATGGAGTCAGAAGATGTGGGACGGACCCTGGACCTATCCCGTCTCGGCTCTTACGAAGCACTGCATAGGAGACTAGCCAACATGTTTGGGCTTGAAAGATCTGAGATGTTGAGCCATGTGCTCTACCGCGATGCTACCGGTGCTGTCAAACAAACTGGAGAAGAACCATTCAGGTGTCATTACTGTACTTACTTTTCACATCATAGTGTCAATGATTGTTTTATTTTCACTGAGTTTACTTAAATGTGCCATTTTCATGAAGCTTTTATGCATACTCGTTTCTTAGTCCTGTAACTTCATCATTTTTGTTAATCTGTAATTATGTTGCAGTGACTTCATGAAAACGGCAAAAAGATTGACAATTCTCACAGATTCAGGCAGCAAAGATATAAGGAGGTAAAGAAGATAATCTCCCTCTTGCTACACTTTTATCTACTTTTTCTGTTAAATGTCGAATTTTTAACAAGTTTCGCACTACAAAATTTAGTATTTTAAAGAGAAATATGAGTATGTCAGAGGTGGATGTCGCTAGAAATTGTCTCGCATGCTTACTTGTTTATTAATGTTTTTTCTGGCATGACTTCTTCGGTGTGGAGTTTATATTGGGCCTGCTTATTCTTTTGTGAACTGAGCAAACCAAGTGAACCTTGTAGACACTTTTCATCATATAATCATCATGCTGAAAGATAATTGGCTCAATCTATCTAATAACCTCTCTAGTCTGCTTATCCTTTTTCTAAAATGACCAAATGAGCAAGCTTCTTCTCTGACGTGTTCATGATACCTTTAATATTCTGACTCAAAATGTGTTTTGTAGGGCGTGGATGACAGGATCCCGAAATGGAGAACATGGACTGGATGCATCAAACAAGACAGGTTGTCTGAGCATATTTGCCTAAATATGTTGTGTCATCAGAGATCATGTTCTGAGATCTTAGTATAAGTTGTATGAGAATGTTTGCTTTCTACTTATTATGAACCGAAACCTTTGTATCAACTATGGCATCTCTTTTAAGTGTATCTCTGTCAATAATGATGCCTGTATTATGCTAAACCATTATTGTAATATTAAGCATGAGTACCTTCCTCTTAAATTCCTCAATGCTGCTCACAGCAGTTTGTGTGTCGCACCATCATCAATGAGCTGATAGTTCACATATTGTAATCAATCTTTAAGATTGAGGGAAGATCAATGTTTAGTACTAAGAAGAAAGCTCAGAAACTTCGTTCCTCAGCGTTGCTTGAAATGTAACGATTAAACTTGGAGAGATTTTTTTAATACAAAGACAGATAAAACGTCTTTTTCAAGGTTTTCTTATATGCTAATAAGGTTTAAAATAGCTTTCAAGTGGTGTCCAGTTCATTGAAAGTCAGGCTTTTGAAGTAGGCTTCTTGTTCTTTTCTCATGGAAGAAAAAAAAACGACAAACATTGTATTGGATAATGAGATTGACAATGAACAAGAGAAACGAAAAGGTAAAAGGAAGATTTTGTCTGATATGAAACTAGAGTATTAGAGTAGAGTAGCACTGCGTGAAAACCAGACCAAGAGTGAAACAAAACATTCAACACCATGTACCTAACCCAACAAGGCAGAACTCTTTGACTTTTGCGCTCATGTAAAGTCGATGCAATGCACCTTTGGTGGGTTCAAGAACTTGTTCGACAATTAAACCTTCATATTCAATCACTGTCGTTTATTTTGCTTAAAATGACTTAATTGAAAATTGAAACAGAAGAACTTTTTTTAATGCACAGTGAGTCACTGCCATCCCTATCACTGCACAGCAGATCTCCTACTGTAAATCTTGATAATGTCAGTGACCCTAGCTAGTTTATCACTATTACGAACAGTAAGGCTTGGGTTGTACTAGGTCAATTCAATAGCAGAAGAAACCAAACCCGTTAATATAAAAAGGACAGCAAATGGAGGGTGGATTCAGAAATCAGAGGTTGGGATCTGAGAACCCAGAAAACATATGGGGTTTTGGGTTCTGTTGGGTCTGAGAATAGAATTGTATGAGAGACATGGAGGACAGACAGCTGCATCTGCATCACCCTCTTCACACAAAGTCACAATCCCAACAAAACCACCTTAATATCTGTGTTCTTTGTTCACTCCCAAGCTATACCCACACGTGGGAGTGGGACCAAACCACCTCATCCTCTTTCTTACAACAAGCAATAAATTATTATTTTACTAAACTCAATACGTGAATGATAATTAAACCAGTATCGTTAAAAGATACCGTAATTAGTGGATGACTCGTAGGAACAGAAAATTTTATATAAACATGAAGTTTTATGTTCTATATTATTCAACAAAATAGAATGAAGCTAAATAATTGAGTTTACATTGAGTCTCGCTAGATAAAGATAGATGACGGGAAACTCCACATGTATATAGTACATGCTCAACCTTACTAATTAGGTTAACCATCATTGCTGATACATCATACATAGGATTTTGATTTATATTTAGAAATGTGTATTAGTATTTATGTCACAAAGCGAAAAGAAGAGAGATTCAACATTGTGTGTTGAAGCAATTAAAATGAAAATGACAAAGTCACGTGGAGAGGACCAATTGTGTCGCCAGTTTGATGGGCGTGCCATTATTTATATAATAAAATATAAAGGGGTTTCTTCTTTAACTTGATGCTTACGGCTCCTTCACTCAAAATTCAGGTGAATTTGAGACTGACATGTTCCCATTTATTGATTGCCATTTGTCACTATAGCTTCTTACATGCAATCGTTTTCAACCTCTTAAGCCAAAAATTCACACAAACTTAATATCTCGAAAGATTGGGTGGATAAAAAGGCATGGACAATAGATAAGATAAAATTTATACGTAGCTTCTTATATTTTTTTAATTAAAATTGAGAACAAAAATATATTTTTTAAAGAAAAATAAAAGTCAAATGGTCAAACGGGGAGGCTGCAAGTTGTTGTGAAAATCACAAGACAAAGAGAACAGGTTCCAAGGGGTTGAATCTTTTGAATTCCCTTTGCTTTCAGTTCCAAAGGCCTATTTTCCGGACTATGTTTTCTCTGCATTGGGATGGGCGTGGCATGCATCATCCCCACTTCTTTCATTCACATTTTTTATTAACATTTAATGACAAATTATTAAACGAGTCTTACTTCAATAATATGGATATTATATTTAAATATTTGTACATGCCCTTTTGTTTAAATTTGAGGATTGAAACCCTATCCTCGAAATGTGAAATTTTTATTTTAGTCATCAGATACTTTGTTCTGAGTTTATCTTTAATTCTTAATTATTAAAAATCTAAATAAGTTTTATAATTATTATATATATTTGAAAAAAAAATTTTCATTTTTTGATGACAATTTAGTCGCTTCCTCATAGTTACGCTACGCAACGAATAGTTGAAAAATGAGTTAAGGGCAAGCGACAGAGATATGGTGAGATTGGCCTGCAGGCCCCACCATTAATGCGTGCGGTGGACCCCACTGGGCTTTTACTTTTTTTTAATAATAATAATAATTAAAAAAAAAAAAGAAACCCAGCAAATTGAATACAACACAAGCGTGGGACTGGGTGTACAGTTACTTGGTGCCCCGGAGTCACAAGATTTTATGTCGTATTGTTTTTTCACCACAATAATAATAATAGTTTAATTAACCTTAATGAGATTCTCTTATTCTCGCGAGAAATTGTTTTGCTCTTAAAACTTCTCTTCTTCATTTTTTTTCTAAATGAACTTTTTTTTCAAAACCAATAATCCCCTTAAGTGCTCAATTCTTTTTAGAGAGATCCTTTGACATTTAAGACTAGTTGAGCAATTTATTAAGGATAATAAGTTTATAGATATGTAATATTTGTATACCAAAAAGATAAACAGATCCAATGAGTTTTAAATATTCAAAATTGGAAGTAAATAGAGATATACGTAGACAATGAAAAATAAAATATTAGGAGAATTGAAAAATGAAAAATTGCTAAAAGGTGAAACTAGTATATTTACGCTATCGTTTTCAGGGATGTAGCACTGTGAGAACTACCATCATGATAGAAATTCAATCACAAAAAATAGTTTTCTTTTTTCCTAAAACAAACATGTTACTTTCCAAACTAACTTTTTATATGAAGAAACTAGTACTTCTAAACGCTGTTATCTCAACTATTGTAAAGGCTACTACTGTTGCCAATTTTTTGGTGTAATAATTAATATATCCTACTTTATTGAATATTGATAGAATAAAACCATTATGATTTAAAGTCGTCATTAATGTCATAATTATCTCGAATAACAAATATTTTACGGATCATAATAATAAATGTTTGATCTGAAGAAAGTGACAGCCACATCAGAATGGATCATGAAAGGGTATCACTATTACCAAATCTGGACACCATAATCCCTGCCGGAATTCTGCCTTGCAGCTCCACGTTAGCCGTCCAATCAAGCAGTAGAAAAAAGATACTAGTCATTGAGTATTGGGTAGAAACTGATTAATCCTTACCTCTAATTAACGTCTAAATTAGGCAAAGAAGAAATTAAAAGTTAATAAAGTGCACAACATAGTGCTGACAAAGATTTAACAGGTGCTCTGCAAATTATAACTCGCAATGATCACATTTTTTATTGGAGATGAAGGGAGTTGGGCTAGTCAAATGCGTCATTATGTATTGGGAGAACCTTGTATGGCAATCCAAATGGTCAAAGCTACGCATTATGCTGCTTTGAATTTCAGGAATTTGATGAGTGACAGGGATAGAATTCAAAATCTGACGAGGATTTCATATAGTTAACTGTAATAAATTAAAATTTAATCCACTCAATGTACATCAACACCCAAAAGGTTTAGTAAAACCGTAAGCGCGTGTCAACTTGTCTCTGTTCTTTCTACTAGTACATAAGGTTTTTCTTCATGACAGTTTAATGCACATTTAGATTAATATTGGGCCAACATATCAAATTTCAACTCTCAACAAAAGCCACCACAGATACCTAGTATGCCTGTGTTGGAAAAACTTTCTTTTATGGTAGTTCATAGAACATTAGGCATCTTTCAAATAACGTCATATTCTGAAACCAGGATGGAACATCAACAGCAAAAACAAGGATACCAAGTGTAATCAATAAAGTCTATAAAGCATTGCCAATTTGCCATATCAAGACAAGATCCACAGTTCTAGATACGGTTGTGGATGGATCATCAAGCGTAAACAATTCATACGGTAACTACATTCGAGAGAGACCATTAAAGTGTCTAGTTTAGAAACTGAGTGCATCTAAACCTATTATCACATTGAGGACAGACATTACAGGCCAAGGAAACCAGGATATGTCTAGTAGAAGCACAAGCACACAAATAAACCTCCTTCCATGGGTGTTCAGAATACGTACTACCTGTGAACAAAAAATCCAAATGATAATAAGAAATCAACTCAACATATGGAAATGCTCAATCAAACGCAATGGTCAGGACAAAATTGGAAACCATGAAGCAGAAGAGTTAGGAGCAGAATTCATTCATCTAATTAGCCAAGTCACATAATAAAGTTGAGGTCTTAATCTGTGTTGAACTACCCATATCACCATCGACTATAGCACATACAGAAAAGCTTGTGCGTAAACATGAGATAGTCCATTCTTCTGGATGAGTCTTCTGTTGAAGATGCAGAGATCACATCATCCTAACATAATCTTGGAAGTGTTGTAGTCATGGTTAGACATAATTAAGCAAAAAGTCTTTAATTCTTGGAGGCTAGATCCTATTAATTAATAGATAGACCAATCAAATTGTTCAGAAGGCATGAACTGAACTATATTAATTATTCGTTGTATCTCCAAATAGCATGCTAAGCGTGAGCAAGAAACTATCGCATTCCTTTTCCTTTCAACAAAGAGCAACATTGTGAATTTCGTTGCCTTGAGAAGATGATACAGACAAAAGACCAGCTAGCCTGATTTGTGTCAGTATACATATTGCATAACATGACAAAAGGACGACATGCAGAAACGTCAGAGCTCCTAATTAAGAAAAGATAACGTCAGATAACTATAGGAATTTCTATCTTCTTGACATTGATAATCCTAACGTTAACAGGTGGCTCGTACCAGGTATAAACATTTGCAAATTTTACATAGGCTTGCTAATGAAAATGCATTACAGAATACAGCTACATATTGACGAGAACACTCGTCCATTATTTGTAGAAATTCCTTGCCTACACAAATTGTAATGGCTTGTTAGTGATTGCATATTAAAGTAGGTGAAGACGAAGTTGTTTTAGATATACAATTGTTATGCTACTCCTCATTAATAACTAGAAGTAACCAAATTTACAGAATCTCTCTGAACTATCTCTGATCGAGACCAAGCATCTCTTATTCAATCATAATGACAAAACAACCAAACAGATACAACAAATTCTAGGAGGAAAAGTGACAATTTCCGGGTAAAGGTGAATATCTTTATTCGTCATAATTGATACCAATTAATCCGAAAAGTCTTTATCCGTCATAATTTCTCTAAATCTTTCCATACAAGCATTCATTTCCCTCAGCTGACTACTATCTTGTGAATTAGTGAAAACACTGTGACAAAAATGTTGCACATCTATTTAACGAACAGATTCAGAAACAATATATATAACAAAACACAGACTCACATAAAAACAAAAAGAGTCGAGAGAAAGGAAGCATACAAGTAGGAAGAGGGAGAGAACTGAATCAGTAATCAATCGGTTGTAGTAGAGCTCGAGGCCCATGCCATCATGAATCTCATAGTCTTTGAGGGTGATGTGGTCCTTGTAGATGGTGTACCACTTCTGAATGCGAATCTTGTCGGGTCTAGTACCCGTCTGAGCAGCCACAAGCTTCTTCAGGTCACCGATGGTGTCGTCCTCATTGCACTTCACCCTCACCTTCTTCCCAAGACGATCGTTGAGCACCCCCTCGATCATCTTCGCTCCTCAATCAACCCCAATGCGATCGCGATGACTCCTTTGAACTTTATAGAAGCAGAACAATGGCAATGTCCATTCGATATAATTATTCTGTTTGTAACTGCCATTCCGAGACTTGGCGCCTCATAAACTACTCTAGAACATTCGATTCTGAGGCTGAGGATAATTTGGTCTTTTTGTGTATCATGCAGTTGGTGATGGTGGCCTTGGGAATGTGATTCCGTTTTCAGTTTTGTGGTTGGTTGGTTGGTCGATGGGTCTTGGAATCTTCTAGTTCATGCACGCCAGATTCCCCTTAGGCAATTTGCGTCACAAATAATTGTATAATAAAATGACAAATTAAAATTAGAAGGTGAATTATGAAAATAAGCTTTTGATATTATCAATGGACGAAGCACTACACGTTTAAATACGACTCAAACCGAGTTAAGTTTTTATAAGACTTAAAAGCTCAGCTTGTTAAATGATTGAGTAGGCCAAATTACACCAAGTTCAAGTCTAATTTATTTATTATCTTCTATTAATTTTAATTTTAGAGAAATAAATTTTTTATTATTAAAAATAATTTTAAAAAAATTGGGATTTGAAATGAAAAAACAAAATGAGGCCTGAAATTACATGAATACAATACAAAATAAAGCATTCCAGAATATCTCAAAATTAATTGACAATATATTTTTTTTTTAAAAAAAGTTGTATTTGGTTTAAAGAAAAGAGAGGACAATGTCTAAATATACCTTTTTACAAAAATATAATTAAATGGGTGGTGTCTCAATTGAAAGCAGGATACGAGTTCAATCAAGCCAAGTTTTTATAAGATATAGAACCTGATTTAGTAAGTGACTAAACTAATCAGGTTACACTAGCTTCAGGCTTAGTCTATTTATTATTTTCTTTTAATTTTTATTTTATAAAAAAAATTATTATTAAAAATTATTTTTTAAAAAATAAAAATTTTCAAAATTAGAAATGAATTAAAAATGGAATGAAAAAAATTATGATTTGGTATGAGAAGTAGTTATAGTTTGAAATGAATTAATATTTTAAAATTTGATTATAAATAAAATAAAAATAAATTTAAAAAATAATAATAATCAAATTAGGCCAAACTTGAGAGTTAATTCAACTCAGTGAAATTTATAATTTTTTTTTATTTTGACCATGTTGCTAGAGTGTTGTTGTTTGAAACAGGGATAATTTTATCTATTTCAATAATTCCTTGGAACAAAGCCTTATTTTATAAGTTCTCTGGAGGAATGAAAATTATGAAGGAGTCTATCTCTAGAAGAAAAGGAGCGAGAACTTCTTTCCGACATATCATGCAAGCCATAAGAAGAATCTCCTCTCCCGCTGGCCTACTCTCAAATTCTCAATCTCTTACTCTAGTGTGGAGATTTAAGAGGATACTAAAGGAATGATGACTAGTTGGGTCGGGCCTAATTACACACGCTTATTTGAATCCATTTTCATTGGGCCACTTTATATACTTCCTTCTATATAAAGAGATAATCCAAGTTTTATAAACTTTAGAATAAAAATACAAATCGGGACAATTAATTATAGGAAAAAATAAAATTTTGGTTCCTATGATTTTATACAATTTTTATTTTGACGTATGTACTTTAAAATTTATAATTAGGTCCTCATAGTTTTAATGATTTAAACCTTAATCCTTATTACTATATTTTGTCAATATTTTACTATATACATTAGTTAATTTTACATAATCTTTTGGTTTTATTTCTATTATTAACATAAAGAACATATTTAAAGTGTATAAACAGTATATAATTAATTACATTAACAAAATTTATTAAAATATTTGCATAACAGTAGGGAATAAATTAAAATCTTCATAAATCATAAAGATTTAATTACAAATGTTAAAACTATAGGGACTGAATTAAAATTAATTAGACCTATAAGGACCAAAAGTATAATTTTATTTTTACAATAATTTAATATATCTTCAATATTAGTTTTTAGATACATGGTACTATGATGTGAAGATCCGCATTTGACATCTTCATATCCTCGAAATAATTACTCTTTACACTTTACTGACATTCAAATTTTGTAATAAAATGTAAACGTAAAACGAAAGATGCAAATTAAAGATAAACAAGTTCAATCTTATTAGTTCCATTCGATAGAGAGAATCTACTCAATTATGGGCTATAATCATTTCCATTTACCAATACTCAGGTTGAGCTTAATTCATGGAGACACCAATAATATTTATGAAATAAACAATGACGTGGATCACCAATGGTTGTCATGGATCTTCACCTAAAATGGTTGGCAATATGGATCACCAAAACCATTTTTTAAAAATTAATTTTTATAGTAATTTTAATAACTCATTTTGACAGGGAATAAGAAAATCTTATTAAACAGATAGCAACCAAAAATTCCCTATTTCTATTAATGTCATGTAACGGTCACATTCATAGCCACCAAAATTCCAACATATAAATTTCGATAAAAATATTTTTTTCTTCATTTATCAAAAAATTATAAGTTTAATAGCTCATTAAAATATTTAAAATAATTAAATAAATCATAATTGATCTTTCACTTTTTAAATAAATACTAAATTTAATCTATTCTATTAAACTCTAAATCTTTTAATTTGATAATGTTTTAAAAAAATAAAAAATTAAATATAATATTTTTCAATGAATAAAATTATTTTAAATATTTTAATAAATGAGATAAAATTATTTTACTCTAATTTTTTTATCAAATGACATTTACCGTAGTAAATTATCACGCACAGATTGATCTAATTTAACTAAAAATATCTAAAATTTGATTGTCCGTTAATTTTATTAAACTATAATTTACTTTTGTATATTTGAATTAAAAACTACATTATATATTCATAGAGATCTAAAATTATTCAAATGGCCAAATCTACAAATTGTTTTCATTATAGTGGAAATGATTAAATAGGGGAAAATAAATAAAATTCGATAAATATGGGAAAACCCACAAGTCACTTACAGGAAGAGGCAAAACTTCAGATCATAAACAAGCTTGATATAAGGGAACAGAAGCAGACCATAATGGAAACAAAAATATACTGTACATGAATCGGCTGCTGCACAGGCCCTTGTGAACCAAGAATGGGTTCCCCCCGGAGATGATCCAACTTATCAGACAATCAACGCAAATATTATTCGTCCATCACTCCAGAACAGCAACCTCTTGGTCCACCCTCCAGTAATTTGCGTCATTGAATTCCTTCATACCACCAGGTCCACCCTCTTCAGAATTCTCTCTATCTGCCACCTTTGGGGAAGTGTTCCTTTTCAAAGGTCCTGCTTCCCCAACTATTCCTTCTTTGAGAGCCTGTTCCATAGCCTTCTCAGTACCTTCTAATTCCACACCTACAAATTCAACATCCTCTTCAAATAGGGAGGGTACTGCTGCTGTTTTTTGACTCAAGTCACCATCCCCCTCGCTACTTTCTCTAGCAGTTGGTGACCCATTTGAAGATGTAGGACTAGGGCTGCCTAATTGAGGTTTAGTGGAAGGATTGCTATCGGAGTCATCATGATCCATAAAGGGGTTCGTGCTCGAACTAGCAACTTGTATATCTGATGGTTCACCCCATCCCACCCAGTCAGGTAGCGGCCTATCCCCAAACAAGTCCTCACTGTCTGGTGCCTCAAACCCGAAGAATCCCATATCATTTGACACACTTGCCTTCTCACTTTCCAAATTCAAGATGCCACCATTCATGGAATTGATACTAGTTAATCCACTAAAGAAATTTGAGCTTGAGCTGGATGGGCCATTAACGGTACTTTTGCTTTCAGCCAATCCTTCATCCTCCCCAATCACAACTTCGTCATCACTACTGTTGTTACTACCATTTGCAGCACCATTCAAGTTAATCTCATCCATCATCTCAGAGGATGAAGTGCCCCCAGGTGCATCACCAATTCTGTCATCTTGGAATGCAAACCAATTGGAGTTTGTGAACAGACTACTGCATAAAAAAAATTATAATTTCTTATATCCACATGAAAATAACGAGTTCAATGGAACAATACTAATGGCATCCAAAGATTGACTGTACATTTAGATAACTATACAGGAATTTAAATAAGTCACAAAATGAAACTTCACCAGCCAGGTTGAAAAACCACTGACTTCAAGTACATCGCTAAATACCCTTAAAACCAAATCATGTGGATTTCACAAAACAGAACCATACCATTTGAGCAATAAATTGGGCAGAGAGCAGATGGTGGTTTAATGAAATTCCAGATATAAAAGGTGAAAACAAACATATAAGCAACACCTGAAATTTGAAGATTTGCATGTAAAACTGTAAATACAGTTACGCTGTAATGTCTCTACTCAAGCATTCACTGCAGTTCATCAACTGATCAACTTATTTAAACTCTTGTACACATTCCACATTGAAATGTACATTTTAGGCATAGAATTCAATTAAACTCCAAAATGTCACTTAGCCTCCTTAACCAATCAACTACCCTCACTTATACTCCACTTTCTGTATATGATGGAGGATAGCATAGGAAAGTAAAGTAACATGCCACACCACAAAGCAGAAAAGTGAAACTGAAAAATATCTAGAGAATTTGAGCAACTGCCATCACATTCTGTGTGAGCATTTGTAACCAATCCTCTGCTGTAACAACACCTAGCAATGGGAGGAGGATCTTGAGGAAGGGACGAAGATACCCTACTAGAGAATTTAACCAGTTTTAAAGTCAAGAAGGTTGATAGAGTGTATTGTTTCTTCAGTATCAATAATCCATATTTCTTCTATATTTCAACCTCTAGAGTGTACACCACATTCCACATAGTTCTTTTTTGTTACCGCCTTGAAAAGTGCACAGAAAAATAAGAACAGAATATAAGCCATGTGGAACATGAAGCACATAAGAAAACTTGGAAAGTAAGCTGGACAAGTAGAATAAATGAACAATATACAACCTTGCTTAATTACAAATGTAATATCCCACTAGTAAATTAACACATACCATGATCAAATTCCTCCAAAATCTAATTACCAGTCATATCACAAAACAAAAACATACTCACCTCCCTTGGTCATCACCAAGTCTTAAGGACGATATGACCACCTCAGCAGAGTCATCGTCAAAGTAGACATCCTGCATTTTACATAATATAATTATCAAATTACTTTTAAATCAATTAACAAAATAGAACGAGACAATTAATATATTGCTTAATTTATAAAACCAATTCCTTATATCGCTTGGCAATTGGCACTCACTCAAAAACAGGATAATTAATGATCAAAACCAATTCCTTGCACAGAAAAGAGTGAAGACATTTCTATGAATAGCAGGGGCAAAATGAGCATGTTTATTCATCCAGTTTATAAATGAGGTCAACAATTTGAATAGCTAGATCAGTTCTCAATTTTCCAGACATCAACCCAAGAAAATTACTTTAGTTACCAAGAAGAACCAGAACTAATACCTCAGCATCACGATCAAGACCTCCATGGTCCTGCAAGCAAGAGAATGAGAGCGTTAGACCAGAATTGGGTTTGGCCTAAATACACAACCAAATGCCCGACCCAAAAGGCAAATCTTGAAAGATGTAAATATTCAATCACAAATTCACACATGCACACAAACACAAATCTCCACATGCATTCCCAGAAAACAAGACAGGAGGCCAACAACTACACACCTCTTCATTTTCCTCAGTTCCATAAATATTATATTTAAAAGGTTGGCTCAAATTATTTGCTAAAGCTGCAACATCATAATCTCTGTCATGAAGATCATCGTCATCACTATCCCTGATCCTATCTTGCAATGCAGTTGGGCGTCTGCACATAACAAGGAAAAATAAGAAATAAAACAGAATAAAAAAAGATTTACATTATAATGAAAGGAACATAGAACACAGAAATAAAGGCCAAAGATATCATAACTACACTAAGTTATAGAAGTTAAAAGCCCAAACGAATTCTATAGATATTATAGTTATTACAGCTTTGTCTTATAATATGTTTGAGCAGACAATATGTACTCATCATTGCTATATGCTTTCTCTTAATACAATGAAGCTGTATTAGTAAAAAATGCAAACTATAATTTTACACCCACTCCCCAAATTTTAAAGCCAGTCAAAGAAAATCAACCAAACCCAACCCTTTATTTATAGAGGTAACCCTTGTGGTCACTACCACCCATTTAAAGGCATGGTCTCACAAACTTACAATTATTTTGTTACAAGCAAAATAAAAGGCACCAACAAAGACACTATGCCAAATGAAAAACTTGTGACAATGAATAACGACTAGCTAAGCCTTTACAAAACAGATTACTGAGATCAGAGCTTACCCACAAGCCCAACAGTGAACATTTTCAACCATGTTCCGCTCCTGCAGAACTGTAGTTTGCCACTGATTCCACTCACTACTTTCCTGCAGATGTTCAAAAAATTACAGTTTATCCACATAGCTTTATGAAGTATTCAATGATTTTAGATGGAAGAATATTGGGTTCAAATTTTCCCCAATCATCTGCAACATAAATCAAAAAAGAGGGAGAGAGAGGAAACATACAAATTGATTAGAACTATAACTATCCATCAAAGGGCAGGGATGTCCAAGGAAAACAAGCCAAGGATAATAGAATTTCCTTTTCCCATAAGAGTTCATACAAAACAGTCAGTGCTCCAAGAAAACTAGCCCCCTGCTCTGGGTGTTGGGTCTAAATACTATTTATACCATAAACACATAAAATTAAGTACGGATAAAGCACATCAAGAAGTCAGAAATCCTTCATGCAACAAAAGATGTGCCTATTTTTAGCAAAAATTTAGAGGGCAGAATATGGATGCATATTTTTACAGATCTAACAGAATTCTATCCAAAACCACAAAGCTTGCAATAACAGAAAATTTAAGATTTTCCAGGTTCCTGTACCAAAAAATTAGCCATATACCACCAACCTGAATACATGCTTGTATGCGGCTTTGGTTATGTGCCAAGTGAATAAGTTTGTTAGCAATTCGAGTAATATGTCCAATGTTTCCTGTCCGCGGTGCCTGTTTTCCAGCAGCAGGTACAGAGGGCTACATGATGACAGAATAGTGCAATTAGAAGAGTTCCTAAAGCAGTAATATGAAGATACTCTGTTATGCATCACCTCTACGCACTATTATAAGCACAAATGGATGATTTACTTATGTCTCTGCATAAAATATGAAGGGAAACAATAAAAATATAAATGGAATCAAGACTAAATCCTCAAATACTATTGAATTCCTTATATGCCAATTATGTTTCTTTGCATCCATCGTTTAAGATATAGTTGCATCTCAGTTTTGGCCAAGATATGAACTCCCATCTCAGTTTTGAAGCATCCACCTACCTGATTGTTGATCCCGGTAAGAATAGGATGTTTATCTGCTTGGAGAAATTTTCCAATTAAATCACACTCTAGAAGAAGATGATCAATTACAGCATCACTTTTGCTCTCCAAACATGATATTATGACACTTTCTACATGATGGTGCAGCGAGTTGTTATATGGATACCTGCATTGGTTGAACACAGATAAATTGTGAAAAATCATGTCATCAGTCAAGATAAGTAATATTTTAAACAAAACATATCACCATGTCACTTGATATCTACAACTTCATCGAATCCAAAATCACTAGTCACTTACTCAAAGAAAAGATCAATGACTCGCCATATGGTTCCTGAGTTGACCAATTCTTTTTCAGCCACTTCATTTCCAGTTCTCAAAAGCACTGCTATAAACTCCACAATCTGAAATAAATAGGAGATTGGTCAGCAAAAGACGTATTTATTAGGAAGAACACAGGAAAGGCAATTTTTGGAGTGGGGATTTAACTCAAACAGCCAAGTTGCAACTGAGTATTGACAGGTACAGCCATGCATCTCAATTCTATGATAAATATATAATAACTAACCTTGAATCGATGCTTCCCAAGTGGAGGCCTCAATTCTCCATATGTTGTAGGCAATACCAGATCATCAGTTGCCACATTTAGAAGCATAAGCAAGTCACCTGAAGACAAAATTTGTAATGTCAAAACCAACAAAATTTAGCAGTGAATCTATTCATCAGGAAAAAAGAGAGAGAGAGAGAGAGAAGTTGGTGAAATCATAGGATACCAAAGGAAGAACACAACCATTCATCCCCAACCCTAAAAAAAATTATCTTAAAGTGATTTTCTAGCACTTGTAACGGTGCTTGGCCGGTAACCACAATTGCTCTTAGATGGCAGCATAAACTATCTTTTTGCTGTAAAATTACAGGCAAGTATTTGGAAAATTTATGGAAGAATGTAGAAGTAGAAACAAGTTAAGTTGCTTTTTCTCAACAGTTACTCCAGCAAAAGCAAGTTTCTTTCAGAGACTTGTCACAGCAAAACTTTCATAACAAGGCTAAACAGGCACTAAAGCACACTATATGAATCAAAAGAACTCAATTTATGACAACCCATTCCCCACTTATCCCCCACATCTAAGAGAAGTAATTATCTCCTCTCACTAGTCTAACTCCAAATAATCCTCCTAGTGATAGAAAATATAACTCCAATGGTCAAAAATTTACCAGGACAAATTTTTTACAAAAGAAATCTCTAAATTATGTCCGAACTCCAAATTAATATGAAGAGTATAAAACAGAAACAAAATCCACAGAAATCATATACACCCCAGGCAAATGTAAAATACATTATTCCCCTATCATGAGGGCTCCTCTTTGTAATATTCCTATATATGTCCACCCTCCTCTCGGCAGTTTTCTTCATAATTGTAAATAAACTGATAATCCTATATATTTCCTCATTCTTATTGCATCTCACATTATTCAAGATATGAAATACTACTACTTTGAAATCCCTTTAAGTATTTTATTATATTCAAATTTCTGGAAGAAAATAAGTTAAGAATGACATTTCCAAATAAGGAGTAATCAGAAGATGCATAGCCTCTTATGGTTTTATCAAAAAAAGTTACTCAAATTAGATAGACATAATGAGCAATTAAATTATTGATAGGAAGGGGAATAACATTCAAGAAACACAAATTCTGAATTACCAAGTTTTGGGAGCATTGCACCAATTGTCTCTGGGTTAACTGGCATTGAAGCCTCATAAAAATTTTGATTTCGGAAACAAGGAACAAGGGGAGGAGGAAATGCTGATCTTTTTGGATCCAACAAAGAAATACACACAGACAATGAGTGAACAAGGCTGGACTTTGACAGAGAATCTTTCAGTGCATGATCCAAAATTCTTGCAACAAAACTGCACATTAAAAGAAGCTGAGAATTACTTCACAGTATATATTAAAAAGAACAAAAAGTACAGCCACTCAACACAAACCTTGGGCTTGAAAGTTTAATTGCTAGAGCAGATGATGAATTTCGAGTTATTGTACATAATGTTTCAGCTACATTGGCATGAACTTCAGGAGGACTCTGATCCCAATAAAAAACATGTAAGATATTTACAACTAAAGAATTGAACCAGAAAATAGCCTATTCAATCATAACACTTAGAAGCAAAAACTTTGCATCACTAAATTAACTTGGTATCTTCTATTTTCCCTTTTTTCTCGCTCTCTCCATACTTATTTTATGTGGGCCACTATACATAATCAAAACACCACTAGCCACTTAGTTGCAGAGGCACCCCTAACAAATTGTCAAATCAATTAGACAAATTTCTTCAGCTGGCCAACCTCTGGCTTGAAGAAAAGCCCCCAAATAAAAAGAGAGGCTTCATGTAAACTCAATGAACATGCCTGTGGGTAAGAGTAGGTTGAAGAACATCTCTCCTACTACAATAAGTAATGTCATGAGATGTAGCAGATCAAAGGAGTGGAAATTTACTCAGAGACTAATAATGTCCATAGTTGCAGGCCAGTGAAGTTAAAGGAGCTCAGGCCTTGAGGCGAGGCGCCATTTGAGGCCAGCACCTCTCAGAGTGCGAGAGGCGCTGCTTTAAGCCAGGTGCTCACCTGGAGGCACCTTTGGGTGCCTTTTGGCAGTCCAGGCAAGTGCCTTTTGGCGCTTGGATGAAGTTAAGGTGGCTAGGTTTTTTTAACTTATGGCTAGTTTTAAAAGCCCAATTCAAATGTTTTTAGATTATATAGAAAACTACTAAAGCCATTATTAAAAGCCTAGCCCAACCTTAAAACATATTTTAACCTATTAGTTTTTAGGGTTTGGTAAACAAATAGAAAGAAACAAAGTCCTTTTGGTCCCTCTTCCAATTACAGCTGCTCGCATAACACAAAGGCTGTTAAAGAAAAATTCTTCTCCTTTCACCCTTTTTGAGATCTGAAGCTGTGTTTTATATTTCTTCAAAACCCTTTAATAATTCACAACTTTGTGTTTTATATTTCTGAAACTCCTTCCTTTCTTCTCCTGCACCCTTCAAAATTCTGAACTTTATTTCAAAACTTTTTTGTTTTCTAGTGCTCTTCTTCTAATTATTTTCCCCTCTTCTCCTACACCCTTCAAAATTTCTGAACCTTTGAATATTTTAGCATTTTTTGTATTGAAGCACCTTCACTCGGGTAAGCGCCTTTTTGGACCCTCTCGCCTTAAGGCATTTTAGAGGCTTAGCGCCTTTCACCTTTGACTACCTTGTTGACTAATTTTTCTCCAAAAATACCACACTCTGACACACAACAGCTGCCAGCACTTGGCATAAAGAACAGATGCACCATACAGCTAATACAAAAACAATGGGAATCAAAAGGAGGACTACAACGCCTGAGAGCTTCACTTACAGAAGGTGTTAATTTATCAACAATCATCTCTAGAAGGTTGCTCTCAGCCAACCATTGCATCACATCTATAAAATTGGGATACACATGATCATCAGCGCCTACTAATCGAACCAAAACCTGTAAAGGGAGCTTATCTCAGAATTTATTTTTAACACATCAGCAATATCTCAGTAATGCTATAACCACATCTGAAATGGAATAATTACCTCCATAATGGACGTAATTCCTATCAAATCAACCAGTTGTTCAAAAACATTCTGATGGGCCTGCATGAAGCATGCTGAAGCATTAATGAAAAATGATTTAACAAGACTACATACAATACAAAGTAATTGGGGCATCCACAAAAAATAGGTTCACAGTGTCAACAACAAGAGCAATAAAATTTTCATTCAGTTCTTTGTTACCCCCTGAAAATTTCAGACAGCAAATTCTACAACTGAAGACCCAGAAGAGCCTTTTATTACTTACTCGAACATAATTCATAAGTGGCACTGTCTTCCGGATCATTAAGCAAACAACAACCTAGAAAATAACACAGAAAATAGCTTCAACCATGTGATTTCAACTTGAATCAGATGAGATATGTGTACAAAGTGTTGCATGAGCTGAACTTCCAGCATCATTAGACATACCTTGCTAAAATACCCAGCTAGCAAGGCGCTATGAGAACGATTAGGCTCCAAGAAGGAGAATAACAAGTTCATCAGCTGCAATCATGAGAATGGAAAGCAGATATCATTACAAATAAATCACTATTGTACGATGACAAACTTAGAAGGATTAATATCATGAACTCAAGAAATCATATACCTCTTCTTCCTCCACCAAGGTCTTCAAAATAACATCAATTTCACATGTAAAAATCTCACAAGCAATAAATGGAAACCTAAATCACAAACCAAAGATCAGATGCTGAAAATAGGGAAACAAGGAAGTCAAAACATTAAAAATTTTCATATACAGGTCTTCTGCAACAAAATTTCTGTTAAAACTGCATACTTGAAGGTCCGTTTACTTTCAGCATTTTCTGGTGGCTCTTCAATAATGTAGCATAGTAGTTGCTCCACCTGAGCTCTATCTCTCAGACTGAAACAAGAAAAAATATAACCATTACCTTGAGTTACACTGAATACATCAGATTTGACATGATATAGAAAAGGTGTACAAGACAAGAATTTGAAAAATGTTTGCAATAGGGAAAAATAGTTAAATTAATCAGAAATATACAAGTTAATGAGACGACTATTTAAGGCCTTGCATTCTTGGATTATTTCTTCTTCATCCAGAAGTTCTTCTAAAGTATAATTCTCTTTGTCCAATATTGCCTCAACCTGAAAAGCACCATGGGCAACAAAGAGGAAATAAATAAGCTTTTCAAATCTGGAGCCATGTGAGACTTTAGCCATCTATTAAACCAACCTCTTAAATGTTAGGTTGTGGATCTAATCAAATATAAAATCTCACTCAATATTGGATTATGACTACAGATGTTAAGGTAATCTCAAAAGCAAAAGCAAATTGTTATTCACTGTCTGAGTTCTAATGTATAGAATTCATATTGGAAAATACTCAGAAGATTCATTTCTAACTGTTTACTTAAATGCAAAACTCGAGAGCTTTTAATTGCTCAATTTGTCCACTGCAACATTCTATAACCCAAGACCATCAATGCAGTTTAACAGTAGATTTGTGAGAAGCAAGTATAAGCTGTAACTTACAGACAATAATTTTAGAAAATTATTAACATCCATAATTTCTATTTGAGATTTTCCTAACATAGTAGTCTAGTAAAACAAAACAGTTACGTCCATCAGTCGCCGTAAATTACGACTTACAACACTTCAAAGCACGGAAGCCCAAGACAACGTAGGTCGATCCGTTTGACGGCAATTGTAACAACATGGTTGGCGTAATGGAAAAATAATCAATTGGCAAACATAACTAGAGCCAAATCAATGACTTATCACGGAGCAATTTAACCGATACTTAAGCTAATAAGAACAACAAAAATCAAATTATAGTTTGAAATTAGTACATGTGTTTTATGAACAGTAAATTAGCACCAAAAAATGAAGCTCGAACAGAAAACACAAACTTACAGGAGAAGAAGCAGACAGAGATGCGAGCTTCCAAAACATATCGGCAGAAAAAGAATGAAGACAGAAATGAATTTAGTAAAGCTCGGGACAGCACCTCTCCGGATCTATAAACCCTTAAAATACCGGCAAATCTAGGTCAACTCGATGGAGCATAGAAATGGTAAGCTCGAGGTACGAAGGAAGACGGGAAGGTTCGGCCGGTGGTCTGAAGGCTGTAAACCCTAATTTTGTGGTAGTGAGATCGAAAAGATGCCACGCCGTGAAGATCGACAGAGGAGAGCAGGAGAGAGAGAGAGAGAGTCAAAAAAATCGTAGCAGGCAATTACAAATCCCCAATGGAAGAAGGGCTAAAGTACAAAAGATGTACTCGGGAATTGCCACCTCAGCATCCCGTACCACAAAAATGAAATGTAGAAATGGCGTGCGTATGTATGATCATCTCTAATTTCTATGGTATTTTGACATTTTGCCACCTTCTTTCCCTTTGTTCTATCCCCAAGCATTCAATTTCTCCTTGTAGGGTAATACGTATTCATATTCATACGAAGGAGGATGAATCAAAGTTTTGAAGAATTAGCCTAATCAAGAAGATGTGTTTCTATTTTAATTATGTGGATTTATATTTTGAAATTAATATTAACAAAATTACTCTTCTAGATAGATTCAAATTGTCGTTGGTTAGACAAAGTTGAACTTGTTTATACATTAAGACACATCTTATAAATAATCTAACGTTAGATCTTTCTTACAAACTATGTTTATCTACTAAATTTCCGTGCATAAAAATAAACAGAATTTACATTTAATGATAATTAAATTGATAAGAAAACTTTCTTCTTAAATAAAAATTTTCAAACATAACTCACAATCATAAAAATTTATTTCAACTAAAATTAAGTTAATCTAAAATCTAAAATTCAATTTATACTGTTTCAATCCAAATACAAAGTAAATTAATATATTAAAATACATTATGTTTGTTCGAAATTTTTTAAAGTTAAGATCATTGTCCATTGAACGAGGTGAATGAGTGACTATTAGGTACAAATTCAACAAAGATTGTTAAACCAATCATTTGAAGGTAAAACTTTATGGATTGGCTGTAATAATAAATATGAATATCTTATCTGCATTAATAAAAGTGTAACCCGTTGACGTAAAAAAAAATATGATTTATATGGATACGACTCATTAAATTTTTTTTTTTTTTAGTTAGATAGATTATAGTTTTATTGAAAATTTCATAATAAAGGTATGAAATTTAAAAAAATAAAAAATAAAACGAAAGGTTAAAAAAAAAAAAAAAAGGAGGGAGAGGGCACGTGTTTTGCTGTTGGCAACTTTTATTTGAAAGGGGGTGGGGCGGTATACTTTTTTGGAAGTGACTTTTATTTGAGAGCGTGAGGTGGGATCGGTGACTAAGATTAGAGAGCATGAACATAAAGGCTTAACGCAAAAGATAATTTTAATTTAAATAAAACGAAACGAAGTTCAAATTGGTTATCATTTCTCTTTCTCCGTTATTTCAGCTTTCTTGGTTGTCTTATGGATAAGATAACTAACGAGACTAATTAGAATTTTACTCAATCAAATGGTCACAATGAAACTTTGATTTTGAAATTGTAGATTGACCTAAGCATGGAGAATATGCAATAAAATAATGTATGTTGGCATGGAATAAGAGACCTGGGGACCAAAGAAATAGGATGAGCAGAAAAGTAGGTACTTAGCACAAATATTAGTAGTTATTATAAAAACTTTTAGTTATATTGAAGGGTTTTGCTAAGAACACTGACTAAAGATTATTTATTACTTATAATAAATTAACTTTTAACTAATAAAATTAATGTGTAAGTATTTATTATTATTGGTAATAAATACAATAAATAATATTTGTCTAATTTCATTGGTTAATGATTATTTATTATATGTAATAAATTATTCTTAATCAATGCGTTAAGGATATTTGTTAGCAAACTCCTTTATTGAATTGATGTAATAATCAAATTTATTAAAATTAAAATTTTATAGACACATATGTTAATTAGAAACAAATCAAAGAAGTATAAGGTCCCGTTTTGTATGATATAATAATTTTTGTGGGAATAAAAATATAAATAAGAATAGAATAAAAAAATATGTTTGTTATGATAAGAAAAAGGGAAAATTATTCAATTAGTCTCTATACTTTCATTTTCTAACAATCACTCTTTACACTTTCAAGTTTTTACAAATTTAATCCATATCATTAAACCCACCCTAACATCGTTGAGTTTTGGTTGACGTGGTAACTGATATGGCAATTTTCTTCCCACTTTG
This sequence comes from Delonix regia, assembly GCA_037074485.1. NCBI lineage: Eukaryota > Viridiplantae > Streptophyta > Magnoliopsida > Fabales > Fabaceae > Delonix > Delonix regia. The sequence goes on from CM073455.1 coordinate 11,727,672, forward strand.
GCTGAATTGTCATGCTATTTATTTGTGACCAGAGGAGCATAACTGTTTTAGTGCGGTTTTGGAAGTGATTCGCCAACATCATCAATTGGAATTGAACTCCAACCAAAGATCAGGACTTAGAATCCCAAAACTTGCACAACATAGTCATAAGTTCCAATTCCTTGGCACGAATGGAGAGACAATAAACATATGTTCGAGAAGTTAGAGCACTACCCTTCAAATTTTGTGGCAATTGAAAGAACACGAGGGATAGTGCATATCATATGATGGTTCACACTACTATCACATGCAAAAGAACATAAAGGAACCCCAATTCCCCAAAGACGTTGTTGGCTTGTTGAAGAAGACTGATGGAAGCGACGTTGAGAGCCTTAACTATGAAGTCATCAAGAATTTTTCTCAATGAGAAGAGCAAGTTCCCTTGATTATCTACCAGCTCTCTCACTATTACTATTTCAATTTTTGTTTAATAATAGTTCAATTATGCTTCGTTTTGTCAATAAGGTTTTTTTAAGTTAATGATTTTGTCGTAAAAATAGAAGCAATATTGTCTTTAAAGAAGAACAAATAAGATATAACCCTTTTCCTAAAAATAAAAGACATTAATATGAAGTTTAAGCAACAAAATGATGATTTAAGCTGATTCTCAATCATGTGATGTGAGCACAAATGATAAAAGGTAAGATGACTTGAATGATTATCTAAATTTTCCTTCAGGTCCAATTACAAGACTGAAAGCCAAGAAGTTTTAAAAATCACTACAAATTTATGTGAAAAAATCTTAGAAAATGCAAAAGAAATGCACTTGGATGGCTTAGGCTTGGAGAAGGAAACTCAAGTCATTCATCTTATGCATGTCTAACCCAAATGAAGGCCTAATTCATTTAGGTTATATCATTCAGAAATATTGTTGCTTAAATAAGTGTTTAGGACCTCATTATAACTAATTTGGGCTTAGGATATGTATCGTTATATATTGAGCTTCTATTTTCAATGTTTAAAGTTATTTTCGACATCATTTGACCCAACTTATTGGGTGTCCAAGGAAGCATTTCGAAATTAGGGTTTCTTAGGGGTTATGAAGCTTATAAAAAGGCTTGAGCCTCAACCTTGTAAGACATTAAGTTTCATTCTATCAAAAAAAACATTTTAGTTTCCTTCTTGGCTTGGCCAAAGTTCTCTAAGGGAGGATAGCTTGTCTTTTTCTATTGCAACAATAATTAATTCTTAGCAAGGTGATCTCTTAAGATGAATTTATTCTTGTTTCTAATCAACTTATTATTTGTGTTTCCATTTGCATCTATCATTTGGGGGTTTAATAGGTTGGGGTTTCATTTCATTTTATGTTCTTGCCAAAGAGTATGTTTTAGGAGTTTCAGGTTCTTTATAACCTTAGGGTTTCACATCATTTTGGCATTAGAGCTTTGATTGGGATATATTCTTATTTATCCTGCTTGTTGTTTGTTGTTCTTAACCTTCTTGTTTATTCCATAATTTAAAAAAAAAAAAAAAGTCTTTGTTCATTTTATTTAGTCTTAATCTTGCCCAAATTGTTTCATCTGTTACTAATTTCTGTTCATCAGTGTATTTCCATCTGATTTTGCTTCTATAATCTTATTTTCTTGATCATATCTTAGAGAGTTTGTAGGAAAACAAAAAAAAAAAATTAGTGTTTGCTCATTCTATTTTAATTCTATCTTGCCCAGATTAGTCCTTTAGCTATTAATTTTTATTCATCTACTATCACTTTTTATTCATCAGAGTTGCCTTTAATCTTGTTCAGTATTCTTATCTTCTTTAGAAGAATGAAAATTAAAAAAAACAAGGAAAAAAAATTAAGTCTAAAAGTATTAAGTGTTTTGTACTGAAGTCAAAAGTAAAAGCATATTTTGTAGACTTCTAATAAGTGAATGTTGATGTTGGTAGCTTACCATAAGAATAAAAAAATATTGAATGTACCTTAGAGTAGCTATCTAACCTAGGAATCCAAGAGAATTAGGGTTACTGTTTCATTTAAAAGAAAATCAGAAGTTGAAAAAAAAAAGGATGCATTATTGAAAAAAAAAAACTGGTAAAGGGTACTGTGCATTTTCAAACTTTGTAAGTTGCCATAAGTCTATCTTCATTTTTCTTTCATATACCTTTTACAGCTTAATTCTTTTTGTTATTCTGATGTCATTCCATGTCTGCTAGTCCTTAATCTCTTCAATTTCCTTTCATTCATTTAATTTGCAAAAGTGGTCTATCTTGTGTGGAAATATATTATGAAGTGTAATCAAGGACAACAAGCTTGAGTGGTTAAACAGCTAAAGTGTTAGTGAGCTTAAAAGAGGTAAAAGCCAAAATCAGTGTGAAATACAAGTGAATTAAACACCTCTGAGTGTAAACACGTGAGGAAGTGAGCTACTTACCAATTATTTTATTTCATTTCCTTTAATTCTTTTTCAGATTGAGAATCAAAAGTAGTTCTAGAGAAAATAATAAAGTTGATATGAAGTTATTTATGAAGGCTATACAAGACTAGTTTAAAGCTTTAAACTTGAGGTTGAATACTTTAGAGTTACCAAGCAAGTCAAAACCTACCTGAAGGCCTCCATTTGTTGAAGAAGATAGAGAATATAATCATGATGATGCAAACTCCATGAGAAATAGAATAAATGTATAGTGAGGATCCGATTGAGACCTGGGCTGAGATGAACAAAGTGATGAGAAAACAATTTGTTCTTTTCTATTACTATAGAGAAACACATCAAAAGTTACAAAGGCTTATTCAAGGATCAAAGTTGGCTAAGAATTACCACAAGGAAATGGAGATGCTAATGATAAAAGCTAACATCGAGGAGGATGAAAAAGTGGCAATGTCTTGATTTCTTACTAGTTTGAATAAAGAAATTGCTAACGTGGTAGATTTGCACCCTTATGTGGAGATGGAAGATCTAGTCAGCCTAGCCATGAAAGTGGAGAGAGAGTTCAGTAAGATCATTTTCAAATTCTAGAAGTAAATGGAGCTCAAAATTGAGTAAAGATGACAACAAAAAGAAAGGACCAAATCTTGATTCGAAAGTGAATAGTACTTCGAATAAAAAAGGTACTTTTAATCCACCTTCTAAACATAGAGAAATTAAGTGTTTTAAGTGTTATGAGGGCATGGTCATTATACATCAAAGTGTCATAATAGAAAGGCTATGCTTATTAAGGAAAATAAAATTATTTCTGAATTTAAGCATGATAGTGATCCTGATAATAACTTAAGTATGCCATCTTTATATGATTGTTCAGATGTTAATGAAGATGTTGAATATACTGTGTAAGAAGAATCCCTACTGACTAGGTGTGCATTAAATTTAACTGTTAAGGAAGGAAGCTTAGAACAAAAGGAAAATATATTTCATACCAAATGCTTGGTAAATAGAAAAGTTTGTAGCATGATCATAGATGGTGGTAGTTATACTAATGTGGCTAGTATATACTTGGTAGAGAAGTTGGGGCAAGAGTGTGAAAAACACTCAAACTATATAGGCTCTAATGATTGAATGATAGTAAAGAGTGCAAAGTAACTAAGCAGGTTGTTGTGCCATTTTCCATTGAGAAATATACTGACGAAGTGAGGTGTGATATGGTACCTATACAAGCTAAACATGTTTTATTAGAAAGGCATTGGCAATTTGATAGAGGGGCAATTCACACAAATTGGTATACATTTAAGATGAACGGCCACAAGATTACACTTGATCTGATGATACCATCTGAAATTTATTAAGACCAGCTCAAAACACGATCATTGATAAATGAGGCCAAGGATTGCGAGGGTTCCAAAAGAAAAGAGAGAAAAAAGGCCAAGAGTTTAAAGAATAAAGAAAAAGGCCCAATGGCGAGTTATTGCATGAGTGAGGAAAAGAAAATGAGATGTGTAAGAGAGAAAAAGTTAGTTATTGAAAAGCAAGAAAAAAATGCATACTGTGAAGAAAAAGAAACAGATAGGGATGAAAAACATTGTAATTTTGCAAAAGAACAAGATTTAAAAAGTGCATACTTAGGTAAAAGAGCTTTAGTCCTTAAACGGTTTAAAGAAACTTTATTCACTAACACTGACCTTGATTCGAATTTATCTAATGTATTTGTGAGTTTAATACAGGAGTATGATAATGTGTTTTCTAAAGAGGAATCTCACAAGGTACTGCCATTCAGAGGGATTGAACATCATATTGATTTTTTCCCCAAAGCACAAATTCCTAACAGGCCAGCTTACCAAAGCAATCCCGAGGAAACAAAGGAGTTGCAAAGGCAAGTAGATGAGTTGTTGGCAAAAGGGCACGTGAAGGAAAGCATGAGTCCTTGTATTATTCTTGTCCTCTTGGTACCAAAGAAAGATAGAACTTGGAGGATGTGTGTGGATTGTAGGGCAGTCAACAAAATCATTGTAAAGTATCGTCATCTGATTCCTAGATTAGATGAAATACTGGATGAATTGCATGTTGCATATGTTTTCTTTAAAATTGATTTCAAAAGTGGTTATCATCATATTAGAGTGAAAGAAGGTGATGAATGGAAAAGCTACATTTAAGATAAAATATGGATTGTATGAGTGGTTAGTGATGCCTTTTGGGTTATCTAATGCACCGAGTACATTAATGTGCTTAATGAATCATGTCTTACGAGAGTTTCTTGGAAAATTTGTTATTGTCAATTTTGATATATAGCAAGAGCTTATATGATCATACCTTGCATGTTAGGCCCATTTTGGATGTGCTTAGGAAGGAGAAATTATATGTGAATCTTAAGAAATGCACTTTTTGTGTAGATAAAGTTACATTATTAGGTTTTGTTGTGAGTTCAAAAGGAATTGAGGTTGATTCTAAAAAGGTGAAGGCTATCCACAAATGACCAACGCCTAAGTCTATTAGTGAAGGTATGAGTTTTCATGGTTTAGTATGTTTCTATAGGCGATTTACTAAAGATTTTTCTATTATCGTCGCCTTACTAAATGAAATTGTTAAAAAAAGTGTTGGATTTAAATGAGAAAAGGAACAAGAAGATGCATTTAACACTTTGAAGAACAAATTATGTCTTGCACCTGCTTTGCGTCTACGTGATTTTTCTAAAACCTTTGAGATTGAATGTGATGCTTCTGGGATTAGTATAAGGGGTGTTTTGATGTAGGAAAACCAACCCATAACATATTTCAGTAAAAAGTATAGTGATCCGACTCTAAATTACTCCACTTATGATAAAGAGTTCTATGCCTTGGTAAGGGCTCGTAAAGTATGGGGATATTACTTGCTGTCTAAGGAATTTGTCATCCATAGTGATTACCAATCACTAAAATACTTGAACATTAAGCAAGAGGCATGCAAAGTGGGTGGAATATCTGGAAACATTTCCTTACGTGATCAAATACAAGCAAGGAAGAGATAATGTTGTAGCAGATGCACTTTCAAGAAGGTATGTTTTGATTTCCATGCTTAGCTCCAAGCTACTTAGATATGATATGCTTATTGAATATTTTTATTAGCCAAATATAAATAAAGATGTTGAAAGGTTTTGTGCTAAGTGTATCACATGCAAACAAGCTAAGTCTAAGCGACATGGCTTATATACACCTTTGCCTGTTCTTACTAAACCTTGGACTAATATATCAATGGATTTTGTTTTGCCTAAGACCATAAGGGGTAGAGATAACATATTTGTTATTGTTGATAGATTTAGTAAAATGACTCATTTTATTGCTTTCCATAAAACAGATGATGCAACAAACATTGCTAATCTTTTCTTCAGAGAAGTTGTTAAACTCCATGGTGTGCCAAGAACCATAGTTTTAGATAAGGATGCTAAGGACTCCAAGGTTATGAAGAACCTGAAACTCCTAAAACATACTATTTGGCAAGAACATGAAATGGAATGAACCCCCAAATGACAGATGCAAATGGAAACACAAATGATAGTTTGATTATAAACAAGAATAAATTCACCTCAACAGATCACGGTGCTAAGAATTAATTCTTGTTACAATAGATGAAGATAAGCTATCCTCCCTTAAAGAAATTTGGCCAAGCCAAAAAAGAAACTAAAATGTTTCTTTGATAGAATGAAATTTGATGTCTTATAAGGTTGAGGCTCAAGCCTTTTTATAAACTTCAGACCCCTTAAAAAACCTTAATTTCGAAATGCTTCCTTGAACCCCCAATAAGTTAGGTCAAAAGATGCCAAAAATAACTTCAGACATTGAAAATAAAGGCCCAATATATAACCAGACATATCCTAAGCCCAAATTAGTTACAATGAGGTCCAAAATACTTATTTCAACAACAATATTTCTAGATGATATAACCTAAACGAATTGAGCCTTGATTTGGGCTAAACATACATCAAATGAATGACTTGAATTTCCTTCTCCAAGCCCAAGCTATCCAAGTGCCTTTTTTCTGCATTCACTAAGAATTTTCTCACATAAATTTACAGCGATTCCTTAAACTTCTTAACTCTTAGTCCTATAATTAGACCCAGAGGAAAATTCATTTCATCATTCAAGCCATATCACTTCTTGCATATTTGCTCACATCATCATGTTATGATAAACTACAATCCTTATTCAATGCACTTAGTAATGTATTATTTAAATTAAATACAATTCAAAAATTAGAGAGGAGAATTTTTTCTTGGAAACTCATATTTCCAAAGACATTCATGAGGTATCCATTAAAAGTAACAAACAAAATATCATGGACGCAATCTTCATGATAATAAAAAAAGACAAGTTATCTCTTAGTTATGCTCTTTTTATATTAACAGCTCCATAAATTAGTTAATGGTAACCAAGGTCATAATTGTGAGACAAAGATAGTTCATCTTGCATTTCATCTTCCATATTAATCACAACGTTGACGTAAGTAGCAAACTAGAATAATCCTTGGCAATTATGTTTATCAGATCATCACATCACTCCTAAAATGATTCTCCACGTCTCCTTCTGCCTTCCAATGCCCTCTATGCTATTATTTGTGTTGCAAATTGCAACCAATATATTAAACTATGCTTTTGGCTCTAGGAGTTTTTTCCCTTCGTAAGTGAGAGAAGCATATAGGCCATAGTGGGAAAAAGGTTGCAACGTCATCGTTCATTTCTTTCACTCAACATATGACCAAATTTTGTTATTATGTTGAAATAACAACTAGAAATGTTGTAGCCAATGATGACAAAAAATGCTAACGATGTAAAGTGATATTGCATGAGAAAGAGATTAAGGGCATTTGCATAATCTAACCTACGATTCCTTGGAATCTAAATGTTTTCATTGAATTTTTTTATGGAAAGAGGTATTCCACTTGCTATACTTCCATGACATTGTCTTGGATCACACCAAACATTCATCTTATTTATATCCTCTCATTTTCCACCGCCTTAATTCCTTTCCCCTCCTACTAAACATACACTGATAATATTAAAATAAATATAGCTAACACAATTAATAAAATTTCATATATTTAAAGCAATGTAATATGTATTAGTCATCATTTTATTTTTTATTTTTTACTGAATTATGTCAACACTTTTGCCAATAACAAAAGAGTTATAGAAAGTAATGAATAAGAATTGATATCTAAATTACTCAACTCAACGTATACAAGAGAAACAAAAAAGGGATAAGGATACAAAAGCAAAGTAAAGGAGGAAGATTAATCACAATAATTGCCTCCCTCCCACTCTGGATCTTTTCCTCATTTAATGAGTTATGCTCATGCTTCTTTCCTCCCTAACTACTCTAACTATTTTAGCTCCACATGTAATTTGATAACTTCTTTGGTTAGTGTTTCTTATGTGAGCTCCTTTGTGGGCCTTCATCATGTCCATTCGTTGTGCCATCCTCTTTTGATTGGGCTTAGACCGTATTTCCATCTGGGTGGATTGGATCAATGTTCACAACAATACCCCGTTCCTCTGAAAAAACCTTGTCCTCAAGGTTCAGCATAGGATAAGCCTGCGCAAAATCTAATTTAGATTCCCATATGGCCGAAACACAATCTAATCCCGTCCATTGCACTAGTCCTCTAGTACTCGTTCAAGGAATGGTTGGTTCACAGCCAGCTGTAATAGGGTGATTTTCTATTCAGGTTGTCCGACACATCTTTTGAGCAGGAAAATATGGAAAATTGAGTGGAACTTTGTAGACTCTAGTAATTCCAATTTGTAAGTGACTTGTCCCACGAGTTTGATTACTTTATATAGCCAAAAATAATGATAATTGAGTTTGTAGCGTTTTTGTTGGCATAATGAATTTGCCAAAAAGGTTGCAGTCGAACATCAACCTATTCGTTAACCTTAAAATGAGCTTCCCATCGATACTTATCAGCATATAGCTTCATTTTTTATTACGCTGATTGTAAATTCTTCCTTAGTAACTCCAAAACTTCTTCTCTACTCAACATATAACATTCAATAAGGTCATTTGAACTATTTCCAAGTATGTAACACGTCATCGTGGGAGCTTCTTATCCATATAAAACTTTGGAATGGAGTAATGCCTGCTAAAGTTTTGAAAGGCGGTGTTGTACCAATACTCTGCCCATGGCAGCATTTGCATCTAATCGTGTGGTGAATCTACAATGAAACAACACAAATACAATTTCAGACTCCTGTTCAATGCCTCAGTTTAGTTAACTGTCTGAGGATGATAAGTCGTGCTTATGGCCAGTGTAGTTCCTTGCAACCAATTAAGTTCTTACCAATAAGAATAAAGGAAATGAGGGTCACAGTCGATGACAATTACGCTTGGTGGACCATGCAAATGAACAATATGGTAAACAAATGATTTTTCCATGCGGCGACTATCAAATGTAGATGGTAACAAAACGAAATGTCCATATTTTGATAAACAATCAACAATGGTCATAATGGTACCCTTCCCTTTTGAACTCGACAGACAAATAATAAAGTTTATTGTGATTTCTTCAAACACCATAGCAGGGACTGGCAGTGGTTAGAGTAACCCTATAGATAATAGGGTTGAATCCTTCATCTGCTGGAAGATCTGACATAAGGAAACAAAAATTTTAACGTCGTGCCACATTTTCTTCCAATAGAAATTGGATGATAGACGATGAAAGGTCTATGAAATGCCAGCATGGCCCCCTGTTTTGGTTGCGTGGTACGTACTCTTAGAGCAATTGAATTCATAACGAGGAGTCAAATGGGATAATAATATGACCTCGAAAGAACAAAAGACCATCGTAAAAGGAATAGTTTGGAAGTGACTCAAGCTGTCTCTGTAGTTGTTATTGCAGAGCAATGAGCTTAGGGTGAGTCCTATTGGCAACTTAGAGTTCATTAGCTAAGGCACAGGTTTATGTTAATAACGTATGAAGTGAAGCGTCTAGTACCTATGACAAAGCATTAGCAGCTCGATTACTCTTACTTGGTCGATACAAAATTCGAAAATTGAAACCCACCAGTTTGGTAAGCCACACATGCTACTCGAGTGTCTGTATAACTTGCTCAATGAGATTGTGCAAGGACTGTTGGTCCATTAGAATAGTAAATTGTCATCCTAGCAAGTACTGATGCCATTTATATATGTCCTGAGTGATCACAAACATCTCTATATGATAGGTTGAGGCATTTATTTAAGGACATAGCTTTTGACTAAAAAATGCAATTGGGTGCCTTTACTGAGATAAAACTACCCTTATACCCAGTCTAAAGGCATCTATTTTAACTTGGAATTCTTAGGTAAAATTAGCCAATTGCAATACTATGGCAAAAATCAACACATGTTTTAATGCATTAAAAGGCAGTATAAGTTTTAGAATTCTAGTGAAAAGAGTCCGTACATAAGAGATCTATAAGAGGACCTGCTATGTAGGAATATGAATGTATGAAATGTCTGTAGTATCTTGCTAGACCAAGAAAACTACAGAGATCTTTTATGTTTCTAGGGGGTGGCCATTGTAAGATAGTGAAAATTTTGCTTTGATCCACCATCAATCCTTGCTGCAATATTACATGCCCCAAATAATCAATATGGGTGGCACCAAAAACACACTCAGTTCTTTTTGCAACTAACTTGTACTCCTGTAATAAGTGAAAAACACGTTCCAAATACAATAAATGGCATCTCTATGAAGCACTATAGACAAGGATATTAAAGAAGACAAGTACAAAACACTGCAAATGAGGACGAAATACATCGTTTATCAAGGCCTGAAATGTGGAGGGTGCATTGGTGAAGCCGAAGGGCATAACAAGAAACTCGTAATGACCATCGTGTGTACAGAATGTTGTTTTTGAAATGTCATCAACCTTAACCTATATCTAGTGGTATCTGGCAAACTGATTAAGTTTAAAAAAATAGCATGCCCTGTAAAGTTCATCAAATAATTCATCAACTGAAGGGATAAGGAATTTGTCACAAACAGTGATGGAGTTTAATGCTCTATATTCGTTGCAGAATTGCTAGGTGCCATCTTTTTTTTGTACCAATAATACTAATGAAGAAAAGGGACTGGTACTAAGGCGAATGGTGCCTTCAATAAGCATCTCAGTAACCAATCGTTCCATTTCTTACTTATGAAAATGTGGATATCGGTATGGTTTGACATTTATGGGATCCTTGTCTGGAAGTAAATGGATGGAATGATCACTCGCTCTCGTAGGAAGCAATCTATAAGGTTTCTAAAAACAACAGAGTATTGATGCAAAAGTTTTTTTGGATTAGGTAGGTACTAAGGTGTGGCTTCATACTTCGAAGTGAGAAGTTCTAATCGAAAGTAAGAGGCAACTGCATTAGTGTCCTATAATTGATGTAAAGTCTATAACTAAACAAGTTGAATGGCCTGAGGTGGTTCACCAACCTAATGGACTTTAATGGATCCAACTGTGAACTCAAAATCACATATGGCATAATTAATGATAATAGGTCCTAATGTGGCAAGCCATGAAACACTTAGTACTATGTCTGATCCATGTAATTTGAGAACATAAAAATCAACAAAAAAATAGAATCCCTAAATAGTCAAAGGGACGTTCCTCACTAACCCTTCACACCAAAGATGTTGACCATTGCCAACTAGCATAGAGAAAATGGAGTGGAGTCAATTTGTAAACCTATAAACTTTGCAATGCAACCCTGTACAAAATTATGGGTGTTGCTGCTATCCGCGAGCACTTATACAAGTGATCCTTATACATGACCTATAAATTGTAATGTAGTGGTAGAATGGCCACCAGATAAAGCATGGTAGGAAATGGAGGACTAAGGTTCAGCCTTTTACAGAGGCAAGGTATCCTCAATAGATTTTGAAGAAGGTAACTTTAAAGTAGGCATATGAACCTCTATAGAGACCATTCCATGGTAGGAAGTGTTTTGCATTTGTGAGAAGCCATGTATTTCTCATCGCAATAATAGCAAAACCTTTTTTGGCAGCATTGCTGAACCTCAATAGTAGAAACTTGATGAACTAAGAGCTTATTAGACTGTTAGGAGTGGTGGTCGAAGCCACAAGTGTAAGCAATAGGGGTTGAGATTTGCCTAAAGCAGGTTTCAATGTGCCTTTCTCCAGAGCAATACGCTGCTCATGCAAATAGGCCAATGAGATCACGTCTTCCAATGTTTAAGGGTTGTGGACCAATATCGTAGTCTTGATATCAACGCGAAGGCCTGAAATAAAACAATGGAAGAGAAATTTATTAGGTAATGCCATAGTTTCATTTGTGATAGCTTCGAATCTGGCTTGATAGTCAGCGATAGTAGTAATTTGTCAAAGTTTAGCAAGGACGTCCTTCTAGAGCTTTGAGATTGTGTTTGTGAAACTACCACACTAGTTGTTCCGCAAAGCAATCCCAATCAATCGACTGTTTGTTATGGTGCATCCATCGGTACTACTTGAGAGCATTGCCGTCCAAATCAAAAGAAGCCAGTGAAAGTTTATGGTGTTTAGATAAAACTCAAAATAATGTTTAGCTTGGAAAACCTATGGTTCTGAATTGTCACAAGAGAAGTGACTCATTTCAACAGTAGTTAGTTTATGACGAATTGTAGAGGTCGAACCTATAGTATGGCTAAAGGTTACCAATGAATTGGTGCCCCCTGGTTGAGAACGAGAAGATTTTGGAACATGGTCACATAACTGGCTCCTTAAAGTAGTCAAGTGTGCCAAGAACTCAGCAAGCATCTTCTGCTGTGATTCCACCATCAAACTGAGACCATTGACAATAGCTATGAGACTCTGCAGATCCTTCATAACTGTGGCCTGAGAATCCTCCGTAGACTTGAGACGTGCGTTAACCATGGCAGAGGGTCAATGAAAGCACCAAATGTCAACATTTCTACAAATAACAACAAAGTTACACAGAAAGTAATGAACAAGAATTAATATATAAATTACTTAACTCAACGTATAAAAGAGAAATAGAAAAGGGAAGAGGATACAGAAGCAAAACAGAGGAAGAAAATCAATCACAATAATCACCTCCCTCACACTTTGGATCCTTTCCTTATTTAAGGAGGTGTGCTCACACTTTCTTTCCTCCCTAACTACTCTAACTACTTCAGCTCCATGTGTAATCAGATAACTTCTTTGGCTAGCGTTACTGATGTGAACTCCTTTACGGGCCTTCATCATGTCCCTCCATTGTGCCATCCTCTCCTGATTGGGCTTGGATTATATTTCTCTCTGGGTGGATTAGATCAGTCTTCACAACAAATTATTAAAAGTAATTATGTCTTTAAGAGTATGAGTTGCTTGTATTACAAGCAAAATGAATCCTTTGTTATTGTATCTTTTGGTAGTAAGTGTTTTCATCTATTTAATTATTATTGGATTATGTTCTTAAATTATTTGTATATGTCGAATAACAATTTTAAAAATTACTAATTTTATTTTTAATGATTTATAATTTTGATTGTTTAATTTTAAATGTAAACAACATTGTACTATCATTTTAATATAAATCATTGAATAATCACAACATATAAACTGGTATTAAAAGCTTAAAACAAATTAAAAGTGGTTGATAAATTAAAATTTTTAACTAGAAAACATATAATACCTATAAATTTATTAGGTGGAAACCTTCGACAACCAAAGTTTGTCTCTGATGAGGCAAGGTAAATTTTTTTAAATTAGGGTGAAGATTATTTTTCAACGTAATTTGAATCAGAATTTTACTTTCGACAATTTTTAAAATGTGTCTCAACTATTATTATTTTAGATTAAAAATATAATACACGTATAAATTTCATAATTGAGCGTCAATCTCTTGACTTTTTGTTTCCTAAGTCCTCTTTGTACATTATTTATGGTGCAAAATACATTCAAGAACTTAAAAAATGTGATGCCACCTTTAAAATCAATTTTCAAGAGTCCACTTGAATTGTATATAAAACACAATTTTCTCTTTTTACTTGTTTCTTTTTTTCTTTAATTTTTTTAAATATACCATATATTTAACTATACAAGTTTCATATTTTTTAAAGATGTTAAACACGTTTAAATGATCAATCCTACTTAAATTTGTTAATATCTTTTTCCAAAATCATAAAACATTAAGACAGAAAGAAATTGATTGACCAAAATTATCATGTCTTTAGGCAAAAGCAGTGGTAAGCTCATGTTTGTAAATTCCACCATTCCTTAGCTTTATCAAATTCAGAAAAAGAACCGGATAAACAATTCCATTAATATATGATTTCGCATATTAGCTTATTATATATTCAAATTATCAAATAATTTTATCTATTTAACGAATCAAGTTACCTGTGGATGGTGAAATTTAATAATCATAGTTGCACATTCTTCTATTTATTTATTTATTTATTTTTTAAAAATAAAGGAGGGAGAACTGATTTACAAATTGGAAGTAAACGACAAGATGAACAATGCAATTAACTTGTGATTTTATTTATATAACAACTTATTGTATTTAAATCATACAATATTATATTCAGTTTGATCAATGAAAAATATTATACAGTATCCACTCATAAGAGGTGTTTATTAAATGAGTATAAAATAATAATTATAGAAATTAATATTAAACTCTAATCTTAGATAACTTTTTATAAAAATGGACTAAATTATTATACGATAGATACTGAAATACTAAGCGAATAGACTATAGAGATTTAAGACGCTATAAAAATAATACTTGTAAAATATTCTACAATCACATTTGAGAAAGAATTTAGATTATGAAAACTTAAAATACACCTAATACATTGTGAATATCTTATTCAATCAATGATCTTAGTTAGAGGTCAATCAGCTTTTGTAATAAAAAAAATATACGTAAGTATCTTACTCTAAATTATTTATGAATATATTCATTATTCTAATTCATTTCGGTTGGAATTGATGGTACACATGATTCAATTGAAGTGCTTTCCATTTTCTTACCTTAATGGGAGAAAAAGTGAAGTCTGAATGGCGAGTACTATCAGAAGAAACATTGTTAGAAAGACAGAAAAATTAGAACTCAAGAAACCTCTTTCATGCTAAAACCAACAACTTTGTGACCAATCGAAATTGATATATTTTATATGTTTTGATTTCTTCGAAGTATCTATGAATTTCTGGGCCAAAAACCACCAACTAGTGACCAATCAAACCAACCGCCACACGTTCCCACACAATGCCCGACTGAATTGGAACATGCATTACACCTTGTTTCTTACAAAACAATCTAATCTCTCTTAATCCATTTATGAACTTAAAGATGTTATGTCACAGTTCCCACAGAAATCAATAAACGTAATTCTGGGTCCATTCTTCATTGAAAATTAGATCCAGCTTTTCAAATTTGGCTTCTTGAATTTCATATTAATTTTAAACAAATAGATACAAAGTGTGTGTCTGAGTGAGATCCATTTTAATAATAAACTTTACATGAAAATACTTTATACATCTCATATTGTTGAATATATGTGCATTGAAAGAGAATTACACAAAAAGATAATACTTTTATTTTTTTTTCTCACTCATTTATATAAGGTGTATTGGATTATAGAAGATTCATTTTTTTATTTCAAGATTGTGATATCTACTACTCAAATTCAGTTATATCTTTTTCTAATAATGATAAAAGAAATTAACAAAGCAAAAATCGAAATCACGCAAATTATCATGTTCATGAGCGGACTCTCCACCAAAAAGCAGTGGTAAGCTCATCGTTGTGAATTCTTCTTTTCCTTTAATTTCACAGAAAGAAAGAAATCATGAATAAACCTAATTATTATTTGAAATATTCACTTAGTTTGAGAAGTTCAGTCTAAAAAAATAAAATTTGAACTTAAAAAAGTCCAATAAAAAAACTCAATTTAAAAAAAATAGATTTAAACGTTATAAAAGTTAAATTCAAATATGAAAATAAAATAATTTTTTTTAATAAGAAAAACTTTATTATTTA
The DNA here is from genome assembly GCA_037074485.1 of Delonix regia. Classification (NCBI taxonomy): domain Eukaryota; kingdom Viridiplantae; phylum Streptophyta; class Magnoliopsida; order Fabales; family Fabaceae; genus Delonix; species Delonix regia. Next base: position 11,743,068 of record CM073455.1, read on the forward strand.
AATAAAATCTTAATATAACGTGATATTTTATTAAATAAATAAAAACTAATACATCTTATTTAAAGTATTTATATCAATATAATAATTCATTTGTATTTATAACTTTCTTATTACAAGCAATAATAACAATTAATTATGTTATTTATAAGTTTTAAGTAATAAATTGATTTGATCATATTAAAATATTGTATAATATTTAGGATATTAATTTGTTAAAATATTTCCTAAGTTCACCCATAAGGGATGCTCATTAAATAAGGGTAAAATAATTATTATAAAAAATTACTACTAAACCTTAATCTTAGCTGACCTCTTATAAATAAGACTAGACTATTATATGATGCACAATTCATTAAAGAAAGAGACTTAAGACGCTCTGAGTAGAATACCTGCCAGTATTTTGCAATCATATTCAAGAGGGAATTTAGGTTGTGAAAACCTAAGATACACTAAATACACTGTAGGTATTTCATTCGATCAATAATCATAAAATTTGATATGCTTTCATAATTAGGAAATCTATATAACTCTCATATTTTGAATCTATCAATATATATATATATGTTCATTTATTTCCCTCTACGTTATAATTATAAAAAGTTTGATTCTCCCATAATGCTTAGCTGAAAAGATATGGATAGAAGTGTAAATAAAAAAACTAAATTAAAATTCAAGTCTGATTTTTTAAAATTCATCCCAATAATCATGTCTTATTATAAACAATTCAATTAACATATGATTTGGTATCATCGCTTATGATACATTTAAATTTTCAAATGACATAATCAGTTTAAACAATCATTTTACTTGTGGATGATGAAATTTGACAATCATAGATTTTGTAGGCAGTCAAAAGTACCTTAATTAAGTACACTTACGCTTTAGTGACTCCAACATCCTTAATCACCGTCTGACACTTTCACTTTCACTGTTTTTGGCTTAGAATATTCCTCCAGTGGTTCCAGTAATTCTGAACATTAAGACTAGCACTGGTCATCTGGATTAGTAGCATTTTGCTCCCGTACAGTTTAATTTTATGGCATGTAATTGTTTATTTTAATTTAAATCGTTAAATTTGTATATTTTTTTAAAATTATTAAATTAAAAAATCCTTAGTGTGAAAAGAATATATAATTTTTTTAATATAAAAGTTTTGTTAATTGATAAAAATTTGATTATACAAATTTTCAACTTAATAAATTTTTATATTTTATATATATATTAAAAATTTGTTGAAATGTATAAATTTTTTATTGTCAATAAAATAAATATTAAAGTCATTAATTTACATAATTTTTTATAATTAATAAAAAATAATAAATTAATATATTAATTAATTATCTTTTAAATTAAATTTGTTTAATAGTAAACATTAACCACAATATGAATAATGCAATTAACTTTTGATTTCATATAACAACTTTTTTCTCTTACAAAGATGCATTAGAAACAAAAAGAAGAAAGATATTAAAGATCTCAATGCTTATATTTACCAAAGTTGTAATTAAAATTCTTAGACAATCTTCCAACCAATTGTGTGTGGATTGTGAACTTTTATCAGATATATCATTTACGGATATTCTTATCAATGTTAAATGTTGTAAATTATTCTTCAACTATCATTCTTTAAGATGTATGCTTTTATATTTATTTTTACATTTTAAATTTATTAAGGAGAATGTGGCTTCAAAAATGAATTATTCAAAATACATTCAATTTAATTAAATAGAAGTCTGATTTCTCTTACATCTGAACACAGGTAAATTTTTCTTTAACTTAACGTCTTTAAAAACTAACATTTATCGGTTATTAAGAGGTAAATATTATTTTTTAATTATTTATCATGTGGCATATTTTGATTTGCTGAAAAATGTCAAATAACCTAATTTAATGTAACGTCATTAAAAAACTATACACCGAAAACGAATATAATAATATATGAGTGTAAGAATGATAGCTTAAAATGGTTTTTTAATTAATTTTTAAAGTTGATAAAATATATACAATTAAACTTTTTTTTTTCAAATTTTATTACCATAATTATACTTGAAAAAAGTAAAAAGAAAAATCGCTTAATAATGAACGGAATGTGGAGTGGCAAACCAAACGAGCAACGGAAAGTGAAATCCCGCCAAGAGTTGAGCGCGTGTAAGTACCTAATTGCTCATAGAAATTACTGCATCAGCGAATCAAATGGAAGACCTATAGCTGACGCATACAGAAACAACAGCAGCTGAATCTGATTTCCATTTATTGTGTTCTCTCTTTCCTCGCTTTCTCTTCGCTGTGACACGCATCCTGATTACGGAATTGCTGGTAAATATATACGTGAACACTGCAATTTGGTATGACTTTTACCCTGAGGGACAATTGTGCGAATCACGGAATTGATTCTGTTTAGTTTGCTAGTTTTGACTCGAAATTGAAGGGCATCCCAAATTGGACTTCCATCCTTACCTCTCTTTTATATTTTTTTTACTTTGTAATTCGTACTGGTCAACTGGAGGGAGTGATAAATTGGGTTGTTGATTATTGTTTATGATTCTGATCGGATTCGGTGAAATTGGGAGGTTCTATGGTTGGGAGAGAGTTATGAATTGAAGTTTCGGAAGAAGAAATGAGTGTGAGCCATGCTTCGGTTCACCCAATTGAAGAGGTTCCAACTACTGAAGGTGCTAACAACGCTCCCAGGGTGAGGATGAAGGATATCCAAGGCATGCCCGGCACGCCCGGTGGCCTATTCTTGCGTTTCTCTCAATTTGTTTTTGCCGCCGCCGCACTTTCCATCATGGCTTCCACTAGTGATTTCCCTTCGGTCACTGCCTTCTGGTATTATAAATTTCTTGGTTTTCGATTTTTATAATGATAGTTATGATTCATAAATTAGATTTCTTGGTCATATTCTAATATTATATGTTGGTGTGATGAAGTATTGGATTGAAAGGGACTCCAACCATAGGTTGTGTCTTAAAATTTGAAGGACTTTTATACTTTATTTTATTGATCCGGCTAAGTCTTCATCAAGACATCCGCCACTCTTGTCAGAGTTCAAATAGGCTGAGAAAAAAGAAATTGAAATCTGCGAATCATGATTTTTTTCCAGACAACATAAAAACTTGGGCTGCATTCCCAAAATGTTGCGGAATAGGCTTGTAAGCTTATTTGACAATATATATGCAGTGAGAGGAACAAGATCTGCTTATGGGCTGCTTGCTCGAGTGTTGACTGTGCACAAATTGCTATTTTGCTTATTGTTTATGCTTGCTTGATCTATTGCTGTCAACATTTATGTGGCATTGGTGTATCTCGATTAGTAATAGACTGCATCCCCAGATTCTGAATGTGCTGACACATGGGAATGAATTTAAAATTAGTTCTTGAAAGGTCTAACTGTGCTGTTACGTGAAGGTTAATCAACTGGTAGTTTATTCTTCGTATCTGCTTTTCTAAGATTTAAGTAATTTAACAAATCTAATAATGATGCATGATTAACACTCAATAGCGCTCACAAATCAGCATAAGCTTCTTATGAATTATGTTGTGAGGAAAACAAGGTATCCTGACATGGGAGATATGCGTCTTTGAGCTAAATCAAGAGCATCCTAGTGCACCTTTATAGTTTTCTCTACACTAAAATTTTTAAGCGTGCTTGACTACATGAACATTTAAAGAACATTTAATTTTTCATATAAGGTGGCTTGGTTGACTGATTAGTGATTGCAGATACCAACTTTGTTGCCTATCACTCTCAGTCTTCTATGTAGCTTTCCTGGAAGGCTCTTAACATTTCGTAAACATCTGCCAAACATCATAGTGATATTGTAATTTGTCTGTTTTGCATTTAAAATATTTCGCTCTAATAAATGTTGTGTGTACAATCTGAGAATATTATGAAAAGATCTTGGTTATGCCATTTCCAAAGGCACAAAAATGTGGTTTTGTGGCTCAAATACTATTAATTGGCTTTTCCTTAAAGTGAGAAGGGTTGAAGTGCTTTTTTTTTCCTTTTTCAAACAGAGGTTGAAGTGCTTGTTACTTGCTGATAAAAATCCATTTTACTGTTGCATCCTTCTTTCATACTCAATGAATATTTGAGTTCATAATGCATGCATAATTTAATAGTTTATAAGCAGTGAAACCAGATCTGTTATGCAGCCTTGCTTTATCTCCCAGTATTTGATGTTGGACAGCTCGGACATGTTTATCCAGTTTCTGACACTGTACCCAGTCCCCTTTCCCTTGCTGTGGATTCTGATTGCATGAATGATCTTACTTTTATTTTTCGTGTTTTCTCTACTCTTCAGTATGAAAGATGTCACTAAAACATGCTGTTTGCAATGCAATATTTTCTGGCGTCGTTCTTAATGCTTTCTTTAACAAAAACCCCCTTCCCCTCCTATGTTTATAAAATGCTCATGTACCATTCCTGACTCTGGTTTGCATTTGTATCCCTATTGTACGCATGACTACTTTCAGTTAATTTAATTTTCCTATCTCACAATGAAAAGAAGGCTGCGTCATTTCATCAATCTTTTTCTGTCTCTTCTCCCAGTTACCTAGTTGCAGCTGCTGGCTTGCAGAGCCTGTGGAGCTTTTCATTGGCTATTATTGATGTATATGCCCTTCTAGTTGGCCGATCTTTGCAGAATTATCGAGTTGTCAGTTTGTTTACTATTGGTGATGGGGTAAGATCTTTAGTAAGATTGAATAATTTTGACACATTTTGGCAATGTAGCATAGTTGCTACGCATCTTCAGGGGTAATATCCAGGAATGCTGTTGATGTCACAGCACACTTCCTGTCAAATCCTGTACCTACGCATCCCAAATAATGTATTTTTCAATCCAAGAACTGTATCATAATCTGCTATGCCAAACAATCACTTCTATGTGCTTTGAAGTTTTCATTGATGGCTGCACCCACCATTACTGTGAAGCTCACTCCAATTTTAGCTTGATAGCTCTTGTTCCTTTTTTATCTTCTAAATTCATTTCGTCCATTCTTAAACTTTCTTTCAAACTCTCAAGTTTATAGATGTAGGCATTTGGAGTTTTGCCTTCTGTTCTTTTTTTCCTCCAGAATGCCGTTGTGATAATTTCAGATGATTTTTATTATTCCTTGCAGGTCACATCCACACTTGCATTTGCTGCAGCCTGTGCATCGGCAGGCATCACAATTCTTATAGATAATGACCTGCAAAATTGTTCACAGAACCACTGTGTGCAGTTTGAAACTGCTACAGGCATGGCTTTCATTTGCTGGTTCGCAGCAGTGCCATCTTTCCTCCTGAACTTTTGGTCATTGGCATCCCGGTGAATATATCAACAATGACGACTACAAATTTAGAAAGCTTATGAAGTGAGTATCGGTCTCAGTATCATATCTGTTGCTTGTTACATTTTGCACCTGTCAGATTTTTAGTTGTGTACATTGCTTGTCCCTACTCAAACAAATGGATCAGGCGGATTACTCAAATGACGTAGGTGAATTGGTGGACTTCATTTGGAACTCAGGAAGTGTTATTGCTAAGTTACACATTCGATGACGGAATGATTATTGATTAACAAGACGGGCATATGATAGCTGCACTCAAGGTGGTTGGCATTGTGTAAACTGTAAGGAAACACATTTGATATAAATTTCTTTATGGGTGGCGTCTTTCTGTGGGAATGTTGTGTAACGACATATTTTTGCTTGAGTGATTTGCCATGGCCACGTGTATTAGTTATTATGAGTTGTTATCATATGGATGGTCAATCCTGACCCATTTGATTGTTGAAATTTTTGTGAGGGAATAAAATTGAAAATGAAAAATAAAATGAGTCTATAATTAAATTGAACAAAAAAATACTGAATTGATCCATTAGACAATAAGAATATCATGAATTAAAAACAATTAAACATGAGAATTCTCATGTGATTTTCATTCTCATTCTCTAACCTAAATTTCACTAACCAAACCTGACCCTAGTGTATATGTTTGTGAGCTTTGCTGTCAATTCTTGCACAAGCGGGTTGCTCAAGCATGTGGGGCCCTCTTTCTTGATGTTAAGTATGATCTAGTCTGGATAAACCAGAAGCATTGGTGAGATAGGGACTTTATCGGACAAATGGTAAAAGCCCCCCACTTTCTCTGGAAAATATTCAACCAAAAAATCAAATTGGGTAATGTTGCACAGAACTCTTTTATCATTAGATTTTTTTAAAGGATTTGTGTACAATAGTTTATATTAAGATACACAAATTTTGAAATAATTTAAAAGAAAGTACTCATTTAGGGAGGTCAAAGTCAAACGTTCCTTAACAAAATGCAAATAAATAATAAGACAAGCAGTTTATGTGTACTTAAAAACAGCTCCTCCATATAATGTGAGTCCTGCACTAGCAACTCAAGCGCCTTCTATAAGCAAGGGCTGTTTATTATCCATAATTCCTTTTTTCGAAGTTTTTACAATCTTGGTTTAGTATTAAAATCAATTAACACTTTCCATTTCTTTCATACTCCAACCAAGCTACAGAAAATTTAACATATACAACTATTGATGCCGCATTCAAAAATTTTAAGAATCAATTTCAAATCCTAGTACAATTACCAATACCTGTTACCCATAATTATGGACAAGTCCTTACCGACACCTCGTTTAGAGCAAGGATTTTTTTTTTTAACCTATCATGTCATTAATAAATGAATAAAAATCAACAAAAAACTGTTTTGGCATATGAAAATGCTTTATTGGCGTCCATTTTGAAAGAAGGCCTACGCTGGAATTCTGTTGATCTAGATTATTTTCAGTACTGATGTAATACCGAATATGTATAATTTATTGCGTTATTTAATTCATCTTTTAGCGGAAGACAATAATTCTAGATCATACTTGATATATTCTTGTACTTAAAATGAGATTAATTTATTTATCAATATATAAACACCAGCAAAAGCTCATTTTTCAGTACATCTAAGTATAATAAGCCTGGAACTCCTAACTGTACCATATAGAAAGAAATGCAGTTTTTTTCCCTTAATTTGCAGGAAGCATGCCTAAGATTGTCAAGTTGGTCCGAAGAACCTATGATTGTACTAAAACGCCATGAATTCATGAATGTTAACGTGCTACTTTTTCAAAGGTCAACAATATAACTGTTAAAGATTACCAATCATGTCGAGTGTTACACTCTGAGCAGTTAGAAACTAGACAAAAGGCAAGAGATATATGTATCTCAGAGTTGATTTGCAGCGTCAGTTTCAGGTTCCACCTTCATTCTAGCGCTAAACAAAATTTACAAGATCAACTCAATCTGTTCTGCACTAAAGAAATAAATTAAATCAAATTAAATACAAACCTGACCCTGTAGTAGATGAACAAAACTTTCGTATTCCATTTTCCCTCTCCAAATTTCTCCTTTCTTTTTACCCCTTAATTCTTATATTCTAGAGGGAAAAAGCAGGGCGTCGAATACACGATATGAATTTTCATACAAATGACCAGTTTACGAAAGAGAAAGCTAAGCAATGAACACTGTTATCTTCGGCAAGGACTTTCCATGCGATGGCTTGCTCATAAGAAACATGCCGCCCCATCATGGACATGCAAATTCCAGCAGGGAGATAAGCAAACCCCTGTTCCAAGAATAAGCGGACAAATAAGGGGACGAAAAGAATAAAGAAATAAGACGAAATGGCAATATGACATGAAAAATAAACAGAGTCCCCATACGAATAAGCGTTTCAAACTGAAAAAGGGAATGCATTCAGTATTGAAATTACCTCCTGCATTAACTTGGCAAAGTCTGTACATAATGCCTTGCGTCCAGACTCATCAAATATTTTATCCAATGTGATATCTTGTAAAGCCACTAGAGTTGTTTCCAGCATGTCAAGCCCGGCCTGGTTTGCAAAGATGAACACTGGCAAGGACTGCGGTATTACATAGATACACAAACTTTGAGTATGAGTAACTGGCATTAATGAACTCAATACAACACATCAGAATACCAATATAAATTACAAACTCGAAAGGATAAATTGTACTAAGAGAGAAAAAAAACACTGGCATACCTTTAATGAACAACACAAAATGGCATCCTGATGAAGCCATAAATGTTTCAGCAACACGTCACCGACAAGGGAATCAGATCTCAGCAATTCCCCTCCCAGATGGAAACTGTACTTAGAGAGGGAAAGAAATGAGAACAGAGATAGAGAGAAGAGAAAAAGATGTTAAACTTGAGAGATCATACTACAGCATGAAATTTTATTCAAAAATGATGCGATACATCACCAAGATACAGGACTTGATAAATCTCAGGCTCCCGAAGACAGGATAGCATATAATTTATTAAATTTTAGACTTTTGGTAATATAATTAACAGAAAATATGCAGACTTGCCTGTAACTCTGGCATATCCAGTGAGCAAGAGTAATTGCTTCAGGAGAGCCAGGAGCAAGTTTTGGTCCTACAGGTGGGCTTATACCAGATGGAGATATAGCCATGGCAACCCTCTGTACAGATGAAATCACACTACGTACATACTGTCGTGCCATAATTGCAACGTTTTCCTGTAAACTGCTGTCAAAAGGAAACTGGAAGGCAATAGTCAACACTGATCGAGTGTTGTTAGATGATGACGCATCTCCTGCAGCATGATTTGTTGCTGGGCCCACTTCAAGACCAGATGTCAAATCTAGGGTTCGATTAGCTGACACTGAATCCTTCTTATCACCCTGAAACAAAACACCAGTGTCAAAGGGATCCATATATTGATACTAGTACCAACAACCCCTACCTAGACGACAAAATAGTATATGTTTAGTCAGTGTTCAAGTATAATATCCACAAGCACATCTAACTTAATCATCTGTAAGTAAGTGAATATACCTACTACAGAAATGATAACAACTTGAACAGAAGTAGTAAATGAAATTTAGTAATATGTTGTGAATATATGATCATTAGAGAAAGTATAATACAATAAACAGAACTCAACTGATTTTGAATCCAATGGGATGATGCGGAAACCAGAAGGCAGCAATGGAGCATCATCTGGGAACATTTCATCAATTGAAGCAAATATGAGCTCAGAACATGCCCCCACGGCATTTTCATCAATCCCACTACATATCTGCAAGTTAACAATAACAATAATAATAGGCTGCTCAGTATCTGACTAATTTCATCACATTCTATGATGCATAAATAATGATACTGAATAGAAATGTTCCATAGGTCAAAGGCATCATTCTTAAAAGGTTGAGGAATGCCAGTCTACTAAATCACACAAGTATATTTTACAATTAGAAAAAAAATTTCAAATAACGCTCATTAAACTAGATAGTGACAAATGACAGGATGTCAAATGGCAAAGATGATTTCCATCATAACTTTGCACCTATAGATTGCAAGCTTTAGTCCAACCAGCTCATGAATGATGACCATGATGTCGATGTATTTTTCAAGAAAATCAAAACTTCCAAATATGACATGTCAACATTTTATCTGACTTCATTAAGGCATAATGAACGGGCAATTTTTAATATTTCAACGAGTCTGAGACAACACCTGTAAGAGATGAATGTCTCTAGAAGCAAAAGCATCTTCCTGAGCGAGAGAGTGGCCTTCAAGACGAATAACTTCAAGCATCTGGGATGTAAACACAGAATTAGCAGGAAATATTATTTGCATACGCAAATTCTATAGTGATCTGACTTCGTTAATATCACTCTACTAATAAAATGAAACGCACAAATATGTTAACCAATTCTAGCAAAAAGCACATAAGCATCTGCAACATTAAGGGCCATTTCCTGCAGGCCCTGATATGACAAAGAACTCAAGGAGACAATGACCCAAATTGCCCTCACAGATCCAATGACATGGGTCAAGACATTTCCACCTTGCAATTGTGGCCAGACAGAAAAGCTAAAGTACCTCTTCATTTTCAATTGTATGGCCAAGAGGCATGATAATTTGACTTCCAGTGAACCTTGTGGGCCTCATTCCAGGATAGGCAAAAGAGCCAGCTTTAAGTGATGCAGCAGAATAGGCATCAACATTGAAATCAGCCCACTCTGAGCGATGCTCCCTCAGAAACCGAACCAAAACTGCAGGAGGGACATTCTGAAAAAACCATATAAAGATTGACAGATGTAAAACAACAGTTATTTATACTTTTTTCCCCCAGAAAACAGAAATTTAAATATTCCAACCTAGTATAAAAAATATTCATGGATATACCAAGGAAACTATTTTATCCAAGTATTATTTGGTAAAACAATTATCATGGACCAGTTTTAAGGAAAACATAAGGAACCAAGGCCTTCTACAAACAAATCCTTCTCATCTTTCATTCCATTTAAAGTCCAGTCCAAAAGGAAAAGAAACAATCTATCACAGATAAGCCACTATGCCATTCTTTTCTTAGGCTCACCTGGAGCAACATGGAAGCCTTCGCACAGAGAACTCCTCCAAGGAATGTAAGGGAATTAGCTGGATTAGATGCATCACTGAGATTCTTGGTTGAATTGACTGCAATAATTACATCTTCAGCACCATCACAGTTCATTAAGGACCAGCCATCGTCATTAAATCCGTTGACAGCATCATTAAAGCCTCTGCAAGTACAATGCATCAATTCAGTCGAAACTGCGAGATTCAATGAACTCTCAATAGTGATTTATGCATAGCTGACAAGATGTTGAAGGAAATAAAATTTCATTTGGCTACCTGCTCAGCCTTTGGCTGAAAGTTCGCAGAACAGCAGGCTGCCTGCCCAAACCATAAACCACCTCACCACTTGTTTCCTGAGCTATTTGCCTGATATAGCGCAGTGCCTATCACAAGTCACAACGGTAACTAAATCAGTAAAAGTTTCATTTGAGGTAAGCATGAACAATAGGATTCAGAAAGACAGAAAACAGGTCCAGAAAACTAATAAAGTACTTGTTGAGTGTGAAATGCAGAACCACTTACTGCAATTGTCATTTTCTGAGCTACCACTTTTGATGATTCATAAAGTGGTCGCAGCACCTCTGGCACACTCAATGCCTACAGAAAACCACCCGGCATTTAAGTTTAATTAACTTGGAAAAAAATAAAGTTGATACCATAAATTATTGTCAAGAAATCAAACCTCAAGATTTAGGTGGTCTACAATGTGGATGATTGATCCTCCACCTTCACATGGTCGAATCAAGTAGCCACTAGGGAGCATTTTAGCTCTTACAAACTGAGCAGCAGCAGCTGCATTAGGGCCAGCACCTGAACCAGACAGTGACCTCTCACACACCTTCAGATGTGGATTCAAAATACATGTAAGTGCAAGATAGGTAAAATAACCTATAACTAAAACAAGAATTTCAAAAAGAAAATATATAATTTTATAAATAAATTATATGCAACTCTAGTGACTACGTTAGCAGGAAAAAATGCTCACCACAAGGCTTCCATTGTCCAAACTTGTAGTGTATCTTAGAGTCCAGAAATCCCGGGCAGGAGCCAGTGTTGTTGGGGCATATGTCTGCGACAAATTTAATTTGGCAATCAAAGATAAATTATATGGCTCAGAGATTCAGAGATTTTAAATTTGACATTTAAATGCTCACCTGTGTGTAAACAAGTTCAATTGTTCCACCATTTCCAGCAGGGAACATTGTGAAAACTTCAAGGCTCCGACAGTCCCGAAACCAAGATGGACGATCTTTAAGGATCTCTGCAATCTATTGGAAATTTTTGGACTCAGTAAATTAAAAGTCAAAGAGTTTACAGACCTTCAATTTCATATCATAAAAACCATCTTCTGTCTCCTGCTTTACATGAGTGAACTTACCTTCGTAGGTTCTAAACTAACAAGACCACAGGCTCGAGCTGCCACTCCACTGCAACTTTGTGAAATGGCAAAGATCCCAACCGAATCCGGACCAGGCTGAAAATAAAAAAATTAAGGGGAAAAATTATAGGTAATTGTAGGAAGAAACTTGGCCTTAAGTTTCAAATCAGCAAAGTGTGATAATTGTAAATACAACAAGTGAGAAGAACAGTAGTTATCTCCTAGAACATCCATGCTCACTAATTAATTTACTAATATTCTAGCAAGGGCAAATAAAAAACCTTCATCCCAGGCATCTGGACCCAATCGACAGCAGTTCCGGTAGCCTTTGAAAGGAACTCTGCCAAGGTCTCCTCTGCAATTGATAGGAGTCTGCAAAGAACACCCAAAAACAATATATTAGAATTATCTTCATTAAAGAAACAGAGGAAAGCTAATGCACATTAACTACCAAATTACCCAGCAGGGTTATTAGCATCTCTTAAGGAGTGCTGAGGTGTAGTAACCACCGAATCACAACTTGCATCAGTAGTTGCTGCTGATGCCTGCAGGAAAAGGATCACGTGAATAACAATTCAAACGATCAAATCATATTTAATTTCGTCAAAAGCTAATATAAAAGCTACAACAGCTATCAAACACATAGTAAATCAAGGACAATAAATCAATCGTCGCGTAAAATTTTTCGTGTCTTGGTTTGTTCATATGCTTACAGTTTGCAATTGCTGCCTCATAAACCCATTCTCGCATACTAGTTGGGAGACCTGTTTCTGCAACCTATCATTTTCCTCCATCAACAACTTGTTCATCGCCGTCAGTTTCCGGTTCACCGTCTGAAGCCGTCCTGCCTCTTTTCTCTGCTTCTCTCTACACCTGCGTCATAAAATACCACCAAACCATTTCATCCAAGCACTTAAAGAACAAAAGCACGCGTGATTTCTAGAAACTAAAATTCAAAGGCCACTGTTGAGTATTCCCTTACCTGCGATTCTGGAACCAAACTTTGATCTGCTTGGGCTCGATGTTGGCAAGAATAGGGCACTCTCGGATCAGTTGTTGCCTTCGCAAGGAGCTGGGCTTTGGGCACTCAGCATAAACCCGTTCGAGCGCTTCGACCTGCTCCGCCGTGTATCGGACATACTTGCCGGAATCAAGGTGCTTGTTGATGCTCCCACTGCTGCTTTCTCTGTGGTGAGCGACGGCCATCGCCATCGTGCAAAAACACCAAACTCTGAATCAAGATAAGAGGGAAATTGCAGAGCTACTAGCTCTCGAGAGCGAGAACACCGAAGAGCATAGAAAGCCGAGAGGAAAAACGAAAGAAGTTTGACAAGAGCTCCAGAAGATTCTTGATTGGCAAAGTTAAAGCCAAATGTGAGTAGCAGAATTAGACATATAATAGAGACAGAAAGTGTCTAATTTTTATCTGTAACCTCCGTTATTCGTTGATGATGTTCCACTTAACCCGCTCAGAAACTCCTTCGCTTTAAGTACGAATCCAAACAAATAATTCCAAATTTAAACATGAAATTCTCGTTTTCACCAGCTAAAATCCCGGCAACTTTTACATCCAGCCTTCCAACAAACCACCAGCGGCAGCTTGATTCCACAATACCAGAAGTTCTGTCTGAAGAAACGAGAGAAAACACACTTGTCTGCCAAACTCCGAATCCCTCAATATATGCAAAGCTCAACGAGAAACAAAACAGAAATAAATGTGCTACTTTGTGTTCAACTTTGAACCTAAGAGCTTTCCCTTTTGAAGGAGATTCCAGTGAAAATGGGAAAAAGTGGAGGGGACAAGGGCACAAAGTAGGAAGAAGCGCGAAATCACAGAATACTTGTCAATCGAGCTTCAAGAGGAAGAAAGAATAGCGGTGGGTGGGGGCACTAGCTCTCTCTCTTCGACGTAGGAAGAGAGCAAGACATTAGGGAGACAGGAGAAGATGAGACTGAAACCCTATACATGAGGAAAATCAAAAGACAAATTTCGGGGAATCAGAGGGAATCAGAGAGAGAAGGAGCAAAGTTTAGACTTAAGAGAGTGATCTGGGAGCAGAGCAAGAACAGTGGGGGGAATAAAGAAAGGAAGAGGGAGGGAGGCACGCATATCGAAAAACTTACCAGTGAGGTTTGTTTATAATTAGGGGGGATGCATTTACGTGCTTGTCCCTCTTCTTTGTTTGAAATGACATGTTAGGGACAGAGTGCGGAGGCTGTGGCTCTTCTGTCATCTCTCTCTCTCTCGGGAGTGGATTCTCCACTGTAAAGTAAATTTTTAAACAAAATTTTGATGATCAAATTTTTTAAAATATGTTAAAATTAAAAAATAAATTTATACTAAGTAATAAAAATATTAAAATATTATTTAATTAAAAAAAATAAAAAATTTGTTTTATTTTATTTAATTAATAGATTATACATAAAAATTAAGAAAAATTAATTAGATAGTGTGTATATTTTATCATATTATTTTTTATTATAAAATAAAAAAACACACATATCTTTAAATTATTAATTAATAATATAACTATATATTAATATATATTTAATTAATAATATAATAATTTAAATAATTAATATAATAGTATATATTTAATAAATAATAAATTAAAGTTTTAATGTATCACATAAATATTTTTATTTAAAAATTATTATAAATGAATATATTTTTGTGGAGTGTATTTTTATTTTCAAACGACCAATTTTATTCTATAACTTTAATTAAAAAAAAATTATTCTTTATATAAAAAAGATAAAATTTTCTAAAAAATAAAAATAAAAATCTAATTTATCAACTAAATATCTCATTCATTTATCTTAATTCTAACAACTAAACAAAAATACCCAAAATTTTTTATTTAACGATAGAGAATCCTTTCATCTCTCCCTCCCTCTGTCAAGGCACCAAAAAGCTACCTTCCCTCTGACTAAATTATTATATCATTAAAATCAGAGATAATAAGTTTAAAATTATAACTGTAATATAACTGTTAAGAGCGTGTTTGGATGAATATCAAAGATGCAATGAAGGAATGACAAAGGTTAAGACAGGTTAAAATACTGTTTGAATTTTTGCTCATAACAGAGTATAACAAAGGAGGAATTTCAATATTTTTATTTGTTATCTAAAACTTAAATTATATATTTTTTTATTAAAAATTTACTAAAACTATATTTTAATTATAAAGGTAATATTAAAAAATTATAAATAACTCTGTTCCATTAATAACTCATTTTCTTTCTTTTCATTGAACTTCCAAAAGAATAGAATTACATTCTAACATTTCATTTTTCATCATGAATAAAATAGGCTTCCCTAAAGTACTTTATTTGTAACCCAATAACAGTGACTGAAAACCTTTTTATTACATATTTTTAGAATTTTTGAACAAAATTCTTTAGAATAAAAAAGTTTGATTATTAGAAATGATTTTAAAATTTAACTTCTTTATAGTAAATATTTTAATCTTATAATTCGGAATTAATCTTAAAATTTGTTTGTTAAATTAAAATCCTCTTTATAATTATCATAGAAAGACATAAACGTGCAAAAAAATAAAATAAAAATAAAAAATGGCCTAAAGTTGAAAGGACACATCTAATGTATTTTATTAATTACATGTTCATATATCAATGGTTATAAATATATTTTATAATTAATGGAATACATTCAAGTTTTAAAGTGATAAAAGAAATTCGATTTAATATAATTAGTTTAAAGGCAATAATTTTTGTTCTGGATTGACAAGTCTTGCTGAATAATTGAATATTGAAGACAAAATTGTGAAGCAGCGCAAGAACTCCTGCTTCCAACTATTGAGACATATTATCCCTAAAAGGAAAAAAAAAATATTGAGAATTATTCACTTGTGTCAGCAAAACAAAATAAAAGAAAATTTATGAGCGAGCAAATAATAAATAAGAAAAAGAATAAGGTTTTAACGAATATTATTAAAAAGATGAATTAATAATTATTTATTATATCGTTTAGTTAAAGACTAATTTTATTAATTAAAATTTGTTTTTTATATTAAATTTATTTACCATATATAATAAATAATCTTTAATCAACAAAACTAAAAAGAAAAGTACGCCATGTTCCTCCACCTCTCCAAAACTCCGAGAAATGAAAAAATCATAATAATTAAAAAGAAGCATAATGATGAGTCTTGAAAATTTTAACCAATGAGTCTAGAAATTCTGTTTGCCTATTTTGTCTCATTCTCGCAACTTCACGCTCTTGTAATAACAAGTCGCATTCGGGTTATATTATTTCTTTATTAAATTAATTATTTAGTTAATAAAAATTAGTCTTTTAATTTGATTGGTGAATATAAAATCTTTTAAATTTAGCTATCCAATCATTTTTAAAATTAAATAACTCTTTAATTTATCAAAAATGGCCAGTACTTAATAAATTGATTTACATGTCATCAACAAGAGTTCAAATAATTATTAACCAAATATCTTAATTTATGAGACACAAAATGACTATTGGGTAACCAAAAAGAGTGGCAAAGACCTAAATTTGTAATATAGTTAAACACAAATATTAAATTTTAGATTAGTGGAAATTAATGAAAAGTCTATGTCATGTTTGAATATTAAACAAAGTGAAGAAATTCAATGAATTTGTCCAAATTTGAAGTTGAGCCAAAAATCTTAAAAATGGTCCTTCTAGAACACGACAGGAATGAAACATCCAATCTTAAGTACGATTATGTGGATTATTAGGCATAATGACATTATTCATGTCAAATTAGACATTATTTCTTATAGGTATATAGTCTTACTTTACGCACATACATTTTCAGACTCTACATATTCAATAAAACTGTATTTCTAATATAAAAATATAAATTAATGTTTCTTTCAATTCAAGAATAAGACTTGGATGAAACTAAAACATACTGGAAAAACTGCCAAAAGTTATTAAAACGTAGCATTATAGAAATCTATGATATATGATTTTTAAGATGTTACATTTAATAATTAAAATATTCAAAAATTTATTTACGCACATAAATAGAAATATTTTTTAGTATTTTTATTTAATTAAATATTTTATTTTTAAATTAATTTTAAACTCTAAACTTACGTTTATAATAAAAAATATTTTTATATTAAATAAATCATACAAATAATAAAATTTAATTACATTAATATAAAATTATTTTTAAAATTAAATTAATTTAAAATCATGTTAACTCAATTTCAATTTAATTTTTTTGTGAGTATTTAAATGATGTTATATATTTTAGCATACTTCAAATTGTTTTTAAGCTATAAAATACTTTGATCCTATTAAAATAAAAAGTGAACGGCATAGAAAATTCTTCTAAGTTCAAAAGTGACTAGGGTGTGGCAGTATCGAGATTTTCGTCGTAGACTAAGGACAAATTTAGAAGCCAGAGAATGAAGCACAAGAACATACTTCCAACTTTTACTAATATATATATATATATATTTTTTCCCAAAAAAAAAGAAGCGGTTTCTTAATTCCGGACCAAAATGCGCTTTCGTTGTCCACTCATTTTATTTTATTTTATTTCTATTTCTTCGGTCAAATCATTTTTTTTAAATTATCTTTTAGTATTTATGATACTTCCGGCGCGGACCACACCGTCGGCGCACATAGCCTCTGGTCGGCGATATTCTGCGATTTCGTTGTCACAACTCGAACTCTTTTAGGAGCAACCAAAAAATAAAAAATTAAAAAAAAAACACCAAAGAGGGCTAGAAAATTCAATTATGACGTGGCAGTTCCATGTTTCTCCTGCTTTTAGCATGCGCCAAAAGCAGTCTCACGTGCTACCCATGACACAGAAGAAAAATATTGATTTAAAATTAGTATTATAATTTGTTGTTTTCTCATTCAATTTTTTAAATATTGCAAGTATAATAATAAGTAATCCAACTTTTCCATTATTGCATCGCAAGCAACACTTGAGGTCGAAATTAATCTTTTGGGTTCAATGATTTGTAGAGTATTTTAGCTGATTCATTTGGATTTACTGCTGTGATCTAGTACAGGCGGATCTACGCTTCAGAGCTGCGGGTAGCTGACGTGGCCAGAAGCAATTGGTCGGGTTGGCGATCTGATCTGGTTTAAGCTTTTATGATTTCCCTTTTTGCAGAAAGGAGACCTATCAATAGGGCGAATGTAGTGGTCTTAAAACGACTGGTCGTACACAAATAATTAGCCTCTGAGTCAAAATCCCGTCTTTTCGATTTAAGAAGTCAGAGTTTTTTTTTTAATATATATATTAAAAAAAAGTTTGAGTTTTTTTGTAAGAAAAAAAAAAAAAAAAAAGAAAGGAAAAGGAAAGGCGCTAACCATGGGTGGGGTGGTGGAACATGCCCTTACAATGATACAGACAACTTTGGAGGGTAATGAGAATGAACCACGCATAAACGCTTGGATTCAAAGACAAAACAACAAATTTTCAAGCCAAAAGAGGCCATTTGAAAAGTTACAAGATGACAGAAACAGGAAAAATTGACATTTCTCAATTATTCATAATTTTTTACGTCACATTTTTATTCAAAATCCTAAGATTGATCAATTTACTTGTAATCCTAAATACTAAGTTTTAAACCACAAACCTTAAATCAAAATTTATCATTTTTATAAATTTATTGTAAATTTTAAAGAGAATAAAAAGATAAAGCAATTAAAAAGAGAAAAGAAAAGCCTCACCTACTAAAAATAAATAAATAATAAATGGCTAATGATTTTACTACTCGTTTGGAATTACAAATTTTGCAACTCAGTTCTAAAATTATCAGATAAAGTTCATTTTTTTTCATCCAATCCCAATATCTCTCAATTTCTCTATGATTTCAAAGGAATTTTATATGCTTTACACATTAAGAAAGAAAAAAATCTGAAGTTGGCCTTATCACGCTACAGTGAAAAAGAAAGAAAGACAAATAAATGTGTTCAGATCTGATAAGGGAGAAGATAGAATGGATCCCAAAAAATTAAAAAGGACAAGATTTTTGCGACTTTGGATGAATTGGGGAAGAAGCATGCGAATTGGGAATAGGCAGGTGGAAACAAAGGAGAGAAAGGCAAAAAGAGACAAGAGTCGCAGAATGAACATGAGGGGAAAAAAAAGAAAGGCCTTTCATGCTTCCCAGTTCCCATGGCGTTGTCGGCATAATTTGGCTGCCATCAGTTCAGACACAACAATCTCTCCTCTCTCTGAAAGTGAAACGAAGCATCAAGTTTATACTTTGATTTATACACCATTTTTTTGCGCCTCATCCTCTTCACGTGATATCTTAGGCCTTGCAAACGTCCAATACAATATATCTGTCCGTTAAATATGAGAATTTTCATTCCCATTACTTCGCCTTGGTTCTCGGATTCTAATAACCAAACAAATCTTTAACGTATCAATTTATTTCTCCTTGATTCTCGGATTCTAATAACTAACAATTCTTTAACGTATCAATCATTAAGCCATTTTTTTTAATACAAACGGTTTTTGTTTTTAAAATTAAGTGATATAAGAAATACTAGTCTTGCTTATGAAATTTAAATCATCAGCTGTACAACAGATTTGTTATACGGTTAGTATAGGCACAATTTTTTTTTTTATTTTTAGTTGTTAAATTTTTTTTTTTATAACCTATCACTATTAAACAAATATATTATACATCGGTAGATCTACGTTCTTTACTTATAACTACCTATTATGAGTGAGTGTTTTCATGACTTTTGTTGCTTACAACTTAATTTGAATAAAAATTTATACTGTAATAGTTAGCCATCTAATAAAGTTTCCGCTCATTTTTTTTTTTTTTTGGGGAAAGTATGATAATGGCGTTGCTATGTCTCATTTCATTTTGTAAAAACCAAGCTTCATATTAATTTTAAATGATAATTTCAATTCATGCATTTATTTCATAAAGATGTTAATTGGTAGAGTTGTATTGTAAGTAAGGCTAGTAATTAATTAAAAAAATATAGACACCAAGTCAATTTTTTAATATATACTTTGGACTGAAATAGAAGGCAAATAGGTCAACTCAAGATATGAGGATGAAAATAAAGGAGTAGGGGGGGGGGGTGACAAATGAAAGTGTATATGTTTCTTTTTTCTTTTCTTTTTTTGCCAAAATATAGTACAATCAAGAGTGTATGATGAGATATAACAAAGTCAAATGGGAATATTTTCTTTTCTAAACTTTACAATGATGGGATTAACATTCCTCCACTTTGTCCCCCTCCTCCCCTCATTGCTCTTTTTTAATGTTTATCTTTTATATGTTTTGTTTATGACATTAATTGATGTCCTTCTTCTTCTTCTTCTTCTCCTCCTTTCTTCTTTCTTCTTCATCCTAATGGGTGGAGGGTTCCCATCTGCTTTTGGCTGGAGCCATTGCTTTTGTCATAGGAAAGGAATATAATGGCAATGCCAGTGCCTCTTCCAAACCCACTTTTGGGCCCCATCTCAGGTCCAATCATGTGGGCCCTTCTTGTCTGGGCCGGCCCCATGCCACTTCTCTCCCTGCTGACGTGGCCTTGCTTTGGGAGGGGGTTGTGTCTGTTGAAGTGGAGGCTTGGGCCCACACAAGTCAGCCACTTTGACACACAGTGAATCTCTCTCTCTCTCTCTCTCTCTCTCTCAACACACACAGTATTATATGTACACCTTTGCTTGTATGGCACACTTATTGTTGTGATTGTGGTGTGGAGGAGTGAGGAGTGTGGTTTGTTTTACATCATTTCACCTTCCCATGCTCTGTTCCTTTCACCATAATAAAGCATTTAACCCACAAATGGATAAAGATGCCACTGCAGTGCCTTTGGTGGTTAGGGGTGTTGCTCAAGCAAAACTATGCTCTTGTAGGCACCACAACCTCCTCTCTCTATTCCTCTTTCCTTCTTTCTTTGACTATTAACAAAACCATTTCATTCCATTGGTTCTAAAATCATATTAAATGTGAATTTGGTTAAACATTTAAAATTTTATATCAATTTATTCTGCACCAAATAAATAAACTAAGATAAGTAAGTATATATATATATATATATATATATATATATATATATAACACAAACATATCCAAATCTAATAAAAAAGTGTTTTGACATAGCCTATCAAATTATTATTGATAGAGTCTAATAAAAAAAACACATAAATATGTTTGATATGCTTACTTATTTAGTTTATATTATATTTAATTAAATCTTATCAATCTATTAGACTTAAGTTTAAATTTTATATTATTGCTTTTATAATAAAATTATAAAATGTGAAAAATTTTAAAATAATTTAATCATGTAATACTAAATTATAAAAAATTATACACTTGACATATTATTGAAAAATAAAAATTTATTGTGTTTTAATTAAGAAGAGAATAACAATAATATAAAGTTTATCCATTTCTGTTTTTACTTTGAAATGGATTCAGATATATAAATATGAAATAATTAAATATATAAATATACAATAATTAAACTAGATTCATTAAAAATAAATATTTTAAATAGGGACTCTCTTAGCACTTTCAATTTCTTTACAGTTTTATGAATTTTTTTTTTGTATGTATTATATATTCTTAAAACTTTTCATAAAATTAAAGTAAAAGTACTTCTTTATAAATTCATTTGCACATTATTTTATAAAATTGATCGGGTTAAAATAATTTCCTCCTGCTTTTGAAGAAGACCACTAAGGACAAGGCAAATTTATTAGTGCCACTCCAGGACAAGCAAATCATTTAATACTGTATAACTACCTGACGTAAACCTCTAATCTGTCATAAAGCTCTGTATAATTAGGCTAGGTGAATGGCAGAAGGGTCCCATCCTTTAGTCACTTCATGTGATCACTCATGCTTTCTTTCGGCCTTTTTTGCTTCACAAGAAATTAATTAACTTATTTCTTTACACTATATAGGTGTCTTATCCTTTCCATCTCTTGCGTTTCTGGATCTGAGCTTTTTTTAATGTGACACTGGAAATGGATTATGTGATCCAATGAAGTTTAAGCAATGGATGGAATGCTCAAATTTAAACTTTTTTTTCCCCAAACATGTACAGTCCTTTAAAATTAATCCCACGAGTCTCAAACTTCAAAAAAGTTGAGCTCTCAGGGGGAATTCTTCAAGCATCACACCGGCAAAAAGTTCCCAGGCAGAGGTCCAAACAAACAGGCATTAAATTAAAAGAACTGCACCTGTGGGAGGTCCATGAGAGAGATCAAAACCCAGTTTTTCTTTTTTGTCTTTATCTGCAATGGTGGAATTGTCAGGGAGAGATAGTCGTTTAACGCCTTAGTCCTTTCCTTTTTTTATTTTTTATTTTTACTGGGATTTTTGAATATTTTAATAAATTAAAGATTATGTCAACATGGAAGCAAGGAAATTTTTTCCGAGTGATTTTTCATCATTTCTATAACACTGGTATAATATGCAAAGTGGGATATTGTCGTACAAGTCACTTAACAAACCTCAAACTTCTGTGTCTTAATGAAAACCAATCAAGTTAGAGAAAGGATTTCCCACGTTATGAATCCAAAGCAAACCCAGAAGAGCTTTTACGGATATTATTATTACATGGTAGTTATGACATTAGATTTGATATCATTAAGTTATAAACGAGGTTGGTTAGCTTTGCGTTGCTCAAGGAACAAATAGATTGGATTTGATCAATTTATTTTGTAATTCAATTGCGAAGTACTAAACTTAGAGTTCTAAAAAGAAAAAGATTTTAATGTGAGATACGTATAAAGCTAGGACTCTCGAGTGAACTTTCGGTATGACTTTCCTCATGATTCTCCTAAACGTTCATATCAGTTTGAATTAGTCCTATGGAATTGATCCCTTTAGATTCTCTGGTTCCCCACAATGAGAATGAAGGAAAAACATGATCAGTTTAGTTTAAATTTTGCTGGTAAGCAGAAGAAAGATGGGAGTGAAGATAAAACAAAGTAGCAGGGCAATAAATGAATGTGAATAACCAGTTATACATTTTGGGCATCTCTGGACTCAATAATGGCACATCCTCGTAGTTTCTGATCTCTGTGCTTATAGAAAAGAGGACCTGTTTCATAATTATGTTTGGGAGGAATTGTGGTCAGTTTAAAATTCTATCAATTCAAAGGAGCATTTAACAAGCACCAACTACCTCTCCCTTGAGTCTTCGTGAAGTTCTATTTAAGACTCCGACATAGTTAAGGTTACAGATTATCAGTATGAGACATTGCTTGTTTGATTATGGAAGCTTGTCAACAATTTTCAGAGAGATTGGTATCATTGCGAATTTGAAGAATATTACGGGGAAATTTTGTAAATCAGTGACAAGATGATAGTGACTTTACAGGTAGAAGAGGTGTTTCATCTGGTTTAACATGACTTCACCTTTGAACTACTTCTAGTAGTGTGTGTTTCAACTTTCAACTTGTAGAATATTTTATGGCCGATGACTAAGAAAAAAAGGAAGATGGCGATGTAGGCTTCCCAGCGAAAGATGATGGATCAGTACGAGAATGGTCTATTTTTCATTGAATTAACATGCATAATCTTTTGTCTTAGTCAATATTTTATTGCTCTCTCTCTTTCTTCCCCTGTTGAAAAGAAGAAAAACAGTGTGCCTGAAGCAAGATGCTGAAGAAAAGGGAAAGACAAATTTAAAATTGAAAATACCGTACTCAGATTATGTTAAAGAATCAAACGACCAATTTCCATAAGCCAGTTGCCTGGTTATCTGAGATCATAGGTTTTGAATAAGCCTCTAGTACATTGTACAAGAATTCAGGACGGGCAACATATGCTTATTAAACAATTATATAATTCCACTGTTAGCATATGCCATTGCTACAGTGATAAAATTTCATTCACTATATTAATGATTGTTGATCTTTAGATTGTATAATTAAATT
Organism: Delonix regia; assembly: GCA_037074485.1. NCBI lineage: Eukaryota > Viridiplantae > Streptophyta > Magnoliopsida > Fabales > Fabaceae > Delonix > Delonix regia. Next base: position 11,766,794 of record CM073455.1, read on the forward strand.
AATCCAGTGGCCAAAATTCTGCTTCACAAATAATGACACACCACAAGTAGAACCACAGAATGAGGCATCCAGATATGCATAACGTCAAGTTGTTATACATCAAACTGAGGTTATCCAAACAGGTTCAACCACCTTTTAAGAATAAAATGTCTGAGAAGTTTCCGACATCCCCGGAGAATCCGATTCTACTCATCCTTATCACTATCTGCTAAAGCTAAAAGGTGAAGCTCCAGTCATCCAAAAAAATCGAGGTAATGGTAAAGCTAACAATTCCACCCCTGCAAGCTTCGACGAGGCTTCTAACACAAAGTGACATGAGGCAGCGTCCACCTATTCAACTGGCATATTCTCAATCTCAGTAGTTTGCTATCATGTTCATAGAGACATGCAGTTGCAAGAGCGGAGGAATACTGCTCGCGCGGAAAAAGCAAGCAATAACTAAAGCAAAAACATAAGCAAATTATAGGACATACTACTCTTGAATTTTAAAAGATATATGACTGCTGATGCTAACTTAACCTGCGCCAACTGTCGCATTTAACAGGACAAAATGGGGGGGAAGAAAGTAAAAAAAAAAAAAAAAAAAAAAAAAGGGATGATATAACATCACTCATAATAGAAAAAGATGAGACGACCAGCACAAAGCCATGACAAGATTCCCATGGATATAGATCTACTCCACTGAACTTCAAATTTTCAGCTGCTCCAAGCTTTGATCTGTCTGAGATTCTGGTATGGTGTTCTCAGTCCTGGTGTCTGTCTCCTGAAGTTTAGCTGGCAGTTTATCTTGCGGAATAGGGGCACTAACAGTAAGCAGATCTTCCTTTCGGACTGGAGCAGGTTCATCTTTTCGAACTGGGGGAGCAGCATATACTGGAACAACCTGCCTAATATTGACTGGAGGGGCAACTCGTACAGGGGCAGCCTGAATCATCTGATGGGACACTGCAGCTGGCGGCGGAAGTGGGGGTGCAGAGAATACCGGTACTGCATTCCTTATAGTCACTGCAGGTGCAATTCCCCGGCAAGGTGATCTCATTTGTCGTATGGGGACATATGGTGCTGCTCCTGCTGCAGGGAATTTCATGGGACGGGTACCCTGATTTTCTGGTGCACAAGACTGTGCCATGGAATTGTCACTGGCTGCTGCCACTGCTAATGGAGGCCTGCTTCGAGGACTTTCATTAACTGTTGCCAATGAGGGCCTGCATCGAGGTGACATCCTTTGGCAAATTAGAGGAAGGATCTTTGATGTAGTGACAGGTGGAGGTTGTGGGCTCGTAGGCCTGGGACTTTGAATCTGAAATTTCTTAGGAAATGGAATTGGGGCATTAGCATTTGACATCGCCATCTTTTCCTTTAGACGGTAGTTCAGTAAGGCCCGTGCTATTGTGATCTGTTCTAATTCGTCATTGTTGTCTGGTTCAGATGAAGAACTTGCAGTTTCTTTTGCCACTGGCAAGAAGGAGAATAAGTCAGTTCACATACAATTATTTACATGGAAGACATTACATTTGACTTCAATGCAAAACAGAAAAATAAAATTTATTCCTATTGCCATAAGGCAGGTCAAAATTATCTGGCATGGTAATATTATGTCTTCTTAAGGAAAATAACTTGGGGCATAAATTAAGAACAGTACAACTCAGGAAGAACTTCTATCAGTTTGTCACTCAGATAATGGTCCTTATAACCAATAAAATAGACTACAAAAGTGTACAAGAATTTGACTTCAAATTGATGATAATTGCACCGCCCTAGTTCCAAACGACAATTTTCAAAATGCCTACACTTGCTGCAAGCCATGAGAAAATTAGCAAAATTTAAAAAACACATGGGGTGGGATAATCTCACATTTCTATTCAAAGTTCTACGTATATAATTCAGAGGACACATTTTTGAAGTTTCATATGTTTCCAGACAACAATTATTTATTCAGACAAAAGTTAGCTGACCACTTACATTGTTTTAGTGATGACCAAGCTGCCATAGCTGCATTTTTCTCTGCTTGTTTCTTATTCTTGGCAGGTTCACCAGTAAATGTGATTCCTGCCAATTCTACTGTCCCAGTAAAAACAGGTAAATGTCCTAGGCCTGATCTGTATGTTGTGTATTGTGGCAGTGGAGCTCCAACTCGTTGTGCAATTTCCTGTAATAGGTTCTTGTAGACTCCTGTCTCATCCTAAATAATTAAATGTGATAAGTATATCAGTAAAAACTACCAAATTAGCACCAGAGATACAAAAATATATAAACGAAGACTACAAAGGCCAATGAGACTGAAATATTTTGGACAGGCATTTTCTGATATAGGCATACAAAATTCTATTAGAAAGTAAAAGAAGTTAGCATAAACATGGGGTAAACAGATTGCCCTGCAGTGAAGCTGGTCCCTTTCCACTCTAGAAGACAAAGGAAAAGTTATAAACTGACATGTATCACATAGAACCATGCACCCAAGTAAGGAATACTATGTAGTCCAAATTACAGTTACAATTAATATTTTTTCCATTATTTCATAATGGTAAATTGACATGACAAAAATATGTGCACAAACCATGTGCTCGAGGACCAGTCATATACAATGGGCAAACTACTTACAAGTTATAGAACAACGGAGTAAAAAGCTTAATTCCTTTCTAAGAAACAAGTCTCAAACTCTCTTGCATACTAATGTCAAATATGAATGAGCATGGCTTAGAAATGATGACCTATACTAGCTACAGAATTTCGGCAATGTTTTTAGACTTATAATCACATATTCCCATAAGAAATAGCAGCAATTGTAAGATATTGGTTCTGTATCCACCTATGATATTTGAGTATCAGATCCATCAACTTGTAGGTAAAATTACCATATAAGGTTACAATAAAAACACCAGACTCTGATAGTGGAAAACATTCCAATTATTATTTTTATGAATCCTAAATGAAGATTACCCCATTCAGATAATCAGGCAGCACATCATAAAACGCATTTCAAGGGCAAGAAGCTACTTGTGGTTCCTTGGATACCACTGACGACTTGCCTTTTCCAGCACCTATGAAAATTGATAGCCGGAAATAAAATTCAGATTTTGGAAAATGAAAGACAGCCTTGCACATAACACAGGACATTACATCGTGTAAGTCAGTATGGACATCTATTAGAAGTGAGATATCAAGCAAGGGACTTCTGTATCCACTCTTAGTAAGTGAAACTTAATATCATTCATCCGAAGATTATATTCCCACCATCAGCAACATGTCAACATGTAGATTTCCAAAACACTACAGTTGATGTTAGAAAGTACTTGCAGAGCCAATACTCCAGTACTTACCCAATTAAAAAATAAACAGAGCTTGTAAAACCCGCTAACAAGATACCAAGCGGTTTCATAGCACCCACTATTTAGAAATCACAGAGCAACAAGGTTCCAGAGCACCAAACAAAACCGAGTAGATGTCACTTCAGGCTTATTGTGAACTTCCGAGTTTACAGCATTTCTAGCTTGAGTAGCTTCTTAGTAATATTAAAGTTTTTGCATCGGTCAAGTAGTCAGAATATCTCACTGCCCGTACCCAAAGACCAGGGGCATTTCGGTCATTTAGTGGCCAAACTGAACGCGTTAGGTTCAGGCGTCGGCAGAACAATCCCGTATATCGGCGGCGACCAACGCCGAGAAAAAGGGCATAAAACTAAGCGTCGCTTAGGATAACTCGAAGTTCATCAGGAACACAGAACACCATGCGTACGTTAGTATATAGCATTTTATTTCTCCATTAATTTTCCCTTAGAGTAAAATGACAAGGAATAAAGAAGACCGAAGCAAAAGAGAGAGAGAGAGAGAGGAAAGTGCAAGTATAACCCTAATGGAACTAAACCCGCAATTATTAATAGCAAGAACCGGCGAGAAACTCACCAGAATCCGAGCGGCGAGCGAGTTTGAGGGCCCACGGTTGGAGAGGGAATTGAGAGCAACCTCGGCCGCGGAGTGCTCGGCCTGACGTAGAGTAGAGCAGTAGTGAGGGCTCTCGAAGATCTCGCCGTTAAAGTTGACGGTGGCCTTGAACCTCGGCGCGTGATCGGGACCTTCCCTAATGCATGTGTAGGAAGGAAGGTTAAAGCAGCTCCTCTGCGCCAGCTCCTGAAGCTGGTTCTTGTACATTTCTGCTCCGTAAGCTTCCGCACTTTCTCTTTCAAGAAAGTGGTCTGATATAGGAAATGGTAGCCGGAGGCGGAGCCAGATCGGATCAGCTGGTTTCGGGTCGACCCGAGAGTGAAAGACCCGGACTTTCCTCTGTCTCGTGCTGTTGAAGCTAATTCTCCTTCAAGATCAAGTGTTTGAGGGGTTTGTTGGCGGAGAATGGGCAGGGTATAGAGAGAGAAAGCGAAGGTGTGCAGAAGAGAGAGAAGGAGAAGAAGGGGTTAGAGAGGGAAGAGGAGGAAGAAGGAGTAAAATTCTAGTGGGAGTTTTTCTTTTCAGGGAATATTATAATACTGGAAACTTATTTATTGCTATGTTGCTATTGTCAACTGAACGTTAAGCTGCTGCATGGCTGTGATCTTTTCCTAGATTTTCTAAAATTTTTTGTTTTTAATAATAATAATAATAATCTGTTTTTCCTTTGTGGAAATTAAATTTAAACAGGGATTAATATATTACTATGGCATTAACATAATGTCAAATGTTAAAGTAATTCAATTATTTTACAAATTATTCACCTAATATCTAGTAGTGTTTAGATGGCAATACAGATTTTGAGAAATTGTAAAATAGCCCTTTTCTTGAATAAGTGGTTGAAAAAAGTAGTGGTAAAATAGAGTACAATACAAATGGTAACTTGGTGGCCAGCTAAATTTATAGGCACTATAGAAAAAAGGTGAATAAAAAGTATTGAAATACGTATATCCCAAAGAATTTGTTTTGTAAATAATAATATTAATAATTAATGATAATTTTTTCGGTGAAAAAAATAATAAGAAGTTTCACATTTTTAATGAACACAGGTGAAATCTACTTATGTTTGCATTAATACCTCAAACCTATCATTCTCTAAACTAATGGCATGTACATGTGCAACTACGACCATCTGTCCCATAACCATTTAAGTGACTAAGGCAATAAATATCAAATTACCCCAACACACTCAACAAAATGTAGATTTATTATTTGGACCACATTTTTCAAAAAAATGACAATGAAGTAGTTTAAAATTAAATACAAATTTTTAGAATATTCATAATTTTAAATGTATTGATACGGTGAATTATAATGTGCTTACATAATTTTAAGATTATTATTTTTATGTTAATATTTAAAATAATAAAATTATATAAATTAACATATTATTAAAATCTCTCATTTATGATCTCTAAGTTAAGTGGCATTTTAAAAATAATTAAACATCAAAATATTAATTTATAGATAAATAAATAATTCTTCCTAGATTTGCATTAAGGATCTTGTTTACTTAATTAATGGCCATATTTCTGTAATCTCACAGACAGAAATTTAAAATTGAAATTCAATGCATAGTTATTTAATAGGCCATGAGTGTTCTTGATAACGTTGAGCAGCTGAGCATTAATAAAGGCGTGCTATTATTTATGTGAATAATAAATATCGTTGGAATCTTTCTTTAATTTAAATTTTTTTTTATAGTAATAGTAATAGTAATAGTAGTTTTTAAGATTAGATAGTGGTTGCCAAGGAGGTGATGATTTAAAGCAGTAATATCAAGTCACGTGATCAACATTAGTGAGATAATTATGGGGTGCTTTAATTATCATTATTATTGTTATCATTTTCTTGTTCGGCATCAATGTGTGGTGGCGTTGCGTTCACACTGGAAAATTTGAAAGTGCGTTCTTTTACGATTGACTTTAGTATAATACTAACGAATAAAATTTTTTAATAGTAATTTTTTTTTATAACATCTTCAAAAATAATTACACCAACCTAATTATTACATAATATATTAAAATAAGACATATGTTCATAAAATATCAACATATGTTAAAAAAAAACTCAAAATTTATATTTAATATGTCAACTTACTTTTTCTATTTTTATATATTTTCAGTAATTTTTAAAAAACAAATTATAAATTTAAAAATAAAGATAAAATTGATAATTTAAGAGGTTATTGAATAAAAATAAAAAATAATAAAGACGAGTGTTGATCAAGTTATAAATCAATTTTTTTGGTAATTATCAGAAAAATAAAAAATATATATATAAATTAAAAAATTCAGAAATAATATATTTTAGATTTATAAATAAAATTTTAAAAAGTTTTTGTAACTATCATACGTTATTATTACGTATTTATATAATAAAAAATGCACCTAAGAAACTCACCCGATGTTATTCAAAAAGAAATATTAGTAATCTTTTTGAAAATGATAAAGGTCGGGGGAGATGACAGAATAGTGGTGAGATTGCTGAAGTCAGGAGAAGACCAAGGGGTCTCCAACATCGAGGAAGTGAAATGACCAAGTTGTCCCGCACTATTTTGGGTCGCGAGGGTGAAACCAGCGGGGGGCATTATAGTAAAACGAGGAGTCACGCATAGCATTGAAAGCACTAGGGAGGGTTCATTATCATGGTGGAGTTAAGTGGGGAACAAACTTTTTTAATCTCCGAAAACGGTGAAGTTTGACTCCGCAGAATAACGAAAATGCCACCAGTGAGTTTAAGAGTGCTTTGTTGACAAAATGGAGCCACCAAATCCACAAACTAATCAATGAATGTGGCTATTCAATACGACACCTTATCATTATTGATTATTCATATCCTTACATTTAATGGACCATCATGTCTTTTTCTTTTTTCTTTTTCGGTAAAAATTATTGTTGGGTCGATGAAAATAAATACCCTGCAAAATTTTCTTCCACGCACTATGCTTTGAAAAAGTAGAAAGGTCGTGTCGTAACGCATGTTGGGTTACAGAGATGATAATATTAATAATAATTTAATGTTTTGAAAACTTATTTCTGCCATCTCCCGTCCTTTTTGGTTCAAGTTTGGAACAGTGTTCGTCAAGAAGAAGAGGGTAAAATAGAAGTTTAGTAACGGAGTTGTACGAAATTCTACTAGGTAAATTATTACTGCTAAATATCTTTTTTATTAAGATAATATATAAAAGAAAAAGAAATTTATATCTTATTTGTATGGATAATTATACACTTATTATATTATTATTGGTTAACATTGTACTTATTGTATTTTAATTAACAAGCTTGATAATAAAACTGTAAAGAATTACATCTAAGTCTAAATTCATGTAATATTAAATCTAAACTTCCACGTAATTTACGCACATTCTTCATTATTTGATCCCTCCTAATAACATTCAAAGGTATATATATGTCATCGCTCTTTACTAATTTAAGTTGGATATTTTATAAAAGTAGATTTTTAAAAAATAGTTTGAACGATAAATTACGTAAACGAAGGACCAAGAGTTTAAAATATTCTTTTGTGAAAGATCTTAAATTTAAAAATGATTAGGAATTTATTTTTTATTTTTTTTTAACTTTGGAGGACTCAATCCTAAAATTCCGAGATTCTATGGTAATACTATTTTATTATGTACTCTTGGAGTTCCTGGGAATAATTTTCGAGGTAAAAAAGAAAAAAACTTTTGAATCTTTCAAAATAACGTTTAATTTTAATATTCTTTATAATAAACCTTTAAATATATGATTCTTAATTGTAACCTTCCTGTTAAAATGTATAAAAAAAATATCGAATTGACTTCTCAGTTTGAGGTATCATTTATTTATTTATTTATTTTTTTGTGGCTGCACGGTCCTTACGTTGCTGACGCTACAGATGATCACAGACAGTATGGATGTTCAGACTCCATTGCGAAGTTCCTCTTCACAGACAGACACGACCACACGAGAAGAAATTCTATGTCGTACAATTCCTTTTGTTTTTGTTCTTGCGCATGAATCATGAGTCGTATTTCTACCTACAGAGAAAATTACATCAACGTGTTCCCATGTGTGAAACATCGAGGTCATCAGATCATTTGCAACTTCTTCAACCCCTCGTTTTGTTTGAGCTTCACAGGTTTGAATTTGGATTTGTTGGGAACATAAAAAAGCCCTCCGGGAAAAGGGGGGGTTGTAATTTAAGCAGGTAGTACACTAGCATATTTGAATTCAAATTCCATGTTAAAACTTTATTTCAAGGGTCAGTCAAGTCTTGAGTCCAGATTTGCCTCGTTAAAAATATTGAATTTTGAAATTCAATGTGGCACAATTAAATATATACTTCTGAAAAGAAATCCATATACAAACTTGAACACAGATAATCAACTTCAGAATTGCCATCAGACAGCTTGATTCAAGTACCATCTCACAGAACGTATACAACCATTGTTTGCAGTATCCATTCTAGATTAACCGAAGGGCAAATATTAAATTTTCCACATCTTGAATTCACTTAACTATTCTTACAATAAATGACTACAGGAGAGACCAACGACATTCACAATTTGACAAACTACTAATAGAATCATTTTGACATAACATGTTTTTTTCCTATAAAATGTAGTGAAAAGAAACTACGGACTGAATGAAGTACGTAGGAATTTTATCAAATAAACATTATTGTAAATTATGATAGTTCTGCTTGCAAATCACCATGAGAAGGGGCTAGAACCTAGCAAAAATATCTCGTTCTCGACATCTTTCACCCATTGACAAACCCGGTTGCAAGTCTTTATTGCCAAGGCCTGCATATGCTCATTAATGTTAAGATGGCAAGGATTCATCAAAGAATAGTGACACATATATAAAAGCAAATTGTAAAGTTCTACTAATAGTCAGCTTCTTTGTCATAGCTCTCTTAACCCCACCCCCCTTCTCATCATATATGGGACCGATTGACAGCAGTCCAAAATTTGGTATTCTTTCAATATTGAATAACTTGACATAGAATATGTTTATCAATGGAATCATTGAATCATGAATGTCTTGTCATGTTGATTCATATACTTAAATTTCAAGGGAATAAACATCAATAAATGCTCAATTAAACACTTGTCAATATAGTAATTTTCAAAACAAAAGTGAACACTATAATATGTTGATGGAGTGGAAACGCCATGGTTTGATTAGTGTGAGATATAACTTGGGTGGTTTGCTTGTTGAATCCTTTCGATCATAATGGATTTGAGAAAGAAAAGCAGAAGTCATACCTTGTCTGCTAGGGGATCAAAGGCTGCATAAAGCTCAAAATCCTGTGTCACCCAACAGAGAAGAGCTGCAACGTAAAAATGATTTATTAATTTCATGAAAGCTCAATTGAGCCTGTAATCATGTTGAACCTTTATAATTCATAGCAACTAAAGTAAACTTGGAACTGAGGCAACGCAATTGCAATGTAATCTTTATCACCAAAGTAACTTGTTTACAACAGAAAAATACAAATCATATCAAACTGCCAAGCGTTGTATTAGATCAAACAGGACATTCTATTGTTTCCAAGATAACCATCAGAACTAAACATTGAGAACACGCAAAACAAAAGTCCCCCCCTCAAACACCCCCCCTCCCCAGAAAAAAAAAAAAGGGAAGAAAGATTTAAGAGTATTGTCAGCTCATAATGACAAATGCAGAAATTATTTATATACATGCATATCCGGTATTAACAATAAGTAAGAAAACAATGAAGTAAAATATATACTACCGTAGTTTTCATCTCTTCTAAATTGAGTTTTGTGTGGCCCAACTCCTTTATCATGCATGGATGCAAACAGTTTCTGGTAAGCTCTATACAGTCTGCAAGAATGGAAGCAAGTTATGCTACTTGTAAGCACAAAACTTAAAAATAAAATGGCAATAAAATTACACAAGTACAGGCATAAAAACTGAATGAAGTCACCATTCAATTTACTACCTTTTCTGCTGTCGAGGACTATTAATCGGAGAAGAGAACTCTGAAGAAACATATTGATCCAGATATATACTGCGATATATGAAATGCCACAACCCGGCGGGACCACCAACACCAAAATAAGGTTCCTTCAATCTTTCAAGAGAATCTGTTGGAGGCCTGTGATGGCCCAAATGAGGAGATGATTCAGAACGGGTTAATGGGTCGACAAGCAGATCCTCAATGTGCATACCACCGTCCAGCAATGATCTCTGAACTTCACTAAGGACATTTGACTTCAAAAGGACTGTTTCGATACGAATCCTGTAAATTTGCAAGAAACTTTCTAAACCATGCAAGAAGCCAATAACTAAACAGAGATCCATATCTTGCCATATGCTAGCATGCTCTTTTCTCCCACTTATTCCTTTCTTTTTTTCTGTGTATTTTAGACAAAACGAAATTTCCCATTGTATTTTGGCCATTAAAAAAAAATTTACTTTCCATTGTGGTCACATAAGCAAAATTACACTATATGCCCTAATTCCAACAATACCAGTGGTCAGATTATTAACCACCAATTACCTGCAATCCTTAAGATGATAAAAGGCATCTGAACTAGTGGTTAGCAACATCAAGTATGTGTCAGCCTGCCACAAATATGCATAAGCTTTGTCAGTCAAATGCTAAATTGAATTCAAAACATATGGTAAAATAAGCAAATGGTCTATTGTATTCAAATCTCACTCACATCAAAATAATGGATATAAGCATACAAAAATGCAAAAGGATTATATCTTGGCAAGCAAACTGGAGAAAATGATTCTGACATCCTGCAGAAAGCCCAATACAAAAAATAAGAAAGTATACAAGGGTATATACAATAGTGTGATAAAACAAAGTTGAGTCATAACAATTAAGTCCAAAGTCCAAACAAATTGCTATTGCACAATATCTAAGCTGTCTCACGTTTTGAAGGGACATTGACATTCAAAATTGAGCAAGACTAAATATTTTCATAAAGTCAGCTTGATGAGAATGAATATGAGACGTAGACCATTTTGAGACTGTCCCAACACCTAAATTAAAAACGGTTTATATCCCTTAATTGTCACTCTGGTAAGAATTCTATGAAAAAACTTCAATTTGCAATAAATTTAGTTATCTGTTAAAAATGGAAGACCTGATTATAACTTCATTTACCAAAATAAACAATAAATGAAATCTCTAAACAATGAAAAGCAAATTGTATCGTCAAACCAACTACAAGATGCAACCTGTAAATTAGAGACTTGCCAAATATACTTGCCTAAAGGATTCTGAGGACATTACAAAATTGGCAAGCAGCAGCATATCGTCTGGATGTAGAGAAGCTTTCTGAGCACCAACAAGACTGACTACCTGCATTGAACCTTGAATACGTTATTGTAAGTCAGTATATTAATATATGGAAATTAAGCTTTCTGAGCACCAACCTTGTGCCTGCTCATCAGTATTGCAAACAAAACACCTGAATCAGCAACGTCTTGCAAGATAGCACCTGCAGCTTGTCTTGTAGCATATGCAAGAGGAAGACAAGTATAGGCATGAAGAAATGTAGCTGGATTCCTGAAATGGTCATATAAATAGCACCACTTACTTCCCATATATATATATATATATATATATATTGAAATAGGGGGAAACCAGGAAAGCTGAACACACAGACATCGACCATTCTCAACCCTGACAATGAAATATGCAGATAAAAAAAAAAACACCTAAAACATCCCATTTCAAAATATATGGTTTTTTAAAAGTGGGCAAGCTCAGAGCAGATAAACAAACCAATTGAAAGAATGTATTAGAGATGAGAAGACAATGTCAGTTCCTCCAAGCAGTGGTGTCATGTCAAACTTGGGATTCTTCTGGAAACATCTGTTCACTGACTTTGTTAATATAACAAGCATCTGCATATGTGCAATAGCAGGGCTATATCATATAACCATCAGAACAAAACTTGTCTGTTAAAATAAAATGCTATTGTCATAATAATTTGAGAAGCAACTGAAGCACAAGGGAGAGACATGGTCAAGCAAGCATATCAATCTAAACAAATTTTATAACTCAATTTTACCTGATCATAAATCAGCTCCAATTGTCCTTTTAATGACTCATAAGGTTCTTCTGTGCAGCTGATGCAAACTAGGTAAATTGGTCCTTTCACAAGAAAAACCACCTGCACCAAAAATTTCAAACAAAGATTTCACAAATCACAGCATGGCATGCTTGGGCAAGACATAAATAATTATAGCCACTTTCCTCTGAGCGTTAGTTACGCAAAATGGGCAGCTTACTAACAAAAAGTACAGAAGTTAGACAACATGTGTCACTTACACTTCAAAGTTAATTAAGGACTTCAAATATAATTTTGGACTAACGTAATAGTTATGAGATCTCCAAGTAATGGCTTTCAAAAGAAAACATTGCTCAAAGGCCATGAAGCACATATATCAGATACAAGACGAGTGCATATACAGATACAGAGATATGGTGCAGTTTTTAAAAAATACAAGATATAATACTCCCAGGATACTTTATATATATGTATGCATGTGTGTAAACATACACACACACACACACACACACACACACACACACACACAATATTTTAGATATTAGAATAATATCAATTGACAATAGTCTGCATATAATAATAAAAATTTTCTCTTTGCAATATGAATCTCAAAAAACTATAATCAATACATAAAATTCAAATATTCCTTCGCTACAATATTGTTAGTGGATGCCAGCCATTTACTACAATATTATATCTCCTATGATAAAGAAATTGGTCTACTTAGTACTTACCACTATCAGTTATCAGAGCCAAAAAGTGCTCTGAATCTCAATTGACAGTACCTTTGCATCTCAAGACCTCACCTTCGACCTTAAGGCTTCAGCTTGCCAAAATGCAAAAGCCAATGAAGGTGAAGGTTGATGAACCAACAACAAAGAAGCAACTTTAAGGACTTGAATCCCTAGAGATGTCAGTAATGAGGTAAATTTTCTAATGGGAGATGAAGGCAAATTCTAAATACGGTGTGCTTCCTATATCTATCAACTCATATCCACTCCATATTCTTCTCATATCTGGTCCCTTCTTACAAAAGTCAAAGACATTTTAATTCTAATATGCCTGGAGTACGTATCTAGGTGTATTGGCATCAGATATGTATCTGACACCAATACTCAGGGGAAAACTTGTAGCTGTGTTTCAGAGCTCAAAGGAAACCATATCTAGACAAAAATAAAGTAACTTGCATCATAATGAAAAACAAAGACTTCAACATGTAAACAAGTGACCAGACCTGATGCTTTCCAGCCCTCAACAATTTGACACGGTCACCCCTGAAAAGAAAAAGATAATGTTGTAAATGCCCCTCGTAGGCTGAACCCATAGAAAACACTAACCAAATATGATAATGAATTAAGTAGAAACTATCAGGTTATATGTAACTAAAACAGAACCAGCCATATACCCGTTCTCCACAAAGGAAATTATTGCTTGCAAAGTAGCTGAGAATCCTGCAAGCTTGTGTTCGTCTCCATATCTGGAAGGAAACCAAAGGTGTGGCTCAATATTTAAAGCACCAGAGCACAATGTTTAAGTTAAGCGCAAATTAAGGGAAGCCAATGTGAGGAATCACCAAACAGTAACCTCGAATATATTGGTTTGCCAGAATTGCTCAGAACAAAAAAATGCTTCTTCCTTTTCCTCCATGATATAGAAGCATCATCCTGCACTTTATTCATCAATCAAACAGAATATGATATTACAGGAATCCTCATAAAATCTGTGCTACCACGTAGCCATGAAGTATATTGTGAATAAGTGAATCAGCATAGCTGAAGTCTTAACCATAATTGCATTACAGTTCGGTCAAATTACTTTTTATTGTTGGCCAAAGATAAAGCTTGATTACCAAAACTTTCATGGTTAATGCTAATTTGCATCTTCAAAAATCATTGTCATTATTTTCATCTTCATTTTATAATATAGTACTTTCCATTAATAACATCCCGTCAATACTCCATACATATGCCAACGTCATTATCCATGTACGTGTTACATGGTTGACACACTACTTTACTAAAAACAACTCCCTACGTTTGCTAAGACTAGTTTCACGCTATTAGCTCTGCTGAACTTATTAATAATATCAGGCAACGGTTCATTGCCATGCGGATCTCTACAAGCACCTGCTAATCAGAGACATGATATTATGCGTGCAAAGATAATACCAGACTAATATACACTGTATTCTAACAACTGAAAAGAAAGACCTCGAAGGGAAACGTTTGGTGTCCTTCTAGCATCGCTCATTGAATAGGCATTTGCGACTACACATTTTCAGGTCGAAGAATTATTGCTCCTGCACTACTGCTTCATTTGCAAAACCAACTTATACTTAATAACATAATGACTACTATATTCAGAACACCGTACCCTTAGCACGAAGAGAAGAAAATGTACTACTTTGGGAAGGGAATAACTTATGGATAAACCTAACTCCAAATGGTTCAATAAGCTTAAAATGAAGTTCTTCTTCATCAAGTGAATTCCATAATACAATTGAACAAAAACGAGAAGCAATCAAATGGATATACGAGTCAATCATACTCAGTTGTTCTTACCCAGAACATGCATACAATATCTCCGATAAATTACAAGGTTCTCAAATCAATGAATAATATAGACATAACTAATATATTGACGATACATACCTCGTCTACATGTCGTTTCCCAGGAAGCCAGGACGTGTGGGGATCAGAGATTTCGTCGACTGTAACATCATTCCTCATCGCCTCTATTTCATCCTGTTCAACAGCATCGTCAATCAACGACCCACTAGTCGCACTGCTACTGCCCCTTTCACCAGCATACCCGCTACTACTAGGGCTGGACGGCGCATCCTCCTCAAGCTCCGAACCGGTCCTCCCCCATACGATACCGTGGTCGGAAGACTCCACAAACTCTCGAATATCATCATCAGCAGCACCTGAACTGCACTGAACCTGTTCATCCATTACAATCTGAGTATCCTGATTGACGTACTCAAGGGCGACGCCGTTTGTTTCTTCATGCGCAGATGGTTCACCATCGGAGGGGTTCAATGTGACTGAAGCCAATTGTTCTTCGATCGATTGAGGCTGAGGGCCAATGTCATGGTCGGAGTGAGAAGAACCCGAATTGGACGGCATCTGCTAGCAATATCCGTCGCTATCGTCTGAAACGGCAAGTACGCTTTGATTATCCGGTTGATGAATAATTCCTGTGATGTCCAGAGGAATTGAGGGTTTGCGAATTTGAAATCTTGGGCTGCCAGTCGCTGGAGTTGCCTGGCTGGTTCTGTGTGTCTCTGACCAGTAGGTGGAGGTGCCCGTTGCAATCAGAATCCGACTTGACCCAGCCTCGCCTTTCTACGAACCGGGTTAACCCAACGGGCCTCGTACAACCATTTTGGGCTTGGATCCATATGGGCTTCAATGGGCTTCCATATCAAGCACACGGCTTTCTCCTATATTAGTTTGCAGGAATTACAATTTGCTTTTCAAACTAAGACTTATTGCAAATTTCATAGTCAACTTTAAAAAAATAATAGCTCATTGCGTGGCACCTTCTCCCTGTCGCTTGGAGTTTTCTTCCTTTCTGCATCTCTTCACTGAAATCGTCGTTGCTTTCAGTGAAGTCACACTTCCCGCCCATTAGTGAATATCGTTCGCACCTTTAATCCCTGTGTCAGTATTTCCGAAGAGTTTTCCAAAACGAAGGTGAAATCTGGCCTAGAGTCTTTGCAGAAATTGGAAACTCAAGCTCTCCTACGTCCTTGCTGAAATCGTCGTCGCCTTCACTCTCAGTCATTCCAGCGCTGCTTTGGACTTTCAAAGGATAAGGAATTGCGCTGAAAGTGAGGGATTAAACACATTCAAGTGCTACTGATAGAAAACCCTAGGCATAGTCTAAGGGATCCTTACAGAAGGCCTTTAGATCTGGATAATGGCAGAAAATCCTTCAATAATGAATTGAGAGAAGATGAACAATCTTCAATCATGAGTTTTTTTGGAACATTATTTCTGTGACTTTTTCCGTGCCTCTTGCTCTAATTTTTTTTTTTTTCGATTGGTGTTTTCCTTGTAGAAGGTTTTCTTTAGTTTATAGCTAATTTGTTTTACAGTGCTCTTGGCTGAGAGATTTCTGTATATTTTAGGTGTAGTTTTGAATCTGTATTGAGCTTTATAAGGGATATATGGAGAAACAAAGATTCTTTGTCAGAGCGTCTTCTTTATCCCTTGATCAAAATATGCACCACGCCTTTAGAAATTATTGGTCTACTAGTTTAATAGGCGTCTTGATTGATGAAAAAGTGATTCCAGTCCATAGAATGGATGTTACTCGTCATGGTACTTGGTCTCGTTGTGCAAGTTTTCAAGTCGTTGGTAAGGAACGCTACATATATATTATTATGTTTGAAAATCACTATGAACAGTAGTTTATTCTTGAGAATGGGCCTTGGGCAGTTATGAATTCATTGATTGTTCTATTCAAGTAGAAGCCGAACATTGTTCTTAGAGATTTATACTTTCAAAAAGTTGCAGTTTGGGTATAGTTGTGGGATTTGCTATTAGGGTATCTTAATAAAAATGTTGCTGAAATATTGGGACATATGGTGGGAGATCCGGATGAAATGGAAGGCCGCCTACTTTTAATCAAAATGATAGATTTCTTAGAGTCGAAGTTCTCATTAATCCAGATGATCCTCTTCTCTCGGTAGTGTCTCTGAATTTGGATAATGGGGCTTTTATTTGGGTAGAGTGTAGATATGTGAACATCTTCAGGGTGTGTAAGCAGTGTTCATACATAGGCCATGTTGCTCATGATTGCATTTAGACTTTAGAGAAAATTTGTTTCGAATGTTATATAGTGGACTTCTGTTCTCCTTTAGTGCATCGTAAGTCTGCAACTTC
Source organism: Delonix regia (assembly GCA_037074485.1). Classification (NCBI taxonomy): domain Eukaryota; kingdom Viridiplantae; phylum Streptophyta; class Magnoliopsida; order Fabales; family Fabaceae; genus Delonix; species Delonix regia. The sequence goes on from CM073455.1 coordinate 11,783,674, forward strand.
TGTCAAGAAAAACTCACTTAGAACAACAACAAAGGTTAGGTCGAGGGAGCTTTCGGAATTAGCTTCTATTTTGTACATGGAATGGAACCAAAGCCTTTGGAAGACAATGATACTGCTGAAGGGATTATGACTAACCTTACAAGTGTTACAGTTGACCCCTTGTCCCCAAACCAATGATAGAATGGTTTTTTTTAATGAATATGGGAATCCTATGCTGGCTCTTCAATTCAACCCCAGGATATGGATCCTTTTAATATTACCATGCATGAGAACAAAAATCAAAATTTGCACATGGAGGTTGTGGTTCCAATAGAAATTGATGATAACGCAAGCAATACAGCCTTATATGACTTTTGTATCTCATTACGGTCAAAGAAAGAATAATTCAAATATCTCTTTCATCACGAAGATTTGCAACATTAAATGCTCTCCAACAATTACTTCTTGAAAAGTTATAAAAATGGCGAAGTTGTTGCCTTCGAAGTACAAGACAGAGAGAACAAAAAAGAGTTGAAGAGGAAAAACATTCTATAATATTTTAAAAGTTTTTATTCTTAGAGCTTAGTTTCTGGTTTTAGTTGCTTTTTAAAGCATATTTAAGAGCTGTTAAAGAAAACTTAGTTTGTAAGGGTTCATAAAAACTCACTTTTTTCTGCTACTGGGATTGTGTTTCTGTCTCAGTGGAGAAAATGATTGTTTGAAAGTTTGAGGTTGAGCTAAAAAAATCTTATGTTTGGAGTTAGCACGTGAAAATTTCGTGAAAAGTTGTAAGAAAACCATTCTGAGTGGAAAATCCCTAGGGGAAGTCAAGGGAACTGGAAGTAGGCACTGTGGTTGGCCAAAACATAATAAACTCTCGTGTTTGATTCTCTTTCCCGAAACTTTGCTTTTTAATTTATTTTTCAGTCAACTTCAAGTTTTATAGTTAACTGTTTTCTCCATTCATCTTTTCCCTTCAAGTAACTCAATTCACTGAAATATTTATAGTTGACTATCTTTCTTTCTGACTGAGTAAATCCACTATTGAAAGGTTCAATCAACTTTCTTTTATTACAGTTAACTGTTCATTGTAAATTATAGTTGATTAAAGATATTTTCAATTAACTCTCTCTTCTTCTGATAAAGGGAACACCTTACTGAAAAATTCAATAGACTGTATTTTATTTTAGTCAACTATTTATTGTGAATTATAGTGAACTAAAAATTTTTTAATTAACTATATTCGTTAAAATAGATTTTTCGCAAAAATTTTAAGAGCATTTATTCACCTTTCCCCTCTAGGTGTATTGTCAATTGGTATCAAAGTTGTGGTCTCACTTGATCTATGCTTTATAGCTAGGAGAAAAGATCCATTCTGTAGAAAATGATTTCACAACATCTTGAGGGAGCTTATTTTAGTGAGGGACACTCCACCTCAAGGCCTCCCTACTTCAATGAAAATTATTATACTCACTGGAAAGGCAGAATGAAGATTTTCATATAAGCCACAGATTACCAAGTATGGAATGTCATTGAGCAAGGGTCAAAATTTCCTAAAATAGAATAAGGGGAACTCAAACCTGAGGAAGAATATAATGAGGAGGACATCAAGATAATTCAGGCAAATGTTAGAGCCATAAACATCCTTTACTATGTTGTCAACAGTGAAGAGTATGATAAAATTTCAACTTGTGACACTGTATAGGAGATGTGGGACAAATTAGAAGTCACACATGAAGGAACAACCAATGTAAAAGATTCCAAGATAAGTACTCTGCAATATGAACTGGAACTGTTTGAGATGAAGGAAAATGAGGACATGGAAGTTATGTTCAATCGATTCTTTAAAATTATTAATCAACTGAAACTACTTGGACAATCCTACACAAATCATGCAACAGTAAAAAATGTGCTAAGATCTCTTCCAAAAAGCTGGAAATCCAAGGTGGACAATATTGAGAGCAATTCAAAGTTCAAAGAATTAACTTATGATGAGTTAAGAGGAATTCTTATAGCTTACCGAAACAATTACCTTAAGCGCTATGAGTTCAAAAGAGAAAGAAATATGGTGCTTAAAGCTATAGCAACTTCTGAGCAGCAAGAGGATAATGAAAGTGAAGTAGACTTACAAGACCTAGCCTTTTTCTCAAAAAAATTTGAGAAATATGCTAGATAGAAGGGTAAGCTCATGATGAATAAAAGAAACTTTCCAAGAAAAGAGTTCAAGAAAGATGATCAAGGGAAGAATTCCATAACCTGTTATGAATGTGGCAGAAATGGGCACATTCGTTTTGATTGCCCTTTCTTGAAGAAAAGATTTAGCAAAACCTCAAACAGAAAAAGAGCAATTGCTACATGGAGTAATGATGAAGAAGATGAAGATAAAGATGAGCTAGAACAGGAAATAACCAACCTATGCTTCATGGCTATATCAGAAAATGAGGTAACTACTAATTCCTCTGAAGAAGAATTGTAAAATATTTTAAATGAAATGTTTGATGACTTCGAAAAATTGTTCATTAAATACAAAAATTTAGAAAAAGAGAAACAAATGCTTGAGAAAAATTTTCAAATTTTAAAAACTGAAAGTGAAAAGGTTTTAAGTGAAAATAAGAATTTACAAATTAAAGTTTCTACATTAACTACAGACTTAGCAAAGTTTGTCAAATGAGAAGAAAACTTAAATATGCTTTTAGGAAAATAGAAATGTAGCTTTGACAAATCTGGTTTTGGCTATAATAAAAATAACTCTATTAAATTATACAAGAATTTTTTTTGTAAAATCTTCTTCCAATACTGTTTATATTCATTGTCATAGAAAAGGACATACTTGTTACAAATGTAAATACCATAAAGATAAAATGATATGGATCCCTAAAGGCAATTCTACTGCCTATACTTTCAAGAAAGGATCCAAGCAAATTTGGGTACCTAAAACAAAGCAAATTTTTTTTGTAGGTTTGCCTCTAAGGAATAACTTTCAGAAATAAATGGTTCTTGGATAGTGGCCGTTTGAGACACATGACACGAGACCTCTTCAAGTTCACTTCAATACTAATAAAGGATGAAGGATTAGTCACCTTTAGAGATAACAACAAAGGTAAAATTGTTGGCATAGGTAAGGTACAATTACTTCCTGATTGTTGTATAGCAAATGTGTATCTTGTAGAAGGACTCAAATATAATCTTCGTAGCATTAGTCAATTATGTGACAAACACTACAAAGTAATGTTTGAATTACTTCAATGGTGACAAAGCACTTTTTGTTGGGCAAAGACATGAGAACATTTACATCTTCAACACAGAAGATTTATTTACAAAGAATGTTACATGTCTTTAACTGTTTGTAATGACTCTTGGGTATAGCATAAAAGATTAGGTCATGCTCGCTTGCATTTCATTTCAAAACTTTCTAAACTTAACCTTGTTAAAAGGTCTTCCAAAATTAAACTTTGAAAAGGATTATATATGTGATGCATGTCAACTTGGCAAACAGACTAAGTCTTCTTTTAAATCTAAGGATTGTGTATCTACTTCTAGACCACTCCAATTATTATATATGGACTTGTTTGAACCTACTCAAACTAGAAGCTTCAGTGGAAAGAGTTATGTTTTTGTCATCATTGATGACTACTCAAGATATACTTGGGTATACTTCCTAAGTCATAAAGATGAAACTTTCAAATTCTTTGAAATATTTTGCAAACAAGTTTAAAAGGAACAAGGATATTTGATATCAAGTATTAGGAGTGATCATGGTAGTGAATTTGAAAACAAACTGTTTGAAAATTTCTACAATAAGCATGGATTTAATCATAACTTCTCTTCTACTAGAACTCCACAACAAAATGGTGTGGTAGAAAGGAAGAATAGAATATTACAAGGTATGGCTAGAACTATACTTATCGACAATAATTTTCTTAAATACTTTTGGGTTGAAGCTATAAATACTGCTTGTTATATTTTGAATTGTTGCTTAATAAGGTTCATTCTCTTGAAAACACCCTATGAACTTTGGAAAGAAAGAAAACCCAATATTAGTAATTTTCATGCTTTTGGTTGCAAATGCTTTATTCATAACAACGGTAAAAACAATCTGGGGAAGTTCGATGCTCGCAGTGACGAAGGTATATTTCTAGGATACTTAACCTTTAGTAAATTATATAGAGTCTACAATAAACATACACTAGTAGTGGAGGAATCCATGCATGTAGTTTTTAATGACTCTAACTCAATTTCTAAGAAATGTGTAGTGACAGATGATGATGATGAACCTACGTCCATCATTGTTCAGTAATCAAATCAAAAAATTCAAGAAAACGTGTCTAATTTAAACAAAAATAAGAAAACTCAACCTGATCAAAATTTCAGTCAACTGAACACCAATCAAAGATTTTAGTCAACTGGAAAATGAACACAGTCAATTGGAAAAATCCAGAACAGAATAAAGACTTCCAAGAGAATGGAAACACTCACCCACTTATCCTATGCAATTCATTCTTGGAAATCCACAAGAAGGACTAAGGATCAGATTATCCTTCAAGCAAAACAACAACTTGGCTCTTCTCTCCCAAATAAAGCCTAAAACAATAGATGATGCATTAAATGATGAAGGATGGATCCTAACCATGCAAGAGGAGCTGAACCAGTTTAAACAAAATGAGGTATGGACTCTTGTTGAGAAACTGAAGGATGCCTCCATAATAGAGACTAAATGGGTATTTAGAAATAAGTTAGGTGAGCAAGGAAAAGTAATAAGAAATAAAGCTCATCTGGTAGCCCAAGGATACACTCAATAGGAAGGTGTTGATTATGATGAAACCTATGCTCCTGTTGTTAAATTAGAATCCATTAGAATGTTACTTGCTTGTGCTTCTCACATGAATTTCAAATTGTATCAAATGGATATCAAGACAACATTTTTAAATGGTTTTATAAATGAAGAAGTATATGTCAAACAACCTCTTGGGTTTGAAAATGAAAAATTATCTAACCATGTGTATAAACTTTATTTTCTTATATCAAATGATTTTAAAGAGGAAATGCTGACACTACCTTGTTCATTAGAAAAACTAACAAAAAAGCTATACTTGTACAAGTTTATGTTGATGATATCATTTTTGGAAGTACTAATGATGATCTATGCAAGAAATTTTCTAACTCATACAAAGTGAATTTAAAATGAGTATGATGGGTGAGATGACTTTCTTCCTTGGTCTTCAAATAAAGCAAACATATAAGGAAAACTTCATCAGTCAAACTAAGTATACAAAGGAGTTACTCCACAGATTTGATTTTGAAAGTGCAAAACCTATGGGAACTCCCATGAATCCTTCAACGCATTTAGACAATGATGAAAATGGTAAGACTTTGATCAAAAGGTATATAGAAGTAAGATTGCTTCTCTCTTATATCTTATTGTTAATCGCCCTAATATTATGAATAGCATCTGCATGTGTGCTAGATATCAAACTAGTCCTAAAGAATCACACTATGTTGCAATTAAAATATTATTCATATATCTAGTAGGAACTCAAGATCATGGCTTATGGTATCCTAGAATTAATCACTTTGATCTAGTTAGATAGAAAGACTATGTTGCAGGACATAAATTAGATAGAAAGAGCACTAGTGGAACTTGTCAAATGCTTGGCAAGGCCCTAGTCTCTTGGTTTAGCAAGAAGCAAACCTCAATGACATTATCTACCACTGAAGCAGAATATATAGCACTTGGAAGTTGCTGCACTTAACTCCTGTGGATGAAGTAACAATTTAAAGATTACTCTTTATCTCTATCACAAATCCCTATTTACTGTGACAACACAAGTACTATATGTCTAACAAAGAACCTGATTCATCATGCAAGAACAAAACACATCAAGGTTCACTGTCATTTTATTTGTGATCACGTTCAATAAGGAACCATTGAAGTAAACTATGTTTAAACTGAATATCAGCTGGCTGACATCTTCACTAAGCCTCTTCATGAAGACAAGTTCAAATTTCTATGTTATGAACTTGGGATAATTGAATTGTGTGAAAAATAAGTTTTTCTAAACTTCTTCAATCAACTGTAAATTTTTCAATTAATCGAATTTTTATGTTTTTCGTCGACTAAAAATTCCTAGTTAACTGAAATCTTATAAAAATAGTTAATTGAAATTTTTTCAGTTACCTTAAATTTATAAACTTCAGTTAATTATAAATTTTTTAGTTAACTAAACTTTAGACAAACAAGTCAACTGTAAAATTTTTCAGTTAACTACTTTAAATACAGTTGACTATATTATTTTGAGTTAACTGATTTTTTTGTCTAAGGCTAAAATTTCCATATGAAAATGAGATCCAAAATGATGTGCTTCACTGATCATCAAGTTAAATCTATCAGAGACTCTCGACTTTCCCTCCATAACCATTGTGATAGTTACATCATGAGCCATTTCTTGGGAACCATCTCTGCAACTATCACTATTCACAGACTGATAAGAGAAGACAATTTTCAGCTTTTTCTTGAGACACAAGAATATCAGACTCTCTCTTTGTCTCTCATATTGCCTATCTTGTGCCTTAGAACTTGCGAAAACTTCATCTCAGAACTCTCTCTTTCTCTCTGTTTTATTGTGGACTGGACATTAGAGCAAATTAGCATGCTTAGACAATTTAAATCTCAGCCCATAACAAAAGCCCATATCAGCAAGAAAGTGGAAGACAACTCATAAGGTTATCCAGAGCAAATTAGCAAGCTTGGACAATTTCTTACTAATTTGCTCTGATGTCCAAGCTTGCTAATTTGCTCTGATGTCTAGGCTTACTAATTTGCTTTGGATAACCTTGTGAGCTATCTTCCACTTTCTTACTAATATGGGCTTTTGTTATGGGTTGGACATCAAAGCAAATTAGCAAGCCTAGACAAGTTAAATCTTAACCCACAACAGAAGCCCATATCAACAAGAAAATGGAAGACAACTCACAAGGTTATCTCTCAAACACAAGTACGAAAAGTTATCTTAAAGAAACAAAAACTCAGCACTTCTTTGAGATTTAAATTGTCCAGGCTTGCTAATTTGCTCTGATGTGGGCTGGGCTTTGTTTTCAGCATTTGGTTTGTCATTTATCAAATATGGGTTTAGGTCATTTCACTTTTAGGCTAACAATCTCCCTATTTTGATGATGATAAAACCAAATGGAGAAATTGTAAGAGCTCCCCCTAAAACTAAGAATCTTTACAAAGCAAAGAATATAACAGCCAGCACACAGGATATTATCACAGTAATCATAATATTGGTTATTGAAGAATTATCACAATATCATTCATCATAGTAACATCCATTCAAGATCAATAATATCACAGTAATATTTCAATATCATCCATCAAAGTTAATCAAGGTCAATATAAAGTATTGTAAGTAATAAAGGTAATACAAAGTCCCAAAAAGATAGTTAACTGAAAATAAATGTAAGAAAATTAAAGTTAATTGAAGTTGTTCTCCCCTTTTTTGTCATCACTCAAAAAGAGAGTGAGCAAAAAGAAAAGTCATCATAGGACATATATAAACCATAAAGAGAGAAATCCAAGTCAACGATGCCTCAAAGTCTGAAGAAACTGCTAAAGACCCACATGAGATTAAAGTATAGTGTTCTGAAGGTCCTGAAAGCATTGAGTTAGTTAGGCTTCGCCCTGTTGAAGAGCAGCTTTGGCATCTTAGAGGTCAATGTTGTTTGTTTCTTGTTTGTGATTGTATGTATTTAACTGCCTGCAAATGATAGAAGGCTCGAATTGAACCTCACTCAGTTGGATGTGCATAAAATCTATAAGGGTAAGCATCTGAGTCTATTTATTAAGCAAGGTGTTGAGTATCTGAAGTGGGTTAGGAAGGAAGTTGCCCACTATTGAGGATGGTTCAGTTTAAGGTGTAAAAGAAGATGGAGGAACAGAAGCATCAGGAAGATCAGAAGGAGTAAGAACAGGTTACGCTGTAGGGTTGTCAAGATCAGCCATTCTTATCCACCTTTCATCCATAAATTTGTATTTCATTAATTTAAAGGATGAAGCATAATAGATCGCTGTAATCTATTTGCAAGGGTGCTAATCCAAATTGACTCCCTGATCTCTGAACAGGTGAGTAAAAACCATGCCATAGGGTAGACTGGAGGATGGATCCAGGTGAGTGCTGCTTTCCAACATATATTGAATGATCCAATGATGAAGGTATATAGGTAGCTAAGCATGCAGATAAAATAACAATAGCAATTCTCTTTTACTTAGGACTTCTAAAGACCTAATCTTAGGAAGAACACATATGGTAATCATGTTAGCTTGGACTCTGTCCTTGAAAGAGAATGCTAGCCCATTCAATTTTTTGCCTTAAAAAAATTCACTCCTCTTTACGAATTCATTTTCAACCTCTTTAAAAGTGAAGCTAAAAGTTTTAGGCCATTTGCTCTTACAAAAGAACTTATCTTCAACTTTAAAATGCATGTCCAAAATGCCAGCTATTATGCCTTCATCTACTATTATTATGACCTTATCAACTAATGATTCAAGAGTGGACTCATCACCCAGAATAGATAGATTTGTATAAAATTTTCTAACCAAATCTTCATAGACAGGCTCAAATAAGGTAAAAATGGGGGACCATCTTAAGTTCCTTATCTTTGGTTCAACAAGAACATGGAGATTCGCTATTTTGTCAAAGAATACAATTCGTCCATGTGCTATGGGTTTAAAGTCAAAGTGCTATTTGAATTTGGTCTCATGTTCAGTAAACCAAAAAATCTCAAAATATGAGAGGAAGAAATACCTTTCCCTTTGGCACTTTTAGGTTGCGAGGAAGAGGTTGCATTCCTTGTTGAAAACTAAGTAATCTGAAGAGGTAGAGGACTCTCCACATGGGTTTCTTCAGTCATGGGGGTTTCCTCAGTTACTAGGATTTCTTCAGGCATCGGGGCTTCTTCAACATTGATAGGATGTTTGTCTTCTTCTGGTGAAGATAAACATCTCAGAACAATTCCCTTCTATAAACATGTAGAATGGGTTCTTTCATATCTATGTTTTATGTTGTCCTTTGAAAAACTTATAAAATAGGCGTTGCTTAGTAGTGCCTTTTTATTTTGATGTTATCTTTTCACCTTTGCTCTAGTCCTCGATTGCAGGATGATCGTGGAACGATGAACATTTTGAAATTGATATGGAGGGAATATATAAGCATTTTAAATATAGGCTGGGGAAAAGATGTTTTTGAACAATATTATGAATCTACATTTTTGGAACCCCACAGAAAACACAAACCTTATTCTACTCAAAATGTCATATGAAGACTAAAAGATGGTACTAAATCCTATATCTTTAAAAGATTCTAAATCTGTATTTTTTTAAGCCATAAAAGAAACGTAAACTTTGTTGACTCTTTCATCCAATGACAAGGAAACATAAACTCCTTCTCTCTCTTGATATTTCTTCTTCATTGGAGCTATTTAGAACATAGGCCTATATTCTTCACTCATAAACAAGCCCACGCTTGAGAATCATTCTTAACGCGCAATGGAAGTACTTTTTAATAGGGCTTTGAAGCAAATTTATTTTCATTATTGCCAATGAAAAAGATAAAGAGACATTATATCATGTGGACTTATCGTCGCAAGAAACGAAATCCATCTACTCTTAACCTTGACTCAACCATAAAATTTCATGAAGAAATGGATGACATTGATGTCATTGAAGAATTTGAAGCTAAAAGGGCTTGGGAAGCTATCTATGGAAAGCTTATCAGGGGCCATGAGTATTATCAGCTGGAACTATCGTGGTTTGGGGTAAACTACAACAATTCAAAGCCTCAAAAGCTTAGTTTGCAAATACAAGCCTGACTTTTTATTCTTATCTAAAACTAAGGTTGCTATTCAAAATGTAATGAAAAAAATTGCCCCTCTTAGCTATTTGAACGTCTTTGGTTTTGACTTGTGTGGCAAAAGTAAGGGTAGCTTTCTTACTTGGAAAAATTTGTTTAACTATACCATTATTGATAGTTGTCCCCACTGGATACATATTCATGCTTTTGATGCAACTGGGAAATCTATGTACATAATGTTTGTTTATGGTTTCTCTAAGTTATCACACAAAAAGCAACTTAGGGATTGGATTGCAAATATTGCACTCTTTATCACTAAATCTTGACTTTTGATTAGTGTTTCAACCAAGTGCACTTATCTAAAGATAAGTTTAATAATTTTTCAGCCTTGCCAGGTGCACAAGGCTTTGGTAACCTTATCGAGTAATCCTCTTTCATTGATTTAATCTAAAGGGGCAGTAGTTTTCATGGACTAACAATAGACAAGTTCTAGATTTTGTTTAGGTGTGAATTGATAAAGTCATTTTTAATATTGCAATTTTTGCCAACTTAGTTTTTAATATTTTGAATCAAATTTCCTTAATGCAAAGATATAAGGTATTCAACATGGGCTCAATCTTACAATGGGTCCCCAAGCTTCATTGTTTATAGGAAACTCCAATCCATTTTCTCTGCACTTTGACAGTGGAATGGCAATACAATTGGTAGCATTTCAAACAAAATAAAATCCCTTAAATTTGGCTTGCATAAAACTTAAAACAATGTTTTTGACTCTTAGGCCCTATTGACATAGAAAGATATCATATATTAATTAGAATTCTATATTGATTATGAAGAAATTATATAGGCCTAGAGAGCTTGTCAGACTTGGTTTGTCCATGGGGATCGAAATACTAAGTACTTTCTCACTCTAGCCTCCAAACAAAAAGTTGCAATTTTATCCTTTCCTTTAAAAATGATCACAGTGAATGGGTTGATGATCAAGACAATTTAGAGCAACTTGTTTATAACTATTTCTGCTTAGTGTATTCAATCCAAGATTAATTAGAAACTAATCTAATTCAAAATCTTTTGCAAGATTACCAGATCCGAAGAATTTTGAAGTGGTACAATAGCATTCTTCAAACTAAGTTTTCTATATAGGACATTAAAAAAGTTACATTTGATCTCTATGTAGATAGCGCTTTGAGGCCTAATGGTTTCATTGTAAGGTTCTTTCAAGAGCATTGGAATATTGTAGGAAGTGATATTTGCAATATGGTAAAATATTTTCTTCAAGGTGGCTACATGCTTAAAAGTCTTAACAAATTCCTAATTAATCTTATCCCAAAAACAGAGTAGCCACATACTATTAAAGACTTTAGGCCTATTTCATTATGCAATATGACCTATAAAATCATCTTTAAGGTCCTTTGTAATCGATTGAGTTGTATCCTAAATAATATTATTTTTAATAACAAAAAAAGAAGAAGCATATATATATATATATACACACATACTATATAACATTCTAAAAATGTACGTAGTTATATATATATATATATATATATATATATGTTTTTTATAAGGGTATAAATAATAGTATAACCTCCTAGTTAAACCCAAGATGACTTTAAGAATAACATTAAACAAATAAAATAGAATTTTAAGGACTAAAATGGAATAAAAAATAATGTTTAGGTAGAAATTATAATTTAATAGGGACTAAAATGAAAAAAAAGTATTGTCTGGGATAAAATTATAGTTTTAACTTTTTAGAAAATTGTCAATAGAATGCGATCGAGACATAAGGACTAGACTAAAAGGAGAAAATAATGTTTAGGTAAAAATTATAATTTAACAATGACTAAAATGAAAGGAAAAAATAGTCTTAGACAAAATATAATTTTAACTTTTTATAAAAATTTGTTGGTAGAAATATATCAGTAGGCATCTTGCACAGTAACTTGCATGGTATTAAATAGTAACTTGCATAATAACTTGAAAATTTTTATATAAAGCACAAACGATTGTTAGTTTTCTCATTCAAAATGAAAAGAAAGAGAGGTTGTGAAATAAGCATTTTGTAGAAAATTCATATTTGAACTTGTGTGAAAGGTAGATTTGTGGATATCTCTTCAATCGGGGTTGTGCTGTAGGAATAAGGGATCTCTATTATCAATCCCTATCAGTGAGTGTATAATTAGCAAAGTCAGACATTTTCTTTTGTCAAATGTCTTTATTTTCTTGTCCAACTTTCAATTTTCTTATTCCATACTTTGCATTTTATTGGGCAAACAAATCTATGTTCTTTTTAAACTTTTCAACTACATATATATGATATATAAAATAACACAATGATAAATGATATTACTAAATTGTATGAATTATTGCTATTATGAAAGGCACTTAGTCTATGAGAAGTGGAAAGTGAAGGTTATATTATATAAATTAAGTAAGAAGTATTATATGAAAGGAGAAAGGTTATGGTAAAACTCTTAATTATAATTGCTTCCTTTACTTTATCTACATATTTCATGTTGGTATTTTATCTAAGTTTATTTTCTGTGATTGTTGCATTATTATATTTTCCATTTTAATCTATTTATATTATTGTCACTTCTCTCCTAAACCACTCTTTATTTTATTTTATCTTCAAGATTATTTTTATTTAAATTACTTTATGGTAATAAATATGTTTAAATAAAATTATTTATTTATGTATTCTATTTACACAATTTATTTATATTCAATGGATTTTATAATTTAAAAGATGGATGGGAATTCATGTAAGAACCCAGTAGCTGTTAGCGGGGGTGACGGTCTTAGTGTACCTTGTTGAAATAAATTATTAAGACGTATTTAGTAAAAGGATACGGATATAAATTATTGAGATATATCTGATAAAGGAATACAAGTATAAATTATTGAGACGTATCCAGCAAATGGATACGGGTATGAATTATTGAGACATATATGATAAAAGGATATGGGTATGAATTATTAAGACAAATCTGGTAAAGAGATATGGTATGAATTATTGAAACATATCTAGTAAAAGAATATGAGTATAATGATCTTGATTTTTTTCCTTGATATCCACTTTATACAAAATTATAAGATTTGGAAATGGTGTTTTTATTTTATTGAAAATTGTTTCCTTACTTAAATAAATGTTTGTTAAAAACTCTAAGGTTTTATTGTTTTCCCTTCAAAGATAATTTATCCTCAGAGAGGTCTTAGGCAAGGAGATCCTTTATCTCTACTTTTTTGCATCATTTGCTCGAACATGCTTTCTTGTCTTATTCATAGTAAAGAAAGGGAGAATGAGTTAAACACTGTATATTCTTTGGGCTTACTATTAGTTTTCAAAGTTGCTTAGGCTCTGCTTGGTATAAGGAATTAAAATTAGAATATAGAATTCTAATTATTATTCTAATAGAATTAGAATTGATTTGGAATCTTAAAATTCATGTTTGGATCATCTGAAGAATTAAAACGTGAAATTACAATTCCATATGGAATTCTAATTGTACTGTATAAATGAGTGGTAAGTATTATAGAAAAACATTAGTATGCATATATATATATATACACACACACATATACACATAATAAAAACAATACAAAATTAATATTTTTTTTAAGAAAATATTTTTCTCTTCAGCTGGTTTATTCAATATACACATAGTGATTGTGACACCATATTTTTCAATATGTAATAATTATGAAAAAATTATATGATTCAAATTTAATGTGTATGCACAAGTAATGTCCATTCATGATCATGAATATACATGTATGTACTATGCTATGTTATAAGCACACATACATAAATATGCATAGAACGATTTTGTGTTATGATATAATATAATGTTTGTGTATGTATAAACATATACGTAAATACTATATAATATTATAAGTGTATGCTGTCATGTTGCGTGCTTATACTTGCATGCATGTATGTATGTACAATTTGATGTCATTATGTGTGTGCAATATTGTGTCTATGCATTCACATGCAAGTGTATATGTATGTGCATAGATACACATTTACGCATACAATGTCATTGTATTGCATGAACATATATGCATATGCAATTTTTTTTTTATTTATGAGCATATATAAAATGTTCATATGTGTTTGTATAAGTGTATGTACAATATTATATCAAGTATATGCATTTTAGATCTTTTGAAATTTTACGTGTTAACATGTGTTTGTGTGTGTAATATTATGTTATGTATTTTTTCAATTTTTAAATTTTTTTGGTTACATATTCTAATTTTAAAAAAATGAAACATGACCTATCCCAATGTAACTCCATTAAATCCTAGTCGGGTCTCGAGTCTTGCAATAGAGGCCTAATCATTAAAAAAAAAAAAAAAGAAGAACATATTGTGTTAGGAATAAAAGAGTTATACTTCAATTTTGAGTTTTGAAATTGCAATTTTTGAGGTTATGAGTAAGAATTGGAAATGACTCTTATTAGTTCTTTTTGAATTTTATGCAATTGGTACATGGAATTAAAAATGTAATTCTAGAAGATTAACTAAACAAAAGAATTGGAATTGTTGGGTCTAATTCCAATTTCATACCTTAATTCTAAGTCTAATTCCTGACGCCAGACGGGGTGGTATGGTCTTTATCCTTAATAGCCACTTTAATTCAATAAAATTATGGTTGGAATGTTCAAGGTAAAATATGCGAGTAGACTTGGCAAGTATCTAGGAGCTTGGGTTGATGATGATAAACATAAAAGGCAAATCTTTTAGGATATTGTTGACAAAATGGGTAATAAATTAACTTCCTCGAAGTCTAAATTATTGTCCCAAACTGGAAGATTAACTCTTATTAGATTGTTACTAACATCTAGTTTAGTATATCCTTTGTCATGTTACCATTTTCTAAAGAGGTACTGCTTTCTCATCAATACTAACATTGCTAATTTTTTCTAAGGTTACTTTTCAAGCTCTCCTTGAATGTAGCTGGAAAAATGTATGTAAGCTAAATGAAGTTAGAGGATTAGGAATTAGGTCCATACACCATCTAAATCTTTCTTTGCTCACCAAGCATGTTTGGAAAGTTATTGGTGTACGGAATTAAACTTTCTTCTTTAGGATAATAAAGAAAAAAATATTGTCATTCTTCGTATCAGGGGATTTTTTAGTGAATGGCTGGTTTTTCCTGAACTTAGAAAGGGATTATAAAATCTTATGATTTGATTTATAAGAAGCTTAGTTGGTAACTAGGTAAAGGAACAAATATTTTAACTTCTCATCCACTTTGGTGGCCTATGTAGTCAGGTCAACCTAAAATTATTTTGCAGGTTTCTAAACTTACTTTGCATCAATATTATACATGGAATGTTCCATTTGTTCGGAGTCTTTATCCTGAAGAGATAGCCAAGAACATTCTTGCTACTTAGATTTCCTTTACCAATAAACCTGATCTTTTTATATAGAATGGGAATCAACTAGGTTCTTATATAATTAAAGACGGGTATAAGGCCCTTTGCTTTGATTCTTGGCAAACAATGTCAAGTAACTTTACTAAATGGAAATTACTTTGGCAAATTAAGCTTCCTCACAAAATTCTTCTTTTAATTTAGCATTTGATTAACAAAGTTCTCTCCTTAGGAGATGTTTTAATCATCATTTGAATATCAAGTCAGAATGTTGTTTTTGCCAATTTACTCTAAAATCTGCAAATCACATTTTATCTCATGTACATTTGCCAAGGCTATATGGTTTGTCTCCCTATTATCATTGCATATTGATTAATTTGACGACCCAAATATCATTATTTGGTTAAATACCTGGTTGAAGAATGGAAAGAAAAATGACAATTGCTTTGAGTACTTTACTCAACTACTTCTTGTCACCTTTTATGTAATCTAGTATATTAGAAATAATGTGGAACATAGGGGTGAAGCTCTTAATCCCTTAAGTGCAATCCAACTCATTATATGTATGGTTAATAAGTATTAATAAGCAAGAAAAAACATTTTGGGTTCTCATATAGAAGTCATGCAACAACATAGTAACTCTACCTCTGATCTTCTATCACCCTTACCTTATGGATGGACTATGCTTACTTCAATCGATAGGAAAAACAAGGGGAACAGAAGATTTAGAATTGCCCTTCATATCTGGTTAGATAATTACCCTATACACTGCTGGAGTATGATTGACAAAGATAGAAGGCATGCAAAATTTTTTTTCCTAAATTGTATTAAAAGGCTTTTGTCTTGGTTTCTTTCATCGGATGTGTGTTCTTCAAGCCGTAATACATCAGTTCAAATTCTCTTTCCATCTCAACATTGGCTAACCCTTGTTGGGTAAGGCTTCTAATAGGAGAGCACTACTAGGATGATTGCACTAGACATTCACAACCTAGCTAGTAGTTTCGCATCCATCGCTTTTAAAATCTCTTTTAATCAATCAACAACATCTCCCTTTTTTCCTTCCTCACTGTTTTAATAGGAATAGTTTATGTATTTTCCCTAATATCGTTTACCTTACTTGGTTTTGATATAAAAAAAGCTTTAAAAAATAATAAAACATACCATCATATATAAAGGTGTGTTTGGATGAATATCGATAAAAATAATAAATTAGCCAAAATAAGTTAAACTATTATTTAGTAGTTTTTTTTTTTTTCAAATGAAATGAAACAACATATAAGGACCTTTAAAACCACTTGTTTTTATTTAAAATTTGATTTTTTATTACTTTCAAATTCTTTCAAATTATAATGTTTAGGATAAAATGGAATTAATAAATTATAAAATTACAATCATATCTTCTTGCATTAAAAATCTTTTAGAATTGCATTTTAGCTATATGAATAATATTAAAAATAATAATTTGTAAGTCATTCTATTTGATTAATGATTCCTTCAATTTGTTTGAAAAACTTTTAAACAATGGAATAACATATAATTTTCATTCAATTTCTTGCTAATTCATTACATTTCATCATGGAAAAAACTAAAAAGCATTTCTCAATATCTTTACTATGTTATTTCCTAATTAAAATACGATAAGTATATAATTTTTTAATTATATCAAAACACAATTATAGTTATTGTAAATAACTATATGCTTTTCAAATTAAATTAAACACTTTTTTACATTATTATTAGTTATAAATGCACTTGTCATGTTATAACTAAAAAACTGACAACAAAGATATAAAAAAACTATATATAAATATAATCATTTCATTATTTGTCATGTTATTCAATTTCTGTATAAACTCTAAAATATAGCCTAAGCAGAAATGGATGTGTAATGTTTTGAAAAATATTGTATTACACTTCAAATTTAATGTATTAATTTTGGAATTAAAATTCAACTCCAAATAATAAAATGTATTTTTTTTATTTTTATTTATTCTCAATTTAAGAATTTGAACCATTGAAATTTTCATTGAATTCCATTATTACATGAAGCCAATCTTACTTTTATGAAGGAGCTTAAATAATGCAACATGAATTATAATTTTAACTCATTTTTAAATAACTCAACTGTGAAAAAATACATATTATTATTGAGAAAAATACTTTGTTAATCTCTTACTTATTATAAAATTCTCATTCTAGTCATTTACTCATTGAAATTCTCAAAATGATCCCTCACTTCTTAGAAAATGTCACACTTTGTTTCTTATTTTTTTAAAAAAATATCAAATTTAATATTTCTATTAAACTCTAAATTAAATGAACTAAATCTAGTATTAAAAAAAAAGTGATATTTTTCAAATAGTAAGAAATCATTTTATATATTTCAATGAGTGAAAGATTAAAATGACAATTTTATAATGAATGAAAAATTAAAATAATATTTTACTCCATTATTATTTTAACTTGTATAATTATCACAACCTAGTAAATTTCTCGGAGGAACCATTGGACCAAAAATTATTTGTATTGAGGGATATATATCATCTTTCTCCGCGTTTCACCAACCCAACTTCATTACATTTTGTCGTTTAGGTTTTGTTCCCTAGCGTAAAACGACATAATGCCAGACGACAGTGATCACTCCACAAAATTAAAAAAAGAAGAGAGAGAGAGAGAATGATGTGATGACAAAATTGTCCTTACCTTTAGTCAACTAGAATTGTCCATCTCAGGTGGTGTAACCGCAAGCAAAAAAGCTGCTTGTCCTGAAATATCAATCAGTCAATTTCTTATAAAATTTTTTTAATTTAAATATACAAATTTAATTATTCATATTTATAAATTAAAAATATAATTATAAATAATTAAATTAATTATATATATATATATATATATGAATTATTGAAACTCCATCTAATAATTTACTATAATCAAATATAATTTTATGTTTTCATATATATATATATATATATCCATATTACATTAGTAAATCATTTCTATTTTTAAAATAAAAATTATATAGTAAAACGATGCACTTAATTCGCGTTTTCTTATTCACACATCAAATTGAAAGTTGCTGCCTATCTTAAACTGTTGAACGTTGTCTATAAATTAATCCAACGAAAATTGGTTATTATGCACCAAAATTTTATACTTCATTGTATTATTTTATTCCTATAACTTTTAGAATACGTTTAGTTTGATATTTGACAAATTGAAAAAATTGTTCGCTTATGTTATTTGGTTTGATGCTGGCTTTTATTTTTACATTATTTTGTTAAAAAAATTTTGATTGCATAAAAATTAAAAAAATGTGGTTTGTATTGGATGAATTGTGTATTATTGACATTAATTACTTTTTAAATACAAATTTTTTAAATATAATTTTACAGTTATACAAAGTCATTTTTTTACCAAAATTAAATTTATAAATTAAGTTGATGTAAAATCAAATTTATGCAATTAAAAATGAAAGAGACATAGAACTCTTTTTTATAAAAGGAAAAATTATACTTTCAGTCTCTATGTTTCATTCAATTTTAATTTAATTACTATAATTAAATAATTTGTAATTATATTTTTACAATTTTTAGATTTTTTTTATTTTAATCCATATTATTAAATTTTATTGATGTAATTAACTATATATAATATTGAAACTTTGAATATATAGAATTAACATTAATGAGCAAGTATATAATTATACAATAAAATAAAATTATCACATATATATATATACACACACACACACAACATTGACAAACTTATAACGTCACTACAAGGGTCCAATCACAAAATTTTGAATTATCAGGAACAATTATAAAATCAAGTAAAACTTGGGGGGTCAAAGGGTATAATTCTTCCAAAAAAAAAAAAAGCTAAGTATCAATAATATGTGGTGGATGAATATTAGACTTTGAGGCTTGTTTCTAGGGTTTAATCTGATGTCTTGAAGATTACAATGCAATCTGCTTTACTTGATCCAAAGCAGCTGAATATGAAAACATTATTGGAGTCCAAAAAATATGGTATATATATAAATAAATAAAACTAACTTAATTCCATGTGTTACCTAATCTGTTACTGATTCCCAGCTAACTTTATATATTCATTTTGAGCCACAATTAGACTGATAGCATAGAACCACAGATTAGCATTGGAAGATATATAGTTGGTCCCCCACTTACATTTAGCTCCTACAATGACCTATTCACAGACTAACCTTTCATTTGTAGCTATCTCTGATCAGACACTTTATTATAATAATTATGACATTTAATATGGATTAGTGATTTAAATTGAATTATATATTATATATGAACTGGATTGTTCACAAATCATTGGGCAGAGAATTCCACCTCCAACCATTTTATGTTTGGTAAGACTTTCTATTACATTAGTGAATGAGGAAAAAAGTTTATTATCCGTAGTTGATAACAACTAACCCTGAATTATTCTCAATATTTTTCATACTCTCTGTATTTTTATCTCCAGTTAAGTATAAATATTGGCATACTTTTACGATTTAATAACTTCCCATTTGGTTCCATAACACTTGAATTTTTTATATACATTCTTATACATATATATTATTGCAAGTGAGATGTACTATATCTTTTGATTCAAGGCAAGGGAATATAAATTTTCAAAATGAATAAAGAGGGAGTATTATCTGAATATATTTCAAAACAGGTTATTATATGCATATTATGTGTCAATATGTGCATGTTATACACACACAAAGGTTGAGATTTGATTTATACCAATAAAATTCATGTAAAATTTATACATAGGTCAAATGCACAAAGTCTAACAAAAATTAATTATCCCCAAATAAAAAATTCATAATGATATTTTATTATCTAAATGACCCATTTAATAAATTTCAAATTAATGCATTAGTTATGGGCATGTGGGTGTCATTTTCATGTAGGCTTTCCCTTTGGTCCCAAACCTAGACTCAACCACCTCAAAACCCGAACCCCACCAATCATTGTACCACGGGGCCTACTTCCCATTTCCACTCTTTTCACCATTTAGATTTGGATTTTTCAATGGTGATGACTGACCAAGGAACCAGGAGAATCCGGACTCAGGAATTTGGATAAAGGAAAATCGTCACTATTTCCTCTTAGAATTCCAATACAGCTCACATTTCTAATCAATACAACGAAGTGTTTAAAATTAAACCCTCTTCACCTCATCGGTAATAGTCATAAACCCCAAAAAAAATAGTAATAATAATAATATATCCGCAAATACTAACAAGGAGGAAAATTTTCCCAGATTTGTAACTGAAATCCGGGTCTGTTCTACCCGATTGAGCTAATCCTGGAACCCGGTTTTGGCCCAAATCGCATTTCGGACCCTGCTGAGATCTCGCCCCTTCAGAGTCCTCCCCGCACCTTCGTGCACTGAGAACGAAGCCATCCTCGTCCTCGCCAGAAACTCATGCGGAGGCACCCGCCCGCTGCCTCCGTCGTCGCTCTCTTCGCCGTCGTCGTCGTCTTCGATGCCGTTCCTCCTTCGGTTCTCCCTATACTCCTCTCCGAGGATCTTCGACCAGTCCGGGATGTTGACCGGGAGCGACGCCGGAGTTCCGACGGCGGCCGCGCGGCCTCCGGGATCTGCTAGCTTTGAGGAAGAGGATTTCCTGCCGATGCGGGAGGCGTGAATCGGTTTGCAGAACTCGGGCGAGTTGTTGCGACCCGAGTTGTAAATGTCAGACTCGTCGAATTCAAAGACGGAATCGGAAGCCATGGTTGGGGATTCTCTGTCTCTGTCTCCAGGAAGGAAACGATAGCTTGGTCTCGCGAAGTAGCCCTTACTCATCGCCATTTTCAATCACAGTTCGAGATTTGTTCTTCGTGGAGGTAATTTTTCTCGGCTTCTTCCTTCTTCCTTCCTTCCTTCCTCTGAGTGTTCTTGAGGCTTTTTTTTTTTTTTTTTTGGGTTCTGTGATCGTCAATGGGTTTTCTAGTTTGTTTTGCCTCTTCAACGCTATGGTTCAGATATGCTTTTATAAAGGCTGGACTGCTTTTTAAAAAATTTAAATAAATAAAAATAAAGAAAAAAGGTTGGGTTGGGTTGGGTTGCATTATGGATAAGGCTCCCTCTCTTCTCTCGTATTCATTCTCCGCACCTTCGTTGCTACGAAATTACCTAACTACCCAAATAATATTATTCTTAATTGAATTCTTCATTATTAAATATTATTATTTAAAAAACATTTATGCATTAAATTAACATAAATTAAGTACTGTTATTAATCTAAGCTAACATGATGCTTAGGTGAATGTACAAATGAAATAGTTATGTTTATTGTTTTGAAAAAATAAAATTAAAGCTTTTAATAATTAATTCATGGGAATTTTGTGACTTTTTTTTTTAGAACATTGAACAAAATTACTTATTCACATAACTGTTGCACAAAAATTCTATTCAATTAGGCCAATAATTTAATTAAATCTACAATACCTTAGCCTATTGAATGATTAAATTGATTAAAAATTTATTGAAGAACAAAATTAAAAGAACTTACAATTTGAGTTACCAAATTAAAAAGTTGTATAATTTTCAAGCACAAAATACGTAATTCTTTTTTTTTTTAATTTGAGAAATGAAGGGTAAAAAGTTCTTTTTACGATGTTATAAATTATCTCCTAACTGTAAATCCATTACATCTGAAAAAATCGTATCTTTTTCTCTGTTAATAGCGGATGCAGGTCTTGATATTCCGTACTCTACCATCGACGGTCAGGATTGCGACGCGTAGAGAAGAACGTACTGTATACCTGGTCGATGAATGACAAGTGGCGGAGGAGGGGAAGGGCAGTTTAGGAAAAGAGATTTTGTCTCTTACAAGAAGGATTGAATGGCAATGTACTATTAGTCTCTAAATTTGTCGCGACGCAGGGAGGGGGTTTCGTTCACCTGACTTGGAAAAGACGACAAAAGTAGTCCCGTTGAGATTATCGAGGATGATGACACGTGTTCAGGTTGATCTACGAAGGACACGTGGCGGTCAGCAATATTGTACGAGTGAGGGGGCATGAGGGCACGTGAAATAGGGCCCACCTCCCCACACTCGGATCTAGCGCCTAGCCCTTCCTGCCAGCTAGTCCTGGCCTGATGATAGATTGTCCTCTCAAATGCGACACACGATAATATCCCCATTTTATCGTTCAAATTTATCGTGCCGCGATTATTTGCCATTAAAAAGCCGAAAGCATAAGCTGTGGCTGCTTTACACTACGCGGAGTTATTGAATTGGATTCAAGATTGGAGGTTGAACGTAACATCATGCTTCACGTATGAAAGTGATATTGTTCTCTTTATTTGAATTTTTTCTTCATACTTTCTGAAGCCACTAAAATAAATCTATTTTAAATAATTACAAAAAATAGATAAATTTAAAAATACAATATATTGCTCTTTAAACTATCACGAAAATTATATACAAATTAGCGTATATTGAGGATTCACTAGCTAGAGATTCTTATAGTTTTTTTAGTTTTCACATTTGGGAGCACCCCCCTGAACTGCAGAGTATGAATTAATAAAATATCTTCGTTCGAGACATATATATATATATATATATTAATTAGTAGTTTAGTGTTAGATTTTGAACTTACATACTAAAATTATAATTAAACTAGAGTTCAATTAAAAATAAGTAGTTTCTCTTATAAAATTATGTTTTGATTATTTTGATTAAAATTTTAAATATATTAGGTCGTATGAAAAATTTATTTTCCAAGCTATTTTAAGAACACAGTAAATTTTTAAATAAAATAAAAAACACTTCTGGTCATCATATTAAATAAATTAAAGGGAAACAAATAATTAAAATCCTTAATTCCGAAGCATATGAGTTCAAGACCCCGGAGAAGAAGAAATTGGAATTGGAGTTTTGGCTGGACTCCACAAAGAATATAAAATTGGGGGTTACTGTGGTTTTAACTGTCAATTTTTTTTTTCTTTTTTTTTTTCTAAAAAATTGACACTCTAGAATTTGTTTGAATTTCCTTTAGATGACGTTCACCAAAATGTTCTTGATTCTGTTCTAAATAATGGCAAAAATGCTCTTTGAAGTGCAGTGTATAACATTGACAAGTAGAGCATCGTAGAAGCTTCAAATCGATTATTCCCTATATGATACAAAAATAATATAATTTTACTATACATCGAATATATGCTACACAGTGCATGCTAATACAATATATTATTACTTATATGCATCCATTTCGTGGGTAAAAGATTATCTTGTGTATATATTATTATATTGAAGTGATGAGTTAATGATTCGATAAGTTCAATACAAATCACCCCAAAAAAAAAGACAAAGTGATTGACTTTTCAATTTTTTGTAATAATTAAGTGAAATTAATATTTACTAATCAATAAAAGACTATGAAAAAACATGTGAAACCAATGGTGATTTTACCATAGTTGTTGTGCATGTCGTTTTAGTAATGAGTTTATGTCTTAATTAATACTATAAATAGCACCTAACACGCGACTCTAAT
Organism: Delonix regia; assembly: GCA_037074485.1. Taxonomy (NCBI): domain Eukaryota; kingdom Viridiplantae; phylum Streptophyta; class Magnoliopsida; order Fabales; family Fabaceae; genus Delonix; species Delonix regia. The sequence continues at coordinate 11,807,413 of CM073455.1, forward strand.
TATTGCCAGCTAGCTAACTTTGTCCTAATTTTGGTTCCTTGGGGATAAATGTATAATTAAATTATCTACAACATGGCAATATAGAAAGTTAATTTTTTGGTATCTTATGCCACTTTTATGAGACTCACAGGCAAATTGGCGATGCATAAAATTAAATTATCGGTGACGCTTTCATTTCTATATGGATAGCTTGAAAGTAAAATTGGATCATGTAATTATTTAATCATAGAATATAATATATAAGGAGGATAGTTGTCAAAATCTGACCTGATAAAAATGATATAATTGTGATACGTATTGGTTGAGTCAATATAATTTCAACCCCTAATGACCAAGAGTGTCTCTAAGTGTTTGACGGCCAGAGAGATTAATCGTAATTTTGTGTATATAAAATTAGGGTTTCAGTATGCTATTTATAGAGTTTTATTTTAATAATATAATTAATTAATATTATTATAATAAAATCTTTTAGAATCTTTAAAATGATTTCTTATCTAATTAATCAGAAAAATGAGCCCATTAAATCTCTTTAAGTAATAATATCAAATTAGTAATCTGCCGGAATGATTATTAATGCTCTTGGGCTATGAGTTAGGTTTTTGCCCAATAAATTTGTGGATAATCAAACTTACTACCGATTATCTACAAATTAAAATAAAACTTAGTCCATTTATAGTTTATAAATTATAACATCAATTGCCTAATAAGTAATAACAATATATTAATTTAATAAAATAATTAATGTTAATCCATAAAATATTAAAATTATTCTAACATAGCCATGCATTGCGTGTTTTATAATTTTTTATCTTTGATTTTTGTTTTATGAGCATTTAAATTGTTAAGTCTCTCAAATTAATCGTTGTTGAAATAATTTTTATTGTGCTAAGATGGTGTTTTATGTATGATGTTTTTTAGAACTGTTTCTTGAATTGATTTAGGTATTGGTTTAAGAATTTTTCAAGTTAGTTAGCTAACAGAGCTACTAATTAATTACATATGGATTTCAACATGTTTAGAGCAGTCTTTAAAATGATTAAGTTGATAGACTTAACAATTTTGGACACAGTGCAAAATAAAAATAAAATAAAATACTATTATAGTATGTATCAATTGAAAGGATTAATTTATGATGTGTTTGGTATGTAAGAAAAGATATGACGAAAAGGAAATACAAAGGAGGATTTCATTGAATGACTTGTTTGGTATGTTAAAAAGCAATCTCTATCCCTTTTCTTAAGGAGATTAGACTCCATATATGGTAATTAGGATTTACGAAACGAGACTCGTTTCCAAGCAAGCATTCAAAAATACGAAACCATCCCTGTTATTACCTTTATTATAAGCAACAATGCTCCAACAACAAGGTTAAAATAAAATCTGACTATTATTTTTTTTAATTTATATTATTTTATTTACAATAACTTTTACCTAACACATTTTTAAAATATTATTTCTTTTTAAATTTTAATAACTTTTCATTCTAAAATCTTAACTTTTTCATTCATTTCAACTCTTAAAATTTCTTATTTGTTTTTTCCAAGATTGTTTTTATTAATAGAAAATGTTTTTATAAAGTAAAATTAAAAGAAAATAATAAATAAACTCAATCTAAACCTAGTGTAACTTGAGTTGTCTTCTGTCACTTACTAGGTTAAAATTAAGATAGCTGAACTTCTTTTTAGAGACCTAGTCTAAAAATATATTAGGTCTCAAGTCTTGCAAAAGCTCGTATCAAATTGTCTCATATTCACTTTTATAGTTTAAATGTTATCTATTTACTCATGTTTTGTTGATGCGTATTTTAGACATTCTCCTCTCTTTCCATTTTAATTTCTTTTAAATCAAACACAAAATTTTTTTTTAGAACTTATTTTATTTTATTACATCCCAAACATACATTTAGCATTTATAATTCCATTCTATTATTTTTCATTCTCTTCGTTCTTTTTTCCATTTTAACAAATAGAGTTTCTGTAGACCAAACGTAGTCTTAGTATTTTAAATAAAATCAAGTAATTAAAATACTAATTTAACTATAATAAATGTGCATTGTGATCAACGTAAGCAACTAGAAAAAACGAATCCATATTACTCAAAATTCTTTTTCCATGTTGCTGCTTGAAAAAGATGACGCGAATCAATACACTGAAATTGTCATTTAAGCTAAGTAATCATATGGAATTTCTTGTTCATATAAATAAAATATTGCTAGACATGATTTATATCACGAACTTAAATTATATGTTTCAATTATTATTGTCAATTTGCAAGCACAAAAAATATTTCTACGTCGTAAAAAATTTACTGCCAAATGCTCTTAAAAATCGTGTAAAATTAATTCAAACCCAACCTCACCCTATTTAAAATGTTAAAATATCATATAATATTTAAAATTTAAATTTATTAAAATATTATATAGAGTCCACCCATAAGAGATGCTCATTAAATAAGAGTAAAATAATAATTATAAAAATTACTACTAAACCCTTAAACTATTATAAGATAGAGAAGATATAGAGATTTGATATGCTCTGAAATAAATACTTATAAAGTATTCTGCAGTTGTATTTTGGAGAAGATTTAAGTTGTGAAAACCTGAGATACATTCAATACATTGTAAGTATCTCATATGTAAATCTCTTACTCTAAATATGTTTATTATTTAATTCTCTTCATAAAAAAGAGAAAATGAAGATATGTTCTACGAGTGGAGTTCAAATTTGAATATATCTCCATATCCTCACTAATTAATGTGGAATACCTACAAACGCATGAAACTTATAGTTAATTGGAGTTTTATTTCTAAGGATTTGTATGCCACTTATGAAATCAACATCTCACAAAAGGCCAATAATAATTAATAATATTGCTTTTACCTTTTAATTAGTGGGTTTTAGTTTCAACTATCTAGAATAATAATAATAATAATAATATATCTTTTATGTATAGAAAAAGCCAAAAGCATCAAACTAGGATCTTGAAAAACAAACTTCATTACTTCAAGGTAATGGATTCTTCCTTTTAGAATTAGAGATCACTACGTAGTGGGAGGCTCGTGATGATTCCTCTTACTGCATGGTGGCCATTATTTAACTTTAAAGTGGGTTCAATATTATTCGCATTCTTTTCTTTTTCCTTTTATTTAGTTAATTGACAAACTAGTTGATGATTTATATATTTTCTTGAAATAATCAATGCTTAAAGTTCACATATCCATGTGACAGCCCACAATTGTTTGGATACTTATAGAAAAATTTAATTTCCTGAGATTATTAGTTTGAGAATTTTGACTGTAATCAATATTTAAAATTATAGGACAAAGAAGATGACGTGAGAAAAAGTTGGGGCATCCTGTTAAAGTGGAATTTTTAATTTAATTTAATAGTATTACTCTGTGGGCAAGTTTCCCTTATCATGAACTATAGGGATCTAACTACAAGCAAGTGTTTTTTTTTTTTTTTAACTGTAGTACCATAGGGATCAAACCATGAACTTGTTGCGATACCATGCATAGAAAAATAAATACAAAGTATATAAAATTTATTATTCAAATTGATTTGATATATTTAAATACAACCCACAATTCAAATAAATTTTAGACCAAAACCTTAAACTTTACACGTATTTTATGTTTAAGGATAATTATAGTTAAGGACGATAAATTTAAGGTATTTAGCATACAAATATATATTAAAATTATTTTAAAATATTTAGAAATTAAATTAATCTTTATTTTGAAAAATCTTACAATTAAACTATTTTATTATGTATTTTAAGGTCTTTACAAAAATTATAATATTGAAAATTTTGTATAATAAATATGTTTAATTTATAATCCTTAATTATACTTTATGTCAACTTCAAAAGCAAAAAATTGAGACAAGAAGAAGAAGCAACGAAGCACCCAACTAGAAACCTTTCCTTTATTACGCCATTAAGTAGCCTGGCTATTCAGAAAGCAACTAGGCTTCCTATTATTAGGCCCTATGATAGTTACCTATTTGGTATATGCTTTTTATACGATTCATGTCACAAACATACTAACCCACCATCCCCACGAAACTTTATGGGTGGTCACTTCACTTTGAAAGAAAAAAATCATTTTTTTGGGTTATTTTTCAAAACATAAATCTAAAATCTAAGAAATTAAGTAATCATAATCCATTTAGTGGATTAAAGTACTAAACTCGAATCAAAGGAATAAATTAAGCATCGGTCATGGCACATATAATTTGTATGTGAGTGACTTTAGTTGTGAAAATATCTATGCATATATACAAAATGAATTAAGGTTTTTGATAAATCTAATTGTCGCTTTCTTGAGTTAATTTATTGGTAAATTATTCAAGTATCATTTGAGATTTTTAAATATATTATCTAGCATACTTCTGCTTTTAAATGTTATACAGTCATTTTTTATAATAATTTATGTTAGATCAAAATGATGTCTAAATAAAATAATCAACAGGTTCACTAATCTGATTACAAACTTTTTCTCTTAAAGTTAAAGAAATATCCCATAGTATCACTCTAATTTAAAATTTCATTGTGGATGTTTAAAAAGTTGCTTAACATATATTCCTTATTTTTTTTTTTTTTTCTGGTGTTCCTCTTCAGATGTATTGCCAGGTTACATAGTTAGCATTTATAACTAAAGGATTAAAGGACTACTACATATAAAGGGTTCGTACTCGAATTAATTAATATTTTTATAAGTCCAGGTAATTTAAAACTACATTAAACCATATAATTGAGATCATTTAATTGATAGTTAATTTATGTATAATTTTATTAAGATGTAAGTCAAATTAATAGAAAATTACTATATGAATGTGAATAAAAGAACACAAGAATATAAATTCAGAGTTGGGTAGGAGACTTATATTGATCTCCTAATTTGCGGAAGCTTATTGATCTCTGGTTGAAATCTCTGATCGGATGAAATACCTACAATGTAATGGGTGTATTTTAGATTTTCACAGCTTAAATCTCCTCTCAAGTATGACTGCAGAATACTTGCAGGTATTCTAGTAAGAGCGTCTCAAGTCTCACTATCTAATGAGTTGTTTTCAACGTACACTAGTTTAGCCCTATTTATAGAAGGCTAGCTAAGGTTAAGGTTTAGTAATAATTTATATAATTACTATTTTACCCTTATTTAATAAGTACACCTTATGGGTATACACAATATAATATCTTAATAGACTTATTATCTATATATTATATGATATTCTAATACTATGTAACACGAGGAAGTACCAAAAAATATAAGATGCATTAAGCCAATTTTTTCATACAACTAACTTAGTGGAGTAGAGCACAATTCCATATAATAGAGGGTTACTGGGTATTTTTTTTTGTAAACAAAAAACTTTGGAGGTTACAGTGATTCTCTTTGTTAGGCTGAAGTAGAAGATTGGTTTTGTTTTAATGTTAAGAAGGGTATTACAAAAGCTGCTTAGAATAACAGAGGTATAGAATAACATTACAAACTAAAGGGGGTGAAAGGAAAAACTGTAAATTAATAAAATATCTATATATTTTAAAATCTCAATAGAAGTGATTTTAATATATCTTATTCTATTATCTATATAAAATAGACTGTATTCAAATTCAAGTTTGTTTGGAGAAATTTTTTAAAACAATTTAAAAATAACGTTCATATAAAAAGATAAAAAAATAAAGGCTTTCTAATATATATATATATATATATATATATATATTGTGGCGACGGATAAGTTTGGATAGATACTGTATTAATGGGAACATACATTAAGAAAAAAAAAAGATTTTTTTTAATACACAAGTTCTGGACATCTCCATTTCTGTTTAACAATTTTTTATTAATTTTAAATAAAGATAAATATAGAGTGAGGGAATCGTAATTTAAATAGATCTTATCTAGATGAGTCCCATTCAAAAACAACGCTTTATTAATAGCACTTGATTCACCGCGGTATAATTTTTCGGGATACGCTAGTTATATAAGGTGATGTCTCGTATGTGATGAATTGTTCTGTATTGTTATAAATTTAAACCCTAGTTATATCAGTTTCTTGGCGAAAGTCATATTTGTGAGTCTTTTTTTTCGTTATTAATATAGAAAAAGTATTATTATATTTTAAATAATTAATTATGTAACATAATCTGTTTGAAAACATTAAATTATCACTCATTTCTCATCGTTCATAATTTATATCATTTTTTTTTTAATTTTTACAAAATGTTAAACTTGTCGAGATCATCTTGGCACTGAATTATTTGACAAAAACCCTATTTAAGTCCCTCACTTATAGGTTTATTTCTATTTTAGTCCCTTATTCATCATAATTTCAATTTTGGGTCCTCACTACATCTAAGGTTACCCAAATTAGTGCTTCTGTCACTCAACTGTTACTCTGTAGCTTACTTATCACTTTTATTGTTGATATGGGAAAAAAATTATCACTAAAATTGCCACCTTAAGTACACCCACTTAGCATATTACCTACTCTCACTCACCAAGACACTCAGAGACATGGTGCACTGGAACAAATCAACCACTTTCTAAATTACCATTTGGTTTTGCCAACAAGTGATCTTCACCGTGTGACTTTGGTTTCGACACATCAGCTGAATGGCCACCATTGCCATTGTACTAGTGAAGATAGTTCTTAGCCTTGTCAACATATTGGCCCATGCCCTTGTCATTGAGTTTGCCGTACTAATGAGCAGCACCTAGATGATCATCGACGACGTCGATGACCTTAGCTTTGTCCATTTTGTCAGTTTCATTGTTGAAAGTAGACTAGGCTGCCTGAGTCACCATCTTGGCGCTGGACAGAAGCTCATTGCTGGAGTGTTGTTGGTGGCCACCTTAACTGCGATTAGAATCCATTAAGCTAATCCTCTTTGTCGAAGTAATCTTAAAACAGTGAAGATTGAAGATTGAATAAACAAGTGTAAAAAGTGGGTATGATATATATATATAAACATGGGAGGAAGATATTTAATAGTAAACAGAAAGACAAAGATAGAGATGGGAATTAATGAAAGGGAAAGGCTTCATTCGAGTTGGATTCAGAAGCTTTTTAATAGTTCATGTTAGAATATCGTATAATATCTAAGGTTTAAATTTGTTAAGATATTATACAGTGTCAACCTATAACGGGTACTCATTAAGTAAGGGTAAAATAGTAATTACAAGAATTACTACTAAACCTTAACCTTAGCTAACCTTTATAAAAGGACTAGACTATTAATAGAGATACAAAAGAGAACAATCTATAGAGACTTGAGACGCTCTGAAAGAAATACCTGTAAAGTATCCTGCAGTTGAATTAAATAGGGGATTTAGGCTGTAAAAACCCGAGATACACCTAGTACACTGTAGGTATCTCATTCGATCAGTGATCTTAGCCAGAGTTCGATCAGCGTCTGCAATCAGGATAAGTATGTAAGTCTCCTACCCTGAATTATCTATGAATGTGTTCATTATTTAATTCTTTTCATTAGTATAAGAGTCATATGTTAGTTTCATGATCAATTTGTATATTTTATTGAAATCTAAGATATTATTTAGGGCAATTTTAATTATGGTTTTTGAGATAAAATTTGTTTGAACATTTTTTTGAAACTTTCATTCCAACCAAGAAGTCACCCACTCCTACCTAAATATCTTAAATTAGGGTTTCAAATTTAAAAACAAAAAGGAAATTGAAATTTTTTGAAAAAAAGTCCCTTTCTATGTCTTCATTTCACCTCACTGCCATCATTGCTGCCGGCGATAATGGTTACTAGCAACGCCCCGCCAGTGGGAAATTGCCATTGACCACGTCGCTGACACCTTCTAGCCAGAAAATGATGGCTTTCCCTCGTCAGCAACCCCCGATAAACAATCACAACCTCTCGTCGAGATCCATTGCCTCTTTTGTTTCATTTGAAAGGGTGAGTGAGGTCACCTTCTCTTATCGTTGTCGGTGGCAGTGGCCGTAGGCGACACTCCCACTGAAGATGATCATAGCCATCAGTGACCTCCATACTGGCATAGGATGCGAACAAAGGAGTTGGAAGAAAGCCCTAAATCACATCCTTTCCTTAACTTTCATTGCTGTAAACAACACCAATCACCACGTCGGTAAAGGTAACATTGCCAGCGCCCATGAGTAGACAGCCAGCGAGGAGCAATTGGTCCACCAGTGGCAGCAGTAGCAAGAGAGGAAGGAGAAAAGGATGAAGGATATGGTTGTTTTGCATTTAATTTTCAAGAAAAAAATCTTTAAAAAATGCAAAACAACCCTATCCTTCCTCCTCTCCTCCTTCCTTTCTTGCTATCGTTGCCACTGGCTTCACGCCGACCGCCCACAAAAAAAAAATTTTGAAATTTTTTTTTTTGATTTGAAACCGTAAATTTTTTGGTAAATAAGCTTATAGGGTTTTATCTTGACTCATTACTAAAAATTTTGTTTTAGGCCTTTAAAAATTTTGAAAAAGAAATGGGCATTTAAAAGAGTTTTTTTGGGCCATTCATTTTTTAAAGTGGGCCTTTTCATTTTTTTTGGAAGAAGTTTTGGGTCTTGTAAGAATTTATTTTAATTGGGCATGTGACTCATTTCAAAAATAATAATTAGAGGCCCAATTGTTAAATCCTTAATTAATGAACATCTAGATATGTTTAAAAATATAAATTATGTATTTATATTTTAGCCCCAAATAAGTGCAATTAATTTTTGGTGAAAAATTAATTTTTTATATCCTAATAAATTTCAATCAAGTAATATGTGATTACTTGTCATTATGTTCATTAGTTTAACATTGTTTTTATTAAATTGTTTTGTCAATTTTCTTCCGGCAGAAAATTTAGAAATATAATGTTAATTAGCTTAACATTATGTATTTAATTATGTTAATTTGTTTAACACACGTAAGACCTTACCCTTATATTATTGTTATTTGGATTCGTATATCGGTTGGAAACTCAGAACTGCAAGTTACTGGTCCTAAGAGATCAGTTTTAGATCTATGTTCTTCATGTAACAATGCCATGTATGGGATCTGCTATTTGTTAAAGCATTAAATACATATATTAAATATGTTGATTAGTTTAACATGTTTATTAATGAATGTTAATTAGTTTAGCATTACATAAGTAATTTATTAATGTGTTAATTAGTTTAACATGATAGTTAACAAATGTTAATTTGTTTAACATTTGAAAAATCATGACTTACAATTTGTTTGTAGCGTGATTAGGATACTTAGTTGTGTTTTGATTTAGTTGATTTACACCTTACATACAACCTTAGGATGATGATTGACACTTTGTACTCTTTTGACTCCAGGTTATGCATGGGTTAATTAGCTTAATCATATAATATTTAGTGTCATAATTTGTAAGCGTGTTGAACATTAAATCTTATGTGTTTTTTTAATTATTTAATCTTGATTCATGCATGTCTTTCTTTTTATGTAAAGAATGACTACAACTTCTAAAATATTGTTGTTAAGCTTAACAAGGGGTTGAAACTAAATGACGATAATTATGAGATCTAGAGTATGAAAGTATATTATCTCTTAGAAAAGTAAGAGGCTCTTGAGGCTCTAAATAATGTTATGGAAGAGCCAGAAGCTAGTAACATGGCCTAGCATAGCCGAGATTATGAGACTTATGATGCATGAAAGAAAAAGAACTCAACTGCTCACATTATGTTGTTAATCACTTTAAAAGATGACATCCTAAGGGAGTTTAAGGACGACCAAAGCACTATGGAGCTTTGGAATACTTTGAGAATAAGGTTTAGAATTACGTCCGTATCTAAATTGCATTCTCTGACAATCAAATTTGACTCATATAAGAAACACCTAGAACATTCGATGAGGAATCATTTGAGGCTAATGTCAAATATGATCGCTAAACTAAAAAATGCTGGAAATATCTTAACAGATTAACAACAAATCCAAGCTGTCATTCACTCTTTTTTTAGTTCGTGGGAGCATATGAAGATGCATCTCACTCACAATGATAGAATCACGACTCTAAAAGATATTTGGAGGCACCTTAAACTCGAAGAAAAAAGGCTTGAATCAACCAAGTCGATACCTAAGTTGCACATGGCAACTTCAAGTGGAAGATATGATTCAAAGAGAAAGAGTTGGGGAAAGAATAAAGGACCAGCTCAACCTAAGAAAAAGACAAAGACTAATCAGTAAGGCAAAAAGAAGCAGCAAAAGGTGAATACGGTAAAAGTTAAGTGCTTTAATTACCAGAAGAAGGGACATTATACAAGTGATTGCCCTAAGCCTTCCAGAAAGGTAACCTATACTGGTTATGCTAGTAAACTTTATGTTTCTAGCTCTATTATGCTTACTGAATTTTGCCCTGCATGGATTGTAGACTCAAGAGCCACAAACCATATAGCGAAGGACCATGAAGCCTTTGTTAACTTCCAACGAGTTCTCTATAGAGCATTCTGGATATATGTGGGCAACAACATTAAGATTACTGCCAAAGAGATTGGAACATGCAAGTTAGCATTGCGTGGTGGTCGAGACCTGATCTTACATGATGTCTTTTATGCACCTTAAATTCGTCAAAATGTTATTTCAGTTTTAGTTTTACTTAGGCTAGGCTATGATATATATTTCCATGACAATTGTGTTAAATTGAGTTATGACTCAGTTTTTTATGGTTTTGTTTATGTAACCAGAGGTTTTATTTCTATAGATTTAGATGATGAATCTTACAATAATAATAATGTTAGTTTTTCCATGTTTGCCTCTATGCATGATTATGATCACGATGTAAATATATGGCATTCTAGACTAAGTCATATTAGCCAACAAAGAATGCAACGGTTAGCAAAAGAGGGTTTGCTTCCCAGCATTAAACAAGTGGATTGTCTACTTGTGAATCTTGTCTAGCAGGAAAATCTGCTAGAAAACCCTTCGGTAAAGCAACTAAAGCCGATTTTCCATTGCAGTTAGTTCATTCTGACATCAGTGAGCCTATGAATGTCAGGGCTAGGAATGAAGTGAATTATTTCATCACATTCATTGATGATTATACTCGCCTTAATTATGTCTATTTGATTTCTTATAAGTCAGAAGCATTGAGCTGCTTCAAAATCTATATTAACTTAGTTGATAATCAATTAGATAAGAAGATTAAGGTTTTTTAAACTAATCAAGGTTGAGAATATTTGTCGTCTCAATTCAATGAATTATGTGATGAGAAAGGGATAGTTTATCAATTCACTATTCTAAGTACTTTACAACAAAATAGTGTTGCAGAAAGAAGGAATAGAATGCTCCTTGAGATGGTTAGGTCCATAATGGCACAGACTAATTTGCCAGTCACCTATTGGGGTGATGCATTGATGTCTACAGCTTACGTACGTAACTATATACCTACGAAATCAGCTGCAACCATTCTATATGAGTTATGGACTAGGTGAAAGCCTGACCTAAGTGTTTCGAAACCTTGAGGATATACATGATTCCTCTTACAAGTATGACAAATTAGGCCCAAGTGGAAAGAAAATTATCTTTATTTGATACTCAGAAACCTCAAAAGGTTATGTGTTTATAGGTCAATAAGATAGTAAGAGCATGATTGAATTCGAATATAGAGATGTCACATTCTTAGAGAATGAATATCCTAAAAAGGGTGAGGTAGGTTAAGACCTATCCTTATTTGAGATAGATGATTCAAATGTATTAGAACCACTTCATTTAAGTGGGAGGATTATAGTAGATGATGAATTAGTTTCTCATCAGTAACCTTCTTCATCATTAGATGCGAATGAAAATGTTCTTGAGCCAGTTACTCCAAGTGGAAATGACAAAATAGATATCATTCCAAGTGGGAATGAGACCACTGTTCTTGATCTGAATGGGAGCAATATTGATTTAAATGAGAATAATGAAGTAAGATTCAATGAATCACAACTGAAACGTGGTTCACGTAAAAAGACTCCTCGCCAATAATATGAGATTGAAGGTGGCAAACTTTTTACAATGCTCCTACAAATTGAAGATGAACCAAGAAATTTAAAAGAGGCTCTTTTATCTCCTTCTAAGGATAAATAGACTAAAGCTATGGAAAAGGAAATGGAGTCTATGAAAGTTAACAATGTTTAGGAACTTGTTGATCATCTAGAGGGACGCAAGGCTATTGGGAACAAGTAGGTTCTCAAAATCAAGAAAAGAGCCAATGCCACGATTGAAAAATTTAAGGTTTGACTAGTAGCAAAAAGGTATACATAACAGGAAGAAATTGACTATGAGGAGACTTTTTCTCCTGCTATACGATTTACCTCTATTAGCTTACTTCTAGCTATAGTGGTTTGTTTAGATATTAAATTACATCAAATGGATGTAAAGATTGCTTTTCTTAATGGAGAATTAAATGAAGAAATTTATATAGAACAACTTGAGAGTTTCATTAAAGAAGGCCTAGAAGAAAAAGTTTGTAGGCTTTTAAAGTCTATTTATGGCCTTAAACATTTTCAAGGCAATGGTATATTTGTTTTCACAATACAGTCGTCTCTAGTGGTTTCACTATGATGAGTGAAGGCAACTGTGTATATAGCGAAAGATTTAAAAATAAGTATGAGATTATGACATTATAGTTGATGACATACTCATAGTTGGAAATGATATGGAGTTGATCAATGATGTGTATAAGACCTGATATCTATCAAGCAATTGGCTTGGTGAGTAGATATCAAACTGACCCAAGTCTTAAACATTGGGAAGCAGTAAAAAAAATTTTAAGATATCTGAAGAGGACTGCTGATTATGCGCTTTGCTATCAAGACAGTTGAGATCTACAATTGGTAATATACACTAATGTTGATTATGGAGGGGGCTTAGATGAGCGAAAGTCTACCTCAGGATATATCTTCTTACTCAGTGATGGCACTATATCATGAAGTAGTAAGAAACAATCCTTTGTATCCTTGTCCATGATGGAGGCAGAGTTTAAGGCCCTTTCTTCAGTAACTTGATAGGCTATTTAGTTAAAGAGGTTCTTGGATCAATTGTTGAACAAAGCAGAAAACATTGAACCAGTGTTTGTGTACTATGACAGTAAGGCAGCGATTGCATATACCAAGGATCCAAAGTACCATTGCAAAACCAAACATATATTTCTACACATGCAAGGCTGTCAATGTGAAGTATGTATCTATGCATGAGATGCTGACAGATCCATTGACCAAGCCTATTTCTATATATGTGTTTGTGAGACATGTTAGGTGTTTAGGATTGCATGGAATTTAGCATACTTCATTTGTAATTTTCATATTTTCCCATTGTTCACAGATAGAGATATTTTGATGTTATTTAATACTTAATAAAGTTTGATTTCCATACTTACATATCTTTATTTGAATGTTCAGTACATTCTTATTTAATTTTAAATATGTCAGGTAGACAAAAGTGTTAGCTTTCTCACATAAGTAACCGCCTCAGTGTCTTTGTGACATTGGAGATGAGACATGATTTTAAGAGAAATTATTAGAGTATAATTTGAGAACAACTATACTTAAAATCATTTAAGTTGCCTGATTGATGACATATGGTCATTATAATTGATTTGATGAAACAAGTTCATCATTTCTAGTCTACCTTAGTTGCCAGATGTGAGTTTTAAACATTGTATAGATCAAGGAATTTAGTTTTAGACTTGTGGTGTCTAAAATGTCATCTATACAGTATTATTTATGAAATAAACATACACTCTATGGGAAAACAAGGAATACTGTAGCATGTGTTTCATACCATATGTGCAAATGCCGACCATATAAGTTAATATGAATGTAATCTTAACTTATGATTGTGTGAGACCCTTGAGCCTTTACGCTAATTTTATATTTGTACCCTTGGACTCCGATTAGGTACTTGAAATGTAACTTGGTGTTTGATATCTTAGCGTGTTGCTTAAGAACTATATGTAAGGATTCAATCTGACAGGACATGTCTAGAAAAACAAGCCAAGTCTGTGTTGATAGGATCGTGAGAAGAGGAAGATCATAAAGAGAATCTTATTATTTAGTATTCACCAGTATACCAGTTATGACTTATGTGTCATGATTGTGAATTCAAGATATTATGATAGATGAGATCATTGAGTGATATCTGAATGTGATGTTTATGATCTAAGTTACATGTATACTTTATGATCTACGTGTAGGTGTGATTTCAATGAGAGGCTCCATATTCGTAATTGATATATAGCATTGATGCTCTCATACTATACTGGTCGCATGACCTACTTTTTTTGTATGAACAACTACAAATTATAAAGAGAAAGTGTTCTCTTGATCTACAGAGAACATGTTTCTTAGTTTATAGCATGTGAGCACTCTAATGATGTATGAGTGGGAGATGTTAGAATATTGTATAATATATGGGATTTACATCTGTTAAGATATTATCCAATGTCCACCCATAAGGGGTGCTCATTAAATTATGGTAAAATAGTAAATTACAGAAATTACTACTAAACTCTAACCTTGGCTAGCCTTTATAAAAAAGTTAGACTATTATACGATAAATAATAGAGATATAAAATAGAACAATCTATAGAGATTTGAGACGCTCTAAGAGGAATACTTGCGAAATATCTTGCAGTCGAATTAGAGAAGGGATTTAAGCTGTAAAAACCTGAGATACGCCTAATACACTGTGGGTATCTTATTCGATTAGTGATATCTGCTAGAGTCTAATCAACTTCCGCAATCAGGAGAAATACATAAATCTCTTACTCTGAATTATCTATGAATGTGTTCATTATTTAATTCCTTTCAGTTCAGAGTCATCAATGGTGCATTTCGTTCAAAGCCCATATATTATAGTTGTAAAAACTGATATGATTTATCGAGGTGATTTATAGGACTTACTCATTTAGTTTATTATTCTGGAAGGTTAGATTGGGATTTCATCTCATTTAATATACACGATTAAATTAGCTTGATTTAACTTTTATGTTGAAGGGTACAATTTAATAAAATAGTGAGTTAATCCATTTAATAAATTGTGTAGACTTTTTTTTTCTTATGAAAGATTTAATATTTTATAATCAATGTTTATCCTTATATTATTTTTAGAAATTTAATATTTGATTAATATGAATAATATAAACTAATTTTTGGCAATAAAAATAAATATTTAACTTAATGGTTGTATATATTTTTATTTTGAATTCTTTTATAAAATTTAAAAAATAGGTTTTTTGAGGGTACAAGCCCCCAAATTAAAGAACTAGTGAATACTTACATAAATACAAGGAATAAAAATATAAGTAATTAGGAGTCTCCCAAAAGAAGCAATCAGGAAGGTCTCAACATCAATTGAGTTGGATTCTCATTGAATTAATCAACTCATAATAAAAGTCAATAATTAGGGATTCCTATAGAATGGTCTGTGTTGCTACCAACATCGGTGAAATGTTTTTTTCACTTAAAGGCTAACTTTATATTTTTATTTTTCTTTAAAAAAAAAATTAGATGTCGACTGAGTGGATTACATTATTATTATTCTAAAAAAATTAGTATTTACACAGAATATAAAAAGGTTATCATAGTGAAAAAAGTATGTAGAATGAGCTTGGAATTTATTTTTGCAATAATGTTGTAATATATATAAATATATGTTACAAATAATTTCATGTGTAGTTTACATACGATTGAGTTTAATCCAAAAAAGCCCAACCATATAGTTGAAGAATATAATTAAAGCTTAGTGATATTGGAGTTGTATTTATGATTAATGAACAATATGAGTTTGAATCTCAGTTTGAGCCATAATCAAGGCTTCAAGGATATTCAAGAGCTTAATCATCAACCAAAATAATAATATTGTTATTAAATTAATAAAAAAATGTTTTTGGAGCAGATTCATGAGAAAAAGAAAATGTACAAAGTTTATAATATGATGTCTTTAGGTGAAATTTTGCTTCTAAAAAATGGGTTCAATGACTTAACTATGCATGCAAATGATAGGTCAACGAGAGAATTGGTGGGGCAAGAACTCGAGCCACTGTGATTCAAAGACTTACCCATTCTCAATTCGCCAAATTCTAAACCAACGCTGCATATCCTAGCTTAATAAGCAAGGCCCTAGATTAATCCTGTACGTGAGTTTAGGAAGCATAAATAAATGGGACGAGAAAGAGCTAAACGAAATGGCCCATGGGTTAGCCAATAGCAAGTAGTATTTCCTGGGGGAAGTTCGAGCTAGAACCATGATTAATGTCCCAAATTGGGCATAGTCATTGCTTGAGAAGAAAGATGTAAAAGAACGAGGTTGTATAGTGAGATGGGCACCCCAAAAGGATGTTTCGGCATACAAGGCAGTGGGAGGGTTTTGGAGTCACCATGGTGGAATTCAATGTTTAAGAGTTTGTGCAAAGGAAGGCCAATGATATGCCAACCTTATTTTGGATATCAAGGGGTGAATTTGAGGCTGCCAAGCCACCTTTGGAAGATGGGTGTAGAATGGTCAAATGTGATTGAAATGGGTGAGATAGAAAAGGCAGTGAGAAGATTGATGGTGGATCATGAAGGGAAAGTGGTGGCTAAAGTCACGTAATAATTTATTCACAATACATGAATACATAATTGGGAGATATTAAGATACAAAGATCTGACCTGATGTTGAAGATAACATAGTGTAGTCTTGCAGAGAGATGTCAATCCACAATATCCAAGAAAGATATTACAAAGTAGGCAACCACCAGAGAGAATTATCGTTGCAAAATGAAATTAGGGCTTACATCAAAGTAACTTATAGGGTTTTATTTTAATAATAATAATTAATTATATTATTAAAATAAAACCTCTCAAATATACATTAAAATAATTTCCTATTTTATTATTCAAAAGAAAGGATGCTCATTAACTCTCTCTTAGTAATTAACTCTTAATTAGCAATCTGATGGGATAATTACTAATGCTATTAGGCTATAGGTTAGGTCTTTACCTAATGGGCTTATGGATAATCCAACCTATTATTAATTACCTACAATGAATAAAAATCCAATCTATTCTTAGTTTACAATTATAATATTAATTACCTAATTAGTCATCACAAGAGATTAATCTAATAGCATAATTAATGCTAATCCATATAATATTAAAAAAATATTCTAACAATCTCTTACTTGAATAACATTAATTAAATTATTAGGTTAATCAATGAATACATAATTAAGCAATTGATATTCACATAAACACATGGATGTGTGTATATTTATAAATCATACAAAATTCAGAAATGAAACCACACACAAAGATCACTGAATCTGATAGGGTAACAAGAGACATTAACATTGTCATAACTTAGTTTTAATATCTGAATTGAATGAAATACAAAATGACATTTGAAGCATCACATTAAAATGTAAAAGTCCCTTAAGGACTTAACTCAGAAATTTAGTATTAAATTGCACCACAAAAGCCCTCAAGAACTTAACTTATACTTCCACTAGACCAATGCTACATCAAAATTCAACCAGACCCATATGAGTTATACGATTTGAATTACTCCTATGGGTAGGCCTTTGGTCGACAGATCCATCATTATGCGCTCACTGCAAATGTGAACCATGCAAGTATGAGATAACGAAAATTTAGAAATGAAATCATGAATTAAGAATATTGAATCCGATAAGGAAAGCATTGGTATAAATGCTAGCAAAATTTCAATTATGAATTACATACAAAATTTTGGCATAACCAAAAAATATTGAATCCGATAGGCAAACAAATGTTATAAGTGCCAAAATATACCAAAGTGTTCCTTAAGAACACAACTCAGACTCTAACCAAACCAACACATTAAAATTTGAATATACCCAGTAGTCATATGTTTCCAAAATTCTAATGTGTTTGTTTTGGTAAACGGATCACCTAAAATAAGTATAAGATTCATAGATCTTCTCTCCAACAAAAAGGAATTGAGTATCAAAATTTAATGCAACTGAAATTTCTGTAACTTTGAAAGAAACACATAATAGAGTCATGTTGCAACAAAATGGTTAAGACTTAAAAATATGCAAATAACGAAAATTAATTTCCTTGACCATATTCCCTAACGAGTGACCATCACAAAACTAGTGACATATTCATTACTTATATATTAGACAGTTATAAATGTCCATTTGACACTTTTCAACAAAATAGCTCATTCAAAACATCATATAGATGTAATCAAAAGTGGGTTCAAGATCATCAACAAATGATGTATAATTTAAATCAGAATATCCCATTATTTTCAAATGATTTAGATTTTTAGATAGTCAACATGCAATGTTTTATACCCTGAAGGTACCTCATAATTGTCTTTGTAGCCTTCTAATGATCTTACCCAGAATCACTTAAATATCTGCCAAGCACACCAATAGGAAAAGCAATGTCCAAACGTGTGGACGCCTGGGCCAATATTAGGCTATCAACAACATATTCATATGGAATTTTGTCCATTGAATATCAAATTTCGTCAGTACTCATCCAATATAGGTTGCCCAAGACACCAAGAATGCCATAAGATCTATCACAGTGAATCTGAATTCCTAAAACAAAAGAAGATTCACCTAGATCTTTCATATCAAAGTGGCATGACAAGATGTGCTTTATCTCATTTAATAAGCACACTAAGTTACTAGTCAATAGGATGTCATCCACACACAACACATCCACATGCAAGTTTTCATCTAATGATCTTATTTTCAACATCCATTTGGTAAATTAGTAAGTGTCGATTCATTATTATAGTGTATGGAGGTAATTTTATTATTCATAATTTCTAACCACTTAGATGAATGAAGACCTGACATAGTTTCATTAAAAAGAGACATAATCTGTGTCATCAACAACGTCTGACTTAAATTTCTGCAAATACACTATGTAATCATCTCAAATTTCAAGTCTACAAATCTTCTATGATTTCTTAAATTAATGACTGGTTCTCCTACATCAGCTGTAGGAGCTTCCACAATAGGATCAACTAGATTCTCAACAAGAGTGTCATATCTAATAGCATGATCTACAGATAGAGATGGCAAAGATGGCATGGGTAAGATGGCATCCTCACAATGCAAATTGATTACTTTAGGAACATCACTCCTACTATCTAAGTCATCCTCAAAATAAAACGCTCTATCAGATTTAATAACCTTGGTAGTATGATTAGGACAATAAAATTTGCATCCTCTAGATCTTGAACAATACCCAATGAAGAATCCATTAACAGTCCTGAAATCAAGTTTCTTGAGCTGAGGATTATAGGGTCTTATCTGCTCTATAACCCCATACATAACAGTGCCTCAGACTAGGCTTCTTACCAGTGAAAAGTTCATACAGGGCCTTTTCAACTGACTTACTTGGAACTTGATTTAGGATATAAGCTGTTATCTTAAAGGCATCACCCTATAGAAACTCTGGTAATGAAGAGTAACTGATCACGTTTCTGACCATGTCCATCAAGGAGCAGTTACGCCTTTAAGTAGCTCCATTTTGTTGTGAAGTGTCAAACATAATATACTAAGTTTCAATTCCTTGTTGTTGTAACAATAGAGCAAAAGGTCAGGGTTTCTACTTGTTTTAGTATAACTCCCATAATATTCACTGCCTCTATATAATCTTACACTTTTAATTGCCTTCCCACACTTTAATTCAACAATCGCCTTAAATGCCTTAAAGGCATTGATTCAAACATTTCATGCAACAAATACACCCATGGCAATAGGTGTTATAAGTCCACTAAATTTGTGTGAATCTAGTCCGAAATACTCTCATATTTATTTGACCCCTTTAAATTCAAGCTATACTGAGAAATTTTCCCATAATACATGCAATATAAGATTCAAAATTTGAGAAATCTAAGTAAATAAATATTCCCTGTTTGACTATCCTTCTAATCTCCCTTTGGAGATATGACTATAACGTCGATGCCATAGCATAAAAGAATTTTCTTCAATTCTTTAGCGTTTGTGTCCTATTACTGCATTAATAGATACTACGAGTGGATAATTAGGATTAGCATTCATATTCAAATAACATAATCTATCCATCAACGAAACTGACCCAACAATAACATAATCAAGGAAAATATTAATTCTTTCATTTCCTTGCTAAAACCAGATAATCACATTTATTTAATACAGAACTGGAAATCAATTCCTCCTTGATGAAGGAGTATAATCTACATTACATAAAATCAAACAATGTCCAGACTACAAGCTTAAGATTACAATGCCCATATAGCTAACTGCAATCGAACTTCCTTCTATTCCAAGGATGGTTCTTTCTCTTTCATTTAGGCTCCTTTTGTCTCTGAGCCCTTTCATTCTCACGCTTATTCTTTAACTTGAAGTAAATAGAGATTTTATGGCCATGCCTCTTACAGTAATGGCATTCACCCTTGAATAATTCTTCTTTTGACTCTTATTATTCTTATTGCTTTACTTAGGACTAAATGGTTTCTTGCCATAGGCCTTGCCTTCACTTTTCTTTCCTTTCAACTTCACATTTCCAGTATTGTTAGATGAACTATGTGAAATATAGTTCACTAATTGTACGTGAGAATTCACCTGCTTTATCAATTCTTTCTCTTGGGTCACTTTGGACATTATATGATCAATAGACTACTCTGGCTATTGGGAATTATATGTGGCTTTTAGAACCCTATATTTAGTAGAAAGGGATTAGAGAACTTTATAAACCAGGTAGCTCTCATCCAAGTCCACATATAGGAGTTTAGCTTGTTGTAGTAGTTAACAAGCTTCATTATGTGCTCACACACTCCTGACACTCTGTCATAGTAAGTGTTATCCAGCAAAGAGAGATAATAGGCCTTTTAAGTCTTATTAAACTTCTTGAATTTCCCACTAACCGCTTTGAGATATTCAACTGTGGTGTCCTTATCAAGAATACTTGATCTGATAGTCTTTTCAATCATATACTTAATGACAATCAGATAAATCCTATTTGACTCATACCACTGCTTATGGTAAGCTTTATTAGCAGTGCTAGACTCAGCAGTGAGATATGCTAACTTAAGTTCCCTCATAGCCAAATTTTCCTTGGTGATCATCAAATACATATCAAGGGACTCAATCCAATCATCATAGTCTATCCTGTTCAGAGTTTTCACAACAAACAATTGTAGGAACAGAGAAGCTGAGGGAAAACAAATAGGAAACATATAATTATGTATCAGACACATAATTATAGAACAAAATTTCCATAACAAGACTCAGCTTTAGCAATTGTGTAACATAATATTCATTATATCCTGCCTAAGGGCTCAGACTATGATAAATCAAGAAAACTCATACACACTAATGAAGCATATTATTGAGAGAAACGACACAAAATGCATCCACAATTTCCATATCGATAAGATATGAGAAACCATGAATATATCAATCAACAAATCGTCGTTGATAGGTCACAAACTGACCTTATTTACAAAATTATATTGACAATGTCACACTGATAAGACATGTCCATTGTTAACATAATCATACTCTCTATTGTTAGTTGCCTCAACAGTAACCTCCCCATCAATGATTCAATGTGTGTTTTCTTGAGTAAACAGACAATAACCACAACAATGGTATTTCATTAAGCCAACACTATCATGATTGGGCCCACGATAGGCGAGAACATAATCAATAGGTGTATGTGACCTAAAGTCACAACAAATTTCATACGCAACTTATTCTTTAAGATACGTGCCTAAATTAGGAATAAAAATCCAACAAAATAATACAAAGAAATTAGTTTTAATTTATTCACATACAATTAGGGAAAGTGAACTGAATATATTGTTTCTTACTATATCTAGTCAGTATCAAAATTTTTTCAGGTTAAAATACCTTAGCTACATACTATTTTAAGGCCCTAAATTTTCAAAAAATTTTAAAACTCCTATTTCTAGGGCTTAACAAAATCTGATAAAATCACCATAATTTAAAATAGGGTGAGTGGAGGTAAACTGTGGAAGTTTGGGCTCAGATGACCGGCGCGTGAGCCTCACATGCCATTACGTGTTTGCCTACCTGTATCATCTTCAACCTCTGGCAGGTCGAATCGACCCGCTAGATGACCCAACACAACCCGACTTTTGACCCGATAATTTATAGCATTTTAGATGTCGAAATAGACATCAAAATGATCATTAATTCACAATCTACGAATCCCTTATGGTGATTTTGGCTAGTTACCTCCCATTAGAGAGATTTTTTATTCGAATAAGGTAGGGTTTCGGTGACCATGTTTCAAAAATAGAGCTGACTGAGGTGTGCCGACAACATGAATCATTGGTAGCTTTCAACCAAAGATGCTTCGCTGGTGATGGTGGTTATTGGCAGCAGTGACCGAGAAGGAAATAACAAAAAAACTAAAAAAATATATATGTATACTGATGCCAAAAAAAAAAAAAAGAGAATTGAGAAGAAATTTCGCAAAATTTTTTTTTTCATATAACCTAAACGAGGCTCTTTTCGAGTTTCATATTGGGCATCATTTTGTTTGGAATATTTAGATCTACAAAACCCCTAATTTTATTTCGAAAGAATCCTTAAGGTTTGCATTAATTTCATTTGAAAAGAAATTTAGGTTCATACTTGTTCATGCAATATTCAATACTACATTCCCATAACAGCCAACAAAATTTTAATTTAACTAGGCTTTGATACCATTTGAAGTCATATAATAATTTATTCACAATACATGAATACATAATTAGAAGATATTAAGATACAAAGATCTGACCTGATGCTAAAAATGACGTAGTGTAGTTTTGCAGAGAGATGTCAACCCATAATACCCAAGAGAGAGATCTCAGAGTAGGCAACCACCAAAGAGAGTTATCGTCGCATAATGAAATTAGGGCTTATGTCAAAGTAACTTATAGGGTTTTATTTTAATAATAATAATAATTAACTATATTATTAAAATAAAACCTCTCAGATATACATTAAAATAATTTCCTATTTCATTATTCAGAAGAAAGGAAGCCCATTAACTCTCTCTTAGTAATTAACTCTTAATTAGTAATATGATGGAAGAATTACTAATGCTCTTGAGCTGTAGGTTAGGTATTTGCCCAGTGGGCTTATAGATAATCTAACTCATCACTAATTACCTACAATGAATATAAACCCAATCCATTCTTAGTTTACAATTATAATATTAATTGTCTAATTAGTCATCACAAGAGATTAATCTAATAGTATAATTAATGCTAATCCATATAATATTAAAAAATATTCCAACAATGGCCACTAGTAACACTTTAGCAATGAGCTTTTGTCTAGTGCCAAAGTGGTAGCTCAAGCAGCCCAGTCTGCTTTTGACCAAAAAGCTGACAAAGTGAACAAAGCTAAGGTTGTCGACATCACCAGCGATCTTCTAAGCATTGCTTGTCAGTATAACAAACTAGACAACAAGGGCATGTGGCAGTATGTTGGCAAGGCTGAGAATTATCTTCACCAATATAGTAGGGACGGTGGCCATTTAGCTAATGTATTAGAACCAGAGTCACACGGTGAAGATCACTTATCAACAAAACCAAAAGGTCATTCAGAAAGCAGTTAATTTGTTTTGGTGCACCATGTTTCTGAGTCTCTTGGTGAGTGAGATGTTGATAATATGCTAAGTGGGGGTACCTAAGGTGGCAATTTGAGTGATAATTTTTTTGCCATGTCAACAACAAAAGTGATAGGTCAACTGCAGAGTAACAATTAAGTGACTGAGGGATTAATTTGGGTAACTTTGAATTGAGTGAGGAACCAAAATGGAAATTATAATGAAAGTGGGACTAAAAGGAAAATAGACCTATAAGTAGGGACCACAATTGACTTTTTGTCAAATTATTTTAATAATTTATTGTTTATAATTATTGATTGAATAGTGAATTTGTGACCAGAGCCCAAATGCAATATTTTTTGCTTTCGGCCAATGCCCAGATGTGTAATTTACAATTTTAGGAAATCTTAATATCCTACTCATGATTATACGAGCTTCATGTAGAATTATGTGTACATCAAATTAAAATCTAAAAATCGGCCAGGTTCGGTTGAATTGTAACTTGGAGCCCAAATTCATCATTTTGGGTTATAGATTTTGTCCCCAATTCATGTATCTATATTTAAGGAAAAGCCCCAAGATTTGGCCCAAAAGAGGAAGTACAATAACCATGGATTGGGCTTTAATCCACACAATTCTACCTAAACCATAGTCTTGAAAGACATATGTGCCCTTTCCCTTCTATTACAATTACAAAATGATTTGAGCAATTCTGCCAAGTAACCAGTGTAAAATGGTCCTTAAACTAGTTCACAAATACACCCTCCTCTTTCATCCTAAAGACGCCTAATTCAGTTAAAATGCCGGCTTAGTTTAGTGTTAAAACAGACATTTCACGTTCAGTCTAAGCAAAACCCTACCCTAATATATATTCATCTTTTCTTCGGCTTACTGGTCTATTTTCCTCTGAAACCCTAGCTCTTCTATTCGCAGCCATGCCGCCCAAGTTCGACCCCTCCCAGGTTGTTGATGTGTTTGTCCGTGTCACCGGCGGTGAGGTAGGTGCGGCGAGTTCGCTTGCCCCCAAGATCGGTCCTCTCGGTCTTTCTCCTAAGAAGATTGGTGAAGACATAGCCAAAGAGACTGCTAAGGAGTGGAAGGGATTGAGGGTCACTGTTAAGCTCACCGTCCAGAACCGTCAGGCGAAGGTGTCGGTGGTGCCATCTGCTGCGGCGCTAGTTATCAAGGCCTTGAAAGAGCCCGAGCGGGACCGCAAGAAGACTAAGAATATAAAACACAATGGCAATATATCCCTCGATGATGTGATCGAGATTGCCAAAATTATGAGGCCGAGGTCGATGGCTAAGGACCTTTCTGGAACTGTAAAGGAGATCCTCGGGACTTGCGTCTCTGTTGGGTGCACGGTGGACGGGAAAGACCCCAAAGACTTGCAGCAGGAGATAACTGACGGTGATGTTGAAATTCCTCAGGACTGAGGTCCTTTTTTATTAATTGATTCTGTTAAATTACTGATTTTTGATATAAATTTGGAGAACTTTCGGAGATTGTGCACTTGTGCTTACTATTTGGAGTAATCTAGACGTTTTGGGGATATTTTATTCGCTAGTTAAAATTGCTTACAAGGATAATAATTCTTTTAGTTATTATTCTGTTTTCATTTTCGTGATTAGAATGTCTCCCCTTTATTCCATGGATTACTTAGTAATCGTCTGTTTGATCTTTTTCTTGATTATACGCGGTTATCTTTTTCATATATGGATAGCTTTTGAATCTTGTTGTGTTTGCCTTTTAGTCCTATTGTCTTCTGGTTGGCTGGAAGTTTATATTAGCTTCTGATCAGATTAACGCTGACTAATTGGTTTCGGTTCGAGAGTCATCTTGTTCGTGTGCCTGCTAGTACTGTACTCGTTGATGACACATCTACTAGGCTTTACCTGGGTTAGGATGTGCCATTTGGCTCAAAGCTTATTGGATGCATTGCTAATGACCTCTGTGGCTAATGGCATGCCCTTTTCTTATGAGAGCAAATCTAGAGAGTGAGGTATTTTATTAACCATCTCAAGCGTGAGTACATTTGATCATTAGCGAAGGATTGGATATTGGCCGTGTTGAATCTTCAGACTATTCAAAAGTTATAGCATCATGGGAATATTTTCGGAGTCCTATTTCTCAAAATGTACTAGGGTCCAACTTTCATGGTTGACGTGTATTTAAGACTGTGTGAGGTCTGTAGACTATCATAGCAGTATGAATAATTGCATAGCTTTCTATTCTTTGTGGCACAGTTGATAACTTCAAAATTCATTTTTTAAATAATTTTGGAACTTTTTAGCAAATTCTGTTTTGGGACTAGGAGAAGAAATGTGGCAGAACTACTTAATGTACGGTTTAGAGAGCATATTGTATTAGTAATCTACTTGTGAGATTTTCTTCTTCCTTATGAGATGTGACTCATTAATGAAGGAGTAAGTGAGCCAGCTGTTTGCTAGGGGTAAGGATATTTGAAATTGATCAATTTGCATTTCATCTAAATGTAGCTTAGTGTGTAAGTTTTTATTATAATGATTTGAGGGTTTTTATTTTGAATTTGTGCAGTATTTTGGTTTATAATATGGGACCTAGTCGGTACATCATGGAATCAGAATTCAGGATCATTAGTCTTGATATCTCGTAGTTTTTGGTTATGTAATTCAATATGCGCTTTTGAAACCCTGTCGTTGTTCAACACATCGAAACTATGGGCATATAATTCATGTGCACTTTTCTTTGTATTGCACTTGTTTTCTCTCATTGATTAGCGTTATTAAACTTTGTTCTCTCAGTAATCTTTTTGGCCTTTGCAAGTGCGTTCTAAAGAGCTACTTGTAAATGAATGTGCTGGTTTTGAGGTAGAGGGGATTGCCTGCAAATTTTTACCTTGAGACAGTACTAATTCCCATGCTTGTTTATAGATTGATGGGAGTATTGTTCCGATAGATCATTCTTCAACAGTGGTCGTCAATATCTGAGCCCATTAGTTTATGCCCATCTATTTGAATTTAAGGATCTCCCTTTATTTAGATAACTTGCTTTAGGGTCTGTGGTTTGCAACCGTGTTTTATGTTTCTGGCACCTTACAGAACTTTCGCTATTAGTAATTCTGATGCCTGAGATTTGATGGCCTGGTATTTCTTCCGGGCAATGTGTTTCAGTCATGTCTTTTGAATTGATTTGATTTTGTTGATGGCCAAGTATCGTTTTGCATCTTCTTGTTAGCTTAGGACACTAGGTTAAGTTCGTTGGTATGCGTTAAGTACTGTGAACTATGTATCGGACTAACGTGTGGTTCACAGCAATGAAACATGTGGACTTGAGCAGTCTTGGCCACTTATTCTAGGTGCCGTTCTATTGTTATTTTTTTCAAGTTGCAAAGGGAAAAAAAAAATCTATTCACTGGTGGGCTGAATCAATTCATAGAACACCCATATTGGGAGATGGCCACTATTTTGAGACTAAGAATGCCAGAGGAATCATCAGCTCCCATTGATGGTCTTGCTGCCAATCAATACAGACAGCTTTAACCCATAACAATTCATATTACTTCAAGAAATATTAAATTGAATAAAAACTTCTTACCAACTAATAGAGGCATAAAGTTAACTAAATTTCGATAGTAACCGGTAAGATCCATCCGTTTTTTTTTTTTCTCTGGATTACCAAATAAACACATCCACCACATCCTGTAGATTGCAGGTCATCAATACCAGCACTCCATAATACCAAATTCTCCAACCTATGGTTGCAAATCATGGTTCATGCTAAGCCCTTTAATCCTGAGGCATTCTACAATTAATCATATAATTATATACCCACACTAATTAGTCTTTGTACATGAGTGAGTGGCTCCGTCACATTGCGGCTTCACTTATCAGTGTAATTCTGGGATATTTTGGTTAAAAATATTTTATAACTTAGCTTAAAATAATATTATGGTGTTTTTTTTATTTACTTATGTTTTTTAACTGATTATTAGTTTTGAAACATTATGAAATTGTCTTATAAATTTTAAATTCATTTCTTGAATATTACATATGACAATAATATATTAAATTTTAAAATTTATATATTAATTTAAAACATTTTAAATTTAATAAAAATTAAGGATCATAATAATGATTTAATTTTATTAATTTAATACAAATTGGTAATAGATGAAATTATTCTCAAACTTCGAAGATACTGAAGAACCTCGCTTTGTTAAAGTTTGTAACATTTGAATGGAAGAGGCTATTTGCTATCTATTGAAAATTAGAGTGAGCAAATTACTAAAATTGGATCCATAAAGGGCCCGCGTTAAAAGTGATCAACGTGTATAAATTTGAGTGATGCAGAAATTTCCTTCGTATTTCCTTCACCGACTAATCACTGAATATAATTGACATTCGTTGAACAGTACCCCGAAAACGACGATGCTCCGTTCCCTAAGCAAAAGGCATCGTTTCTCCTCCACCAAATTTTAGTGCGCAAGTTGGTGCCTTCCACAGTTGATTCTTCAATAATTATTGCCCACGCGGTTCTTTCTCTGTCATTTCTCTCAAGCTTTCCTATATATACCTCCATATCTCTCATTCCCACTTCAATCAGTACCCATCCAAATATTTCATTGTGTTCCAAGAGACCCATTTCCCCTTCTTCCTCTCTCTCTTTCTATCTTCCTTCCATTCATAGAGGGAGAGAGACCAATCACCATTCATACAGCAACAAAAAAAATAATCATTAATTCATTACCAGCTTTCGAGTTTGATGCAGATAGCAATGGCGAAGAAGATGAAGCAGAGCATGAAGCCTTGGATAGAGGTTGCACCTTCGCTTCTTGATTTCCCTCGGAGGCCCTCCAGTGCTCCCAAGCTCGACACCATTCTTGAAGAAGATCTTGCCGAAGATGACACTTCCGACTAGTGATTTATATAATCAACACAAGGGATAGTTTTTTCTTTTTTTAGCTTCTGGGAGTTGGTGAGATAGCCAGTTATTATTGCGTCCACGTTCTGAAATAATGAATAGAGAGACGTACGTTTAATTACTTGTCAAGTAAATTTTTCTGGCTTGGCAATTTTCGTTTGTGACAATCCTTCTATAGGGGTCGTTGGGGTTTCTGATATGAAATTATGATTCTATATATATATAGTATTATGTAATTACCATCTGTCAATAATTATAATTGCGAAGCTCATGGAATTGTTCATGGAATGATTAATTTCTTCTTCTTTTTGAAGTACATTTGATTTGCTGGTTTGTGATACTTGGTCTTATGTTTGTCTCATCCTTTATTTTTGTGCTTTTCTGCTTGTTAACTGGCGTTTTATTAAAAGTATGTGTGCGCCAATTAGTGAATACTAAACAGTACACTAATCCGTCATGATGTGTTCTGTGAATATTAAGGTTGTTCATGTTTCAAATTGAAAGTATATATGGTCGGTCAGAATCCGACTGGGTTTAATTTTGCCCAGTTTCTGAAATTTTGAATTTTAAATATATGGTTTACGAGATATTGACTGCGATTTGTGAAATTGAAATAAGTTTGTGGTTTGAGTTGCATCTCAAGATATTATGAATTTCATTACGGTGGAATGTAAATCTGGGAAGATGAAGAGAAAAGAGAGGTTCAGTGAAAAATAAAAAGGATTTCATACATATTTTCATTTCTTCACACTCTGGAAATGTATATTCTTGACACACTCTTAAAGAGGATCCATATACAACTGCACCTTCTGCTTTTCTTAAACCTTGATAAAAATGAATTAAGAGTAAATTTCCTTTAGAGTTTAATTAAACTATATACGATGTATCTCTTGTTTTAATTATATCTTTCCATCTCAATTGGCATTTCATATATTGTAGAAAGCTTTCTTCTAATGTATTTATTTTTACAAATAATTTTTTTTTTGCATAATATGCATTCTTATTAAATATAAATTATTACATTTTTTTCTAATTAAGTCTTATACTAAAATTTAATATTAATTTAGTTGCATTTAACGTCGTATTAAAAATTAAATTGTAGCCTTGTATTGTACAAAAAATTCATTTCATTGATTGAAAAAATAAATTAAATGAAAATTGACATAATAATATAAAATATTAAAAGGATTGAAGGATGATTTTAAAATGGGAAGGTATGAAATATAAATTAACCAAAATTAAATAATTTGATTAGAGAACTGTTATGTCTTTCTCTCTTGTTAGAAGGTGAAGTTCTAAACAACCAAGAAAGGCTAATGTAGTTTGTTAGGTGAATTATGTTGGATTAATCGCTCATTATTAGATCAAAAGTTATAACTATTTGTTAAGTGAATTATGTTGGATCAAACACTTGTCACTGTGCTAAAAACTATAGCATTGAATCACTTCATTATTCTTCTAACTCTTTTGATATACTTTCTCATGTCTAGGCTTATAGTACTCGTACTCATAATAATTATTATTACACACCTTGGCTCTGATATTAATTGTTGAATAAAACGTTTTTCATTAGATCAAAAGTTATAACTATTAGTTAAAGTACAACTTTATTTCTGTAATGACTCAATATAAACGCTACATATCAACTATGACTTAGATTTATACATGGTCGTCAGTCACATACATTGGCTAACAAATAAAGCCTTTTCTTTTGATCTTCTCTTTCTCCAATGCCCTTTTGCACGCACTCTCTGGTATGCTTCACCACTTGGGCTCCAAGTTACAGATTTACGGATCAATATGTTATTCAATGACCAAAACTAACTTAGAATAGCTTAAACATACAACAAAATGGATCTTCTCATGCCTTTATATCATTTAGAATACTAGGAACAACCGGAAACAAGCTCTTTCATTTGAAGCCATTAAACATATTAATGCCACCCTTTATCAAAATTCAGGGACACAACGCTAACCAAGATGGCTTCTATGAGAGGCATTCCTCCAGCACAGTTGAATCATTTCAACTTAGTCAGATGAGATGGTTTGTAACTTTCAAATATTATGAAAAACACAAGACCCAGTGCAAATTTAATGTTCACCTCTCCATTTTCTTGAATGGTCAACTCATCAAAGACTGGAATTGAAGTGAACACGTGGAGGTTCCATGTAACAATTTTGCGTTAATGGCTTTTCGCAAAGTCATCCTTTGGATTTCCAAGTATAACAGATCCTCTAACTCCATGCAAATCCTAATCTCTTATAGGAAGCTAGGTCGCGTCGTCATCTGCTCAAACGCCTTGAATCACCAACGGTCAACTGTTTAAAGGACATAGACACCCTGCTCAAGTCCTGTAACTCCCTCTAAATTGGTCTCCTATAGCAATCTTGATTTACTTTCTCATTGTTTTGTTTCTGTTTTTTCATCTTTTCTTTCCTATTGTCCTTCCATGCAAAAAAAAAAAAAAAAAACTTGTTATTTTCAAAGTACATTCTAGAGGATATAAGTTAACGCAGTTACACGGATGGGAAAAAAAATTGAGTTAAAATAGAAAGTGATATCTATACATGTTTTTACTATTTTTATTTATTCTCATACTTCGTTATATTGTTGGAATTAAGTGTACCTATGCTGATGAAATGGAAAACAGCACATTCTGCGGTGAAGAAACACGGCAATATAGTCAATGGATAGAGACATGATCGGATTGCTCTTCCGAATTTCCCTCTTCATTGATTCTCTCTCTCCGTCTGTCTGGGTTAAACTGCGAAATGCATTTCTCTTTCGCGAGGGGCTTAAAAACTCTCATAATTAAGAGCAAACAGGAATATGTATTAGAGCATCAAATGTGATGGGAACTCAAAACAAACGAACTTGAGGTTCTCTGTATATATATATATATATAGGTATCTTACCAATCTATGCTATCCATATTGTCATTTAATATAGAGTGAAGCAAGAATGGTAGTTATAGTATTAGGAACTTGCAATGAAGCCCCCGTCCATTGAAGCGTCATTCTCAACTTAAAACACAACATAAAGTGTATTTATTTGCATTATTTCCATCACACTCGATGTTTCACACGTGGTGCTCTCTCACCCACAATGTCCCACCTTCTACTTCAAAACCCTACTCCCTACATATGCTTCACAGTCACACTATATTCATATTTCATTCTCAACACATAAATTTGATTCTTCTTATGACGTCCATCGATCACGGAATATACCAAAAATATATCAGTAGGGGTACGTCAAATCAATGACACGTGAATATTTAACTGTACTTAGTGTGTTTAAATTTTTTTAATATAATTTAGTCAATTTAAAAGTGTACACGAATTAAGTTAATAAATTAGTTCAACCCTATAGTCGACCTGATTGAAAATCCAGTTTCACAATGGAGGCCCAATCCAGTGTGGATGAACGCAGATTCATGTGTCTTGGTCGGCAATTGAGTTTGACCACGTCACTAGTTGGGTTGAAAATATATATATATATTTTATTAAAATTTGAAGTATATAATTATCTCAGTCTTTTAACTGTAACATAATATAATTAATCGTCGTCTTTGATAATTATTGTCGTTTACATATCAGCTTAGTTCTTAGATGTTCGTTGATATTTGAACACTAGCATGTTTGTGCGTTTGAATCATCTCTTGTATTAAACGAGGTCCATTGAAGGAGAGAAAGAGATCAAATAAGACTAAGCACGACTCAAACATATCATATCTCCTCGTCTATTTTTTGATAAACATTTAATTTCGTTTATATTGAGACGTGGCAGCAAGTGAATAATCTTCGCCAAATTAACGTTTTCAATCATTAAATTATTATCATTTTTTGAAATATAAGCAACTGTTATCATTGTAATGCTTTGATGCTGCGTCCTTATTTTATTTTCTGTATTTTTATATAAAAATTAAATTTATTTTATATTCACACATTATAACTAAACACATTATAACTAAACTTGAGCATTTAATGAGGCTCATAAAAATCAGACAAGGATTTGGTTAACATAGAGTTTGAACCCATTTTTAAATTGATCTTTTATTTGTTTCTATTTAAGCCGAACTTATTATATTTTTTAAGTAATAATTAAATTTATTTATTATTTATTCTTAAAATAGATTATATAATTAATTATTATTATTACTTATATAATTGTATATAAAGAAATTAAAAATACAAATTAACTGTTATATTAACATAAATTTTTTGAATCAAATGTGTTAGTTATTATTTTTTTTACTAAGATATATCACTTTGAATTAAAATTTAATTAACTTCATTATAAAATTTATATTTTATATATTTAAAATTAAAATATTTTTAGTTTTAATATTTGAAATCTTAAGTTACGTTTTTTTTTATAATAATTAAATTAATTTTTAAAAAATTATTCATATTTCAAAAAGTTAAAGTTGGACCCATATTATAAAATAAGATTTTTAATCAAACATTTTTTATTGAGATTTTATTATTTTTGAAGTCAAATCTATTGAATCAAATAAATGTTTTAAGTTATGATTAAATCTAATTGCAACAAACAAATTTTTTTTTTCAAATTAATGTGTTCAATAATTAGATTATTATCATTCTTTAAAATTCAAGCAATTGTTGTCACTGTAATTCTTTAATGCTGGGTCCTTATTTTATTTTCCTCAACATAGGGAGCTTTAAATTTGAAGATGAGAGCTACAACAAACAAACAAATAAATAAATAAATAAAAGTCACGAAGTTTCTTCCTATATTTTTCGCTTGAGTAAACAATACGATGATTTAAGTCGTGAAATTAATTAATTAAATTTA
Source organism: Delonix regia (assembly GCA_037074485.1). NCBI lineage: Eukaryota > Viridiplantae > Streptophyta > Magnoliopsida > Fabales > Fabaceae > Delonix > Delonix regia. The sequence goes on from CM073455.1 coordinate 11,840,713, forward strand.
TAGGAAATTTCAAATAGTGGTCTTCATAATTGTGGTGGGGATTATCGGACCTGTACATTTGAGAGTAGGTGCTTCCAGATAAGTTCTTCGTCATCCAACAAATCATGACACCTAACTTTCCTCTTATTTTAATCCCATTTTAATACTTCTGTAATATTCGAGGATAACATTTCTTAATCTCCTCCATTAGTTTATCCCAATATTTCTTGGCCACTAATTAACTTCATTTCATGCGTCACTATTGTAATACTAAATACCCAATACTTTTTACACATAACAATGGAATTTATTCCTCATTTTCACCCCTACGCGCCTTATTAAGCGAGCTATTATCACCTAAATTTAACCACTTATTTTTCACTATAGGATTTACTTCTTTCTGTTTTTTGCTTTTTAATTTATTTATTTTTCTCTAGATCAAGATTCTATGTAAAAAAAAATCAAATTTATTATATTTGAAAAAAATTAGGTCATTAAATTTTTATTTATTAATTCAAATTTTACTAAATATTAGACAACTTTTAACAATTTATTAAAACCTTAAACCATTAAATTTTTATTTAATAATTAAAATTTTAACTTCATCCAATTTATTTCCCTTGTTAATGGGTAGGTTCTGATTTTTTTTCGGATCACGCTTTAAGAACAAAATTTTAAATACACTAAATTATTTTAAAAAATGTACACATTTAATTTTATTAAAATTTGAGTTTTATGAAAAATTTCACGTCATTTTTTTACTGTATATGAACGAGCTATATATATATATATATATATATTCTTACTTTCTCTAATGTTTTTGGTTAATAAATTAACTTGAGAATAGACATGTCTTAGCCAACTCAAAAATTAGTGCAAAACAGAGAGAAACAAAAACAATAGAACGTTGTGTTGCTTACCTGCTACCTGCTCTGCCTTTCCATAATATGCATTAAAAATTTCACACTTGGGTATAAACCAAATGTAGCCGTTGAATGATATGAACCTTTATAGGTCATGATGGGGCCACGTAAACAAAAGAAAAATATTAATCCTAATTAATTACAGAAAATTACAGACACAAATCAAAGAAAAAAAAATAAAAAAGAAAGAGAGAGAAACTTTACAAGGCGATCAAAAGCCGTTGGAAGGGTAGCAGTGGGGCCATGCAAGCGAAATCAAGCTAATAAGGGCGGCAAAAATTAGCGTTAATTTAATCACGTCAATTTTCATAAACACATAATTACAAATTTTCCCTATTAATTATATAATTAATTTCCACACCCTATCTCTTTCGCTCATCCCATAAATACCCCTATCTATACCCCCCTCCGCTCACAAGTAATAGTAATATTCTCAACACTCTCGCGCACTACCTCTTGCGGACACACAGTAAGGAGCAGTAAGAGAGAGAGAGAGAGAGAAGATGGCGAAGGATATGGAGGTGGTGGAGCAGGGGGAGTTCTCAGCGAAAGACTACCAGGACCCGCCGCCGACGCCGCTGATCGACGCGGAGGAGCTGACGAAGTGGTCGTTCTACAGGGCGGTGATAGCGGAGTTCATAGCGACGCTTCTTTTCCTGTACATAACGGTGTTGACCATAATCGGGTACAGCAGTCAGACGGACACTAGCAAGGGTGGCACCGAGTGTGACGGCGTTGGCATTTTGGGCATCGCTTGGGCCTTCGGTGGCATGATCTTCATCCTCGTTTACTGCACCGCCGGCATCTCTGGTACGTTCATATATATATATATTGATTATCTTCTTCTCTATATTTTGAGAGTTCAGTATATTCTCCAAGTTAAAGAGTTTATGCTTATGATAAAGGGTGTCGGTAAATGAAACGCTCTAGTAAATTTAAATATGTTTTTTATGTGTTCTTACAAGCAAATATTTCCTCTTTTTTTTTCTTTTCTTTTTACAACTTATAGTAACGTTGGTATATCTTTTCAAGGGAGCTTGTTCTACTAAAAAGTTTTATAAATTTTTCCCTTAATCTTGCTTATTCACTTAACCTTACCTTATTTTGTGCGTAATTCACTTTTCTAGTAAATCCTATTGAATTAAAATTAAGTTAGTAAAAACCCACAATCTAAACACATACTCAGTACTTTATAGATGGATAACTTCAACTAGTTTTAACATGTTATATTTTTATTGAAAATACTAATAAATAATTTTTTAAAATTAATCTCGTAAAAAGAAAAAAAGATATGATTAAATTCTTCGAACATATTCGCCATTATTTTCATCTCTCGTATGTCATGTGATTGTCTAGCTTGTGATGTAATTGAAACGAAACTAGTGTGGAATCTGTTTGCTAGGGGATTGTAGGTCGGGTAGCTAATTAATAAGAAGGGTATGTTCAAAGTAATATCTAATTAAATAAAGGGGGCGTAATGTAGCGATTCTGACCGGGGGTTTGCTAACGTGAGCACAGGAGGACACATAAACCCGGCGGTGACATTCGGGCTGTTCTTGGGAAGGAAGGTGTCGCTAATAAGGGCGTTGCTGTACATGGTAGCACAGTGCGCCGGTGCAATATGCGGTGCCGGACTAGCAAAGGGCTTCCAAAAAGCATACTTCGACCGGTACGGCGGTGGCGCCAACTTCGTCCACAGCGGCTACAACAAAGGCACCGCCTTAGGCGCCGAGATCATCGGTACCTTCGTCCTCGTCTACACCGTCTTCTCCGCCACCGATCCTAAGAGAAACGCCCGCGACTCCCATGTTCCGGTACGCTTCCCTTTCCTTTTCTTAAATAATAATAATAATAATAATTAATTAATTAATTAATTTCTCACTTTTATCACTAATTATAAATTATTTATATTAAACCAATTTTTTATAAATTTTATTTTACATAAGTTAGTCATTTTATTATTTTGATATTTATAATTAACAAATCAATGAAAACTAATGATACACAAGATAAGAATTAGAAGAGACTAATTTATCACACAATACTATATAATAATCATATTATTACAAAAATATAAAAGTGAATGGTTATCTCTATTATCAATTTATAATTATATTTATTTCTATTTTCTTTTTATACTTTTTACATAATAGTACTAACTTAGGGAGGATTTTATCCTCAGTTAGCCTAATAGAGATTAAATTTTCATCCGAATTGAGTGGATTTAATCCTCAGTGTTAAATTTAAAAAATTATAATAACCAAATTATAGAAAATTCATATTTAAAAAAATATATTTTACTCGGAATCATGCAATGGTGAGTCATAAAAGAAAGAAACAAAGTATAGTTAAATATAATCTCATGAATTTATTAATTTTTGGATTTATTTAGAGGTGGCTAATTATTTTTCTTTTTGAATAATGAAAAAAAAAGGTGTTGGCACCGCTACCTATTGGATTTGCGGTGTTCATGGTTCACTTGGCTACAATTCCGGTCACCGGTACCGGCATCAACCCTGCCAGAAGTTTCGGAGCTGCTGTCATCTACAACGATGATAGTATCTGGGATGATCATGTAAGTTTCTATGCTATCTCAACACATTAAAAATTAAAATAATAATAATAAAAAATAAATAAACATCTTCATACTGATTTTGGTGATATTTATTATTATTACAGTGGATTTTCTGGGTTGGACCATTTATCGGAGCTGCGGTGGCTGCGTTCTACCACCAGTACATTCTCAGAGCTGCGGCCATTAAGGCTCTTGGATCCTTCAGGAGCAACAATTAAATTAAATTAAGCTCTGTGTATGGCTCTATATATATGGTGGTGTTTGTGCTAGTCTGTCTCTTCTGATCTGAGGAATTTGCCTGAAACATAAAGGGCCATGAATTGTAGATAATTAAGCATGCTTATGCGTCCAAGGGTGTAATTTGTATCCCTTCTGTCTTCTATTTTGTTCCTGTGTATTCTCCATGTGTTTGCTTTTATATCATCTGCATCCTTAATTATTTCTCTTTTTAACCTGTTTCTTCATATATAATATTTGGTGTATTTTTCTCCTTTTATCAAAAGAAGAAAAGATTAGTGACTGAGATTTTGCTTTAATAATACACCAGATAAGCCTGAACGTGATAGACCTTCCATTGACTAAATGGAGATAAAATAGGTACATGTATAAAAGTTTCTGCAATATTGCAGGACTAAAACAGAAGGACGTGAAAACTAGGACAAATATGATATCTCCAACTCGAGAATATTAGAATGGTCTAGACTTAAGGTTTGATTGGTTGTTTCAACTTTCCCCTCGTTTGCTCTGATCTTTTGGATCATTCGATAAGTGTCATTATCCATCTTAAGCTTCACAATCATAATGACAATTTAGTAAGCACCCTTTTGAAATAGACTAAACTTATAAATATATATATATATAAAACCTCAAAAACAAACATATCCACAAGCTTCTTGAATCTTCATTGTGCTGAGTATTATATATATATATATATATATATAATGATAAGTGGTTCTTTAATGGGTTCTTTGCTTAATTATGAAAAAGTAATGCAAATTGAGTAATGATGGAAGGGATTAACGCCTTATAGTTTAATCAAATTCCAGAGCAATCGAGTGCTTTCCACTTCATCATGATTATGATATGCCCATGTGAGTTGGTTTTTGTGGTAGTGGTTCTCCGACGTGACGTTTGGCTTTGGATTTTTATGCCTTTCTATCGAAAGTTGTTGGGGGACAATTCAACTAACAAAGGGGAAAAAAACAGTATTTTTTTCATTCAAAATATTACTGTTATTTATGTTTTCATAAGTAATTGAATTTAATTTAGTTTTTACTAGTAATTAAATTATACTTTAAATATACTTGTTAAGTATAAATAACAGGAAAATTAAGTCTGGTCCAACAATAATAGAAGTAATTAAAAGTATGTTTGAATAAATGGTTTGAAAATCATATATAATAGAATTGAATGAAGTGACTAAAATTAATAAAATTATTGTTTGGGATTTCATTTTTGAATATAAGCCGGTGATGAATAAAAGTCTTTAAGACTTCCTCAAATTATTCAAAAATATTTGTTTGATTTTTCAATTTATAAGGTTAAAGATGGAATGAAATGATCTATTTAGTTAAATTATTTTGAATTATGATTTTATTATTATTAATTAGAAAACCTTAAATATAAAAATATGACACAAAATTTATATATTATTTTACTTAATTTATTTTATTATAAATTTAAATAATTATTTAATGAGTCTCTTTTTAAAAAAAAATTCCAAACAATATAATAACTTACTGATTTTATTATCGATCATTTTATTATACTTTTGTATAAACTTTAAAATATAACTTCATTATTTAATTTTAGTAAATATTTTGGTAAGGTAGATATTTTAAAAAAATATTAATTTATTTTAACATATTTATATAACATTTAATTTAATATATTAATTTTAATAAAATAATCCTTTTAATAATTATTATATTAAATTAACTCTTGTGTGACAATTTTTTTTTCAATGCCTTGCTGCTTTAGATTTACGCCTGGCCCCACATTTCGTACATTTATTGGGATTACTGAGATAACTACCTTATCTTGAACCTTAAATGATGCCTACGTGGCTATCAGGTCTATTTCCTGCAGGTTAGGTACAATTTAGCTGTTTAATAGGCACAATCAGGCTTGTATTATTGCCGAGTTAGGCAGACATACAGACAACCAGGGAAAAACCACGGCTTTCTGAGTTATCTACATAAAAAAATTTCTTTTTTTAATTTTATTGTAAATAAAATATTATATTCTGATTTTATATTTTTGGATACTTTAAATGAATCAATAAACAAATTTTATTTTTTGAAAAAAAAATTATAAAAAAACCTTAAAATATTTATCACAAATCCCTTTACAACTTTAAAGAGATTTAAAAATTATATTTCGAATCTTTATTAAAAAAATTTTATATGATTGAGTGAATAAATGTCAACTTTCTTTTTCTCATTTCTCGCTTTAAAGTCCTATTATAAGCAAGTCCCATGATATCTTATATAAACTTGTTTTTTCACATTTTTTTTATCTTTTATATTTAATCAAATTTTATCTAATTTCTGTCATATTTCAAAATTTAAAATATAGACTAAATTATGTTAAAGTTTTAAATAATTGATATTATTATTATTATTTTAAAGATATTTATTCTTCATATTTTTATAAATAATTTATATCTTATAACATTAAATTTTCACATAGTAAAAATGATTTTAATTTTAATACGAGAATAATAATAATTTAATTATTGTTTAAAATAAATTGAAATAAATGCATAAATTAATCTTATCAGTAAAAATTTCTTTTAAAGGGACTTCGAAATTATATTTTGAGTTCCTTTAACTTCATTAAAAAAAAAAAATTTACATGGTTGAGTGAGTAAATGTCAATTTTTTTCTCATCACTTCTCATATTTAAAGTTCCTCTCAAGCTAGTTCTAGGTTATCTTACATAAACATGTTTTTTCATACTTCCTATTTTTCTTTTATCTTCTATATTTAATCAAACTTTATCTAATTTAAGGTATTTGGTCATATCTCAAAATCTAAAACATATAGTAAATTATGTTAAAGTTTTGAATTATTGATAATTATTTTAAAGATATTTATTATTCATATTTTTATAAATATTTTATATCTTATAAAATTAAATTTTCACACAGTAAAAATGATTTAAATTTTAATATGAGAATGATAATAATTTAATTATTTTTGAAAATAAATTAAAATAAATATATAAATTAATCTTATTAATAAAAATATTTTAAATATTAATTTTATTTTAAAAAAATATCAAATATAAAATTTTTAAAATTTAATTGTATAAATATAATATGTTTTATATTAATAATTTACATTTTTTATAATTTTAATAATAAACAATCCAAAAGTAAAGTTGTTCTTTTTCAATAAACTATATTAAAAGTTTTTAAATTATGTTTGATGAGTGAATATAGAAGATAAAAAAAAAAAAAAAAAACGTGTGAAAAAATGGAGGAGAGCGATGTGAGGTTGGGATTGTGTCACAAACTTTAAAGGTGAGGAGTGAAAAGAATAAAACATTTACTCACGCAACGAACCGCATTAGAAACAGAAAGATGACTCATTCAATCATGCCATGCTATAAATTTTTTTTTTTTTTTTTAACATAGTTAAGAGGATTCGAAATATAATTTTTCAAATCTCTTTAAAGTTGTCAGGAAAATCATGATAAAAATTTTTAAATTTTCCTGATATATATTTTTAAAAACAAATAAAGGAAAATTCAGATTAGTTCATTGTCTAAGACTCAAAAAAGTATAAGATCATAATGTAATTCTTTATGTACAATATAATTAAGAAAAAATAAAAGTTTTTTTAACGCAGATAATTCAAAAAGCTGAAAAACCACTCATTCTCCCAACACTAATGTCTTATTTCATTTGTAATTTTTTATATTTTTTATTCCAAACCTGACTTTATATAACAGAAACTCTTCTTTAATTATTATTTTGCCAAAAATTTAATTTTTCCATGGGAGAATGTAAATTTAATTTTTAACATGACAATAAAAATAACAAATTATAAATAGCTATATAAATTAGTATTGATTAATTTTTCTTATCGTCTCATTAACAAACCATATATATGTGGATATGGCCCAAATGGGAGTTTTTAACAAATTTAGAAAAACATTTTTTTTTTAAAAAAAAAGAAAGGTCTAGAAAGCACCTTCTCGTGACATTGGAGTACTGCAAAATGACAACAAATTTTTCATGTGAAAAATATGCAAGTTAAGCGACGATAATGGAATTTTACTGTTTAAGAAAATACAAAAAAATACGTCTGGTTTCATCACTATTAATTTCTTTTCTCCTAAGAAAGTATCACAAAAGAAAAAGGAAAAAAAAAAAAAGATTAGAAGGATAATGTAGAAAGATAAGGAAAGGATAAGAAAATTCGATGTTAGCCGCATATTCTTCTGCTTAAAGGGATATTCATAGCCAAGTATCATTAGAGTGATGGATCAAGCATTTTCACTTTTTGTAGAAAATTATGATGCGAACTTGCTGTCTGGTTCAAATAATGATAAGCATCTTAGAAAAATGGGGTTTTAAAAATTATTCCAAAGTCTCAAAAAGCGTTCTTTGAGTCCCTGAATATAGGCCCATCATAATAGAACAGGCTACTTTTATTTTGTAGCCTATATTGAACCCACAGAGTCATATATGATTTAAAATGTGGTGTCTTAGGTGAATTAAAATTAGAAGTTATTTACTAATGTGATGTAATATTTTACTTTACAAAGATGAAGAATTCACTGAAGTGTAATAAATTTCAAAATACCCAAATTAAGAATTCAAGCATTTGGGTATTTGGTTTTTTAATATTCATAAATTAATTAAGGTTCTTGCATGCCTTTTTGAGCATAGAAATTACCATTACTTGGGATAAAGAGAAAATTGTAAATGAGAGATGATTTAACTATTGGGCACATTGATGGCACGGCCGAATTTTGTGATGCCTAATGTGAAAGGCCATCCATGTGTGAATGATTAAAAACTTTTCGACTCAATTCCAAAATTTGAATCAGTTTAATAGAAATGATTCATTATTATTATTATTATTATTATTATTATTATTCCCTACTCAATTATAATAAGTATCATTCTTAGGGCCAACCAAGTCAACAAACAGCAAGATGAGCCAGAACTGTTCAACACAAGAAATTCATTTCCTCGGACCCGTAAAGCCCACAAGTTTTCATCTGCTATCACTAACCAAAGTGTTGCAAACTTGATTCTCTTACTATTTTCTCTGGTTCTTCTGTTCATTGTAAGAACCCAACAAGAGCACCCCATGGACTTGTTTATGAAAACCCTAATACCATTTCCACCATCAGCATATAACTTCTTCCATTCCATCGAAGAAAGCCAGAGACCTAGGACACATATGCTGCATCCAAAATGTTCACCGTTGATACCGCCTCTAGCAGGTCCAATGGAAGACTATTAGGTTATAATTTTGACATATTTTTAGTCTTACTTTGATTATATTTTTAGTATTTTTTTAAAGGAAATAAAACTATTAGTAATCATTTTGATTGATTTCATATTAAAGACGTGATTTCATTGAAATTGTATAAATTTATGTTGAAATAAGACATGGGCAAAGTTTCCATTACTGTTAAATTGCATTCAAAGGGATAAAGTCATGGGCACAACTAAAAATTTTAATTTTAAAATTAAAAATGAACAGTTTAACTTCTCTAAAAAATTACTCTCTCTTAATCGTTGAAAAACATAACAAGAAGTATAGGAGGTTCTATAATAGATTTGATAGAGTAATTTTCATATTTTTATTGGAGAAAATTAGTGAGAAATTGAGAGAATGGAAAGAGTTTAGGTTTAGGTCATTTTCTTTTCTTTTGGAAGCACACTTTTAAATTTAAGTTTTTTTTTTCCTTTTTCTTCTTCCTCTATCTCTCTCTTATAAATTGAGTGAGAGAAAGTGACTTAGTTTGAATTTCAATTGTATAAGTGGAATTTCAGTATGGATTTTGGATGTTGACAATGATGGATAGATAAATTTTATATTCTAACTAAGGGATTTTGTATGGTTTCTTTAATATTGTAAGTCTATCTTAACTTTCTTTTCTCTTATTTTTTTTTGGTTGTTTATATTCTCATTTTAATTTCTTCATTATGGATAGATGAATGATATGAGCCCATTATTTATCTTGTCCAAAATTAACTGTCTTCCAATTAGTTAAAGTAAATCTGTAATTGTTTATTTTGTCCAATACACGTGAAAAATTAGTATAAAGATTATTGAGCACTTTCTTTTACATTAATAGAATGTGAATGATGATTTACTGAACATGCTTATGCTTTAGTAAGTTAGTAATGGTGGCTTTCTATTTTTAAAGTTGTTGGTCAATTAAATTCTAAGTGCTTAATTGTTGATTAATTAGATGTTGAATTATGAGATTTTCTTAGTTAACATGCTTAGGAAAACCTAGGTTGTTAAAACTTTTTAACAACCATAACCATTTACTAAAAAGGGAAAGAAATTTATTTGGAGCCGTGCTTGCGCTTAGGATCAAGTTAGAAAAACCATACACTACCTCCCTTAGTTAGAAACTTATCTTTCATTTTAATTTACTTTAAATCTAAATGGCTTATAATGAATTTACTTGTTAAATTTTGTTTGGTTTAGTTGTTATTAGTATTATCTTTGATTTGATAACTCCTACTTTTTTCATTCTTTTGTATGTTATTCTTAACTATTAGAATTGTGAATCTTTGTGGGTTTGATCCTACTCATCATTATTGCAATTTAAATATTCACTTGAAGTGGGTAATTTTTTTTAGTAGATTCGGCACCCATCAAATTTTGGCCTTGTTGCTGGGGATTGGTTTTGACTAATTTTAACTCTTTTGATTACTAGAGTTGAATGTAGAGAAGAATTCTATTTTAATTTCAAGATTGAAAAAACGACTAAAATCTTATGGAAAACAACCAAGAAGTAAAAGCAAGCTTTCAAAGCTTCTTTGTCAAGCTTTAAGGGAAGTGAGTCATTCATTGAAATTGAACAAATAATTCAAAAAATGGCTAGACAAAGAACATTGAGAGTGGCCACTTTATCGGTGAACCAACCATTCTTATGCATTACTAATTCAGATTTGGACGCGCCCCTTATAAAGGAAGCATTCATGCATCTACACCCAAAAAGGCAGGAAACTACTAGGAGGTGGTGGACTTCCTGACATTCACTTTTCTCTTCAACCATATGCTTGATCATGTTTCTTTTATTCTCCACTTCAATACATCAGCTTTGAACATGGCCTATAAACTTTCCTCCAAAGAGTACAAAACTTGGTTTGACTCAATCATATCAATTTGGGACAAGTTTTTACACAAATTGAGTTATTTGTAAAAAAATCTAATGTTGGATTGATTCCCAGACCAATATAGATGCTCAACCCTAGTCAATTATTTTTTTTGTTTTTCGGTTCAATTTGAGTTTTTTTTGGTTAAATATAAGATACTTTCATTAATATGGGCTATCTCATTAGTTAAATATGAACTATTATTTTTTTCCTTTTCAAAATTTCATATTCAAATTTATAAAAATGATTAAAGAAAAAAGAAGAAGACATTGTCTAATTTGGTAAAGATCCAGGGTCGAGCCTAAAAAATTACTAACATAAAAAATTTAATGAAATAATCTATAGTTCAAAATTTGACTTCCAAGATAGTTACTTCTAAATGAATAGCACATGAAGCAATGCTGAGGTGACTTCTTTGTGGTATATTAATGGTCCTATTTTGTACTATTATAAAAATCATGCTTCATACATGAAGTGCTAAATGTGGCTATCACCTCTCAGAAACGAATTCAAAGCTAAGAAATGATGAAAGGAAAACAGAAAAGATCTTTCTTTTTTATTGATACAGTGTCAACAACCGCGTAAATCAATTTTCAAAACATTGCAGAGAAAATAAAAATCAGATCAAACGTTGATGTCTTTCTTTGCAAAGCAATTACACTTTAAAATTACTTTAAAAAGTCAGGGAAAGCTTGAATGTAAAGGCCTGCGAAAGTTATAGTTTAGTTTCAAGGTTAGCAATTTATATTGAAAGCCCCAGATTGATGTTCGCTGTTTGTTTTCCAATGTGAGTCTGAACATGTTAAGCGTAGGCGAGGGAGTTGCAGAGGAAGTACGTGTCTTTTCTGAGCATTATGGCAAAAAGGTTTTGGCACGTGACTTCGCTAGGCCATTGCAGCCTCTCTGTGTGACCTTTTTTATTTTTCTTCTAAACTAATAAATGGTCCCCATGATGAGACCCACTTCGATAACGATGGTTCTTTGCATATCCCAATTCTTCCTTCGCATGTTCATGAATCATCTCAGTGTTTGTTTCCCTTTCAGACACTAAATCATCATGGACAGCTCACTTTTCAGTATGCTTGGGTACTCCCATGACCCATTTTGTCTTGATCAATCGGAAAAGGAATGCAGATGAGAAGTCAATGATCATTCATCAATCCCCTAGGTTCAGATTAGAAGTCATGGCTTTAAGATTTTATTCACAAACTTCATTCCGATTGTTGCTTATGTGTTAAAATTGAGGCATTCTAGGATAAACAATGGTTACCAAATATTTCATGGACCACACAGTGTCATGTCACTAGCATTTAGCAAGTTGCCTCAACAACTAACATGATATACGGAGCATTGAGCATTCAAAATATGGTTTTTAAAATCATGCATCTATTCATTGAGGGCTAAACATGTGAAAAGGTGGAAATGAAGTCCAATCGTACGATGGCTTTTACAACGACATGTGAAACGAGACAGAAATTCAAACATTTCAACTGTTGACGAAAAAAATAATGATTTGGCTGAAGGAGCCATTCCCTTCAAGCACGAATGAATTGTTGCATTCTGCACCGTTATATCTATTGGCTGCCATCTGGGAAGTTTTCCTTTTCAATGCCAAGACACAAACTAGGCATGTGATCCTCTGAAACTACAGACATGGCGTCTCCTGTGTAAGCAAGCAGAAAACGAAAAAGCTGGTATGTAAACTCACTCTCTAGCTCACTCTGCTCTTACTGGTTTTGTCATGCCAGCGAAGGAAGTCGTTTAGTCCTGCAAATGGTGACTTTCCTTAGAATCTGTATTTACATCATTATAATTCGCCACATTCTAGTTTTATTGTACTTGCCTTGTCTTCAACTAATTCTAGAGGTCTAAATTTAATGGGCTTATTTTGGAACTTACCTATCTCAGAATATTCACTGTATAGCGCATCCTTTTAGTGCATTAATGCAGTCTAAAGGTTTAGACTTTGAGTTCTACTAATTCGAATTTGAGTGCATCAGTATCAAATATACATGGGTTCATCCAAGCAACTGAAAGCCAGTGGGATATACAGAGGGCTTGTAAGTCACTTTGGCTTCCCTCCAACTTTTGGGTTCCCCTTGGGAATCTTTTGGAATTTGGAATTTGGAATTTGATTTCTCTGTCGGGGGAATTTCAGGGGTTGAAGACATTGAAAGGAAACTAGCTAGCAATTCACCTGTCCATTTCAATAAAGACAGCCTCTTAAAAGCGATTTTGCAGCTTTTCCTTTCTCCTTTTCTTAGCTGGAGTTTCTCAGGAAAGTCCTTGGTTTGGTTTTCTGGATGATAGAGGGTAGAATCTTACTTTCCAAGTTTCATGTACTTCTAAATTCATACGTGTACTACTCTTTGAACTCCTCCAGCTCTTTTATAAAAAATTAACTATGCAACTAAAAACCATGGAACTGTAAGTTCCATTCTTCTATCGTTAATTCCTGGTCATTAATATGACATTTATTCATTCATATTGCAACATTTTTCTGAGAGTTCTTGATATTTTGATGATATATAGGGGCCAACTATGTCTATTTGGGAAGAGGGTTTGACGTCTTACTTCTGATAAACCCTAACCAGACATTGAAACTGAAGGTTTATGAAGGAGTTGATGGGGTGATACATGTTGACAATGCGATTGCTCAGTTGGCAACAGTTACCACTGCTTATAGTGATCCAACTTCTATCCCCTAACAAATCCAGCCACAAATTATATGGTAATCTTTAAAATCTTCTCTCATATTCTGAACAAGCTTCAATCCCTTCCAATTCTTCGATATTGCAGAACCCTACACCATTGGTCTTGGATTATTCTGTTTAGTCTGCGCATCTACTGCCCTACTTCTGCTTTCTTGTTTATCTCGAACACAATGTGTTAGTAGAAAGTCACAGGTGAGTCAATAAGAAGGACTTTGGCTAGTTAACTTTCATATATGTTAACTGCAGCTGAAGCATTGTTCACTTTCAAGAGTAAGCTTGGCATTCCACAGCAACTCTTATGTAGCATTGAGAAATATCCATGTCATAGGCAAAGGGCCTGTCTTCACTGCCATGAACTAAAAGACCCAGGTGCTTCTCCTCTGTAAGATCCTTTCCTCTGTCTCTGAAAATTTGTGGGTGTGCCTGCAGGCATGTAAATTGTGAATGATCCAGTATGCCATGATTGATCATAGGTACAGTTTTTAAATTTTTGGTATTAGGCTTTTAAATAAAAACATGATGAATGAGTATTTATCACTCCTTATGTTATATTTTGATTGATAAACTTGATAGAAAATACTTAAGGAACTTAAATCTTCTCCTTCAACATACTGGATATTGTAGAACACAACAATAATTAGTTAAAATTTATGCCTTGACTTATTAAGGTATAAGGAGATAGCAGCAAAGATAGATGGGACTAATGACGTTCCAACGCTTACACCTTTGCAAGATGCTCAAGTTAAAAGACCCAGAGGAACAAAGGCAGCTGCCATTGTTGGGGGTGTTGTAGCTGCCTTAGTTGTGATTGTCATTGTAGTGATTGTGTATGTCTGTTTGATGCGTCTTAAGAGATTAATAAGGCAAACATCTGAGACTGCTTCTTCTATTCCATCTCCAACTGGTAAGTGTAGAAGAGCTAGCTGTTCAATACAGTGGACACAACTACAAATTCTCAGTTCTTCTTCTTCCTTTTTTTTAATAGTTGAAATGGGAATAGGCAACACCTCGCAGAACATAAGGCGGTTCACAATTTTGGAGCTAGAGCAAGCTACAAGAAATTTCAGTGAAAGTAATCTTGTAGGTGAAGGTAGATTTGGCTTGGTTTACAAGGGTTTACTTCACGATGGATCTATTGTTGCTATAAAAAGGCGCCAATATGCCTTGACTCAGAGTTTCATCCCTCAGGTGAAGCTTGGAACGAAATGTCTGTGTACCAAGTAGCTGAGTTGACTCCAAGTTGATCTTTTTTCTTTTTTTAAATTGATGGCAGGTGAAGCAAATAGCTGACATCCACCACATTCATCTTGTCAAGCTTATTGGTTATTATGAAGATAGCTATCAACAGTTACTTGTGTATGAATATCTCCCTAATGGAAATGTAGGGAATCATCTATATGGTACTTTGACAATCTATTGCTTTGTGTTAATGCATTCTTGCGTAGGTATGATTTAGTCTATGTAGGTTTTATAATCTGTGTTTGTCAAACGTGAGAATTATACTGTATCAAAAGTAATTTCTTTTATTATTGATTCAGTAACTTAATGAAAAAAATTTAATAATAACGTAGGTCAGCCTAGTTAAGAAAATTTTAAACTTGTTTGTGTCGTCAAAGCTGTATATTTCTACTCAAATGCTTGGTATGCAGACAATGAAGGCTTGCCCATTGGAAGGTTAGATATGCAGCGAAGATTATCTATAGCTCTGGGGGCTTCGAAAGGTCACTTCATCTTCTTCATCAAGTTATAACTACCTTTGTTCTTCTGATATTCAGAACAATACTATATTCAACATAACTTCAACTTAATTTGCAACAGGACTGGAGCATCTTCATTGTTTGGTTCCTCCTTTGGTGCACACAAATTTCAGAACAAGAAATGTTCTTGTGGATGACAGCTTCACAGCCAAGGTTTCTGATTATGGATTCTGCAAATTGCAAACTAATTCTGGCCACGCTGGCTCATCCTCAAACATGGACTGCTTTCTTGACCCAGAGTATGCAATTATGTCTTGTTTGAAGGAATACACTGTTTTCCAGCTTTCTCCTTACTGATTCAAGGTATATGGGCCTTGTATTCCTGAGGTTGAATGTGTCACAGGATTTTTCAGAGAAGAGTGATGTATACAGTTATGGGGTCTTCTTACTTGAGTTGATTAGTGGACGAGAAGCACATTACAGAAACCTGTCAAACCCACAGGAGAATCTGATATTTCAGGTATTATTACTTTACCTGACCATGCTTTCAAATAGTTGACTTGAAATTTACTTGTGTCTTTGGTCTTTGAAGGGTAAGACCAACAATAACGTCTCGAACGAACTTGTGGACATGACACTAGGAGGCCATGAAAGGCAAGTAGCAAGAAAGGTAATGCGGTTGGCGATGATGTGTTTAGGTGGGAGTTATACAAGACCGTCCATGGGACAAATTGTACGAGAGCTGGAGCGGATCCAAAGAGAACTTGGTGCTTTACATTCTTACAACAGTGAGGAGATTGGTGGGGTCACTCTTGGGAGTGATCTCTTCAAATAAATCTCGCTTGTTATAATGTCTCTTTCATTAGTATGATTTTTTACCTCAATTATTTGTTTGGTTATTATTGTAGTCCAAGAAAGATGGATATTCATTTGTAAAAGCATTGAATCTAAATAAATTATTGAATCTTGCTGTCTTAATTTGAGGCGCAAATAATTGAAATCTGCCTTCCTTGTTGTCAACTTAAGATTTACTTTTTGAGTTACTCATATTAAAAATTTTCGCTAAAATTTAGAAAGAAAGAAGCCTAAACACTTATGTGGAAGGAAGAAAAATGTTCAAACTAAGATTGCCCTGTGTATCTTAACGGAAACGAACGGCGTCGTATTGGGGAGTAAAGACGGCTTGTTGCAACTGGGCAGTTTTCTTCGAGTTCTCTAGTCAATAGTCATATTCCTCAGTCTCTGTGAAGTTGTACCGCTGATCGCCGAGACAGAGAGATAGATCTCACTCTCACACTGAAGCTTAAACCCTTCCGAAATGCTACGTCGACGACTCGTCGTTTTGCTTTCCCTTACTGCTCTTCTCCTCCTGTCCTCCTTCTCTCTCACGTTGTGCAAGACCGGCGAAAACGACAACGACGACGAAGATCTCAGCTTTCTCGAAGAAGTTGATGACAGCTCTGCCTCCCACCACCACCATTACCCAGATCTGGACCATTTCGACGACGACTCCGTCGGCGACGATGATCTCGAGGATTTCTCCGGTTTCGACGAGTCGGATGTCGATGCGGAGGCTTACAAAGAGCCCGAGGTGGATGACAAAGACGTTGTTGTATTAAAGGAGAGTAATTTCAGTGATGTTGTTAAGAAAAATCAGTTTGTGATGGTGGAATTCTATGCGCCCTGGTGTGGTCACTGCCAGGCTTTGGCGCCGGAGTATGCTGCCGCTGCCACCGAGTTGAAAGGAGAGAATGTGATCTTGGCGAAGGTGGATGCCACGGAGGAGAGCGAATTAGCCCAGGAGTATGAGATTCAGGGATTCCCCACTGTCTTCTTTTTTGTCGATGGGGTTCACAAGCCTTATAATGGCCAGAGGACCAAGTAAGTGGGATCAATGTGACACAGGTTTAGCTATATGTTTTAGCAATTGCCTGCTTTTTTTGTCTGTTTGATTGTTGAGTATTGTTCGGATGGGGAGGGAACTGGGATTTTTGAAAATGAGCTTGTCTTTATTTCACAGCAAGGAATCGTGATAAGATGAAACTCCATTTCTTTCCCCTGGGCAATCGAATGGAAATATAATTTCCATCCTAAATTTGCGTAGCTTTAAATCTTGAGTATCTCGGCAAGTTTGAATTGTTGTGTTAGTCTGGCAATTATTTTACTGGACCTAAATTTCTTATTTAATTGTAGAGATGCTATAGTAACCTGGATTAAGAAGAAGATAGGGCCTGGTGTCTCGAACATAACTACATTGGATGATGCTGAACGCATATTGACCTCTGAAAGCAAAGTTGTTTTGGCCTTCCTCAACTCTTTAGTGGTAAGTATTTTCATTTTTTGAGTGGAGTTGCGTTTGTTCTCGGATCTTTAATTTTGGTTTTAATTTTGTTCGACGTTTAAAATTTGTCAATACAAGTCTGGATCGTGCTACTAGAACCAGTTATCAAATGCATGGTATGATGTAGAATTAGATATTTGGTTTCTTTGACTTAAAGGCTTATCTCAAGAGGGTTTCAGAATTTCATGATGAAATATTCATCACTCTGTTGAATTGCATACTCAACCAGTGAATTCCTCTTTGTTTGAAGATTCCTTGAATTAAATTGATGGGTTTGGGAATTGAAATTAAGAAATTTTTTGGTTATCATAACTTATTTATCCTGTCAAATTATGCAGGGTCCTGAGAATGACGAGCTAGCTGCTGCATCACGACTTGAGGATGATGTCAATTTTTATCAAACAGTAAATCCTGATGTGGCAAAGCTTTTCCATATTGACCCAAATGTCAAACGCCCTGCTTTGATCCTGGTCAAGAAAGAGGAGGAGAAATTGAACCACTTTGGTTTGTTTGTTTGCTTTCCTGTTCTTGTCTGTTTTGCTTGAAGATCTGGTGTTTTTGCAAGAAAACTTCATATATATCCTTATCATGTCTCAGCAGATGGCCAATTTGTAAAATCTGCTATAGCAGAATTTGTGTTCTCCAACAAACTTCCTTTGGTCACATTTTTTACAAGAGAAAGTGCCCAATCAGTTTTTGATAACCCAATAAAGAAACAGGTAATTGGTGAATATATCATATTGTCAATCTAGGAAGATACTTTTTTTCTTGTTAATTTTTTTTGAAAATGAGGACATAATGATCTTATGACAATTTTATGCGTGTGAAACTCTTCTTTTTAGCTGTTGCTGTTTGTGCCTTCAAATGATTCAGAGAAGTTACTCCCAGTATTTCAAGAAGCTGCAAAATTCTTCAAGGGAAAGGTATATTTACTTGCAGGCTATTTTTTAAGCTCTGGTAATGCATTGTTTCTCTCAATTGTAAATTTGTCCAGGACTGTTATTTCAGATAAAGAGCAAGAAAATGATGACTCTTGAATTTCCACTCTTAAACTTATATAGAAAACACATTTAATCATTTGCCCTGAAACATATTCTAGATTTTGGTCAATGATTTATTGTGGTTTAAAATTATCTATTGCAGCTGATCTTTGTACATGTGGAATTGGATAATGAAGATGTCGGAAAGCCAGTTTCAGAATTTTTTGGAATAAGCGGGAATGCTCCAAAAGTAATATTTTCTCTCCCCTTCTGAGTTCTGTTTCTTTAAGTTTCATTTAAGCTGACATGAGTCCTGTAACGTATTACATCCTTTGATTTATTTGGAAGTAAATTTAATCAGTGAAATTTCAAACTCAGGTACTTGCATACACTGGAAATGATGATGGAAAGAAATTTGTGCTTGATGGAGAAGTGACTGTTGAAAAAATTAAGGTAATTCTCTCTTTTCCTTGTCCCACTCCAACCCTGCTGACACTCTGAAATTCTGTAACATTGTATGTTTTACGTAAACTGTGATTACATGACTGTGGCTAAAACTTGTGGGTCTTCATCTTATTCCAGGCATTTGGGGCTGATTTCCTTGAAGACAAGCTAAAACCTTTCTTCAAGTCAGATCCAGTTCCTGAAAATGTAAGTCTTCAATTTTTTCTCTATTCCAGCCTATACGAACCTTTTTTGCTTAGTTAACATATTAAAATTTTGGGATGTCGCACAAATCTCCATAGACAAACCCTTGATATATTTTTTGACTTGATGACAGAATGATGGCGATGTGAAAATAGTGGTTGGGGATAACTTTGACGAAATTGTCTTGGATGAGTCTAAGGACGTTCTCCTTGAGGTACAATTCTGACTCTTCTAGTTACCAAGTAATATTTGCCTCTGCACCTTGCCCTTGTTAATCTAATGATTGTTAAAAAAATAAATGCTAGATTTATGCCCCTTGGTGTGGCCATTGCCAAGCTCTGGAACCAACATACAATAAGCTTGCAAAACATCTGCGTGGCATTGAGTCCCTTGTCATAGCCAAGATGGATGGAACGACAAATGAGCATCCCAGGGCAAAGGTAAACCTTAATATTAACTTGATGTTGCTAGCAATTTGAATGTGCTATTGCTTTTATCAATTGGAATGGCATCTTTGGTCCAACTTATGCCAAGTGTCATGAATGCATGATCTATTGTTTACTTAGTCACAACAAGGTTTGAGAATACGCTGATAATTGTTTATTTATGTTGTCTTTGCAGACTGATGGATACCCCACTATTCTCTTCTTCCCAGCAGGAAACAAGAGTTTTGACCCTGTATGTGTATATTTCCTTTGTTCAGCTCCTACATATCTGCAACGCTTTACCGTTGAATTATCATTTCATATCGAGTTCATTGGTGTGTGCAGATTACTGTTGATACAGATCGAACAGTGGTAGCCTTTTATAAGTTCCTCAAGAAACATGCATCAATTCCATTCAAGCTCCAGAAACCAACCTCAACTCCCAAACCCGCGAGTTCTGATGCTAAGGAAAGTCAGACTCAGAGTAGCAATAGCGATGTGAAGGATGAACTATGAGGTTTAAATTAGTATTTTATTTAAGGGATATGATTTAAAGTTCAAACACATGGTGATACAGTTACTACCGGGAGTAAAACGAATCCAATTTTCCCTCCCCGATAAAAAGGGTGAAGAACAAGGTCGGGGAGGTGGAGAAAGGAGAGGCGACGTATGTATCAGCCTTTACATTTTTTTCCTTGGCGCAGACTTTAAATTGTTTTCTTTTTAATGTCCTGTACTTATGGGTGAGACTTTTTATAAAAAATTGCCCTCCAATTTCTAGTTGAATTTATCATCTCTTCTAGTACTTAAATTATAAAAAAAAAATAAAAATTTGGCCCCCAATTTCGCATCTACTTGCTATACTAGTTGAAGAAATTTACCATAAATATTTAATATATTAAAGTGTTATGTTGAGTATATTCAAATTTAAAAACTAACCAGAACTAAAAATGTAAATTAAGTTTAGGGAAAAAATTTACTGGATTCGAGTTAGAAGATAAATAATACTCTTAACCTATGTTATCTATACATCTTTTTGTCTATTTTGTTTTTGTTGTTATTATTATTATTACTCAATAATAAATAATTGTACAAAAATATTTCTAGAAATTTGATACAAAATAATATAGCTGGAATAGGGGCGAGTTCACCGTGATTGGACTGTGAACAGTGCAACTAGATGAGGTTCCTTTTTTTATATTTTTATTTGGCTTAGAAGTTTGAGCGATGAATTGCAGACCATGTGGCTGCACGTGGTAATGGTTAAGTCTTCAAGCCAATAGCTAGAGACAATTATCCGAAGTGGACAATGAAAACACATGGGAAAGGATAGAGATTAAAAAAAAAAAAGTCAAAATAATTATAGTAAATAGCTGCATTTAGTGGAGGTATATATCTTACAACATTTTGTTTCTGTTTTACATAATTTTTCTTGCTTCCTTCTCGTAATAAAAAGAATTGCTTCTACGGCACAGAAATAAGCTATTTTTATTTTTGAAAAATGAGTCAAACATTTTACTTAATTCAAATAAATACTTCTTTCAAAAAATAAACCACTTTCAAGAATGAATAAATATATAATAACATTCTTAACTTACGGCTTTCTATCCCCGCTTTTCTTTTTCTTTTTTTTCCTTTTCTTTTTTTTAATAATTTTATAATTACATACAGTATAATTTTGGCCTAAATTGCAAAGCACCGGACTTACTGCCAAGCGTAAGCCTGGCTACGAACCCATCCAGCCATGAAGAAGCATACAAATATAATTAATACAAAAATCTATTTTAGCAAGTGTCACATCTCTTCTCATGTGCTTCAAAAATCTCTCTCTCTATTGTTGTTATTATTTTTTTAGGGGCCAATGTTGCCGTGACTTAATACTAAAGACAAGGTAAACCGTCTGAAATTCAATGCGCCAAAATGCAGCTGGAGCTTCAAACCCAGAAATGGCCATTTGGATTTTGAATGTGACAAAAAAACCGACCTTAATGTTTGAGGAAGACAGCTATAAAATCCCACGACATAAACAATTAACGATGAACCCATGAGAAAGTGAAAGCTCATTTTGTTAATCCTATAATGTATATTTTCATAGCAATTTTTATTTTTGGGTTTCACATAAGTTTAGAAGCTTGTAAATAAATCCAACTCACTAACTCCATTAATTAGTCCTTTTTAACACTCTAGTTATTGATACCATAGTTACTAAACTTGTAAGTTTATTATTTGAATTTGTAAATTTATAATTGTATATAAAAAAATTAGTTAATTCGATGTAAATTTAAACTTAGTACAAATTTGGATAAACTTGTAAGTTGATTTACTGAATTTATTAAATTTATTATTTTAATGTATCAACTAACTTGTAAAATCAATAACATAATAATTTAAACTAAAAAATAAATAAGATATAGACAAACTTTTTTATATGAAGTCTCTACAATTTTTTTTATTATGAGTTTGAATATGCATAAAAAATAATAAAATTACATTTAATAGTACTTATTTAAAAAAATAAAAATTATTTAATCAAGTATATTAAATAATTATTTATGTAAAACTATTTTAAAATATTTATATTGAGTATTACAATTTATGAAATATAAATAATTTTTATTTAATTAAACATAATTTGAATTATATTTAAATAGTTTTTTAATATATATAATATTTAAATTATAAAATTATATATTTTAATAATTATTTATTAATCGAGTTAAATTTATTTTTTTTTACAAATTTATTTAAATTTACGAATTTAATAATTTTTGATTGGTGGTACAAATGTTTGTCTTTTCGATGTTTTTTTATGCTTATTAGGATAGTGGAATTATTTACAAAAAAAAAAAAAAGAATTTAATTATCAAAATCACGGTCCCTTCATATTTACACCTTCATAAAGAAATGACAAAACATAAGGCTAAGCAACAACGTGAATACCCACAATTTGATGAATCCAGTCATTTCTTAACATTCATTCACATTTCACATTGCACTTTCTCCGTTGCTTCTTATTTACAATTCCAATCTCGTCGCTTTTCGACGTGGCATCATCTCAGTGCCCTACAACTTAGCGTCACCTTCAATCTAGGCCCTCCGATATATACTCGTCCCGCCTCCCCAGCTTTTTTCTCTCACTAACCGTCTTCTTCTCCTTCGCCATTTATCCCTCAAAAGCTCAGATCTACTTTCCTTCCTCCCTGTTCGTTCCATTTTCGTTGCAGAATCAGCTGATCCACATCGTTACTTTTGATTCCTTATAACACTCTCTTTGAATCTTCATTTTCTTTTTCAATGGCTGATTCCGCTCAATTTTCTTTTCTTCTGTTCGTAATGCTGTCTTCCTTACTTCACATTACTGTCTCCGCCGATCCACCGCAGATCTCACCCAGCCCTTCGCCAACGTCGCCCGCCGTCTCCCCGTCGCCGGCTCCTCTGGCTTCTTCTCCTGCTCCTTCCGTCCATGCTCCTAACTCTGCTCCGGCCAGTTCACCCTTGGGTTCGTCTCCTCCTGCGCCTTCTCCGGTCAATCAAAGTCCTGCTTCCTCTCCGTCTCCTTCTCCGGCCCCGGCTGATGGTAGTCTAGTTAGCCACACTGGTGTGAGCGATGCCTATTATAAAGCGGACGGTTCATCGGGAGGAATCAATGCCGGCAGCAAGGCCGGGTTAGCGCTTGGAGTGATTGTGGCGGCCGGTGTGGTTGTGTTGGTGGCTTTGGTTTACAGGAAGCGCCAGCAGAATATCCGGCGATCTCAGTACGGATACGCGGCGAGAAGAGAGATTCTGTAGGATGCTATATGCTGTTCTATTTCATTACTTTGCCCCGAAGGTTATACTCTTCCAGTTGTTACCATATTACTATAGGTTTTTCCTACTCCTTTTCATCTTAAATTCATCATATTGGCCCTACCTGACAGGAATTCAATTTGATTCTAGATTCTTTATGTTGATGATTTGTGATGATTGAAACACTTGTTTCATATTTCAAACTCTCATTTTGTAATTTTTTTTCGTTGTTACTAGTAATAATTGATCTTATGAAATTTTGTGGCAAGAAAAAAAAAAATAGAGATCATCTGAAATTTCATAACGTTACGATCAATTCGATTCTTATATGGCCTCTACCGCAACTACTATGCTTTTGTTTCAGTCCTTCGCAGATGTTTGAGTATTACTATTTGTATCTCCGGCATTGTGGTCGATTAGATTTAACATTTGAAATTTTCGCTTTTAGTTTTTAATTTATAATTGAATCAATAAATTATTAAGATATAAATGTCTACAAATAATTATAATAATAATAACGTAGAAATAAGACAAGCCGTTCGTGAAATCATCAAATTTTATGGATCGATATAGTCAGCGTGAACGTTAATGTCTTCAGCTAGGGTAATACTAGTCATGCCCGAAATTGGCCTGTATGGTTGTATTTACTTTCTGGTTTTTAGTGACATTTGTTGGGCGTGCTAATTTATACAATTGGCCGGATTTGGTAAAACATGCTTTCCCAATAATAAAATTTAGAATGCGTTATTATATTCATTCATCAATAGAAAACAATTAATTTCTCAATTTGATGAATAAAATTTTTCAAATAACTTCTACTCTTAAAGATGACCAATGTAAGCACTCTAGATTCTTCTTTGCAGTCAATTATTCTACTTCTCTATTTTCACTTGGTCCTCCTTTGGTCTTTATGGCCGTGTAATTATAATAATAGAAAAAAAAATGTCAGTGAGGGATTATATTAAAATATTACTTTTTGAAAAACTAAATTAAGTTATTTTCGATGAAAACAAGATTGTACCCAAAATTTTTATATATATATTTTTGTTAAATTTAAAAATAAACATAATTCAATAATTAAATGATGAGACACGTTAAATAATATAATAGCAGTTTGTATAAGAGTGTAAATTATAATTACTAATATATAGCGCATGCTTACGTGAATTTTACTGTTATTTAGTTGATTTGTTTTTAAATTTAATTGTTAATGCCTTGTGTATTGTAAACATTATGAAAAAAAAATGGAATTTATGATATACTGTGGGAAAACAATATAAAAAGTATTGTTTTGCATTTCAATATAGTATGAATTTTGTATTTCTTTTGGAAAATATATTAGTTGCCTATATTATATGTAGTGTAACATCTAGATATTTTTTTGAAAAGTGAAAGAATAACTCTAAACAATTATTGAATATAAAAATTCTTAAATACAATTCTAAACAGCTCAAATTCCCAAAAGATTATATGAAAATATCATTTTAATGGAAAACGTTTATTTATGAAAGATCAGAAACCTATTTTCTACTAAATTGTAAATATATACAGTTTTTAAAATTTTCTAGTTCACAACTACAATGAGTATTTGAAACATGCAACGCAATTCATTTTTCCATGGCAAACATGTTTAAATGAAGAAATCTAGCAGCATGACCCCAAAAAGTACCATGCCAACGGACCCAAGTATACGTTATGCTGTTTTTATTTTTTTTGTGCTTTTGAGAGGTGTGTTGCCCCTTAGTTTTCAGTAGTTTACTACCTGGTAGCTTGTTATTTTCTGGGCATGATACCAACCTTTACTTCTCTTTTAATCAAAGTTGATAGCTTGACTTCGGTTATTTGAAAAAAAAAAAAAAAACAAAACTGAAACTAAGTTCCAAAATGGTTATTCACAAAGGAGAAGACCCAATATCGGATATAACATTTTCTAAATTACTGATATACATCATAATTAATAGATTTGAAGATCACACATTCGCACTATTCCAGGAAATCCTGTATATAGTGTATTATTAATGAGGGCAAGCACTGTAGTGTGGTCTCTATATCTGCATAAATGCAGGGTCACCCATGGTAATGGTGAACCTCAGCTCTTATTGCAAGGGGGGAATGAAAGGGAACTTCTCATTTCACTACTCCCAAGTCGCTACTGTGTTTAATTCTCATATCTGCTTTCACATAATACTACAGGACACAGGACACAAGACACAAACGAGAGATCTCAGTGTCTTGACTTCTAATTGTCGATCATTACTGTCCAGTGTAGTAGACTCCAGTACTTTCACTCCTCTGCAGGAGGGTCTACCCAACGTCCATGCTCTTTTATTAGATCGATCAGTGCATCGGTTGCTTGCTCCATTGCAATTCCACGCTTCACCACAGTCTGCAACAAGGTTATAGCGTCAATGACATCATTTAGCATGGATGTTCAGGATTTTAAGCTGAACATAACTCTGGTATACGTCAAATATTTATATCATGCAATTTGAGACCTGAAATTAATGTATAGAGTTTCGATATATACGACAGAAAGTCTTACCTTCCCAACATAAAGGTCAATCTTTCCAGGAGCACCTCCAACATAACCGAAGTCTGCGTCTGCCATCTCTCCTGGTCCATTCACGATGCAACCCATAATTGCAATCTGATGAAGAAGAAATCCAAATTAACATAGAAATAGTATTTTCATGACTTATCTTCCTTATTATTATTATAGAATAGATAGACTGTTTCTTGTTTAACGCAGAAGCAATTTACAAAGTGTAGTGCATGGTTACAAGTGATTCAAACAGCAGTCCTTTTGGCAGTAAGTTGGGTCTACTCTCATACTGCATGACTCATGTTCACCAAGAACCAGAGGATTAAGTGATTACCGAAACACCGGGCAAGTGTGATGTCTTCTCCCGAATTTGTGCACTTATTTCTTGAAGATCAAACAAAGTTCTGCCACAGGATGGGCATGACACATACTCCTGCAACACAAGTTAGATATATTATTAAAGATCAAGAGTAGATACTCCTGCTTCTATGATCCAAAATAGTTCCTGTTGTTCATGATTTATATACTGTCCTTTTCAGCCAAAAACGAAAAACTTACTGTCTTCGTATTTCTCATTCTGCAACCTTGCAGCAAGTTAAAAGACGTATTTCTCAGAAAATCAAAATCCTTGTCTGGGGCTTCCAAGAGAACACCATCTCCAAGCCCATCAACCAGAAGGGCTCCAGCATTGGTACCAGCACCAATCACCAAGTCATCCCTGTGCGTGGAAAATATTAGGTTTTACCGAGACTGAGTATTTCCTGCATCTTAGCTCATAAAAGCCATAGTATAAATATTAAAATATACCGGTGAATCCCACTGGGAAAATGAATGTGGTGAATGACTGGGAAGTTCAGAGAATTGTCTGCTAGGTACTCGAATAGCCTGATGTCAATATAAATGTTCAAGATTAGAATAATTCTATAGAGCAGTGATGATTAATCTTGTAGAACTACATATAAAAAACAAACAGAATTAGATAAAGTCGCAACATTGAATAGATGAACTGCCACAGAGAACACTAGTTTAGATCTTTCGGTCTGTCATCAAAAGAAGCAAACATTCACTCATTCCAAAACCAAGAGAAAAAATGGGCCTCAATTTTGCTCATGTGCAAGATAACTGGGTCTGGATACAGTCCTATATTTTCTTTACAGACATTGATATCCTTTGTATCACAGAAGGACTTCCAGCCAAATAAGGGCCATGTCAGGGACAAAAAAGGCTTATTTAATCTGTATAACTGAATTCTGTGGTTTTGCAGATCAGATCAGTGTAAAATATTCGTTAATCAATTAAAACTGGCTATTTAGAGTCTGTTATTTAGGTTCTGCAAGCAAGGCCAACGAGAGACATTGTGTTAGCATTGCCAGATAGCTGCAATTAAATAAATCATCAGTAAAATTCTCACCTCCTTGCTGCATGCACCCTGCTAACTTTGTCTTCAGTATATGGTAGGTCATGGAGAAGCATAGTAGCATCAACTCCTTTGAGGACTTCCAATTCTTCATAAGACTCGTCACCATGCACTGAGACTACCAAGCGTGTGCCTAAGAGGTAATAAGTTGGCATAAGTAATATCAGATGCAAGCTTTCAAATGGACGGGAAATATGTTGCTAGAATAAATTTCATTCATTATTACCCAAGGAAAAATTCACATGGAATAAATTACATGTACCTCCATCATTTTAAATTATTACTTGATTTAGATCTTCCCTTTATCTTACGTTAAAATTCAAAATAAGGAGGACTGTACAGTTTTGAAGACAAGGTCCATGTATTTTTTTTAATCAAATCTCAAAGGAAGTCTCTATAATTTAGTAAAAATAATAATACAAATTAATTAATTGAAAAGTTAGGCTGAGCAGCACCTTGTGGCAAAAGCTTGTAAGCACCAGTAGATAGTTCCTTAAGGTTCACCAGAACCATGGCATTGGGTAATGGCTTTGTTAACTGCTCTGACAAAGGAGTTATAACCCCAACACTTATATCTATCAGCCTTTTGAGAGCTAGCCGCTGATCAGGATTCCATAGAGGAAAAACAAAGAGAAATATCACTCAAACTGTTGTGAGAAACTGACGATGCAGCAAATAGTATGAAACATAACGAGGCAAACTAGTAAAGGGAATGCTGCTGTTGCTACCAAAGTAAAGATTCTTACCGCATCGTCATCATCTACTGGAGGAAGCTCC
Source organism: Delonix regia (assembly GCA_037074485.1). NCBI lineage: Eukaryota > Viridiplantae > Streptophyta > Magnoliopsida > Fabales > Fabaceae > Delonix > Delonix regia. The sequence goes on from CM073455.1 coordinate 11,868,877, forward strand.
CGCAACAAGATTGAATCTACTGTGGCCAGATCCTACATAATGAAGCCAAATTTCTCAATAACTTCCTATGTAACTCCACAACAGTTAAGATACCTATATTTTAATTTTTTTTTAAAAAAAGTAGAGTAAAAACAACCTTAAATGGCATGCCAACAATGAGTTTGGCTGCAAGGGACTTGTAGAGGAGCTCTGGCATCTGCAAAAACCAAGGAAAGAAAGGAAGCTTTCAGAAATACATTCTTACCTCCTAGCAGAAAGAGGCATTGAAAATAACATGCACACAACAATAGAGAAACAGGAAGCCAGAGATACTAGAACAAGGGAAATGATATCCAAATATTACCTTCAGCTGATCCAAGGAGACTGACATGAGAACTGAACCATCCCGGTGCAGCACACCTCTGTAATCCACCTCCTCACCCTGTATCAAGATGCAGAGTCAATTATCTCTTGTAATGTATGGACAGTGCAGTTTTGAAAGAATAATGTAAATACAATTTCATGCACCATATAACCTAACCTCTTTTTGCACTGGCAATTGACCAGATCGGCGCTGGAAGTCAAAATAATGTCTGTGCTTTTCTTCAAAAGGTTCCTGATGAAAGTAGTTCCATTAATAGTTCATGCACTTTTTCAGATTGTCAGATTTAGACTACTTAGGCATGTAAAACAGAAGCAACATTTTCAACCATACCACCCCTTGCTGGAGTTCAGCAGCTCTCATTCCAAGGTTGGCCAACCTTCTGCAAGGATCTATCTCCTCCTCTGGTGGTTCTGTGAGAGAAACCCTAATTGTATCACCCAATCCATCCTGTAGATACAAGAAGGGTTGTGAATGATATAGCTTCATACATATGGTGGTCCTGAAAATGTCAAACTATGAAGAACAATGCTGAATAGAAGTCCACGATCATGAATATGTTGTAAACCTTATTTCAAATGCAAGTATATGTGTAGCTCAGGATAATGTTATGGTCATATGCTTTCACTCTTTAGAAAAAAGCCTCTAACCTTTCAGAGGCTTCTTGAACGTACTGTCATCAACATACACTAAAATGGATGCTAAGCAACATGGAGGAGGGAATCATACATCAGGATATATGGCTGGATGAATATCCATTTAATATGTATGTACTCAAACATACCTGTAGAAGAGTTCCAATTCCAATTGCAGACTTCATCCGCCCATCCTCACCTTCCCCAGCTTCAGTAACTCCCAAGTGTAATGGATAATCCCAGCCTTGAACATACATTTCAGCCACAAGTAAACGGTATGCCTGGACCATGATAACTGGGTTGCTAGCTTTCATAGAAAAGACAAAATTGTGGAAGTCCAGCTTCCGGCATATCCGTGCAAATTCAAAAGCAGATTCAACCTGTCCCATAAATGTTTATTAAGAAGGAAGATTCTGTATCTAATGGAAACATACAAATGTACAATGTGTTGCAGGAAGAGAGAAGAAGGTAACTCGCACCATTCCCCTAGGAGAATCTCCATAGTAGCTCATTATACGATCAGAAAGACTGCCATGGTTTGTCCCAATGCGCATGGCTCTCCTGTATTTCTTACATTTCTCAACTAATGGTGTGAAAACCTGGCATTTAAAGTTTATAATAGGTCAATGAAGAGTTTAAGAATTCAAGTCTTACTTGACCAATACCAAACATTAACTACAAACACACTTAATTAGCTACACATGAGCATACAGAACACTATGAGTCTTGATACTCTGAAAATTCTGATTAACATTTCTAACGGCTCATAAATTTTCACAGTAGGCATGCAAGGACAACAGATGAATGACCCCAAATTGAACAGCTCACAAAGTAGCATATTGCAAAACTTTATAGTAGTTTGTGAAAGAAAATTGCAAAAGATATATACCTCTTCAATATGTTCAAGTTCTTTCTGATAGTCTTCTTCTGTGTACTCAAGTTTTTCAAATTGAGCCCTTCTATCAGCTGCAGGAGACCATCATTATGGACTCAGAATAAAAGTCAATGCTTCAAAGTAAAGGAAAAAGAAAACCATGAGACTAAGGTATGAGGAAAGAGATGCATACCAAAATTTCCAGGGTTGACACGGATCTTGTCAAAGCATTCAGCAACGCGCAAAGCGACAGAAGGAGCAAAATGTATATCAGCCACCAAAGGAATGTTATAGCTGGACATCAGTAGATATAGACACTGTTAAACACCCATATAGTACAGGCTTACTAAATTAACATCCAACATAGCTAACAGTAGTTCATACTTTTTTTGCACAAGTGAGTTTTTAATCTCAAAACATGCATCTGCTTCTTTCTTCCCCTGAACCGTTATTCGTACAAGATTGGCTCCTTTGTCTGCTATTTTCATCACCTAACAATAGATAGAAGATTTATATACAAGACTGCTTTATCAATACGTCAAAGTTAAATATTAAAAATAAAAGAGAAAGAAAGATCTAACAGTGTATATTGAACAGAAACTTGAGTTATAAACATAAAGCAGAACATTTGTTAAACCTGTTCAACTGTTGCAGCAACATCCTTAGTGTCAGTTGTAGTCATTGTCTGAATTCTTATAGGATGCTGACTACCAATGGCCACGTTACCAACCATCACTGTGCTTGTTTTCCTCCTGACAGTTTTGTGTAACGATTCACAATACTTTTGCCTAGGAACTACATTCAAATTATCATCCATTCATCAGGTAAAACTAAAATAATCACTAAGAAGAAACACCTAAATAGTAATTAGAGTGGTCACTATCTTATATCCCTGGCTTAGGAATGAAAGTTGATGAGTGAAAAAAATGCAGTTATAGCATAAAAGCCCATTTAACTATAGTCTCTGAATTAACAAGTAGCTGAGTTGAAGGTAAGATCAATTAAGCTGGCTAGAAAAACATTCGCCTTAATTGCATATTCGAAAGGTGTCATTTGTAGGAATCACAGAAATAGGTTTGCACCTATCAGACGTCAACCTATAGAGTCACTCAGCAAAAATTGGATAGATCACTTAAAAACTTATATACAACATCCAATTCAAATGAATCAGTAAAAATATTTTAAAAGCAAAACATTCAGGTTCTTGTTGTAACCATGTTAGCAGAGAAACTGCAACGGATGGTAACATAAGCATAAAAAGAATTATCTTTAATCATTCCTGCTTAAAAAAATTAATAGGTGAAGTTGGCGAACAGGAAAAAAACATCATGGAGAGTATACCTAAGAGAAGGCTTCCTGGTGATGCAGGCTGAAGTTCAACAATATCCTGACCAGGATTTGAGTTCCTTATAACTGAGACCTTTGTCCTTGCAGATTTTATCATCTTTAAATCGGAAACTCTTGCAAAATCCGTACTTTTTGCAAATCCCAAACTCGAATCTCTACCCTTGAGAGTAGAAAACGAAGTTGGCACAACTCCCGTAGCCATTTTTCAAGCGCTACACCTCAGCTTAATCACAGATTGGCAACAACAAATCAGGAGTTGAAACACTTACAACCCATTTGGTTACCTAGGAATGTACTCAGCCAAATAAGAACATAGAAGAAAAATCCCGTTACCCATTAAATGAGAAAAGTAATTAGTGGAACAACAATTAACATTTTAAAAAACTCGAACCAATCTGCAATAGGTTTAGAAAATAAATCTTCAAAACAACTCCCTATTTATATGGTCCAGGTTGTTTGATAAAGTTCAACGTCACATGGCACCAATACAAGAGCGGGAGAAAAAAATCAGTTGACATTGAACAAGCATTTGACCAAAAAGAACCAAAGAAATGCACGATGAAGAATTCACCCAAAAGCTCTCAAATTAAGATTGCAGAAATGAAAGGAACCAAAAGAGAAAAAGAGGGTCTTCAAGAGCGCCTCTGAGCAGCAATACTAAGCACAATAAAGTTCCTGAAATTCGCTGTACCTGGAAGAAATGGTCTCGAGACTAAAGATGTTAGTGAGCAGAGACCGATGACTGAGATGAAAGGGAAGGATCTGGAGTGAGGAAGAGGAAGACGACTCAGAGGCCTCTGATTGTAACCATTTTCATCATTTTTACAGTTAAAAACAATGGAGGTGACGGGGACGAGAAGTGGAAGACGACAAACACGTGGTGGTTCTCACCATAGCCATTAATATCCTTTGCCTGTCGCCATACGGATTGTATTTTATGCTTTGGGTCCTCGTATTTTCATTATTTGCTTCTATAGCCATCTATTTTATGTATGTTTCTTTTCATTCCAGCCTTCATTATTTTATAATTATAAGCTACGTATAATCTTAGTAATAAGCCAACATGTTCAAAAATCACGTTGTTATACATGTAAGTGGATTTATTCCAACAATTACTTCATTAAATCTTTGTTCTCTTTTCTAGTGTTTTCATAAGTCATGTCTTTACAAGTCGGTCCTTGTCTTTTTATTTAATTCATTGATTACATTATTCCAAGTCTTCAAAAATTGACGAAAATTTTAAAATAAACGATGAAAAATACTACAATTTGACAATCAAACTTCCAACAAAAATATTTCTTGATTTTGGATCGAACTGAAAATTTAAGATTTTGAATAGCCCTAATGATTTAGCTTTAAATATCCATGAAAAACTTATAAGCATAAAATCGCGGTTAAAATTTTATAAATAAATCCATATCATTTGTATGAATTAATCAAAATTAATCTTAATTTAAACAAGCTTGATTTTACTTTGTTCTATGAGTTCACCAACTATATCATGAGAGAATGGGCACACATGGTTGAGAACAGAAATAAGCACTTTCAAAGGACGTGAGTGCAAAGCGTACAGCGGCTGCGGGTTGAAAAAAAAAAAATAATTAAAAAAGTTGAGATTTTAAAATTTGAAGATTCAAAGGAGTCTGTACTAAAATAATAGAAACCTGTGGGAATCAATAACAGAAAAACCGGCAGCTTCAGGTTGCGGTGGATCATCACATGACACGTGCAAGGCGAGAAATTTAACATGCAAATAAAATGAATAACGTTCGACATATTTTGAGGTTGGCGGCACGAGATTCACGTTACTCTTCAAACAACTATGCAATAAACAAATAATAATATTATAATTTTTTGTGCTATTTTATTACTATAGTCCAAAGTCAAGGATCTGACTTGGACTTGCTGGGCTTTATAATCTGATCAAACTTTTGAAAATAACAACCCCAAACTTGTTTTTGATTACGGTCAAACTTGGGAATTACCCTTGCATATGGGCCACCGAAAAAGGCTGAGAGGAGGAAAGTATGGGGATTTAATCAGAGATATTGCTAAGCAAATTAATGGGGGATGGATTTGCAATGAGGGATTTTAATGATTTGTTATTTGTTACTAAGAAAAAAGGAAGAAAGCAACATGCTATCAGGAAAATTTTGAATTTTCAAAGTTTTGTGAATGATTGTACTCTATTTGATGTGGTATATAAAGGTGCACATTATACATCGGATAATAGGAGCACAGGAGAAGCGGACAGGAAGGAAAGATTGGATAGAGTATTGGGTAGTGAAATTTGTAGGGATACCTTTCCAAAGACGTTGGTGTTTAAGGAGCCTATAGGACTAGATCACCATTTGTTAGTGTTGGATCTATATTATCATGATGAGAGAATGTTACAAGGATAAGTCCAAAGGGAGAATCTATCCCAAAAGACTAATTCATTATATGGGAGAGTTCATTGGTCTGATAAACCCCTCTCTCTTAAGGAGACTCCTCTCTCACTGGTCCATTGGTAACACTTTTCCTCTTAGTGGCTCCACTCAACTTCCAGTATTCGATATGGTCATATCACAAACACCTTAATCTAGCCTGTAGGTCACCTCCTCCATGTCTCGGATCTCTCAATGAAAACAACAATGTTACAAGCATAAGCCCAAAAAAAAAGTCCATCCCAAAAAACTAGTCCATTATGTGGGAAAGTCCCTTGGTGTTATAAGCCCCTCTCACTTAAGGAGACTCTTCAATGTGGGACTCCTAACAGAGAACTCCAATGATGTTTAAATTTGAAGCATTTTGAGTTGACCATCCAAAGTTCAAATCAATAGTAAATGAGAATTGGAAGAGTGGTTAGAATGATGGAGATGACGTGGTTAAGATTATGGTGAAAAATTGAAGGCGTGCAAACTAGCTTTGCAAAAGGTGGAGTAAGCAGGCATTTCCCAATACTAGGAGGGTATTGCAGCTTCTAAGGGATACATTAGCATCGTGTAATGCGAGGAATTTTACAAAGAAAAAAGCAGCTTTGATGTAGGAGACGTTGAAGGAAATTGGCAAAATTTGGGAATTAGAAGACAATTATTGGTGTCTAAGAGCAAGATTGAATTAGATAACATAGTTGCAAGGTTCTAGTAGGGAAACAATGAAGAGGGTGATTGTACACATTAAAAGACATTGAAAGCTCTAGCTAGCTCAAAGAGGAATGGTGGATTAGGATTTTGAGATTTCAAAAACTTTAACTTGGCTTTATTGCCAAAAACAACTCAAAGAATGTCGTAGAAACCAAATGAATATTGGGTAAGAATTTTGAAAGGCATCTACTTTCCAAATTCATACTATTTGATAGCAAAGAAAGAGAGGAAGACTTCTTAGGCCTAGTTAAGTATTTTGGAAGGAAGAGGCTTTTTGTTAAATGGCATTTGTTGGAGTATTGGTGATGGCAAAAAAGTTAGAATATGGAAAGATAAATGGATTAATGAAGATGGTAATAGTGTTCTAATAGCTAATAAGGTGAGAGAGGGGGAGGAGTTGGTTGTAGTGGAAAGCTTGATTAGAAATGGCAAATGGGATTTAAGGGGTGTTGAATCATGAATTTTGAAAGAAGATAAGGAGGTTATTTTGAGGGTTGCTCTATCAGTAACCCGGGAAATAAGATAGGTTGAGATGGGTCATTGCAAAGGATGGGGAGTACAATGTGAAGATGGGATATAAGCATGCGAGAATGAAATTTAATAATGTAGGGAATGAAGGTCCTAGCTTTTCCTTTGTGTAATAACAATATATATATATATATATATATATATGATTTTTATAAGGGTATAAATAATAATATAACCTCTTAATTAAACTTAAGATGATTTTAAGAATAATATTAAAAAAATAAAATAAAATTTTATGGATTAAAATGAAAAGTGAAAATAATGTCTAGGGTAGAAATTATGACTTTAACAATTTATTAGGGATTAAAATGAAAAAAAAAATTGTCTAGGGTAAAAAAATAGTGTTATCATTATATAATAATTTGCATAGTAAACTATCGGCAAAAACACGTTTGGATGTTATTTGCATAATGTCAAATAGTACCAAATAATAGCTTAAAAACTTCTATAAATAACGCAAACGTTTTTTAGTTTTTTTATTTGAAATCAAGAGAAAAGAAGAGAAAGAAAGACTGTGGAATAAGCATTTTATGGAAAGTTTATATTTTTGTGTGAGGTAGTTTTGTGATACCTTTTCAATCGAGATTGCGCTGAAGGAATAGAGAATTTTTACTATCGATGAGTGTAGAAATAACAAAGTAGCACCTTTCATTTTATTGTAAGATTATGTTTTCTTGTCTAATTTTCATTTTCCATATTGCATGCTCTGCATCTTATGGAAGACAAATTTAAAATTTTCAAACTCTTCAATTGTGTGCTAAGATAAGATTGTATTGGAACCTTGAACTTTAATTATTTCTTTTACATTATTTTTAAATTTTGTGATGTTTTTATCTAAGTTTATCTTTTTTGGTCAATGTATTATTTATTTATCATTCGTAATCATTTATAATATTGTTACTTCACTTTTCTATAAATTGCTAGGTAATATTACTCTCTTTTATTTATTTATAGAATTTATTATAAATTTTAATTGTAATTATTATTATGCATGAATTATGAAAAATGCATTAAACTATATAAAATCAAGATTTTTCCCTTGACTTTCTAATATATTTCAGTTGTTACCCTAGACTTCATGAAATTACAATTTTGCCCCTAGACTTCTTAAAATTATGATTTTGCCCCTAACTTTCTAATATATTTCAATTCTTAGACTAGACTTCATGAAATTACAATTTTGCCCTTAGACATCTTAAAATCATGATTTTGCCTTTGAATTTCTAATATATTTCAACTCTTATCCTAAACTTCTTAAAATTATGATTTTGCCCTTAGACTTGTAAAAATTATGATTTTTCCCCATAATACCTTTTTGTTTTATCGCATCATTGAATCTATCTTTTTATTTATTCACTTGTGGTAATTAATATGTTATGTAGTATATTATTTATTTATGTAACTTATTTACATGATTTATTTTCAATAGTTTAAAAAAAAATATTAAAGGTTGAATGGGAATTCATATAAGAATACCATAGCCGTTAATGGAGGTAAGGCCTAGGTGCACCTTGTTGAGATAAGATATTAAGATGTACTCGGTAAAGGAATACCTGTATGAGTTATTTAGATGTATCCAGTAAAATAATACGGGATGTGAAATATTGAGACGTATCCAACAAAAGGATACGGATATAAGTTATTGAGATGTATATGATAAAAGAATACGGATATGAATTATTAAAATATATCTAGTGTGAGGTATGAGTCTTAAATGCTCGGCATCATATATGATGTGGAAATATAAACATTAATCATTATAATGGCACTGTGAAGTAATATCCAGTGCAATGATAAAGAAAGGGAATTAGATATTGATATATGGCATGATGATCCTGGTCCCGTTTCATACAAAATTATAAGGGTTATAAATGGTATTTTCATTATATCAAAACTTGTTTCTTTACTTAAATAAATATTTGTTAAAAACTGTAAAACCCTTATTGTTTCTCTTGCTTACTTTGTTATTTATGCATTCACTGACTTAATAGTAGACTTAGACCTCTCTCTTTAATATTTTTTATATCAGTAGGTGCTAGTAAAGTTGTTATGAGAATTTTCTTATTATTCAAATTTTTTGGTATGTCATTCTAGAATCACATTGTACATCTGAGTCCAAGCTGGTGGTTACTAAATGTCTGGTTGTTTAGAGTTTATAAATATTGTGAAGTATTGTAAGTCTTGTGTTAGTTATTTCCTTATTATACTAAATATATATTTTGAGATATTATTAAGTTAGGCTGTTTGATGTTATTGTAAAATTATTGGAATAAGAGTAGTTTTACATGAATGGGAAATGTTGAAATTTTAAAGGAGGTACTTCTAAATTTTTGGTAATCTCTGAGCAAATTTGTGAAATTTTATTTTATGGTTACTTGTGTGGCCTTTGTGATGATGTTGTCCACTTTTAGTTTCCCACTGTGGTTTTGTTTGAATTTAAACGCAATTCAAGCTTTTCTTAAAGCCATGTGTCATATTATATATATATATATATATATATATATATATATATATATCATAAGTTTTAGTTGTAGTCATAGCAATGATAGATCCAAATGGGCACAAGGAGTAGTCACCTTTCTTTAGATTTTTAAAATTTTAATTTTTATATGTAATTTTATCTTATATTCTTAATTTAGCTTTTTAATTTATAAAAGTTCACTATCTTTAAATTATAATAATTTGTTTCCTTTGGTTCAAATATTTGATCTAAAAAGTTTTACTTTATTTAGAATCAAATCCTAAATTTATTGAGTGGTAGGCTACACATACTACCACTTGTGATTTTAAATTTGTAAAGGACGATTTGAAATTATTACGTATGTATATGTATATAGTAAAATATCCTTTTGCAATCTTGAATGGTGCTTGGGCATTAGAGTTTCTGTTATATTTAAATGAGTTTTTGATACTTTGTTCCGGGCATTTCAAATGAATTGTTCGCTATGTAGTTTTATTTAGTGAGTAAATTGTGAAGAATTCATCCCGTTTTTAGGTACTCCTAAAGTTGTTGAGTAATGGTTGTGCCTAATTTCATTTTGGACGTTCTTATTTAGATTTTGGAAGGAAGTGAGTTACTTATAATCACTTGCAAGGAACTCTTGTCTTTCTACACTTTCGTAAAATTAGAACTAAACATTTGAGAAGAAAAAATCATTTTAAAGTCTAAACCTTAAACTCAACGTTACTCAATTCAACCTTTCTTTTTGGCTATTATTTGAAGTAGCATAAAAGAATCAAGGGTATATAAATTTTTTTTTATATATCTAAAGATACTTTTGCCTTGATTTAATCTTCAATAATTAAATATTTTAGTATAATTTTGCAACTTATTTCTGTTTAAAATAATTTTCAAATTAAATTTATTAAGAGATAGTTAACAACAGATGTGACATAACCTGATAATATGAATTATATGACTCTAAAACTAGTACATTTTATGAAATATCATCTTTAGTACACTTAATTTTATAATGTATCAATATACTCATTTATAATGTTACACTTAAAATTATAAGTGTATCAAAGATTTTATCATTTTATAAATCTTATGAACTAAAATACAATCTGAATGAGCATTCATATGACATTTTGATAGTCACATTAATAATTACTAACACGCACTTAATTATATGTTAACAAACTTAACATACAGACTCGTAAAACAAAAATAATAGTTACAGGACTAAAATAGAATATTCATTTATTTTTTAGGAACCACATTGAAAAACCATCCTTACAGCAGAAAAAATCCTTTTTTTTTTTTTGGCAATAAAAGGGAATAGACGAAAAGCTAATTGATTCAAGAATAAATTAATACTTTCCCCTGGTCAAAACTCATAACACAAGTTCATTTTCAGATAATGTAACCCAATACATACCAAGAAACTTCATTTCCAAATATTAGTTCCCACGAAATGTATGCTAATTCAGTCGATGAAACATTTGTAGGCGTAGTTACAATTTCTCATATGCCCAACCGAAAGAATTGTCCAAATCACTAGGTTTGGACGGAGAAAATATTGGCTATTCTATGTATATTTAGATGACAACTAATTTGGTATATCAATTTTAATGAAATCATTACTTTAATAACCTACACTCTTTTTTTTAAATAATTTTATTAAAACTGGTATACTAAGTTAGCTGCCACATAAATGTAACAAGACTAATTAATATTTTTTCGATTGGATCATGGTACTGCACAAGAATCACTGCTCATTTAAGGTGGTCACTGCTTCAACTAGAGAATGCTTCTCCAAAATGGCAACTGTCTCTTCCTTTGCGCTGCGAATAGAAGGCAGTTAAAGCTTAACAAATTATCCCATTGAACTTTGCACTAAAATGAAAAAAAATTAAATCCCAATAAAAATTAATAGCAAGAGGCTGCATGATTTTGACTGTCATAGCAATGTTTGACTTAGATCAACACTGGACTTGCAGAATGTTCTTTTCTAGTTCCAAGAATTCAATTTATACTGTTCATGTAAAATGTAAATTCCTTATTTGTAATTATCAAATTTACACTCAAAACCAATGGCAAAGTAACCAAGGATTTCGAAACTGGTTTTTTTTTTTTTTTGGGGGTGAAAAAATGTAACCTTGACTGGTATCAAAGCATGAAACAGGTTTTGAGCCACCCTTCATAAGTTCAATATGTAAAATTTAATGCCTCGATATCAACAATGATGATGCTCATTGACTAGAAGAGGGGAACAAGGAGTTCTCCCTCACAAGAAATGAATATAAGGTTACTCAATTCTATAATCCCACCGTGAAATATCTCAATATAAAAATCCCACCAATTTTATCCTAAATTTGACAACTAACTCTACCTAGCCAAAATATTGTCTTTGGTAATAGCATCTAACGTAGCAGAGTCCATTCTGAAAAGCACATTAAGAATTCTTTAAAGAATGCACTAGAAATGAATTAGCTTAATAGAAAGTACCTTCCAGGTCTGAGTATCCTGTACTTGTTTGGCGTGGTGAGGTCTACAATTGTGGAACCTGCACGACCTGATGGAAGCAAACCACCATCATAGACATAAGCGCAGTGTCCCCAGAGGTCTTGAAAATCCTTGATGCAAACACTACTTGATTGTCCACTTAGGTTTGCACTGGTAAGGGCTAAGGCGGTTTGTGAACCACGAGCAATGGCCCTAATGAAATTGCTGTCAGGGACTCTAACCCCGATGCTATCAAATCCCGGGTTTAAAGATCGTTCAAGAACACTTGACTCTCCTGTAAAATATCCCAACTAAACTATTAGACAAATACATAAGATCATGATTAGACAATAAAATAAGAAATAAACTAATTGCTGCATGCCTGCTTGAAACTTCAAATCAATTTCTTGGACTGATTCAGTTAAACAAATGATGCGGAGTATTCTAAATACTTTTAGTATCAGATTCTCATTCTAATGTATGTGTTTTCCAGCATGGATGTGACTTACGAACCTCGTTTTAGCACAACTGTAACAGGACCTGGAAGCAGGGAATCAAGCAAGCCGCAAGGCAAATAGTCAGTCACCGCAAAACGCTCTATGTCTGACACATCCCCAACACAAATAGCCAGGGGGCTTGTATGCTTACGTCCTTTAATCTCATAAATTCTGTTAACTGCTTCCAACGAGCTGTAAAACGTTCCAGTAAAAGGTAACAGTTAGCTACCGATAATTCAAAATGCAGATGATTTAAAATTTTTTAAGAACATTTTGAAAGGCAATCAAAAGGATGGACATCATGTGGAGCCAACTTTTACTGTGTCTGATATATATATAGGAAATTGATATGGCATATTCTTATCAAGGAAATTGATATAACATTGAACAATTACTTAGCCTCTTCCTTTCATGTAGGAGAACGGACTTTCATAAGGTACAACAACAAGTCTTTCACTTTTGTTTAACTTCCTCGTTGGTCTCTCATCTATATCAATCTCCATCCCAGTAACTCGTAACTCTCACCGCTTAAAATAGGCAAATTAGCATCAAATTTGTTTCCAAGATTACAATCACCATGTTATGTTCCTTACATTGGAAAGGAGGGGGGGGGTGTAAAAACATGAGCACTTGATAACGAACACCGCATAGGAACAGAAAGCCAGAAATAAAATAATAATGCTCGGAGGATTTTAAGCAAACAGCTTATAGGCAAAAAGCCAAACATTCACTAATATAGCATACCAAGCATCACAAGCAAACCCATAGAGTGTATCGGTGGGTACCGCAATAACCTTCCCAGCTTTCAAAGCTTCAACTGCCTCAGCAGCAAAAGCATCCGTTGCTGGACGAACCCCCCTCATCTTGCTTTCAATACCCAACTCAGAATTCTCCACACTCCAAGCCATATTTCTGGGAATTTTTCTTCTCAGCCTCCTACTCTCTTTCAACTGGGGCACAAATCCCAACTTGCAGACCCCTAAAGCACAATGGCAATTCCCTCAATCAGCAATTTCAACATCTACTATTATACTCAACTTAAATTTTTAAATGAGGTGGTATACCACAAAAAGCTCATTTCTTTGGCCATTATTTGATAGAAGTAGAAACAAGAAGAGAGATATAGAGACGGGAAGAGAGGAAGAGACTAACAGACGTGAGTGAAGGTCACCTCGGAAAGGGATTAAGGGAAGAAGACGAGCGTGCAGAAGAGGCAGTGCTTGTGCTGCAATTCTGGTCGCAATATTCATCCTAGTTTTAAGCTAACCCTTAGTCAACGACTGCGTGTACCCTTGTCTTCTAATCCATTTTCAATGAAATAGGGTTTGTTTCAGTTCTTTTGGCTGCAAGATAAAAGTAACGAGGCGGAAAGACTTTCCTGGAATGTTGGAGGTGAATTCAGCCCATGAATCACTTCCGGTACTAGAAGTGATTAAAAAATTATATTTTTAATTTAATATTAATAAAATATTAATTTTTATGTTTTTTAGTTATTAAAGAATTTTTAGTAACTGACGATAATTAGAATCCATAAATTTAAGATATTTACAAAAACTGACAAACAAACTGTACAATCTCTTCATGATAATTTGGTGAAAAAATAAAGTAACAAATATTTATTAAAATTAATAATTTATATATTTACACATTTATTTATAATGAACTAAATTCCTTTTATTTAAAAGTTTTAATTTATTTATAAAAAAATATAGAAAATTCAATTTTCTTAAGAATAAGAATAAGGTGAAGTGAAGATAACATGAAATAATTCAATAGGAAGAACTTTTTGGTGTACATTTGCAAAAGAAAATAGTAAATTTGTTTCAAAAAATTCAGTTAATTATTGTTTTAGAAAATGATGAATTATTGAGATGTTTTGTTTAATCAAGGCTTAGGCCTGAAGGAAGGACTATGTCCATACCAAAAAAAAATTGTCCTATTCTTAAAATAGATTTGGATTTATGTTTTGATTTATAAACAAGTACGACGTAGTTTAGACAAATAATGTATAATAATTAAATTGGTGTAATTATTATGTTAAATATTAAAACAAAAATATATGACAGTAATATATTAAAATAAGATAATTGTTAATTTATAATAATTTATTGTATTTCTATTTTAACTTTAATATTTTATAAATTTTATTATTAAACCTAGAGTTTGTTTTGAATTTTTTCAATTACTCTTTTTATTAGGGTAATCAAAGGCTAAGACTTAAAATCTGACTTGGTTTAAAATTAGGATAAAAAAAAATTTGCTTTAGAACCTATCCTGACCCAATAAGTAAATGGGCTAAACTAAGTTTGATTGAGTCAAGTTAGATTTATTTTTATTTTTTTATAATTTTTTATTTATAAAAATAATTTTTTAATTAATTAAAACAACTTTTAGAAAAAAATAAAAAAAAATAAAGATTTGAAGGAGAAAAATTAAAATGAATAAAAATTAACATTTGAAATGAAAAAGAATTAAAATGTGAAAAAAAATATATATTAAAATTTTATTATAAATAAAAATATTTTAAATTAAATTATAAAAATAATAATTTAAAAATAAAAAATATATAACCAAGTAAAAAAGTAAACAAACTTGACCTACTTTATAAATTAGTAAATTTTTTTTATTTAAATATGACTCGACTCCACCTAATATGATCAAATTGAATCAAGTTAGTCAAACCAATAAGTTAAATGCTCACACGTTAGAAATTTAGAATACTGTTAAAATTGAAAAGGAATACATAGATAAATCAACAAAGTTACAAAATAATATTTTTGTGAGGATTGGTAAAAAAATAAAAGATAAAAAGGGTAAACTTAAAATTTTAGGTAAAATTTTGTTTTTATGACTAAAATCTATAAAATATAGAATGAGAATATAAATACAATAAATTGTTTTAAATCAAACACATCACGTCTTTTTTTTAAGTACATCACAAAGCGATTGCACTGATACAACTGCTTGTTGCACCAAAGAGATATTATATAATATATAATTTATATATATAAAAACATAACCATTCGGCATACAAGATACTCTAATAATAATCCCTATACTTTCACTTTCACATTCCTCGGTCCTTGTCTCTCACCAAAGATTACAAAAAAGAAGGCCAGAAGCCTTCTGGCTGCGCCCAAAGGCTTACTAACAATAACCACAAATTTCAGTCATTCTAACACTACAATATGAGCTGTACAAAGAAGTTCCAAGTAGATATAAAATACTTCAGATTACGACAATATTTTAACTACCCTATACAATAAGTTTTGCCGTATCCTGAATGTAGAACTCTCAGCTGAATGCTCAAGGTATGACAATATGAAAGAAGCCATGAAGACATCAATTTAACTCTGGCTTGAGTTTTGTTCATTTTGTGCCGTGGTTTGAGTGAGGGTGGAAGGGCCTGAACGTGGTGGATTTACAGGTCGTGCCATCACCGGAGGACCATGATTCTGCTCCAATAAAGCCTGCCATCTTCTTCTCCATCTGAAGAGCTCAACAAGAATAGAACTCCCACTCATCACCACACCAAACCCAGCAAAGGTTGCAAGAAGAATAGACAGAACTGCTTGCACCTTAACCTGCAGGCCACAAAGACATGAAAGTCCATCAGCATGCATTAGTCATTCTTCAAGTAGTGGTTTCAAACACATTGCATTCCTTTTAAAAGATCAATCTTGCCATTACATGTTGAGGAAGAAACATCAGTCCAAACGAAAAAGTAAAAAACAGACCACAAGAATTTAAAATTATGGCTGAAGCATACATCTTTGGCAATTACCAAGGAGTAAAATATATGAGCGAAGAGAACCACCAGAGCAAATTGCACAGATGCATAAATCCATATGAACCTGCTCTTCACTGGACAAGAAGTTCAAAATGTAGAGGGTTTAGTAAAGAATTAACAGCCCAGCTAAGTATCATGAACTAAGCAAAACAAGCAGTATTCATTTGTTAGCAATAGCCATATAATTTATTAGCTATAGCCAATTTGATGTTACTCACTGAAGAAAGGAATTACCCAATTTCATAGATTTATTTAGCAATAGCCACATGATTTCAGACTCTTACATAATGTTAAAGGATTGCTAGGTTGTCAGTCTAATGCAACCTAATTACATGACTTAGTTATGCAAACTATGAAAAGCTCTCCAAAAAGTATCTAGATAATTTTTCTCGAGAATCTTTGCAAACCTACCCATTGTTGATGATGTCATGGAAGAAAGTAGACCCAATACACATGAAAACGGAAGAGATATGGCTATTGCACCAGTACCCATTCTTCCAACCTGCGCAAAGTAAAATAACTCAGGCTACAAAAATGTATATAACTTCAATTGATCTGAGCGGACTGTTATTCTTACCAATAGCTGCTCAAGAAAACAGAAATAGGCAAGCATGCTGACAATGACTAGAACAGGCACTTCCTGCCAAACCCTATCAAAACAAGCAGAAAACATAAAAATACGAGACATAACATTTATTAACAGTGAAAGAAACTATGAACAAAGGTATTATTGGAACATTGCGTAACAAATGTAACACAGCACTCTTGAATTAGCTGCAGTACTCAAGGGAAAGTATTGACTATATTACATTCATAGGTTAAGTGTGTCAGCCATGAGATGAGAATGAAGTCTTCAAATATGAATTTCAAGAATGAACTTTCATCGCAAGCAAGTCATAGACTTGATAGTTATGGTAGTATCGTAGATTGTTTAAGTTGCAAACTCATAACTTGAAGTCCAAAACCTTATGATAAATTGTCAAAGACTGTTTTAACTTAAAAGCATACAGTAAAGTGGATGTCCTAGAATGGTTTTCACTATAATCTCTAACAAATCCCTCCCACAAAAACCCTTTGGCCTTGAAGCGTGGACAAAACACGGGCCCAACATAGCTTGTGCTAAAACTTAATTTTAAGTAAGAAAATGGTATTGGCAAGGATTGAACTCTAGATCGTTTGGTCATAAAGGGTCTGATGCCATGCCAAATACTGTTTCAACTCAAAAGTTTAAGATGTTAAGTGAAAGTCCATGAATAGTTTTTAT
Source organism: Delonix regia (assembly GCA_037074485.1). Classification (NCBI taxonomy): domain Eukaryota; kingdom Viridiplantae; phylum Streptophyta; class Magnoliopsida; order Fabales; family Fabaceae; genus Delonix; species Delonix regia. The sequence goes on from CM073455.1 coordinate 11,886,246, forward strand.
TATACTCTCTAACATAAATCCCAAGATAGGACGTGAGTTCATTATTTCATTTTGAGGCAGGACAATGAACTGGTTGGCACCAAATCCCAGATACTATCATTCCTGTTGTCACAAATATGAAGATAGGTAGCATTCTTGAAGCAAGTTACTTGATATTTATGACAATAAGAAATGAAACAACTGGGGGAAAAAGTAGGGAAAATTTTTAAGCAATGAAGTCCATGACAATTAAGAAATTCAAATATAGATCTAGTAAAATTCTTGAAACAAGTTGTAAAGGACTATTGGCCAAAACATTCCATTGTATCTATAAACTTCCAAATTGAAGCATGTTGTCATTTGTCAGAAACAAGTGACTTGATATTTATTAAACCAAAAAAAAAAAGAGGAAGAAAAATTATTTGCCCACCTGTATCCATTTACATCTTCCAGCTGAGACCTACTTGCTCCAGTATTCCGAGCCCGTACACTTTGGATCCGTAAGAGAGTGACAGGTAGGTTTCGAACCTCCTTTTTGCACACATCACATATCTTGTTTCCCTTTATGCTAAACCACTTAATAGCACATTCTTGGTGTGCCAGAGCAAGTTCACCTTTGCAGCTGCATTCCAGCTTGAAAGTCTCACCTCCTTCACATAGATCAACCAGACAAATTCTGCATACAGCCTCTTCTTCAGCTATATCTTCACCATCAGCAACATCGTTTTCTGAACAAAGAAAATATTTTAAGAGGATTTACTAACTGCATGTAGAATAGGAAACAAAAAGTGCCTTGAAAATAGAAATCAAACTAAAAAGCCACAAACTAAAGTCAAGGAAAATGTCTAAATAAAGAAATACTTCAACTGTTTTAAGTTCCAAGAAAACATAACACATAATTCACCCATAAAATGATTATAAAATAGGAAATTCTGACAATTAAAGACATAATTCATCCTCTGGAGGAATGTGTTGAGATCTGTTTTTATCAAGCTGTCCTATAAATGTTCTGCTTAACTGTCCATACTAGTGATGCTTCACATTTCGTAAATTTTTCAATCCAGAGAATCTAATTATATGTCTATGATATATAAAATTCTATCAACTTTTACAAGCGACATGGAAGTGTTAATTGTGAAATATACCAGAATCCTTTGTAGGGGATGCTGTTGACAATTCAATTCCGTCCTTCACTCGAGGGGTGGAAGGAATAACACGGAAAAATGAATCCATTCTCCTTAAGCTTTTTTCTTTATTGTTGACAGGCACTGAAAGAGAGCGAGCTATCTGCCTCTGGGCAGAGCTTCTCTGCAAAAGGAAGTAACAACTTAAAGCAAAGGGTGATCCAGTTTCATGATGCAAGGCTCAGTAAAAATTGAATATTAAAGAAGACACTAGAAAAAGAGGGTTTAGGAAGCATTAGGTTCAAGGTTAAGTAATACATATTGGATTTTCTGAAACTCTATGTTCCATCATCCTTCTATCTATTGGCATGCATGATAAAAACAGTTCAAATGTAAATAAACTTAATGTTCGAAGATTTTGAGATGCTGGAACAACTCCACATAATATATAAATCATTATGTTCTAATCATTTGTTAATATGGCAAAAAACAAAAAGTTCTCAATGAAAAGCCAAGATGCCAATTTTTTGTACCTTGAAAGAATCAATTTTAAATTTAAGACTATAGTGGTTAAAATTTTACCTGTAGAGAAGGACCAATACTTCCAGCATGAGCAGATTCTGAATTTGACTGTGCAAATTCATCCACTGGCAATGATGACGTCCTCTTAATCCTAGGAGTAAATATCTTACTAAGGGACAATGTTCTTGAGATTGAAGGCTTTTCTTGAGTGCCTGAAGAGGAACCTTCTGAAGCTGCAGTAGGAGCTTTTTCAATGTCTGATGACATCCGATACCTGAAGCTAAATTTAGGTAAGAGACTTCTTATGGTTGGGCGTCCTCTTGATGACAACGGTCCTGGAGACTTATTAATTGGAGTATCAACAGAGCGAGAAGTCATGAGAAAATTCACTCTCTTGGGAGTTGGAGTGGGACTTGGAGTCTGGGGAATCTTGATTGTCACAAAATCCTGAGAAGACTGTTCAGATGTTCTTGAGGGTATCTCTAAATAAAGATTCTCTCTCTTCCATCGACGAGTCTGTGTGGATTCTTCAGTTATCCCCATCGTATCTTCAACCTATAGATTAAATATTGAATTGATATATCATAAGCAATGCAGGCCATACATACTGCAATATATATTTTCTAGCCATCAAAGTAACCACTAAATCTTATTCCTCAAAGTGCCAGTTTGAAACCTAAACTAAACAAATTGAAGTGCTAAAAAGTGGGACAGTTTCTCTGCCTTATTTATAGGCATTCTCTTCCACCTACAACCACCCAAGGGAAAAGGAAAAACTGCTAAGACTTCAATCATGAAATCTGTAATATTATGGAAAAATAATGTAAAAATCATAATGACATGGGTTCATAATAGCAAAGGAAATACAGCATCTAAATAATCATATATAATTCCAAATGACTGGACTGCCATTGCTTCAGTTTGTTAGCAATCTAGCATGCTGCACATATGTTAAAAGTTAGAGGTTATATAAAATCATAAATACAGAAAGTACCTATGAATGTTGTTCGTTGCTCAGAATCTAATATAAATGCAGCCATGAAACTACTTACTACGGTCATTCATACTTGCTGCTGTTAGGAAGCATAAAAAGGAGATGTCTATTCATTAAAGTGAAAACAGTTGTTTAGCCACTAAATCTTGTATTAATCACAAGAATAGACAATTACTTTTAGCTAAACCAATCTTAGAACTCCAACAGACTGGCCTCACGGAAACTGATTCATATGCCCAATTTTATGATAGAAGCCCAAAGCAACAGTCAACCAGGGATGAAGTCTACTATAACCTCACCCTGGGAAAATCCATCGGGATGAAAATCAACACAATTGAAGATAAAGGGACACCATTGAAATCCAAGTCTACAAGTAATTCAAGCAATTTAATAAGATAGGGGGTAAATTTATAAATGCTTTGTCCAGAAAATTCAAATTTCCAACCAAGTATTCTGTATGTATGAGTGCTGATATTATAAGAGTGACATAAAAGAAGTTAAAGTTTGGCAGGCATGAAGTAATTTATTTGTAGAAAGACTAACTCTGAACTTTATAAACTTGCATAATCTAGTTGTTCTATAAAAGGGTTTCAAAACTGGCTAATTCAAAGTATATGGAAGGGGAAAAGGTAGCGCGACCTAACTGCACTCAATTTGATCCTAATCGGGACAAACCTACTCGCTAGCAATCACAAGAATAAGAAAATGAAAGAAATGAAAGATATTATTATATTTTATAATAGCATATCCCACATATCCAGATGAAATTCTAATTGCCCTGATCACGCTTACCATTAAAAAAAAAAGAAAAGAACAAAGTCCTTTGGCATAAGAGCATTGTAGTATCAGAAAGAAGACAAGGAAGACCGTACAATCATAGGGATCGTTCGGGTGTTCAGACAAGCACCCATATTAGAATTCGTTCAAATATGTCCCACTTTAGGATAAATTACAAGATAAAATCTGAAAATTTCCGTCTGGAAAAAGGGATTAAAACACAAAGAAGAACATAAAATACATATGGATAACAAAGTACGGAAGATGAAAAGGCAAAGAAAAAAAAAAACAGAATCAGAAGAACAACTCCAACCTCATACCCTGAATCACCACAGGCCGAAACGAAGAAGAAAAAGAAGAAGAAGCAATTGAAAAAGCACAAAATACCTTCTGAACTGGAAGAGAAATTGTTCTTTGGCACGAAGCCGCTTCATGTCCTTCACTCATGAGCTTTTCCTCTGTACTCATATTGCCGTTACGAAATATGAACACAACTTGGAATAGCCCGACCAGCCAAAACACGAAAACCAAATAAAGTTCAGTCCTTGCAAGCACGAAGCGTAACCATATTACTTGCTTATTGGTCAGTGCGTTAGTTTAGCGACACATATACGAAGAGATAGACAGAGACAGAGGGAAAGGGCTAAAAATGGGATCTTGGGATGTGAGGAAGTGAAATGATGAAGAAGGAGACTAAGTTATCGCATTTATAACAGATGATGGTGGAAGGTCTGGCCTACTCCCACATCCACAAAACCTCAGTCTCCCCCAGTGCGCCCGCACTCTTTATCCTTACCTGGGTTTTGCTAAAAATACCAACCTTTTTCAACTGTGGTTCGTTTTGGAAGTTCTTTACCCGTCTCAATTTCTCACGCCAGACATATGGAAAAAATTTATATAGTGTTGGTTATATATTTATATTGGATATTTTTAATTAATTAATGATATGTCCATAAGCTTTTAAAATGAGAGTAAATAATATTAATAAAAAAACAAATCAAATATAAAAAATTATCTAGGGTACCAAAAGGTAAAGATAAATGAAGAACGGGAAGTTGAGCTCTTACTAATAAATACAACACCTTAATTATTATTTATATATTTTGAGAAACTATTGCACGAGACTCTATCTATAAGGCCACAAAGAAGAAAAGGATGAAGCTTCCGTTTACAGCACCAACTCTGCTTCCCAACTTCCTGTATTTGATGATTGTTCTGATGTGAAAGGAAACTCACTGTAGCACACGCTGCACACCTTCCTTAATTTTCTGCTTCTTTTTGGGATTATTCACTGCAAAATCTCTTTTGATTCACGCAATGTTATGATTTCCTGTTCGCAGCCAAATAGTAAAGGGAAAAAAAGAAAAAACTAACCAGGAATACTTTTCATTATATTCAATCCTCAAGAATCTCAACACTTGGCCGTGCATTTGAAAAGCATAAATTTATAACCTTATTAGTTGTATTCATATCACATGGTGGATATTTATGTTCATTATTCTAAGATATACAAAAATCTGAGAGATATTCTTAAAACTCTGGGAATAATTTGCGCTTTTATAAATTTTCCACAGTGATAGCAAAATTTCTTTCGACTTGCAGGGTTAATTCAAATACTTTTCACTTGTACTTTACCGTATTGAAATTATATATTCATCTCGCGAGAAAGATCAATAAAACAAGATGAAGGGGGTTTGACGGAGATTTTGTGCAACCGCTGTCACCAGAGCATATAGAATGGGGGATCAAGTGAGCTTTAGAGATAAAAACCACTAGACCCATCAACTTCAAGAACCGCTTCTTTGATTTGAGTTTGTGTTTTTGCATTATCAAAAGGGGATGCAAGTGTCGAGTGCCAGCAGGAGGAAACAGAGAAAAAGAGAAAAAGACAAAATCAATTTCAAATCGTTCAGAAAAGATATGGAAAAGCAAATCTTGTCCAACCCCACACTCTGCTTAAACTGCACATATATATGTGACAAACCAAATCTATAAATTATTCACTATGAACTATGATTAAGCGTGATTTAACTTCACCACCATTATTGAATAAAAGGTTTGTACTTTGCAACAACCACTCACCTTTTCTCTTTCTTATATATATATATATATATATATGTTTGTTTGTTTACTCGCGTCAACTTCAAATGGATGGATTGTGCATGCATGCAGATTTCCTGTCATTTCAATTCTGGGGGGTTCAGCTTATTTAAGACTAATTTAAATATAACTGTCACTTGTAGATTAAGAATGACATATGGCAAAATGATCGACAACTGTAGAATAAAGACGGACTGCAACATAAAAAATTGCAAATTTTGTACATAATGTTTCGCTCTATAATTTTTTTTTGTAAACAAGTAATGAAAGGATTATTCTATATATCATGATTAGTGAAGATGTTAGTGGCATGGGCGAAATTCTTTTTCAACCCCATATTGACATCTATGAAATCCATGATACTCGGATCTACTACTTTAACATAAATATGACAGGTCTAAGAATGATGATTAGAGACTTGCTCAGAAAACTTAGGTTAGTCTTTCATGAGTTCTTCAGATTAAGAGGATTTGAATCGTATATTATAATTGCTTAAATTTTTTTTTTTGGGTTGGATATATTTACATACACACACATATATATATATATATATATATACTTTTCTACGAGTGATATATATATTGAGTCATTTTCAACTATAGACAAACCGTGAATTTTTTTTTTCTTGAGCATCATTATTAGGAGGGATACTCGAAGAGCATGAAAAGTTGGATCCTTTTTGTCTTCCTCTTCCTTACTTCCATATGGTTTTGAATTAAAGTGTCAAATACCAGGCTGGGCATTAAGTACTGCAAAGTCGATAGCCATATGATTATCTAGAAAGTTCAAACAAAACTAGTGCTTTTGCTTTTGCCATGAGAGATGCTTACCAAACTAATGGTTTTGATGCGACGAAAGTTAAAGAACTCTACCCCACTCTTCAGTCTTCTCCTGAAAAAACCTTTCAGATTAAGCAAAAACTACATCCTTGATTACGTGAGACACCGATATAACATTGCATCCCACAGGTCATAATTGAAGCATACAAAGTCCAACGAAGATGAGTAGTATTTGTCATTATTAACTATTTTTTTTCTTTGGGTTTTTTATTAGATAAGTTTTCAATTTGAATTCATCATGTTATAATAAAAATATGAAATCATATTCAATCATAATAGGCAATTAGATGAAAGTATAATAATTCAGATTTATATAAAATTAATATAACCTGTTATTGTTATACTTTTAATTTATAGGTCAAAATTATTAAAGTTTCATCTAATAATTTATTATAACTGAACATAATCTATGTTCCCGCATAACATGGGTCCAGATTGATAAGTTTTAGGTTCTCCATTCTGACATGTCATTCATGAATTATGGGCAATAAGGCATATGATAAGGAAATAGCAAGCTACGGTAGTTGAAACGTCATAGCACGGTGACATTAATGAATGCTGTATATTAAAATTCCGAGATAGATAAGTTTCTCCATGTTTACACGAACCACGTAGTAAGGCATTCAAAGTGGTACCTTGATATTTAGTGCGAGAGAAACGATAGCGAAGAAGAACAAACATAAAGTGGGTATGGATATGGAAGCAAAATAATGAGAACGAAGATCGAAAAATTAAAGAAGGAATAGCCTTTTACACTCCCAAGGTGGTGGAGAAGTGGACCAATAATGTGTGTAATAAAGTAAATATAGTTCAATAACTCATAGGAAATTCAGAAAGTTGTAGTGCGACGAAATGCATCGTTGCTATAGAGCCCACAAAATTGAATTGACCTTTAACGCTCTGTATGGGTTGCAGACCAGTCAAAAGATATCTTAACGGACTGAACTAAAGTTAAAGCAAATTTTAAGGTATATTTAAAAATTTAAGGGATGATAGAGTAGAGTAGAATAATTTAAATAAATATATTATTTAAAAATTTTAATAAAAAAAGGAATGAATTTTTAGAATTTTTGTTTAGAAGTTATAATTAAATAAATAAAATGAAATAACTTATTAATTATTTTTTTAATATTATCTATTATAAAATAAATATATAATTAATAATTTTAATTTTTTTTAATACATGAAATATATATGTTGTCCATATTTTTTTACTTTCTTTTTATTAATTCTCTTATTTTTTTTTCTTATTTTGATTTCTCAACTCACAAAATATAACATAATTATGAAATAAAATTAATATATATATATATATATATATTTTATGTTAAAAACTTATAATATGTAAAAATTACTTATGTTAAAATTGTTTTAAATAAATAAATTTGAGATTTTAATTAATGATTCAATAGAAGAATGGGACAAAGATTAAATTTTTTATTCGATAAAGAAATGAAATTTCTAAGAAAAATACTTCACAATACAAACATTGAATAAACTTATACTTTTAAAAATTTTGGAAAGGTATAATAATATTTTTAATTAGTTAGTCACTCCCTTGCATTTTCTGACCCCTTAATTTGGAGAGACAATCAAAATAACATTTTGGATACTTAATGAAAGTTTTAGAAGCCCTCCCTTAACATTCTATTTTATACTCATAAAAACATCTAAACATGTATTCATCTCAATTTGACTATTCTATTATTTGTCACTTCTTCTTTGACTTTCCATCCAAACATAACCTAACTGAAAAAAAAAAAAAAAAAAAAAAGCTTACTAGACTATTTATTTATTTTCTTCCCCAACATTTAATTTGAATGTTTTATGATTGTCTTACGTTTTCTTGAGCGAAGGATAATTATTTGCATAGGATACATCCTAGTAGTAAACTCCATGTCAATTGAAAGTAAGTTTGTGTAAATATATAATATACAAATATACTATTAAAGACAACATCCAAGTTATAATTTTAATTAAAAAATAATGAAAGACGAATGTGGGCATCAAACATTCTTGACTTTGGAAGGAACACAGAAAGATAAAAAGGAGGACGAAAGAATAGATCTAACCCACTTACGATCTTGCATGGAACCTACCTCAGACCAAGACTGGAAGCAGGAGCAAAATCGCTTGGTAAATTGATCATGATATATAATATATTTAGTTCAACCGAAGATAATTTTAATAATGGAATGATAAGGATAGCACCACTGAACATTACCGTAATAACTAATAACCACTAAATATTATGATTGATAATAAAGATTTAAATCGCTTTTTTCACTCACTCTCCTATTTTATTTCTACTTTCGTATAATCGTATATAACAAACAATTAGATGATTGCAATGGTGTTACCAATGCCACTTGTCAACGACTTTTAGACCCGTTTCCTATTTTCCTGCGAAAAGCCCGTAGAAAGATCTCTTATTGATAAGGTAAGCAAAAAGTAGATAGTGCCTACAAAAGCAAGGGCGAAATCAACGTCTTTTTTTCTTGAAAGACCGACGCTTTAAATCATGATATATAATATTTCTTAAAAAAAAAAATTATACATGTGTGAGAGATTAATATTTAGATATTATAAAGACAATAAATTATATTGCAATTATTCAAAACTTCCATATTAGGAAAATTAAATTGTAGAAGAAAACAAGGGAAAGAAATAAACAGTAAGTTAATATTGTGTTATATACAAAGTAGGCTTTTCTTTTTTCTTTTTTAAATAAAAGGAGGTGGGGATCGGAAGGCGGGGAAGGAAGTTCCAGCGCATTAAAATTGTATATTTCACTGGTGACACATTTATTAGGGAGCATAATTTCTACATGATTATATAAGCACCAAGTACTTTCGAATAATCCAAATAGAAATCCAAATAAGTGAGAGCTGGTGGGGTTCTTTGTTTTTTGAGAAGAATTGAGGTCCACGAATGGCAATAACGCAAAGTGTATTGTATGACTCATCTCCAACAATGACCTAGTGAGGAGGCATTATAGTTTGACGCAACAGCCATGTTGACGCTAAGACATGCAACTAAAACCACAAATTGTTTGACCCATAGCTCGTTTTGCTCCACAGCATACGAAGACATATCATCAAGCAAAATAAATAATTCCCAAACATCAGCAACCGGATCTCATTAATAAAACAAAGAAGAAAATTTATATACTGTTCTTTATATATTTATATTAGGTTCTCCAATAACATCTGGACAATTTTTATACCTCATTCATTTTTTTATTAATATCATTAATTCTCAGCTTTTAAAAAATTGTTCATATGTCATTAACTAATTGAAAGAATTTAATATAAGTATATAAGGAGCAACATATAAATCTTTTCCTAATATAAAAGGAATGACAATAGTCTAGAATAAAACCCCTAATAAGTTTCATGTAATAATAATCAAGCTAGATAATCTCCGGGAAGAAGACAAGATACGGATAATACTTCATGATGTATGCTGCAAAATAAAATGGCGGCTGCATCTTAAAGGGCATGCTTGATAATAATTCAGTGTGCAAGGTCGCAACTCGCAAGAATATTAGGAGCAACATCCATCAGTGGGTAAAAAGCAACAAAAAAGAGGAGGAGGTCCGCCACAAAAGTTTGAGATCCTACTAGATAAGATGCCGTAAATCTCAACCTGGACTTGGGACCTACCAACTACCAATAACACCTACCTCCTACCTCTCAAGGAGCATCACCAATTCACAGTGTTCAGTGTGAGGGAATAGATCAACAGCCATGGCTTTTATGGGTTGGAAGGCCTCCGAGATAGGCATAGACTTGGCCCTATGTCTTGCAAGACCGGCACTGCTCATGTTTCTCCATCCTCTGTTGTCTTTGTTTCCTTTTTCAATTTTCAGAGGAGATGGTGTACAAAGCTCAATAGCATTTGCCACCAAACTTTCAGGATTACAGGATATGTAGCTGCATTAAAAGTGCACCATTAGATCGCAGAGAATGGAAATTACTTTAAAGAAGACTATAGTATAATTCAGAACAAGGACTAACACAAGCCTCCGGAGACGTGGATGAGTTCTTAGAGCCTTGATCACCTGCAATCTCACAATTTCAATTTAGAGACGAAATGTGACAGATTTAATGACTTGAGGGAATCAGGAAAAAAATAACAAAAAAGTTGCTCATACATACAAAACGTTTGTCAACTGTATAGAGGGTGAAATAAATGAACACAATAAAAATTAAAGAAACAAACACTCTGCAAAATAGGCCAATAAACATTTTTAAAAAATTTTCTCAACAGTGAATCTCTCACTTCTGTACTAAAAATTAACAGCAAAATTAGTTAACCACTTATAAGAAAGCATTGAACTGATAGAATCATTTACCCGATCAAATTTAAACCAGAACTATAATGTCTGCATCTGACTCGAACTATATTTTAGGAAAGATAAGCGTAAGATTTGGAACTGCATCATACATCACGCTGATTGTTGACATATAAATGCAGAGCATATAATTTCATCATTATAAAAAAAATAAATGAATAAACCAGAAAAGATGAATGACATGTGGGGTCATAAAATAATATAGTTGAATTTTACGAGAAAGTGTTTTGCAGCCTTGTTTTGTTTCCAAAACCTTATAATTACAGATTTTAGACATCACTCTTAAGTCTTTCAAGTTTCAAAATGGGTATACAACAGAAGAAAGAGAAGGAAAATTTATGGAACGCCAAATATAGGATTGACAAAACAATCATATACCATTAGTGTATTCATATCCACGGCGTGGGCCATCTTATTATCGCTTTTTAATGTAATGAGAGAATGATTCTTACAGTTGGATGGAGTCCAGCACGTGGAGGGTCAACAATAGCAACAACATTTTTAAATTGTTGCACCAAAGTATTCCCTTTTTCAGAAGTGCTACCCTTCTGAACCTCATTTTCATCTTCTTGCTTGTCTTTTTCTGAACACTGAGATGCTCCTTCACCGGTTTCAGTTTCGTGGCACACACTGACACTCCCCTCTGAAACTTCGTCAATTCTAGTTTCAGGGATACTAGGAACATTTTCTTGCTCCTCTGGCACATTTAGGTACTCCTTTAACAGAGATCCCATCACGTCCTCTGCCTGTTGCCTCATATAAATAGTCAGCATGCACAATTTCCAATATCATTTACTAGTTAACTAATTAAATCAAATTAAAAAAATCTCCACCAGAGATAAGTTTTTTCAGTGCCATAAATTGTGATATCATTACCATCTAGAAACTTCTCACATAATTTGTTGCCTGTGGCCAGAGCATAATCCAACCAGGAATGAAAATATAAAGCGGATCTCACCTTTGCACATATAAATCTACAATTTTTTACACCATTAATCTCAGCATTCCTATGAGCATCAGATACTGCAGAAGCATTCATTTCAATGCCAATCACCTGGCAAAATTCATGACCAAATTAGGCTAAAGCATTTCTTTTAATTTTTTTTAGCCTGAAGGCTAAATATTTTCAAACAATAAGAATTTGGAAAATAAACCTAGCTATATATACAAATTGAACAGTCAATCCTCAGAAAGCTAATATTTGGAAAATTAAGTCATGTTATATGCTAATTTCATTTAACCTCTGCAAGAGTAACCTTTTCACGTGTAATCACTTCCAAAAAGCTGGGATCTTGAACAATTGAATCCATGGCATATTAAAAGGTGATTATTACCATACCAACACGATGTGCTAAGGTCAGGCCAATTGTTCCCGTCCCACAGCAAATATCAAATAGCAATGTATCAGGACCTAAGCCCGCCCAATCTCCAGCAAGTGAGTACAACTTCTCAGCAGCTAGGGTGTTAACCTGAAGTAGAAATAGACTCAATATTTTATCTACCAGAAAAACACTTCTTCTTTTTTTTTTTTTGCTGCTCAGAGGAAAACATTGATTGCCCTCTCCACCTGGAAAAATGCTGTTGGAGATATAGAGAACTGGAGTTTGCTGATATAATCATGGATTCTCATGTCCATGGTACTATTGGTTTCCTCCATTTGATCACCAACCGCTTTGGGAGTGAGAAGTGAGTGCAGTGGGGCATCTGCTGGTGCTACATTGGATATTCCTGGGTGATCCTACATGTAAAACCAATTACCACATGGGATGTCATTTAGAAATTTGAAGGACAGATTAACCTGCATTAGAAATGAAACAAAAACAAAGATGTCTATCACCTAGAAATCTGCAGCAAATTTATAGTGGTATCAGTAAAAGAGAGGGGAGCTATTATTCCAGGAATATAATAATGAGATCCTTAAGTACTTTTCCAGATTCATATTTTTCATATATCAGAATCAAATTCACCAGCAGTACTAATTATGTTACATGGTCATGTTACTGAGATAACTAACATACTTTCAAAGAGTCTAAAAAAGGTAAGAATGATTGATCCATGGGGCTCAATAATACAAAGTCCAGCCACTTGCAAACCATCCAATAATCCATCGAAAATGGCAGGACGACAAGCATTTTGAAGTAAATAAACATCCAGATACCAGATATAGATAGTAACGTTAAGGGGGGAGAAAGAGAGTGAGAAGCAAATCCAGCATAGATAGGAGTGGTAACAATATTATAACCTTCCAAGTTAGTTTACATGGATATGCACAAATAAAGCGATTAAGACTCCATGTATCAATGTGACACAGAGCATAAAACTTTAGACAAAAAGGGATACTACCTGTACAACCAGAGCTGTGAGAGGCAACGGTGGAGAACAAGCAGTAGCTCCTTCAACAAAAGCCTGAGCAAGTTTCTCAAATTCACCAGTTACTAGTTCATCATCAAAGCCCACAGTAGAAACCTACATAATCAACAGTGACAAAAATCTATCAATTTTAGAAAATAATGACACATAAATATAATACATGATCTGTAAACTTTAAGAAACCAGGTCTTGTCTCCCTCTATTAACAATTTTCGACCTCTATGTTGACTAAGTAAGACCACCATGAACTAGGCTTCCCAATCTACGTAAGGTAGTTCTCAACATGATTGCTGTTAGAAATTAACCTGCACAATAAGCAAGACCTCTGCTATACCACCAAAATTTTCTGCATCAGCAACCTTCCCATTTTTCCTCCCTTCTCGAACCTTACAAGAAAAATACAACAACCAATTAGCTTGAAGAAATGGCAGGACTGCTGAATAGTTCTCTTACTAACACCAGCCCCATATTGGCAAATAACAAGCAAAATGACCATGACAAACTTTTAGCAACAATCAATTCCAAAAGAAAAGCAAAATCATACTGTCAATTGACGCCAAAATCCGCTATTCTTAAATCTGTTCCAAACTGGCAAATTTGAATGCTGCAGAAATTCCTGAAACATAGAAGCATACTGGAGAGCAATTGTAGAAACATTTGGGCAGTCCACAGCCTCCTCAACTGCTGTTACACCCTCCCTGCCACAATACTTTAGTAAAGAATTTACATGCGAATCGCTCTACAAACAGACTGAATGCAGTATACCTGAAATTTCCAAGCATGAATCCTACGGTTATTTTTCCTTCTAGAGAATATCCAACTGAAAATTCACACTTGTTACGATATCCATTTACAGTAGGTGATCCAATAATACCCTCTAGTTTGCAGGGAAGACCACCTGCAGAAGTTTTTTTTTTTTTTTGGTGTTAGAGAGAGAGGAGAGTGGGGAGGAGGGACAGAACAACAATATGAGCCACTAAAATTATCAACATACTTTTAAAGTAGAATAGAAAATTACAGAAAGAGAACATAGGTGGTGTGCTGAATTATGAACAAAGCAACTGCATTAGATATATTCAAAATAGACACTTCTTCTGATCTAAAGCAACAAAACTTTAAATTGTTCATGGGGATTTGGTTAAAACTTTTGAAAATATCAACAGTACCTATGTCCCTAGACTTGAGAATCCACTCGGGCAGAGAAACGCTGCTTGGACAAGCTTTACGAGCATTTCTAGTCTGCAAGAAAATGCTTTGTAGTTTAACTTTTTGAAAAATAGTTCTTTACAAAAGAAAGAAATAGAAAAAGCAAGTATAACCCCCAAACCAACAACCCCCCCGCCCCCCCGGGGCCCTGAAAAAAAAATTTATAACTAACAAGTCTTTTGAGAATCTGCATGAGAGAGCCTTTTTTGTGCTCTAACTGATCAGCATAGGCCATATGAGCCAGAGGAGTCACTACTTCACGGAGGCTTCTTGTCTTTGACATGGAATCATCAACTGCCAAATTGGCACCATTTGTCTCACCATTTACATTGCCATTTGAGGGAACATAGCTGCCAGTATTCTCCCTAGCCAATGATGCACCAGCGTTTTGGGGAGATTCTTGGCAGAGAGTGACATTTGAGTTACTTTTCTTTTCAAATGACCGGGGAACGACATCTGCAACCTTTAACCTTCTACTGCCAATTGATTTACCTTCCAGCTCCTATTACAATGCCAGTTTAATTAATCACTAATTCCATCACAGATGAATGATGCAATGAGTAAGTGGATCATAATTACCTTTGATGAGCTCTTCAATTGTTCTTGATCTTCAAAAGTGACAAATCCTACCAACATACCTTTCTTTTTCTTCGCAAATTTAAAAGAAATACCCTAAATTGAAAACAATGGGAATAAGAACAAATATTTCATCATTTATCGACACTACAAGACTCTTACTTCTGCCATACTGAAGTATAAAATTCCAATAAAAAATATGTTCAGTAACTTCTAATAAACAGAGCATCCACAGAAAGAAAGACAACAAATCTAAATGCACCCCGCCAAACCAAAGAAGCAAAGAAATATAAAGTCTAGAGACTTTTGTGAAAAAAAAATAACAATACAATAATGAAATCCTACAGTAAATCCAGACATTTGGAAGATTTGGAAAAAACTTTGGTATACAATTCTACACCAATATGATTATTGAAAATGCTTAGCAATTATATTAATAGCATGGCCTCATCAGGTAGGAGATAAAAAGCAAAAATTTTACTACGAAAACATAAGAAGCCTTGATCACAAAACCACTCTCTTTCTTTTTTTCTTTTAGATATTTTTCAATGAAATAACTTGAGTTTTTATCTTAGGATAAAAGAGCTTGGATGACTCTGCATTTTGCAATATGCAATTGTAAAAACAGCCTTAGTAGGTAATCATAGGCCTTCACTAAAACACTGCAGAGTTCAAATCCGTAGTCCCTCTTACTCTATCACGGTATTGCGCACTAAATCAAATGACAGTCAACAATTTTCTAACCAGGGTTACAAGTTTCAAGTCTCAGTTAGGAGTAGCTCAAATTAGTCAAGTCCGCCCTTTGCTTACCTACAGTTAAATTCAATAGACGCGTATCCACAAAATTCAGCTTGTATATTCCCACTACTTTCTCAAAAGTAATACCAAAGAACTTGATACAAGAACTTTCACATCGGGCTTTAAACAATGCAAGTAAAACTGAAAACAAGCTTGCCTCTTCATTGAGAAAATTCCTCAAGTTCTCCGAGCCCCACTTCCTCGGTAAATGCACCAAACATTTGCTGAGCGCGTGATTGGAACCATCGTTGTCCTCGGTATCAGCATCATCAACTACAACCTCAGTCATCATGATACCCATGGTAACAGTGCATTTCTCGCCCGTATCAGATTTCATCGCTTTCTTTGCCCGCTCAGACGTTGGGTCCCAGGTGTTATCGGGGCGAGGGCGAAGCTCCTCTTCGCCGTGAGCGTAGCGGCACGCACTGCCATGGCTACAGGAGCCATCTTGTCGCCGGAAGAAAGAACAGAGGCTGGTCTTCCACAACGGATTGAGAGAAGGATCTGCGTCCCCTGACTCTGAGTCCTCCCTCTTCCGTTTCTCGCCTGAAACGACATCGTCGGAAGGTTGACCACTCGGAGTCGAACTTTCCTGATGGCTTTGAGTGTCATCCGCGGCGGCTTGGGGCGAATGAGAGCCGCTTATTGGATCAGAATGGTTTAGGGTTTTAGAGCAAGAAAGTGAAAGTTCACAGTCAACATTTTCCGCCATTGAAGGACCTGCTTGTTTGGGCTGTGCTTATTGTTCCTACTATCTACTTCGAAATGCGATAGCCAACGCCCAATCTTCCTCTGTTCTCGTCTCCTATAACCGCCCACGAAGCCACACCCCACGAGACATGGCCATAACTTGAATACCTGTCCTAAAAAAATATGCTGGCTTCATGAAATTATTTTGCATTGATAAATATAATTTTTATTAATATATTAAATATTTAAATTGAATGAGTTAATCTAACACGAAATTATTAAACCCAGGAGCTAAAATTCAAATGGTTAATTTTTTTTATTTTTTATTTTTGGGTTTTCTAAGACTATCTTCCTACTCATTTCCCGATCTTCAATAATTGAATTATTGTCTTTATAATTACTATTATTTTCACCAACTGGCCTTTGAGTTTTGGGTTTAAGATTTAGCATTTAATCTGTTTAGATGTTTTTATAAAAAAGGAATGGATTAGTAAAGAAGGGCTTCTTAAACCTTCTCTAGCCATCTAAAATATTATTTTTGTTGTCCTCCCAAATTTGAGAATCAATGATAGAAGGGAGTAAACTTACTAATTAAAAATACTATTATATCCTTTTAATTTTTTTTAAAATTACAATTTTATTAAATATTTGTATCATGAATAACAAATTTAATTTTTATCTCATTCTTCTATTAAATTATTAATTAAAATCTCAAATTTATTTATTTAAAACAATTTTAAAATAAGTAATTTTTACATATTATAAGTTATTTACATAATATATTATTTCATAATTATGTTGCATTTTTTGAATTGAGAAATTAAAAGAATAAACAAAAAAATTAGTCACATTCTTATTTCATGTATTAAACAAAAATAAAATTATTAATTATATGTTTATGTTATAAAGAGTAATATTAAAAAAAAATTAATAAGTCATTCTATTTCATTCATATAATTGTAATTTTTAAACAAAAATTTTAAAAGTTTTTTTTCTTTTCTCATTAAAACTTTTAAACAACATATCTATTCAAGTCATTCCATTCAATTTCATTCCATTAATGACTACTCTCTTCCATCCTCTCTTAAACTTTCAAACATAACCTTAAGTACACTTAATTTTATTTCGATCCATTTTGTTGAATGAAAAGAAATTGAATACATATAAGTTATTTAAGCATTTTCATAAAAAAATTATTAATGCAATAATAAACCTAAAAAGACTAATTATATATATATATATATATATTATATCTTTAAACTCATATTAAATTTTTATATTTATTAGTTCAATCTCAATAGATTATTCTGCATATTTTTTTTGTCAAGGTTATTATAAATTATAGATTTATATCAACAACCATGGTTTGTAAGTTAATAATATAAGTTTATGGGTTTATGATTATAACTTAAAAAAGGTAAAGTTGGTGTGAATTCAAAATCAATATAAATTTGAATAAATTCATGAGTTAACTTATTAAATTTATCAAGTTTATAATTTTATTTATTGAAAAATATGTTAATTATGTGGTCAATAACATAATAATTTAAATATAAAATCAAAAGAGATATAAATAAGTTTATTTTTAAGAAAGCTATTATAATCTACTTTATTGTTAGTTTGAATATACATAAAAATGATAAAATTACATTAAATATGTATTAATTAAAATAACAATTAAAAAAAACTATTTAGGTAGTTATATTAAATAATTATTTATGCATAATTATATTAAAATGTTTACGTTGAATTCTATAAATTATGAAATATAAATAACTTTATTTGATTTAATATAATTTGAATTGCATTAAATTATTTTTATTGTATATAATATTTTAACTATATAATTATATATTTTAATAATTATTTATTAATTAAGTTAAACGTACAAGTTTATCTATTTTTTACAAATTTGTTTACAAATTTATTTAAATCTGTGACTTTAACAAGTTTATTAATAAAAAAATCACATTTTAAAATAACACAATAAAGCATCAAGTTAAAAATAAATTTGTAGTCGGCGTTTTAACATTCGTTCAAATGAAAGCATCTTATTAGTTGAATTTTAATTTGTAAAACTAAGATTTTGATATATTCTTTTGTGAAACTACAAATGTCATTGAATCTGACATACTAATATAATTTGTTACGTGTTTTTTTTTTTTTATAAAATGGTTAAATGCAAAAATAGTGATACGAGGTTTCATCAAGTTACAGGCCCCAAAACCAAAGAAGAAAGACATGAAGTGGCAGCAGATTGTCTCACTTGTGCTATTAAACTGATAGTTTTTTTCTTTTGGAAAAAAACTTAGTTTTATGGGAATTGGCTTGAGGGTTTTCTCAAAGAGGGAATAAATATTACTTTTCCTTGCGGTAAAAAGCCATTAATCGGCTGGTTCATGAAACTTACCTGTTAAGAGATTGTTGAAGCAGTTCTTTAAACAAATTAATAAAATTATTAATTATTAATTATTAATGTGTTGGGCCACGAACAGGGCAATTCATTTTAATTCACCATTGTATTTTTCAATTTAATCTATTTCATTCTCTAACAGTTATATTGGTTAATTATTGAAGAAAGGCAGAGAATAGGAGAGAAAGAGCCGTACGTATATAGAGACAAATACAAAATAGCAGGCCTGAAGCCATTAACTCTTACTTTTTGGAGGGGGAGCAAGGTTTCTATGAATACGAGGGATGTATTCTCATTCATATCATATTGAATTGTTGACATGCCTCCCAGGAACAGCACGTACTTTGTTGTGATGATAAATTTAGCAAGTCCATTTTTGTTGTGATGACAAATTTTGTAAGTCCATTTCCTCTGAGAAGAAAATATACCGATTTGAAAAAAGAAAAAGGGATCTTCTTTGGATATTTTTCTTTTGTTTCTTATTTCGCGTAATCCTTGATATTAGCTTGGCCATGCAACATCTGAATTTGCACCTGAGATTACTCTTTCATGTAAAACAAATAAAGCACTGAGGTTTATACTCCCCTCCAGAATGAATCTGGGTTTACTCATGCGGTTACAGGTCCAGGCTTCATGTTTATCATCATAATGAAGAAAGATCTGTCAATGCAGAAACAGATGGATCCACAAACTTTTACAACTCCAGAAACCTCATGGCATGCAGCGTCTAAGTGTTACTGATTATAAAATCTGAGGAGAATTCACACCCCTGCCTACAGTTTTATACAATGGGATTTAATAGCATTTATGCAGAGACTAAGCAAGAAATTTTATTATACATACAGTGGATGCAACTTCAAATTTTCTGTCTAAACAGAACACGGTAGCCAGCAAACTGCCGTAGTCAAGAGCATAATGAGCTAATGCGTAATAATTATAAACAATAGTTTCATCCTAAAAAAAGACCCATGCAAAATAAGGAAAAATCCAGAGTGTGCCAATTACTCAAATGTATGGAGAGTACCATTTAGGAGGGAAAACCTATATACAACACCAAAGCCAAGGAAAGATACGGGTACAAATTCTGACCAAAGTTTACCTCAATCTTGAAATTCAGAAAACCAGGAAAAAAGCACTTACATGTCCGTTGAATGAAAGATATTCATGGATTACCAGAACCATTATCCACCATAATTTCCAGAAGCCGCTCAACCGGATGCCGACATATGGGGCAGTTATGGGACTTCAAAAGCTTGGCACAGCCACTACACATGCACTGTACCCAAATATTGAAACAAAATATTAGCCAACATAGGAGTTGGAGAAATCTCCTTCCCATTTAGCATTTTAAAGCTAATGCAGCCTCAATCCAGCATTTCATATGGGCTTGGAGTGAAATGTAAACATGGATAAAAATGAACATCTTTGTTCAAAGTCAAAACTCCCAAGTCCCAACCTAAAAATTAGTATAATAACCAAATTTGAAAATTTAAATGTCAATATAATTTTGCCCCAAATGAAGAAGTCTTGGTGACAATCAAAGACAAGGTACAATAGAATATAATGTCAGGTGTCTAAATATAATTTTCTATATGGATAACTTACAGACTAGCTTATAGTCATACGTAAGTACACAATCCTAAACTACAAAAGTCGGATAACAAACTAGCTTATAGTCATCGCATCGGTAACAGTCAAACATTCAAAAGTCTAACAGCTTACTTCTTGAGCTAGTAAAGTCCAAAAAACTGCTGAAAGCCATTCCTAAACAAATTTCAGCCTAGTACAAGCCACTGATGGCTGTAAATAAGTAGGTAGAGAACAACGAGCAACTGAAGCATCAACCAAACTAACCAGAACATGAAATAAGAGGATAAAATGTGAATCTGTAAATAGTAAGTACCATGTGTCGGCAAGGGAGAACCGTTATGTCTCGTGGTTCTGATAAGCAAATTACACATTCTCTTCCAGACTCAAGGTCGTTAAAATCAGCATCACCTGCATTCCCAATGCCATATATCTCTTGCAGCTCATACCTGTTCCCATTAACCCAGAGAATCTGTTTCATTACTCGGACCTTATAATCGCCATTCTCTCTCTTCTCGAAACTTGCCAGAGTAATTTGAAAAGATGGATTTCCATCAGTTTCATGAGGGTTTAATGGCAGAGCCTCAGCCTTCAGCACCAGAGGATAAACTTCAGTATCACCTTTTGTCAGTCCTGTCTCCTCTAACTTTGAGAAGTCAATTCCAGTTCCGGAAGGTTGACTAAACTTCTGACACAGACCTTGCTCAAAAGGCATTGACATTTGTTTAAGCACGGTTTCCTTTACTGCTACCAGCTTACCATCTACAGTCTCCTCCGCATAAAACATTACTGTAATGCTGATGCAGAAGAAGGGATAAGAGTAAAGCATTATAAATATGCCAGAACAGAACACGAATTCTATATACAAGAGAAAACAAATGGGGATATTATTTTTATTCAATAAAGACAGTTGGCTCATACTCTGTGAAGAGCAGACAATGAAAGGCAGTATCTGAAAGTACGAATAGAGTACTGGTCAAGGACTCAAGGGATAATTTTTAATAAGAAATTATTTAAATCATTACAATATTTGATGGTTGGTGATTCTCCCGAACAAGTAAATCGCTGGGGCAATCTTGTTGGATTGACCACACTTAAGCCTCCTACCCAATAAACCAAATGCAAAATTCATTCAGTGATTCAGTTCCAGAGCATATATGTTCGCTGGCGTTAAGGGTGTCAGGGATCGCAAGAATCAATGGAGTCATGGTGAGCTACAGTGGTTCGGGAAGAAGAATTCCTCTTAGCCAATTTCTTTATCTACAATAAGAAAAAATATATATAGTTTCTCTTTGAGAATTTTAGATCCTATGGGTAATTGTATCCTGGGTAACAACTGAGTAATTGAGCGGAGTACTCAGTAAGTAGCATACACAACAAAAGCATCCTAAATGGAAAGGGCGTAAATGGATTCCCTTCTGTAAACCACATAATAAAAATCCTTTAATTGAACTTGTTCACCCTTAATTTTTGAAGGTTTAAGTGCCCATAGATAGCCAAAGGACACTGACAACCTGACCTTACTCTGTTTACGTAACAGTTAGCTACAGAAAGAAACTTTTACTCAGTAAGTCATGATGTTCATATGCTAGAACATATTTCGCCTCTGTTAAGGACTTAAATTTCAGACGTATTGAATTCAATATAATCATCGATCACCATGCGTAATTTACAACCAGAATTGAACCCTTCCCAATTTGAATTTCGCGCCAACAGAAAGCAGCTTTTAACATGGAAGATGCTCATATTCAGTAACCTGTCGACAGAAAAAGGTTCATGGATTCTATACAATCCGATTCTATAAAAGCATCAAGGATTACCTTCCAGGTGTAGTGGCATCGAAGGTGAAAGCCACAAGGAAGCTCCCGGGGTTCTCCTGATCAGGCTCAAGCCGCAGCGTCTCCTTCTTGATATTCACACTATTCCGAATGGTCACTGCTTTCTGATGCTCAACAAAAGGTGTAATCATTGGGCAAACGGGCCCACACGGATGCTGCCCGTCACCCAAATTTCCCGTCAGCGGGGACGGACGGACTCCGCCAGGCGTAGCGGTGTTTGCATACTGAGAAGAGCGGGAGGCGGAATCGGCGTAAACGTCGTCGTTTGCAGTTGTTTGCGACCGCGGAGGGAGAAGAGGGGCGTGGTGACGCCGGCGACTACGACGGCGGCTGCCGCTGTTGCTGGCAGTATTTCCCATATTGGTCGTCCGTTGGGAATTATCGCTGCTTTCGATGTTTTGAGCTTTGTGGGCAAAGGGAAAGTAGCGAAGGGGGTGAAGCGATATAGAATTGTGCTACAGTGAACAAAAGACGTTCAGAACTGTAAAATGGTGACTTCAGTGTTGAGCGAACAAACAATTGAGTACAGAACCAAAGTAACTGTATGAGCGGAAAACGCACGTTAGCCAATAAGATAGGCTCGTTAATTCCTGCCCTGGACCTTTATTTATTTATTTATCACAAACTAAGTACATTATTCATTTGTGCTCGTATTTTTTAATATTATTTTATGAAATATATTTTTTATCATTAAAAATATTTTTTTATAATTTAAATAATTATTATGAACCACTTTCAATTGAGTACACTATTATAGGATTTTTTTTCTTAGTGAACCAATGCTCCCTAAAATAGACATCTTGTGTAAGAGAAAAGTTCGATTGAAGTTAAAATAATAGACATACTTTTTAACTAAGATCTATGAATTTTAAATTTTAAAACTATTCTAAATGATTTTGAAATTAAAATTTTTGTCACTCTAATGACCATATGTATCTTAAGCCTTCTTTTGAATATTAAATCTCAATATTAAAACATAGAGTTTAGAGTTATTCTAAAATCTTTTATAATCATTTTATAATTTAATATTTTTCATAGTAAATATATCGATACTCATTAAATATATATATATATATATATTGACTCTTAAATGTAATTTTTCTCTTTTTATTTTTTGTTAATATTAGGATTTAGTGATGTTTAACAATTCAAGTCAATTTAGAGGTAACTTACTTAATGTACTTCTTTGATTCAGTCAAAAACAACTTATTTACACCTTTGTACTATTTGAACTCGTGATACTGGTATAATAAAAGTTATAATAATAGAATGCTTAATTATACATCAAATATTAGATAAAAGTAATATTTTGATTTCTTATATATTATCAATTTAATTCTCTACAAATTTAGAGTATTAAAACAATTTATAAAATTTTAATATTAATTAAAAATAAACTCTCTTTTAATAATAGTATGTTTAATTATACATCAAATATTTAGTTATAATTAAAGAGAAAAGTAATATTTTAGTTTTTGACATTTTGCCAATTTAATCGTTTATAAATTTAAAGTGTTAAAATTATTTATAAAAAAATTAACATTAATTAAAAATACTTCTCCATCCTGCTAAAGATCCAAACTCAAATTAAAGGTCATTGCTAAGTTTTTCTTCACGAAAAAAATTATAATAAGGCAGCATCAACCTAATTCTTTTGACACCTATGTGATTCAATTATTAAGGATGAGGAAATGGG
This sequence comes from Delonix regia, assembly GCA_037074485.1. Taxonomy (NCBI): domain Eukaryota; kingdom Viridiplantae; phylum Streptophyta; class Magnoliopsida; order Fabales; family Fabaceae; genus Delonix; species Delonix regia. The sequence goes on from CM073455.1 coordinate 11,910,112, forward strand.
AGATAAAATTAAACTGATTACAAGTGCACATAATTAGAATCAGAATGGAAGCATAAAAAGTCCAATACTATTGATAGTAAAACATACTCTTTCCTTTTTCACCTAAACCTTGAGATTGAATTAGCAATATTAAATTTTAGTGTCATGACTATACTTGACTTAGTTTGTCGTTCAACTTGCAAAAATATTCTTATATTCAAAAGAAAATTATAAAGAAAAGACTCTATTTTAACTCTAAAAATTAAGTGGATTGATCAATAAAATTTTGGTCTAAATAAACCCCCTAAAGTAATTTTTCAATAAAGGTTGATTAAATTTTTACTCATTAGTGCACCATGCATCAAAATACCAAAGTCAATTATGAATTGATAATTAAAGCATTAACATGAAACAGTCTTGACAATAAACAAAATGCTACATCAAAATTTTATTTTATATCCCTATCATGAATTGGTCTTTCTTGAAATCACCCATGTCACTCTTCTTCTTATTTTGTTTATCCTCAAAGAAGAAAGTGAGGTTCCTTCCAAACTTTGTGTGTTTTCTCCATTTCGTAACCCAACAAAAGAATTTTTTACAAAGTATAGCAAGAGTAGTCTAATAGTATGAATTTTATGTTCATTTGAGTGGTATCGAGTTTGAATCTTAATATAAATAGGTACTATAATTATGATATAATAGAAATATAAAAAAAAAAAAAATCTTCTACAACCAATACATTGAAATTCTTGAAATCAAATGAAGTCTATTTCAACTATCTTAGTAACCCAATTTCATAGGTAATTAAATCTCTTTTTCTGGAGTTAAGTACAAAATTTTAACAGCACAAAACATGTTTTAAAATTTTTAAAATCAATTAAATCATTTAATCAATTGCACTATGTGTAATTATCAATAAAATACAAACAATAAAAAAAAAGTGTGAATACATGAAAAGAGAGAAATGAACAGCACACTTAACTATTGTTTAATCGTGCCATATAATTCATGGTATTGAGATGTTGAACTTTAATAATAATAATAATGTGATTATTATTATTATTTGAATAATTCAACTTTAATTAAAATATAAAAATTTCAATTCTGAAAACAACTGTAGTGTTGTTAACTCATAACTATAATTATTTCTTATCATTTGGATGCTTAGAGGTAAACTTTGGGCACTTTTCAATCCAAATAACGTAATTAAACATTCATTGGATCAATTAGCCCCTAACTTTAATATTTTCTTCTTTAAAATAATTAATCAATATTTATAGATATATTTTAATATTAGTTGATGTGAACATTTTACTCATTATTTTACAATGAAGGGATGACTTTTTTTTTTTGGCCTTCGCTGCAATCTATTAATGGATGATATGGTACGACAATGATGATTTGGACATTCAATTTAATATAACTTGTGGGACTTTTAACAGTACGCTTATGACTATTTAGTTTGTAATATATTCTAAACTTGACAAGCTTTAAATTTCAATTTAGGAAAGAGCACATATGATTATTTTTTTCAATTTTTTCTCACAAATTTCTCTCGAATCATTTTGTCCCATTGTACAATCATATTGAAAAGTTAGATCCCATAACTTTAACCAAAAAAAAAAAAACGAAAATGATTGAAAATATAAATATAGACACTAAATGAGACAAACTGCATTTTACAGGACTAATTTGAGAATAAAAAAATTAATAATACGTTCATTAAAAACGTTGACAAGTATGCACGATATATATATATATATATATATATATATATCCACGTTATTTTATATTTTATTTTTTGACAATGATTATATTTTTTTATAAAACTATGTTATTTCATCATGATGTAATTAACTATCAAACAATATTTTTATCAGATAACTACTTAAAATATTGACATATATAATGATTAAAGATTAGTAAAAGAATGAACTTATTTGTATATAATTAATAAATATAATAATGTAATATTTATATATTATTTCATATCTAATAATTATTATATCATAATTAAAAAATACAGTCTTCTCAGTAATATAACTCCATCACTCTTTAATTGTTTATTTTTGAAATATTGCCTCTTTCTTTCCTTTTTGAGTGAAAGTTTATTCATTTGAAAATTATATTGGTACATCGCTGGAAGTAGAAAGAAGATAACTGAACAATACCAGGATCAACCAAATGGAGAAGAACATGATCAACAAATTACCAGATGACATCATTGTCAATATTTTATCAAGGTTGACAGCAAGAGAAGCAGATAGGACTAGCATCTTCTCAACGAATTGGAGATACCTATGGCTATATTTTCATGGCATTTTAGACTTTGACAATCTACTTACAATCCTTAACTTGCATCCCTAGTAGTAGACAATGTTGAAATAGAAAAGATAAAGAGAAAAAAAAAATCTTACATTGGAAAGTTGAAGAAAGATAAAAAGTTATAAGTGTTGAAGTTAGCATAATAAATTACCTTAAGCAATTTGGTTAAAAGTTTGACTATCAACACTTATAAATAGTCTAACAACTCTTCTATTCTAACTTAGATCAAGGCCTATCATCTCCAATAGACAACTAAAAAAAGCTTGGCTTTTGCTCTCACTCTCCAAATGTGGTGGAGCTTTATGAACATTATCAAATAAAATACTAGAATCACTTCAAAGTTTAACTCAAGGACTGAGGAATTTGTATTGATATAGGCAACCCTAAAAAAATTCTAGATTGGCTTAACTTTGCTTTGTACCCAATTGTTCAAATGGTGAAGTTGGATTTTACCTTTGCCTATATAAATCCATGGCTAGGAATAAGGGATGAAATTTGAAACATTCTATCATCACCTTTGCTATTTGGTCCAAATAGGTTTAAGTTTGAATATCTTGATATACTGTATTTGACTTTAGTGACAAATCTAAGATTTAATTATAAAGGGGTTGAAGGTCTTTGGATAACAAATTTAAACTAAAGAGAGCAAATTATTACAATCAAAGGGAGGCAAACTCTTATAAATTTAAGAACCAAATAAAAATTTAAAATAAAATCACATATAAAAGTTAAAATTTTAAAAATCCAAAGGGACGACTGCCTTCTGTGTCCCTTCATGGATCCATTCCTGTTTGGCTTCTAAGGACATAACTGATAGTAGACCTAGAGGGGGTGAATAGGTGCATTGAATTGTTTTTAAATCTTTTTATCTCCTTTTGGAGTGATAATAATATTATTTGAAAACTTGAGTCAAGTGCTAAAAACAATATTTTATATGTTGGAATTAGTGCCTGAAATTTAGTTTTAAATACTTAAAATTAATCCATAGTGACTTAAAAGAAATTTTAAGGTGCTAAAAACTTCATTTTGAGTTAAGAGCCAATATGAATGTTGATAATACCATATCTGAGTTAGGAGCCAATATGAGTGAGGCATTCTCAACATCTAAAGATGAATCCTAGAGTGTGTATAGCTAATAGTTTCAAGATAATTAATCTAATAGTCTAAAAATATCTTCTGAAAATTACCCAACTACTTTGAATATTTCATTCTCCCTCATTTCTCCCTTCACTCTTGATCTCTCTCATCCTCAGCATTGTCCTCCATCATCCTTCAATTTATGGTCATCGTTTAATGTTGTTAAGTGGTCGTTGGCCACATTGCAACTTCATCGACCTAAAAACGCCTCATGTTGGTCAAGATTTAGTTGGAAAATGCAGCTTCTCTAGTGAATCAAAATGGGTCAATTTAGTTGCATTTTACTTTGATTTAGCTTAGGAATTTGGTTTCTTAGTGATTTTCAACCAATTCTCTTCCATTTCCATAGATTAATTTTGCTCCATTAGCTCAGAATTAAAAATACCCAATCTCTAGTACTTTTTATGTGAAAAAGAAAGGAAAATTGAGCACAATTCAGGATAATTTCTTTAAATTGAGTTGGGACTTCACCTCCTAAGGAATTTTCACATCTCTCTCCCATAGAATCATTTATCAATTTGTGAGTTTAGCTTTAGGATTGAAATATCCTAAATTTTATGTGTAAGTGCAAACTTATAAGGAGATAAAATTCAAATTTTTTGGGCTTCACTAATATCATTACGTATCTAGGAAGTGATTTAAGACTATTGGAAATTTTCATTTTGAATTATAAGTCGAATTGATGATTTTTCTTATTTTTTCGAAATTCTTCATAGAGAAAAAGGGAGGAAATTTGAATGGGGGACCTTATACATATTGATTAAGTAGATTTGAATGATAATGTAAGTTTTATTAAGGATTTTGGAATTTAGTTGAATAATTTTCAAGGTGACATTGGTGTTGATGGTGGGTTATTAGAATTTTCGTAAGTATATAATGAAGTATATTAAATAGATTGAATGCCTTAAAAACTTTTGGAATATTATCAATGGATTTGGGCCAAAAAAATGAAATTTCTCAAGATATTGAAAGGTAAGAAGGATAAGTGGAATCAGAAAAATTATGGGAAGTTTTATTTCAAGATTTGAAATTTTTTTAAATAGTGGGAATTCATATTACGGACTAAAAGTGAATGAATGACTAGATAAAATAGATATGTAGAAGGATTATATGGTTTAAATTATTTATGGATATTAGAGGTTAAGAGCATTTTGCTTAATGTTATAAGGGATTAGGACAATAATCAATAAGGGGATTGTAAACAGGGTTAGGAAGAGGTTGGTATAATCCTTTTCAGGTTAGTAGATATTACTAACTGTATCTATTTTCTATATTTTAAGTCTTTCCTATGATTTAATGTATATTTTTACGCTCTACTGCCTTAGGAATAGACTTTCTAAAAAGGTATTGTTCTATTTTTAAAACTATTATGAAAGCCTTGACAAATATTATGAGAAATTTTTATATAGTTATATGTTTATAATTGTATCAATTGTTAATAAATGATTTAATTGTGGTATGATTCTTCATTAGGATTTAAATATTAGATTTTTATATGATTTCTATAGAATTTTTTAAGGAAATTAATTATTGTAAATTTCCTGAACTGAAAGATTACTATTCATATATTTGAAACCAAATTATGTTCTTATTTGTTATCAAAGAAAATATTTTGTGGAAATACATCTAATGCAAAACCCTGTAGCTAACAGTAGTAGGTGTTAGACATAGTGCACTATGTACTGTACTACAGTATTAAGGCCTTGTGCCATGTTATTGACTGATTGCGAGTCTTTTTGCTCACTACCGATCATTGCATTGTATTGTACTGTAATTGCAAGTTGATGCTAGCCTTGAATCACTGATTAATTGTTAGTTCTATAGGACATTTTCCACCCTTATATCTTTCAAATCACGGTTTAAATGTTATTAGTAAATTATATTTTGCAAAGTGATTTTAATATGAAATAAAGCTTAATATTTCCATATGGCAAATGGTATTTTATTGCATTGTTAGTAATTTGGGGTTAGCATATTCTTAAATTGTATAAGGATTTCCCTCTCGGTATAGTCAATGGTATTTACTTACTGAGTGGTTATCACTCATCCTTATTTCTTTACATTTTAGTGCAATGTTGAGTCTGGACCCTCTCTGCAATGTAGCATTAAGATAGACTCATTTGGTGAGTTCCACATTGTTCGCAAGGGCAGGAGAATTCTTTGTTGTAAATAATATATATTGAACTTTAGTAGCTTTATAGTCACAGGTAGGGCAATGTGTGTTTTGTATATGCACTAGATGGTTTCACTGAGAACTTTTGTGAGAGTGGAGCTCTTTATATTTTCTATGTGCATGTCTATTTGTGAAAATTTTAGGAAGCCTATATTTCATGGGAGACTGTCGAAATTTTCACATAAAAGTCATGTAGTACATTAATTATTTATCTTTACCTCATATAGATTGTATATATTAATTGACTGATATGATTTCATATATCCTTTATGGAATCTGTGGTTATCTTAATCATGTTGTATGTCTTTTTGTTGGTCCACAAAGGTGGGGTATCCTCCACCGTTCTTGTTAGTCATATCTTTAATTATGGGTGTGACACAACCTTTCCTATTGAGAAATGATTTTCAACAAAAAAGCTACTCAACCTTTCATAACTAACTCTAAGAGCTTGTTTCAACCTATAAAGTGCTTTAGTAAGTTTAAAAACATGGTTAAGCAATTTCAAATTTTGAAACCTTGGAGGTTGTTTCACATATACTTCTTCATTAATATAGCCTTTAAGAATGCACTTTTGATATCCATTTGATATAATTTAAATTTTATGCAAGTAGCATAAGCAAACAACATTCAAATTGACTCAAGTTTAGTAGCCGGGGTGAAGATTTCTTTGAACTCAATACCTTCTTGTTGGGTGAAACCTTGGGCTACAAGTCTAACCTTGTTTCTTAATATATTACCTTTCTCATTCAACTTGTTGCAAAATATCCATTTTGTTTCAATAATTGATGCATCTTTGGGTTTCTCAACAAGCTTACAAACTTGATTTCTTTTAAATTAATTTAGCTCTTCTAGCTTTACTTGTATCTAGCTTTCATCTTTTATGGCTTGTTCAATATTGTTCGGTTTGATTTGGGATAAAAGAATAGGTTTTTTTTGGTCGCTTAAATAAGGGATTGGTTCTTAGGCCATTTTGAAGATTTCCAAGTATGTATTGCATAAAATATGAGCTTGAATGTCTCCATTCTCTCGGCATCTTCACATTAAATCATAACTTTTTTGCATGCATATAACCTTAATTCAAGTCACTAGATATATCATTCAAGTGCCTAGAGTTATCATTTAAGTCACTGATTGTTTCCTTAGCATTTTCCTTTTCTTGTGTTAGTTGTTGGGATTCAAACTCTTTATCCTACACATATTCATCACTACGTACATCATTGCTCAAAGTTTGATCAGATTCATCAAATGCAACATACATGAATTCTTCTAAAACTAAAGTTCTTTTATTGTAAACTTTGTAACTTTGTTTGTTGTAGAATATTGAAGAAATATAGCCTCATCACTTTTAGTATGAAATGTGCTTAAGTTGTCTTTTACATTATTATGTATGAAGCACTTAGAACCAAAGGCATGAAAGTAGCCTACATTGAGTTTCTTTTCTTTTCATAGCTTATAGGGTGTTCTTTTAAGAACAAACTTAACAAGATATCTATTCAAGACATTATAACCAATGTTAATAGGTTCATCCTAAAAATATTTAGAGAGGTTATTATTAATTAACATAAGTCTTGTCATATTTCGTAAGTTTCTATTTTTCCTCTCAACGTCTCTATTTTGTTATGGAGCTTTTAAAGAAAAAAAATTATAAGTAAAACCATGTTCATTGCAACAATTTTCAAAAGTTTTCATTTTCAAATTCACCTTCATGATCATTTCCAATGCTTGAAATAAGACATCCCTTTTCTCATTGAACACTTTTGTAAAATATTTCAAAATACTTAAAGGCTTCATCTTTGTAAGCTATAAAGGTTACCAAATTGAATATAGAAAAGTCATCTATAATGGAAAAAACATAACTTTTATCACTAAAACTTCTAGTTTAAGCTGGGATAAATAGATCTATATGCAACAATTCCAAAGGCCTAAAAGTTGACACATTGTCTTTTACTTTAAAAGATTATTTGGCTTGCTAGCTAAGTTGATATATATCACGTAGATGAACTTTTTTTAAATTCAATTTAAGGAGTTTTCTTACAAGATCATTTTTGATAATTTTGAAACGAGGTGCATGTTCTAGTGTCCAAGCTTTTTATGTCATGCCCATGGATCATTGCAAATAGAGGAAAGATAAAGATATTTTCTTTTCATGTAATTTTTTTAGATTCATGATATATATATTCCCTTGTCTTTGCCCTACAAACAATGCCTTATCATTATGTGTCACTGTGCATATACTAATTCAAAAGTTACTTTATAGCCTTTATCCATTATATGCATGAAAATGAAGAAAAAAAAAAGGTTCAAAAATAATGGAGAAAATTGTAGAAGAAAGAGAAATATAAAAGTGAATTTTTCAAGGTAATTTATTCACTTTTTGCACTCATGGTAGAAGAAAAAGTTATAGAGCTCACTTAAAGCTATCTAATGATCCAAGTATTTTCACCTATAGTAGATTTTGTCTTACATGCAATGAAGGATTTGGTAAATTCAAGTAGAGAAAAGTGAAGTAAAAAAAAATGGTAAGCTTTCTTATAAGAATTTCTTAAATATTTTGTAGAAATTTTAAGTTCAAATAAATCCTCCATGGCCAAGACCATAAAGTTTCAGTTCTTTCTCATCATATTTGTAATCTAGAGACTTAGATAAAGAAATTTTTTTTTCATAACTTAGGTGAAATTCTACTTAGAAAGAGAAGATAACGTCATTACAAGGAAAATTAAGAAAAGAATTAGTTTAAAGTAGCAAGGTAATTCCTTTTTCATTCCTCGTATGCTATGTGTTTGCTTATGCTTAGTGATTACATACTTGATGAATTTTTATACTTTATGTTGCTATGAGTTAATGTATGATGGTGTGAAATCTCGCATGGAGCCTTAGTGGCTTAAAATTGATGTTATGTATGATGGCTTGTAGGGTTTAAACATGGTGATTCTACCTTAATCATGATATTGAATATGATGTGGTCATTAACCAAAATCAATGATGTCAACTTTAGCATAATTTCATGACTATGTTCATATTATGATATTGTGTGCATTACTTTGCTTATATGTGCCATAGCGTGCGTGGAATATGAAGTGAGTTATTGGGACTCTCTAACTAACCATTTGAGGTGAATCTAGTAAGGATAAGTAAAAGGAAATAACCTCTTAGATCATTTAGAGGAGCAAAGCCAAAGAGGCATAGTTAGTTGTAAGTTTAGATAGTTTAATGTATGTAATAAGAATTTAAGGATCAAGAATGTGTTACCATGTAACTTAGAAAATATAATGATGTAGCATAAGACTTTCTTGTATCTGTATAAACTCTCCCATGCATGAACAAATGACCAACCAAGAGTTGAAGTAAATTTTTATATGTAATAGAAGGCTCCTTGAAGTATAAGTATGAGTGAATGAGGCCAAATTCAAAATTTGGTATACTGGAATCTATTTAGTCAAATTTTAATTTTATGATGATATAATTTTTGTGATACAAGATAAAATGTGAAAAAGTAAGTAGATGGACTCCAAAAATCATGATCTTTGGTGAAATTAATATTAATATATCAAACCATTACCAAATTTCATCAAATTTTGAGTTAAGTACCTGCCCCTTTTGCATTTTTAAAGTATGAAGAATTTTACAAAAAAGTTTTCTAATATGTATGACATTGGGTGACACTTGAGGGATTAAATGGATGAATTTTTGGCCAAATTTTAATTTTAAAGTCCTTGCAATACTAATGAAGTATTTTGAAAAGTTTTATGTCATTTAGATTATGTTTAAGTGGGTTTTGCACCATAAATCAGAAACAAAATTATGACTTTGCATAATTCTATACAGTCAAAATCATGGATTTATTTGTGGGAACAAAAAATGAATTTTGAATTGAAATTTGGTCAACAATTAGCTATCATGATATTCTATTTTCTTGAAAAATTTCACAATTTTTGGAAGATCCTAGAATTTATTATGAATTTTTAAAGTTGACTAGTTTACCATATGAACACTTCCACTGAATTAAAATTTATCTTTTCTATTCAACTATTTTCCCACCAAGTTTCCTTCATTTTATTCTTATCACTAAATTGTGAACACTTAGACTACTTGCTTATAGGACATTATGTATTATGGTGTGACACATAACATGTTATCATACTCTTTCCTTGCTCACCTTTATTTGGATCCATTTTGTATGAATTTTTATACCTAGATGTTTGACCTTTTCTTTTAGCATACTTTTCTAATTTATTAGAAAAGCAAGCTAATTCTTATAGATTAATTTCATTAAGATCATCATCTTTATCTAGATGATCCACAAGAGTGGTAGCAACCTTAAATACAATGTTTTTCTGTTTGTTAGAAACTTGTGCCTCTTAAGATAAATCCTCTCATAAGCAATAAATATGCCTCTTAATTCGTCATACGGCATGTCATGAACTTTTCCACTTTCAATAGTGTCCATAAGTCCATGCACCTAGAAGGGGTTAACTAGGTGCATTGAATTGTTTTTTAAATCTTTTTAACTCTTTTTAAAGTAATAATAATAATATTTGAAAACTCAAGTCAAGTTCCTAAAACAATATTTCAAATGCTGGAAATTTAAAAATGAGCAAACAATATCATTCCCTGAAAATTTGTTTTAGATACTTAAAAATAATCCTTAATGACTTAAAAGAAATAGTAAGATGCTGAAAACTTCGTTTTGAAAACTAAGGTAGATGACCAGGAAAGAAGGAAACAAGCAATTTATACTAGTTTGGACAACATTTGTCTTATGTCTAGTTTCCTTTGATCAAAGAGTTTTATTCTAATTAAGGTTTTAATTTATATAACCCCAAACTTTTACAATGACAGATTTTACCGTGCTCACCCTTGATACAAGGTTTAATATCACCTCAAACTCGATTCTTTAAGTTTTCACTCAACTCATCCCTAATTGACTTTCTATTAAGGAAAGATTCACAAATAAGGAAGTATTTGAAAGAGATCCTTCATAGATGAAGGGATTACAATTTAGCTCAATACTCTTAGGCTCTTGAAAGGTAGAATGAGAGACTAGAAACCAAGCACAAGTATGTAGGCTATTTTGTTCTCTCAGAGATATTGATCATGAATCCATGTCTTTCATTTTTAATATTTGTCCCTTTTATGGACTTGAAGTTTGTAGTCCATTGAAGTTCAAATTTAAATTAGTCATTTTTGAAGGGAGTAATCGCTGAAGAGTGCAGCCCATAGAGAAGGAGGAAGCAGTCCTTATGTTCTGCCATGGTGGTTAGAAGAAAAACTTTAGCTGTAGTCTTGATGCATCCAAATCAGCTTTTGTCATAACAGACAGAAGATCTTAAACGAAGTTGCGTTTAGGTTTGCACTCCATGCGTGCCTTATCTCTCTTTTCTGAGCCTTTTTACTTTAGTCTAAACTGCAGAGATTTGCTTCCAAACAATGCTAAAGCATTTTAACTTGTCTTCGTAATCATGCTTGTTCTGTCATATAATATCCTCTTGTCTCTTTTCTTTCATGAATTTTGTCTTTAGCCCATTACAGCTATGTTCCTTGCACTTGTGGTTCATCTGCAAATGCGCCTTACCTACTGCCATGAAAAGCCCTTTCTGATTTACTGCTCAAGTCACAGAAGTTGACTCCCTTTTTGTCTCTTCTTGTCTTTTAGTAATTTGCAAGCTTTGAATTGTTGGGATGTTCCTTTTATGCACTCGATTCAGCAAAGATGAAATGACTTTGAAGCTTATTTATGGGCTGAACGCTAAAAGAATGAGATCTGAAAGTATGTGTTTTGGGCTAGAGTAAATAATTTTATCAATCAAATTTATCCTCTATTTTTATTAAATTTGTATTTCGACCTCTCTTTCTCTAACATCTTTGTATATCTCTCTCATCTGGTTTATTACATTGTTTGAACTCTTCTAAAAGGTTAAAAAAGATTTTACATTTGGATCATTTACTAACAAGAGAAAAAATTCTATTTTGGTCGACATATAAGAATTTGAATTCAATGCACTTTGAGTGGAAGGTGCACAATTGTAGTGAAAGAAATAAAGAAAAAAAGAATGGGTGGATGAATAAAAACAAGGGTTTTATGCATATTTTCATTTCTTTGCATTAGCCACTTCATCTTTTCTTTTCTTTCTTTCTATTTTTTCACCAACTATACAAGCAATTATTACCTAAATTGTAAAAGAAAAAAAAATCATTATCAAGCATCGGTGGACTTTTATTCTAGCCTACGATGAATATTTTTTTAATTTAGTCCTTCAATTACTAAAATATTTGCAATATTGCCCTCATCTTCATCGAAAATTTAACACCAAAACTTATAAGCTAACTTGGACGTGATTTACTACTTAATATTCAGCGACTTCATTAAAGAAAATGATTTGAAGAAGACTTAATTGAAAATTACCCTCCTTCTTAGATACCAAATTAGAATTGTCAGCATAATTTAGGTATTAAGTGACCTTGTTTTTTCCTTTTAGATGTATATGTTTTCTTTTTTTGGGCCAAGAAATATAATTGGACAAAAGCTATATGTGTTTGCTAGCAAGAGTTTTTGCAGCATGACTCCATGTGTCCAAACTTGACTCTTAATGTAAAAGCGTTTACTTTTGCCCCTTCTTTCAATCTTGGGGACCGTCAAGCACTTCGAAAACTATTTCAACTTTTTAAAATATTTGTAAAGCTCTTCTAAATGTCTTTGAATCTCCTTCTTTCATAACTTTAGTCCTCAATCCTTTTTGTATATATGCAATTCTCCTGTAATTTATATCAAAATAAGACAAAATGAATTAAGTTTCTAAACTACAAAATTTATTATATAAACATGTTTTTGTCACTAAATCAAGAGAATTTATTTAAAATACATTCTTTGTAAAAATATAATTCAATTATAAACTTAACATATGTTTGGATTCGCAGATCCAAAGCTTTAGTATCTCAAATAGGTCCCCGAGTGAGTTTTCTGGCGAATCTAAAATATGAATACCAAAGCCTGAAGGAGATAGAGAAGAGATCCCTGTATATCTCGCTCATGCCCTGAAACCATATAAACTTCCCTCACTTGATTTGATTGTCTTGTGAAATCTTTATCATTCTCGTGCAGTGGCATTTTTACCCACCCCCCCCCCCCCTCCCCTTCCTCTCTCTCATGGTAATGCATGAGAGCTTCTCTATAAAATATAGATTTTCTCTTGGTCCAAACAAGAAAGGGAACTCTGTGTAAGTCGGTAACTTAAAAGGGACATGAGGGAGTTTGGTTTGCTCTTGACTTTAAAGTTTACTTTTACTTTTTAGTGCAAGTTTGGGGGGAATCATGAATAGAATACAATAATTCCTGTTTTTAAACTTGCAGATTTTTTTTTTTTGGGTTATTTCACGTCCTGAGTATAATGGATAGCAAATTTCAACTCCTGTATTTTTTTTCGTTGAACCTTTAAAACCTGAAGCCAAATCTATTGACTTGAAAAGATTTTTAAATAGTTTTTTTTTGAAATAAAATTAAAATTCACAATAAAAAAGTGTCTCAACAAAGATTCACACAACTCAAAACACATATAATTCATCTTCTGTAGAGCTTTTACTTGTTTTCTAATTATTAAATTAATTAAAAATATAAATATGTTATATATATATATAGACAGACAGACACAAATTACAAATCTAAAACAAAATGAATATCATATTAAAAAATATTTAAACCAATCTCTAAACTCATACCTAAACCAATTTTACATATCTATATCCAAATTCAAGAAAACAAATTTTACATGTATCCATTTCGTCTATCCCCATGCATATATCTATGTAGGTACGGATTTCCTGTTCCGTAGAGACAACAAAAACGAACCAGGGGGTTTGATTCTGATCACTGAGAGGTAATAAATAAAGAAGTCTAATCCTAAAAGAATCCAACAGCAATAGCAATATAGTACCAATCACAGGTGGCCCTATCATTTCAGCAGACAGAAAGGATCAGATTCCCACTCTGCAAATGCCAATGTCCTTCTCGGTAAGCGTGAACAAATGTGAGATCACTAGCATCACAATCTTTCCAAGGAATCAGAGATTTAAGCAGACTAAAAGCGGCTTGAACCATGGACAGAAAAAGGGTTAGCCAAGTTTTAAATAGTTTCAATAAAGCTAGAAACAGTACACAAACAACTTTTATAATGCCTTTAACGAAACTGGTAGGATGCTTATCTTTGTTATAATCTCTTTCTATGGCAGATTCTTTGCCAATCCCCTTAGGATCGATTGGTATATATCGTTGTCGAGCAGAGAATCGATGCATGAGTTGTTTACAGAGCAATTGGATTCCATATCACATTAATGGAAAAACGTAACCAAGGTATTCATTTCACTGGCTCATTGTTGTCCAATAACACAGTAGCTAGCTGGAGGTTCCATTCAAGTGTAAGTTGCAGGTGGTTAACATACCTATACCTAAGCAATCACATACTGTAGTAAAGTGGGCATTGCACCTAACATTCCTTCATGATTCAACCCCTTATCGATAATATTGGCATGGGTAAATATCCGTGGTAGGAAAATATGATTAATTAAAGCACCCAGACCAAAGAGTTAAATGCAATGTCACTTCAGTACCATTAATAAACTCATTGATAAGAAACGCGTAGCTAAAAAGGAGTCTGGTAGGGATGATTAAGAGTGGTCCCAAATCCCACTTAATTTTCTTGATCAATGAACAAAGGTCTTTTATAGGTCCAAGCGTTGAAAAAGTCCATATAAAACATAAACGAAAAAACAAGATCTTAATCGAGCAGGTACAGCTGGAAGTGCAGACGATGCTTGTGAACACAACAAAGACCTGTGGGACCACTTTAATTCATATCAAAGAATACCAGGAAGAAAAATTCTATCATCGATTCCACTTCACTGCATGCATTAGCTACAGCCTATTGCAACCCAACTATGAAAGTCTCCAGTTGAAGGATCAAATAATGAACACCCTAAAGTTTCATTGGGTGCATTAGCAAAACTAACTCAACTCTGAAGCTCTAAAGTCTGAGGAGCAATATATGAACACCCCCTCCCCACCATGATTAGACTTAAAACATATTAAACACAAATACTTGATAATGGGAAAATAAACCTACAGCTCTAACCTTCATTTCATGGGACTATAACCAATAGTGTTCCCGCCAAATATATATTTCTCCAGGCATGAATAATTGGACATAAATTTTTACAATAGTACAGAAATGGATCGGCAAACAATGAGAATCAAATCATTAAACAATAAAAATCCTTGATTTATTGGTTTACATAGTTGCCTATCACGGAGAGAAAAAGAAAAACATGACAGAAATATCTGTGTAAGCCTACTCAGTAATTTTAAAAACAAATAAAAATCATCATGAAAAGTGAGAAACACATCCAAATAAGCCATGTTAAAAGAAAGAAACCAAATTCTCGGCTAGAGAAAGCTGTCCCAGAGCAGAATGCACAGGGAAGCACCCTTGAAGGCTAAGTCAGATTGTAGATACCATCATCTTCTGTTGAGTCAATCTAAAACCATCTCAACAACCCATAACAGCACAATTGTACACAAACACCCCAGCATGCTCCTTCACAGCAAGAACCTGCCAATCTAAGGTGCCATTTTTTATCCCCGATGCAGGACACCATGAATTCAGCACAATGGCTTCACCTTCTGGACCTCTCTGGCCACCCACAACCAGAAGCTTCTCCCCACAAGCCTTAAAAGCCAATCCCCAGCCATTAGAAGAATCAGCCCGGACAGGAAGCCTTCCCAATTCGTCCCAGGTGTTCTTTGCCTTGTCATATTTCTTCACCATGTTGGTTAGATGCTCCACTGCATATAACTGATTATCCACAACTGCCACAAGGGGGGGTGCCTGAGCAGCCCTGTTAACATATGGATACATACCCTCTATTTTCTGCCAGCTTCTTGTCTCAAGGTCATACTCCTCTCCACAGGTCAATGAAACTGTAGGACTTGACATTCCACCTATCACGTAGAATTTGCCATCCATGAAAAAACCAGAGCACAATCTACGTGGTGTGTGCATGTTTGGTAACTGTTCCCATCTACCCGATGAAGAGTCATACAACTCAGCTGATTTTAGAACTTTTCCATATATATCACTTCCACCAGCAACAATAGCAATCGAGCCAAGACTACCAGATCCAAACAAACAGCGAGGTCGGTTCATCCCCTGACACTTAATCCAACCACGAAAAATCAAGCTATACCTCCAAATAGCGAAATCCATCAACTCCCGACCAAAAACTAACAGTTCACTGCCCACAGCCAAGGACTCCTTGTCTGCATGGTTAAAGCACTCATCACACGGTATCTTAGGTAATGTCATCCATTTCTTTTTCATGGTGTCAAATGCCTCCCATCCCCTTGGATCACACACCAAATAAACCCAATGCTCCACATGTCCCAACTCTTTCCTCAACCCATATAGATACCCACTTTTAATCAGCTTATTGTATCCTTTGTTTATACAAGATAGTGAAGCATAATCCGATCTACTAACCCATGCAAGACAATTTAGGGCAACATCATCAATAAGACCAGGGAGAAGAGAATCATTTGGTTCAATTCTAGTTCGACCATCATTCACTCCTTCCCTTGAATTCATTTTAGAAATCCTTTTCACTTTCTCTCCATCATCCTGCATAGAACAAGGCAAACGTATTTCCTTTGTCATGCCAAAAATTCTCCAGTTTATGCCAACAAAACCATAGCAGATTAAAAGCAAGCTTCGACAGCAGAATCAAAAATCCTATTATGCCACAATTTTCTACTAAGAGCATATAACCAGAAAGTAAATCCCAGTATCTGTATGCAACCAATCTCTACCTATGTACACTTTCCATCAATTTAGAAACTTCAGTGAGGAATCTTTAATAGTTTTATACTAGTAATCAACCCCCCGCGGGACTTCTTCCAATCTGTACATTTTCAGAAAAACCAGAATCTCGGATCAAAAGAAACGAGCACAACATCAAATGAATCGGCATAAAAACTTTAAATTCCGGTAATACCAGCAAATTAGCGGGCACTCCCAGAAATTTTCCTCAACCGAATTCCAGGCACCGAGACAAAATAAACTGCGAATCCGAGAGAACGAGAAATTAAGATAAATTACAGGAACAAAAGGAAGAACTATGCATGCAACTGTAAAACATATAATAACCCAATACGAGCAAAAGGGTATGCGCTGATCCATTTCAAGAAACAGAGACCGGATTAAAATCCAAATCAAAAGAATCAAATCCGTTTTTCAGAAGCGGAGATGAGTGCAAAATGAATGTAGGCGTACCCGGAACGGAGAAGAACGTTCGGATCTCAGACATAGAAACGCCGCATGATTCGACGGGAATAATGGTGGCGTCAGAGCATGATGCCGGTGACCGGCGACTGCAAGGAAGGGTGAAGGTGGGCTTTTTAGATAACTTGGAACAGGGAGACACTCGAGTACTATATAAGTATATATGGGTAATAAAACTGATCAAAAATGTGCTTAATTTGCAGTACTGACCCAGAATTTGAGTGTTTTTCAAGTCTTACCCCATTTTAACAAACTGTTATAATTTCTTAAAGTTGTTGTCATTAATTTATAATTTTAATTCAATTAAAGTTAGTTCACTTATTTTTTTCCAAATATTGAAATTTTGATCTGTTTCAAAAAAATAATATAATAAACTATTTAATTTTTTTATTATTTTTTTCTTGCTCTCTAATGAATTTTCTTTGGGGGTAACTAAAATCAAATATCACTTTCCAAGATTTGTAAGCATTTCTGTAGCAAAATAACAAATATTATCTATTCAAACTTGATTTATTCATTTATGATAATAACTTACTAGAGTAGATTTAATTATTAATAATAATAATAAAATAAAAAATATTTTCTGAAAATGATATAATTTTACGAAAATGCTTTATGTAGACATAATTTTAACTTTCATATAAACTATGAGTGTATTGAGAAGCTAATGTTCTTATTTTGGGGTAAAATTTTTGAGGCACAAGTAATGTCATAAACTACAAACGCTTGTTCATATTATTTCAATATCAGATAACGAAAAAAGAAATATTTTTCTACGAGCTTGTAGAATTCAATTATATTTTCTATAGTGTTGCAAGGCAGTTAAAAAAAAAAAAAGTATATTGGAAGAGAAAATAAATTTAGATATTGAAATATGACTAGAGAAAAATTATGGATATACTCAATGTGAAATATATATTTTCAGAATTCTCATTGTTCGAATGATTTATTTTTTATTTTAAAATTAATATTCATTGTTACTAATCCAAGTTATAATTGCAAAAAAGTTATACTTTTTTTATAAAGTGCCATACTATCCATTGAATCATTGATTGTTATAGGCGAGTTATTAATTTGTCCAGCTTATAAATAGTAAGTTTTAACCATTATTTATAGTATATTATAAAAATTTGTATGATGGGACTTGAAAGTGGACCATTTCAATGAATGCGTGAAAGGCTTCGTTGTTTAATTCATGTTCAGTGCAAAATGACAAAAAAAATTTCGTGGAGGTTAGGTTATCATTAAAATAGTAATAATAAACAATTAATAATATACAAGTTTGTGATATTTGACGAAAAGAAAATGACAAAAAAATGGGGTAAATTAAGTTAAATATTACTTAATTATAACATGAAAATTAAGGCGTAAAAAGCCACCAACAAAATTGACACATAAATAAGGTATATATGCATCGACTATAAAAAGAAGGGAAAACATTTCGATTTTCGAAGTCATTTCCATTTCTTATTTAAATTGCGAATTGATTAATTAATGGGTTGGAAGAAGCCATCGAATAAATAAAAATCATTTATATTTTCTCATATAATAATAAATTCAAATAGATAATTATCTAATTCTTAAAAATTTAAATTAGATTTATATGCAATTCTTTAAATATATATATATTACACTATTTTTCAATTAAAATATAGTAAATATTTAGTTAATTAATAATAATATATAATTTAATTTAAAAACAAAATAATTATATATATAATTATTATACACTCGTCATGATATAATTAAAAAAATTATTATATTTTGATTAAAAAATAATACTATAAGAATATAAGAAATTGTATATAATTTTTGTAAATTTTTTTTTATTTCGGTTAACTTTTAGAAGGCAAAAATAATTATGACATTATATTTCATATTTATTAATATCAATACTCTAACCTTCAAATTATTGGAGCAGACATTGAAGCTTTAATTTATAGTTTGGTCATTGCACATCGAGGGCTAGTCACAAATCGAGATAAATAAAAGTAGAGCATCCAATTTAAGAGTAATTTAATTATTTTACTACACATAACTGTGACATAATTGTCTAATCTTGCTTTGGACTTGTTTAAAAAAAAAAAGTAAGATGAATACGCATACTGGGATTAATGCAAAATATAAGAAGTAGTTTAGTAAATAATCAGAAGTATAATTGAGATAAGGCCTTGTCAAAGATGACCAAGAAAAATTTTAAAAAATGGGGAAATATCCAATAAGCGCCAAAGTTTGACTAGTAATTGTCACGATCGCCGGGGAGAAATGTCGACATGCCTTCCAAAAATCATATCCGAAGACTTCTTCTTCTTCTTTTTTTCTCAATTATCAATAATAAAATAAGTAAATTTTGATTATTAAACCCAAAGCTAATATTTTTATTTTTGGGTGATGTAAGTAGTGACACAAATACTGGCTTTGCCATTTAGTGCTACACGCTACATACACGTATTGACTACGTGTCAACTCAGATTTATTTTGTATTCTTAGACTTCTCTATATAATAAACCAAATTAACTAGTTGGTAAAGAATTGTAATTTACATTTAACTTTGGTATTAAGTCTTGAAATTATCTTAAATTTTCCTCAACTTAGATGGTGGTTATAAATTCTTAATATTTCAAATTTTGTGCAACATATTTAAAAAATAAAATAAAATTCTTATACAAATTGTGTATATATGCTGAGAGACACTAAATTTAAAAGATAAAAAAGAACAAATCTAATTTATCATTTTAAATGATAAAAAATAATTTTTATTGCAAAAAATTGTAAAAGAAATTATAAAATTTCCCTTTTTTTTAGGTAATCTAAGATGACAGATTATTTTTTAAAATAAAATTTAGTCTTTTTTTGTCTTATATAAATAAATAGTAATATATTTTTGGACAAAAAATTTAACGCAGTTACACTATATAAGATTAAAAATATGAGAGATTTGTGATTAATATTTAAAATTAAGGTGGTTTGAGAGAGTTGTTCGCGTGATGTTTTATATAAGAAGTTAGAAAAAGTTAGGGAGATACAATTCAGAATCGTGGGGTTATTTGTGTTATTTTCGCATTCAAGTGCGGACGCACGGTAAGTAGCATGAGCCAGCTTTAGCCAATAAATGCAGTCTAAAAGTGGTTGACGTGTCACCACCTGCTTTCCTTACTCGCATGCAAAAGGAGAAAGTAAGAATAAGAAAAAAAAAAAAAAAAGAGTTAAGAGAGATCGGACAGATAATAAAAGTAAAACTAAGGGTAAATTGATTATTTAATAAATATTTAAATTATATGGCTTGTTTTTTAAATAATTTGAAAATTATACAAATTTTATAATTACATTTAAGTAAATTACTTAGTGCATATTCAATAAAAGAATTATTTAGTGCGTATTCAATAAAAATTATATCAGTAGGATTACTATGTAGCATATTAAAATAAATAAAAAATGTAATTGTGTAGAAATATAGTAATTGAATGGTTTTTTAAAAATAATTTATTGTACTTTTTAAATATATATATATTTTTTTAATAAACCCAAAGTTCCATGTTTTCAAAAGTTGTAACTTATCAATTTTATTTCTTTACTTTGTCAATAACCTCACAAAAATTTCTCTATAAATTTGTCAACAATTCCACCAATATTCCCAATTCACAAACTAATGCTTTTTAAGAATGATTGAAAAAACATAAGAATTAGATGGGATAAATTGAAAAATTAAAAAATAATAAAGTTTGAGTTTATAAAAAAAATCTAAAAAATATTGAGTTAAAATATAAAGACAATGTTAGTAATTAATTAACATATTTTCATATGCTGCGTGTCCTTTTTTTTTAATTTTTATATAATAACTGCATTAATACAAATACTTTAGATGATGCATCAAAGAATTTATTTCACATTTATTTAGAATTAATATATTTTTACAATAAAAAAGAGCTATATAATTATTTTTTCAGTAAAATAATAATTTACCCAAAAAGTAGAACAGAAGTACATAAAAGATGACAAGTACATATTTAAAGGTGGTTCTAACGAACAAGTACACGTACTATAGCCCCAGTTCTGCCATCTGAGCAACATTTATACTTGAACTTGTCTCGGAGAATTCAAATTTTCCACTCTCGTCCTTCAAAAAAAAATTCCTGGGTGTCTTCGCCCTTCAATTTTTTATAGGCCTCTTCTATATCTTCCTTTCCAGATATGCCCTCCAGACGAGGAAAAAAAAAAAAAACCAATTTTATAAATAAAATTATCAATACTTAAACCAAATAACGTGGTTCAACCAAAATTTTGATAAATTAAAATCAACTCTTAAGTTTAAAGTTCTGTATAGAAACATTGGCTAAGTACATTAACAAAGTAACTAGCAAAGCATACTTAGTAATTATATATATATATATATATATATAATTACTAAGTATATATATATATATATAATTACTAAGTATGCTTTGCTAATTATATATATTCCAACGAGAATATGAGAAGGTGGAAGGGAATCTAATACTTTTCTTTATTCCATTAATGTTACAGAAACATACACGTGAAAAATAAATAAATAGACTATTATGTCAAACTAAAATTGGCCTCTTATTTTTTGATGGGTCTAATGTCATTAATTTTTTTTGAAAAACATTGCGCATTCATTAAACATGTTATTTTCAACACAAATCGCATCAAACTTCGTCTTAAATGCACGTTTTAAAATCATTTCTTAACAAAAAAATTGTTGTGGAAAGAGGTAAAATGATGTAAAATTTCATGAGAGCCCGAAGATATTGAACTTCCCTTGGAGCTAAAATAAATTATTAATTAGCTAATATGAATTAATGTACTATATATGATTTATTCTTAAGATAAAAGTTTAATTTACAGGATACTCTAGAAGGAAAAAATGATAGGAAAAATAGTCAAACTTATTTAGGAAGGTGATAAGGACGAGTGTGTAACTTGGAAAAAGGGCCACAACTTGGAAGTGATGAAGAGAGCAATCAACAGACCAACTTGTTCATTCCACTTTTCTAAAAGATGCATGTACGTATTATATATATATATATATATATATATATATATATATATGGTATTTTGAATTTTTAGGATAGGTGGCCACCATATTTTACAAGACTAGTTCAAGTCAAAACTTATAATTAATGTCTTCTTGAATATATATATATACACAATTTTACCTAGTCTTCTACAGGTATCTATCACTCAGGATATTCAAATTATTGATTTATACAAGGCCATTAGTTCACTCACTAGTCCAACCCAAATTCTTAAATAAATTTAGTCTATAGAATAAATATAAATATATGACTAGTGCTTTTAAATAAAATTTTTCTATTAACATACTTACAAATTCAATTCATGGATAATTTACTTTAATCTGTCTTCATTGAATTGGTCCACAGACAAACATACTCTCTATTATTGAGAATAGATATATGAAAATTAAAACACTCTATATGTAGGACCTGGGGTTTATAATTTAAGCAGAACTTGTCATTTATGTTGGTCTCATATATGTTCATTGTGTCTTTTCAAGGTCTCGTGCCTCATTTCATATTTTCAAATTAAAAAAAATTTAAATTTCAAAAATAACAAAGAGAACTAATAAAAAATTAATTAACTTCTGAGTATCTTCCACATACATTTTATTTATTAACATAATTTATATTTAACATTTTAAAAATATTATTTTTATTTTTTATATTAGTTTAGAAACTCAAGAGACATAGGTCCCAAACAAATATATAGTAGTGCGTACTTTACTACTTATCTCTCTCACGCACAACACACGTACACAAATATAGGATACCAAAAAATATCATACATAATCTTTCTTATTAAAACTTATAATCTAACATTAAATTCAACAACAAAAAACTCACCTTAAACATTATTTAACGACATGTTGTGCATGATGCCACTTCTGTACGTTATATTATTTTGTTGAAGTGATTTTTGGGGAGGATTATTTATGTGTTGGGGAGCCAGAAAATCCAAGTGGGTTTGAATAAGATGTCAGAAGGCACCATTCCCCACAGTATTTTTTGGTGTGTCTCAGAGACTCACTGTGTTGACGTGGTCCATTCTTCTTTTTCTGTACTTTTATTTCACCAAACCCCACCCCATCGTTCCTCCATCGCCCTTTGAATAATACATCAGATTCTGTCTACGCCTCTTATTCTTCGCTTTTTGGGGGTCTCAGAAAACCCACAAAATATAATAAAAGAAAGGATAAAGATCAGAGTATCTGAAAACAAAATGTGTGAGTCACAGGTATCAGTGCCGTGTGATTCTCGAATGGAGGAAGTTTGAGTCTTGAGTTGTAGTTTGCTGAAAACGAATGCACGTTTTGCTTTATTTCAACAAATGCTACTTTCATCGCATGCTTTGTCTGGAGAGAAACTCTGGAGAGAGAGAGAGAGAGAGAGAGAGAGAGATAGAGAGAGACGTGAGGAATTAGATCAATCGGTTGAAGAGGTTGGTATTACTGCAAGTCAAAATATACATACAAAAACAAGGAAAAAGGAAATGGAACCAAATGGGGGTCTACTTCGGAGTATTTTATTTGCGTGGAAGATCAAGACTTTGGAAGGCAATTACCAGAAGCAGCAGCAAAGTGATGAAACCAAAAAGCACTTTACACCACTTACATATACATATATTTATATAATATGATGGTTGGCAAGTGCTTTTTGAGTTGGAGCTTCTCACTCTTTCACACCAAAAGCAGATTAAAACTTTGATGCTTATACTCATTCTTTAGGCTCCGTTTTCCCATGAAAAAGGTTAAAAAAGAGAAGGACACGTATCAGTAGGAGAACGATGGTGCAACCCCAACCAACCCTCTTTTGAACCACTTTCAATACAGAGGCTCCAATGCCCCCAGTTTAACTCCTATTTTATATTCTATCTTTTAAGAAAGTAAGTTTGACAGTGGAGAAAAGAGATGCAGATATATCATAACTGAAAGTAGTGTTTATTAAAATGTATGTGTGAATTCCAAGGGGCGTTTTAAGAAACTGTATTGTGTTAAGAAACTGTGTGTGTTACGTACGCATATAGTAACTAACAGCAATTGCTGTTTTTTGCAGGTAATGATTTGTTAATATGTTGGTAATTAATTATTAATAATAACAATATATATATATATATATATATATATATATATTATTAATATGACTTCAATAGCCACAAGATAGCTACCCAAGGTATTTTTAACAGTCACTCAAAGATGCTGGCAATCTTACATTATTATCGTTATAGTAGTTGGTTATGGACACAATTCAATTAATGTTATTAATATGTATCAATATATCTAACTTTTTTAATGTATATAGGAAAAATCACCATGTTTGACATGTATATGTGTGTGTATATATATATTATATGCTTATATAAATTAATAATAATTTTAGAATAAAATACTTTATCTTTCTAAGCTAATACAAAAAATTAAAAATGTTACATATAATTATATATAATAGAGTGTACATGTAATCCTTCTGTATATTTATTTGGCAGCGACGACTGATATTGATAAGTAGATAGAAGGAATTATTTAGACATAAAATTATCAACAATAGATCGGATTTAAAAAACCAAGCATAACCGACATGCATATATATACTTTTTCTGGAATTAATTTACTTTATTTATCTTTTCTAAATAACGTTCAGAATTCATTATCTGTTAGTGTGATTAATTCAATTATAGCTAACCAGTCATCAAATCTTTGAATTAAATTAACCACAGAAATCCTAAAGGATAAGTATTATGTTTGGGCAGCCTTTAGCCTCCATTTTCCTTCAAACTTAACTTAAACCGCTATAAGACCTAAAAACTATGTGGGTTGGGTTTTAATCATTACCAAAGTAGAAGCATGATTCACGAGGGAATAGCATAATTCTCGAGGGAAATATAATGAAAAGGCACGTTTAGTTATTAAAATTAATACAATGAGAATAGAGATAAAAATGAGAATAATAATAAGAATAAGAATGAGAATATTAAAATATCATTTAATTAAAAAAAATAAAAATAAACATATCTCTCTCTATTTTGTTTAGTTCGTAAATTACACATAAAAATTAATTAAATAATATTTATATTTTACTATATTATCCCTTATCATAAAAAAAATAGACATTTCTTTGAATGATTAATTAATATTACAATTATATATTAATATATTTAATTAATAATATAATAATATATATTTAATAAATTAAAAATAATAATTTAATAATAAATAATTACTAAATATTAATAAATTAAGATTTTAATGTATTACAATAATATTTTTGTTTAAAAATTATTATAAGTAGAAACACTTTTGTCAAACATTTTCATTCTAAAAAAACCAATCTAATTCCATAACTTCACTTAGCGAAAAAACTCTTCTTTATATGAAGAAAAGCAGGCTTCCTAGAGAATAAGAATAAGAAATTAATCTGTCAACCAAACGTGAAAATGAGAGTGTTTCTTATTTCCATTCTCATTCTCTCGCCTTGATTCTAATAATCAAATAAGTCCTTACTATCTCGCCCAGATAGTACTTGAGCTCAAAATTCAATGAATGCATTGACAAAATCACGAGTCTGTATATAACAAATTTCAGACCAAAAGTCAACAACCACTTTCTCCTCTTCCCTATTTGTCACTGCCAGATTAAGTCATATCAAGAGTTCTTCCAAGTCCATCTCTAACCATAATCCATAGAGCCAAAGTGCGAAAACCTGGGCTTTTCTACTGTTTATAAGCGGATACAACCTACAGATAATTTAGTCAGTGTAGGTCAAGCAAGCATATTGTTGCTATTTAAATCTTCCCCTTCCAAGCTCTTGCGTTTGCACCAACACAAATACTCAGGAATTGGCCCATCATCACCAATAACCCAACTATGCTGCGCAACATCACCCAATGTCATCCGATCTTTTGGATCTGCAAAACACAAATTTCAATTGACAACCATAAGAAGATGAGCCTTACACTAATCAAAGAAAGAAATAGAACAGTTCAACCTTTTAAGCAGGAAATAATAGAAATGTAGGGTGTACTATACCCTTGCAAAGTAGCCCTTCTAGTAATTCCCTTATCCAGGGGTTCAAATCATGTGGGAGTATTATAGGATTATTGACTATCTGAATGAAGCATAAAGAGAAACAAGTAAGCTGAGGATTCAATGGCAGGCTGATACATGAAGCATGGAGGATATATATAATATTTTACAATATTAAAGGGAAATAAGTTTTGATATATGTCGTACTTTGTCATAAGTATCTTGAAGTGTGTCTCCAAGAAATGGGTATTCGCCCAAAATCATACAGTACAAAGTAACTCCCACTGCCCATGTGTCTGCAGCTTTACCATTATAGGTAAGACCTAAAAGAATATCCACAGACAACTGCAATTAGAACATGTACTGTCATGCACTGAAGCATTTTACAAGGCTTGAAGAGAGAACTCTAACCTAAACAACATTCTGGAGCAGTAAAAACAGGAGTGCCAGGTGATCGGCGAAGCTCATCATTATCATCCTACAGAATGAAACCAATTAAAGCTGGATATACTCATCACTTTCCAGTGCATAATGCCCCCTCAAGCAGAAAAATAAAACAAAGTATCTCTCGGGCAGAAATATCTGTGGGGTGCTGGGATACGTAGAAAACATCAAAGAAACGATAATACTATATAATTGATTGCTCCTTTTAAGGAATGAAATATTAGCTCCTAATCCCAAATGTGCAGGTTAGCCCTCGCTCTGCCCCTAGACTTGAGGGACAGTTAGGAGATGCTCCCATGTTGGCATTTCAGCCGAAGTAGATGTTCCAGGAAGAAACTTGCGTTAGCGTACATACATAATTCTAGAAGTTAGTAACTACCCAAAATTACCCTTGCATCTGATTTGAGCAGGAATCATGTGAACATAATAAAGGAAAATTGCCAAGGAGAGACACAATAATGGCTATCAATGTCAGTTTATACAAAAAAGCTAAATGAGATAAACAGATACAACTTGTACACTAGATTTTTCACAAAAATTAATGGCAGAACTGCAGTATATACTCATCGGCTTTCATATCTTCTTTTGTGTGTGTTTGGTTGCATCAGTTTCATACCTTTATGGCATATCTTATTTACATTAAAACTCAGTAATTAAAGTTACCTCAAAAGCTTGGCTGACGCTGAAATCCCCAATCTTTACTGTACCATGACGAGTAACCAGCAGATTATCAGGTTTGATATCTCCATGCACTATATCCTGCATTTCAAAGAAACCATGATAATCACCACATAACATCAACAACTTGAAAGCATATAACAAGAACACAAAGCTCATATGCAAAATAACTCAAGATTTAGCTTTACAAACACTTCATTTATTTTTAGCAGGTATATCTAGTTTCACGCATTCCCATTAATATCAAAAACAATTCTTGCATACAACTTTAGCTTCAAGGCTAAAACATTACTATCAACTAATTCCCATACAATTGTAGAGCATGCAGGGCTAAACAAAACTAAATTGATGCGTTCTTGTTATAACTATGCACCTAGGAAGTTCCACTAGTGTTGAGAGAGGTTATATAATTCAACACAATGCTAAATGACATCACAAAAATTATGAATGCTATGATAAAAGAAATTTCTAGGGAGCAACACCTTCAGGACCAACTGACCAAGTTAAGAAAATGGTTAAGTGGCTGTAAAAATTCAACATAAAGCAGTTGTGTAATTCTGAAGTCTCAACCCTAAAATCCATGGAAATGGTCCCCAACAATCTTTTAATTTAGAAGAAATAATAATAATTATAAGGGTTTCATTTATTACAACTTGGAAGCAAAATTGAAGTATCATCTAAATCATATAGTCAGCTTTCAACCATTTACTACAGCAGAAGACCATTAGGGCAACTATGGCCCCAGAAATTCAAACAAATATTAATTAGCAGACTGCCAAAGTATAAAAAGTGGTGATGCAGGCACAAGGAGAGACAGAGACAGATAACAAGTGACATAGAAAAAAATTATAAAAAAAGCAACATGATGACCAACGTTGGTCCTCCAAATAGTATTCTTCATACATTTAAAAGTGAAGAATAACTGGTGGCCAACAAATATATATTTGGCTATTTCTAGATAGTTATTCCAAACTTATAAGCCAACATCAGGTGAAGAGCAGAATATTTTATTCATGTCTCAGCATCTGCAGACAGTGAGAAGACATCATTAAGCACTAGTGCACTACATAATATCCTGCCCAGTTAATACTTCTTAGTCCTTAACTCCTTATAACCCCAGTTCAAGAGGCAGTTCTTATGACTAATAATGCATATACGTATTAACATCACAGGAAAAATTCACAACTTAATGGATGTAATCACAAGGGAAAACTACACATGCATCCATCTATATCCCCATAAACAAAAATACGATGTTACAAGTATAATAACACAAACTACAACAATAATGATCATATCATGGAAGGCATAAGATGTTACAAGTATAATAACACAAACTACAACAAAAATGATCATATCATGGAAGGCGTAAGTAAGTACGGGTGAGAGATTTCTGAGTCAACAATAAGCACAAAAGGATGGGTTAAGAGATAATACATGAGCATGAAGATATCTTAATCCTGAAACTATATCACGCAAGTATTTCCTAGCAGTCTCTTCGCCCAGGGCACAAGGACGACCTGAACCTTCACAAACCCATTTGCCTTCTACATATTCAAGTACTGTGCAATTAGAAAAGAAAATCATCAGTCAACCATAGGGCTTATAAAGGTTCTTGTCCATTCAAACTTGAAGACGCAATGCATAGAGAGAAAATTTAGCAGCAGTCAATCGTTAATTAACAAAACCAAGAGGAAGAAACTAGTTATGATTACCCATGTAGAACTGATCTGATTCTGGGTCATCAATCACCTCAATAAGATTCACTATATTAGGATGTTCCAGCATTTTCATAATGAGTACCTGGAAAGAAGGAATTTACATCTGTTAACTTACTGTAGGACAAATAGGACAAAAAGGTGGCTTCAACAATTGAGCTAACTCAGATCATATATCGTATGTGCACAAACAAAGAAGCAGATAAAAGCATGCCTAGTTTCCAAAAGTGGTCAATAAGCATGCTCGTGTGCAATTAAAATCACATGTAAAGGTGAATGCCATATGATGAGCAACGGACACTAGGATGGGACCTGCAAAGTAGTAATGTCCTTATAATGTCTGCAATCATAAACTGCTGCATTTAGTAGTTTAAGCAAGATATCTGCCCAACCTTGACATGCTTTTACAATTGGTGACTCATCTCAGCATAGAATGTAAAAAATCCAATGATACAGAAAAGAAATATACCTCACGCAAAACATCAGTCATGGCAGTTTCTGAGGGTGCAACTCGAAGCTTCTGTAAATGAGACTTATGAAAGGCCTGCAGATAGAAAGATATAAGCTCAACAAATGACAGAGTGCAGCCTTAGCTAAAGAATAACATGGTACATGCATTTGCCAGTCTTTGGTGGGGACTTTTACCATGATCATTTATCTTTATTTTCTTTCATTTACTTCTTTTGAGTTTTTTAACCAAGAACCATCATGGCACAGTAGTTCTTTTCAACCTCCTAATAGATAACAAAGAAAAAAGTATACAAGTTTTTCTCTCAGCCACAAAATATATCAATTAACTGCCTAGGTTGCACTTCCTGTCGATCAGACATAGTGTCTTTCCAACGCAGCCCCTCAATTACAAAAGCCATGCCCAAATTGCCTCAATGCAGTAAACCACTATCTTTCCAAACCAGAAAACAGCCTCCTACCTTGATTGCATAATGCTTTCCATCCACAAAGCTCCGGTATAGAGCCTATCATGCATGTAAGAAAGGCGCTTTCAGATAACTAAATACACTGGCAAGCAACACAGCAAAATAGCAGGAACACTTTGCTTACCACTTTTCCATAGCTACCAGAACCAATCTTATATTCACGAACATATTCATTTACCATCTTGTTACCATTCTCATCCTGAGAGAGCAATAAAATTTAAATAAAGCTTCTGACAGGAGATATGCAATACAATAGAAAAGTTTCTCCTGAAAGCAGGCAAATCAATACCAATAATTATGCAGTTAGAATCAAGATATTGAGTTTGACAATATTTAGAGAAAAGGCCTAAAATAAACTATTTATGTTACCTGCAAAGTCAACACCAAAATTGTTATACCCGATGTAATTAAAGAAAAATTAATGGTTACAAGTGAAGAAATGGAGAGTAGAAACAACTACAAAAGAAAGCAATATAAATATTTTAAAGTTCAATTGCAACTTCTTGTCAAAGTGAAGATAGTATCTGTAATAGAAACTATCTCTAAGCATTATTTAACTAGTGTTCCATAAAAAATTGACGATTTCTTTACTATTTATGTCAAATGATCTCATAAAATACAGTCAATTTCAGTTTATACTACCAGTAAGGCATCATCAATATTAATGAAATAATCATTAGAAAATATTGTACTTCCAATCACTTGAAAACCTCTAAATATTACAGCTCATTACATAACATACCATATTATATTGGACAGTTCCCAAAACACAACTAGTTCAGTTTTCACTAATACTGCACCAAGATCATTCACACATTAAAGACCAATAATTCACCTACTCTTGACATTTCACTTTTTATCACATAGTGAAACCCACGAAGCTACTCCACAATTACCTCTGCGCGCACAACTTTGTGAATTTCCTTAACAGGAAACTGCCTACAAATCATATCTTTCTCTTCTCTCAACTTCAAAATTTCCTCAGAACGTTTGGCACGAATTGGCACTTCACTATCATCCCCGCTAGTGGTGTCAGTACCACCATCATCATAGGATCCATCGTCATCTCTGTCTTCATCCAACAACAACGGCTCCTGAGAGGGACTATTCTTGATGCCACACTTATTCCTGCGACGTTTGAATTTTTTGATGAACCCAAAGCAATTACAGCACCCCATCGATTTTGCAATAGCAAAACTCTTTTCGAACATTTAGACCTTAACGCTTAAAGCCGTGTATGTATCCTTCAGTCAAAAAAAGACAAGAGTTACCGAAAAACTGTAAACGAACCAATTAGCTAGGCCAACAAGTATATAAAGTATCTCCAATAATAGTAACATAAATCTGACTCACCTCAAACGCCCAAAGCATATACCTAACAGCTCTGTTCTCTGCTGACCCTGCAACGGTTTTCACAGCAAGATGTTCGTTATAGGGGTGGAAGCTAAATTGGAATTCTGGGCTTGCGTACGTTAGTCATTACAGAAAGGGCGATTTTTTACATGCTTCGTGACAGGTAGATGCATACCTGATTTCAGAGGGAGTAGAGGGCTTCAAGCCCTGTTTAACTAGGCTATTCTAAAGGATGCCATTCAGCTAGGTGAAGAAAACCGCTAGATGTATTAACCCGACTATGATTCACACCCAACATTGTGATAACTCCAGCTTATAACAATCGTCGCAGGCTCAGCCCCCAGTCTCCCACCAACAATTCGTTGACCTTTTCCATTATCAAGAATAGGGAAAAATTAAAAAATAGGAGAGCAAATAAATAAAACGAAAAAAAAGTCACCCATCAAATTGAAAAAACATCAAATTTTTATACTAGCTGAACTTCACCCAAAAATAAAAAAAAAACTTGCATAGAACCGTCAGACGCCACCAAGCAGAAACGACAATGACAGACAGACGCATTCGACTTGCTTTAAAAGCATATTTATAATTAATGTCTGTCGCGTTACCTCTTTTTTCTAGAGGATGGCAAGCTGAAAGAACTAAGAACCCAGTCTCCCCCGCTTCAAAAGGCCTAAAATTCCAACACGGATCGACGGCCTTTGGAGCGAAATTCAAAGCCCCAACTCTAAGTCCAATCGCAAAATCTCCAGTCACCCCAACAATTAAAGCGAACCGAGGATCAAAACATTCAAAACCCTACACTGATCCTGATTCAGGCGGCGAAAGTATAATGACGAATCCACATAAAAAGAACCCAAGATGGGAGAACCCAATTGAGAATCGAAGAAAAATGGTAAAAAAAAAAAAAAGGAATCAAAACTTGAGCGTGAAGTGATGAATGGATTGATTTAATAAATCAAATGAAAACGTTGGGGGCTGTGATGGTGAAGCTAAGAATCATGACAGCACATAGCAGTTTAATTATAGCAAAACGTTCTCCAGGCGCATCCACCGAAGGAGAAGGAAGCAAGAGAAAACGATTTCTATTGTTTATTACCTGTTTAGGCGGAAAAGTGGTAACGGGTGACGCAGAATACCAACTCAGATCTTACTTTACATAGAAAAGTGAAGGGTACTTGAATAAACTCAGTATGAAGGAATTTCGGCAAAAATTAAAAAATTTATAAAAGCTAATTTTTATAAATAATTATATACTTGTACTTTTACTTTTAAATTGCAACTATAGTTAAATAAGGACTCGTTTAGTTATTAAAAATAATATAATAAAAATAAAAATAAAAATATTAAAATATTATTTAATTAAAAATAATAAAATTAAACATATTTTTTTTATTTTATTTAATTAATATATTATACATATAAATTAATTAAGTAGTGTATATATTTAAATATATTATTCTTATCATAAAAAAAATAAATATATATTTGAACTATTATTTAATAATATAATTATATATTAATATATATTTAATTAATAATATAATAATATATATTTAATAAATTAAAAATAATATTTTAATAATAAAAATGAATAATTAATGATATTAAAATAATAATTTAATAACAAATAAATAAATAATAATATATTATAATTTTGATATATCATAGGAGTATTTTTGTTTAAAAATTATTATAAATGTAAACATTTTTATTAAGTGTTTTTTTATTTTTAAAAAATTAATCTCATTTTATAGCTTTTAGCTAGTGAGAAAAAGTAAATTACTTAGGAAATAGAAATAAAAACTTAATTTATTAACTAAACATAAAAATTAAAGTGTCTTATGTTCCTATCCATTCGCCTTGATTCTAATAATCGAACGATCTAACATCTTAAATTTACACTTAGTAACAGATACCACCCATTTATAAAATAAAATACACATTTCTAACAACCTTATTCTCCAAACAAAGACTTCTAAAAATAATAAGTCTTCCACATAAATTTCATCCAGACACAAAACAGAAAGATGGAAAATTTGCATTATTTTATCACACGGGAGACCTTAGGATAGGATTGATTAACGTACTACAATATTCAAACCCTCACCCTGGGATTGGATTCTGCTTGGCTGGTAAGAAATCATGCATTGATGATATTCAAGCTTGAGCTGACTTAGATGTGGTTGAGATGGAAAAGTGTAGTTCATTCACATGCCCACCTATTGGCCTATTGGTACGGGTGGATAGTGATGATGTTTTGACTTGTCGTTGCCTCAATAAACAAATACTCAAAAGTTTGAATTTCCTTGTGGGTTTTAAAAACTTTAGGATATATTATTTTTTAAGAGATGTTTATATTGAAAAAATTATTTTTTTGATAATTTAAATTTATTTTAAAAATAAATATTTTTTATAGGTATTTTAATCATGTTTTAGTTTTAGAAAAATTGATATATATCTTTATAATAACTCAAATTTTTATAAAATCCCAGCATTCTTTATTTATTTATATTACTGAAGATGAAACAATTAATGGTATAATAAGAATATGTATTTGTATTGGAGTTGTACAAAATTAACTTTAAATCAACACAATTTGCAAACTTAATTTTAGTTAAAAGTAAATTTGTATGACTATAATTTATATTTAAAAAAATTTATTCAAAAAAGGTAATTTTGCTAGTAATGTACTTCTTTTAAAAGCAAGTTTTTTCTTTTTTGGTATAACCAACGATTTAAGAGTTTGAAAATAAATTTTCAAAAAAATCTAACACTAAACCAAATAAGATAATTTGTAAAATAAACCTCCTCAGCAATATCCAAACACACTTTTAATTCTTTCAAACACTGAACCAATCAAATTCATGCATTTGTGTTTGGGATAAGGCTTATGTTTCTGTGGGTTGTGTTTGTGTTGATGGGAAAATTGCATTGGGGTGGCGCCCATCTCTTCTGTAAATGGTCTGGGCCTTGAAATTGTCATATTAGCCCATTGAGTCTAAGAATATGTGGGCTTCAGCAAACCGCTGGCCAAAGCGGTTTTGAAATTTGAACTTTTGAGTTTGATTTTTCCAGACAATATTACGAGAACAAAATTAACTACTAGTATTTAATATTTTTAATTAATTTTTTTTAAAAAATTAAATCATAATATCTTTATTATTTTAAAAAGTAACAAAGTGATCATTATTTTGGGGCGGGGGGGGGGGGGGGGAAAGAAACCTTTAGTTCCTCAATTTAATTTAAGGTTTTATTTTCATTCATTAATTTTTTTTGTTTTAATTTGTTCTCTTCATTTTCAGCTTTTCCCTTAATTTTTTAAAAATTAATCAAATTTTTTTCTCTCTAAATAAGAATATCATGATAAGTAAAATTCAAGTTGGAAAAAGATTATCAAAGTTAAGTAGCCAAAGAGATTGGTAAAAAAAAAATTTATTAAACAATTGGTAGTTTTGGAGTTAAGACTTAAGAGATCAAATTTTAACAAAAGGAAATCAAGAAATCAAAGTAAAACTCAATTTAAAGTTAAAGCACTATTTTGAAATAATATAATATTAAAAGATACAAGTGAAACTTGAGATACAGTTATTAGACTAAATTGGAATTAAACTAAGTTCAAAAATAAAAATGAAACTTTAGGTATTTTTCGCTTTAAAATTTCACTATCTTTTACGTATATTTTATTTCTTTTGGATTGTAATTTATATTGATATATTAAAAAAGATATAATTTTTTGCTTATCATTTAGTTTGGGAGTCAAAAGTTCCAAATGTATATATAAAAAGTATAGATCATTTTTTTCAGTTTGTTATTATAGTTTTTAAAAGTATATAATAGATGTGAATAATTGTTTTGTTAAATAATTAACTACATATTACTGACCTCGATCAAAGAAATTATAGGATAATCACATATAATGTAATCATTAAAAAGTTTAAACATAAATTTGGTCCTATACTTATTTTTCACATGCTCATTTCCAATTAACCATCTTCTGTCAATCTACATTTGTTTTGTGACCAGAAGAAATATGACTTTTTTTCTATTAAAGAGAAAATATTTGGAATGACAGAAAGCCAACATCTCACTTCAGCATGGTTTTATAGATGAAGACAAAGAAGTATGAAATATTCATTATTTAGTCCTTACACTTTTTTCAATTTTAAGTTGATCTCTATACTTTTTTTTTTTTTCAAACCACTCCTCAAACATTACATCTGTTTAAGAATAAACCCCTACCATCACATGAAATGCAAAAATAGAAAGAACCCTTTCCTCTTTTAAGCCAAAACACCATTCCAGTCCTTGCGTTAAGAGGCTGCTTCTTCTTCTCATTGGAAAATTGGAGTCTTCCATTCATGCTTCTTCTTCAAAATGAGTTCAAAGCAAATTCATGCTTCTATGGAATTTGAGGCATCAGATGGTAGCTCAAATGGAAGATGGAGAAGTGATTTCTTCGATATTGTTGTGACTTGCAATTCCACAGCGTGGATGAAGATTCCTTTGATGCTTAAATTTCAAGGTAAAGTTACATACTATTATGATTTGCAATTGTTTCGACTATTGTTGTATACAAGTGTTTGTAGGAGTATAATGATGCATTGATTTGCAATTGTGTCTGACAATGCACCTAAAGGGAGTGAATATGTGGTTTTAAAAATTTGCAAAAGTTTTGTTTTTAAGATTATAGTTAACTGAAAATATTTTTAGTCAACTATAAATCGTAAAAAATAGTTGACTATAATAAAATACAGTTGATTAAGTTTTTCAGCAATTCATTTACTCTTTCTGGAAGAAAGAAAGTAAACTGTAATTTTTTTAGCAAATTGTGTTACTTTAAGATAAAAGACAGGTAAAGGAAATAGTTAACTATAATATATGCAGTTGATTGTAAATAAGTTGAAAATGCAAATACTAGGGATAAAGTATCAAACACGATAAATTATCCTGGTTCGGCAAAAAAAATGCCTACTTCCAGTCCCCTTGACTCCTTCAAGGGATTTTTCATTAAGAACAATTCGTTTACAACTTCACACAGAGTTTTCACGTGCTCATTCTAAATACAAGGTTTTCAAGCTTAACCTCAAACTAGAGTATTTCACTCTAAAACACTTCTCTTCTTCACTAAGACAGAGACTTAAAAAACAGTTACAGTATATGAGTTTTATGAACCCTTATAAACTGGGTTTTCACTAACAGCTCACAAAATGTTCTAATAAGCAGATAAACTAGAAACTTATCTTAAGAAAGAAGGATTTTTTAATATTAAAAATCAATATCTCTTTTCTCTCTTCTCATTACCTTTGGAAGGGCAGCAGATACACACACACACACACACACATATATAGTTTTTTAGAAAATAGTTGTTGGAGAGCAATAAATGCTGCAGATCTTCATGATTGAGGAGGTGATTAGGTTATTCCTTGTTTGACCTCTACGGCATACAGGTTGCAGCTGCAGTAGGCGTGGTTCCTCTTGGATTGATGAGAGTGCCATTAATGGTCGTTTTGTCTGCAGCTCCAAGTAAAACAGAGAGGTGTAGAGAGAATGTAAGAGAGGGTGTTAGAGAAAAGCTGAAACTTGTCTTTTTAGGATAACTTTTATGTACTGTGTGTTGGAGAGAGAGAGTTATAAGCTATTTTCCATTATTTAAGATTTTTTTGACTTGATATGGGCTTCTAATTTGGGTTGAGAAGGAGTGTCCAAACTTACTTATTTTTCTGATGTGGGCTGGGCTTGATTTTCAACATTTAGTTTGTCATAAATCAAACTTAGGTTTAGTTAATCACTTTTGGGCTAATAATCTCCCCCTTTTGATGATGACAAAACCAAATGAAGAAACTACAATAGCTCCCTCTAAAACTAAGGGTCTTTTTTTTTTATTTTTTTACAGAATAAATGTGTAATAGTCAACACATAACAAGATATTCAATATAATCACAAGATAGTAACAGTTTAATATAATCACAGTATCATTCATTAAAGTTAATAATGGTTAACATGTAGCAAGATAAATCCAATGTCAAACTAATACATAGTTCCAGTTCAAAATAGAAAAACTGAAAATAGAGAAACAGAAATTAAAGTTAATTATACTTTCTCCCTCTTTTTGTCATCACGTAAAAGGAAGGTGCACAAAAAATAAAAGGGTCATCATGAGCCACATGTCAATCCAGTAAGAGAGCCAAATCAGCGATACCTTTAAGTTTGGAGAAATTGTTGAAGACCCAGATGAGATTGAAGAATGATGTTACGGAGTTCCTGAAATCTCTGGTTCAACAATGTGCTAAGAATTTGTAATGGGTTTGGAAGGAAATTACCCATAGTTGATGATGGTGGTCCAGGTGGAATGGTAGAAGAAGATGTAGAGGCTAGTGCTTCAGGAATATCAGAGGTTTCAGGAGTAGTTTGTGTTGGAGGAGCTTTGAGGTCACTTATCCTTATCCACCTTTCATCCATAAACTTATATTTCATCAACTTAAAAGATGAGGATCATAAGTGGGTGTGATTCTCTGACAAAGATGTTGGTCTAAGTCTACTTTTTGATCTTTGAAAAGTTTAGTGAGAAGCATTCCATATGGGAGGCTAGAGGATGAATCCAAATGAATGCTACTTTCCACATGTATTGGAGGATCTAATAATGAATGTTGATAGGCTGTTGAACATGTAAACAAATTAACAATAATAGTTCCCTCTTGCTGAGTACCTTTAATGACCTAATCCGTGGTGGAACATAGGTAGCAATCATGTGAACTTGTACTATTTCCTTAAAGGGAAATGCTAGCCTATTTAACTTCGGTCCTTTAAGAAACTCATTCCTTTCTACTAACTGATTCTTTACTTTTTCAAAAGTGAAGTTAAAATTCTTAGGCCATTTACTTTTGAAGAAGAACTAATCATTAGCCTCAAAATGCATATAAAAAATGCTAGCCATAGTTCTTTCATCTATAATTATCCTTCCTCCATTAACTAGTGACTCTAGAGATGAATCATCACTCAATACAAATAAGTTTGTGTAAAACTTTCAAACTAGATCCTTATACATAGGTTCTGATAAAGTAAAGATATGAGACCATCATAAGTTCCTTATCTTAGGTTCTATTGGAACTTGCAGATTACCCAGTTTTTCAAAAGATACAATGCGTCCATATACAATAGGCTTAGAGGAAAAATACTGCCTATATCAAACTTCATGCTCAGTAGACCTAAAATGTCTTAAGACATAAAAAGGTGAGATACCTTTGCCCTTTGAACCTTTTGGCAGAGAAGACGATGTAGGGCTCTTTGCTGCGTGACGGGTGACCCGAGGAGGCAGAGAGGGAGAGACATTCATTTGTGTTTCCTCGGTCGATGGGGTTTCTTTAGTGGCTACGAGACTCTCTTCTTTTTCTTCTTGCGAGGAAGAGGGAATCATAAGGCATATTTTTCCTTTGGAAGTCATCATTTTTAAAGCAGAGGAAGGTGCTAGTGATTTTGTTTCCACATATAGAGCTACTTCAATTATTGGAAGAGGGTGCTCCTCCGTGGGGGTTGATGGTTACTGCTGAGTCGCGGCAAGCTGTTGTGCAAACCGATAACGAGAGAATGTGCTTAGACATTCTGTGGATGCCAGTGAGTGAGAGGATGAGAAACAAAATGTCGACACACAGAGGTAAAGAGAAAGCCAAAATGGTGGCTTTATGATTCTTAGGGCATGAAAGTGATAGAGAGAGTGAGAGAAAGAGAAACTTGCCTTTTTGTTTCTTAATAAAGCTAAAAATTGTCCTTTGATTAGTGTGAATGGTAGCATTTGCAGAGAGAGGTTCCCAAGAAACGACTATAGAAGTAACTGTCATGATCATTAAAGGAATGCATAAAGCTTCTGATTAATTTGACTTATTGAAGCACACTGTTTTGGGTATCCCAAACAGATTGACATTTTTTACCTAAGAAAAAAATTCAGTTAACTTAA
The DNA here is from genome assembly GCA_037074485.1 of Delonix regia. Classification (NCBI taxonomy): domain Eukaryota; kingdom Viridiplantae; phylum Streptophyta; class Magnoliopsida; order Fabales; family Fabaceae; genus Delonix; species Delonix regia. Next base: position 11,949,190 of record CM073455.1, read on the forward strand.
AATAATATAGTTAACTAAACTTAAGAATAGTTAACTGAGAATTTTTCGATTAACTGTTTTTTTAAATTTTAGTTAGCTTAAAAATTTATAGTTAACTGTGTTTTTGAATTTAAGTTAACTGTGAATTTTCTAGTTGAATATTTTTATAAAATTTTAGTCAGCTGAGAATTTTTCAGTCGACGGAGAAGACAAAAATTTATAGTTAACTGAAAACTTTACAATTTACTATAAAATTCCAGAAAAACTTATTTTTCACACAATGCAGTTATTCCAAGTTTAAAGTGAAAAAATTTGAACCTATGTTCATGTAGAGGCTTAGTGAAAATGTCAGTAAGCTGATGTTCAGTTTGAACATATTATACCTCAGTGTTTCCATATTGTACATAATCTCGAATAAAGTGATGACGGACCTCAATGTGTTTTGTTCTTGAGTGATGAATAAGGTTCTTTGTGAGGCATATAGCACTTGTGTTGTCACAGTACATAATGATTTGTGAGAAGGATAGTGAGTAATCTTCAAGTTGTTGTTTCATCCATAAAAGTTGAGTACAACAACTATCAAGTGCCATATATTCAGCTTCAGTAGTGGATAATGCCACTGAGGTTTGCTTCTTGTTGAACTAAGAGACTAAGGCTTTGCTAAGCATTTGACAAGTTCCACTAGTGCTCTTTCTATCTAATTTGTCACTTGAAAAATTAGAATCTGTATCTAACTAGTTCAAATATATTAGTTCTAGGATACCATAAGCTATGATATTAAGTTCCTACTAAATATCTAAATATTCTTTTAATTGCAATCAAAGTGTAATTCTTTATGACTAGTTTGATATCTAGCACATTTGCAGATACTATTCATTATATCAGGACGACTAGCAGTAAGATATAGTAGTGAACCAATCATACCTCTATACACTTTTTGATTAAAGTCCTTACCATTCTCATCCTTGTCCAAGTGGGTTGAAGGATTCATGAGATTTCTCGTAGGTTTTGTATTTTTAAACCTAAATTTGTGAAGTAATTCTTTTGTATACTTTGTTTGACTAATGAGATTCCCTTTATTGGTTTGCTTTATTTGAAGACCAAGAAAGAAGGTCAACTCACCTATCATACTCATATTAAATTCACTTTACATAAGTTTGGAAATTTCCTTGCATAAATCATCATTAGTACTTCCAAAAATAATGTCATTAACATAGACTTGTACAAGTACAACTTCTTTGTTAGTCTTTCTAATGAACAAAGTAGTGTCAACATTTCCTCTTTTAAAATTATTTGATATAAGAAAATTGTTTAACCTCTCATACCAAGCTCTAGGAGCTTGCTTTAAGCCATAAAGGGCTTTTAAAAGTTTATACACATGGTTAAACAATTTTTCATTTTCAAGCCCAGGAGGTTGTTTAATATACACTTTTTCATTTATGAAACCATTCAAAAAGGCTATCTTGACATCCATTTGATATAATTTAGAATTCATGTGAGAAGCATAAGCAAGCAACATTCTAATAGATTCTAATATAGTAACCAGAGCATAAGTTTCATTATAGTCTATACCTTCTTGTTGAGTGTGTCCTTGAGCTACTAGATGAGCTTTATTTCTCATCACTTTTCCTTGCTCATTCAACTTGTTTTTAAATATTCATTTAGTTCCAATTATGGAAGCATAATTAGGTTTTTCAATAAGAGTCCATACCTTATTTTGTTTAAACTAGTTCAGCTCCTTTTGCATGGCTAGGATCCATCCTTCATCATTTAGTGTCTCATCTATTGTTTTTGGCTCTATTTGAGATAGAAGGGCCAAATTGTTATTTTGCTTGAAGGATGATCTGACCCTCAATCCTTCCTGTGGATTTCCAAGAATGAATTGCATAGGATAGGTGGGTGAATGTTTCCATTCTCTTGGAAGTCTTTGTTCTGTTATAGATTTTTCCATATGACTACACTCATTTTCTAGTTGACTTAAGTTTTGATAGGTAGGAATGTTTTGATTGGAGTTTAGTTGATTGTGTTTATTTTCCAATTGATTGAAATTTTGATCAGTTTGAGTTTTCTGATTTTCTTTTGAATCTGATACCTTTTCTTTATTCTTCTAACTTTGGTGTCGAATAAAGATGGGAACAATCTCTTCATCATCATCTATAACTACAAATTTCTTAAAAGTTGAGTTAGAGTCATCAAATACCACATGCATAAATTCCTTTACAACTAGTGTACATTTGTTGTAAACTCTATATGTTTTACTAAAGAAAGAGTACCCTAGAGGAAAACCTTCGTAACTATGAACATCAAACTTCCTTAGGTTGTTTTTACCATTGTTGTCAATGAAACACTTGCAACTAAAATGTATGAAAATAGCTAATATTGGGTTTTCTTCCTCCAAAGCTCATAGGGTGTTTTCAAGAGAATAAACCTTATTAAGCAACGATTCAAAATGTAACCAGCAGTGTTTATGGCTTCAGCCCAAAAGTATTTAGGTAGATCATTGTCAATAAGTATAGTTCTTATCATATCTTGTAATTTTCTATTCTTCCTTTCTACCACACCATTTGGTTATGGAGTTCTAGGGGAAGAAAAGTTATGGTTAAATCCATGCTTATTATAGAAATTTTCAGAAAGTTTGTTTTCAAATTCACCACTATGATCACTCTTAATACTTGATATTAAATACCCTTGTTCCTTTTGAACTTGCTTGCAAAATATTTCAAATTTGAAAGTTTCATCGTTATGACTTAGAAAGTATACTCAAGTATATCTTGAGTAGTCATCAATTATTACAAAAATATAACTCTTTCAACCAAAGCTTCGAGTTTAGGTGAGTCCAAACAAGTCCATGTGTAATAATTGAAGTGGTCTAGAAGTAGAGACACATTTCTTTGGTTTGAAAGAAGATTTAGTTTGTTTGCTAAGTTAACATGCATCACATACATGATCTTTTTCAAAGTCTAATTTCTGAAGACCTTTAACAAGGTCAAGTTTATAAAGTTTTGAAATAAGATACATGCTAGCATGACCTAGTCTTTTATACTACACCCCAGAGTCATTACAAACGGATGAAAGACATATAATATTTTTTATAAATAAATTTTCCATGCTTAAGATGTAAATGTTCTAATGTCTTTAACTAACAAAAAGTGTTTTGTCACCATTGAAGACTCTACAATGAAGTGATTCAAACATTACTTTGTAGCCTTTGTCACATAATTAACTTATGCTAAGAAGATTATATTTGAGTCCTTCTACTAAATACACATTTTTTATATAGTAGTTAGGAATTAATTGTACCTTATCTATGCCAAAAATTTTACCTTTACTATTATCTCTAAAAGTGACCAATCTTCCATCCTTTATTGATATGGATACAAACTTGGATGGGTCTCCTGTCATATGCCTTGAGCAGCCACTGTCCAATAACCATTGATTTTTAGAAATTCTTCCTTTGAGACAAACCTACAAAGAAATTCACTTTGTTTTAGGTACCTAAACTTGCTTAGGTCCTTTCTTGTTAGTATAGGCAATAGAGATGCCTTTAAAAATCCATATCATGTTATTTTTTTGGTATTTACGTTAATAACAAGCATGTCCTTTTCTTTGTAGTGTATACAAATAGTATTGGAAGAAGATTTTACAAAGAAATTTTTGTATAATTTTATAGAGTTATTTTTATCATAACCAAGAGTAGATTTCTCAAATTTATATTTCTGTTTTCCTAAAATCAAATTTAAGTTTTCTTCTCCTTTGACAAAGTTTTCTAGGTCTTTAGTTAATTTAAAGACTTTAAGTTGCAAATCCTTATTTTCACTCAAAACCTTTTCATGTTTAGTTTTTAGAGTTTGGAAATTTATCTCAAGCATTTGTTTCTTGTTCCAAATCTCTGTATTTAAAAAATAATTTCTCAAAGTCATCATACATTTCATTTAAAGTATTTTGTAATTCTTCTTTAGAGGGTTCAACAGTTACCTTACTTTCATATATAGCCATGAAGCATAGGTTGATTATCTCCTGCTCTAGCTCCTCTTCATCTTCATCTTCATCATCATCACTCCATGTAGTAAGTGCTCTTCTTTTGTTTGATACTTTGCTGTATCTCTTCTTTAAGAGAGGACAATCAGAACGAATGTGGTCATTTCTTCCACATTCATAGCAAATTATGATATTTGTTCCTTGATCATCTTTCTTGAACTCTTTTCTTGGAAAGTTCCTTTTATTCTTTAAGAGCTTGCCTTTTTGACTAGCATATTTCTCAAATTTCTTTGAGAAGAAGGCTAGGTCTTACTAGTCTACTTCACTTTCATCATCCTCTTGCTGTTCAGAGATTGCTGCAGCTTTTAGTGGCATATTTCTTTCCCTTTTTAGCTCGTAATATTTAAGCTGATTGTTTTGATAAGCTATAAGAATTCCTCTTAGCTCATCATATGTTAACCCTTTGAACCTTGAGCTGCTTTCAATGTTATCCACCTTGGATTTCCAACTTTTTGAGAGAGACCTTAGCATTCTTTTTATAGTTTCATGACTAGTGTAGGACTATCCAAGTAGTTTTAGTTGACCTAGAATTTTGGAGAACCGGTTGAACATAGCTTCTATGTCTTTATTTTCTTTCATTTCAAATAGCTTCAATTCGTATTGTAAAGTACTTATTTTGGAATCCTTCACGTTTATTGTTCCTTCATGTGTGACTTTAAGTTTGTCCCACATTTCCTTTGCAGTATCACAAGTTGAAATTTTATCATATTCTTCACCGCTTATAACACAATAGAGAATGTTTATAACTCTAGCATTTGCCTGAATTATCTTGATGTCATCCTCATCATACTCATTTTCATGTTTGAGTTCCTCATTTTCCGTTTTAGGAAATTTTAGACCTTGTTCAATGACTTTCCATATTGGGTAATCTGTGGCTTGTATGAAGATCCTCATTCTGCCTTTCTAGTGTGTATAATGATTTCCATTGAAGTAGGATAACCTTGAGGTGGAGTTCCCTTCACTGAAATAAGCTCCCTCAAGGTGTTGTGAAGTCATTTTCTGTAAAATAGATCTTTTCTCCTAGTTGTAAAGCACAGATTAAGTGAGACCAAAGCTTTAATACTAATTAACAATGTACCCAGAAGGGGGTGAATAGGTACTTTTAAAAATTTGCGGTAATCCTATTTTTAAGATTATAGTTAACTGAAAATATTTTTAGTCGACTGTAAATCATAAGAAATAGTTGACTGTGATAAAATACAGTCGACTGAGCTTTTTTAGCAATTCATTTACTCTTTTTGGAACGGAAAAAGTTAATTATAAATTTTTCAGTAAACTATGTTATTTTAAGATAAAAGACAGGTAAAAAAAAAACAGTTAACTATAATATATGCAATTGATTGTAAATAATTCAAAAATGCAAAGATCAAGGATAAAGTATCAAACACGATAAATTATCCTGGTTTGGCAAAAAACAATGCATACTTCCAGTCCCTTTGACTCCTTCAAGGGATTTTCCACTAAGGAAAAATTCTTCTACAACTTCACATAGAGTTTAGAGAGCAATAAATGCTGCAAATCTTCATAATTAATAAGTGATCGAGTTGTTCCTAGTTTGAGCTCTAAGGCGTATGGGTTGCAGCTACAGTAGGCGCGGTTCCTTTTGGACAGATGAGAGCACCCTTAATGGTTGCTTTTGTCGGCAGCTCCAGGCGAAATTGAGAGGTGCTGAGAGAATGTAAAAGAGGGTGTCAGAGAAAGGCTAAGACTTGTCTCTTTAGGACAACTTTTACGTGTTGTATGTTGGAGAGAAAGAGTCATGAGTTGTCTTCTATTATTTGAGATTTTTGGCTTGATATGGGCTTTTGATTTGGGCTGAGAAGGAATGTATAGACTTACTCATTTTTCTGATGTGGGTTGGGCTTGATTTTTTACATTTGGTTTCTCATAAATCAAACTTAAGTTTAGGTTAATCACTTTTTGGCCAACAATGTCGATTGATGCTAATATATAAGTTATTCTGATGCAATTTTGATTTGCAATTGTTTCAACTAATTTGTAATTCTGATGTCATATATAAGTTAGACACTGCTTTGATTTCTCATGTCCATCTTTCTTAGATGCTGTAAACATCACAACAACAATGTAGATTATTACAATCTCACCATTCCCACATTTTGAAAGATTATGCTTTTAACATTTAAGAAGATCCATAATTGAAATATAGTCATCATAATATTCCAATTTCAAGACCCTTTTCCTTGATTACTCTTTTGAAGTTGACATAATTGAAATTTGAAACTGTGATGACTATATTCCAACATAGACATATTGGTTGAATGAGCAGGATATATTGGATTGTGTATAACAGTAAGTTTGTTAGGATATATTAGATGGGTAAAACAATAGTGAACAAGAATTGTGAGGAACAAATCCACATACCAATGTTTCTTAAATATTAACTGTTCTACTATCATTGTTTTTTCATGCGGAGACTTTGGAGCTGCAGATATTTTGATTGGCTAGACAAACCAATGTCTAGACACATATGGAGTCAGCTAAAGAGCAGCAGAAGGCTCTTGAAAGCTAAAAGTTGAAGAATAAGCTGTTGAATACTGTAATTGAAGTATCTTAGATCATGATGGTGTGTTTGTTATGGATATCTTGGACAACTTGTGAAGCCTTTTTGCTTAAGTTGCCATGCGTACAATTGGTGTTGCAATGCCATCATACTTGACTAGTTTAAACTGTAACTATAAGTACAATGTATCTTAGGCTACTTTTGTTTGATGTAATGCAAGTATAAAGTATTCGCAACTACCTTAGATTTTGGTGAAATGCTAATGTATTTTCTTGAAGACAATGAAGTTGTAACATATTGATAGAAGTTTAGTATTTTAGGGTACTCATTTGGCTAGAAGGTTTAATTATGTGGAGGGTGGGGGGCCTCCATGTCTGCAGCCTATGTGGCTCTAACTTAGTAATTATATTTTCACTTGAACTTAGCCACCTCAACTCTATCTTGCCACCTAGCCGTCCTTCTAATAGTGTCATAACATTTTTCAACAAAAGAGACCAAAAGTTATATGGTAACAAAGTGTAGGGAGGAAATTGAAAAAAAAAACTATAAGGACCTGATTGAAACTATTACAAACTATAGAGACTATATGATTAATTTTCCTAAAAATTAAAAAATTAGATAAATCTAAAATAACCAATGAGATATATGCCTACAAACCTTGCCTTAAATAATAAGTGCTTCTTAGAATATTCACAAAAATATTATTTTAATCTTCCATTCATTGCCTTAGTTTTAATTTGATCCTCCACTTAATGTTAGGCCCAAATTGTTCCCTTAAAGATGGAAGAATTCCCAAACTTTGGTCCTTCTGTTACTCTTCTGTTGCTATATCATTGACATGTTTTGTTAATAAGATGATATCATCTATTTTAACCTGAGGTGGTTAAATTTCCTACCACATCACCACTTCTCTCCATTTTGCTAGGGTTCACCATTAGAACAGAGCTTCAAAAATTTTGTTAGAACAAATCGTCGAAGAGAGGGAAAGAATGAGAAGAAGAGGAGGGTGGAAATCTGCAAAGAAACTACTGGGAAGAGCCAAAAGCATTCCTTTTCCTTGGGATGTTTAAAAGAGATGATGGTATATACAATTTTGCATAAAATCTGATTTAAGGCATTCTAGTTTCAGCGTAAAACATCCTTTTTCCCTTGGAATATTAAAAAGAGACGAGGGTATATGCAATTTTGCATAAAAAACTAATATAAGCAATTCCTGTTTCTGCCATAGTAGTTTATGCTTTTCTTGGTTGGTTTTGCACATTTTCCTTCATATACATGATAAAAATTGCAGCATCTCAAATTTGGGGCATCAAATAGATCACGTTGTAGACTCCCTTAGACATCATTCTGGGAACTTATTTTCGATCGAACATTTAGAGTCACCCAAATCTGATATAGTATAATGAAGCTTTAATTAGATTCAACTCATCATTCAATAGGGACAATTCAGCACTTAGTCGTCCATGTTAGTTGGAGGGACCGAAATAGGAAAGGGTTAACTTTTCAGAGGACCAAACTAGATTTTTGAAGGAATAGAGGATGAAAATAAAAATGAAAAATTGAGTAAGGCACCAAAATAAGATTTTTGTCTTAAAAAAATTATAATATGTACATAAAATTGATTCTATTTACTTTTTTCCGCTTTGTATTTCTTAGTTTTTATGTCTCAATTTGACGCTAAACTCATGAAATATAAGGTTGGATCTTTATGGTAGAATAAGCTACTATAAATTCTTATTGATTACTGAATCAAAGATTCAATAACCACGGAAAATTTGAAGTTAGAGGATCAAAACCGTGTGTGTTGTCACAAATAAAATCAGGGGCCTTGACCCTTGTTTGGCGGGTGTGGAAGATATATGGTTGAGGGTGGTGAGGTGAAAGAAGGAATTTTGGGGAACGAAGTAGAGAAGCCAAAGGCCATTTTGGCACGTTATTTGAAGCGAGAGGACCAAGTCCCTCAACGTATTGCGTCTCCTTCTTTGTGTGTTGGAGCGTTTTGGTTCGTTCGGAAGAGTGAGTATTGGGGAAGAACATGGCCATCGTCGGCGTCCTCGCTTTGCAAGGTTCTTTCAACGAACATATCGCCGGCAAGTTTCATCCTTCTTCAACTTTCACTAAAATTCATTGCTTTTTGTGTCTTGAGATTCTCTCTCATCTCTTTTTTCTGCGTATGGCAGCCCTTAGGAGGTTAGGGGTGAAAGGCTTAGAGATTAGGAAGCCAGAACAGCTTCACGATGTCAGTTCCCTTATCATTCCTGGAGGAGAGAGCACCACCATGGCGAAGCTCGCTGAGTGCCACAATCTGGTTTTTTACCCCTTCTATTTTTTTTTTTTTCTGGTTTAAGCCCAGAGTCTCTGTCTTCTATATGCAGCCACTTTTGCAATTGCCTCACCTAGGGAAATTTTATCCTCATAATTTTATATAGGGGAAACAGTAAGGAATGACAAGTTAGAATAATTGCATGCTGATTAAGATTTATGCATCCATCAATTGATTGAGAAGTACATAATATAATCTCTGTTGAATATTCATATCTATCAGTTTCCTGCCCTGCGAGAATTTGTTAAAATGGGAAAGCCTGTATGGGGAACTTGTGCTGGGCTTATATTATTGGCAAATAAAGCCGTAGGTGAGTTCTTTCTCTCTCTCTTTCTTCCTCGATGTTGACTTTTAGGCTGCATCAAGAATTCTTTGTCTTGATTTACTTCTCAATCATAAGCTTTTAAAAGATTGAATGGATTCACTCAGGACAGAAGACTGGTGGACAAGAACTAATTGGTGGACTTGATTGTACTGTCCATAGAAATTTATTCGGAAGTCAGGTAATGTCTGCACGCTGTATGTCGAACTATGGACAATCAAACAAACATAAAACGAATCCAATTTCAACCAGATATATGTGGAGACACTGGACATGGAAATTTATGCTTAGTGCATATTTTGGGTGAGAAGGAAGGTGTATGCCCTCCTTCTCATGATTGAGGTTTCAAAATAATCTTTAAGCACCAACCTTAAAAAAGTTGATCCATGTTCAAGATTTTTAAATTCACATGCTTCAGTTAAATTCTTTTCTTCTTTGAAAACATTCAGTACCCTTGCCATATCAGCTGAGAAGACTCAGCTTTTATATAAATTTTCACACGTGTTGTGCAATGCATGGGATGAAAATTTTGATGTAATTTCATGTTTTTGGTCTTGCTAAATATTTAACTAAAACTTTTAATCAGCTTCAAAGCTTTGAAGCAGAGCTTTCAGTACCGGAGCTTGCATCCAGTGAAGGTGGTCCTGAAACTTGTCGTGGAGTTTTTATCCGTGCTCCGGCAATCCTTGAAGTAGGGCCAGAAGTTCAAGTGCTAGCCGATTATCCTGCCCCATCTAACAGATTGTTAGAGGTCTGTATTTACTTCTATATCCCGTGAAAGCTGTCAGCTTGCAGCGTTATAGATGTTAGATGTTGTAAGTTTGCAATGTTTGTAATTTCTTTACTTGTTTGTCTTGATTCATCTGATTAAATATCTTATAGAAATCTAATATCAGGATTTACAGTAAAGCAGAGAAACGTTGAAAGAAAGCAAGATAACCTAGCTCTTCAAGGGGCTAGTTCCCTCCCGCAATGTTGCCCTCAAGTTTCTGCCTATTTTTCCTCTCTCTCTCTCTCGGCTGCTTTTTTAACAACTCCAGCCTAACCAATTCCTTATAGAGAATTTTCCTTACAACCTCCATTTGTCCCACACCTTATTTGTCAGTATAATAAGTGGTAGTCACTTCAGAAAGCGCTAAAAATATTAACGTCTGATGAATTGGATTGTGAAAATAGATAGGATCACAAAGATCAACTCAATCAGTCAGGAAGTTTAGTTGGTTTATCTTTGTAGAATAGCAGTACAAATGGGCCCTTTCTTATGAGGAGTTTATTTGCTGGCTTTCAGAATATATTAAAAAATTTGGACCAGGAAAGAGGGAATTTATTTTTTTTTGTATATTTCTGTTTATGGAATTGGCATTCTGAGGATTGATATCAGAACTGTGGTTGGGGTGAGACATGCGCACAAGCCCTGTGCTCTGTTGCTTCGTAGTTCCCTCTGTTTCACTGGCATGGCCTGGGTTGTGACTACTGAGAATCTTATCCAAGCAAAATGAAGCTTCTTGACACAGAATATTAAATCACTATGCCTATGTTAGTTAGGCTACATTCTTCACATTAAGATTTTAAGTTTTTCATATTTCTTATGCCAAATAACACATAAAAAGGATTTTCAAGTACTTGAACAACTAAAATTCTGACATAATTAAGACCACCTTAGGTACTAGCATGACAGTTCATGATAATTGAAGCATGGCCATCATAAGAACCCCTTGATTCAGCTGGTTTTACTTCCATTCAACCTATTCCTTTAAGAGTGTCTCTAACTAATTCGACATTTAGTGATGATGATACAAGCTCCGTTTTTTCATGGTTACCATTATTCTTATTGGTTATGGTTACAACAGGAGAACGTCGAGGTGGAAAGGAAAGTTGTAGTTGCTGTGAGACAAGGGAGAATACTAGCTACTGCTTTTCATCCTGAATTGACGGCAGATACTAGATGGTAAATATCAATTCTTCTCGATCAATTGTTTTAACTATTCTGTATGAATTGAAGTTCTAATACTCTAATTTTGCAGGCATAGTTATTTCTTAAGGATGGCAGAAGATACTGGTGAAGAAGCCTCTAGTAGCCTTGTTCCTATTCAAGTTGATCTCACTTGTAGCCAACATCCACGGAATGACCTTCCTATCTTTCAATAGAACCAGAGAAAGGTCCAGGCTATCTTCCACGTTTTTCTCAATAAATTTGTTTTCTGTATCTTGTAAATTGTAATGTGCTTTTACTTCTGAAAAATATATTGTAATTGTTAGATTTTAGAAGGTGTTCATAACTAAGAATAATTCTTAAAGAGTTTGGTGCTTCGTGCTACTTGTACCTTGAACAGTGGACTTGAAATTTGGGCCCATAATAAAAACACTATACTAGAAATTAATCCCAAATTATTCGCTAAGTAGGGTTTGATACATGGCAACACTCTTATATTGACCTAATACATTGTGGATCTTACTTTATGAAATTGTGAGCACTACAAAAAATTTAAATATGAAATACATGAAAATTACATTTTGTTTATACTAATTAAGACAAACGTAACGCTTCAAATTTAAAAATTTTACATACGTACCATCCATGCAATGTCCAATGGTCACCATAACTGTTTCAATGCTTCAATAAAAGAAATCAAAGAAGTCATATTAAGTCTCCCCGACGGATTTAGGTTTTGATTTTAAAAGGATAAAATTTTCCGAGTCAAAAAATTAAATTAAGAAAAATAAATTTTTATAATCTAAAATGAATAAATTTTTATAAATGAAGAGTCAAATAAAAAATATTTAAAAAATTATATATAAAAATTAAAAATTTTAAAAATTTAAAGGACGACTACCCTAATAATAAATCCATTTCTTTTAAGTCTCATTTGATTTGAAAATACGGTCAATTTGAAAATACTTCCCCTTTCTTGTATGATTTAAATTTGATGTTTAGTAAAAGTTCTTGGTGTAAGTGGAAAGTTTGATTCTAGTATTCCGAACAAAGAAAAAATCAATAATGTATGATATGGAACATATAGTAAAATGGTTTTGACAAATATTGATTGGATATCGATTGCAATTCAAAAAGAAATGCCGAAATTAATTGAATTGAAAATCACATTGCATTGGGATCGGAGAAAAAAATTTGAAGAAATATAAATTTTGGTCCTTTACATATACATGAATGCAATTGAATTGTTGAAAATTTTGAAAGACTTTTATTCACTATCTATTAGTTTCTAAAATACGAATATTCGTCTTAACTTTATACTACTTAATTAACTTAAGACTGATAAATAACAAGTCAATAATTTAGGGTTATTTGGCACATAATATAGAATAAGAAGAGATTTGATAATATAAAGTTTGATAAAATTTTAATATTGGGATGTTGGTGTTGATGGACAGAAGACTTAGTAGTGTAGGATTAGATAACTATTTTTTTATTCATTCTTTATATAATTAGCTTTAATTAAGAAAAGAACGACTTGAGTTTAACATAATGACAAAGAGTATTTAGTAGAGTTGAATCAATTTGATTGTATAAGCTTAAGCCTTATTTGGCATATTATAAAGCCCTATTATACTGTACACGTATATAAAGTCAACTTTATTTGTTATGACTTATTGTTATATTATTAATCAATTTTTTTTTCTTTTTTGTATAAAAATTTGAATGAAAAAAATATATTTGAATCATATATCATCGTGTCTTTATTTTCATTTAACACCAACAATACATAATATTAAAATTTTATCAAAGTTATATATAAGCTTTATTTTGTTTCACCTCATATCATACTATGCACCAAAGGGATGTTATACATAATAATTATGTGCACAATATACTTTGATCGCGTTAGACACATAGTATAAGTATAAGATAGGGTTTGATAGTATAAAATTGAATAAGATAAGGCTTGATAGTATGACTTGATAAGAAGTTAATACTATGTGGTATTTGATGATAAGAAGTTAATATTATGTGGTATTTGGTGTGATATTATATAATATATTGTATTGAGAGAGAAAAAAATTGAGAAAACAATTTTATAAGGGATGAAATTAAAAAATATTTTATATGTAAGGGACTAAATTGAAAAAATATTTTGAGTTTTTATTTATTAAATTAATTTGTTTTTGATGATATTATTGATAATAATTTTATTTGTTAGGGATTAAATGGAGAAATGTACATATGTGATGGACTAAATTGATAAGAAAATTCTATAAGGGATCAAATTAAAAAATATCTTATAAATTAGGGACCAAATTGAGAAAAAGCTTTATGAGTTTGTAATTATTAAATTAATATGACTTTTGAGGATATTATTGATAACAATTTATTTGTAAGGGATCAAATGGAGAAATATACATATTTTATAAGGGATCAAATTGAAAAATATCTTATAAGTGAGGGACCAAATGAAATTTTTTTTATGAGTTCATAATTATTAAATTAATTTTTCTTTTGAGGATATTATTAATATAATTTTATTTGTGAAAGATCAAATGGAGAAATATACATGTATGAAAGATTAAATTGAGAGACAATTCTATGAAGGATCATATTGAAAATATCTTATATAATAAGGATGAAATTGAAAATTTTTTTATGAGTTAGTATTTATTAAACTAATTTTTTAACATATTATTGATAATAATTTCATTTGTGAGGAATCAAATAAAAAAAAATATAAATTTAAATTACTAAATTGATAAAATATTTTTGTGAGAAACTAGATTAAAAAGATAACGAGAGATCAAATTCTCTAAAAAAATCTTATCTATAAGAGACTCATCTATAAATTTTTTTATAAGAATAAATTGACAAATATTATATATGTAAGGAACAAAAAAAAGATTGCATAAAAAAGATAATATATCAAATCAATACAAATAGACATAACCAAACAAAGAAAGATCATATTAATAATATAGTACTTCATTTAATTAAATATAGTTAACTAAAATTGACCGTATAAATTATAATTCATTGTGTGTATCAAATATAAGATATAGATTACTCATATTATATAAATTTATACAATCCCATCTTATATGATATCTCAAACACCTTGATAAAAATTTACCGTGGGTTGATTCAATTCAATGTCATTCAATGAACTTTATAAAAAGGAACTTTATGCATGACCTAAGGAACGTACGGATTAAAAAGTTGATTTGCTCGTATACTCTTCGTCTCCAGTTATTAATGAAGGTGAGACAAAACGAAAACTTCTAGTGGCTTTGTCTCTTACTCACCGACGTCGCAAGATCCGGCTGCATCATCTGCGTCGGAAGTGCGAATGACTTGCATGTTAAGTCAGCAGATCAATGGTATAATACTCATGAATTAATGCTTCTGATGATGTGAACCTCATGTGATTTCTGCTAATGCTGAACATCAGAAAGCTTTGCCCTCTCCGAAGCTTAGGAGACAAACCACACTTATACGGCATACCTTTTACGTAAACACAATGCTAACGAGTTTCTTAGATTCCCAGAAACAAAATGGAAAAGTACTCTCTATGCCTTCATTCGGCTTCCGACATCCTAGGGCTTCAGAATTTGAGGCTTATTAGTCATATTTACAAGCTATAATATGCTGAACTGGTGAGGCAGTAATCCTCCAAGTGTCATCATTAGGGAGATCATTTTCGATTTTGGAAATTGAAGAAAAGATTTGCAAATAATGCAAAGTTGAAAACAATATTTTTATTTCTCACTAAATCTATATAAAAATTTCACATTTCCTTCCTACCTCTTTATATCCAATCCAGACACGTGTAGACGAACATGCACCAAATTCATCTGGGTATGGGGAAAAAGCAGACGAAAATGTTTAAACTGCAAGCTAACTCGGAGTCATCCATCTATCATCATAAAGCCAGCAACTACAAAACTTGAAAGAGATTATTTGGGGGAAAAAGAATATATTACGTTCAATGGATGCTCAATAATTGTCATATGGTGCTGTTTCTTGCCTGTTTATATAGCGGAAGAAGCACATAAACAAAGCTTAAGGCGAACTTTGGGGCCTTTTGATAACCAAAATGCTCTATAAATACTCCCTTTTAAACTCAGTCTTTCCATCTCTCGAATTCAAATCATCAATAGCAGAGGAAGAGAACAAAGGCTCAAGTAGCATTACAGATATTCACAGATATGGCTAAACTAAAATTCTTCATCTTCATGGCCGCCTTCATCTTGCTTATCACCACGGAAGCCGCCATTGCTGCCAACGAAGGCAAAGGCAACGGAAATGGCAATGGCAAAAGCAATGGCAATGGGAACAACAATGGAAAAGGTAACGAGAAGGAAGGCAACGACAACAAGAAAGGAAAGGAAAAAGAGAAAAAGTCAAACAAGGCATCAAAAGATGATGCATCTAATTACAAGATGCTGTCACCTCTGCCATCTGGACAAGAGCGAGCTTTCTGCCAAGCAAAAGGGTCTTGTTATTACAAGGCACTTGTTTGTCCATCCGAGTGCACGAAGCGAAAACCCAAGAAGAACAAGAAGCAAAAGGGATGCTTCGTAGACTGCAGCAGCAAATGCGAAGCCACCTGCAAGTGTAAGTTTTATCTGTTCTTCACCTTTTTTGTAGTTTTGAAAGTTTTATTTATTACCATACTTTCATAAGTATTTTAAATTTGCATGACCAATTGTAAAGTATCAGGAATAACAAAATAATTTAACCGATTTAAAATTTGTCTCAGCTTTAAAGTGAGGAATGAGTTTCTCTTTTTTTTTTTTGTGTTGGCAGATAGAAGACCTAACTGTAATGGTTATGGATCTCTCTGTTACGACCCTCGATTTGTTGGTGGTGACGGAGTGATGTTCTACTTCCATGGAGCCAAAGGTGGAAACTTTGCCCTCGTCTCTGACGATAATCTCCAAATCAATGTCCATTTCATCGGAAATCGACCTCAAGGAAGGACTCGTGACTTCACATGGGTCCAAGCCCTTTCTGTCATGTTCGACACACACACTCTTGTTGTAGCAGCGAACAGAGTATCTTACTGGAACGACGATGTCGATTCTTTGATAGTACAGTGGGATGGTGAAGCAGTGAGCATTCCTACTGAGGGAGATGCTGAATGGAAGGGTAATAGTGAAGAAAGAGAAGTGGTTGTGGAAAGGACAGATGAAGCCAATAGTGTGAGAGTGAAAGTTTCTGGCTTGTTAGAGATGGACATTACGGTAAGACCCATTGGAGAAGAAGAAAACAGAGTGCACAATTATCAGTTGCCTGCAGATGATGCTTTTGCTCATTTGGAGACGCAGTTCAAATTTAAAAACCTTACAGATTTTGTTGAAGGAGTTCTGGGTAAGACTTACAGGCCTGACTATGTTAGCCCTGTGAAGAGAGGGGTTCCGATGCCAATGATGGGTGGGGAGGACAAGTACAAAACTCCTTCTCTGTTTTCACCATTCTGCAACGTTTGCAGATTCCAGAGGCCTTCTGGGTTTGCTGCTGATGAAGGACACGCTCAATACTGATAATCATGAAGATGAGAGTCTATTCTTTGCCAGACAAATAAGGGCTCAAAATGTTACCCATAGTCATCGTCATCTTAATAATTATATAGACTTTATCTACTTAATATATTTGACAACCTTCTATTGATCATTGGTTATGCTTATTGTTATACTTGTTCTACACATTAATGAAAGCTTTAATTATTTAAAACTAAAAGAATCCAACTATTTTTCTTAGCAGTGCAAATTAATGTTCGAAATCTCAGATGAAAACAAGATTAAAGTTCAACTCTACAGCAGCAGCTAAAATTATGGATTGCTGTGTAAAAGAGCGCAAGTAGATATTAGTGAAGAAAATATAACCTTGAAACATTTTGTCACGAAAAAGAAAAAGAAAATCTCGAACATGTTCTGATCCTTTGGCCCCTATTCAACATTCAATTGCATATAGTTTACTAATACAAGTGAATTTAACGCACAATGAGTAATAGTCCCAACTGTCCAGCTTTCCCATGCTTAGGTACTAACGGTAAGTTTGGAACTACCACTTCGAGTAAGGACCATTATCGAGCTATATTTTATCACACACCTACTAAAAGCTTATCTTTCCCCTTGCCTTCGTTTTAGGCAAGTATGAGTACATTGTTTTACATAACTTTTCCTTTTTCATGGTTCAATACCTAGAATTCACTTTTATATTCGCTATACTTAAGGAAGCACATTTAACTAGACACTTGGAGCTAGTGAGGGCTGGGAGCTGCATGGTTATGTACAAGCAGCCTCAACTGCTAAACTCTTTGTCACTCCTTTGCATGGATTGCCAAATGTATCAACTGACACTCCAATACTACAGCTCCTTGATCCAACGCAGGCCTATTGAAGTTCATTTGAGTCAGTCTAAAATAGAACTTACAAGATATCATAGGAACTGGAGAAGTGATACAAGGATTTCAAACCTTATGTAAAATGGAGAGAGCTCTGTTGCTGCTGCAGCGCCCATGGTTGAAGTTCCCACAAGTCCCATGAGGTGTTCCAAAGCTTGCAAATCTAATGGAAGAGATCACCTGATTAGGATTAGGGCACTCAAGCGAAAGTACAGGCCCCAGTTTTCTTCCTGATTCTGTGTTTGAATTCCACGAGTCTACAGGTGGGGGGTGAGACTCTGAAACATGCGCACACAGGCTTCCTGTCTGTCTTGTAGCAAAAGTTATTTGTGTTGGATCACCTCCACTTTCCTCAAACAACACAAGTACGTTACCACTTGGTTGCAACCACGAACGGGGTACATGGTATCTGCAGCATTGGCGTCTCCAATTAGAAATAGGATTACTTACAAGTTATCTCATCTAGATTCTCTAACACTTACAATGATTGTGATGGTTTTCCACAATTCTTGAGACATTTGTTTGAATTATAAGACCCCCTGTAATTGCACGCGTCACTGCAACCACCTTTTTGGGCAAAATATGTGGGCCAGAATCGCCCAATGCTTTGTCCATTTACCCAAGCCTCACCTTTCCCCATACCCGTGAAGTCAATGGCTACTGGGTTACCGCCAGAAGGAGCAGCAAAATTTGTCTGGTCCAACATGTATTACTATTAGTCACAGTAAAAACATATTTTTCTATAGCATTCCCATTATTTTCATAGTGTGCCAAGAGAGTTGGAGATAACAAGATGCAGACAGTGACCATGAGATGAGAATTGGAGTAATAAAGAATGGGGAAGATAGAGGTGAAACAATTTAATGCTGATAACCAGGAGATAATTATTGCATTATCTAGCTACTAGAGAACCAGAAAGTTCAAAATGCTTCTTAGCAAGAAAACACATCTATTAGATAAATAAGTTAAGGTTTTCAGTATCACGGATTCACCTTTGCATAAATTTTAAAGTACGAGTGATAAAGAAAGGAGAATATAATGGAATGGCTTGAAATTTTGTTTTCTTCTCTTTTCTGGCATCATAGGGTGAGAATCAGTATTAATCTTATGCCCAATGATCTTTCTTTTGTAAATTAAATATGCATGGGTCATATGTATAATTGTTTTCCTCAAACTACATCACACTGACCATGAAGATTTCACCCTCTAACCCAAGATGAAGTGAACCAAACAGGTCTGAAGAGACTATGTCAGCTTAATGTATGAAAAGAATTAGATTATGAATAAGACAATCTTAACAACGTCTACAGGTGTTATTGGTTGTATGCAGTAGATGGAATAGTCTTTGTGTATCTGAAACTATGCAAGTAATAATGTTTCAGGCTAAATATAAAAGACAGTAATAGAGAAGCCACACATTCGGGAAAAAAATGGAACAACAAAAAACTGCAGTTGTTGACTAGAGGTAAGCGTGTAAAATAAGTTTACCTTGTACCAAGTCAATGGTTGATTCTTAGGTAAGGTAGTTTGTAAATTCCACTGTCCAGAACTTCCATCAGACAGACCTAATTGTTCACCTCTAAGTCCAACCTGCATCAATGAGTAGTGCGGGTAAAGAGTGCATTCTCAGACTGATGAAGTAACGAGGGGAAAAGAAAAAAAGAAAAGAAGAAGAAACAAATGATTTCAGTTCAAACTATTCAAATCAGGCTCTTAAGTTGATAAATTGATTGATTTTGGGGCATATCAATTAAGTTGATCAATTTAATGAAATTCAGTTGTTAATTTCTTATTGCTCCAAATGAATAAAAGATGAAAAAGCAAAAATGATTGTTGTTAATCTTGCCTAGTTAGCGGGACTGTTAAGCTTTTTAATTCCCTGGGAGACATGAATGGCAACATTTGAGCAAAAAGAGAAAGAAAGAAATAGGCTATTGGTTAAGCTGAGTAACCTGATATGTCCACTGTGCGGAGGAGAGATCAAGAGTGCTCCCATTTTTCAAACCGTTCAGTTTAACCGGCCCAGTTATTCCAGCACCCCATGTGTCAAAAAAGGCCCCATAGTTCTGATGTGTACAAGTAAGATTGACATTAGCTTAGACAGTACGAAGAAATGACTAGGTCATAATGCTAGATCATATGGAGCATGTAAAGTAACAAGCCAATGCATATCACAAAAAATAATTTTCTCTGTTCTAGAAGAGAAGTATACTCAGAAAGGCTTAACCTGAAGTCCCACAGTTAAACTCAGGAGATCAATGGTGTTCTTCCCAGCCACAAGAGTGACAGGAATGTCCACAGTGACTTTGGCGTTGCCACTGTTGCCTCTTCCACTTCCTAAAAAGTTTGCAATAATTTTATAAATCAGTATTTTTTACTGAAGAAAAAACTTATGAACATGACAGAATGGCAAAGCGAGTAACAATTTGATGTAATCTGTTTAATATCAACCTTGATTTTGTACTTTCTGCATCCCAAAAAGGGACCTAGTGACAAGACACAAATTACTTTCATATTATAAATCTTTGTTTCCTCTTTCAAAATTGTAATTGGTGTTTTGAGTGCATCTGATGAAACTGGTTAATTCTGTGCAATTAACAGAATTTGATATAGGTAATAAAAAAGTTTTTGAAAGGTTTAAGGTTATATATTTAGGAGAGTTAAAAGTTTGGAATTTTGACCTGCAATTAGAAATATTAAGCTTCTGTTTTCAATCCTTGGTCACATTTAGTGGGAAGGTAAAACACTACCTTTTTCTATGTCCCTTCATACAACAACTTATAGCGTGTAGGGGAAAGAATCATGTTTGGAATCTAAAGGTCACATTTGACCATGACAGTGAGTGGGAGTTTTTTTTTTTTTTTTTCCCTGGCAAAATTTCAAAAATGATACAAAGAGCTACATGACCAATAACTGCAAGAGAGGAAATAACATATAGAGACATCCAAGGTAAGGTAGGGTACATGGTAAAACCTACACAAATATTTATAGAGAACATGTTATTATAAATGCAAGATTATCTATGCATATAATCAGTTGTCACTGCTTTAAATGTTATTTACCTGCAAGCTTTCCGTTGATAAAAGTGTGAAGGGCATGACCGAGTGATTCAATGTGAAGGATAGTCTTAGGGCCACCATCATCTTGAAGATCAATGCTATTAAATTTGATACAAAAAAGTAAAAAACCCAGAAAAATGTCATCTTGGAGAGATTAATTACAGGTCAGAAGATAGTTGCGTTAACCAAAAAGGTCACTATACCTCAATGAGTACCACAAGTAGTCACTTTTATCTGCTGTGGTATTTATTTGCTCAAGCAATCCGCCCTTTGTGAATGCATCAGCTTTTGAAATACCTACCGGTTCACTTATCCAACTCCATCCAGAGCTAGAACCTTCTAAAGAATTACTATCTTCTTTTAAAAATTCTCTTGTGAAGCTTGAAACCATAGATGGAGAATTAATCTGTCAAGCAGAAAGTTAAAACTTTACTAAATGCCACTTCTTGGACTACCAAAGAACATGAAGTTTCTTGACTGTAGACAGATTAATCACAAAAGAAAAACAATAAATGCAATTTTTAAAGTAACTCCAGCCAACAGAACTATCTATTTTAAATATATGGATCATCACCATCACATTTGTGAGGATCAGACATCAAAGAGGCCTTGTAACCATGAAACTGAAGTTGAGGAGGCAAACCTTTGCAGTATTAAGTACTACATTTTTGCAGTCTGGTAAAATGCTCACAGACCAGGCAGGCAAGCGATATGAATTGCCATTGAAATTTACTGTTGCTTCAGATGTGGTACCCACATTGGCAAGAAAGGCAGCACAAACAGATCCTGTCTGGTAAACTGCAGCCTGGGTTTAAATAGTAAAAGTTGCATGTTAATATAGAAACAGAAGAATTAGTCTTTATAAATCATATAAAACAAGTGGCAGTGCAGAAAACAAAGACTGCCATTAACACAAAACAGCATTTTGCTGCAATTACTAAACTCTCAGGAATTTGTGAAGGAATGGAAACTGGAGAAAACCATGAAAATGACTCATGGCACCAATAGATAATTATGCCAACACTATAGAGTCTAAACATAGCATCTCCAGGGATAGAAACTAACAAATTTGATATAACATGAGAATTTTGTGCAAGTTTATCCAGACATTATATTGTTATACATAAAGTGTGAGGACCAAAAATTTAATAAAAGTCACATATACCTCTAAATTCGAACCAAGTGATGTAATTTTAGGATCAGTAGCTATCAATGCTTCTTCGCAAAGCAATATGGCCTTATGCACATCTTTAAGGTGTCCCCACTTGGGCTGTCTAATAATTCCTGCATCATGTAATTAAGATATTTCTGGTTATCACACATAAAGCCTGATAACTGTACTTCTTGTCTTCTATGTAAATAAGCTCATTAGTTGTACATGCAAAACTGTTTATGTATCTTCTGAATAGCATGAGGGAGCTAGGTTGCATCAACCAACTGCTGCTAATATAAATGATCTAAATTATCACAAAAGTGCAACAAAAATGAATGATTCCATTTTCCCATCAAGAGAAGGTTGATGATGGAAAGTAGAAGGCTGCATACCATACTCATCTATTGGTGCATCATAATCATAACTTGTAGTGATGAATGGACCACCAGAAGTTCGGTCAAAGTTGGTCCCACCATGGTACTGTTTCAGAGCAACCAAAAAATTATGGCATAAGCTCATTACCATCTTTAATTCAGGGATATTAATCTTGAAGTATCATATAAAATTGAATATAAACTCCCTGTATGGATGCATTACCATATAGTAATTTTGTAATGTTCCACCCCGCTGGTAAAAGCGTGCCACGGCAAATGCAATATCTTCTACAGGTCTATAAGGCTTTGCACCACCAAATGATTGAAACCTACAAATTCAAAAAATCTGAAAAAAGTTGTGGGAGAGAAAAAAAGTAAAAGAGTAAAATAAGAAAGGTATAGACAACCCATAAGATCATATGTGGGAAAGCTTGCTCACCATCCGCTCCAATTCTCAGTCCAAAACTTTGGTTTCTGGTTAGAGTTTGGTGTGAATTGATCACAGTAAAATCCATTGCAAGTGTTAATCTGTAAGCAATAAATATGTCAATCAAGGAAGACTATTTTAGACAGAATAATAAGAAAGCTCCATCCAGGGAGGCAGGCAATCTAGTAAAATATAAGCTGCAAAACACTAGATGAGGACAGGCGAATAGAGAAAACTTACAATTGGGTCTGGAGCATCTGCTTGCTGGCACATAACCCAGGGAACTCCTGTATCGAGTGATATAGCCATTGATGCTGCCCACTTGACATAGGATTTACCAGCAGGACCATAGGCCGGCTCAATGTCACCATTACCATACTCATTTTCAATCTAGCATTAGAGAGTACTCTTTATTCTTTTACCAACAAGTATGCAGAGGGCCGCAAAGTTTATCATAAATCATAATATAAATATCAGACTATGTTTGACCATAATATGATAAAATCACCTGAGATAAAATAATAGGTCCTCCCTGGGATGCATAGAGTTTCTCTCGCTTCATCAAGTCCACAATTTTAGCAGTAAATCGCTGCATTTCTGCCTGAAAGCAGAGTTTGTGGTGGTAGTGAACATCAATTCAACCAAGCAACAGTTGAGAACAGAGAAAAGAATTACCTTGAATGGCTCATTATCAGTTCGGAACTGAATTCCGGGAATAAAATGCAACCACAGAGGGAACCCACTGTTCAAAAGTTAAATTTGATATGAAATTATGAACGAAACGACTATGGAAAAAGGGAAGAAAGAAAGATCGGAACTTTACCCATAGTTCCACTCAGCGCATGCATATGGACCAATCCGGAGATGCACGTATAGACCCGCTGCTCCCACTAGCTTCACAAATTTCACTAAATCGTTCCCGCCTTCAAAATTATACTGCAATATATCTAATTCATTGTTACTTTGCCTGAACGACGCCTTACCATATAAATATTTCAGAGGAGAAAGAAAAAGTCACTGCTTCCCACTATGATTTTTATATAAACCAATGGGGAAAAGAAAAGATAATAAAAAGGTACAATTGAGTTGAGTGGCATTTTCTTCTTCTCATACGTATTTGAGCAAACAAACAAGGCTCAGAATTCAGATATTCGAAGCAAGTAAAATATGAAAATGGTAACGGAACCTGGCCACGAACTGGTTCGTGCTTGTTCCAGAAAACATAGGTTTCAATCACATTCAATCCTCCATCTTTGGATTTCTGAATAAGGTCCGGCCACATCTGCAACAACAAGTTTACCTTAATTAAGTTCCAGAGTCAAGACACAGAAAGATAAGGCATGCATTTCAAAGAGAGAGAGAGAAAGAGACACCTCCGGTGTACTACGAGGGTAATGAATAGAACCAGAGATGAAGACGCGGCGCTTGCCGTCGATGACCAATGCACGGTGGTCGTAGGTGACATTGGCGGAAAACGATGTGTAGGCCAGAATGCCTAGGAACAAAAAGAAAAGGAACAGAATCTGTGTCCCTCTCATGGCCTTTTTGGGTTTCCCAGAGAACCAAATACCAAAACCCACGAAGGGAGATGAACAATGATTCCCTTCTGCTTCTTGTATTTAAAAGCCCAGATCTTGGTCAAAAACACACTTTTTTATTGTCGTGAAGCAAATGGTTAAAAAATAATGGCTTTAGACAACAGTTACAACGGATTGCTTTACCAAAAGAATGCTTGGCTTAATCTGCTACTAACTTTTCCGTTACATAAATGTAAACGTTGTTGCTTAGGCGCTTAAGGGAATCATAAGAGGAAGGAGTAGAGGTAAGAGATTGTAGAGCGGGAAGGGCACGCCACCTCAATTATATCTTATTATATGGGAAAGCATGTCAGCGTCATCGTCGTCTTCCTCTGCTCGTTTTTATTGTCTTGTTAGAGCAGAGCTTACAACCATGTGAGCTCATTAAGTTTACTGCTTTGGCTTATTTAACAGGAGGGAGCATTTGTTTTGGTTTGAAATTTGGAGTTTATTCAAGAAGAATCCAGAGGTCAGGATTGGATGTGGTTGGGAGCACAGGAACATGAGATTCTTCCTAACATTGTTTTTGTCAGCAATTGCGGTGGTGAGAACACAGAAGTCAGAACAAGAAAGTAGTGCTCTAGAAATTTTTTACTGTAAAATGCAACAGGGAAGTTCTATCTTTAATGGAGCTGACAAATGTAGTGTAATATTACGAATTTCCAGTAGTTGCTTTTCTGGGCTCGAATTGTCGAAAGTAAATCTGGTTTATAAAAATTTTAAAATTCATTCATGTATTTTATTATCTTTTATAAAAATGAAACCATAAAAATGATTCTAATATAGGTGAAGAGGGAAGTTGTCGTAATTTAATTCTCGTGAGAGCGAGAGAAGAAACACAATGCCCCTCCAATTAATACAGAGGTTCAAACAATAAGAATATTAAGCATGACAAGGACCACAATTGACACCTAAACACATTCTTAACTGGTTAACTTTTTTGAGAATTATAAGGATTATTTTAATAAAAGATTGATTTTTTAAAGTTAATTAAACGTAACAATAATGATTAATTTTTGAATTAAAAGGAAAATCAGAGTATCAGACACTGGTGACGAGGATAGAAAGAAGGTGCAAGGTGGCGATGTGCTGTAGAAGCAGGCGGGAGAGAGGCAAGAGCACCTGATGTCGGTGCAATTACGCGCGTTGTTGGTACCGCTAGTCCCCTACTCATTATTAAGCATCGCACTATGCTCCAAAAGTCTTGTGACCACAATCCACGTAATTTTACAGATTCTATATTTCATAAAGAGTTCACTTTTTTTTTAATTGTTAGTGGTTATTTTAGTTATTATTTTAAACTAATACTTTAAAAAAATAGGGATTTTGACATGTATGTAATATTTAAGCTTTAGAAGAATTCAAATTTTACAAAATATAATATCCCATAAAAGTTATCATTGGCCTTATGGGAATCAATGATCACCTTTTAAAAACAGATATTGATACTTGACAACTTAGTGTATTAATACATGCAGTATGCATTGTAAAAATCTTTCTTATTATTTACAGCATGTATGTATATAAAGTTCTGCATTGTTATTATAAATAAATAAAATTAAGCTCTAATTAATAATTATAATTTCTTATCTAGTAGTTAGTGCATGATTCTAACAATTATTAATGTGATTATTAGTACTATTTAATGTCATTGTCATTTCAATTTAAATTAAGGAATATAGGTATGGAAAAGTCACACACACACACGTATGTATATATATATATATTAAATTCTCGAATAAAAATATAAATAGTAGAAATTCTTAATATCATAATACCACATGATCAAAATTTTTCAAGAGATATTTGTCAATATATTATATTTTTATTAAAAAATTTAATAATAAATTCTTAAAAAGTATACTTAAATTTAATTTTGTATAAAAGAGCAAGTAAAGATTAATTCAAAAACTAGATGTTAAGATACATTTTATAAGAAATAATTATGAATAAAAGCCACAAAAGTACCGTAAATCTTTTACTAATTATATTTTATTAAGTGAGTAAAATAAACACATATTTACGTGTGGGGTTCAAATCTCCATTCTCATCAATTAACTAACCTATCAATTACTTGACTTTACGACGATTAATTTTACTTTCGCACACCTATTGTCCCTAAATGACAAAGGATTGTTCGGTTTCGTTTCTTCTCTGTTTCCCATTGGAAATACTAATTTCTGTTTTCCGCATTGATTGATTCTTTGAATTGGCTTTCTTTTTCTTTCTTTTTGAACCCTAACTCGTCTAAATTGACTCTTCACATCGCCCTTTCGAATGAACATGATGTTACAGAAAGTCAGTCATTTGAGAAATGAAGTTATTGTTCTAGTTAATTTTCTTTATTATCCTCTATATATAATATTAGAAATTTAGCATGATCAAACACAGCAAAATCCCATTCATAATTCAAACAGGTAAGAATGGTTGAAAGAGTTGTTGATTGGTAGGTGCATCATTGTCTCGTGGTCTTGGAGGTGGACATGTGGCAGAGGAGTGATCAAGAAAGAATGTTTAGTTCACCTTCCATAAATTTTTACATGTTTTTTTTTTTTAGTTTTATAACAATTATATAGTATCTAATAAAATAGAGTCAAATTTAGCTATATGAAAGAGGATCATTTAAAGTCATCAAATTAATGGTAACATATCTAATTATATAAAAATACAGAACAAATAAAGAAATTGATCTTATAGTATTTTTTTTTTTAGAAGCATCAAAATAAGTTTGATCTATCGAGTCGATGCCGTGTAATTCACCTAAGAGATGTGTTGGGTTGAGAGTTTCTTTTAAAAATTTATTTAATATACTTCTGTTAACTCGACCCGTTAACCCGCAAGTTCAACAAACCAGTTTACGGATTAAACAAGTTATCTTTTTTTTTTTTTTTCACTTACTCAGTCCAATGTTCCAATCCACTGTACTTTCCTATTTAAAAAAATTAACCTTAATGTATGTGTTGTGTTGTCTTTATTATTTTGTAATTTTTCATATTTAAATATTCTGTTGATAATCATATTCTTATTATTAATGAATCATTAAATTATTATATTATTCTACTTGTTTTAATCTATTGAAACTTGTTTTTATTTAGTTATTTTTTGGTTTATTTATATTGATATAAAAATTGATTGATTAAACAAGACATATACTTAAAGAAAATTACATTTGAATTTTTATAATTTTTTTTTTGTGGGTTAAAAAACTTAACCTACTTAATCCACTATGTGCAGTTAAAATTTTTAACCCATCACCAGATAATGGGTTAAATGAATTGACTCATTTAACTCACCAGTTCAAGTGGGTCAGCCCGGGTGCTCAGGTTGACCCACTTTGACACTTCTATTTTTTTTCTAACTCTATCATATAGTTGACTATTAGAAAATTTATATTAATAATATGATATAATATAATGAAGCCAGTTATGTAAATTCACTCTATTTTATTTCTGTAATTAACAATTTCTCCTAGACCTAATTAATGTATGATTCTTTTCAAACAGAAGCTTCCATGACGGTCCCAACCCACAATCTTCAACCTTCTGCACTGGTTCATTCAAAGTGGGTATGATGATGACACTGCTTAATGGAGGTACGTAAAAAATTTAAACTAGGCATTAGAATCTTGACCATAGTGCTCCTCCTACTTACTATTTATATATTTCCACTACTCTTTAACAAGAAAATACAGGAATTAGATCCCCTTAAAGAAAAAGAATGAGGAAAAAAAAATGGAGGGAATTAGGAGAGAAATTTTAAGATAGATTTATTATATATATATATAAGTACATGACACATTTTTTTAATAAGCATTTGATACATTGTTATTTTATGAGTGAGAGTATATCCGTGTTATTTTATAAAAAGATGATAAAGCTATATAAATCCAATTCCACATGTCTTCAAGTGCAGGCCTAACAAGATTCAATAACCTAACAAATCTTTAATTTCAGGTATTTGTGCATGTTAATGCTCTGTACACAATCTGCATAAAGAAAGTTAACCTTATCTGCTTAGCTGCATCCCACGATACCACTGCTCAATTAGCGATACACTTCGGTTCCAACAAAACACACATACAGGATTTGTCCATATCACACATTTCCAATTATTTTCGTTCACATTATATCATGTTCCAGATGCCCGGAATCCTTATTTGTATATTAATTCAAGATCTGGGATAATGCTTTGATATTTAAATATAAAAGATGATGAAGATAAGTACACCCAAAAAAAAAAAAAAGAAGTATATCATAAGTAACGCCAAGATTTTAGCAGAGAGCTTTCAGTAAGCTCAAAGAGCACGTTCAAGCTAAGCAATCATAAGCCCAAAAGGACATAAAGTTGAAAGCTGAGAGTGTAATTATGTAACGGACCAAAAAATCAACAAAAAAGTCTTGAACTTTAGTGTCTTCACTATCTTTACCTAAAAAAAGATAAAGAAAAAAGGCCAAGCAGAAGAAGTGGCTTCACTGTACTGAATCAACAAGCTATACCATATTACATACTCAAGTGGCTTCCCCGTGCAAGTTCTCGCTTTGAATCCTTAATTCTGTATTGATCAACTTCACGAAAAGTGTAAAACAAGATCCAAAGTCTAGCTGAACAGCTAGAAAGCATTATTATAGTGTAAAAGTTACAATGTTGAGAACATATTGTCCCCAAAATATAATTTTGATCCTTTGGCCCTTATCTGATGAGTAACTGTCTTGGCTTGTTATCCAAATTTCCTGTACTACAGTACTAGTTATATTGCAAATCGGAAACAATCACTTCGAGTAAGGATCATTAGAGTTATATTTTATCACACATCTGTTGAATATTATTTTTCCCTTTTCATCTTTAGCCTAGTAAGAATGAACTTTTCTATGTGACACTTCTTTTCTTGGTTGACTACTAGAATTCACTTTGGCTAATCAAAGAAACATAGGGGACTATTATTATGACAAACCCCAAGATATGAAGGCAGAGAGATGTATGTCTATGCACAAGCAGCCTCAACTGCTAAACTCTTGGTCACTCCTCTGCATGGATCCCCAAATGCATCAATTGACACTCCAATACTACAGCTTCTTGATCCGATGCAGGCCTATTGAAGTTCATTATGAGTCAGTCTAAAACTGAACTAAAAGATTCAAAGCAATTAGAGAAGTGATACAAAGATATCTGACCTCCTGTACAATGGAGAGTGCTCTGTTGCTGCTGCAGTGGCCATGGTTGAAGTTCCCACAAGTCCCATGAGGTGTTCCAAAGCTTGCAAATTTGATGGAAGAGATGACAAGATCGGCATAAGGGCACTCAAGTGAAAGTACAGGTCCTAGTTTTCTTCCTGATTCTGTGTCTGAATCCCACAAGTCTACAGGTGGTGGGTGAGATTCCGAAACATGTGCACACAGGCTTCCTATCTGCCTTGTAGCAATAGTAATTTGTGTTGGATCGCCTCCAATTTCCTCAAACAATACAATTATGTTGCCTCTAGGTCGCAACCATGAGCGTGGCACATGGTATCTGCAGGTAGTGTCTCTGATAAGATATAGGATTACTTACGGTTTTTCTCAAGTAAAATCTAACACTTACAATGCTTGTGATGGTTTTCCACAACTCCTGAGACATTTGGATCCAATATAAGCCCCTCTGTAATTACATGCGTCAGTGCAGCCATCATTTGGAGCATAATATGCGGGCCAGAACCGCCCAATGCTCTGTCCATTTACCCAAGCCTCCCCTTTTCCCATACCCGTGAAGTCAATTGCTACCGGATTATGGCCACGAGGAGTAGCAAAGGATGACTGATGTAACAATATTACCATTAGTCAGAACAAAAACAGTTGTGCTATAGCATTCCTGTAAATTTCATAGTATGTGAAGGACAGTTGAAAATAACAGATGCAAACACTGTGTGATGACTATGAGCTTAAAGTTAAAAATTGGAGTCACAGAGAAGAAGAGAGCAAAGAGAGTTGAAGCATTTGGATGCTGCTTACTGTGAGATAATCATTGCCTTATCTATCTACTAGAGAACTAGAAATTCCAAAATTGCTGCAGTTTTTAAGTAGAGTTAGGCATCCAAAATAAGACTACCTTGTACCAAGTCAATGGTTGCATCTTGGATAAAATACCATGTGAGTTCCACTGTCCAGAACTTCCACTAGACAGACCTAAGTATTCACCTCTAAGACCAACCTGCATCCATGAGTTGTGACAAGAATAAGTGGATTCTCAGACTTCAATAAAGAAGAGGAAAATAGAAATTCAATTGATTTCAGTTATATCCATCCCCACATCAGGCTCGTAGGTAGATAAAGTTGATTCATTTCATCACAGACTAATTGAGTTGATCAATTTACTGGAATTCAGTTTTTGATTTCTTATCATTCCAAATAGAATAGAAGATGTGAAATGCCAAAATATGAATGTCAATACAAGGAAAGCTTCTGGAGAGTTTTTCTCTTCTCTCAGTCTCTCCTGCTCCTTTCTTTTCATTCCTACTTAGAAATATGCTCATGCATGCATCGTCAACCACAAACCTTTAAGAGAGTCTTAAAATCCGTGCAAATAGTAAGGTAGTAAATTCAGAATGTTCTTGCCTTGTTAAGTTGTTCATTCCTTGGGAGGTGTGAAGTCACCATTTCAGCAAATAGAGAAAGAAAAGAACAGGCTTTTGGATAAGCTAAGACTAACCTGGTAAGTCCACTGCTGGGAGGTGAGATTAAGAGTGCTCCCATTTTTCAAACCATTCAATATAACTGGGCCAGTGATTCCAGCACCTGCCGTGTCAAAAAAGGCTCCATAGTTCTGATATATATAAGTAAGGTTCACATGAGCTGATATAGCATTGAGAAACGACCTGATCATAACGCTATAGATCACATGGAGCATGAAAAATAACATGTCCATGATGTTTTAAAAGCAGATTATATTGAGAAAAGGCTTAACCTGAAGTCCCACAGTTAAACTCAGAAGATCGATTCTGTTCTTCCCAGCAACAAGGGTGACAGGAACATCCAACACTTTGGCATTGTTGCGGATTCCACTCCCTGAAAAGTTTGTAATAATGTCATGGGTCAGTATTTTTAAACAATTCATGAAAGTTTCAATTGAAGAAAAAAAAATCTATGACCATGTCTATTAAATAATCAACCTTGATTTTGTTTCTCATCCATCCTTAAAAGGGCCCAAATTTTTAGTGACAAGAAATGCATCAAAATTACTTTCGTGATATAAATCACTGTTTTCTCCTTCAAAATCAACGGTATTGTAACTAATATTTTTGAGTGCTTCTGATGTAATTGGAGAATGATATGTATAATTTGCAGATTTATATTGAAACGTTTAAATGCTATATATTTAGGTGAAAAATTAAAGTTTGGTATTTTGACCTGCAATTACAAATTTAACTTTCTGATTCATGGTCACATTTATCAGGTAAGCAGAGACACCATACACCTTTTTTCTATTTCACTGATAGTGTGATGAGGAAAGAATCATGTTTGGAG
The DNA here is from genome assembly GCA_037074485.1 of Delonix regia. NCBI lineage: Eukaryota > Viridiplantae > Streptophyta > Magnoliopsida > Fabales > Fabaceae > Delonix > Delonix regia. The sequence goes on from CM073455.1 coordinate 11,980,810, forward strand.
GTGCAAATGCAAATTGGCAACAAGTTCAGCAGATAATGAGGAAATAAATCGGGAGTTTTTTTTTAACTGCAAATTTTCAAAATGATACTAGACCTACGTGACCAGCAACCTCATGAAACGAAACAATATAAAAGGACATACAAGGTATGATTAATAGAAAGACCAGAACAAATATGTAGGATGAATATGTATTGAAAGATGCTAGGTTATTCGCGCATATAATCAGTTCTTAATTTCTCATTGCTTTGATTTTAATTACCTGCAAGCTTCCCATTGATAAATGCATGAATGACATGACCAAGTGATTCAATGTGAAGGACAGTTTGAGGCCCACCATCCTCTAGAAGATCAATGCTAAAAAATTTGAAAGGAAAAAGCAAAATCAATAATAATGCCATCATGGAGAGGTTTATTAAAGGTCAGAAGATACCTGACTTAAAAACAGATGTCACCATACCTTAATGAGTACCACAAGTAGTCACTTCTATCTGCTGTTGTATTTATTTGCTCCAGTAATCCACTTCTTGTGAAAGCATCAGGCCTTGAAATACCCACTGGTTCACTAATCCAACCCCATCTCGGGACAGAACCTTCAGAAGAATTAATATCTTCCCTTGTGAAGCTTGAAATCATAGATGCAGCATTAATCTGTCAAACAGGAACTGCCATTAATGATGCCGGGTAACCATGAAATTGAAGTTGATAGAGGCAAACCTTTGCAGTATTAATCGCTACATTCTGGCAGTCTGGTAAGATGCTCACAGACCACGCAGGCAAGCTATATGAATTGCCACTGAAATTTACAGTTACATCAGACGCGTGGTCCAAATTGGCAAGAAAGGCAGCACATACAGATTGAGTCTGGTAAACTGCAGCCTGGATTTAAATATAAAAATACATATATTAATGTATAATCAAGAGATTAATCCTCTATGAAGCATATAAAACAAGTGAAAGTGCAGAAAAGAAAGACTGGCATCAGCACAAAGCAGCATCTTGCTGTGATCGCTGAAAGAAACATCATCAGGAACACGTGAAGAAATATGACAATTATTCACTGCACCAATATATAATTAAGCCAAAACTTTAACAAAAGGAAACTCCAGGGATAGAAACAAGTTTGGTAAAACATGAGAATTTCATGCAAGTTTATTCAGAAATTCTACCGTGATACATGGAGTGTGAGTACACTTTTAAAACAAGACCAAATATCATCATAAAGACCACATATACCTCTAGGTTCTGACCAAGTGATGTAATATTGGGATCAGTGGCTATCAATGCTTCTTCACAAAGCATTATGGCCTTATGCACATCTTTAAGGTGTCCCCACTTAGGCTGTCTAATAATTCCTGCATCATATAATTAAGGTATATTTGGTTATCACACATAAAATCTGTTAACCGTACTCCCTGTCTTCTATGTAAAGTAAGAAGCACATCAGCTGTATATGCAAAACTGATTTTGTATCTTCTGGACTGCATAGCAGAGCTAGGTTGCGTCAACCGCTGGTAGTATAAATGTATGTCTAAAATGCCAACAATAAAATTGCAACACAAATGAAAGATTCCATTCTTGCATCAAAAGCAGATTGATCATGGAAAGTATGAAGTCTGCATACCGTACTCATCAATTGGTGCATCATAATCATAACTTGTAGCAATGAAAGGTCCACCAGAAGTCCGGCCAAAGTTGGTCCCACCATGATACTGTTTCAGAGCAACCAAAGACTCTAGTTCAAGCTGGTTATCTTGCGGTAGCATTTGATATTGAACTGAAACTCCATGTATGGATGCATTACCATATAGTAATTTTGTACTGTTCCACCCCGCTGGAAAAAGCGTGCCACAGCAAATGCAACATCTTCTACAGGTCTATAGGGTACTGCACCACCAAAATCTTGATACCTACAAATCGAAGAATTTAGAAAAGGTTGCATAAACAAAATAGAGTAGAATGAGAAAGGGAATAGACAACCATTTTATGCAGAAAATAAGTCTCACCACCCACTCCAATTCTCAGTCCATATTTTTGGTTTTTGGTCAGAGTTTGGTGTGAACTGATCACAGTAAAATCCATTGCAAGTGTTAATCTGTAAGCAATACATAAATATATCAAAAATGATTGTAGACGGAAAGCTCTAGTCAGGAAGACAAGCATTCTTGTAAAACATATGCTGCAGAACACTTGATGTGGAGAGGTGGAAGGAGGAAATTTACCACAGGGTCAGGAGCATCTGATTGTTGACACATGTTCCAGGGAACACCTGTATCAAGAGACGTAGCCATTGATGCTGCCCACCTCATGTAGGATTGACCGGCAGCACCATAGGCGAAATCCACGTTACCATACTCATTTTCAATCTGGCGTTACAAAGTACTTATTTTATTATCAATAAATACGCAGAGGGTCACAGAGATTCTCCATTAGAAAAAAAATAATGACTATGGTTATTTATATCCTTTCTTTTCTAATAAAGAAAAACCAAGTTTGAACATATATTCAATAAAATTACCTGAGATAAAATTATAGGCCCTTCCTGAACCGCAAAGAGTTTCTCTTGCTTCATCAAGTCCACAATTTTAGTAGTAAATCGCTGCATCTCTGTCTGAAAGCAGAGGTCGCGGTGGTCGGTGAACACCAATCAACCAAAGAGCAGGATGAGAGTATAGAAAACAGAATTACCTTGAATGGTTCATTATCAGTCCGGAACTGAACTCCGGGAATAAAATGCAACCAAAGAGGGAAACCACTGTTCAAAAGTTAATTCAGATATGAAATTATGAACGAAACGACTATGAAAAATGAAAAAGGGTAGAAATAAAGACTTGAACTTTACCCATAGTTCCATTCAGCGCATGCATATGGACCAATCCGGAGATGCGCGTATAGACCTGCTGCTGCTACTAACTTCAAAAATGTCACTATATCGTTCCCGCCTTCGAAATTATACTGCAATATTTCTTATTACAATGGTGTTTGGTTGCTGAGGAAACATAATAAAGCATTGCAATTTTTTTTTCTCTTTTTACAATTAACCAGGTGAGCTAACAAACAAGGCTCAGAATTCACAAACACGTTCGGAGCAAGTGAAATATGAAAATGGAAACAGAACCTGGCCTCGAATAGGTTCGTGCTTGTTCCAGAAAACATATGTTTCAATCATATTCAATCCTCCATCTTTGGCTTTCTGAATAAGTTCCGGCCACATCTGCAATAACAAAATTTATTATTAACCTTCGTTAAGCTCAAGAGTCACGACACAGAATGAGTAAAGGCACACGCATTTGAAGAACACAGACAGAGACACACCTCTGGAGTACTACGAGGGTAATGAATAGCACCAGAGATGAAGACGCGACGCTTGCCGTCGACGACCAATGCACGGTGGTCGTAAGTGACATTGGCGCAAAACGACACGTAGGCCAGAATGCCGAGGAACCAGAAGAAAAAGAACAGAATCCGCGTCGCTTTCATGGCCTTTTCTGGGTTTCCAAGAGAACCCACAAAGAGGAAGGAATGAGAATGAAGAATGATTCCCTTTCGGTTTTGCTTCTTGTACTTAAGAGCCCCAGATATCTGTCAAAGGTACACACTTTTGCCGTGAAGCCATTGGCAGAGGAATGTAACTGCTACAATGGAGCGCTTTTCCAAACCAAAGTAGGTTTCTCAGGAGAATGCTTCGCCTAATCTCCTAATTCCTTATTTGTTACGCAATGCGAGCAAATACAAATGTTGTTTCTAAGGTGGTTTAAGAACTTGGAGAATGAGAAGGGAATCGAAAAATGGGAGAAGAATGGCACGCCATGTTCTCCTTTTAATGTCCTCTTGTAGCAGGAATTGCAGCTTCTAGAGCTCACAGCTTTGGCTTATTTTAAGGACGAAGACTACGAAACACCATGCTGGGTTTCATACCATACAACTTATTCAAATTGCATTTAAAGTATTATATATATATATATATATATATATATCAAGGAGGAAGTCTTTGAACCGCCAATACATCAAAGAGAAAGCTCGGTTGTATTATTGTGTTCAACAAGATACATATCAAAGACTCATCAATAGTATTTTTAAAGTTCATAAACTAATAATTGAAATATATGTTTTAAAAAATCATTTCTCTTTTATATATTATATATTTTGTTCGACTGCAATATCGGTATAATGTTACTCTTAATTTGCTAAAAATTGCGATGGTGAAAAGTGAGAAGAGTGAGAGAAGTGGCGAGTCATACACGCTACAAAGATTTTCTCACGCTTCGAGGACAAGATACAAAAAACATGGCACATGGAAGTCATATGGTTGAATTTTCAAGGAGAAGATGGAGGAATCTGTATTCATGGTCAGCTAAATGAAGTGCTATATTAATGTCCCAGACCGATTTTTTTTGTTCTATGTTAATGATGTTATGAATTTTTTGTGCTTGTGTTGATTAGAAGCATAGGTTTATTCTATATACCCGGCATAATAAATCTTAATTATTAGATATACACAAGAAAAATTCAAATCAACAATGGTTATTATAGTTTTTTGAAAATTAAATGAATTTAATAATTAAATTCATGAATGATTAAGATAACAATAAATCTTTGACGGTTGACTCTGAAGTAGTAAGCGCATTAATGTGTTTAATAACAATTTTTTTTCATCTAGTAATAATTATTAATTGATCATTTAGCAATCAGCAGTGAATTAATAATAATAAGAGTATATAATTAAATGTCATTTAGTGGCATTAATTATTAACATATCATTATTAATACGTTTGAGTCATTTTTAAATCGTTATAAATTAAACTATTGCATTTAATAAGGCATTAATGCGTTACTTTCCAGAAGTATTTTGGCCATCAGATAGGATAATTTTATAAAGGATTTTGTTGATGGCTGAACCCTTTTATAAAAAGCTCGACTGAAAATTTTAGTACTCATTCACTACTTTATAAAATAAAAGTATTAATGAAGATACAATGACAGTATTGATTTATTAAAACATGGTAATATTTAAGTACCCATTTTATTATCAAAATATTTATAAAACCAGTAATGCAATTATAGATTAAACAAAATTCCGAATAATCATAAAACTTATTTTTTTTCCTTTGCAAATAATATGATCATAATCTTTCACATCTTAATTTGACTCTATATTTTTCTTGTATCATTTACATTTTTCAATATTGAAAAAATTGATCACCCTATATATACTAAGATAGAGGATTGTCTATTGATAAAGGTATTTATTATTTTAACATACACAAATATGTTGGACTATTTTAAAACAAAGCAAATAAAAATATATTTTTTTTTCTTTCTGTTTCCATATGACTGACTTTGTGTTGGTAATTAGTTAACTTTAATGTGATTGATTTTGATTTCATTTCTGCCGTACCTAAGTGACAAAGGATTGCACAACTTTTATTTTATTTTTTTTATTTTCTGTTGGATTGACTTTAATTTGATCCGAAACTGGGATTGCTTGTGAATTGATTAATATGATTATTATTACCTGTGGTTTACGCACACGAAGGTAGGTCCATGGAGGCAAATCATCGATGATGGTTGGGTCATTCAAAAGGTGGAAATGGTTGTTCGTTGGTAGGTGCATCATTCACTCATGCTCACTCATAGACGCGCGCTTCATTGCATCCTCTAGCAAGATATGAGTGATAGTGAAAGTATCCTTGTTTCCCACTTCTTATATTTCTTTTCCAATTCAAATTTTTGACTTACGATGTATGTGATATATGTTACTATTATTTAGTGATGTTAAAATATCGTATAATATTAAGAGTTTAAATTTGTTAAAATATTATATAATATCTACTAAGGGATGTTCATTAAGTACAAGTAAAATAATAATTAAAAAAATTACTGTTAAATCTTAATCTTAGTTAGTTTTTATAAAAAAGGTTATATTATTATACGATAGAGCATATATATATTGAAAATATATTCAATAAAGACTTAAATAGAAACTTAAGATGTTATGAGAGAATATTTGTGAGTACTCTACAGTCATAATTTGAGAGGAATTTAGGCTATGAAAACCTATAATACACCTAATACACTATAAGTATCTCATACGATCTGTGATCCCAACCAAAATCAGATTAGCTCCACAACTAAAGAGAAATATGTAAGTTTCCTAATATGAATTAAATTATAAATGTATTTTTCATTTAACTCCTTAATGTGATATATTGATAGTTTACTAGATTAATGTCATAATGGATCGTAATATTTATAAATCAAATAAAAAATGATATCAAAGTGTAAACATCATTTTCTAAAAAAGAAAAGTAATAAAGATTAAATTAGTAACTTAAGTATAATAAAGGAGTGGAACGTAGGCTTTTTGATCTAGTTGCTATAGTTAAAAAAAATAATGAATTTGATTTTATACGATGAATAATATTACATGCATATAGGATAAACATATGGTGGGAGATTAAAATTTTAGTATATCACGTCTAATAACCTCATGCAACTTGAAAAAGAATAATTTTTTTAAATTAGTAGATTGCGTTAGAATATCCCACACAATCTAATATTCTTTTTTATTAAAAAAACTCAACTCGAACATGGTTTCAATCTCTTTAACAAGGAGTCATTCCATTAAAGAGTCCCATGGGGTAACTCCATGATACATGATAGATCTAAATGACCCATTAGGCAAACAACCAGATAATTGCATCAAGAATTGCCACGTGGCAATTTGTAATTGGTCCTGGATCTCACAAACGCCACTCGGCATTCTCCTAGTGGATAATACAAGGTAGGTTATTAGAATTTTTTTATTCCAAAAAAGAGTTACCTGACATAAAATTATGTCGGCACTTCTTCTCCTTGATTTTTCTTTTTTTTCCCTTCTTTTACTTCCTCTTTCATTGATCCATTTCTCTCTCTCTCTCTCTCTCTAATTGTCTATCTTAATGAAGAGTGTCCCACAGCAACCAACAAAGGAAACATTTTAAAAAAGAGATAATATTAGAATAAATAATAATTTTTAAAATTTTTTTAGATATCCTTTTTGTGTAAATTAGAACTTATATATTTTTTTATTGCGCATAATATTGGTCTGATAGTAAGTAAAAAAATTAATAAGAATTTTTAGGAAAAATTAATCTTTTGGTCCTTAGACTTTACACCTATTTTTAAATTAGCCCTTATAGTTTATTTCTTTTACAAATCACTCCATACACTTTTCTATATTTGTAAGTTACTCCTTGCCATCCAATACTTTGTTAAACCATGAGATGATGTGGCAAATGAAGCTTATGTGGACAATTTGAACTCTCTAAATTTACATGTCATTCTCTGATTTTTTTCCTTGTGACTTTTTCTGCTTTCTTGCTCTTTGCTTTTTCTTCTTCTGTCTCTTATGGCTACCCTTTTACACTATGATTTGGCGTCCCTCAACCATGTACATGTGGCTCTATGCCAAGAAAATAAAGAGGATTAGAATCAAGTCGAAGTTACCCAACTTGAATATGCGGTCAAAAAAGGGTCACAAGACAATCCCCGTCAACATTGAAGCGCTTGAGCTCACGATACGCTGACATTCTGGGCAAGATGATGAAGAGGAAGTCAACGTAGTCGTTGAAGTGGATATGACGGATGTCGTCACATTCATAGGACTTGTTTGAAAGTATTGAAAATAAAAACGAGCTATTAAGAAGGGACTTACTATTTCCAGAAGGCCTTCTTTGCCTATTACTTCCATTCTCACACGCGGTGTCATCACTGCTTCTCTGCTTATTCCCCTCTTCTTCGTACATCCTCGAGACATAATTGTAAGAATAAAATCTGTCCAATATGTGAATCTGTCCAAATCGGTTCTTCTTTCCCACATTCACTTGCTGCTTATAACTCTCCCTGCAGGCTTTCGAAATTGTGCCTTCATCTACAACTTTTGTTACATAAGCTAGTTCATATCTACAGCTAGCTTTCCCAAACTAAGTCCTCAGCTTTAAACCCAATGATGAGTACTGCTTCACTTCTTTAAATGGGGAGACTGTGGTAGTGGTCAAGGGAGTACCATGGAACTCTTTAAAGGCATAATCTTTTTTCTGTTTGGCCATTTTCACTCGAACAAAGATTATTCAAGCTTGAATCCTTCGACCCTAAAGACGAATCTAGTGTCACTGAGTGATAGTTTACTGGTAAGGTGTAGTCTTCTTTACTAAAAGAGTTGAAATTTTGGAGGTTTTCCACCATTTGTGAATGTGGAGGATGGTGAAGAGGAAGGAGCTTGCCTTAGAAGAAGAGGTCGTCAGCTGGTGAAGATGAAGAAGCTTCCATGTCTTGGAAGATTGAGGAGCACATTTAGAACTCAAAATCTGAAGGCTTTGGAGAAGAAGACGTTGAAGAATTATTATTATTATTATAGGAAAGGAGGAAGGTGGAGAAGGAGGTGATTTCTATGTTGTATTCCTTTTCATCCTCATCTGCTAGGAGTAGTTTTGTAGCCATTTTAAGTATTGAGTTGATTCTCTCTTTTTTTTTCTCTGTTTGGGATATACCCACATGGCTTATATGAAACTGAGCATTTATCATGGAGAAATGGTGATGGGAAATATTTTAGTACATGTTGAGGGATGCCAAACCACATGGTAAAGGGCAACCATGGGAGACAACAAAAAGAAAAAGCATTGAGCAAGAAAGCAGAAAAAGTCTGAAGAAAAATCAAAGAATGACATGTAAGTCTAAAAAGTTCAAATTGTCCACATAAGCTCCATTTGTCATATCATCTGACGATGTTTACAAGGTATGGCAAGAAGTAACTTATAAATATAGAAAAGTGTAAGGAGTGATTTGTAAAGAAATAAATTATATGGATTGATTTAAAAATAAGTGTAAAGTCTAGGGACCAAAAGATTAATTTTTCTTAATTTTTATGATGTTTAATAAATTAGAGTTTAGAGAAGCTTTTATGGATGAAAGAATTTTTTTAATATTCAACGAAATTAAATTTAATGATAATAATTCATATTTGAAACATGAATAAAAAGAAATAAAGCATGATACACATTTTTAAATAACATGCTAAAATTTGTGCAATATGAATGAAAGTGAAGTAATTAAATATGTAATCATGAGACTGATGAAATTAGTGTATTTAATTAAAATGCAAAGTGAAGCAATTAAGATTAAATAGGAAAAAAATCTTAACAATATGAAGTATATAGACAATAATACATTATAAAAATTAATTGATAAACATGTAATAAATGCTGCAACAAAATAATAATAATAAAATAAAGATTGATAGATTAGAGTTTAAAATAAATAGTAAATTGAACATATTTTGAGTTCTATGACCCAAAATAAAATATTTTGAATTCAGTAATTATTCAAGGTTATATTAAATTTTTGGGAGGAAATAGGAATGACAACACTAACTATATGTTATGCTATACTTTTAAATTAGAAGTTATAATTATCATTAATGATGGTGCAATAAGACAACCACCTCATTTGATGTTTTTAGATGCACCATATTTTACATATACATGATTTTATACTAGAGAAAAAGAATTTCAATTGAATCAGGATTAGTGATTTAAAAAAGGCACGAGAAGTAATGGAAAAAATTATTTAAGTAAATAAAATTATTCACATAAATAGTATGATTAATGGTAAATAAATGCTTAATATTGTAAGACATGCATTTAGTAATTTAAAATTATATATATTAATTAGTATAATGAATTAAATGATATTAAATATGGTAAGGAATTAAACAAGTGAAGAGTGAAATAATTATTTATTTCATTATAAAGTAGAGTAAAAAATAATAGTTAATGGAATAAAAAAAGAGATACTTAGATATAAGAAAACATATATACATAAAAAATGGAAGAAATATATGCCAAAATAATAGTTTTTTTTTTATTGAAATATATAATAATAATAATAATAATAATAATAATAATAATAATAATAATAATAATAATAATAAAGTGAGCATAAAGGGAATAATGTAATCCATAACAATATCACTGAAGGGTTTGAAATGAGCAATAAGAAGGAAATTATAATGATATATGCAAATGGAGAAATAATCAATATCGAAAAAAGTGCAACATTTATTTATGACATGATCAATGCTATGAGAGTAGGCAAAAATATCACACTAATGAGGTTGCAACAAGTTGTTGCATGAAAGATAAGGTTGGGACTGAATCAAATAGTTTCCCAACTAGTGTATAGACATTTAGTGTTGCTATGTCTAACTTGATATCAAGTATGTAGGCTTTGTGATGAAGAAGATATTCAATCTATGTGAGAGATAAATGCACGATTTGTAACTTGGCTGAGTTTTACTGAGTTATGTACATATATTATACAGTGGAAGTTGACTTGAATACAGGGAATAATCTGACTAATGTTTGTGTTCCGTCCATACTCATATGTTCAAATCAAGTTGATAGGGCCAATGAGCAACATCCTTGTTTAGCCTATATCTTGTTGACATCCAAACATTCACTTTACAACTCTTATATATTATAACTACGTGGCCCATATGATTAATTACACATCCCTGCCAAGTTTTTTATATAACTGACTACACTGTGTCTAATCCCTTTTCCTCCAACAATGACAAATGATATAATGGATGACTTTAAAGCAAAGTATGAATATGATACTCCCCTATTGGTGATGATGATGTTGCCTTGGGTGAAGGTGATGATGAAAAAGAGAGTGAGGATGATGCTTAGGGTGAAAATGAAGGTGATGATGTTATGCATAAAGGACTCAGCAATACTATGTTGCTTTGATAACTGCTTTCTTTAAATAGATAAATATGAATGTCATGATGGATTAAGAGTTCCCTAATATAAACATGAATGATAACCAAGAGATATGTGTTAGCATGTGATATAATGATCAAAAGGCTTTATGTTATGCAGTAAAAATTTTCTCAGTGCGAACATTTCACACCTTCAAATTATATTACTTATGTAAGAAGTATGAAGGATATAAATGCCTTAAGTATGGTCATCATTAAAATTAGAGAGTTCAAGCATACCATAAGGTCAATGAAAACCATTGGCAAATCATGAGGTATGGTCAGCCCTATATATGTTTATTAGTGTCACTTTGCTAAGACCATATAAAACTTGACTCAATTGTTATATCATCATTTGTTGTGCCAATTGCGGCCCAAAATCTAGGTGTGACTATTTAGCAAATAATTGAGCGGGCATAAATTATTTTTAGGTACACAGTTTTGTACAAAAGGCCATGAAAGGGGAAGCATTGGGCAATTGTAATAGCCTTAGGGAATTGGGAAAAATCTTATGTTATGTTACCAAAATGGATGAGAACTATGCAACACTTTACCCCAGGCTTATACTATCAATAAAGATTACCCCTAATCTAGTTTAAACGATATGCTAGTCACAATGTTCCACTGAGTGTTTTATACCTTTAAGCCATGCATTGAAGTAGTGGACCACTTGAAGCCATTGTCCAAATTGATGACACATTCCTTTATAGAAAGTACAAGGGCATGTTGCTAATAGTAACTTCACAAGATGGTGATAGGAACGTGGTTCCTATTGCATTTGCCTTAGGATACTATTGTAACATGTTAGGGTCTCAACACACTCTTCTTGTTACTGATTTACTGAGGCTAGAAATTCCATTAGGCAAGCCCAAAAAGAAAGCAGACAACTTCATGCCCATTAAAGAACCAATGTTAAATTACCAGGACCAACAATCTAGCTTCACAAATGTTAATCTATCTCTTTTTGCTTCACTTGCACACTTTACATATTATAAAGGTGTTTTCCCATTATGTTATGTTCCAACGCCACCATTACAATTTCCCTTCCCTGTTCTAGAACCACCTTTACTTCTTTTGATGATACAGCATGAGCCTTACAACTAGGGTCAATTACAACACTCTTAACCAATCCATTTGTGTTTAGTACTAAGTATATCAGTCGACATTTTGAAATCGGTGGATCCTTACACCAGCAGCAAGGTTTTATTACACCAAATTAACCAATCCCTTCACTTTACTCCCCAAGATAGGGTTTGAATTCACTATCAATTATTGCTCAATGTGACCCATCATTTGATGAAGAAGAAGAGGGAGGGGAGGAAGAAGAAGTTTAACTTATATTACACCAACCACTACGATTGAATTGAAGGCTTTAATATAACACCGAAAGTCACTACTTTGTTAATTAAATATTTCCGCCCAGTCGTATATCATTTATATGTTTAATTTGGTTCACTTATGGACTTTTTATGTTATTTGTACCCTTAATTATAACATAAATAATTAGTTATTGTTGAAGCAATCAATTATCAAAATATTTTTTTATTACATATATTAAATTTAATTTATTACTATAAATTTATATATATTTATTTTTTCAAAATTTATTTATAATTATTATATTACTATAAAATTAATTTATTAATTTTATAATTAATATATTACTATAAAAATTGCCAAGGTGCGTGAGATCTCCCTCGCATTCCCTTGGTAGTGTGTCTTGATTGGTTGCATGGGATAGTAATTTAAAATAATAAAAAATTATTCTTATTCAAGTTGCATGGGGTTAGCAAACACGATCTTACTACTATTTTAATTTATTGTCATACATTTATTGTATATGAATGTAATATTATTTATTATGCAGAGACATGCTCATTATTATTATTATTATTAATTCTAACAATATGATCAAAAAGACCCTTAATGTATAGTTTTTAATTGTATGCTATCATCAACCCTTTGTTTGTCAAGTTAACTTTAAAATCTCAAAGTTATGATAAATTTTAATGTCAAAGACTAAGTTAAAAATATAAAAAATGTAAAAGTTGATCTTAGAAAGGTGAAATAGTTATATATTTGTGAAATTTAAAATATAATAAACATATAATCATTAAGCTTTTGAGCTCTTAAAAGTTAACTACTTTAGATATTTTGAGAAAAATTAGTGCTATTTTTTGCTTATATGAGTTATTTTTTAAAACATCAACATTAGGATTGGTTACTAGTTCTAATTTGATACAAATTTAAATTTTAAAAAAAGTAATCATTTAGTCTTTATATTTTACATGGGGTTTCAAATAGTTCCTTATTCTTTTATTATTTTAAATCAATCTTTAAAGTTTCAAAATATTTCAAATCAATCCTAACACTTGTGACACCCCTCAAACCCATAAAACCACTCTCAACTATACACACACACACACACACACATATATATATACATACATCAAAGTTCCTCCATCAAGGATGTGTAGTCATGAGTGATATGTTCTATATCATTATGATGAAATTTGTGAATGCCAATGTAATACTCGTCAATTTACTTACTTAATAGATAAGTTTCGATGGAAAAAAAAATTAATATGTTTAATAAGACAAAGAAAGTAAGAGAATATAGATGGAGTAAAAATTAAACAATTATGAAAGAATAAATTTCTCAAATAGTTAATGAATACTAAGATATTTAATACATGATTACAAAGCTTGAAATTGAGATTGACACACATGGTTTTGACTTTCCTGTGTTTCTTGGAGGACCCAAATTCAAATCTCCTCATAGGCACCTTTAGAAATATTCTAATTCTTTTAAAATTTTGCCACATGTCTCATGCAAGAAAATTATGTAATTGCCCTTAGTCTAATTTTTTTCTTCTTTCACATTCTTCCTCACGTATACACGTACGACAATAAGCTTCATGAATCTCTCTCCTCTTTTTGCTCTGATTTAAACATTTCTTCATCTTCTCCACCCTTTTTCAACCTCTTCTATCATTATTCTGGCTAATTCCAACATGGTTCATGCAGGAATTTCTTAGAATTCCAGCAAAGGTCCCTTCATTCATCTCAACAATGATGAGGTGCCAAAAAATGCCAATTGGATGCGATTGAAGAAAGATTCCTCCAAATTGAGTTGTGCATCATCCATTTGGTGAGTAATATATCGTTTTCTATCTATGCTTTGTGCTCAATTTCATCATCTTAGGCCTCAATTTTGCAATCTTGGTCCCAATTTCAAATTTTCCTAATTATGTGGCCTAGGGTGCCATAAGAGGAGAGATTGAACATAATTGGTAAGGGATTCTTCAAATTGATTTGTGACTTTGTTTCTTAACACCCAATTTGTTTTTTCTTTCAATAATCTGCAATCAATTTTTGAATTTGGAGTCTTGATTTGGAAGCCTCTCTTTTCAAGGTGTTAGTGGTGTAAATTCAAAATCAGGCTTGATTTTGGTGAGATTTCTCCATATTAAGTTAGAGTTTTAGTTCTTAGATGAATTATGAGTATTTCTCCTCCAATTACCATGTGAAATTACTAGTTTTTAGTCTCCAATTTCACACCTTGTCTTGGCTACACGAAATGTGTGATGGGGTAATGAGGTTCGAAAATCTTAGACCAATTTTTTCCAAGAATCACTACTAGAGGAAGAAAAGTGATTAGAAGCTACCATCTGTAATTTTCTTAGTTCTTTTTAAATGAAGGGATGAGAACCTTATAGTGGTTGACTAAATAACCCTAAATAAGTAATTTAATTGATGATTAAATCTTGAATTGTGATTAGGGTAATTTCCATTTTTTTTTTTTTATAATGTTAGGCAATACATGGTTAAGAAAGAGAAAGTATTTTAGGTCCTATGTATATATAGGATAAAATACATGAAAATAGAAATAAACAAATAAGCAATAAATAAATAAAAATAAGGTTTGAACTAAGGTGGTGAAATTTACTTTTGATATTGGAAGGTGAAAGGTTAACACCTCATCTTGAACTTAAAGATAATTGATACATGGTGATTAGATAAGAATTGGGTTAGCGGTTTGGAAGTCATTTGAATTAAGGAATAATTTTTGATATGGGAAGTTAAATATGCATTATTTTTATTATAGGACCATAGGCATTGGCTTTGTGATCAAGTGAAATAAGAAAAGAAACATTTGAAATACAATTATTATGTATGTACCTTCCAGGAGAGGAAATATTGTTAATCATACTTGTTTTTAGTGTTTTAAACTGCTCGTTTGTGAAATATTTTTGTTTTATATACTCTGGTGCCTTGGGAACAGGTCTTTTGAATTATTATGTTAATTTTGACATTTATTTGCATTCTCTAAAATTTAAGAAATTTCTTTGTAATATTCCTTTGTATCTAAATGATCATTTTGAACAATTTACATACTAAATGATATTTTGGGAACTTTCAAAATGATTTTATAATCGTATGAATTTCTAGAAACCATAATTTTGCCATTTAATTATTTTTTTATTTATATATACTATTATGGAAAATATAGTTTTTTTAAATACATCCAATACAAAATCTTGTAACTAATGACAATAGATGTTGACCTTGGTGTACCATAATTTGTTTTGAACCCCAGCTAGTTATAGTGTTATTAGCCCCGTGTGTGATGGCCACCACACATGGATATGTTCTTACTATTTGTGAGTCATATTACTTAACTCTGACTACTATCTATATTGTGATTCCTAGCCTAGAGTTAGTGTTTGTTATAGATTTTAATCATTCTGTGAGATATTTTCCACTTCGGTATTACCCATTTTAAAAATTATTTATGGATTTCAATTGCTTTTAGAATAATCCTTTTTGCAAAGTATCTTTGAATTTGCTTTAGCTTTACAAATTTTATTATACAATTTATGACTTTTCGTTTGTAATAATTTTGGCACACGTAAGTTTGATGCATTTTGAACTACAAAATGATATGATTGTGAAAAACTCTAGATGTTTGCCTGTTCCTTCCTGATATGGTTAATAATATTTGTTGACTAAATTAGTTACTCATCTCTTCACTTGTTGATATATTTTTTTTTTAGAGTAGTGTTGATCTGGTTATCACTCTGTGGTTTAAAGACGACTGAAAGACTTATTGGTAAGTCATGCATTGTTTGCGAGGGCAAAATGTCATTTTTATTTAGTTGTTAAACGTCCAAAAATATTTTCTTTGTACTCTAGTAGCTCCATTGTCACAAGTAGAAAGTTCAGTACGTGTAGGCTTGAGTTAATTTTATGATATTGGAAAATTGAATTGGATATTATTCATATCTATCATTATATTAGTATTTAGATTAGTTGGTTTATCACATTTGTTTAACTTACGGAGATGAGATTTACCTTATTCTTCATGCCAGCTACGCTTTGTTACTTGGGGTGTGACAACCAATGTAATTGCATTAGATTTATATGCCTTTGTCTTCATTGCTTGTTATTTCTACAATAAATAGTTTCATTCATTGTATTGAATCAATAGCATCATGCATCACATCCTTTTCAATCTTGGTTAATAAATAAAGATCCCATATTAAGTTCCTAACTTCTTAAAATCCCATGGTCATATATTTGTAATACCCAAAGAAAATAATAATAAAAATATATAATAATTTTTTTATTTTAAAAGTTGAAGAAAAGGAGAAAATTCACTTAAGATAGGGATGAGATTTACATGATAATAGAATACTTAAAAATGAACTTCAAGAAGCACCAAATATAGATGCAAATAAAATTTTATCTAAGATAGTAATTAACGTGAGTACTTAAGCCTTATCATGTGTATTTCCAACACTTATAACTGAATAGCGTAAGGGAAATAAGTATCTTTAAGGAAAAATTTGATCTGGTAATGCAAAATATTCCCGATTTAAACTACTAAAATGCCTTAATTATGTCATTTTTGCCATCATACTCCTTTGCTCCTCGTCATTTTTCAGTTCCTTATTGTGTTTGTTACCACTAGAGAGTTGAGCATTTTTTGTCATCGTTTGTGGCCACTAAAGCACGACCACCGTTGCAGCCCCTCTGCCGGCCTTAGCACAACCTCCACTAGCCTCCAGGTGTGCCCATCTCAATCATTTCTGATCGATGACCTCAATTTACCTCTTGATTTTGGAGAGCCTTTCAAGAGGCCCTAGGTACTCGATTAGATCTTAATACTGCTTTTCATCCTTAAACAAATGGGCAATCTAAGCGCACCATTCAGATACTAGAAGATATGTTAAGGTCTTGCATTTTGGACTTTGGAGGTATTTAGGATACTTATTTTCCTTTGGCAAAACTTACATATAACAACAGTTATCAAGCTAGTATCTAAATGGCACCTTTTGAGGTGCTGTATGGTAGGTGATGTCACTCTCCCATTGGTTGTTTTGAAGTTAGTGAAGCGAAGGTGTTAGGGCCTGAACTAGTCCAAGATGCAATGGACAAGATAAAATTACTTCAGGAAAGGCCACTGGTTGCTCAAAGTAGGTAGAAAGCTTATGTGGATAATAGACAGAGGAATTTAGAATTTTCAATGGGTGACTAAGTATTTCTTCGTGTGTCTCCTATAAAAGGGCTGATGAGGTTTGGAAAGAAAGGGAAGTTAAATCCTAGGTATATTGGGCCATTTGAAATTCTAGAAAGGATTAGTGTAGTGGCATATTGCTTAGCTTTACCTCCTAAATTTGCTGAAGTGCACCCTGTGTTCCATGTATCCATGCTTCAAAAATATTTACTAGACCTATCTCATGTGTTAGAAATGCAAGACATCTCGTTGGATGTTAAGTTAACTTATGAAGAAGTTCCCACGACAATTCTGGATAGGCAAGTTAAGAAGCTTCGTTCAAAGGAGATTGCATCTGTGAATGTCTTATGGCGTAATCATTCTTAAGATGAAGCCATATGGAAAATTGAGGATAATATGTGGGCCAAATACCCTTATTTATTTCAAATCTAAGGTATATAGGTGTTTTAATTCAAAGATCGAATTTCTTAAAATGGGAGAAATGTAATACCCAAAGAAAATAATAATAAAAATAAATAATAATTTATTTTATTTTAAGAGTTGAAGAAGAAGAGAAAATTCACTTGAGATAAGGATGAGATTTACATGATAGTGAAGTACTAAAAAATGAACTTCAAGAAGTACTAAATAGAAATGCTGATAAAATTTTATTTAAGATAGTAACCAACATGAGTGCTTAAGCCTTATTATATACATTTCCAGCATTTATAACTAATAGAGTATAGGGAACAAGTATTATCAAGGAAAATTTTGATTTGATAATGCAAAATATTCCTGATTTAAACTACCCAAATGTCTTAATTATGTCATTTTTGCCATTAAACTCCCTTACTCTTTGTCATTTTTCCATTCGTTATTATGTTTGTTGCTACTAGAGAGTTTAGTGTTTTCTATTGCCATTTGAGGCTACCAGAGCATGTCCACCATCACAGCACCACCGCCGGCCTAAGCATAACCTCCACTTGTCTCCAGGTGGTCGAAAATAATGCGAAATTTCGGCGAATGAATAGTGGCCAAGTTTTAGCTCAAAATTCATGAAATTATGTGCATTTTACTCTGATTTAGCTTAAGAATTTGGTTTTTCTATGCATTTCAACCAACTCTCTACCTTAATCACTAATCAATTTGATCAAAATAGCCTTAGATTGAATAACCCTAATTCACGATACTGTTCACTCAAAAAAGAGGCAAATTTGAGCTCAATCCAGAGTGGTTGCTTCAAATTGAGTTAGAACTTCATATCATAGGTAAATTTCACATCCTTCTCCCTTGGAATCACTGATCAATTGTGAGTTTTAACTTCCAGATTGAAAAACCCTATATTATTGGTGTATGTGTAATCTTGTAAGGAGGTGAAAGTCGAATTTTTGGGGCTAGCTTCTCAAATATTATTATGCATTTTGGAAGTGATTTAAGATTATTGGAAATTTTAATTTGAATTATAAGTTGAATTGCTAATTTTCCTTATTTTTCCTCGATATTTTATAGAGAAAAAGAGAGGAAATTTGAATGGGAGTATATGGCTTGATCAAATAGCAATGAACAATAATACAAGTCAAATGAAGGATTTTGGAATTTAATTGAATAATCTTTATGGTGACATTGGTGTTGATGGTAGGTTATTGAAATTTTAATAAGTGCATAATAGAGTACATTGAATAAAAGTAAAGAACATGAGCATTTTGGGATATTATCAAATAATGTGGGCCAAAAATTTGATTTCTTAAGATTTTGTGAAGTAAAAAGGGTAAGTGGAATTGAAGAAGTTATAGGCTAAAATTATTCATGTATATTGGAGGTTAAGAGCATTTTATTTAATATTACAGGTAGCTAGGACAATTTTCAACAAGGAAAGTGTAAACAAGGTTAAAGAGAAATTGGTATAACCCTCTCAGGTGAGTAAATATTACTGGCAACACTTATTTTCTATATTTTGAAATTTTCCTTTTTGAAATAGTGACTCTTATACACTATAGTGCCCTGAGAATAGGCTTTATAAGAAAGACTGTTTACTTTTAAGATTTATTCTATTTTCTTCAAAATTCTATTGGACATTATCATAAGTTCATTTACATTGTATTGATTACTGTATAATGATTTCAATACTGTTTGATTGATTGAAGTAGAAATTTGAAGTCTTACTGTTAAGAGATAACTACTTTATTGATTGATTTCTATATATATTAAAATGAAAGGGCTTTATATGATTTCTAAATGCTTTTTGAATGAAGTTGTTTTCTGAAATTTTATCTCATACAAAACCCTATAGCTAACGACAGTAGTCGTTAGCCATAGTACACCATGAACTATATTACTGTATTAAGTTTTTATGTCATACCACTGATTGTATGTGAGTCATTATGCTCACCACTACTATTGGACTGTACTCTTACCACTAGCAAATGTTGGTATATGATTACTGATCTACTGTTTAGTTCTGTGGGATGTCTTTCTACTGAAATGTTTGAAGGTTCAAGGTTTATAAATGTTTATTATTAATTTTCTATTTTGCAAAAGGATTGTGAAATATTCCATCATCCTTGTATGTTCCCCTCTTAGTGTAGTTAGGGATATTTACTAACTGAGTGATTGTCATTCACCCTTATTTCTCTACATTTTCCAAATAGTAGTATACACCTTGGACCCTCATCCATAGTTTAGCATTAGGATTGTTTCCTTTTGGTGAGCCTTGCATTGTCTGCAAAGGCAAGAAATTCTTTTGATGTAAATATAGAACATATAAATGTATTGATCTCTAGTGGCTCTATATGTCACAAGCAGAGTTTTGTAAGTTATATATATATATATATATATATATATACATATATTGGATTGTTTGATTGAGAACCATTGTCAGAGCGAAGCTCTCTCTCTATATATATTTTATATGTGTGGCTATCTGTAGAGATTTTGGAAAGTCTAAAATTTATGGGAGACTCTGCTAAAATTTCCACATAAAAGTCACATAATGTATCAAATATTTATCTTCACTTTCTATAGATTATATATGTTCACTTATTGGTATGACTGTGTATACTCTGTTGGAAAATCTATTATTATTTTATTCAAATTGTATGATTTATTGTTAGTTCACAAAAGGTAAGGTATGCCTTACTCTTCGTGCCAGTCACATCTCTTATTGAGGTGTGACAATATTGATCTACGCAAGACATAAAGAACCTTAATAAGTGGAAGAGCTAACTTATAGGCTCTTTTTATTTTCATATTAAAATGTTTTAACAATGTTAATGGTCAATTTAATAGCATAATTTGATTTGAAATTTTTTAAAAACTATAAGGATTGACTGCAAAAATATATAGGGATTTATTTGAAAACTTATGTAAAGTATAAGGATTAAATGATTAACTTTTTCTTAAATTTTTTAAGATTTCTTTAAAAAATTGTTTTTATCATAACAAATAGCACAACTCAACCTTTGAAGTTTTAAACCTCAATTTCTATTAATTATGTGACTATTAGATGTTAATATAATAAATGATTAACAATTTATTTTTTACGATGATTCAAGACAACAAGGTATTATATTATAAATTTAGATACCATTATTATAATTATATTATAATTCATGGATAAAAAGTGTTTTAACATCTAAAAAATAAAAGCACGGTTTGCTCTATGATGAAATGAAAAAGTGAAAAAGTTGAAAGGAAAGGCTTTCATACAAATATGCGGACCCAAATTCTATTTTGATCCTTTACTTATTAATTCATATCCATTTTAATCCTCTACTCATTATAATTTTTATTTCAGTCCTCCATTCAATCCAAAATTATTCAAATAGATCTTTCTATTTTCTAACCCTAACTAAACATCTAATGTGGTGCGTTATTGTCTAAGTTGGCATGCTAGAATATGACATGGAAAAAACTGAGCAGCCCCTTCATCAATATCAACATCTCACCCTATGAACTACTCATCCTCTCAACACCTCCCTTTATTTATCTCTATTCGTCACTTGAACATAAATGCTTTTTCTATCATCTCGTCACTCTTTTAGCCAAAATAGATCATCTCTAGTTATTGGAAATTCTCCAATAATTGGAGATGATTAAAATATATATTTTTTTAATTTAATAATAATAAATTAATATTTTATTAGAGAATCTCCACGAATTCCTCTTTTAGCTCACTCAACCTTCATCACTCAGTATATGAATCTCTTTCTTCTCCTCACTCTTTCCCCATTTGCTTATTGCCTTTTTCTTGTTCATTGATTATGTTTTGTGCCTCCTTCTCACACACACTCTCAATTTTTTTCTATTTTGTCTACCTTCCTTATCTTCTCTAGTATCTTCTTCCCCTTCTACCCGTGATGCCTCCCTCTCTCTTATTTTCTTCTTATATTTCTTCTTCCTCCCTGCTCGGCTTCTCTCTCCATAAAGCTGTTGCCTTTCCTCTTACTCACACTCCTTTTCTTTGTTTGGCTGATAACTGTACTCCCCGTGGCATTGACATCCATCAAATTAGTGAAAGTGGTGGAGTATAAATTAAAGTTAATTTTGATAGCATTATTAGTAGCAATTAGATAGAAATTTTGACTAAAAAAAATCTTGAAAATAAATATCGTATTCATTATTTTATCCAACTAAAGACCTAAAGCTACCTACAAGGTATATTAATGCTTTTTCTTTTTAAAGTTGGATAAACTAATTTTAATAAATATGTAATCCTCCATTTTAATATAGTTCTTTCATCATTTATCTACAGATTAAGTGTAACTAATAAATGCTCATTCTAAGTTTTACAAAATGGATACTGAAAAACTACATCATAATAGGCTTCCAAACCCACTAAACATTATATGTTAGGTATTAATTTACTAAAATACAAAATTATGATCTAATCAAACCACTGAGATTAGATTGCTAACATAAATTAAATCATGTAATTATTCAATCATAGAATATAATATATGAATAGAAAATATAGGGAGAATAGTTGTCAAAATCTGACCTAATGAAAACGACATAATTATGGTCTGTGCTGGTTGAGTCAAAATATTTCAACCCCAAATTCCCAAGAGTGTCTCTAAGTGTTTGACGGCCAGAGAGAATGATTGTAATTTTGTGTGTGTAAAATTAGGGTTTTAGTGTGCTATTTATAGATTTTTATTTTAATATTATAATTAATTAATATTATTAAAATAAAATCTTTCATAATCTTTAAAATCGTTTCTTATTTAATAATAATATAATTAATTAATATTATTAAAATAAAATCTTTCATAATCTTTAAAATCATTTCTTATTTAATTAATCAGAAAAATGAGCCTATTAAATCTCTTTATGTAATAATCTCAAATTAGTAATCTGACGGGATGATTACTAATGCTATTGGGCTGTGGGTTGGGTTTCTGCCCAATGAGCTTGTGGATAATCGAACCACCATCGATTATCTACAAATTAAAATAAAACTCAATCCATTCATAGTTTACAAATTATAACATTAATTGCCTAATAAGCAATAACAAGATATTAATCTAATAGAATAATTAATGCTAATCCATAAAATACTAAAATTATTCTAACAATCTCCCATTTGGATAGCATTAATTGAATTATTAGGTCAATAAATGAATACATAATCAAGCAAAATAATGTTCACATAAACACATGGATGTGTGTATATTTATAAACCATACAAAATTCAGAAGTGAAGCTATACACAAAGATCATTGAAACTGATAGGGAATCAAGTGACATTAACATTTCCATAAATAAGTTTCATTATTTGAATAGAATGGAATACAAAGTAACATTCAAGATGTCATATTACAATTCAAAAGCCCTTTAAGAACTTAATTCAGACTCTCACTAAACCAAGGCTACATTAAAATTTTTAATAACACCCATGTGAGTCACATGATTCTTAAAGACTCCTACAGGTAAGCCTTTGGTCAACAGATCTGCCAACATATGTTCATCAGGAATGTGAACCAAACGAGTCTAAAATTTCGCAACTTTTTCTTTGACAAATAGGAACTTAACATCGAAGTTTTTAGTGCGACTAGAGTTCCTATGATTTTAAGAAAAGCTAACAACAGATGAACGATTGCAGTATATGGTTAGAGGTCATGATATAGAATCAACCAAATACATGCTAGATATTAGTTTCCTCAATCATACGGCCTGGCAGGTAGCCTCATAACATGTGATATACTCTGCCTCCATAGTTGAGGTAGCTATTACTGATTGCTTACAACTCTTCCACGATACAGCTCCTCTAAACATCATAAAGATATATCCAGAAGTGGATTTACGATCATCTACATAAGATGCATAATCAGAATCTGAATAACTCACAATTTCAAGTGGCTCAGATCTCCTAAAAGTAAGCATATGATGATTTTTACCTTGTAGGTACCTCATAACTTTCTTCGTAGCCTTTCAATGATGAGGACCAGGATTACTCAGGTATCTATAAAGTACGCTGATAGCGAAAGCAATATCAGGTCGTGTGCATACCTGAGCATACATAAGGCTGCCAACAGCAGATGCATATGGAATCTTATTCATTTTAATTTTTGAATCATCATCTTTGGGACAAGATGATCTAGACAACTTTTCACCTTTCATACAAGTGTAACACAAGGAGCGCAAACTTGCATATTAAATTTCTGTAGCACTCAATCTATGTAGGTTTGCTGAGATAAACCAAGAGTGCTACAAGATCTGTCATGGTAAATCTGAATTCCTAAGACAAAAGAAGCTTCACCAAGATCTTTCATGTTAAAGTGGCATGACAAAACATGTTTGACCTCATTCATCATAGTTATTGAGTTATTGACCAACAATATGTCATCAACATACAGCACGAGTATCATGAAGTTGTCTCTATCAAATTTTTGATAGACACATTGATTAGCAATATTCTTTGTGAAACAAAGTGAAGTGATTATCTTATCAAACTTCAATTACCACTGTCTTGAGGCCAGTTTAAACCTATAGATGGACCTTTTCAACTTGCACACTAAGTGCTCTTTCCCTGTTTCAGTGAATCCGTCAGGTTGTGTCATATAAACATCCTCAAGTAAATCGCCGTTTAAGAATGTTGTTTTGACATTTATCTGATGAAATTCAAGATCCAATTATGCAACAAGAGTCATTACAACTCTAAAGGCATCTTTAGTAGATATGGGTGAGAATGTTTCCATATAATTGATTCCTTCATTCTGATTATAGCCTTTAGCTACAAGTTTGGCTTTGAATCTTTCAACTTCACCATTGGCCCCTCTTTTGGTCTTAAAGACCCATTTGCAACCAACAGGTTTGCAACCATCTGGTAACTCAGTCAATTCCCATACATGGTTACAAGACGTGGAGGACATCTTATCATTCATAGCCTCAAACCACTTAGATGAATGAGATTCTGACACAGCCTCATCATAAGAAACTGGATCTATGCCATCAACAACGTCTGACTCAAATTCCAGTAAGTACACTATGTAATCATATGAAATTGCAGGTCTACAAGTCTTCTGTGATCGTCTTAAATTAACGACTGGTTCTCCTACATTAGCTATAAGAGCTTCTACAATAGGATCAATCGGATTCTCAATAAGAGTGTCATCTTGTATATCATGATCCATAGGTAAAGATGGCAATGATGGTATGTGTAAGATGGTATCCATACAATGTAAGTTGATTACTCTAGAGACACCACTCCCACTGTCCAAGTCATCCTTAAAATAAAATGCTCTGTCAAATTCAATGACCCTAGTAGTGTAAGTGGGCCAATAAAATTTGCATCCACTAGATCCTAAACAATACCTAATAAAGAATCCGCTAACAGTCCTAGAATCAAGTTTCTTGAGCTGCGGATTACAGGGTCTTACTTCTGCTCTACAACCCCACAAGCGAAAGTGCCTCAGACTAGGCTTCTTACTAGTGAAAAGCTCATATGGTGTCTTTTCAACCGACTTACTTGGAATTTGATTCAGGATATAGGCTACTGTCTTAAGGGCATCACCCCATAGAAATTTTGGTAACAAAGAGTAACTGATCATACTTCTGACTATGTCCATTAAGGTGCAATTATGCCTCTCAGCAACTCCATTTTGTTGTGGAGTGTCAGGCATAGTATATTGAGCTTCAATTCCTTGCTCTTGTAAGAATAGAGCAAAAGGTCTAGGGTTTCTTCCTGTTTTAGTATACCTCCCATAATATTCTCCACCTCTGTCTGATTTTACACTTTTGATTACCTTCCCAGACTTTAATTCAACAGCAACCTTAAATGTCTTAAAGGCATTTAACAAGTTAGACTTTTCATGCAGCAGATCAATCCAGTCAAATCTGGAATAGTCATTTATAAAGGTTATAAAATATTTATAATTACCCATAGCAGCAGGAGTAATTACTCCACTAATATCTATGTGGATCAATTCTAAAATAGTCTCAAATCTATTAGCCCCTTTCTTCCTAGCTCTAGCGAAAAGTTTTCCCTTAATGCAATCAACGCATGATTTAAAGTCAAACAAATTTAGGTCATGCAATATTCCTTGTCTAACCATCATTTCTAATATCTCTTTGGAGATATGACCTAAATGTCGGTGCCATAACATGGAAAAGTTCTCATCAATTCTTCGGCATTTGTGTCCAATGACAGTATGAATTGATGCCACAGAAGTAGAATTTGAACAAACATTTGCATTCAAGCAATATAAATTGCTCATTAATCTAGCAGTTTCAACAATGACTAAATTAAAGTAAACATCAATTCTGTCATTTCCTTGCCAAAAGGAATATCCATTTTTGTCTAATACAGAACTTGAAACCAAATTTCTCCTTGAAGAAGGTACATAGACAATGTTATATAATGTTAAAGTATGTCTAGAATACAAGTTCAAAACTATTGTTCCTATGCAATCCACTGTATCTAAACTTCCTTCCACTCCCAGAATGATCTTTTTCCTCTCATTTGGGCACCTCCTGTCTTTGAGCCCTTGCAAGGAATTAGTTACGTGAATAGTCGCTCTAGAATCCAACCACCAAGTGTCCATAGAGGTTTCAAAATTATTGGATTCAAGACAAACTAGAGCTAAGGGGGCATTTTCAAGAAAGATACCTTTTTTTCTCACGCTTGTACTTCACCTTGAGGCAATATGAGATCTTATGGCCAGAATTCTTACAGTAATTACAATCACCCTTAAATATCTTATTCTTCTTATTGTTCTTCTTGATCTCAAAGAACTTTTTACCATTAGGCTTGCCCTCAAGTTTCTTTCCTTTAAGCTTCTCATTTCTAGCCTTGCTTGATGAACCATGAGAGATGTAGTTCACTGAATGACCACATGAACTCAATTTCTTTAATGACTCCTCCTCCTGAGTCACGATGGACATTATCTGATCAACTGTCCATTTAGCTTCTTGCGAGTTGTAGGTGGTTTTGAGAACCTTATATTCTGCTGGAATAGACTGTAGGACTTTGTAGACAAAATAACTCTTACCCAAGTCCGCATTTAGAGATTTCAGCTTATTGAAGTAATTCACAGCTTCATCATATGCTCGTGTACGCCAGACATTCAGTCATAATGAGTGTTATCCAGTAAGGAAAGATATACGTCTTCTGCATCTTATTGAACTTCTTGAACTTCTCACTCATAGCCTTAAGGTATTCTACAGCAGTGTCCTTCTTAGGAATACTTTGTTTGATTGTCTTCTTAATAGTATACTTTATAACCATCAGATAGATCCTGTTGAACTCATACCACTGCTTGTGATAAGCTCTGCCAATAGCACTAGACTCAGCAGTGAAATCCGCCAGTTTTAGTTCTCTCATGGCCAAATCCTCCTTAGAGATGATCAGGTACATGTTGAGCGACTCATGCCAGTCATAAAAATTTGTCCCATTTAGAGTTTTCATCATAGACAGTTGCTGGAACATGGAAGTTGATGCAACAAAAATTAGGAAACATTAATTATGTCCCAGAAACATAATTATAAAATAATGTTTCCTTCACAAAATTCAGCTTATGCAACTGTACCATCAAGATGTTCATTATAATCACACTTAAAGTTTTGGATTACAACAAATCAAGAAAGAAAACTCATATGTACTATAGATTTGACCACAAAGAGAAATAACAAAATGCATCCATGGTTTCCATATCGATAGGATATAAAAAACAATGAAAGCATTGGTTTAAAATTGCTGCTAACCATTCGTAAATGTATTTATTTCACATAATTATATTAACAATGTCACACCAATAGGGTATATTCATTATCAACATAATATGTATATACCCTCTTTCTAGTGGACTTATCGTAATATTCAGACTCATCACTGATTATGGTAATTAAATTATTCTAAAATGTAGGAAATTAAATGACAAACATGGTATAAATTAATTTATAAAAGATGTATCACCATGATTGGGCCCACGATAGGCAAGCACACAATCAATTGGTGTATGTGACCCAAAGTCACTACAATTTCCACACGTAACCTATTCCTTTTAAGTCATGTGCTTAAATTAGGAATAAAATCTAATAATTAATACGAAGAAATTAATTATAATTTATTTACATATAATCAAGAAGAGTGAGCTGAATATGTTGTTCCGTACTATGTCTAGTCTCTACATAAATTTTCTCATATCAAAATACTTCATTTACATATTATTTTAAGGCCTTAAATCTTCAAAAAATTTTAAAACTCCTATTTTCAGGGCACTAAAAATTTTGAAAAAATCACCATAATTTAGATCAGGGCAAGTGGAGGCTAACTTCAAATTTTGAAGTTCATCTGACCAGTGGTGTGGCCGCACGTGCTGGCAATGCACGTGGGCGCATCGTCTTCAACCTAACCCACCGAACCCGTGACACGACCCGCCGGTTTTCTGCTCCTCAGGCTTCGAAACTGGGGTTATTTTGATCGTCTTTTCACGATCTCCAAAACCCTTATAGTAGTTTCATGTCAATCTCTTCCAATTAAGATATATTTAAGTTCGAAGTTTGTAACTTTCCGATGGTGTTGGTTCATCGGTTCAAAATTAGTTAGTTGGTTTGAAATGGGGCTCACTGGCAACCCAAATCAATAGCCGTGACTGTCTTTGTTAGAATCGCTGACAACCTCAACCACTTTGAACGATGACAAGGAAAGAAAATTTCATGCTGAAAGGTGAGTTTCTTGCCGGCAATGGTGACTGAGGAAGGCGATGATCAATACCAAAAAAAAAAATGAAATAAAATAAAAATTTCATAATCCATGATAATGGCTATGATGGAGATGAAATTCAAAGAAGGAAGATTAAAAAAAATTTAATAATCATGCTTTGAAGACGAGATTAGAAAAAAGGAATTTAAAAAAAAATTCATAATCCTTAAAATCGTGGCTCTGATACCATTTGCTAACATAAATTAGATCATGTAATGATTTAATCATAGAATATAATACATGAACAGAAAATATAGGGAGAATAGTTGTCAAAATCTGACCTGATGGAGACGACATAATTATGGTGTGTGTTGGTTGAGTCAGAATGTTTCAACCCCAAATTCCCAAGAGTGTCTCTAAGTGTTTGACGGCAAGAGAAAATGATTGTAATTTTGTGTGTGTGAAATTAGGGCTTTAGTGTGCTATTTATAGAGTTTTATTTTAATAATATAATTAATTAATATTATTAAAATAAAATCCTTCAAAATCTTTAAAATCATTTTCTATTTAATTAATCAAAAAAATGAACCCATTAAATCTCTCTGGGTAACAATATCAAATTAGTAATATGACGAGATGATTACTAATGCTCTTAGGCTGTGAGTTGAGTTTTTGCCCAATGGGCTTATAGATAATCGAACCCATTACTGATTCTCCACAAATTAAAATAAAACTCAATCCATCTATAGTTTACAAATTATAATATTAATTGCCTAATCAGCAATAACAAGATATTAATCTAATCAAATAATTAATGTTAATCCATAAAATATTAAAATTATTCTAACATAGATTCCATATAAATGAACAAGAATTAATTGATTAAAATAATAGATTTGAACAAAAAGGAGAGGGGGAGACATCACAAATAAAAGGGAAAGAAGATATTGGAGAAGAAAAGGAAGGAAAATGAAACAACAAAAAAAAAAACCTGAGAGTGCATGAGAAGAATGAGGCACAAAACGGAATCAGTAAGCAAGAGGAAAAACATGGGAGTGAGTATCACCAGAGAGAGGAGGAAAGTGAGAAGAACCAAAAATAAAATAAAAGATGAGAGATGGACCAAAAAGCGAAAAGGGGCAGTAAGCAAATAGGAAGAGAGTGAGGAAAAGAAATAAATTCAAATATTGAGTGATGAAGGCTGAGTGAGCTGAGAGACTGATGAGACAAGAAGAAAGACATCTGTGTTTGGGCGACAAAGGGAAATAAAAACAAGAAGGTGATGAGAAAAGACAGTGCTACATTGGACGAGTAGGTCATGGGGCGAGATGTTAACATTATTAATGACGACGGCTACTCAGTTTTTTTCATGTCATATTCTGATTAGGATAGAGCTAGAGATGAATAAAAGAATAATTTTTATTAATTTAATATTAATAAAATATTATAAAATATTTTTTGACTATTAAAGATTCTCTTATTACAAGAGAAAATCCAAACTCTATTCTAATGTGCCAAGTTAAAAAATAATGTACCACATTAAATGTTCATTGAGGGTTAGATAACAAAGGGATCTATTTGGATAATTTTGGATTAAGCGGGGGATTGAAATAAAAATTATGATGAATGGAAGACTAAAATTGAGATAGACCAGTAAGTGAAAGATCAAAATTTTTGGTACAAATATGCCATAATGCCAAATATCACATTCCATCCTCCTTCCCATTTTATTTGTATAAGGAACAAAACGGTCATGGGCCGCTCAACGGTATCTTGGAGCCCAATCCAGTTATGGGCTCATTTACAAAGGGCCCAAAATAGTTGTAGTTTTACAAAAAAGAAAAATGATTTCAGCTTCGGCTTCAGACCGAAGAACTGAGAACCCTTATTGAGTGTGGCGCTCAATGGCTTCTTCCAAAAATTCCAAGACAGAAACGAAAAGCAAGGTTGCAGAAAGCTCCAAAACAGCGAGTATAGCCACTAAGCCCAGGAAGGAGAAGCACTTAGACAAGAAAAAGAAGAGCAATAAGAAGAAAAAACTCAGCAATTGCGATGTGAAGGAAGATAAACCGATCGTTGTTCCATCGCCCAGCACTGAGTCCCATGGAAAAGGAGAAGAGGAGGGGCGTGAGGAAGACAAGACTGAGATCACAAATGGGCGAACCAGCGGAACGCAACCCAAGAGAGGTAAAGTCAAAGGAATGAAAGATGAAGATGAAGCTGAAGGGAAAGAAGACGCCAAAGGTAATGTATTTCCGATGAATCGTATCAGGACAATAATTAGGGGCCGAGATCTTGATTTGCGTATTTCCCAGGAAGCCATATTTGTCATCAACAAAGCCACGGTAATTTTTTTTTACCATACGTCGTATTTGTTCATCCTTTAATTTTGAGCTCTGATTTTAACGTACACAACTTTGAACTGGTATATTTGAGCTATTGTTGTTTGTTATTCAAATATTAAAAGTTATTTGGTGAAGTTGTGTTCAACATTTTATGGGGCCACTCTAATTGCCATTTCTGGTTGCAGGAGAAGTTCCTTGAACAATTTACACGGGACGCTTATGCTACCTGTGCTCGGGATCGAAAGAAATCTCTTGCTTACAAACACCTATGTAATCTCCTTATCTTAGACATTATTCATAGCTGTTGATAATTTCTGTTGAGTTATTATGGTCCAAAAGCTTGTTTCTTCCGGTGACTATAGCATAGTTAATATTTGTGTCTCTTTTAATAACAATGGGATGCAGATTGTTTTATTCTGTTTATAAAATTAAACACAAACATTACTTTCTAAACTACTATGCATATAATTTTACCTCCTTCATACCTACTTTGAAATTTCAACTGCCCAAGTTCAGGGATGATGCTTTTGTTTGGGGATGGGGAAGGGGAGGTGAGGGATGAGCATACCTAATATTCGTAGTTCATATTTTGAGGCTAAGGTTGGAATTGGATGGTTCTGTGACCTAAGTCTTTTGAAATAACTGGAAAAATCTGGTATCAGATCCTCTACTATACAGGAGAGGATCTGCTCGCCAAAATCTGACCCTATTATATGTCTGAGGATATTGTACAATTCCTGTACTAGAGATTTCATCTATCAAATTCATCAATAGTAGATGGTTGAATTTCTCTCAAAAGAATGTAGATTTAGTCATCTAGAAACCTTCAGTTAGATTTATCTTCTTCAATCTTTCTTCTGTACAGTAATTAAATAACATCTGCTATCTAACTATTGCTTGCATTCCATCTGCATATCTCCAACGGAACCATTAACTGTGCAGAACCATTTCTTGCCACAGCCAATGATTCATCACAATCCCTCGCTTCTGGAACACAGAAAATTGAAAACTGATTTAGGCTAGGTCTAACTGACATGACGTTATAGTAAAATCATTCAACTTCATCTATTTGAAGGAACAACTGCTTTTCTTCAGGATTACTTTGCTCATTGAAGCTAGAGTAGACTTGCCAACTCTTACTAATGGAAATATTGACAGCAACAATTTTTTTTTTTTTTGGAGGGGGGGGGGGGGGGGGTGGGTGGGATGGAAAGGACTACAAAGGTCAAGAGAGATGAGAGAAGTTACCAATCTCGCCCATGAATTTGTTGCCATATTTCAGTTTACCACAAGAGTTTTATTGACTTTTTCATTGTACCTTATTCATAGGAATGAAAGTGAGATGTAGGGTGAGGTCCAAAAGTCACTAAAGCCAACCTAAAATTGTTTTTGGCTGTTCTGAAACCTAAAACTTTCACCATCATAAATTTTAGTGATGTCATAGGGGCCAAAAGTGCCATAGAAATATTTATTTTTTTAACATTAAAATCGATATTTGTGCATGTTTGTCATTAAACATAATCCATTTGCTGTTAAGACGCCTGTTTTTCTTTTCAGCATCTGTTGTAAGTAAGCAGAGCAGATACGACTTTCTTTCAGGTAATTTGTTTTCCTATCCCGGTACTAACCTTATTGTAATACACTGAAATCTGAATGTTTAATTTTGAGGATTTACTTTGCTTTAGTTTACTAGGCTGTCTGTTGCTTTTGCTTGGTCAGATTTTGTTCCCGAGAAACTAAAAGCTGAGGATGCACTAAGGGAGAGAAATTCCGGTGTGAATGTTGGTTAGATTTTGTAAAGCATGCTAGTGGTGAATTCAACCATATAATTTATCCAATCTTCTCACGTTTTGTGCGTGGAAAATATGTGTCATGGTGAGGATGCATTTACTTATTTTACATTTGTTTAGTGATTCATTTCTTCCATCTCTCTCAAAGTCCCAGGGGCTATTTTTTTCCGTCCTTTTTCAGTGAGTATGTATACTAGTGATCGTATGATGGCGTAGATGCATGTTTCATTGAAGACGAAGTCTATTCACATGGTCACTCGCCTATTAAACTCCATGGGAGTTGTGTGACAATATAATTCAATGGTGTCCTCAATATTGACATACGGATGTGCTTTGCTAGATCACTCCAGTCTTCAGTCTTCAGTGTTCTATTATCTTGATTTTGTCTTTATGAAGTATGAACGATGGTGTATTCAGAGATGACCTAAAGATGTTGATAGTCAGCGTCAGTATTTATCCTTTTGTAAAGCAATGGTCTGGTTTAGAATTACTAATTGCACGATGGATCCAATACTTTAATTATCCAGTTTTTTCCACGCTTCTCAGAAGCGATTTCATTTGGTTGTCTATATATATATATATATATATATATATTATCTCTCTCCATTTCATTTTTAGAATGGAATGGGCAACTAGAACTTGAGCTAAACCTCTTAACAGCTTCTAAAAGCACTAGAATGATCAAAGTAAAGTACCACGAAAGAATTGCCATAGCCTTGGACCGAAACAACAGCAGTGAATGTGAAAGGTCAAGTCTGTGAGAGTTGTATATTAATTATAAACTAATAGTTAATTATGTACTTGTGTATCTAATATGTAACCATAATTTCTAAGAATTTTAACTTGTTAGTGGTTCGTTTAAATTTATAGTTGGATTGAAATTCTCCTTATGTGAATTTTGTCATTTAAAATGTTTAATCTCGGGGTTGAGACT
Organism: Delonix regia; assembly: GCA_037074485.1. Classification (NCBI taxonomy): domain Eukaryota; kingdom Viridiplantae; phylum Streptophyta; class Magnoliopsida; order Fabales; family Fabaceae; genus Delonix; species Delonix regia. The sequence continues at coordinate 12,014,316 of CM073455.1, forward strand.
GAAAACATATTTCATGTTAAGTTTTTAAAATTTTGCAGTGATTTTTATAAAAAAGAAGAAACTAATCGTTCAATTCAATTCAAAATGACTAAGACTGAATTGAATTGGTTCGGTCATGATCAAAATTAATAAGTTTATTGAATGAAAATTTTAGTTACCTACTCAGATCGATTTGTTTGGTTAAAGTCGCTAAAGTAAATCAATTCAATAAAAGGAATAGAAGAGCATCTATGAAACGATGAATACTATGTTTTTTATTGTACAAAGCTCACTCAAAATGAAAATGGCCTACAAAACTGTACAAGGAGGAAATTTGAGCTCTGCTATAGCAAAAAAGCTTGTAATCATATACTAAACTTTTGCTCTTCCCCACCGGAAAGAAAACTAAAGACAAAAAGAAAGAAGTTACGAGGGAGATTAATATCATAATTAATAATAATTAAGAAGCAGAGGTGACCCACAAACAATCAACACCGAGCCAGTAGGCAGTAGCTACCTTCTCATCGTAGGTCAGAGGCTTACATCCATGGAATTGAGTTCATCACGCAACTCACAAATTATCATCAAAATTCCTCCATCTGTCTTGCAAAATTCAAATAATGCACTTCTTCCTTAAGAGTGTGGCAAGCAATTTGTTCCCTTCTTTTGCTATTTCAGAACACATTAACAAGTGAATGCTACGCTATCACTCTCCTCTTTTTATATTCATTTTCTTTTTCTTTTTTTCTTTTTAACCTCCACACACCCACTCTCACATCTCACTGTTCTACCTTCCTTCCCAAGCAATATCCAACTGGCGCCTCCACTCAACTCAAATCACCTCTCTCTTTCTCTGGGTTCCTTGACGCACCACCTTTCATATGATGTATAACCAGATATGCTAACTGCTAACCTTTCTTAATCCAAACTTTAAGACAACCCTCTTTCTAAACCTCCATAAATCCCCCTCTACTCACTGCGACCAACCACATCATTCCTAGTCTTCCTCCTTCCATTTTCTTCAAAACATGGTGATGATGATGACCAGGATGAAACCCCTCTCACTTCTTCTACTAGCCCTCTGTCTTTCCACCACCACCATTTCAGCTCAGTCGCCTGCGGCGGCTCCTGCCCCTTCTCCGTCCTCACCGCCGACAGACATCATCAGAATACTCAAGAAGGCCGGAGGATTCACCACTCTGATCCGTCTTCTCAAGACAACCCAAGTGGCAAACCAAATCAACTCACAGCTTTTGACTTCAAACGGTGGGTTAACCTTGTTCGCGCCAAGCGACAATGCCTTCGCGAGCCTCAAACCTGGATTCCTCAATTCCCTCAACGACCAGCAGAAGAACGAGCTCGTTCAGTTCCACATGTTACCCACATTCGTCGCCCTCTCAAATTTCGACACTTTGAGCAACCCTGTGCGGACCCAGGCAGGGTCGGATCCGGATCGTTTGGCCCTCAACATAACGGGTTCGGGTAGTCAAGTAAACATGACGACCGGCATTGTCAACACCACCGTCGGTGGGAGCGTGTACTCGGACAATCAGCTTGCGGTGTATCAAGTGGACAAGGTGCTTCTTCCCCGGGATTTCTTTGAGGCCAAGCCTCCCGCACCGGCGCCGGCGCCGGCCAAGGCTAAGGCTTCGAAGAAGAAAACTGCGGAGGGCCCTGGAGCTCCGGTGGATGACTCTGCTGCGATGAGTTTGAAACAGAGGAATAAGATGTGGGGGGCCGTTATTGGAGTTGCTGCTGGTGTTGCAGTAGTGGGATTTTCGTTGTGAATTTTGTGAGTATGGAAGTTTGAAGATGACGAATGAAGCAAGCGGGTGCATGTGTATCAGTGTATGTACTATGTGGTAGGTTGGGTCCGATGTTGTCGTGCTGCTGTAAGAGTTTCTATTGGGTTGGGTTGGATTGAACTGAAGGGAATGGTCAACATTTTGTAGTGCTTTCCAAATAAGTCTATATCGCTCTCCTTTTTTCTTTTTCAATTCTTTTCTGTGAAATATGAATTAAGTCAGTTTGTGGTGAGAATTGTATTCGAATTTTGAAGGTTTTCTTCTCTTTCGCTAAGTCCAACGGAAAGAAAAATGTCTATATTTCTTGTGGTTTTTTTTTTGGTCGATTTTATGTAGTCTTCTTGCAATCAAAGACGAGAAATAAAATAGTATCTTTAGTTTCATTGGATGATCTCCTAGCAGTTTTCATTCTGTTGTTAGATGTTTTTTAATTTCAGTCCATTTACGTGATAGTGATTTAATAAATCACTTTTAATAAAATTATTTATTTAATGATTTTTATTTTTTCATTTTAAATAATTTTATTAAAATTAATATACTAAATTAACTGTTATATAAATATAATAAAATTAATCAATATTTGTTTAGAATAAAGAGCAGGAGAAACATCCAATACAATTATACAATAGGAAAAGGGGCAGATAGCCCATTAACATATTCACCCGATGAAGACTATGTTGACTTTTTGTGACAAAACATATCGTAACACAACACAATGTAAGAATTTAATGCTTAATATTAAGTAAAATAAATGATTTGATGGTTTAAATTAAAATTAATAACATTAAAAAATTAAAGATTTTAAAATTTAATTACACACATTCTATAATAATTCAAATATAAAAAATTATGTAATTCAACGGGTAAACTATTCTTAAAAGTTGAAAATCCAAATCATTAAATACAAAAGTTCTCATATTGAGCACCAGGAGAAAATCTTTAAAACAATCTTGAAGGAATTCCAGGCAATTTTTTCCGACGATTTTGGTGTTTGCAGCCAGCTTTTCACAATTGCTAAAGGGTAATTGCTCCAACCTCTAACAATTTTAGGAAATCCAAAACTGTTTCTATCACCACCCAATTCGAATTTTCTAATTTATTAAGAAATATGTGGATGAAGTGGTTAATAATAAAGAAAATAGTGATATGACAGTTTAAATTAAACTTGAAAAATATGTTGGGTCAAAAATTTTAAATTTTTTATCTAGCAATTCAAATCAATTTAACTGTCAGCAATTCCTCACCTAGAGATCCAAATCATGAGCCAATAACATTTAGTCTATAAATTTAACTGAGATTTTTAAATAATTGCTGTTAAAAGAATGGGCATTAGGCCAAATAGAATCCCCTGGCCCCAATTCTTGGTTTCCATCAAGCTCTAGCTTTTTTAGATTTCTTCCATTAAGTCAATTGTCACTGTTCACCAGACATAGTGTCACCACCAAAACCACACAAAGCAAGATTATTACCCAATCACAATTACCATTATTCAAATAAAGGAACCTCATTTCTTAGAATATTATTTTTCTATGTGTCTAACAATATGTTATATATAAAGTTTAGATACTTTGTCAAAGAAAAGTACGTCAATTAAGTAGGGATGAGTATAGGTCGAGTTGGATCAGGTTTTTTGTCAACTAGAGACCTGACTTGGTTTAATACTCGGGTTAATTTTGTGGACCCTAAACCCAACCCTGCTTTGTTAGACCTAGTTATTGATTGAGTTAGACTGGGTTAAATCGGGTTTAGGGCGGGTCTGGTTTTTCTTAAAAAAATAAAATAAAATATGAATTATTTTGTAAAATTAATTTTTAAACAAAAATGAAAAAAAAATTTGAAAAAAATAAAATGGAATTAAAAAAATTTAAGATTTAAAATAAAAATAATAAAAAATTGAAAATAATTGATATTTTAAAATTTAATTATAAATAAAATTTATTTTAAATCAAATAAAAAATATATTATAAAAATTAAAAAAAATTTAAACCAGTCTAAACCAATAAAAGTTACAATTATTTTTATTTAATTTAGTTATAACCCAACCTAATATAATTGAATTGAACTAAATTTACCAAATTGATCGAAACCAATGCCCACTTCCGCAACCCGCTACAAAACAATTTTTCAGTCTCTTCTAATCAAAGGACGTCAATTGGCATTTGGAAATTTAGAAATGACTTCTTGTACAGCTCTTTTTCTGACTTATATAATTGCATGTAGTTGACTTCGAATTATAATTTCAAGAAAAATTTAATGTCGGTGGTGGTGGTTATAATTTGAAAGCAATTCCGCTTGTGATTATATAAGTCAAAATAATTTTTATATTTTTATCAGGTTATTTAATAATAATAATAATAATAATATGATAAGTGTATTACTTTTAGATAATTTTTTAATTAAATCATTCATTTGAGAAGTTAACACTAAAAACTACCTGCACAGCACAATTTCCATATATGATTGTCTTCCTTTTTTTTTTCTTTCTTTTTCTGGAACTTTTACTTCCACACATAAGAATGAATGAATATCCCTAGTATCATCAGGGAAATAAAGATTGAAAGCAATATGATAACTGGATCTGACAAAGAGCCATTCTGTTCACACGTCCATATTATGTTTATCATCTTCCCTGCAATAAATATGATCATTCATAACTGCATCTGCATTAAAAAGTGGGAATACTTCTCTAACTCTATCAACCTTTCAGAGTCCCATAAAACGATCAGGATTCAGGTAGATATAATAAATATGCGAAGAAGTAATGGCTGAGAGGGTTAGAAGGAGCTGTCACAGAAAATGAAGAGTTATTTATAACCATGGAGTGCCTTATATGACTAAGGTAGAATTTTGTCTCACTTTCCATGTAGTACCTTCTGTAATTACTTTCCTCAAAATGCTTAAGAATTCGTTATGTCCCAATTCAATAATAAAAACAAAATTCCATAAGTGAAATAACGCCAATTGAAAAACAAACAAAAGGAAGAATTCTAGTTCTAAACAAGCCTCCAAGAATGTTTAGCCAATATAGCTAAGTTCATAGACCAATGAACTTTGCCTGATGAAGCCAAAGCTGAGTCTGAAAAGGAATAATTTGTGTTTACATCACAAGGGGTCTATTATTTTTTTTATTGAAAATAAAAAGGAAAATTGAGAGTGGACTACTTATCTAAGGCTATGTTTGGAAGTTTTAAGGAGGATGCATGGGAGTGATTATTAATGGAATGATGTTAAATAGTTTAAGTAAATATATTGTTTGAAAGTTTTAATGGAAAAATGAAAGAATTCTTCAAATTTTTGTTTAGAAGTTATAATTAAATAAATGGAATGTAATGATTTATTCATTATTTTTTTTAATATTACCATTTATAACATAAACATATAATTAATAATTTTATCTTTGTTCAATACATGAAATAGGAATATGATTCATTTTCTTGTCTATTTTTTTAATTTCTTAATTCACAAAATGCAACATAATTATGAAATAAAATTTATATATATATATATATATATATATCTTATGTAAACAACTTATCATATGTAAAAATTACTTATTTTAAAATTGTTTCAAATAAATAAATTTGATATTTTAATTAGTGATTCAATAGAATAAGGGGATAAAGATTAAATTTATTATTTACGATACAAACATTAGATCAATTTATAATTTTAAGAAATTTGAAAAGGTATAATTAGTCAACCACTCCCTTCTATCTTTGACAAGGAATTTTGGAGGACAACAAAATTAATATTTTGAATGTTCAAAGAAGGTTTTGAAGGCCTTTCCTTATCATTCTATTCCCTCTTCATAAAAATATCCAAACATGCATTCAACTAAATTTGATGATTCAATTCATTGTCACATGTTCTCTGACCCTCCATCTAAATATAGCCTAAACTAAATTATGAGAGCAATTATTGCAATAATTGCTTTTAAATTAATGCAATAGATGAAGTGAATCATGGGCCAACCTACCAAGTGAGTTAGATTAATTCAAGCTTAATTTATTTGTGGGGTTTAGCAAGGATTTTGAAGTTTTAACCCAATCTGTAGCATCATTTTTATGTCACAGAGGTCCCAATATCATTACTCAATGAAAACAAGGGTGCAGAATAATTATGTTTGATATCCCCCAAAAGATGCGAATAATTGGGTGTAAGTAATGCTTTCAACGTTACGAAATTATAAGCTTCAGCTTAAATTAATTATACAAAATTTTTATAAAAATAGATGTATTAATTTAAAAGAAAAGATTAATTAGTATATCGAAAGTGTGTTTTATTGAAATCTATATTTGATACACTTATATGTTATGATTTTATCCTAGCTAATTTGATATATATACATACATACATACATACATACATATATATATATATATATATATATATTACAAAGTAAATCAATTCAAAAAGTTTATCAATATCAGATATCCTGGAGGTAAGCTTGCTCTTGGAGGAAAAAAATGCATAAAAGCTAAGTCCTTGTTATTTCTTTTATTTTTTTTCGAATCAAAAGTCATTGTTTTTTAGTAATGAATGATACTAACTATCAAATTTTAAATATCAAATCAATATGGTTTGCCAGAAATGGTTAGAAATATTAGTTAATAACGAGACCATCTAAAGTAATGATGAATTGATGATGATTGCAAATTTTGCGATAATGAATCATAATCATAATTTGATAATGAATCATCGAATTAAATTTTTTATGTTTTCTTAATTTTGATAATTTAACTTTAAAATATAAACAGTTAAAATTTCAACAATAATTAATTTCAGCTGTTTGATTTTATTGGATTCTAAAAGATGGGATCTCTAACAGGAAGGTGCTTCTTCTCTATATATTTGAGTCTAGAGTTTCTAAAATCTTTTATGTAAAATTTTTTATATAACCAGAAAAAAAATAAAAAAGATGATAATGAATAAAAAGAAAAAAAAAAAAGAATTCCACTAGTAATCTCACTCTTTCTTTGTATTACTCTCTCATGGATTTTTAAAAATTTACAAAAATACAAAATTTAAAGCATTCATTTTGATATGGTTAGCAAATGAGTAAAATAAATAGGGTAAACTGGTCCAGTCCAACCAATATAAAATCCAAGATAATTGGTTTACTACTTCGAAATGCCCTTGTGAATTGAAAACAAATGGGCCCAAACAAAATGAGGCTTTCAAGCATGTATATAGTATAGAGTTTGTGAAAGGTGCTTAAGCCCATGATCATTATATTGCTAGTTTAATAACATTTTCTTCCTCTTGGTTCTTCTTTATCATTAGGTTAGACTTAAATTTTTTTTTTTGGACCTCTTGTACATAATGAATTCCATTAAGAAAAACGGAAAATTCATTTTGATATGAGGTATTCATTATTTTAGATTTGTATAATTTATCTAATTAATTATTTTAATGACAAAATATTTTTTAAATTTGGTCTTTCATTGAACTATTGTATCATTCCAGTCTCTTACAAATAATTATTTCTCAATTTTACTTTTTATAAATTAAATTGTCATTAATAATATGCTCCTGTTATTCTACTATGAAAAAAAATTAATAAATTTGATGACATGTATATATATATATATATATATTATAGATAAGAGTATCAAATTAATTATCCACTTTTATACTTTATGATAATTTAACCCATTACAAATTACTGTGACAAATTAGTTCTTTAAAAAAATTTTTTTACGCAAAATAGTCCCTCATTAATCTAAACAGATAGGTTAGTTTTGTACAAATTTAAATTTGTGAGGAATTAATTTGTTACAATTAATTTGTGAGGGATCAATTATCACAAAATATAAAAGCGGAAGATCAATTTTGTACTTTTTCCTTTTTTATAGGTTATCAATAATGTCTTTTTATTAATTTACTGTCAATAAATGAATGTAATAATATTATTCAATAAATAGTATATAGATATAAAAATATTATTGATAATAATAAATTAAAAAAATATTCACATATGCAAGAAAGAATTGATATACACTTGAGGAATTAAGTTAAGAAAAAAGATTATGTAATAAATTAAATTGAAAAATAATCTATATGTGAAATTTGAATTGTTAAAATAAAACTTCAATATATTTATGAAACAAACATGTCAAGTGAAAGCAACGCAATTTCCATTAATGTGCAGATAGATGAAGCTCACTCTCACATCCAACTGAGTTAGTCACTCATATTTCCCTTTATTCTTAAGCAACATAGGCAGAGAGGCTATTTGCAGCACCCAATAATCTCCTTCTCACTCACCTTTTTTGGCCTTGATGCTCCACCTTAATTAATCTCGCATCCCATATCGCGCATCACATTAATTTACCTCCACAATTTGCACCTATACCTCTACTTCATCACTAGACCCTTCACCTACCTATCAATATTCAATCCCCCTCTATAAATACCCCCTCTCCTCCACATCTCACACTCATCTCACGCACACACTCAGACTCACTAACCCATAATCAGAGAAAGCAAGATGAAGCAAGCTTTCTTCTTCTCTTTCTCGTTCCTCATTCTCTTCTCTTTCTTTTCTTCTTCCAGTTTAGCCCAGTCTCCTACTTCATCCCCTAAAGGCCCCGTCAAGTCTTCTCCTGCTTCTCCAGCACCGGTGCCGGCCAAGCCAATGGTACCCACATTACCCCTGTCACCTTCTTCCGACGCCTCTGATTCTTCCAACGACGACATCATCAAGATCCTCAGAAAGGCGAAATCTTTCAGTGTCCTGATCCGTCTTCTCAAAACAACCCAAATAATTAACCAAATCAATTCCCAGCTCATCACCACAAAATCTGGGGGATTGACCATTCTTGCTCCGGATGACGGTGCATTTTCGCAGCTCAAAGTAGGGTTCCTGAATTCTCTGGACGACAATCAAAAGATCGAACTTTTACAGTTCCACGTGTTCCCCATTTACGTTTCGAGCTCGAACTTCGATTCTCTGACCAACCCAGTTCGGACGCTGGCCGGAGACAACCCCAAGAGGTTGCAGCTGAACGTGACGGCTTATGGGAACAGTGTGAATATTTCGACGGGTGTGGTGAACGCCACGATCACAGGCATTGTGTACTCTGATAAGCAGCTTGCGATTTATCACGTGGACAAGGTGCTTCTTCCTTTGGACTTCTTTCAGCCTAAGCCGCCGGCGCCGGCGCCGGTTCTGGAGAAGGCACCCAAATCGGACAAGGAAGAGTCGTCGGAAGAAGATGACGTTCAGACAACTAAGCATAACTCCGGCGCCATCAGTTTAATTGGTGTTCGAGGTACAACGTTGGTGTCCCTCGGAGTCGCTTTAGTTGCAGTAGCGATGATATGGTCATGAAGAAGATTCGATTCCCAGAATGCTTTTAAATTTCTAGAACAAACTACTTTTGCGTGATTTTCATGTTTTCTGGTATTTATTTTGTGTGATTACATCCTTTTCTAATTGTATATGATTTATGTGGTTTATGGTTTCAAATCGCTAAGAACGGCAATCTTGTGCAACATCCACTTCATAGCTTAATTAATAAATTACCGACAAAGGGGCTTAAAATAATATATGTTTTTACAAATATATGTTCTTTAATCATGGTATAATATTATTAATTATAAAATAATATTTAACCTAGATTAATAAATTTATTACATACTCATGTTTATTAGTTACAACGAAAAATAAATTATTTTTATTAAAATTATTAAATATTAAATATGGTAAAATTAATTATTTAATAAAATATTAATTCATATTTAATAATTAATTATGTCACTGAAAGGTTTCAGAAACATAAAATTAAGCTCTAAAAAAGAATTCCAGAAGAAATTTAAGAAATGTTTACTGTAAAAAAGGATAATAAATTAGTTCAAATTGGCTGACAAAAGTGTTAGTTAAAGGTTAAAAGTCACACAAAATGGAATTACTTCAAATATAACAACGGGCAGCCCTTTCGGCAGATGCTGCAAAAATAAAGTGAAAATTGTTCTCAAAGAGCTCTCATTTTGGAATGATGTTTATGTTAGGCTATCCTATATGTTTAAGCTTACAGTTCTTATCCTGAATTTGAAAGGACAAGGAATTTTTTCAAAGATATAATATTTGATACGTAGGTATTTTACTTTTTTTTTGTCTTTCTAAATCTTTAATTCAGTAAATTTTTATATATAGTTGATAATTTTTAAAATTTTTATATCATTTGTTTTTTGGTTTCTCATGTCAATAAATGAAGTTATTAACGTCTTCAAAGTCCAAACCATTGTTGCTTGTAAAATTTAATTAGTCGCCACTGATTTATATAATAGACTATACGTAAGTACTTATTATCAAGTTCCTAATAAAATTACAAGGCCAGCAATTTTATATCTCAACGTACAATATTATACCTATTTAACAATGTCTTATATCCCTGTTATTTTATTTGTGGTTCAAAATTTGGGCAAAATCCCGGTGTCTTACAGATGTACACAGAGCAATACAGGAATGAATTTAATGAATTAAAGAGAGGCTATATGAATATAAATGATATTAGTCCAAAAATGAGTCAAAACAATTTAAAATAAGGTCGAGTGTCAATTTTCTAAATAAACATACTTTTGCTTGAATAATTACACATGGATCGTGTTTTGTTTTGTTTTGTTTTTTTTTTTTTTGTGTGCTTAATTAGGCAAATTATGAAACGAAAATCAGAAGTTTGTTGTTTCTCTTCATTCTCATAGTCTTATTATTATTATTTTTTTAAAGTCAATTTTTCTTATCTTTGTTATCACGTTTCTCAATATACAACTTGCTCTGATATGTTTGTGTTGGACGTGTCTTTCATAAACTCTATTGCAATGTCTTGTGCATATTGCACTGTTTTACTTCTTATAATTTTGAATACTCCTTAAAGGCACTTGAACTATACACAAGAGCACTCATGTTTGCGTACAATGTTGTCAAAATCGTAATTTTAGATAGGCTTGTTTTTATAGATAAATTTGTATTATAAATTTGTAACGTAGAATCGTAGGAGTTTACCTATAATAATAATTAATTATTGAAATATATAATTATATCATTAAAATTAATATTTTAAAATTGAAACTATTTTTAAATTGGTGAAAATAATGATTAATAGTCTACTAATATGATTATAGTTAAAATGGTAATAACTAAACATAAATATTTTTTTAATATTATATATTAAAATTTAAATACGATAGGTATTAATAAACAAATACTAATAATTTGAAATTTGAATTAAAATTATCTATATAATTATAAATATAACTATTAAAGACTATTTTGTTAAAACAACTAAATTAACAATATATTAATTTCATATTATTTTTGGGTAAAATATCATATGATAAATATTTAAAAAAGAAAAAATTAGTATAATAATATTTAAATAATTTAGATTAAAACACAAAATAGATATCCTTTTAAATAAATTTAAAATAAAATTCTAAAAATAGGTGCAACAAATTATATGATGCTAGTTATGTGCAAATAGACACTTTTTTTTGGTGCGCATATTCAAATCGTCTAAGTTTTATTCTTTTTGAAATTATTAAAAGATGAAGATCAAATATATATATATATATATATACACACACACACATAAGGATGATGTTAGAGCAGTGGCATGGTATGCTTCAACCAGTGCTGGCAACCAAGTTTGAGATGTGAAAATGCAACTTTTTGACGTAAATTAGGAGAGAGTTAACCGAGTTAACTCGCGAGTTTGACAACTTTACTTGCATATCTAAAACTTGTAAACTTTGTTCTTCTTTGTTATTCTCTCATGTTTTAGAGAAAATACCTGTCCCATTGATGCAATTAATTCAAATTAGTATTTTGTTCATTTTATTATGTAACAAATGTGAATTCGTTTTCTCTTTCCTAGCATTGTGTAGTAATGGCTTATATGGACCTACAACAATATATGTTATAACATTAAATAGTCTAATCACTATGCTATATCATATACTTTAATAAAATGCTTTCATATTGTCACTAGTAGTAACTTACCAGTTTGTTGCATCATTAATTTGTTTTCTTTTTTAATTACTCTATCTTTGGTTCTAATTCATGCAATCACTATGATCTATTTGATGTTTACCTATGTCTTCCAATCATTGCTTATCCATAATTTGGCAAATTTGTCATTTAATTAAATGTTCATATTTATTTCAAGATTCAGTCTGAAAGAGATGGCCATGATGCTTGTAATTCTATTCATGTAGCTGGACCATCAAAGGTCTGTTTTTGTTCTTGAATTTCGGAAATCCTTTTGCTCTATAGTTCTTGTTCCTTTGGACATGGAGTTGTTGTTTCATTTTTTTGTGCTTTATTGGATTTCTATGTATTTGTGTTGTTTCAGAGATTCTGACATCTCTACCTCCACCCTTCCCTATTTGTCTTATCCACTAGTCCTTTTTCATTATTCCAATTCAAAAGTTTACCTAGGGTGAACTACACACATTATTTTTTCAATTTTTGATTAAAAATAAATTAAAAGGATGTTTAGAACAGTGAGAAAGCCATGTACCCAAGCGGCCAACCCATTGGTCCAAGTTAACCAACCCCCCAACCCCTCACAACATGCATATATCTACCCTCTTTTATGCCTTTTTCTAGGGTTTAGGGTTTAGAGTTTAGCTAATTGTAGTTTTTTACATTTTTTGGTTTACATTTTGCATGTCAAATAGAGAGAGGTGGGGAAATAAGAGAAAAGCATATTAAGAATGAGAAGGCCTTGCTTTGACAAAGAAGACACGAACAAAGTTGCTTGGTCAAAGCAGGAAGACCAAAAGCTCATTCATTATCTAAACTCTTGGTGAAGGCTATTGATGTTCCCTTCCCAAAGCTGCAGGTTCGTCCTCCATCACATAATAAGAATCCAACCTTAGATCTCTACTATAACTTCACCATCATAGGAGAAATTTTTGCACGCGTTAACCCCAATATTTACTCTATACATGTAGAGTTCAAAATGACATCTCTTGCTGTTATAAGTAAGCATTCTACGTATTTCAAACTATAAATTTTTTACTAAAAAAAATTCCATTAGATTCTTGAGCACTAAAGTATTTAATAGTTACCTAATTAATGCAGTTTTCATATAAGAAATGGTGCTAATAGAATAACTTAAGCAAATGTCTTCAATAAATATAGTCAATCTACGCTAATATTATATAAATAATATTATCAAGCTTATAAGAGCAATTATATATATTTTTCTTTTACCTTGATTATATGGCAAGATAATCTCAAGCTTGTTTCTTTCAGTGGAATCCTGAGCTAGTTGACAAGTAACTAGTGAAGTTGCTAATAAAGATGGAGAATTGAGTAGGTGGTCCAATGGACCATTTGGACTTCTTTAGTCTTTGTGTTAGGGTCTAAACATTTTAGCTAGCCATATTGTTGTGTCGACCTTAACATTGGAGGCAATAGTAATACAAGTTTTTTCAACTTAGTTATTAAGATTAATTTTATTTCAGTATGGAGTACAAATAATTCACTTCCTCTTAGATTACATATTTAATCATCTTTAAAAAAAATTAGCTTTTGTTCTGAACTATGATTGTTATCATGTTGTCTGTTCATCTTTTTTCGTATATTTTTTAAGGACTTATTCTTTTATTAGGATAATTAACTTCAACTTGATTTGTCACTCCATAAAAATTGTGGATATTAATATCATAAAACATCATATGACAAGTTGGAGATAGCAATGATCTAATTTCTCACACTTCTAAGTGCACTCATTCAAACAGATCAATTCATATATGTGGTACACTTGAATTATAGGAAGTACGCATTGACAATCTCTTGTGAATGTGTGTGTGAGAGTATGGAAAGTGATCTTGCGTTTAACTTTATGTCAAGTTGTCGATATCACCAAGAACTAGTGTATAATGATTAATGAATGTTCAACGTATAGTTTAAGTTAATGTATATGCCTTCTCAGGTTGTAATTACAAGTATAAATGTGGATGACAATCTTCTCCTAATCGGCTGCCATCAAAAGGAAAAGGTGGCTTGTATGTCTATTTTATATAAATATAAATAAATAAATAAATAAATATATATATATATATATATGATAGGCTAAAGCTATCGAAGCTCCAGTTCATTAGCTTTTAAAGCCCTAAGTAATAATATTCTCATTCTAACTTGCAAGCGGAGCCATGCAGTGTCTAAGTAAACTCTGCATATTGTTTTAATTGTTGTTTCGCCGATTAACCAGTTCATAGAAATAAGTTTTTGAAAATTCTTCAAAGCATAAAAGGAAAGAATAAAATTCCATTAAATAAATTTTCCAAAACAGAAAATCGACTACTAGATTTATTTATTTTGATACGTTTAACATGATCCTGTGTAGAATTATCTCCAAACTATCAATAACTGAAGCTGAATTTTTTTTTTTTTTAATGGTCTTATGCTTGCAGGGAACAGATCTCATGACTGCACTTGTTGATTGGAGCAATGTAATGCCTTTGCTTAGTATTTAAAAGAGATAAGCACTATGAGGATGAGAAGGCATATTATGAGATAGACAATTAATTTTTTTATTATGATATTAGTATTAGTATAAGATACTCATTAGTTTATTTATTTTAAAATTTTGTATTGTTCAATTGGTCACTGTATTATTATCAACTTTATATTGTACTTCTTGATATGTATGGAAATTTTAATATTTGTTACTGTTATTATTAATAACTGTTTTTCAGTTGAAATCTGGAAAAGATAAAAGCAAAAAGTGATTATAAAGTTTAATCATTGAAATTAAAAAATTTAGCCATAGAATTAGAGACGAATCCAATTGTAAATTTGAGATGGAAAAAAATTGGTATAAAAAAATTAGAAACGGAATTAGAGACCAAATTAGACCAATCTATTAGTCAATTTAAGATGGAATGTATTTTGTATCTAAGATTTAGACACAGAATCAGAGATTGAATAAATCAATTAAATTTTATTCTGAGACTAAAAAGTTTTCGTATCTAAAATATAGACACAAAATCAAATACAGAATAATTCCATCTAACAAATCTTGGATATGACTTTGGTTGCCATATTGAGGCAAAAATTTTAAGAATCTAACATAGAAGTTATCCATCTCAATTCAGAGATGGAATCTATGATTTCATGTCTAAGTATTTAGAGACTAACAATTACAATACACAATTTGTTTCATGTTAAATTTTGTCTCTAATTGAATTAGACACATAATTTATATAATTTTGACACAAATTTCTTCCCTCTTTAATTTGCATTTTCTTAGTAGTGAGTTGTGTCACCTGGATCCATACCAAAGTTTTTGATCTGACTAGTATCGTTGTTTTTATTACCTTTTTTTTTACGAGCATCCAAAAGTTTTACACCACAATCAAATTTGGAGGGGCATTAAAAATCTTGCATCTCAAATTTTTGATCCTTGGCTGATACTTGGTAACTTTAATCAAGTACATACTTTATCTGACAAGCTCAGTAATTGCACTTCTTTACTTGGAGCAACTGAATTTCAATTTTTTCTAAATGAATGTAGGCTTATGGACATACTTCCAAAAGGGCATTGGTTTTCCTAGACAAATAAAAGACATGGTGAGAATAGTGTTTAAGAAAGACTTGATAAAGCTTTTTGTTCCCATCATTGGTTTTAAAGATATCCTAATTATTCTTTCAACATTCTTCCCATGGTGGCTTCAAATCATACTCCTATTGTGTTTTATTTAATCATTGCCCTCTTAACAAAAACAAGCTCAGGCATTTTGAATTGTTTTGGTTTCAATTTCCTCAATGTAAGGACTTAATTCAAAAAAATTGGGCTTTAAAAGTTTTTGGGTCTCCAAGCTTTGTGATACAGACAAAACTCCAATATACTATGACCTTATTACATGAATGGAGTCAGAAGGATGTTGGAATTATATAAGCTAAAATTAGGAATCTTGAATCTATTCTACAAAATCTTCAACATGATCTTCCAAATGTAAAAAATAATAAGTCAAAGTTAGATATCCATCATTCACTGTAATTTTGATATGATTGTGAAAAGATTCCCTATACTCAACGTGCTAGAAAAACTAGGCTTATTCATAGTGATTGTGATACCAAATATTTTTGTACTTTGGCATCCAAGAAGAAATATGAAAACCATATTTTATATCTCAAAGATAATCAAGGAAATTGGATTAAAGGTCAGTATAATCTGGCTAATATGACTTTTAATCATTTTAATGAAATTTATTCAAAAGGAGATTATATGAATAGTGGAAAGCTTGAAAGTTTCTTTCATGAGTTGCATATCCCTCAACTTTCATATTCTTATAAATCTTATCTCACAACTCCATTTTCTCATAAAGATATTAAACAAGTTGCATTCTCTTTATCTGCAGATAATGCTCCAAGGCCAGATGGTTTCATTACCAGGTTTTTTCATACTTATTGGTATATAGTTAGCCCAAATATTTATAATTTGGTGGATTCTTTTTTGAATAATGGTTTTTCACTAAAATCATTAAATAAATCTTTAATTATTCTTATTCCTAAGACTTTCATCCAATTAGTCTTTGTAATGTAATTTATAAGATCATTTCCAAGCTTTTCTGTAACCGCTTAAGTGACATTTTAGATGAGATAATTTATCCCAATCAAAATAGCTTTATTAAAGGTCATTTAATTGCAGATAATATATTACTTGCTTCTAAATTGATATAAACAATCTACCATATTAAAGGGAAACCAAAAAGGTGGTGTGCCTTAAAGCTTGATATTTCTATAGCCTTTGACAATGTGTCTTGGGATTTCTTATTTATGACTCTTAGAAAGATGGAGTTCCTACAAACATGGATTCAATAGTTTGTCACTACTGCAAGTTATTAATTCTTATTAATGGCACTTTTTCTTAGCCTCTGTATCCTCAATGTAGTCTCCATTAAAGGGAATCCTTTGTCCCCTTCTCTCTTCATTATTTGCTCTATTTTTCTTTCCAGTCTAATTATTTAGAAAAAACAAACGAACAATTGGCAAGGAATCAAAATATGTAGATCCTCTCTGCTAATCACTCTTCTTATGGATGCAGTTGACACTATTATATTTTCAGCGCTACTCCTGATATGTGCAACATTGTTGTAACATCCCTAAATTCTTACACTTAGGTCCCCTGTCTTTAACTGAAAACTGTCTAGGTAAAATATAATTTTAGAGTAACTTTTTATGTATACCTTGAAATAATAAATTGTTAGGGATCTAATGGAAAAATAAAAGAGTTTTAAGGTATGGAAAAGAATCCCCAAAGTACAAGGGTACATATTAATTTTAAAATAAAAGTGAATTGAGGGTTGTCCTTAATTGAAAACAAAAAAGCATTTTTTTTGGAACCAAATTGTAAAAATGCAAATTTGAGAGGTATGAACAACAAGTGGCCTAGAAAAGTGGAGATACGAACCAATGGAGAAGAGAACAATCATTGGATGGATCAAAAAGTAAAGATTCCCCTTTTTGATAAGCACACTTTCTTATATAAAGTGTAATTTCAACCTTAAAGAAACCAAAAGGTGTGGGGTCAAGTTAGAAATTAAGTCAATGTGAGAATGAACATGTGCTGACCATCATTAGCAATCATAAGTAATCGTTATAAGGACATGTGAAGTAGGACATGTGCACCAATGCATGAGAAGACAATGGACACTTAGCTTATGTTTAATGAATAAGTTAGATATGCTTGGAAAATAAGTCAAGCCACCCATCCTATAAATACCCCTCCTACCTTGCCATTTTGTGCAAGTGAGGTTAGTGTCCTTGTGTAGAGAGAGAGAGAGAAGGAGGTTGAGAGAGTATTGAAAGAGAAGGAGAAGGGTGAAGGGTAGAGAGTAGAAGAAGAGGCCAAGAGGAAGGATGAGAAGAGGTGGCCGGCATGAAAAGGAGGAAGAAGGTGGTGGCAGCTGAGAAAGCTCTTGGGGTAAGTAAGCTTAAGGTTTTTCAATCGTATTCACTATTCTTTTCATCTTAATCTATCTTTTAATTAGGTTTATTGATTAAGCATTGCATTGTTTTATTTTTTTAGCATTTTGGAAGCAACATTCTTACCTTTGGCCGAGACAAAAATAAGATAGATAACTAAGCTATTCTCTAATTTTTTTTCTTGGTACAAGAATATGGTTATGGCCCTTAGTGGGCAGAGCACCTTGGTGGTGTGTGGTTATGGTCCTTGCATGGCCAAAGAGAAAAAGCCCTTGTGTGGCCAAGAGCCCTTACATGGCTAAGAATATTGTCCCTGCGTGGCCAAAAGCCCTTTTGTGGCTAAGGATGTGGATTGCCTAGGGCAATCAATCATGCATGACGTGTGTTTATGAATCTTTGTTATTGACATCCTCATTTATATCCTCATAATATATTCTTGATGAATAATGTTAACATATTCTTGTACTTTGTTAATTATTTGGAATGCTTATTTATCTGCTGGGAATTGTTGAAATCTCACCCTATTTTTCTTACAGAAATAATGCCAATATTTGACACCTTTAGGTTAATACAATGTTATGCAGATATTGTGGTTGTATATACTATTATGGTGTTTTGTTTAGACCTAATATCTATATCTATATCTATGTCTGTATCTATCGAAATTAGACCTAATATTAAAGATCATTCAAGACTTGAAAAACTAGTAAGATTCATGTCATTTTGTGACAAGAACATAAGTGGTATGACGTGTAAGGCTATATCACATTTTGCAATGACGATATTTTCTAATTGGTGGGATAATTACTCATTTCATATTGGTTTCAACAGAAATTTTGTAATTCGTCATCTAAAAACATCATTAATAAAGCGGTGAGAATACTTTCTCAGTAATATGAAAAAGCGTATATGATACTCAAAATATCCATGGAATATAATATGACTATAAATTATAATCTTTATGAAATATGTATAAATGTTAGATATCATAACATACACATATGCATTAGCAAACATATTTCAAACAGAGGTAGACAATATCCTCAACCATTTGGCATTGGGAAGTAATATTTGGGTTATTCAAGTCTCATAAAGCCCAACATATAGCTATCATAGCCAGGCGATTGAGTCTCACAAACCCCAGTGTATGACACCTGACTGGTAGGCGCGATCCCACCTTTGGTTAAGGCATCCCCCAGTAGGTACCCAAGACAAAGTCAGGTAATATAATCTTTATCTTAATATGTCATCCAAGTAGTCAAGATTATATTAGTTTAAGAGAGAAATATCAAGATTTCTTTTGTAATTCTTTGAACATTGATGTTCTTATGATGGTCTGGAATCCCTTTGGTGTCAATTTTTAATTCAAGATATTCCCAACAAGAATACATTATTGTCCTCTCTTGATTTTTTGAGACCATTTAAGTGGCACAGCCTACCATTGATTTCAAATTTCAAGTTGTGACTCAAGAAATGTAATAACACCATTTTTTCTACAATCATTTAGACGGTATGACTTGCCATAAATTATAGAATTAATGGGGTATAATACCTTGTTAAAGAATTCATATGGTTCACAATATATACATATATATATTAAGGCGACATAACCAACCATTATCAAATATTCACAATATATATTAAGGCAGCATAGCCAACTATTATTAGGTTCATAATATATATTAAAGTGGCATAGCCAACTATTATCAAATGAGATTCCAAACTATCAATAAGTACATAGTGTACAGGAATAGTTTACTCTCACAAAGAGTAGTTTTCTTCTCAAACAACCATATTGTCACCTCATTATACACAACAACATAGACAATTATAGTGCATGAATAACAAGATATTCATGTAAGGATATATAATGCACAACAAAATTCTCACATCAAAATTCTTTTCCTAAAGTTGTTATGGCTTATATATTATTTTCCATGATATTTCAAAATACCTATCTGTCCTAATTTTTCTTTAATTCTACCCTTCTTAGATTTTGAATAAGCTCATGGTGACAAAATTTCAAGATAAATGACCCTAGGCCAAAAATGGATTACCATAAAGACCATTCAAGAAGAAAAAGGAAAAGAGAAGAAGAGAAACCAGAATATGTTAAATCATGTTACCTGTATACGCTCTCCTTTCTTATAATTCTCCTAAAATTGCTCCCTTCCTTCTTGCTTCCTTCCTTTTTGATCAAGTGTGGAGTGAAGAGGTAAGAGTAAGTGAAATGGGTATAGGAGGAATGTAGAGAATGGTGTGAAGAAAAAGGGTAGGGTGTAGGGTATTTAAAGAAAAATCCACGGCTAGAATTTGACCACATATTTTTAATCCAACGGTTGTGATTTAATTTTAAATCATAATTATCTAAGATATAATTACGGTGTGAACCCCACGAATATATAATATTTTATTATGGTATACGCCCCACAGGTTAAGGTAATGTCACATGTCCCTCCTAGTGAATTTATCATTTTACCCTTAGCATTTTTTCAAAATAACCATTTTTCTCTTAACCTTATAAATTTACGATTTTGCTCATAACATTTTTCAAAATAATCGTTTTACCCCTATGCTTTAAAACTAAGCTATTGGTTGTTTTCTTTAAATGATTCAACTAGGCATATTTATTTTTATTTAATTCTTTTTTATTTCCCCAAAATAATTTAGCTTATATTAACATTCATTAAATTAAGAATGTTATAGAGAATGCAACCAGATCAAATAAGGATCTATTCCTCTATTTATAATCTTCGTCTGCATAATAGGAAAACTTGGAATGAGACTCTTGTTAGAAGCATTTACCAAGAGTGAATTGCTAATTCCATTTTAAATCTCAAAATCTTCTATTACCAATCAAGCAAACTTTCTTATTTAGGCAAGAAAAAAATTTGGAAGATATTATGTCAAAGATGGTTTTAAGGCCGTATGGGAAGAAACATGTAGTAGAGAAATTGATTTTTTTTCCAAGTAAACTACCCTTTGGAAGATCCAGCTTCCTCATTAGGTTTTACTTTTCACATGACATCTGATTAATCAAGCACTCCCAGTTGGTAATGTTCTTATTCAGCATCAATTACATATCCAATCCCAATGCAGGCTCTGTCTTGAAGCTTCAGAATCAATTGACCATATTTTCATTACTTGTCCCTTTGTGTGCACATTATGGCTTGCATCTTCGTTTGGATTCCATACAGATCAATTTCAAAATCCTAATGTTTCTTTCTAGATAAACACTTGGCTTGAAAAGGGGAATATTTCTTTAGAATACTTTAGAATATATATTGCCCACTTGCTTCTAACCTTTTATGTGATTTGGATAGTAAAAAATGATTTTGTCCACAAAGGTTATAAGCCTAATCTGTTCAAAGCTATGTTGAGAATTTATTGTATGTACAAGGAATATCAGGAAGCCAAAAATCATCACAACTCCAACACTAAAGCTTTAATGAAAATTCCCAAAAATATCAATCTTAAATGCCAATTGCTTCAAAGTGGGTCATTGTCTTCTGTCTCGCAAGAAATACAATATTTTCTGCTGTATTTAGTTTGGGAAAGATAATGTCAACTTCCAAAATTTTGATTGGAATCAATGCTCTCGTAAGGAAGTTTTCATCCTTTATGTTACAAGAGAGAATCTTAACTGGATTAATAACCAAGATTTTCATGTCAATACTAACAGAAAACATATAAGCCTTGTTCTTCCTTTGCCTCATTGGTATGATATCCTTAACTTTGGATACTAGCAGGACTATTCTCTCACCTTGGTTTGAATTGATATTCATTATTAAATCAATTTGATTCCTTCAATGATGGAGTGGTTTCTCACGAAGACCCGACCTTATATCCAGCAGTTTTTTAATCATATTTTAGTTCTTGAATTTTCCTTTTGGCTTTGTTCCTTTATCAAAAAAAGAAGAAGAAAGAATTATCTTAAATAATTATATAATTATTTGAATTAAACGTTTGAAATTTTACTTAGTAAAGTTGAATGAGACATTTCTATTCATATTTAATTATTAGAATTTTCTTCTAGCAAGATAAGTTTTATCAATATTTCAAATTTCACAAAACCCTCTATAAATAAAGGGATCCCTGAGAGTTGTTAAGCACACGATTAGATCACTTCTTCAAATGTTGTAGTCTCGTAGCTATACCTTTCTATATAATTAGCATTTGCCATCACTATATTCTCTATTTAGTAATTCTTTAGAAACATCATCACTAAACCCACTAAGCCTTCAAGATAATATATTCTTTATTTGGTGGGCACTCTATAATTGAGAATAAATCTATTGCGGGACAGTAGATTTGTTATCTCACAATAGAAGTTTGAAAAAAAAATAAATGTGGGAACAAAAAAAAAAAACTTCAATGAGACATCTCGCTAGGCCACTATAATTTTGAAAAGAATGTAACAAACTACGGTCATAACTAATACTTAAACATATTAGACTAGTAAACAATCCCTCAGACCAAATATATCTCATATATGTGTACTTAGAACACTTTTCAAACTTGAAAATTTATAGCAGCGTCTCTTTAAATATTAAAAAGAATATAAAGACATTTAAAAGAAATTTTCTATATAGAAAAAGGTCATCATTTATCATTATAAGATGATTGATAAATATTTATTAAAAATAAAAGACAACTAAAGCAAGATAATATGAGGGGGAACCTAGAAACCTACCTATATTAAAATCAAGTAGTTATGAAGTACAATCATTTAATGCATTATATCGTGAGAAATTATTTAATTCATATAATTTTAAAAATATCATTTTTGTCTTTCATAGATTAGTTGGTTGTTAATTTATTTTTTTAATTTTAATTTTATTTTTATCTTGCACTGATTAATTGGTTCTTAATTTATTATTTTATTTTATTTTAATTCTTCACTTATTTTTATTTTTATTTTTTAATATATTTTTAATTTAATTTTTTATTAATATAAATATTAGTACATTTAATTTAATTATAATTAAATTTTGATTAAATAAACCAATATCTAAATTATTAAAAAATTAAATTAAATATAAATCGAGAGACTAAATTAAAAAATAATTAAAATATAAATAATCAAATATATTTTACTCTTTTAAATATGAAAAGCTTAATTGACATTTTTGTCGGTGCATTAAAAACCCCAAAAATGAAGCTGTGAATCTAGACGCTTTAATGGACATCATGCATTAGGATGTTTGTTTTGCCAAGGTGAGTTTTGCAGTTCGAAAAATTAAGCCTTTCACCATCAACAATTTACTGTCCCAAAATAAAACATTTAATAGAATTTTATAATAAAATATGAAAATAAAATTATAACTAAAGAATTTTATAAAGTGCTATAAAATATAGATTTTTTACAGAATTTCTCATCATATAGTGTCGTAAAATCTTACTCTATCTTGTTTGCCTTAACTATATTTTTTGCTCTCACTTTTATACAGATTATAATTTAATTCTTCTACTTCAATAACATACAATATGGCTATCAATTTTTTTAAAATAATTTAATTTTACTCTTTTGTCTCCATTCAAATTTTAATACTAAATTCGTGAGTATGTTATTAAATATGAATGTGAATTAGGTACATAAATAATATTTACATTAACATATTATTACATGAAATAATAGTATGATAAAAAGATAAAATTAAATGGATCTAAAAAGTGAATGGATAATTTTTAAAATTTTGAAAGACCAAATTATAAATTTTACATTCAAGTCGTAATATTTTATAGGTCATAAATAGTTATTTGTAGAAGAATTTATACAATTATCTGCAATAGGGATTTTGGATTATCATATCAAAATTTTAAATAGTTTGCACTTGTTAGATAAATTTTTAAAAGTTATCTATCTTAATTTTTAAAAATTATTTATCGGCAAAATTCAATTTCCCAACGCAGGGATCCGTAAATGAATATCAGCACTAAATTTAATGGAACAAAGAGATAGAATAGGATCCAAATTTCTACTACAGGGATCTACGAATTCGTACTGCTCAAAAGATATAGATCAAAGTGCAGTGCCTCCAGGATGGAAAGGTAGAAAGAAAAGGAAGTCGGTAAAGAGTGGATTCCGTAGACAGCGTGTAACAAATAATACTGTAAATGGATTCAAACTCGAGTTCATACTCTCCTTCCTTTAGATACCACTTTTTTTTAGACAGTTCTCTACATAACTTTTTTACGTTTATACGTTGTAGGATTCGAATGTGGCTCAAGCGTGAGCCTCCGTCAAAATCAAAAAAGTGAAATGTTCAAGGCATCGACTTTAATGCCCTCGTGGGTCAACTATGGCGAGCGATCGTTCTCCGCCTCCTGCGAACGCACTCCCTCACGTCATCAGCCATTTCTTGCCTCACTGGGAGATAAGGAGGCCTTTTATTCTGATTTTCTTATTGTCGATTTCAATTCTATTTATACCCATTGGACTCTTGCTTTGATATTCATATCGTCAGAGACAGAAAGCCAATAGCTTTGTAGAGAAAAACGATAGTAGTGGTGTTGTGCAAAAATGGCCGCTGAAGCTCCCGTTATTCCTCTTCTTACACCTTACAAGATGGGCAATTTCAATCTATCCCATAGGTACTGACACTCCCCACGAATTTTATTTTTTTTTGTCTTTAATTCGTTTGTGCTTCCAATTTTTCTACTCTAAATGAATGCGCATCAGGTGTTTGTGAGATATCCCAGTCAAGCATTGTTATGGGTCATGATGTTTGTCGTAGGGGGAAATCCCAAGTTTCATACTCTGTTCTACAACTCTGCGAGACATAGGATAGTAATTTTCATAGTTTTAGCTATGTCCTTATGTCATCCTTACTCGTGTATTATAAAATGTCGCTTGCATCCACGATTGGTGTTCTGGAATAGGAAAAATTTCTTGCGTGCCATGTACTGTATGTACATGTCATGGCCGAATTGAATCAGTAAGTGGGCCTCACGTATACACTATATGGCAAACAAGAATTGCCCCTGGAATAGGTGAAATTTCTAATTCTGGTATCAGTAAAAATATTACATGATTTCCTAATTCAAAAGTGGTTTAATTTTGCTATCAGAGTTGTTTTGGCACCGCTGACTAGGCAGAGATCGTACAACAATGTTCCTCAGCCCCATGCTATCTTATATTACTCGCAGCGAACTTCCAAGGGGGGCCTTCTGATATCTGAAGCTACTGGTGTTTCTGACACTGCTCAAGGGTAATTTTTTACACTTTATTAGTCTCTATGTTAATTTTTTACACTCATACTAAATGTGTTGTTTTTCTTTTCTAAATTATTGTAAAGGTATCCTGACACACCAGGCATATGGACAAAAGAGCAAGTAGAAGCATGGAAACCCATTGTGGATGCTGTTCATGCCAAAGGTGGTATAATTTTTTGTCAGATTTGGCATGTTGGAAGGGTTTCAAATTCAGGTATTTTCTGGCTAGAAAATGATCTGTCTTTGCAATTGAACAAAGAAAGTTTTGACATTTTTCAGTCGATTGCTTTGAAATTTGAATGGCCTAGAACCGCAATATATGCCAATCAATCATTATTGCAATAACTAAGTGATCAAGAATAAACCTGAATAATCAAGATATTATGCTTAATGGCTAAGTACTTCAAGGGAAATTATTGGTTAAGTGTAATTTCTTAAGCGCACTTCTGCTGTCACTATACATGTTTTCTCTGACAACACTCAATTTAGTGCCAGTAAAGTATCCATACTTGAAGAACCTCTTTACTCCTCCTCCGAAATTGCAAAATAAATTGATAAAAAGAACATGAGAGAGAGAGATATAGAGAAGAAGAGAAAAATGAAAAGATATCTTTTCTGGTTGTGGTAAAAAGCTTTATAGTGGCGCACCCTCTACCCAAGCATGGCTGCTTTAAAGTAAAATGAATGAGTCATGGGT
The DNA here is from genome assembly GCA_037074485.1 of Delonix regia. Taxonomy (NCBI): domain Eukaryota; kingdom Viridiplantae; phylum Streptophyta; class Magnoliopsida; order Fabales; family Fabaceae; genus Delonix; species Delonix regia. The sequence continues at coordinate 12,039,955 of CM073455.1, forward strand.
GATATCCATATGTGAGAAGTAGAGGAGGCTCTCGAATCTACTTTTTATCTAATGTGCAACAAAGTCATGTTTAAGTCCTGCACTTTTCTTAATGTATTCAAATTAGAATCACTAAAATTAATGTTAAGATATGTGCCTATTTGACACCTATTGAGTCCCATCTCCATTCTGTTTTGATATCTGTAGTTCCGTACTCATTCTCTGTTCCAAATTTGTTTGGAATCAAAATAATCTGATGTATATGTTCAATTTATCCCCATCTTACATTGCTTTGAGCAGGTTTTCAGCCAAATGGGCAAGCCCCAATATCTTGTACAGACAAGGGACTGACCCCACAAATTCGAGCTAATGGCGTTGACGTTGCACAATTTACACCACCAAGGAGGCTGAGGACAGATGAAATTCCTCAAATTGTCAATGACTTCAGACTCACTGCAAGAAATGCTATAGAAGCTGGTACGTTCACTAACTGTAAAATGTCGTGCGAAGTCACACTACTTTGAGCATAATCAGTATAACTAATGCCTAGAATGGCAAGTTACTTTACAGATAAGCTATGCCATGCCTTTACACAATCTGGTTTTACAAATTACACTGCTTCATGTTTTAACACATTGATTCAGATAATAATCAATAGCCTTAAATACAATTTTGGTCCTTCTAGTTTCATTAAAGGTTTAATTCAGTCCCTTCAATTCAACGGCAAGCCATGTTGCTCTTCTATTTTTTAAATTGACGTAATTTTGCCCGTGTTACATCTTCACCCAAAATTTAACATCAACTCTAACAATTTGTTGCCAAGTAAATAAATAACATTTAAGTGTTAGGTTTGACTTTAATTTTTGGATGGATAATGTGACTGAGGGAATAGGAGGATGACATTGTCTGCTTTCGAACAAGGGGGAACCAAATTAATATTTGTATGTATCAAGAGTTTAGAGGACTAGATGTGTATACAGGCCTAAGTGCTACAGACACTATGTTTATTTACAAATGATGTAACACGGTGGTTTACAAATGACAACGTAGCTGAATGCAACAAGTTTAAAATGATGACACTTATGCAATTGTAGGTTTTGATGGGGTTGAGATCCATGGTGCCCACGGTTATCTTCTTGACCAATTTATGAAAGATGAGGTCAATGATCGAACAGACGAATATGGTGGATCGCTAGAGAACCGGTGTCGGTTTCCTTTGGAAGTTGTTAAAGCTATTACTGATGAGATAGGGGCAGAGCGAGTTGGAATTAGATTATCACCTTTTGCAAATTATGCAGAATGTGGGGACTCCAATCCAAAAGAACTTGGCCTATACATGGCAAATGCCCTGAACAAATTTGGTATTCTATACTGCCACATGGTGGAGCCAAGAATGAAGACCGCTGGAGAAAAAGTTGAGTGCCCCCACAGTCTTGTGCCAATGAGAAAGGCCTTTAATGGCACTTTCATTGTTGCTGGAGGCTATGAGCGTCAAGACGGCAACGATGCAGTGGCAGAGAACCGGGCAGATGTTGTCGCTTATGGTCGTTGGTTCTTGGCTAATCCAGATTTGCCCAAGAGATTTGAGCTTGATGCTCCTCTCAACAAGTATCACAGAGAGACATTTTACATTTCAGATCCAGTTCTTGGTTATACTGACTACCAATTTCTTGAAGCCAGTTCTTAAGCCTGCAAATGGAGCAGGGTGTTTTTAACATTCGCTCTTTATTAAGCGTCTGCACTTGTGCACATTCCAATTCCAGTCTTGAGTGTATTAATTTTACAATTTTGCAACATGAAGCATTAGGCAACATTTATGTACTTGTTTGTGCCCTGCCATTTCCACATTGTGATAGCGTTTTACTATCTGGTTGTGTTATAGTTTCATCATAATGCATTGTTGTAACGAACACAAATAACAGGAGTTTCTGACTTAAATGTATAATAATAGTGTTGGTTGTTTATTTTATGCTTTGTTTGATTAGAAAGAAACCCTAAAGCCAATATGAAAATATCTTATGTTCTTTGACATATAACTTTAATTAGTTAAATGTTAGTGGAGCTTAGTATTGATTCTCAGGCTACTTCATATATTTTCTTTTCAAAAATAAAATTACCCTTCTGAACACTTCCTCTTATTGTCAGGAGCACCATCGTTCCTCCGCCACTGTTCTTTTCTTGAATAGAAATTAAGAATCTTAAAATTAATATGAAAATATGAAACTTATTGAATCAGAGGCTTGATGCCACCTAGTACTGACAATAATGATTAGTATTTTTTTACTACTTTCAATGCATTTAATTAATAAAACTTTTGGTTTTTATTTTATGATATAATTATCCTTTGAATATTTCAATAGGTATGATTAATTTTTTTATTTTTAAACTTTTAAAATCAATCTCTAACAAATTTTTATATTCTCAAACATCAAAATAATATCTCTACATTACTTTTAATATTAAAAAAAATCTTAAATTTGAATTTAAATAAATAAAACTATAAAAATACATTACATTACCATTCAATACACAATATAATATTTTAAAATACCCAATGCCACGTAAATAGAACACAAAATATTAATAAATCTTTTGATCAATATAATAAATATTTAAAGGGTAATTATATCAATAAAAATAAAAACCAAAAGGTTTATTTATTAAATGCCTTGAAAATAGAAAAAAAAGCACTAATCAATACTGTTAACAGGTGTCAGGTTAGCAAAACCCAAATTTATTCGCATTAAGCAAACTTCGTATAATCCTTGTTTTAAACTACAAGGGATCGGAATTCCATGAAAACCTTTTCATCTGACTCCAGGCTGGCCAACATCACTCTATTATCCTCCAAGTTGCATTGAGCTAGAAGAATGTTTCAGATTTCAGTAACGAGCCCACTACGTCTTCTCTGCTAAATTTTAGGAACTTGACCTTCGTAAATTGCAATTTCAACCCATTCATCACATCTTGTATGCCACTAGCTGCCCCTGAATTTCTTTGCGTAGGCTTGCCATCTTGGTCTCATTGTTACGTCAATAACGTTGGTTTGCGTTCTAGTGTCATCAGCCATGACCAAGAATGACCTTGCTTTGATACCATTTTTTGAAGAAAAAAAAAAAAAACAGAAAAGAATTCAAAGGTGAAGGGAATAAATGAATATAAATATATTCATAGATTCAAAGTAAAAGACTTATATTGATTTTTTAATTGTAGAAGTTTAGAATCATTAATTGAATGAGATATCTACAATATATTGAATGTATATTATGTTTTCACAGTCTAAATCTTCTTTTAAATGCGACCGCAGAATATTCACAGGTATTCTACTTAAAATGTCTCAAGTATCTCTCTTTAATAAGTTTTCAATCATATAGTAATTTAATAGAAGACTAGTTAGAGTTATGATTTAGTAGTAATTCTTATAATTATTATTTTATCTTTATTTAGTAAACACTCTTTATGAGTAGACTCTTAATAATATTTTTACAGATTTAAACCTTAAATATTATAGGATATTTTAACAAAAAGAATTCTCATAAATTTAACTGATTTCCAAAACTGCTAGTCTGAGCCTCACAACAATCATAATATATACTTTCCACTAGCTGCTCTTGAACAAACCAAAACAGCTCATACAAATAGGCAAAACATTAAATATGAACAGAAAAATACAAATATGATACAAGGATAAAATGTCTACCACATTTATTGTCGAACCAAATGAGAATACACATATTGTGAAACCAGTTGACAATAAACATGCAAGCCTCCTCTCTAAAACCTTTCAGCCAAACACCAATGCCACAAATCTACACCCACAGAAAAGCACTATATTGCTTCGGTGCGAATTCTTTGACCAGACCACAATGCTGGAGTGAATTAAGGCAGCAAATAGGTCAATCACGGGACCCACTACACCATATATATATATATATAGAGAGAGAGAGAGAATAAAAATATCATTTTAGTACTCATTACATATGTGTTTCACTCATTTTATTTTTAAAATATTTCTACTTATTAAAAATTATTAGTCTTGGTCCTTTGTTCTTAAAATTATTATTATATATAATCTCTCAAACTAAGTCTTGATAATTCACATGAAAAGATCAAAAACTAATAATTGTTAATAAATAAAAAATTATTTTAAATAATAAAATAAATAACAGGATAAGAGATCAAAATAAAAATTTAATTATAAGTAAATATTAAAATAGTATTTTTCTCTCTCTATATATATATACACACACATATAATTTAGTTAATTATATGTAAATGTAATAACTATCTTGTATTCGTAATAAATCTAATTATTACAACATAAAATTGAATAGAAACATTTTTACTAATTAAGTATAGCTATTAAATTACATTTCATGTAATGCAGTTCATTTCAATTCAACAGCCTGAATTACTATTTGATTCCCAGTTTTGTTCACTTAAAGGCAGGAGCCTGACTACTATTTAACATAGGAAGTTTGGTGATATAGCAGGTTTGTCTAATAGACGTTCACATTGAAATCTGGGTCCTTCTACACCTTCACTCTAAGATTTCGCATCGTAAATTTTTAACACGAGTCAAACAACTTCAGGATAAATGACTAAGTTGAGCCTCACGTTAGCGATTAACTTTAAGCAACAAATTTATATGCATGAATGGCTTTGAGAGAAATCAAATGCAACGAATTTGGATATAATTATTTAAGCTGTGTCAGGTGTTACGAGACAAGTTTGGAAAATGGTTTTATCATAATGAAGCAGAGTGTTAAAAAAAAAAAAAAAATCCATCTGGCTGTGCTATAGTTTCCATTGAAAAGGAATAAGCAGTAAAATGACTGGCTTTAAAAACGAGTACAGGAAATGACACATTTTCTCCCCATTCTTTATTTATGTGCACTGAACCAATTCGATCAACTCAAATTAGTAAGTTAAATCAGTAAGTCCGTTTAACTTATTATATGGGAGTGGGTTGAATCATTTAGTAGATTAAATAAATTAATTTGTTTAATTCATCAAAAAATAAAAAATAAAATAAAATATTATAAAAATTTAAATGTGATTTTTTTAAATACATATTTTATTTAATTAATCAATTTCTATATAAATATAAATAAACAAAAAAATAACTAAATAAAAAGTAAGTTTCAACAGATTAAAATAAATAGAGTAATCTAATAATTTAATGATTTATTAATAAAAAAGAATATGATTATGAATAGAATATTTAAATCTGACAAATTACAAAATAATATAGATAATACAATAGATATATTAGAGTTAATTTTTTTAAATAAAAAAGTGAAGTGGACTAGGGTGTTGATCTAAGTAAATAGAAACTTTTTTTTAAAAAAATAGACAATCTATTTAATTAGCGAATTTGTTCATTTAACTTACGGGTTAAATTGATTAAATTAATAGAAGTATACTTAATAAATTCTCAAATAAATCTCTCAACCTAATCCACCTCTTATACAAATTTAATCTGATAAGTCAAACTCATTTTAACGCTTCTAACTGAAAGCATTTGAATCCTGCAATACAATAAAGATGCCACAATATATACCAGAAGTAAGCAAATAAATCATTGATAGGACCAACTATTGTTATCAGGAACACCTGAAGCAGGAACTAAAATATCAAATTCTCTTACGGACCATTCAGCAGTCACCCCATCATGACTGATATATATTTCAGTTCCAACATTTATTGAAGACCATATCCGCTTTGCTGGTTTGGTTCCGGATCCTATGCAAAAACCAAGTAATATTAAAATGGTCAAAGTAAGTCAATTTGATCCACTTAAATTGGTATGTTAAATGAGTTAGTCCATTTAACTTATCAAAGGTGGTGGGTTGAAATTCTTATCTCATCACACTTGATAAGTTAAGCAAATTTACCCGTTTAATCTACTAAAAAATTAAAAAAAATATAAAAATTTAAATGTAGCTTTCTTTAAATACATGTTATATTTAATTAATTAATTTTTATATCAGTATAAATAAACAAAAAAAACTAACTAAATAAAATACAAATTTTAATGGATTAAAACAAGTAGAATAATTCATGATTCATTAATAATAAGAATATGATTATAAGATGAATATTTAAATCTGACAAATTATAAAATAATAGAGATAACATAACACATACATTATAATTAATTTTTTAAAATAAGAAAGTGTAATGGGTTGGGGCATTGGACTGAGTGAGTGAAAATTTTTTTTTTAAAAAAATGAGCAATCCATTTATCTTGTGAGTTAATTTGTTTAACTTGCGGGTTAAATGAGTTGAATTAATAGAAATATATTAAACAAATTTTTAATAAAATCCTACAACTCAACCCACCTTTTAAGTGGGTTCCACGAGTTTAATCCAATGAATCTAACCTATTTTAACGCTTCTATGTAACGCGGCCTTAGATAAAACATTATTGACTGACATTGAAATAGAATGTCAAAACATCCGCAATCAGTGAAACTGAGGTAGAAGCAGAAAAATCAAAAGGAAAAAGGCTTAATACACCTTCAGTTTTTCCATGTTCGTAGTTCTTATTTGGTCCCCCTAATTCAAATATAGGCAACGTTGCCCCCCAATTCTCTAAAAACTTCAATTTGACCAACCTGTTTCCTCTCCATCCAAATTTTAATGCCGAATTGAACAGTTTGCTGACACAGACGTCAAATTGAAGCTTGAGTTAACGTTGTCAAGTGTATAAACAACATCTAAGTAATTATGTTTAATGCTAAATTATGAATAGATGGTGTGATAGAATGACAAAAATTGGATCATTTTAAGAAATAGGAGGGCAACCTTGTTTGTTTTTGAACTATGGGGACCAGATTTAACTTCTATAAACAAGAAGGACCAAAAAAATTATTTCAGTCAAGGAAAAAGTATCCTAAGAGGAATTTGGAATACAATGGATAAATAATCCGATGGTCACCCATCTGATAGTGATATTTATATATTTATCATAAGATTCAATATTCTATAGAGAATTACATTTTGAAAAATCTTTATTTTTTGAAGTGTTTTATTGGTAGAGGACAATTTTAATATTTTCTATTTTTAGTAGACAAAATTGATTTCAAAATTAAAAATGGAGAATTAAAATTGTATTTTTTTCTAAATATATTATTATAGGTTGGACTTCGTACTTATCATATTTTAATTAAAAAATTATAAACTTATTACATTGTAATCAAGAAACTTAATAGTAAAATAACAAATTGCCTCTAAATTTAGTCCCAAAAATTATATGGCTTAACAAGAATAGTTCAAATTACACCGAACAGAGCAAAGCTTTCAAGGAGCTGCAAGACAAGACGATCAAATTGTGAAGCATGAAGCTTTTTATTAAAATCAATTCATAGAGATAAATGAAGATGAAGAACTCATACAATATATGTCCTAATATCCCCTAATAAACACACCAGAACTCCCTCCTTTCTCTGCTTTCATCATAAGATAATAACTGTTACATATAAATTAATACCATATTATCAAAGCCCCGTAAATAGATCACCATCCTATATTCAGGTTTATACGGTCAATACAGCCACGAAAGCAACTCCAAGGGACACCCACATTCCACCCCCGTTCATTCTAACATCACCGGAGTCTTCCTTAGTGGGAACAGCCTGAGATGAATCAGACGAATCTTCCGACGATGGCCCATCCTTGTCAGCTTTAGGTGACTTTGCCGCCGCAGTTGCCGGAGCAAGTGCCGGCGCCGCTGCGGGTGTATTAGCGGCATAGAAGTCCAGAGGAAGGAGCACCTTGCCCACCTTATATATAGCAAGACGCTTATCAGTATACACAATGCCGGTCACCGTGGTATTCACCACCCCTGTCGAGATGTTCACGCTCCCACCATAACTTATCACGTTGAGGTCCACCCTTCCCGGTTTGTCTCCAGCCAGGGTTCGGACGGGGTTCGTCAGAGTGTCAAAATTGGAGCTTGACACATAGTTAGGGAGGATGTGGAACTGTAAAAGCTCGAGCTTTTGGCCGTCGCTGAGCGAGTTGAGGAACCCTGCTTTGTGTTCTGAAAAGGCAGAGTCATCGGGTGCTAGAATGGTTAAGCCTCCAGATTTTGTGGTTATGAGCTGCGAGTTGATTTGGTTGATCAGTTGGGTGATTTTGAGGAGACGAATGAAGACGCTGAATGATTTTGCTTTTCTGAGGATTCCGATGATGTCGGTGGCGGCAGTGTCGGGGGTGTTGTCGGAAGGTGACTCTGGTAGTGTGGGGACTAAGGCTGCAGGGGCGGCAGCCGGAGGAGAAACAGGGGCGGCTTTTACTGGGGCTATTGCCGGCGATTGGGCTACGGTGGTGGTGGAAAAATGAAGGGAAACGAGAAGTAGTGGCAGTGAGAAGAACAAGAGAGATTGCTTCCTCATCATTCTGGAAAAAAGAAGGGAAATGATTGGACGAAATTGATGTACTTGCAATGATTAGCTGACGATGCATGAGAAGTATGGAGAAGGGGGGATTTTATGGAGGACAAGAGAGAATGACAGGTAGGTGAAAGGTTTAGTTACAAAACCTGAAATAATGATTTGTGAGCAGATATGTAGTTATGTGGGAAGGAGTTTAAGGTGGTGCATCAAGGAAGTGATTTGGCTGATGATTTTGGAGAAGATAGGATTTTTGCTTGAGAAGGCCGGGAAAACACAGAGAGATGACATATGGGTGTGAGCGAAAATGAAAGCTGAAAATGCGTTCATATGCTGTTTTCACTTGCAATCAATCTAAAACCCGTCAGTACTATTGATGCCTCAAGAAATTCCTTTTTCCAACCTTTTTTTAATAGAATATTCTATCTTTTAATTAAGTCGGCCCTGTTTTACTTAGTTGGAAATAAGAGCAATACATAAATTCACAGAGGAAACTTGAAAGTTCAAAACTTTCGAAAGTTTAATTGCATACATCCTAGTGATGACGAGAATTTGATTATTCATTAAGTCTATCAAACCTGTTCATCTACTTCTTGAATTCTAACAGGATCTGATTGGTCCTGTTCCACAAGCAGAGTATACTTCTAATTCCTTGAGATAAGCATAGTGGTTAAATTTGTGAGTTTATTATTTAATTTTATGAGTTTATTATTGTGTGTAAAGAAATCGAGTCAACTCATTGTAAATTCAGACTTAGTACAAATTTAGGTAAATTCGAGAGTCAACTTATCGAGTTTACGATTTTAAAATGTCAACTAGCTTGTAAAGTTAACAATATAATAATTTAAATTTAAGACTAAATAAGATATTGACAAATTTTTTTTTCATGAAATCTTTATAATTTATTTTTTTATAAGTTTGAATATGTATAAAAAATAATAAAATTATATTTAATATGTACTTGTTAAATAAAATAAAATAAATATTATTTAATTAGTTATATTAAATAATTATTTGTGTATGATCATCTTAAAATATTCATGTTGAGTATTACAAATTATAAAATATGACTAACTTTTGTTTGATTAAACATAATTTGAATTATATTTGAATAATTTTTTAATGTATATAGTATTTAAATTATAAAATTATATATTTTGATAACTATTTATTAATCGAGGCAAACGAGTTTACGTTACGAGTGTACCTTTCTCTTACAAGTTTACCTAAACTCGCGAGTTTACCTAAACTTGTGAGTTTAACACCTTAGAGAGGAGGTTGATTTTTTATTTGTTATTATTTATTTTGTTAATCCTTTGAGTTTTGTTTGGATCAATTAATAATAAATAAAATAAATTGTACTAATTATTTTTTAAGTTTGATTGTATTATGTTTGATACCCTTTTTATTTAATAATCATTATTTAGTATCTTAATTTTTTTTTATACATGGTAGACATTTCTTTTTCGACTTACTTTTTGATTTAAAAAAATTAACCTTTTGCATAAAATAAGACTTGACGTCAGTTAAGCCAATGCTTAGCTCCAACGTATAATTATTCTTAATATGACAATAAAAATAATTTAAACATGACTTATCATGGAAAAAGTTAATTCTACTTACCAATAAATAAATAAATCAGCAGATTACGTGATATAGATTTTAAAATAAGAAGAGCATTAAGTGTAATTTAACCAATTTTTAAATATATAAAAAACCAATTATAATTTAAATAAATCTAAAAAAATTTAATATAATTTATTATTTACGATGAAATAACACACAGACAAATAGAATATTAGCAGTATCTTCTTTTGTGATTATTTTATGTCCCAAGGTTTGTAATTAAAACCATAATATTACATCAGTCATATGCATCCAGAAACCATGAAACCACACAAAATAAATTATACCTTTTTTTTTTTCTTTTAAGGAAACAATGATATGTAGGTATGAAGAATGTTTAAGGATATAACTCGTCTGTCATGGACCTTAATCTTTTTATGCTATTATTTCATCCATGGGAATTCAATTAGTTACATAAATTCATAAAGATAAATTCTCCGAACCAAGAATGCGGTTGGCGAACAGTTAAAAGGTTACCGAGCTAGGGACCCTTAAGATAATAGTTATGAGAAAAATAATAACATGAATTATTAAATGATTACAAAGTAATTCAACATTATGCTCTTTTATAAATTGACGAAAATAATAAAGGGAGACTTTTCATTTTTAATTATCTATTTGTTCAGAAGGCCAGAGTTCATACTGAAAGACTTTGCCTGGTACAAATTCAGTTTTAATTTAAAGATTAAAAAAAAAGTTCAACTAAAATTTTATTTCATTCATTTGTCTCATAAGTAATCTATATATGCATAATATAGACCATTTTTAGAACAAAATAATGCCATATTTCTCACTCAATTAGTTGTTCTAATGATAATAGTTTATTTTAATTTACATTCACCAACCCAACCCTTTATGTTATCGTTATCATTATTATTATTATTATTATTATTATTATTATTATAGTGTAAAAATATTTTAAACTTAAATTGCATCCGAATTATTTTGATGCAGATTTCATTAGAGGTTGGAGACATATGATGAAATAGAAGTATTGCCTTTGATTCTTTTTCATTGATGCTTAAGTTATGGCTTTTGTTGAATACTTTTTAAAATAATTGTTGGTGCGATTTTTGCTATATATACTGGTCCAATTAATGCAATTATTAATAAACTTTTCTTTAATGTATTAATAATGATTAATCAAGTGTTCATAGTTAGATTGAGAATGTACTAACATGATTAAATTATCAATAATAACAATATTATACATCCTTAATTTCGCCAAAAAAAAAAAAAACATTATACGTCCGCATAATGAGATGTATCGGTACTAAAACTAATTCTACGTGTTCACAATTCTCCAGTAAAATTTGCTTCAATATTTTGACTTCTATATTGAAAACATAATTTTGTAAATGTTTTTTCTGTCCTTCATTATTTTCTGGAAAAAGGTACAAAAGTTTAACTAAAAAGTTGAAGCTAATATTAATTTTAAAACTTAAAATAGTAGTAAATATAAACCATCAATGTTTTCATCAATTACGCGAAAATCCTCGCATCAGACTATCAGTGCACACAATTTAGAAGCGTAAATTCAATCAAAACAATCATAATTTTTTTATTCAATTCCTGTCCACATGCAATACACACAAAGCCCAGAAAAAAAAAAATTAAACAAAATTGTTTTTTCTTTAATTGAAAAAACAGCCATCCCTTATTGGGTCTTCGTCATGTAGTCGCTACTGCAAGAAAAGCAAATCCAAGAGATACCAACACTGTTCCTTGAACACCAATTAAACTGATGGCGTCGGAGTTGTCCTTAGTTGCCTGAACGTCATCTTCTTCAGATGAGTCATCTTTATCGGCTTTAGGCGCCTTTGCCTTCGCCAGAGCTGGCGCCGGAGCTGGTGGCTTAGGCTGAAAGAAGTCCAAAGGAAGAAGCACCTTAGTCCCCGTGGTAAATTGCAAGTTGCTTATCAGAGTACACAATGCTGATGATGTAGAGAAAATAGACATTAAATAAAAATAAAACTTTCGTAAATAATTTAATATGATACATAGAATTTTACACCAAAAAAACTTCAATAGGTAAAAGCCACATACAAAAAAAAAATTACTTCACTAAGAGAAAAATAATAATTACACTTTTTCTCTATATAGTAATGATAATATAATATTTTTATATGTTTTTCTAATAGGAAAATATTAATCTCACAACTCTCTTTCTTTACATAGGATTGCTCATTTTTTGGTTGTGAGAAATGAAGTTTTGAAGCTCTCGATTTATAATGATAGATGAATGACTTCAGTTTAAATTTTTAAAAGACTAAACTGTAATTACAACAAAATTTTTTCCTCTTTTTTTTTTTTGGTTATTCACCAACTAAGAGAAATATTAGCACCTAATATTCATCTATCATTGAAAATTTTCCATTTGAAGATTAGATTGAGAATCAATCAATCTTCACCATTCTTCCTTCCTGGCCATTTCCTATTGCTCACATCTCTGTTAGACCAATATAAGATTTACATCAAATGAACTTCTCAATGTTCATTGGCTTTATCAGTGCATCTGTCAAGTTATCTTTAGTATGGATTTTTTTGTATATCCACACTTCCTTCTTCCACTTTTTCTAGGAAAAAATGATACAAAACTCGTTTGTGTTTAGTCTTAGAATGGAATGCTAGATTCTTCCCTAAGTAGAGAGCACTTTGAATATCACATAATAATGTAATCTTTCTGCGGTTGTACACGATCACTTCCAACCGTATCTGCAATTAGATTTCTTCATTGCTAGCTTGTGTAGCTGCAATATATTCTACATTTATTGTTGAAGTGACCATAATAGGTTGCAGTTTTGAAATCTAGCTTATAGCTCTTCTTGTAAGAGTAAACATATAACCATTGGTGGATTTGCTATTGTCAAGATCACTTGCAATATTTGAATTTATATAGCCTCTCATGGTGAAATCTAATCTTCCATAATACAATGCAACATCTGTGGTCCCTTTAATGTATCTTAGAACCCTTTGTATAACATTTCAATGCTCTTGGTCAGGATTCGCCATATATTGATTAACCACTCCTACTGCTTGTGCAATGTCTGGTCTTATGCAAATCATAGTGAACATTAAGCTAACCAATATTGATGCGCACAATGCTCGAGACATTTACTTCTTCTTTTCTTCATTGTTAGGATTCATGCTTGAGGATAACTTGAAATTAACAAGAAGTGGGGTAGAGATTGGCTTACAATATTGCATATTGAAGCGTTGCAAGATCTTCTTTAAATCCTTTGAGAAAGCTAAATCTTCCAATTATTTTTGTCTCAGTGAATTTGAATCCTTAAAATATTGTTTGCCAATCCTAAATCCTTCATATCAAATTCCCTAGCCAAGTATGCCGTTAATTCATTGATGCGATCTTTGTTGGGGTCTGTTACTAGCATGTCGTCTACATACAACAACAAAATAACGAAATATCTCCACCAAACCTCTTAACATACACACAAGAGTCAACATTAAGTCTGTTATATCCAAGACTCATGATAAAGGAATCAAATTTCTTATACCAATATTTTGGCTATTGTTTGAGACCATATAGAGATTTGTTCAACCTGCAAACCAAGTTCTCTTTTCCTTTTCCATCAAAACTTTTCTGGCTCAAGCATATAAATTTCTTCTTCAAAATTTCCATAAAGAAATGCAATTTTCATATCTACCTGTTATAGATGTAAGTCAAATGTAGCACACGTTGATAAAACCACTCGAATTGTTGCTAGTTGGATAACTGGAGAAAATATCTCATTGTAATCAATACTTTCTTTCTGAGCAAATCCTTTTACCACTAGTCTAGCATAATATCGTTCAACATTATCATCACTAGTTCTTTTGATCTTATACTCCCATTTGTTTTTTATGGCCTTTCGTCCTTTTGGTAGTGGCACAAGATCTCATGTTTTGTTCTTATGAATGGTTTCATTTTCTTTTTGCATTGCTACCAACCACAGAGAAACTTATAAACTTTCCATAGCCTCTTGAAGAATTGAAAGCTTTCTATCTTCTGTGAGAAGACAGTATGCAACATTCCCTTCTATAATGTAATTTAACTACCAAATAGGTCATTTCTTTTCCTAAGTTGACCGTCGAACTTGTGGAGTCACAAGATTAGATTGTTCTTGTTGATCGTACTTTAATGTTGCTATAGAAGAATCTGATACTTCTATTGTATCTTCTCCTTCTTCAATATGCACTGTAGTGGTCTCTACTATTTCTTTTGATATGTTATCACCTTCATGTATACGTTGTTTTTCTTCTGGAAAGATGCCATCCCTACTAACTATAACCTTGTGGTTAGTAGGATCCCACAGGCAATAACTCTTTACTTTGTTAGCATATCTTAAGAATAAACATCTTCTAGATTTTGGATCTAGCTTTGTAATTTCTTAGGTATTGTACATCACTTATAACAGACTTCTAAACATATAGGGGTTTGTATAATCAGCTGGCTTCCCAGCCCATATCTCCATTGGGGTCTTCAGACCAATTGCAATTGATGGTCACTGATAGATCATGTAGCAGGCTATTTTAACTGCTTCTGCCCAAAATGATTTGGCTAATCCAGCAGTTCTTAAAATTGTCCTTGTCATTTTTAAAAAAGTCGTGTTTATCCACTTTACCCCTTCATTTTGCTGTGAAGTATACACCATCGTGAATTAACTTTTGATACCTTTTTGTTGATAGTAAGTATTAAATTCATCACTGGTGCATTCTCCTCAATTGTCTGTTCTCAAACATTTGATCTTTTTCTCATATTCACGTTACACACTTGCTTTGATAGATTTGAAAACTTCAAAAATATCTCTATTTCTCTTGATTAGATGAACTTATCATCTCCTGGAGTAGCCATTGATGAATGATACAAAATACTTTGCTTCTCTTAGGGCCAAGACCGGTGCTTGCCAAACATTAGAGTGCATTAGGTCTAAGATAGCTTTACTTCTCTCTTTGAAGTTGTTGAATTTCAATCTATGTTGCTTACTTGTAACACAATGCTCACAAAAAGGTAAAGAAACCTTTTTTAGTATGGGAAGAAGATTTTGTTTTGCAAGAACCTTCAATCCACATTCTGACATATGGCTAAGATTACAGTGCCACAATTTTGTTGATTCCTCAACTGCTGGATCAATTGATGCAACTGAGACTTCTCCTTGTTGTTGTGTTTCTCCTTTAAGCATATATAGGTTAGACACTATCTTTTCTGCTTTCATCACAACAAGTGCACCTTTAATGACTTTCATAATGCCATTTTGTATTTGAATTTTATACCCGTTACTATTAAATTGTTCTAAAGATAATAAATTTTTCTTAAGACCCTTCACATACTGGACCTCTTGGATGGCACGAATTGTATTATCATACATCTTTAGTTTGATGGTGCCTATTCCAACAATCTGTAAGAAATAATCATCTCCCATAAACACACATCCTCCAGAGACAAGTTTATATTGGTAGAACCATTCTCTCCATAAGGTCAAGTACCATGTTGCAGCTAAATCTACAATCCAAATATCACTTAACCTTTTTCAACTTTTAGCAACTGTTGCTGCTTCATTGTATAAGGCTTCTTTGTCATCTAAGGTACTAGCAACACATCCTTAAGCATTTGATGGCTCAGTATCTTTGCCTTTGGCCTCTGCGTTCTTCTTCAAATGCTAACACTCATTTTTATAATGTCCTTTTTTGTTACACTTGAAACATCTGATATTCTTCTTGCTTCTTGATTTAATCAACTCTAATTCTGGCTCCCACTTGAGCCACATTCTATTAATCTTTCTCTCATCATTGCCAACGTTTCTGCTTATTTTGAACAAATCAACATGTCTTCCTTGTTTTTGTGTTGATTTTCTTTCTATAGAATAGCCGATGCAATGTCATTGAAAACTAGGTAGTCCACAAGAACATTATTAGTCAAGTTGATAAAGAGTTACTCATATGAATATGGTAGACTTTGAAACAGAATTTCAGCACGTTTATTTAGCTTTATTTTGTGACCCAATGATGGGAATTGAGAAAATAGAGTATTCAGAGTATTGATGTTCTCTGTCACTGAAGTAGTTTCAGACATCATCAGAGTTTATAATTTCCTTTTGAGGAAAATTTTTTTGTCTAGTGAAATGGCCTCATATAATTTGGTTTAATGATCCTAAATTTCTCTCATCGTCTTTTTCTCCTTTTTTATGGACAATATCTCATTTGCAAGTGCTAAATGAATATTTGCAACTGCATTCCCGTCCATATTGTTCCATTTATTTTCATTTGTGAATTTTACCGACTTTCACTGATAGTCGCAGGATAATTATATTTTCTCAAGATAGCCCTTTTCTTTAGGTTCTATAGTGAAAAATTACTACCGTTAAACTTTTCAATCTCAAATTTCATCTTCATTGCTTTAATCACAGTCTATTTGTGAGCAAAAATAGTTCCCACACTTTTTTATGAATAGTGCATTGTATACGTAAATAGTACCAAGTACCTTATAATGGATGAAAATAATCTTACTTATTTTCTGATATAGAGAATGTGAACACCCCATCTCTAATTACTTAATTATTTAATTAATTGATGCACCAATTAATTAATAATTAAGCAAATTAAAAAAATTAAAATTGACAAAGTTTCAAATAATATTTTCAACTGGGAACAATTTGAAATAAAAAATAAATGATGGGAGACAATTAAATAAACTTAAAACCTGAAAAAATAAAATTAGTTAATTAAAATAATTATAATAAATCAAAGCAAAACTATAAAAAATTAAAAAAATATATATAAGAAAAAATAGAAAATTAAAAAAAAAAAATAAAAGTTAATTAATAATAATAATAATGATAATAAAAATTAGGAAAATAAAAAAGAGGGATTTGGCCGATGCGCATAGTTGCATGGAAATGGAATGGAAAAGGGGTTTTTTCGAAAATGAAGACTCCCTGTAACAGTTACCCCCATTTTGGTTGATAGCTGCAGTGCTCAGGCTTTAGCAGACCTGGACCGAAGAGACAGCTTGAGAGTGGTTCAGTTAGCCAAAAAGGGTCTGTCATGGTGCTCTGAGAGGAACCTTACTCACTTTCGGGAATGAAAAAATAAAAAAGGAGATTATGTGAAGAAGAAGAAAAATAAGGGTTAAGCTGGGGGACCGAAAAAGAAAGCATTTAGCCCCCTGTTTCAGTCACATATAACAGGGGCTTGATATACTGAGAAGGGAGAAGAAAATGAACTTAGTCAAGGAGAGTGAAGTGAACGAAAAAAAGTGTGAGGTTGAGAGGAAGATGGAATAGAAAAAAGAATGAAATGGTGAACGGCGAATGATTGAGGGAGCTCGGTGTGCGTTAGAGAGTATGAAAAGATTGGGAGGAGAAAGAGCAGAAGAGATGAGTGATAGCGGTGAAACAAGAAGTTGATGGAATCATTTCATAAGAACTCCAATGGCCAGTATCTAAAGGCTGGAAGCATATGCCATGGGCCCTGGAAGTGTTTGTGAATTATGGCAAAAAGAAACCTGTTGGCAGTCCAAATTCAGAGGCCTAGTCTAAATTCTGCCATTTTAATCCTAAACTTAATCTTCTTCCCTAGTTTAGTCCCCCGCTTCGCAACACGTTGTAAGGCTGCAGCAACTTGGCAGTTGGCAGCCACCGTTGACTCGCAGGTCACAGACTCGCAAGCTCACAACACAAGCCCGTCGTAGTTCGCAGGCACTGGCAGCGTGAGTCTATTGCAGTTCCCTGACGCAGTTCGCAAATGCACCAGTCAATCTCCTATTTTCATCGCAGACACAGCAGAATGTAGCTTTAACGTCGACTAGTATTTTACAAGGTTATCACTGGCTAATGGCAATTGTCACAAGTAATAATGACAACAATAACCCAACTAACCCATCTGAAAAGGAGTTAAATGGTAGATCTTTCTTCAAACATATAGTGGGCTCAGTTGTTCAATCTGTACAGGAGGACCAAAAAGAGCAAGATATCAAAGGTATGGAAGTAGAAGCACAAGCTTTAGAGGAGCTTTCAAAATAATTGTCCTTGGAGTTATGAGCTTCGCCAAGCTAAGGAAGCTGCTGCTTATTCTCGAACTTGGAGAGGACATATGTAGAATTTACTTGGCTATGCTTGTTTCGTCTATTGTGTGTATAAAATGATCAAGATGCTGCATATAGGCATATGGTTAATAAAGGGATCAGCCAATCAATATTGGTCAGTGGTGAAAGTGGGGCTGGGAAAATTGAAAGCACTAAATTATTAATGTGTTACCTTGCTTACATGGGAGGGAGAGCTGCTGCTGAAGGTAGGACTATTGAACAGAAAGTCCTGGAGTCTAATCCTGTTTTAAAAGCCTTTGGCAATGCAAAGACTGTTAGGAACAATAAGTCAAGACGTTTTGGTGAATTTGTGGAGATTCAATTTGACCAGATGGGAGAATTTCAGAAGCTGCTTCAGGTGAAGAATGGTGTCATGCATGCATGTTTGTATTGTTGCCTACGTTAAGCACCTAAACCACGTAAAGATACGTATCATTTCTTCTTTTGTTTTTTTGTTTGTTTTGTTTTTTGGTTTCTTGTTTGCTATTATTATTATAATTATTATTCTTTTTTTGTTTTGTTTTTGTTGCTTTGGTATTGCAAGTAAAGTTTTCAGGAAGGCACCGTATGAGAATGTTATTTTCCTCGAGTGCTTAAGGTCATGTGAGATTTTAATCTCCTTAAACCTAGAGAATTAGTACATGCTTGTTTTAAAAAATAATAATGCAAAAAATAAAGATTTTAATTGAATAATTTCTATCACATACAAAATGATTTAAGTTTGTGCTTCATAAAATTTAGTTAATTAGGAAATGACATGTGGGATTTGGGTCTTCATAGGCTTTGGTGAACCAATCCAGTTAAAAATAAAACTAAAAGAATTCTAATTTCAAAACCCTTAAGGATATATAAAAATAAAAATCTCGCGAAATCCTAAATATTTTCTTCCATATTTTGGGTTCCTGCATGAGATCGCTCGTCTCCTCAAGCACTAAAAGTTAACTAGTACAGGTTGCGTGATACTCTAAGTCTTCTCAAGTTTTGAAAGTTAATATCTATTTTTCAAAATACAAAGTGAGAATAATTCCAAAATAAAAAGAGTTTATTTTACCTATTATTTATAATTAAAAATCTAAAAAAATGATTTTTGCATTATAATCCCATTTTCGAAATTAAAACAAAAATCCAAAGATCCAAAAAAATCATAAATTCAAAAACCCTAAAAATTCTTTTAATCATAATCTCACTTTTGAATTTAGAACAAAAATTCAAAAACCAAAAAAACATAAATTCAAAAATCCCAAAAAATGGTGTTCCATCATAGCTTCATTCCAATGTCAACAATAAATTCTAATTTTAAAAATTTAAAAATAAATAAATTCAAAAATTCAAAAATATTCCTTTCATTATAATTACATTTCAATTCCAAAAAAATATATATAAATTCCCAAAAATCCTAAAAATCTTATCCCATAATCATTTCATTTAAATTTCAAAATAAAGACTAAAATTCCAAAAATAAGCAAAAAAATCAAAAAGAGGAAAAATGAAGAGGTTAAGAGAGCTAGATTAATAAGGTTGTTGCAAATTAAAATACACAAATCAAATTCTAATCCTGTTTTGTTTACAAAAATCTGTTCAATTTAAATCCTCCTATTCTCTTCATAAAAATTAAAAATCACCAACTAGCAGATACGCCATTTTGGTCAAACTACGTGGACTTTGATCCCTATTATAGGGTACGTAGGCCCTAGACTTTCATCTGAGGTCAAGTCCACCCTTTGTAAATATCTGTTCGTTTGCTTCCATTATTGTCGTTTTTGTATTCTCTGTTTAACAGGCATGCATGTCAATAAAAGGGTAATTGAGATAAATTTAAGGTCATATTCTATTTCAACTGACTAGTTTAAGGTAACCATCCTTATGGACGGGTGTTGTGGGGTGCCTAACACCTTCCCTATACTCAAATAAACTCTCGAACCCATCTCTAGTTTTGCAGACCGTTTTGCTTTTCTGTTTATTTTAAATTGGTTTTCTAAAGTTTTCCATTAAAAATTTTAGTGGCGACTCCAATAAATTGATTTTCAAGATTCATTTTGGGAATCAATTTAAACTACTTTTTATTCTCTCCCACTGAAAGGTCAGTTACGATAGAGAATCTACTATATTAGTGGCAGCCATAAAGCATACAATAAGAAGATAATAAAGCACCCAAATAGGCTTTGATACCAATTGTAGTGAAAATAGGCACTGGATTGAAGTAAAATTGTGGCAAATAATTTGATATGACACAAAATTTTACGTGAAAAAACCCCAAAAGGGTAAAAAAACGATGGACAAGGAAGAAAGGGCTTTACTGTGAGAAAAATAGGAGTTACACCTTCTCTTTATATAGCAAGGATAATACAATATTTTTATATCTATTAATAGGATAATACTAATTTCACAATTCTCTCTTTATATAAGATTTCTCTTTTCTTAATTATGAGAAATGAGATTTTGAAAATCTCTATTTATAAAGATGGATGAAAGGCTTCAGTATAATTTTTTAAAGGACAAAATTGTAATTACAACAAAAAATTTCCCACTTTTTCTTTGTTTGTTCATTAACCAATAAAAATATTAGCACATAATATTCACCTACCATTGACAGGTGATCAGGGCATTCACCATACCAGTCGAAATATTCACATTATTCCCATAAGCTGTCACATTCAACTACAACCTATTTGGGTCATCTCCAGCCAACGTCTGAATAGAGTTCATTAGAGAATCAAAGTTCGTGCTAGAAACATAAATGAGGAACAAGTGGAACTGTAAAAGTTTGATCTTCTGGTTGTCATCTGGAGAATTCAAGAACCCTACTTTGAGTTGCAAAAAGGCACTATTATCCAGAGCAAGAATGGTTAATCCCCCAGATTTCATAGTGGTAAGCTAGGAATTTATTTGGTTAATGATTTGAGTTGTTTTGAAAAGACGAATTAAGACACTGGAAGATTTGGCCTTTCTAAGAATTTTGATGATGTCGTTGTTGGAAGAATCAGAAGCGTCTGAAAAAGGTGATTGAGGAAACGTGGATATTATTGGTTTGGCTCGAGCTAGTGCTGAGGCGGCGGAGGCAAGTTTTGGGGGGGGGGGGGTTGAGGAGATGGAGCAGGAAATTGGGTTGTAATGGTGGTGGTCAACAGGAGGAGGATTGAGAATAAGAAGATAACTTACTTCATCCTTCTTGTTGGTAGTGCCAACAATTGAGTGTTTGATGTGTGGGAAGTGAAAAGGAGAAAGGTTTTATAAAGTGTGAGACAATAATGAGATATTGGTGAGATGTTTTAGTTAAGTTTAGTGAAGATATAACTTAGCTGTCATGACGATCAAAATCAGTGAATATGGTTGGAGAAAGGTTGAAATAGATGTTACAGATATCTATACCTAAAAATTAGAGTGAAATATATTCGTAAGAGTTCTCATTCTACATTATGGTGTAGGGATACACTCAATTCAGTTCACAACTAATTTCTTAATATTAAGTTCTAATTAATTTTAAATATATAAATAGACACCACGTGAGTTATCATCATATATACTGTTGAATGTAACAAGAAGATTGTGTGTAGAAGTTATACTAATGTGCAAGATGAAAGCATTAAGTCTAATGAACAAACAAACATCATGGATTGATCGTGTTGGGTTATTTGAAGTATCAAAATTAGTGAGTTTCATATTATTATTATTTTTCTTCTTAGCGACATATGAGTTTTAGATTAATTGTAAGTGAAAATAGCATACTTACACATTTACAACCTTTATTTTTGCTTACACTTAATTGAACTCTTTTTTTTTTCCTCTCTCTCTCTATTTTCCATGCCTTACCTTTTACTCCCAAATCACTTTGCTGATGCACCACCTTAAAACTCATGCCCACAAGTCACAATTTAAGGTTATGTACCTAAACCTTTCACCAACCTATCATTCTCTCTTATCCTCGATATAAACCCATCTTCTATATTTCCCAAGCATCATCAACTACTCATTGCAAATAAGTAGTCCAAAAATATATTCAAATCATTTCGATCCTTTTTCATAGAAGACCATAATAATGATGAAGCAATCTCTCTTGCCATGCTCACTAGAACTATTATTAGTTTACTTCTTTTATTCCACCACCATAGTAGCCCAATCTTTGGTAGTGGCCCCAGTCAAAGCCACCTATGTTCTTTCATTGGCTGCTGTCCCAGCTGCTTTAGTCCCCACATTACCATAGTCACCTTCCGACAACACCCCCAACACTGCCACCACTGATATCATTCGAATTCTTAGAAAGCCAAATCATTCAGCATCTTTATTCGCCTCCTCAAGATCACCTAACCAATCAAGCAAATCAATTTATAGCTCATAACCACAAAATTTAGAGGCTTAACCGTTTAAGCACTCGATGACACTACTTTTTTCTGAACTCAAAGTAGGGTTCCTCAACTCTCTAAGTGATTACCAGAAGCTCAAGCTTTTACAGTTCCACATTCTCCCTTACTGTGTGTCAAGCTCTAATTTTGACACTCTGATAAACCCCGTTCAAACTCTGGTAGGAGACAAACCGGGGGTAGTGGACTTCAATGTGACGAGTTATGGTAGGAGCATGTACATCTAGACTAGGGTGGTGAATACCATAGTGATTGGCATTGTGTATACGGATAAGTATCTTGCTATATATAAGGTGGACAAGGTACTTCTTCTTCTGGACTTCTATGCTACTAATACACTCACAGCGGCGTTGACACTTGCTTTAGCAACTGTGGCGGTGAAGTCACCTAAAGCTATCAAGGATGGGCCATCATTGGAAGATTTGTCAGATTCATTGCTAGCTATTCCAACTAAGGAAGACTCTAATGACGTGTGATTAATCAACATGAATTGAATGTAGGTGTCCCTTTAGTTGCTTTCTTTATAGTTTTGACTGTACAAACCTGAATAGGATCACAATCCTTTATTATAGGGAAAGCTAATAGTTATATGCAATTATAATTGTTATTATAATCACTATTCATGAGAATTATGTCATATGGAAAGAGAGAAAGGAAGGAGTACTGTTGTGTTTATTTAAGTGGCTCAAGACATAACATATATTATGGTGAGTTCATTCTAATAAAAAGTTGTGAATTCATCTGAGCAAATAATCCTGATGTAATATTTTATAAATTTTCATTTAATAATTCTTTCCTTGAGTAGTAATTTTGTGAATATTTACATAAATTAAAAGGAAAAAGCAATACAATTAAGGAAAAATATAAAAATCTAATTCGTTGTAGAAATGGAAGATTACAAAAAGCTCTTATATTAATTCAAATAACAAATTTCCTAAAACATAGACTGACTCAAGTGGCTAATCTTAACCTATGCAACCATTTGAACATGAGTTTGAATTCCTATTATGCATCAAAGTAATTTTTTCCCTCTCGGCCACCACGTGTCCTTTGAAGGGTGAAATTACAAAAACATCCTTGAGTCACCTTCTTCTTCCTCACATGCTTCCTCCCTCTCAGTTTGACTACCTTCATCCTTCATCTTCGAATCACACTAGCAGCGAGTCCTTTATCCTCCATCATCACTGTCCATTGCGTGAATAGCTAGAGAGGTGCAATTTCTAGCGATAACTCCATCTAACAAAAACCCTAACGTCAGACGCAATAGGGAGATGAATTCGAACTTGATTTATGAGTTTTTCTTCTGTTTTCAATGGGGATTTTGTTCTACTATGAGTTTTGAACCATTTTCTCGTGATTCCTAAGCTTAATTTCATGTTATATCATCAGAATTTAAAGATTCCCTCTCAAACTTTGAACCTACCTTAACAGTGAACATACTTCAAAATTCGCATGATTTAGGTGAAATTTCTTCAAACCAAGTTAGGGATTTACTTTTACTAAGTATTTCGTGCACTTCTCCCTTAATCTCAACTCTTGATTTTAAGTTTTAGCCTCTGATTTTATGAAGATTTCATTTTTAGCCGAGTTGTATGAACATTAACTCAAAATGTGCAATTGAAACGTAATTTGAAGGAGTTTTGTAAAACTTCCTTAAGAGGTTTTGGTCTTAAGAAAGTATCAAACACTTCCTAAGCGTCAATTTGATTATTAGATTGCTTAATAAAAAACCTCTTTTCTTGATAGGAGTTGAAGTGTGGCAAGTGATAATATATGGAGATTTTTTAATTCCCTAGTGTCATTGGGCCTCAAAGAGAAGAAGTTGAGTTGTTGGAAGCAATGTTGTCAAAATCACGATTCTAGGTAAACTCAGAAAAAGGGGGTGGACTTGTAACGTAAACTCATAACATAGAATTGTAAGAGTTTACTTACACCTATTATTTAAGCTATTGAACATAACCATATTACATAAAATTTCATACATAGTTTATAATCCATAATCTATATTATATAAAGTTTAATAAACTCAGTAATCCATATCCATAATCCATAATATATAATCCAAATTAACATACAAAGTTCAATAAACTCTGTAATCTATATCCATAATATATAATCCAAATCAATATACAAAGTTCATTAAACTCTGTAATCCATAGGTCATAATCCATAATCTATAAGATATAATCCATCACACATAATACATAATAATCATTCATTTAACATAACAAACTCTCAATACAAATTTAATAAAAATCATCAATCCCATGACTATCATCACTTCTAGAATCTTGATCATCTCCTATATAACCTTCACCTATCTCATTCTCATTCTCACCATTATTATCTTCTTCTTCATCTTGGAAGTTATCATTAAAATCCATATTGTTAAATTGTTCACCAATACTAGTACCAGTCAAGAAGAAAAAAGATGGAAGACGTTCATACATTGTGATACAAAATAGTTCTGATCAAACTTAACATCTTCATTGCTATATGCCTATATCTAAATAATTGTTTGGTAAATGCAAAGGGCAGCATAAAAAACATATTCTTCATTGCTTTAAGATTCAACATAAATAATATAATAATGAATACTGGTCTAGATTCCAAAATTGATGAGAAAACAACCAATTAAAAGATATCTATATATAACAATCAAATGAGGCAGACAAAATAGATTTCTTGCACATTTTGCAATTATTTTATATAATTTGCATTGAAACATATACCATTCGAAGCAATGAAGCACCATTCCATTTCGAAGCATAACAAATTGAATAGAATATAAGGCTCGAAAATTGCATAGAAACATAACAAATTGAACAAAACAAGAACAAGCAGCTGCAACACCATTCCATTTCAAAGCATCTACCATTCGAAGCAGTGAAGCATCATTCCATCCATAAGCAGCTAAGGAGCTCCAAGAATACCTGGTGGAAGAAAGAATGAGATGGACCGGAGATGAACTGAGATGTGAAGGCGAGAGGCAGAGGTAGAGCATCAGCATCAAGTGAGTGGAAAAAGCAGAGCGTCAGCGGTAGGCGAGAGACAAAGGTAGAGGCAGAGCACTGTCAGCGTCAGGCGAGAGACAGAGCACCGTGAGGAGAGAGGTAGAGCACTGTAAGGCGAGCAGCAGACCGCAGACCATTGTGAGTCGAAGGAGAGAGGCAGAGCAGTGAAAGCACTGTGAGGCTAGAGGCAAAGCAAAGTCAGGCGAAGGTGAAGGCGAACCATGACGTTCACCAACCGGAGGATTACGTGACGCAACGTTCACCGATTTTGTGGCTTATAGGGATTTCGTTTCGAGCTTCGACTTATGCTTTTGCACTATAACACGTTCGACTTTAAAGGCATCAGACTTTGTTTTCTTTTTCTTTTTTTTTTTTAGCACCGGTAGTTTGGGGGTTTTGGGCTGAAACCTTTTTTTCTTTTTTGCAAAGAAAACGAGACATTTGATTTTGGGCTGCAGAAATGGCCCATCAGGTAGAATCAGCTAACTCAATCAAACTCACTGATTTTACCGAGTCTATGTGAGTCAATACCGAGTTTGACCGAGTTAGCACTGATTGCAATTCTTCTTGCGATTTAACACGAAAATGCTACCTAAGATCATAAAATTGACGATTCTACCAAGTTAAATCGCGATTTTGACAACATTGGTTGGAAGTTATTGTTTGGAGAGATAAGTCACTTGGGAATTTTTCTCAAATTATTTTAGATTTAATTTGATTAAGGGAAGCTTGATGAATGAAAGTGTATTGGAGTGATTATAATTAATAAATTACCTTGGTTAATGTAGGTACAGATTTTGACCCAATTGGAAATGTTTGACAACTTAAGTGTTATAAGAGGTAATGATTAAGCTATTTAAGGACTAGTATTCTATTGGAATTTATAATTAAGATAATTATGATTAGCTAATGTGTTTATGCCATTTTCATAATAAGAAACCTCAATGCCTTATGTTAAATATAATGCAAGAAATAGGAAGTAACATTGATGGAAATTTTGTGAACTTATAGGCATATGAGCATTATTAAAGACATCAGATATTTTTAGTGTAAGTTAGTTAAGTTGGCTATTGGTTAGGAAGAAACTATAAGTTTATGGACTATTTGGGTGGTCAAAGTATCCTTGTTGTATATGTGAATATATGTATTAATTATGGCAATTAAAATCATCAAGAGAAATAACAGTGACCTTAGAGAAAAGAAATAAAGTATCACAATGGAATTTAAATGCCAACTCATTTTCGAAATTTGTTAGAATTTATTTTAAGTTAAAATGTTTCTTAGCATAAGACATTAAAAGTCTATAATTTATTTTTAGAGTCATAATAGTTGCACTTTACTCCACGGGTAAGTGAGTGAATTGTGGGGTTTTGGCCAGGTAAGTTAATAATCCTAATTATGTAAGATTTCTATTTTACTATATCTATTTTGGAAAAATATTGTTTCTTCATCCCCTTATGCTTGGGGCAGGCTTTTAGAATTGTGAAAGTTATTTCCATACTCTGTAAACTTTGAAATGTTTGGATTGGTGAATTCAATAACTCTACATTTATGAATTTCATTGATTTTGAGTATTCTAAACTAAAATATTTATGAACTTATGAAATTTTGAACTTTTGAATCTCTTTGTTTGTATTTTGATGTACAGTGGTTTTATATACATGAAATATTTAGTTAATTGATTATAAAGATGTTGATTCGCATACACAATGTATTGAGATTCTGAATTCTGAATACTTTTATCTATTTTATGGAAAATTTTGGTTATAAGTTTTTTGAAACTCTCGTATTTGATTATAGATTTACTTATATTAAAGAAATTTTATGAGAATGCATTTAAACAGGACCCTATAGCTAATGACAGTAGATATTAGCCGTAGTGCACTGTGATCTGTATTATGATATGATTAGGTATGATGTCACTATTATGATACTCTGTTTGAGGCTTAATGTCATTATTTTGAATATTCATAGCTTGAAGCTTATGATTGATATTTGTTTTGTTTTGATTATACTAGCCTTGAGTTAGCTCTGATTCTGATATATGATGGTTCTATAGGATGTTTCCAAACATTAAGATGATTTTGAAATACTCTTTTGTTACACTTGCCCTAATATATTTTTATTTAGAATTGATTTACAATTTTATTATTGAGGTATTTACTGAAGTTTAAGATTTATTCCGCACTATTTATACTAACTATGAAAGATGTTTGATCTTAAGACAACATATGAATTTTTTAAAAAAACTCTATTGTGGTTAATCTGTCACTTTCTTTGTATAATTAGTATTATCTACTCATTAAGTTTTTATTCACCCACGGTATTTAACATTTTTCAAATCACAACGCTTGTCCAGAACACGTACCTACAAAGTTAGAGCTTATAGGTGTTTCTTGCTTTTAATGGCTCTCTTTGTATACAAGTAGTTAGTCTTTTATTTCAGTTTGTTGAATGTGGGTTATTGTATATGTATATATATATTAGAAGAGTGGAGCTCTTCATCTTTATGTGTGTGTTAGGTTTTCTATTATAGAAATACCATGAGATCCACATTTTGAGGGGGATTTTGTTAAAATTTCTATATGGAAGTAGCTGATTATTTTTTGTATATATATCTATGGGTATTTTGTTTTTGTTTTAGTTGATGAAAATTTTGCATGTTGTGTAAATATTTAAATTTTGATATGTCAGTTAAGTTTACGAGAGTTAAGAATACCTCGTTTTTGTGGCCATCACATCTTTTTGGTTAAGGTTATGACAAGTTACTATAAAAGATATTAAGGGTTCATTTAGTTCATTAACTGATTAAAAATAAAAATAAAAATGAGTTTTGATAGAATAAAATATAAGTTTATGTTCTATGTTTGATGTGATATTAATAAATGGAATAAGAATGGGAAAAAAAAATTAAGAAAATGATCATAATACCCTTATAAAAATTAATTATTTTTATTAATTAAAAATTGTTATACAATGAAAATAGTATTTTTTTTATATTACTAAAAATTATTATTATTATGAAAAATAAAAAATATTATTCAATTATTAGTTATTATTCTTTAATTTTCATAAAAGATTTTTTACTTTCCCGTTACCATCATATTCTAGGCATAACTGTAGATAAAGTTCTTTCACGGCGACAGCGACAGCGACATCAACAGCGACGACAAGGCACTAAAAGGAGAACAGATTTCATCATCTTCTTCCTCCTTCTCTCCAGCGACGAAGTAAAATAACGAATATGGAACAAAATCAGACTATTGGAGGCGATTTAGTCTTGCTCTGTTGCTGCTTCGACGATTGCGTCATCCACTTTGTCCATCTTGTTCTGATTTAGTTTTGGTCTCTTCATCAACCTAGAACCCAATCGCCGGCGATGAATGATGGGGTCTTCGACTTCCACTTCCCTCTCTCTAGCCTTTCCTCTCTCTCTCTTCGCCCTTCCTTCCTTCTTTTCTCTCTTTTCGTCCATCCTTCCCTTTCTTCTCTGTTTTCTATCTTCGCTGGCGACTGTCTCTGCCGACAATGACCTCCCCTAGTAATGTTGTTCTTTCATTCCTTTAGCCATGGCCATAGTGCTCTCAGGAAGGAGAACAACAAGGGGAAAGCCAGAAAGGAGGGGCATAATAGTCATTTCCTGCTTTATTCCTGATGCTGATTTCCTCCATATATTGAGGGTTTGACCATTACCTCATACATGGGAATCAACAATCCCATGGAATCCCATTGCTTTGCAAAATTTGTAACCACGGAAATGAGCCTACATTCCCTTCCTTTCCCTCAGATTCCACTAGCCAAATATACCCTAAAAGTGCCTAGGAATACTCTGCCATTTTTTTGGGCCATTAGAAATACTTTGCTATTTTGTTTCTTAATTTACCTATGAATTTTTCCTGAATTTTTTTTAAGTTGTTAATGGAATTTAGTTTTGTATTTTTACAATATAATGTAATTAATATTATTGTCACTTATATGTTGTCACGTAATGAAATTTATTTTTGATATATTTATATACTTTAATTTTAAATTATAACTAGATTCTTAAATTTCATATAAGAGTGATTTATTTATCAAAATATAAATAAGAATAACGCAATAATAAACTTACCTGTTGATGCCTAATTGAGCGCAATTGTTCTAACTTTTGGACTAATGAATGTGCCTTAATAATCCAAGTCATGCATTGCACTCGGACAATTTTTGTGCTAAATGAAGTTCGGCAATCTCTATCAATCAGGCATACCCTCAAATTTGAAATATACTTAAATGTATCATTGTAATTTTTTTTTTTTAAATTAATGTTAGTATTGATACTTATAACTTGAAATTCAATCATATTTTCGTCAATTATATTTTCTCTATTTTTGTTTTACATTCACTAATCTTCTATTAAAAAACAAAAATAAGCATCACATGATTAATTAAAAATACCCTTATGTCTATCTATTTTATTAAAATTCAATTCATAAAATTACGCCAAATTCGAAAAAGGGAGATATACAAGACAGACACAAAAAGCTCGTACAAGTAAGATAACGTATAGCCTCATTTTCACATGCCTGAGTTTATCCAAAATGTATTTAATCGAAATATTGATTTTGGAAACTAAATTACTGATAAATTTAAACCATTGGTGTTTCCATCAATCATTATAAGTAATAACATCTTCACCTTCAATTTGTTCTTAAATATTTGCTTCCTTCGTTGCTTTTCTCGGCAATATAACTGGTCATACTGTTTATGAGAATACAATATTGGTTTGGCAAATTTAAAAGTTTATTTATATATTAAAATGAGGGTACATATTGCAAATAGTCTTATTTTCTTTAGCATTATATTCTGTTTGAAAATTAATTTTATCTTCTAAATCTTCATTTACACAAAAAGAATTCTTTTTATGTTAAACGAATTAAATTAATTAATGACAAAACTCACATTTTAAATAAAATTTTTTAAACATAAATAATGATTTATTATTAACCAAAATTAAATTTATAAAATTTCAATTACAATAAATGTCTAGAGAAAAGGTCATGTTCTTTTTTTTTGGGTTCTTATTTTCTGTTTACATAAAAAATGAAAGAATCAGGAAAAATATAACAAAGTAATCTGCAATTTAAAAACATGGTCCACAACTTTACCCAAAAAAATATATATTTTCACTCAAAATAATCACAGCTTTTATTAAAATCAAAATAAGAAATTGTGCAAGGCAGCTCTCAAACGACATTCCTAAACACAAAGCATACAAAGCCCAGATAAAAAAAAAAAAAAAAAAAAAAGGAAATAAAAAACATTAACCAAAATTGATCATAACAGCTTTCAAATATTGATTGGTCATCATATCATTGCTACCACAACGAGCGCAACTCCAAGGGACACCAACAATGCTCCTCGAGTACCAGAATTACTGATGGCCCCAGAATTGTGCTTAGTTGTCTGAACCTCATCGCCGTCCGATGATTCATCCTTATCAGCTTTAGGCGCCTTCGCCTTCGCCAGAGCCGGCGCCGGAGCTGGTGGCTTAGGCTGAAAGAAGTCCAAAGGAAGAAGTACCTTGTCCACGTGGTAAATCGCAAGCTGCTTATCGGAGTACACAATGCCCGTGATCGTGGCGTTTACCACACCCGTCGAAATATTCACACTGTTCCCATAAGCCGTCACGTTCAGCTGCAACCTCGCGGGGTCGTCTCCGGCCAGTGTCCGAACAGGGTTCGTCAGAGAATCAAAGTTCGAGCTCGAAACGTAAGTGGGGAACACGTGGAACTGTAAAAGTTCGATCTTTTGATTGTCGTCCAGAGAATTCAGGAACCCAACCTTGAGCTGCGAAAAGGCACCATCGTCCGGAGCAAGAATGGTTAATCCCCCAGATTTTGTGGTGATGAGCTGAGAATTGATTTGATTGATTATTTGGGTTGTTTTGAGAAGACGGATCAGGACACTGAAAGACTTGGCCTTTCTAAGAATTTTGATGATGTCGTCGTTGGAAGAATCAGAAGCGTCAGAAGAAGGTGATTGGGGTAATGTGGGTACTAATGGTTTGGCCGGAGCTGGCGCCGTGGCGGCGGAGGCAGGTTTTGGTGGGCCCTTAGGAGATGGAGCAGGAGATTGGGCTATAATGGTGGTGGAAAACAGGAGGAGGAGTGAGAAGAAGAAGACTTGCTTCATCTTCCTTATTAATAAGAGAAGGATGATGCTTACTGGAAGAATGGAAATGGTAGTGAGTGTTTGATGTGTGGGAAGTGAGGGAGAGAGGGATTTTATAGAGGGTAAGGATATAATGAGAGGTTGGTGAGATGTTTAGTTGAGTTTAGTGATAGAACTTATCTGTCATGGAGATCAAGATCAATGAATGTGGTTGGAGAAGGACTCAAACAGAGGTTGCAGATACCTCAAAAATAAATTTAAAAATGTCAGAGTTCTCATTCTGCAATAAGGTGTAGGGATACACTCAATTCAATTCACAACTAATGTGTATTGGGTTCCAATTAATTTTAAACACTGAAATTGACGCTATCTGAGTTATTACTTCGTTAATTAATTTATTTTTTTCATTGCGTAATGAGATGTACATTTGACAATAGATGAAGTCGTTTTTCTTTTTATAAATGTACTTCTTAGTTATGTCACTTTATAACTGTACATGTAATGTAGATTTTGAGCACTTAATCGCATCCTTTACGTCTGTTCGCTGGTAAAATCTCCATAGAAAAGTAGTGGTAATTAGTGAGTATCGCAATTATTTAATCCTTACTTGATAATGGGAGTGTGTGGCAAAGCCTCCTTGAAACCTCCTGTCCTGAAGCTCAAGAACAAGTTCGATTAAGGTATAAAGCTGAGAAAGTCGAATTATGAAATGGGGTGGGAGAAGGAAGATGCTTCTGTGATTTCATTATTTTTGAGAGCCATGGTCTTTTTGGGGTCACAAACCAATTTGAGCACTGAAATTGGAATTGGAATTGTTTGCAAATTACTACAGAAAGATTCAAAATTCGAAATGACTTAAGATTGATTTACTCTAATCAAAGCTGTCAAATTGGGACAACTCAGTTTATTCAAGTTGACCTACTCGAGTTAATGGATTAAATAAGTTAGTATATTTAACCTACCATAAAGTGGTGGGTTGAAAATTTCGACCCACCTCATTTGGTGGATTAAGTGAGTTGACTCATTTAATTCATCAAAAAATTATAAAAATAAAAAATTATAAAAATTTAAATGTGATTTTCTTTATACACATGTCTTGTTTAATCAATAAATTTTTATATTAGTATAAATAAACAAAAAAATAACTAAATAAAAAGTAAGTTTCAACGACTTAAAACAAATAAAGTAATCTAATAATTCAATGAGTCATTAATAATAAGAATATGATTATAAGCAGAATATTTAAATTTGACAAATTACAAAATAATAAAGATAACACAACACATACATTAGAATTAATTTTTTTAAATAGGAAAGTATAGTGGGTTAGGGCACTGAATTAAGTAAGTGAAAAATTTTATTTAAAAAAAAACTAATAACTCGTTTAACCCGCGAACTGGCTTGTTTAACTCTCGAGTTAAACGGGACGAGTTGATAGAAATATATTAAACAGGTTTTCAAAGAACCCCTCAACTCAACCTACGTCTTAGGTGGATTACATAGGCTCGACCCAGTTAGTTAAACCCATTTTGACGCTTCTAATTCTGATCAATGTAAGTTTCACTAAGTTTCACTTACACCGCATAAAGCTTCTTTTGGGAAAGGTTTGAATTTGAAAGCTTCAAGAGATGATTCACTCTAATCACTGTCTTGTTACTCCACAGAAGTTTTGAGTGTGCTTTGAAATACTCTGTTTCTTACTTTACCTGTACATATTTGCCGGAAATTCTTTCAATTGTTAATGGAGTGTAATTTTGATATTTCTATAGTATAAATCAATTTAATTAATATTATTATCATTAATATATTGTCACGTAATTTAATTTAATTTAAATGAAATCTATGTAATTTAATTTCATATAATAAAGAATATCTTAAACTTTACACGTAAAATATTTATTTATCAAAGAATGAATAACAATAACAAAATAAGAATTTACCTGTTAATGCCCAATTTAGCGTAGTTGTTCTAACTTTTGGATCAACGAATGTGCCTAAATTATCCAAGCCTAGCATTGCACAAGGAAAAATATTGAATTATATATATATATATATATATATATACTTAGGGCCAAATCAATCTCAGCTAGATTAGTACAATCTCTGTCAATTAGGCTTTATGTTTTAAAAATATTTTTATACTTAAAAATATTGAAAGAATATGATTTTAGTCCCTTATTTTTTGTTTCAATATCAATTTAGTCTTTCATTAATTTATAGTAACAAAATGGCTCAACAAAAATTCAAAAAATGATAAAAAAAAATAAAATAAATAGTCCCTCAAATTGCTTATAATATGAGTGGCCTGTCCTTCACTTAATAAGAGATTACTTTTAATTATGTTAAATTTTAAAAAAAATTATTTTAACATTACACATTTGTTAATGAATAAATTAATACTGTAAAAAAGTTAGGGGCTAAAATAGTATTTTATTTCTAAATGTATCATTGTCATTTTTTATCAACATTATTATTGATACAATGTAATTTAAAATCCAATCCACAGTCTCTACCAATTAGGCATTTTCTCAAGTTTGTAATATACTTAAATGTATCATTGTCATTTTCTATCAATATTATTATTGACAAAATTTAATTTAAAATTTAATTGATTAGTAACAATCTAAAGTATAACATGGCTCACGATTTCCTCTTGTATTTTTCTTCGATATTTTTCTCCAGTGAGATCACAACTGTTCGTCCCGTGTGTGGCTGAGATGAAACCACGTCATTTGTTGAAACGCACTATTTTAAGAATTTTTTTTTTCCTGCAGGACAACTCGAAACGCAGTGTTTGAACGATCTTTGTCTTCATCTTCTTCCTTCTCTGCGACATTGGCACCAAACTCATAAGAGAAAGTGGCAAGCTCTGTTGCAGAAACTGGAAGCAGTGGAGGTGCGTAGTGATCAACCACATGGTGGAAAGAATTATCGATGGTGGAGTGCTCTGAACTTGGAGCTTTGAGTTCTTCCTGCTTCGTCTTCTTCCTTCTGTGCATCAAGTCATTGGCGATAATCGGAGCTGAAAAAGCGGCGATTTGTGCTACAAAAAAGGACTGGATGATGAGGTTTGTAATGTGAACGATGGAGAAGCAGAAAGGGGATGAAGGTTGCTCTGTTTTTGGTTTCGGATTGCATCAACACTTGAAGTGCTAATTTGTAGTGAAGACTTCTATTGCATTGTGGGTTGACAGGACGAAGCAGCGCTGGCTCACTCCATCTTTAAGTATACACACTGAGAAATTACAGCGCTGGCTCACTCCATCTTCTGGTTGCATTGTTTTGGAGGATATATTAGAGTAAAGCTTTGGTGCTGTGGTTGTGCAAAACTGATCAAAGAAGGAAAACCAAAAAGTATTCATCTATTAAATTGTTGTAAAACCAGAAAATCTTTGCCTATTAGGAGAAGGTTGCGCTAAACTCCTTGATTTTGTATTCAAGCAATAAATCCTTGGTTTGGGGACAAAGACAACATGTATGACGTAGTTGAAGCAGCCTTCTTCCTCTAAGTGGCGTTATTTATGTATTCATCATAAAGTTTGGAATATAAAGTTATACTGAGTACTTAAATAAATTTTTGGGTCAAATATGTATTGATCATTGTAGTTTAAAATGTGGAGTGAAATGAAGAAATTTAATGTTTTTGATTTTGAAAGTGGTTGGCGTTGAACTTTTATGTGGTTGGACATGTGGGTTACAAAATTCTGGGTGATTAAAACATAGTGTTGGTATACACTAGTTAATGTGAAAAACTTGTAATAGGCATGGTTACCTATTAAGTTAAAAATGTTGTTGTAATTAGGAAAAAAGAAATGTCTACAATTAAATATAAAAACTATTGTAAGGTTTTCAATTTCATTCTTAGTTGAATCTTATGAGCTATAGGTGACAAATGGATAGCATAAAAATTGAAACTAGCATGAACAAGCATAATTTTTGCTTACTTCTGTTTCTGTTTCTGTTTTGAGATTTGACCATTTTTCTCTCCTGTGATTCTTGATCAATAATTGAAAGCTACAATAAGTGAACTTTTGTTTATGTTGTTGGCTCATTAGTCTATACACTTGTAGCATAGGTTTTATTGCAATTGGATAGACTTTTAAAATGTGTCGTATGACTTTTCCAGTAAATTGCCTTGTTAACCTGATGCATTAGACCTGAATACATATTAAAGAATTAAAGTTCAAGGCACTTGGAAAGTGATGACAGCCCAAGCAATGTAAGTATATAATCATGAAAGAAAAAATTAACTGACATGAAAGGATATTCTAAATCTAATTTAATTGATGAATTCTAGGGAATTAGGTACCTCCAGTACTAATTTGACTAAAGAGGATGACGTTGAAGTTGGAGGCAAGCCTGCAGTTGGTATGGAATTTGATAATACTGATATGGCTTGGCAATTTTGGAGTGTCTATAGTTTTCGAGCGGGATTTGGAGTAAGAAAGCAATACTTTAATAAGAATAGGAAGGATGAAACTGTGACATCCTGTAGGTTTATTTGTTGTAGGGAGGGTGTTTAGAAGGTAGACAAGAAAAACACTCCAACTACAAATCATAGACTAGAAACAAGAATAGATTGTAAAGTTAGAGTGACCCTTGTATTAAGGAGGGGAAAATTGATCATTAATGAGTTTGTGGACAGTCATAATCACCCTCTCCAGCTTCCAGAGACGACACATATGTTGGCTTCCCACCATAACATATATGAAGTTCAAGGCCAAGAGATTGAATTGGCTGAGGACTCAGGATTACCGCAAAAAACTATATTTGAGTTGATGAGCACACATGTTGGAGGTAGATCCAACCTTGGCTTTACTTGGTTGGATGCCAAGAACTATCTGCGGTCCAAACGATAACGCAAAATGGTTTACAGAGAAGTGGGTTGCCTATTACAATACTTTCAGCAACAATTGTTGGATAACCCTTCATTTTTTCATGCTTATTAAATGGATGCGGATGAGCAGATAACAAAGATGTTTTGGGAGGACGCCCGTATGATCATTGACTATGGCTATTTTGGTAATGTGGTATCGCTTGATATAACTTATTGCACAAATCGTGTACAAAGATCACTTGCATTGTTCTCTGGGTTCAACCACTGTAGGTAGGTAGTTATGTTTAGAGCAGCATTAATGTAAGATGAAACAACCGATTCATTCAAGTGGTTGTTCGAGACATTTTTGGAAGCCCACAAGAACAAGAAACCACAGACCATGTTTACTGATCAAGACCAAGCGATGTCGAAAGCGTTAGGTGAGCTTTCAGTTTTGGTACAATGCATTGACATATTAATTTATCTACCAATGGCTACTTTCTAAGTCAAGTTTCTTGCAGGTGCGGTGATGCCGGAGACTCGTCACGATCTTTGTACTTGGCACTTGATGTAGAATGGGATTAAACATCTTGGCAATTTGATGAAAGATGAGTCTTATTTCCTAACTGACTTCAAGAAATGCATGTATTAGTATGAAAATGAAGGTCACTTTAAGGCAGGTTGGGAAAAAATGTTGTTGGACCATAGTGTTCAAGAGAATACTTGGTTGAAGTCTGTATACGCACTGCAAGAGAAATAGGCTGCGTGTTATATGAAACAAGCATTCACATTAGGCAGGCGAAGCACGTAATTAAGTGAGAGCCTAAATTCTTATTTCAAAGCATTTATGAAACTGATCGTGAATATTACCCAATTTTTCAGACTTTTCAAGCGAGTAGTTGAAGAAAAATGGTATAACGAGCTGAAGGCAGAGTACGATGCTCAACACAAGCTTCCACGTTTAAGTTACCAACATTCGTCCATTCTAAATCAAGCCTCACAAAGCTACACACACTCAATTTTCACCGTGTTCCAACAAGAGTATAACTTACTCTTTGTTGTTTCAATCCAGCAAAGAAAGGAAGATCAACTTGTCAGAGCTTACGTTGTATCCATGGCTAACCAAGAAGGCGAATGGATTGTCTTATTTGACCCTGTTTAGATGTTTGTATCTTATACTTGCAGGAAGTTTGAGACATATGGGATATTATGTAGCCATGTGTTGAAAATTTTCATTTTATTAGAAGTTGGAAAGGTGTCTGATCATTATGTACTCACGTGATGGACAAAGAATGCACGTAATGGCATTGTGCATGATGTGAGGGGAAAGGAAGTAGACGAAGACCCTAAGTTGGAGAGCTCATATATGTTCCAAGGCTGTTAGACTAGCATCTGAGGTTACTTCATGTAAGGAATTGCGCTCTCTTGTTGACAAAAGGATAAATGACTTGTGCAAACAAGTGATAGGTGTTCGTCTAGGTCGTCAGATTCATGGTGATGAACCCAGTAGGCCCATCACCTCAGAATATGATGGTGTATGTCAAGTAAGAGGATTAAATATGAAAGTTGGACTCGTGAGGCAAAAACGACCAAAGAGTTGGGTCAAGCTTTAGCGTGCTAAAAAAAGGAAGGTTGCGACCACAACACGTTTACAATATCCACCGTATCAGGTACATATACAGAATTAATTTATCTATTCACACAGTTGTTGGTTTGATTCTTTCTAAACAAATATAACAATATTGCTTGTAAGGTAATGGCTCGTCAAGTTCGTTACCATGCGAGGTGACATGCTCAGCACCTCCGACACCTTATGATGACCATAAAAGAAACAGGAATCACTTTAATTTCATAAGATTTTTAATGGTATTTGTATTAAAAGATATATTTATGTGTGCTTGGTATCTAGTTCTCACATGTTTACTTTTGTCCTTGTGTGATTTTAGGAGCCATTAGACATTCCTACGCAATCACTCGAAGATGAAGACATGTAAAGTTAGCTACACACCTTCAACATTTTTTGCCATAACCATACACCAATAGTTGTTCATTTTTTAGGTTGAGTTTCGTCAGATATTTTGTTACGAAGGCTCAACGATTATATTTTTTATGCTTATTCGCCACTAGCATATGTTACAGTTATAGGCAAATGACACCTGTATTTTTTTGGAACAACTGAGTTTCGCACAGATGTAAGCAACATACTCATGTATTACTGTTCAATGGTAAAATACAAATATTGTTCAGATAGTATCTTAGTAAAGTAACATTGCCTATTATGACATTTACAATACCATTGCATTACAATTACAACATCACTATGAATATACAATAAATTACATGACATTCTACCATCTTGGATCTTATTTCACTACTGTTACAACAAAGTTCATGTGTCTCCAATCCCAGATGAGTTGCTACATGTGTATTCTACTTGTTTTAGGTTGATTTGGTTCCATTGTGTGTCTGCTACTTCAGTTGGTCCCTCCATATGTCTTCCATATGCTTTGCTTACTACTTTATGGACCTAATCAGAAATAGAGAATTCTGCACACACAGCATATAGCAATTTAGGTCAACCATTATAATATGTTGTACACTTCATTGGTCCACAATGATAACACTCAATAACATAATGTAGATTAATCACATCAACAAGTGAAAAGTATCAGGCAAAAATCTTGAATAACAAGTATAGCAAGGACTTCTAACAAGTTTTTTCACGTATCTAAATGTTATTATACACCATTTAACCACTAAATTCAATTTTTGACCAATCTTTTAAATGCTCAAGTTCTGATAGGACAAGGGGTTGCATAAGGATCAAAATAATGAAAGAGAGAGAAAGGGGTGCACTAATAAATGAGCTTTTCACCTAAAAGTAGAAGCAAAGGTTAGTTGAATCTGTGTTTCTGAGAAGTCTTTAGCAAAAGTGGTGTCTATGGCATTTGTTTTAAACGATAAGTGGTCTTACACAACTGTACGAGGTATTATACCATGCAAAGTTAATTTAACAAAGTTGTGACAATAGATGACATTCTAGATGGGTTCTCAACCCTCAATATTCATTTTCAGAATTCTAAAGTGGTGCTGAATGACTTCCAGAAACTTCCAGACTCACCAATCTCATTGGAAAAGTTAGACTTGAAATCTATTTTGCTAGTTTTGTTCTACCTAACTGTTTTTGTGAAGAAAAGTTGTATGTGTAGTTCTATTAGTTTACTTTTTGAAGACTTTAGGATGTAGCTCAATTGTATTTACCCTTTTTTGTACTTGTATATAGTCAAACTCCTATGCTTGTACAGTAGTAATATATGGATATGTCAATGAATAACGGTAAAGTCTAGGTTTGTAATGTGTTGAGAAGCAAATTTAATGTTAGCCTTCGTATGAGTTTAAAAGTATTTTCTGAAAATAAAATACAAACTAAATTATAAGAACAATCTTAGAGATAAAATGGTATGAAGAAAAACTATTATACTAACTTATCAACCACAAATGCAGCATATATATATTCCATTATATGTCTTGGCATGTTAATAATTATGTGTGTGTGTGTATCAGGATTGTAAGAGCACACATGACCAATCCACTTGAACAATGTGACAATAGAAGATATGAGTTCAACTTCAACCTATAACATAGAAGGAAGAAATATGAAGAGGAAAAAGATTGCAAAAGATTATAATTTAATTGATTCTATTATTCTTCAACAGCATGAGCACCTATAAGGATTAGAAATAACATCAAAAGGAGGATCAACCACTTTAGTGGGAGGGACACAGATTTTCTGGATAATTAAGAACAAACACTATCAAAATTTGACCTATACTTACAAAATTCTTCAGGAGTTATATAGGTCAAACTAAAAGCTTCATAGGCTTAACATCAAAAGTGTAAATACAGTAAACCCTTTAATCAACAAATTAAGAAAAATTTTGATACCCTTTCTGTATCACCAGCTTTGCCAAAGAAGGAGTAAGTTTAGGCCTCAATGCAACTTGGTGATTACCTCAATCTTCAAAACAATAAAGCTACAGAATTTAAGTATACCAATTTTGTCATATTATAATGCTATTATTTTTCACATGCATTATCTGTCATAATCTAAATCATAAGTCGAAGTCAAGCATCATAAATAAAATTGAGATATTGATTGTCTATCCTTCATGCATCTTAAGGCCTCATCATGACTCTATTATTACGATATATTGTTACTTATGAAGCCACAGCTGAAAATGATGCAAACAAGACTTAAAGTATATAATATATAGTCTACATTTGACACTATTAATTGTCAAAAAGCAATTCAACAATATTAGGTAGAATTACTTATAGAGAAGGCAACTTACAAAAATAACATGAAGAGTTGCCACACAAGGTTCAGAAACATATAAGTAGTAAATATACAGACAGAAAGCCAAGCTCCACTCCTGCTTAGCTTTAAAACCCTCTTCCTTCTCTGAGACTTTTGGTGCTATAATATATTTCTATTAGCCTTCACCAAATGAAGCAGAAGGTCAAAAAAATTAGAGGTGGGAAGGTAGTATATGGGTAGTATCACTAAGGGTCTGGGGCACTTTAATTATTTCCTTTCCATCCCACTAGACCCAGGAGGTTAGAAACCAAGCAACAAGGGGAACAAAAATGCTGGAAATCCACTTTAATTAAGGAGGAACAGGATTGCTGGTTACTTGGGAACATAAGATTGTAAGATGTTGAGAACCTTATGCTACCACCCAGATGGAAAAACATGTCCTAAGTGAATGTTTAAAAAGTCCAGAATATTGCCTAAACAACTTACTAAATACTATCTCCATAACCACCTCCAAAATCCTTCCAAATTCAACTTTCTCTAGGCAGTTACTTAAAATGCACACACAGCATATAGCAATATGGCCCTCATATCACAAGAATGTCAAGCTCTAATACCACTTTTAGCACCATACTACAGCCACTCTGTAAAATCAACAAAATAAGCCAATAGCACAAAGCTCACAATGATTAAAGCCAACATATGCTTTATCAGATACTTGAATCCATATAGGCATATATAAATGCTAAGTTAGCTACACTATGTAAGATTGCTCATCTCATATCAAGCCTCTATGGATTATACATCCTAAACTTAAAGTTAAAGTATTGAATAATTAGAAAATTGACCATAGCATACATGCACATTGTATGCCTTTTGATGAGGTTGTTAGCTTATATGCTCTTTAAATTCATGTAACTATAAACGGAAACGATAAAGCATAACAGTGACCTGGTCTTTAATCTCCTCCCCTGCTTTCTTAGTGAACAATGCCTCTGACTCAAGCACTTGGAAATCAACCTCCTCAAACCCATACAACCGCGAAACCTAGACATTGCAGTAAACCAACAATCTGCAAGTGAAAAAAAAAAATCCAAAAATGATCAACCACATCATGGATGTTTGCATCTGAAATAATTCTAAACTATTCACCTCTTTGAAATTGTTGAAAAGCTAGTTGCGCAACCACATATCTTCGTCGGGGGAGGGGGGGAGGGAGGGGGGAATCGCGCGACCCCTTGGGGGGGTTTACGTCAATTTTCTACAAATCTCTGGAGACTCAGCCTACCCTTGCCACTCGCATTATCCCTGCGAGACTTGGCCTATGCCGCTTGTGATAAGGTAGAGTGGAGTCCAATGTTCGATAAAAATGGAGGCTGGAGTATGGAGAACCTGTGAGACAAAAAACAATGCCGCAAAATGACGTCATTTGGTGATGCGAAAAGGTCAAAAAAAAAATCCAAAATGCAACATTTGACTTACTCAAAACGGTGCATTTTGGCCTCATGGGCAACGTGGTGGGATCTTAGTGAAACGCAACGGACAACTGAGATTTCACGGGAGAAAAACACCGAAGAAAGTTATTAGAGGCAGTCTGGATCCATATAACATACCCTTCAACTCATTAAATCAATATTTAGAGATTTTGATGTCTCACTGATACTTATCAAGCATAATTGTCTATAACTACTTTATAATGTCGCTCTAACAAGCAACTCACATGTCAATCGTCTCATAAATAAGGAATAATTAAAAAAAAATAGTCTCATATACTTTCTTCTGTATTTATATTTTTTCAAAATTTACAAAAAAATTTACTAAAAAAATGTTAAAAAAAAATTCTGAGTCATATTACCCATTTTTCTTTACCTTACATTAATTTAGGTTTTAGTGTCTATAACTGGCCTCTGGATCAATTGATGTTGGAGTCAAGCGCCCAATAACTGCGGATGACATCGACAAAAAACCTTTAATCAAATATTGTCTCTTTTTTCATCGGACCTTCTCCAATCTTATATATACAACAAAACAAGCATAATTATAATATAATTACTTAATTGAAAAATCAAATTCTCTTTTAAAAAAATTAATATGTAAATTTAGGCCAAATTCATACAAAAGAGAAATAATGCAAGCCAGATGCAAACCCATTTTTCTTGAATGAGAAGAAACTAAAAGCCCGTGTAAGTAAATATTGATTTTGGAAATTAAGATACTGATAAATATAAATCCTTGATGTTTCCATCAATCAGTTTCAAACCACTACAGTGCGTCAAATATTCAGTTCATTAATTTTTCACCTTCAATTTGTTCTTGAATTAATAATTCTCTTTTTCAGTATTCATTTTTCTGAGTGATAATTTTATGTTGTGGTGTGGGAAACATTATACTCTTTACTTATGGCACAATAATTATTAAATCCAAAATAATATTTTGCTCATTTTAATAAATTGATTACATAAAAAATTTATTCTTTATTTAAAATTTATTAATTGTTAATAAGTTAATAGTTTTAGTAGTTATTTAATAAAATATCATTTTATATTTAATAATTAATAACAACATAATTTAAAAAGCAAAATAATTTTAAAAACATAACATGTACACTCTTCTTTTTTGTGCAAATTTGCAAATTAAACTAGTCACCTTGAACCTAGTTTGCCCGAACAGAACGAGTGCCTGTTTAGGGTAAACAGTCAAGTTCGTTTTTCTTTATACCAAAAGAATAAATTAAAGCAACTAACAGAAACATAGCAAAATAATCACTGTGTACAGTATAAAAGCATAAAATTCACTCAAAATAGTCACAGCTTTTATTAAAATCAAATTAAGAACTTGACGTAACGCCACTCTTAAGCAACACATTTCATGTACACAATAAGTACAAAGCCCGAAAAAAAAAAAAAAAGAGAAAAAGAACAAACAAGAAAACCAAAATTGATCATAACGGCCTTCAAATATATTGGGTCTTCTTCATATGGTTGCTACTGCAAGTAAAGCAACTCCAAGAGAAATCAACGCTGTTCCTTGAGTATCAATTGTACTTATAGCCCCAGAATTATGCTTAGTTGTCTGAACCTCATCTTCTTCCGATGATTCATCCTTATCAGCTTTAGGCGCCTTCGCCTTCGCCAGAGTTGGCGCCGGAGCCGGTGGCTTAGGCTGAAAGAAGTCCAGAGGAAGAAGTACCTTGTCCACGTGGTAAATTGCAAGCTGCTTATCGGAGTACACAATGCCCGTGATCGTGGCGTTTACCACACCCGTCGAAATATTCACACTGTTCCCATAAGCCGTCACGTTCAGCTGCAACCTCGCGGGGTCCTTTCCGGCCAGCGTCCGAACAGGGTTCGTCAAAGAATCGAAGTTCGAGTTGGAAACGTAAATGGGGAACACGTGGAACTGTAAAAGTTCAATCTTTTGATTGTCGTCCAGAGAATTCAGGAACCCAACTTTGAGTTGCGAAAAGGCACCATCGTCCGGAGCAAGAATGGTTAATCCCCCAGATTTTGTGGTGATGAGCTGAGAATTGATTTGGTTGATTATTTGGGTTGTTTTGAGAAGACGGATCAGGACACTGAAAGACTTGGCCTTTCTAAGAATTTTGATGATGTCGTCGTTGGAAGAATCAGAAGCGTCAGAAGAAGGTGATTGGGGTAATGTGGGTACTAATGGTTTGGCCGGAGCTGGCGCCGTGGCGGCGGAGGCAGGTTTTGGTGGGGCCTTAGGGGATGGAGCAGGAGATTGGGCTATAATGGTGGTGGAAAACAGGAGGAGGAGTGAGAAGAAGAGGACTTGCTTCATCTTCCTTATTAATAATAGAAGGATGATGCTTACTGGAAGAATGGAAATGGTAGTGTGTGTTTGATGTGTGGGAAGTGAGGGAGAGAGGGATTATATAGAGGGTAAGGAAATAATGAGAGGTTGGTGAGATGTTTAGTTGGGTTTTTGAGATGATATAACTTACCTTTCATGGAGATTAATCTCTTCAGATAAATTCTGATAAAATTGAAGTTCACATTTGGTGAAG
Organism: Delonix regia; assembly: GCA_037074485.1. Lineage (NCBI taxonomy): Eukaryota > Viridiplantae > Streptophyta > Magnoliopsida > Fabales > Fabaceae > Delonix > Delonix regia. Next base: position 12,084,719 of record CM073455.1, read on the forward strand.
TACAATGGACAAATGAGAATGACTGCTCTATGATATCGTAGTTCAAAGAATGTGGTTGGCGAAGGGTTCAAACAGAGATTACGTAAGAACATTTTGAGGTAACTAGAGTAACCAAAAGTTATTCTTATTATTTTTTCATACTCTGAAGAAAAAAAAATAGCTGGAACCTCATTGATAAACTTGTATTAACAACTCCTCTTCACTATGATCTGTTCAACTAAAATTTTCAAAGCTATGAACTTTTTGGGTTCCTATGTAAATCTCTGTTTGGCTCTTACTTTTGTCTAAATAAGACAGGTTACACAGTGCTGTAGTTGTGAATCAGGAAATTAAAAAAAAAAAAAAAAAAGTTGGAAAATTGAATTGTATGAAGCATTAAACTGTCACGGGTTTAAGTGCAAGTGAAAGCAACACATTCACGCATCTACAACCTTCATTTTTGCTCTCTCACAGCTAATTGAGCTCTCTCTCTCTCTCTGGTGACCCTGTCTCCTTAACCAAAATACTCTATCTGCTCCCATGTCACTTCATCGATGCACCACCTTAAACTCTTATGCAAACTCGCGAATCGCAATTTATGGTTTTATAACCAAACCTTTCACCTACCCGTCATTCTCTCTTGTCCTTCATAAAATCCCCCCTCCTCCATATTTCCCATGCATCATCAACTAATCATTGCAACCACATCGATTCCTTCCAATCATTTCCCTTCTTTTTTCCAATATGATGATGAAGCAATCTGTCTTGTTCTTCTCACTGTCACTACTTCTCGTTTCCCTTCATTATTCCACCACCACCGTAGCCCAATCGCCGGCGGTGGCCCCGGTAAAAGCTGCCCCTGTTTCTCCTCCGGCTGCTGCCCCTGCAGCCTTAGTCCCCACATTACCAGAGTCTCCTTCCGACAACACCCCCGACACTGCCGCCACCGACATCATCGGAATCCTCAGAAAAGCCAAATCGTTCAGCGTCTTCATTCGCCTCCTCAAAATAACCCAACTGATCAACCAAGTCAATTCGCAGCTCATAACCACAAAATCTGGAGGCTTGACCATTCTAGCACCCGATGACTCTGCCTTTTCTGAACTCAAAGCAGGGTTCCTCAACTCGCTCAGCGACGGCCAAAAGCTCGAGCTTTTACAGTTCCACATCCTCCCTAACTATGTGTCAAGCTCCAATTTTGACACTCTGACGAACCCCGTCCGAACCCTGGCCGGAGACAAACCGGGAAGGGTGGACCTCAACGTGATAAGTTATGGTGGGAGCGTGAACATCTCGACAGGGGTGGTGAATACCACGGTGACCGGCATTGTGTATACTGATAAGCGTCTTGCTATATATAAGGTGGGCAAGGTGCTCCTTCCTCTGGACTTCTATGCTGCTAATACACCAGCGGCGGCGCCGGCACTGGCTCCGGCAACCGCGGCGGCAAAGTCACCTAAAGCTGATAAGGATGGGCCCTCGTCAGACGATTCCTCAGATTCATCGCAGGCTATTCCCACTAAGGAAGACTCGGGTGATGTGAGAATGAACGTGGGTGGAATGTGGGTGTCCCTTGGAGTTGCTTTCATGTCTTTATTGACAGTGTAATGGGATCACAATCTATTATTACTTGGGTAGTTCATAGTGATTTGCCATTATTATTATGAGTTTTATATCTGTCATGTTGAAAGAGAGAAAGGAGGGAGTACTGGTGTGTTTGTTTGAGTGAATTAGGACATATATAATGCATAGTATGATGTGCATGTTCAAATAAAGAGTTGTGCGTTAGATTTGAGTTCATGTTTTGGTTGTATATTCTAAACAAATAATCGACAAAACCTCCTGTCCTGCGGCTTATAAGCATGTTTCAATTTCTCAATTATTGTAATGTTGTTCATTTGCTTCAATGTGTTTCCACTACAGAAAGATTCAACATGCGAAAGCCTTGACAGTGATTTACACTAACCACTATCAGGTTACACTAATACAGTAAAGAGCTTCTTTTGAAAAAGATTTAAATTTAAGAGCTCCAAATTAAAATTTATTCTAGTCAATGTCAAGTGACTCTCCAGAGGTCTTGAGCGTACCTAAAATGACTCTCTTCTATTTTGTTTCTTAATCTATCTACGTGTTATTCCCAGAATTTAGGGCTATTCGTGCCCGACCGTCATAACTTTTGGGTTAATGTAAAATCCCAGCCTCACATTCCCCTCTTTTGGGCCAAATCAAGCTTCGCTGAGATCAGCCCAACAATTTCCATTAAATAGGGGCTCTAAGTTTTGGATGTACTTATGTGTATTAGTATAATTCTATTTTGTTTTCATTGTCTCATTTCAACAGAACATAGTTAATAAATCATCGAGTGAACGAAAATAGCCTTATTTTTATGAAAGTTGTAAAAGAGAAAATATTAAGCTTGGTCCACGGTTTGAAGTTATAGCTTATCTCTTTTGCCAATAATGGGCTTACAGGCCCATATCAACATGGCATGAGTATTTTCATTTGTGACTCACAAGGATTTAAAACCTCAATTAGGTAATGATATTGGTAGTTTAGTGTTTCAGCTTGAAAACAAAAAAATAACGATGGCCTAAGTATACAAGATCCTACGTTCCTTAAGTGATACGCCTAGGGGCTTACTAGAAGCAGGGTGGGAGAATAAGAATGAGAATAGAAGACACTCCATTTCTTATATTTGATTGACAAATAATATTTTTATTTTCATTTCTTAAAGAGTCTGTTCTTTCTCATACAAGGGAGAATTCTCTCTCTAACTAAAGTTATAAAATGAGATTAGTCTCATGGGAATGAAAATATGCTTGATAAAATTATCCTTACTTATAATAATTTTTGAATAAAAATACCCCTATGATATATCAAAACCCTAATTTATTATTATTTATTTGATTTATTATTTATTTTTATTTATTAATAAATTATTATTTTATTATTATTAATATTAATTATTATTAATTTATTAAATACATATTATTATATTATTGATTAAATATATAATTATATTATTAATTAATAATCCAAAGATATGTTTGCCTTTTTTTTTATTTTATAATAAGGGATAATATAATAAAATATTCATATTATCTAATTAATTTTCATGTGTAATCTATTAATCAAACGAAGTAAAAGAAAATATGTCTATTCTTATTTATTTTTAACCAAACAACATTTTAATATTCTCATTTTCACTCACACTCTCATTCTCATTTTTATTATATCAATTCTAATAACCAAACAATCCTAAGTGCCTGTTTGTTTCCATTAATGAAGCGAAAGAAAAAATTGTGATAGCCTTTAATTAAGCAAATGAGAGACACGAGACAGATGCAAACTCCTTTAACTTTCACAAGAAACTAAGCCATGTGAGAACTGAGAAGGATGATGTCGCCATGTTTCTGATAGAACTGAAATATGACAGCCTAACATTTTGCTTAATAATTGATGGAAGAAAACGTAAGAAACAAGGAGTAAAAGAACAAAAGAATACGCACACACAGACAAGCCTTGATCGATTAAAAATTACTCTGAATATCAATGATTTTGGAACGAAGAGAAATTGGTGGGGTGATAGTATGGTAGGTCTGAGGTATGATTCTTAGTTCCCCTATCCTTACCAAAACCAGTGAGACAATGGCACACTCGTTGAGATATATCTAATAATTTGGTTGCTTTCCATCCCTATTGATGGAAATACTCAACCTTTATACACGGAACTCCCACCTTTTAATTCACGTTCTGATAATACATGCATCCAAATGATTGTAGCCTGAAAAACCTATATTGCTTTCATTTTCATTACTCTTTATCATCACTAAATCATCAATCACTGAACACCTTTCCATCATAGGTAAGGAGACATAATCTCCAAACTCAACTTTTAGCTCCACTTAAACCTTGTACCTACCTGTCCCTTTCTCCCAAACTCAATATAAGCCACCCCTTTCTCACTAATTTCCTCACACTCCAAAACACAGACACACAACAACTAGCTAGTCTCAAAGGTAGCATTTCTTTCCAAATTTTTCATCCTAACGCATTACAATGACGACCAAAGTATCTCTTTTCTCTGCCTCAGTTCTAATCCTACTTGCATTGTTCTATTCCACCACCACCACCTCAGCCCAGCTCTCTCCGGTTCAAGCTCCGGCGGCAACTTCCCCTATACCAACATCACTCCCCGCATCTCCACCGGCCCCACAGCAAATCCCGACATCACCGGCCTCACCTCCGACTCCGACGACTGCCACCGCACCCTCCCCAGGATTTAGTACTGTTCCCCTGGTACCAGTCACACCCGGTGCCGCTCCTTCACCCGCAGTAGTGGTCCCTAAAGCTCCCTCCACTGATATTGTCCAGATCTTCAGGAAGGCCAAGAGATTCTCCGTCCTCATCCGTCTCCTCAAGACAACTCAATTAATCAACCAGCTCAACTCTCAGCTAGCCACCTCCGGCTCCGGTGGATTGACCATTTTCGCCCCCGAGGACGCTGCCTTCTCCAAATTGAAAGCAGGTTTTCTTAACTCTCTCAGTGACAGGCAAAAGGTTGAGCTTTTACAGTTTCATACTATTTCCTCCTACATCTCCATCTCCAACTTCGACACCCTCACCAACCCAGTTCAGACTCAGGCCGGCGACGACCCAAAGAGGCTTCAACTCAATGTCACCACTTACGGCGGCTCCCAGGTCAGCATGACCACCGGCGCCGTCAACGCCTCTGTTACTGGTACCGTGTATACAGACAACAAGCTTGCTATATACCAGGTGGACAAGGTGCTTCTTCCACTTGACATCGTGCTTCCTAAGGCTGCACCGACACCGGCACCGGCAGCAGCAAAGGGAGACTCGCCAAAATCTGATAAAACAAAATCAGCCGGAGGTGATCAAAGTGGGGGTGATGATAGTAGTGACAGTAATGGTGATGCCGTTCCGGTGGACAGTTCCATGGGTTTGAAGGTAGAGGTAACGTGGGTGCGTGTTGTTCTTGGAGCTGCATTTGTGGCGGGAGCCATGATATGAAGAGGAGGAAGATGATGAAGGGGGTCCAATATTTTTGTTGTGATGTTTGGTTTGTGCAGAGTATAATTCGCGATCAATCTGTGTGTGCTTTCTGAGTAATGGTCATGTTTCCCAGTCTGTTCTTTTCTCTTTGGCCATTTAGTCTGGTTTGTGTGTATAGCATAGAAAGTCAGTAATTAGGGACGAAGACGTGCATCTCCTATGTCTGTGTTGTCGTTGTTGTGTGTTTCTTTTCTTTTTTTTTTTGTTTAAATTGTAATTACGATTATTATGTTCTCAATATTTATTGTAATTATTTTAAATCAAATATATTTGATATCGACGTGTTCTTTGTTGGCCGAGTATTGTCTATTTATTTCCTTGCCTTTGGACATAGACTGTTGGATGACTTACATGTTAACCATAATTTTTTTATAAAAAAAAAACCTCATTAAGTAACCGTTTTTATTACTTTCTTTTCCACTTATAAGATCAATCTTTTATATTTATTGATACACCTCATTTGAGGTCAAGAATTGGAATTGGAACTGAGGTATAAAATTAGAAATGTACTAAACAATTCCAATTCTTTTTGTTTGGTTGAACGTCTAAAATTACATTTCTAATCCTATACACTAATTTTATAAAATTGAAAAATAACTAACAAGGGTCATTTTTAATTATTACCACTAACCTTAAAGATTGTAATTCCAAAACTCAAAATTAGAGTGTAACTCTTTTACTTCTAAGACAATATGTTCTTTTTTTTTTTTTTTTATGATCAAGTCAATTTTTCAAGATACAAGACCTGGTTAGAATTTAATTGGGTCATATTAGAATAGGTCATATTTTATTTTTTAAATTTAAAAATATAATAATAACAATTTTTTTAAAAATAGAAAAATTAATATTTAAAATGAAAATGAAATATAATAAAAAATTAATATTTAAAATGTAAAATTAATATTTTAAAAATTAATCATAACTTAAATTTAATTTAAATAAAATAAAAATAATTAATTAAAATAATGGGACATATATTGATAATATTACATATACAAACATATGTTAATACGTAAAATTTTAAAAGATGTAAAATACATATATTTGATATAATATTGTACATATACTTATATAAACACATGAATATTTTATATATGTATTTAAATAAAAAAAAATACAAATTGCATATGCATAAACATTCATGCAACACAATGATATTGTACATGTAAATGTGCGTATCAACACATACACATATATTTGCATGTAAGCGCATTGACATAATATTGAACACGCATAATAACATCGTATTGTATATATGTATACATACATACAAGCATAAATACAAAATATGACATTATACACTTTTGATATTATATTGTATATTTGTATATGTTTATACATGCACAAACACTATCATATCATAGCACAAGATCTTAATATGCATATGTATGCATGTGCATTTATAACATAACATCATACATGTATATATATATATTCATACTCATAAAAGAATATTACTTGCACACACTTATTAATTTTGAATTAAATAATTTTTTAAAAACATAATTATTACATATTGAATGAAACAGTATTACGATCACTATAAAAAATATTTTATCTTGTCTAAATTAGATGAAGAGAAACATATTTTCTTAAAAAAATTAATTTTGTATTATTTTTATTAATATGTGTATATGTATATGTTTGTGTGTGTGTGTGTATATATATATATATATATATATATATGCTAATGTTTTTTTGTAATATTTATCATTCATCTACACAATAGAATTAGAATTCAATATGGAATTGTAATTTTATATTTTAATTTTTTATATGACCCAAACATGAAGTTTAAGATTCTAAATCAATTTCAATTTTAATAGAATTGAAATTATAATTCTAATTATATATTCTAATTCTAATTCTTTATACCAAATGAATACTTAGAAACTTCTCATAGATTCTTTTATTTTTCTACAGAGGAGGCACAAGACCTTAAAATTAAAAAGAAATTGAAGTAAGAATCAAAACATCAAGTATATTAAAATTCTATAATTTTGTTTTAAAAAAAATATCATTTAAATCAACCCTACTTTTTCTTTCAAAATCAACTCTTCCATTCTCGGATTTGTGATCTCTTACGACGGGGTATACCGTTCAACCTTTTTTGAGAGTCAATATAATATGTAAAAAATGTGGTAATTATTTCTTGCTTAATTTTTTATAATAGAAATAAAAATCTGACCTAAAGGTAAGTTAATTTGAACTTTGTTTTTCTCGAATGATAATTTTGAGGTATATATATGCAGTGAAATGTACGAATTTCTAAATGATTATGTTAAAAAAGCCATAAGGGATTAATGTGTTTACAAGAATCCATTCCCACGAATAAAGAAGCAAAACTTTTATTTTATAATACCCATGAAATTCATATGTAAAATAAGTTATTGTAAGTGAAATTTTTTTTTTAAAAAAAATTTAAGAGTTGGAGAAAAAAGAAAATGCCTTTGAGACAAGTGTAAATTTTAAATGATAATAAAATACTAAAAGAGAAAAGTTGAAGAGTATTAAATATAGATGTAGACAGTATTATATCTGAATTAAAAGCCAATATGAGTACTCAGACCTTATCTTATGTATTCCTAACACCTATATCAGAATTGTAGGGTGTGTATATATAATATTTTCAAGAATTTTGATTTGACAGAATAAGGTATGCTATAAGGAATTACCAAAATACCCTTATTATTTTATCGTTTCATCATTTTTTTTCCATTCATTTTCGCACTCCAACACCATTCACGTTAACCTTCATTGTTCACCAACGTCTTTCATTTTTTTGGTCCAATTTCCGTCATCATTTGAGTTCGCTGATGGATGTCTGTGAGTGTAAGGTGTATGATATCGTAAGTTTGAAAGATGTAAAATGACATTATTGCTAGACATAATTGGTTACAATTCTTCATGAGGTATGGGTCGTGCTAATCATCGGTAAGAAAGGAGGCTTTTAAGGATAACTATGTATATTTAATCCATGTAAATGTTTCTCCTAGTCAGATAGAACATAATATGATGAAATGAGGATAAAAGTCCTTGTAGAAGTCATTTATTAGTTATTTTTTTTACTAAAGTCCTAACAATGTCTCAAGATTTAAAAACATGATTAGGGGAGTACAGGATTAAATGGAATGAATAGGGACATACTGAGAAGTGACATTGTTGTTACAAGGTGCTAGATGGAGAAATATGAGTATTTATAGTATAAAGGCTAGTAAGGGTGAGATGTTGTTAAACTATTGATTGTAGTCATTCATTCTTAAGGAATAAATAAGCCATATTACTTGTAACGAGCTAATGCTTAACTCATTTACTTACGAAATTCCTATTGAGACCCCAAGGTGTGCGAGAAGATTGCAAGAGGTATCAATATGGTAAATTTTAAATTGCTTTATGTGGTACCATTAGGATAGGAAGACTATATGCATGAGATTTATTTTCTTCGGACCAGAATGAGGAAAGTGTTCCCGTTGGAAAGATTGAATTAATTATTAAAAAGGTTTGATACTAAAGCAAGGGTACGTCAAAATTAAATTGACTGGGGTGAGTAGGTGGGAAGATAGAAGGTCTTAGTTAAAGTGGGAAGCGACACTATGTGCATGTTTGCTAAGTTAACATTAATATGTGTTATACGCTACAACCTATCAAATTTCACAAGATGAAAAGGAAATATGCACTAAGTGACTGTCTTTTTAGAGGGAACGAGACACTTGTTAATTATTAACATTAACCAGTGTGTTGAATCTGAATTGTATAGTGAACATAGTGGCCAAGATAGTTAATGGAACAAAGATAGGTAGATGAAGTACATCTTACAAGAGGTATGATTTTATATTAGAATTTATGTATCCCTTCATGTATTCCACATGGAAGGGAAGCAATGAGGTTTAGTAGGAAAGGAAAAGCAAAGTTCGTAAAACATTAGTTCCTTCAAGATTTTTAAGTGATTGGTGTGGTTACATATCGTTTAGCCACCTTTTGAGTTTACTAGCGCATATCTTGTGTTTTATGTGTTCATGCCTAAGAAGTACATACCTGACTCATCTCATATGTTAGAAGATCAACATGTTTAATTGGATGCAGGGTTAGCTTATGATGAAATTCCCATGGATATTCTTGATTGGTAGGTCACGATGCTTCATTTGAAAGAGGTTGCATTTGTGAAAGTCTATGGTGTAATCACCTCAAGAGAAGGCCACCAAAGAAGTTAAGAACGATAAGCATGCCAATTACCCTTAACCTGTTTGAAAACCTAAGATACTTATGAGCTTGAAATTCGAGGACCAAATTTCTTAAGGGTGAAGGAACGTAATACCCATGAAATCCTTATGTAAAATAAGTTATTATAGGTGAAATTTTTTTAAAATAAAAATTAAGAGTTAGAGAAAGGAAGAAAATGCACTTGAGACAAGTGTAAATTTTAAATGATGATAGAACACTGAAAGAGGAAAGTTGAGGAGTATTAAATATGGATGTAGATAATATGATATTTGAATTAAAAGCCAACATGAGTACTTAAGCTTTATCTTATGTATTCTTAATACCTAGATTTGAATCTCAGGGTGTCTAAATATAATATTTTAAAGAATTTTGATATGATGGTATAAGGTGTTCTATAATACCAAAATACCCTTATTATTTTATCCTTTCATCATTTTTCCTCTTCTTTTTCGCACTCCAACACCATTCACGTTGACTTCCATTGTTCTCTAATGTCTTCCATTTTTTCATCGAATTTCTGTCATCGTTCGAGCTCACCAGTGGATGTCTAGCATCATGGCACCTTGGCCAACCTAGGAACACCTCTCTCTGGCCACATTTTCGCTAGAAAACGCACCATTCTGGTGGACACTATAGCGAGCGCAATTTCAGCTTGAAATTGATCAATTTTGGTGTGTTTTTCATCGTTCTAGTTTAGGGTTTTATCTTTTTAATGATTTTTGGCCACTTCTCCCTTATTTCTACTTATTAATTTCACTCAATCAATCCGATGTAATTGCATCAAATTGAGTTACGACTTCACATCCTTGGTAACCTCTCTCCCCTAGAATTATTGGTCAATTGTGAGTTTTAACTTTAGGACTGAAAAATCTCAATTTAGAAGTGTATGTTCATGGTTGTTAAGGGATGAAATTTAAAGTTTTTAGACTTCTCTTACATCATTAAGCATCTATAAGATGATTTAAGACTACCATAAGTTATTTTTAAAAATTGTAAGTTGATTTGATATTTATTTTAATTTTTTTTTTTAATTTTTCGTAGAGAAAAATGAAGGAAAATTTGAATGGGAAGCCTCTTAGGACTTGATTAAGTGGTCATGAATGATAAATGTAGCTTAATAAAATATTTTGAAACTTGATTGGATGTTCTCTAAGGCCACATTGATGTTAAATGTAAATTATTGAAATTTTACATAAGTGCATAGCAAAGTATATTAGATAAAATTCAAGACCTTAAGCATTTTTTAATATCATGAATAAATTTGGACCAAGAGTTTGATTACTTAAGTTATTGAAAAATATGATGTACGAGTAGAGATGGAGATGAGTATAGAAAATTTTGTTTGGAAATTTGAGAGTTTGAATAGTGAGACTTATGTTATGGTTCAGAAGCAAATGAATAGCTAAATAAATAGATTGATAAAATGTTTTAAACTATTCTTAGATAAAAGAGGTTGAAAGCACGTTACTTGATATTATAGGTATTTAGGACTTATTGTGATCAAGAAATTTGTATTAGGAAGAGGTTGGTGTATCCCTCTCCAGGTGAATAAATATTACTAACTATGCCTGCTTTTTATATTTTTAAATCTTTCCTATGAATTAATGTATATTTGTATGCTCTAACTTTTTGGGAACAGACTTCTTAAAATGTATTGTTTTCCTTTAAAACTATATTGAGAACTTTGGCAAACAGTGTAACAATATGTTATAAAGTTGTCAGTTCATATTTGCATCAACTGTTGAGAAATGGTCTATCATTTGAATAATTTCTAACATGATTGAAATGAAAGATTGCTATATGAATTTTGTATAATGTCTAAATAAATTTGGTTATTGTAAACCTTATGTATTGGGAAAAAAAATTATTGTTTGACTATTTGAATCAAAATTATGTTGTTATTAAAGAAATGGTTTTACTTGGAAACACGTCTAATGCAGAATGGCAAAACCTTGCAACTAATGGCAATAGACGTTAGTCATGGTACACCATTAATTGTATCACTATACTGATGCCTTATGTCATATGATTGATCAATTGTGAGCCTCATTGCTAGCAGATGCTAACACTTGATTGTTGATTTACTATTGGTTCTACGGGATGTTTTCCACCTTTATATGTTTTAGATCATAGTTTAAATGATTATTAGTTTGCCTTATCTTGCAAAGTATCTTTAATTTGCAATAAAAATTTATATTTTTATATGGTGATTTAAATTTTATTGCTTTGGAGAGATTTTGGATTATGGTACTTATTAAGTTTTCATTAAAATGATAAAGATTGCAAAAAACTCTACCAATCTCGTTTGTTTCCTTCTTGGTATAATGAGTGGTATTTACTCACTGAGTGTTGTCACTCATTCCTTATTTCTCTATGCTTTTTAGATAGTATTGTTGACCTTGGACCTTCTTCTGCCCTATATAGTTCAAAGTATTACCTTTCGGTGAGCCCTGGATTGTCTACAAGGGCAAAGACATATCTTTTGTTGTAACTCTTGTATATATTGTAATTTAGTAGCTCTACACGTCACAAACAGGTGTTAGTGTTCATATTGTATGTGTAATGGGTTGTTTGACTATGAATCTTTTGTGAAAGCGAGCCTTTCCTCCTTTTGATTCATAGGTCTTAGTTGTGAAAATTTCAAGAAATTTATATTTTAAGATAGACTTTGTCGAATTTTTTATACAAAAGTTATATGTTTAGGGTTTGTGTATCATCAATATGATATTCTTTAAGTGGTGGATTTATGTAATCTAATGATTTCTCTTTATGTTGCTTCAATCGTCAAACTGATTAAGTTATTTGGTTCATGAAGGTGAAATCTATTAAAGTTTCACATCTTCTTAGTCAAGGGTGTGACATATTTTCTATTAAATAGTTTTGTTAAAAAGATTTTGGAACAATTTAAGAAAGTGTCCAACTTTTTTTTCTGGGAGACCGTTCCAAAAAAAAAAACCAAATTTCTTAAGGCTTAAGCGGGGCCGGTGATGCTTGTCCTATGTCACAATGAAGTTTTAATAATTTACCTTCTTTCTTAAGTCATGGGAATCAATATCAATTTTTTCCTATTAATAATTACTTTCAATGGATGTATATTGTATTACTTTATAAACTTTATGATCTTGCTGTCACCCAGGAAATGAGCCTTATGAGCTTTCTAAATGTAGAAAGAATATGACACCGTAAAATAAAAAAGAAGACATAAAATCACTACACGTTTAAAATATAAAAGGCAAAGTTGCATAATATATATATATATATATATATATATATATATATATATATATATATATATATCGTGGCGAAAAGCATTCATCACGGCCTCCACAGTTAAAAGGTGTGAAACATTCATCACGCTGGAAAAATTAGTTTAGATGCTGAAATGTGTTGAATTATTTTTTGGAAGGACAGAAATATTGTGTATTATTTACATAAGTTTTTGCATTTTTTAACATGAAATTATTTTTGAAAAGAGAGCCACTTGTCTATACCTAGTTCTATTAAAGTTCCATATCACAAAGCTAACACGGATCCCTTGTTATAATTTTTTTAAGTAAGATTTAACAGGCAATATTAATTATTGTAAAACTTTTGATTCATTGCCTTTAATATTAAGTTATCAAAATGGGTAATTTTTTAAAATGAAATTTGATAAAAAAATAAAATATTTAATCAGAATTTACTAACAAATAAATTAAACATATCATATATACCATAGAATTCGTAGTAAAATTTGCTATGGTGAGAGATTTCGGACTGAAGAAAGTATTGGTTAACAAAAATTTACTACGTGTACACATGGAGGGCCCATAACTTGGCCCTCTCATTCTTGGACGCGTCTCACTGATCTTTCACATCGTTTAGACGTTTACTACTCGTATTTGTCTATATTTATTCCACCATGCAATGGCCCCCACCACCCTTAGCTCACGAGATCGATCTCTTCACTCTTTCTTTCGCCTCTCACCATATTCTCCCACATACTGATAGAAATTCCATAAAATAATTGCGTTTGTGGTCTTCACCACCAAACAAACTTAGGCGAATGTTTATATATAGCTAGCTCGTGATACATTATATCTATCTAAATATATATTTTTTGAGATAGTTAACTTCATGAATTGGAATTGGAACTCAGCGATGCCCGCCGTACAGGTTCAGCTCCATGGCTGAGCGCTTGAGCCTACTGCGTTAAATTTGCCTAACTCTTTTTCACCTATACCCAGAAAATCTCTGGTTAAACCTCCCATTTCCATTTGACCTAGATTCTTCGTGGTGCTCACGAACGAGCTCCAGTTTGAATCATTTAACATGAGAACATGATCTTCATCCCCTCCAACTCCAAGATTGGCGCCTGCTTGTGAATTCACCAAGTTGTTGAAGTTTTTATCAGTTTGATTTCCTGCTTCTTTGAAGTATTGTCCAACACCAACCTGATCGACAAATCTAAACGGCGTGGTATTGGAGAGAAGCGAGGAGCCCATGAACCCGAAGATGTTGATATGGTTGCTGCCTGTAGATCCTGAGTTATGGGGCTGAGCCAAGCTTCCTGGTGGGTTTTGATGATTAAAACTGTACAGAGAACTCACGCTGTACGACAACTGTCCCTTGTTCTCTTCTTCCTCCTCCTCCTCCTTCAGTCCACGTGGCACCCCAGACATCGCCAGATTGGCAACACTTGCAAATGATGCTTCTGGGTATGGGTTCACCCACGACGATGATGTCCCAGACACTAACATGTTCATCGTTTGCACCAAATCAGGCACGCTCGAATTGACCTGGATCAAATTCTCCAATCTTTCTGATGAACCACCAAATTCTGGATGAATATTTTCAGTGAAAATCTGAGGGACTCTCGGTGCTTGAGGGATTAAGCTTATTCTGGCACTTTCTTCCGCCAAGGCATCGCAGAAAGCTCTATGCGTTACGAAGCTGTCCTTCCTGAAGTGATACTAGTACTCGAGCATTAAAATCTACGGACAAGACAAAGCAATCATAAGGGAATTAATTAATGTTTCATTAAATATACCTGGAGAAAAGTGTGCCGCAGTCACATTTGTACTCTCTAGTCCCACAAATCTTGGTGTGTGCCTTCCAATCGGAGTGAACGGCGTATTTCTTGGAGCACTTGTCGCACTTCCACTTCTTCTCGCCGTGTTTTCTGCTATAGTGTTTCTTTATCCCCGTCAGGTCTCCCAGGGCTCTGGATGGATCATGGTGGACGCAGCTTTTTTCAGGACACACATACACTTTCTTCCCTGCATCTTTCTCGCTTCTCTGCCGGAGCTTCCACGGGAGGTTGTGTCCACGACGGTGCAGCTGCAGATTCTGGTCTCTCTGGAACCCCTTGTTGCAGATTTCGCACACAAAACGGTTCGTCGCCATCAGGGACTTGGGCGACAGCGCTATCACTCGTGCATCTGGATCTGCTTCATGGCGGAAATCAATCAATCAATCAATCAAAACATGAACTTTTCATACAATTTTGAGCCGTTTCTTATTGGAATCACATGATCTGGTGTTTCATACTTATTTATTGGAAAACTTGAGAGCAACTCTATACAGCATCAATTCAGAGTAGGAATAAAGGGATAAGATATGGAGCGAATTGAAAGAGATCATACTTGCCTGGTGTTCCTGGGAGATTTCTTTTCTTCTTGACAGGATTGGAATGATTAGGGTTAGAGGTAGAGTTAAGATTACTTGTGAAGGTTTTGATGGTGGAAGGAAGGGAAAGGCCTTGTTGAGACATCATGTTTGGTTATGGTAAATGAAGACGTCTGAGGAGCCAAAGTGGGAATATTGGGCCTGAACTATAAACTTGAAGCTGACAAATAAAAACAAAAAAGCTCTGTTGCAGGCAGAAAGATATCCAATATCCTGCAGATAAAAAACCCCCCGAAAATATATATTGCAGTATTGCAGTAAATTGAAATTTGTGTGGCAGGGAAGAGAGAAATAGTAGTACATGCGTGAGAATAGGTTAGAGGTGTGAGTTGCGGGGACCACGTACGAGTCTGAGTATTGTTGAGGAAAGTGGAAGAAAAATCCTACAAGGAAAAACGGCACTCAGACCACAACACAATTCTTCTCTGCTTCCCTAACACGGCTCCTCAGGAAGTCGGTCAAGTAGACTCGGGCTCCACTATTCTCTCTCTCTATAAATTTACTCTGAATTTTAGAGTCTACATAACGAAATTAAGAATATTGGTGTATATTTATGGTTGTCAAAGTTTATTATTCGATTTTATAAATTTATAACTATACCTAAAAAAATGAGTTAATTTAGTATAGAATCAAATATAGTACGAACTCAATAATCTAGTGAGTTGATTTGGTGAGTTTATTAAATTTATAATTTTATTTATTAAATAATATGTCAATTAACAAAAGTATTTAAATATAGGACTAAAGAAGATATAAACAACTTTTTTTCAAAGATTGTAACTATTACAAGTTTAAATATACATAATAATGATAATAATACATTAAATATATATTTATTAAAATAAATATTATTTAGGTAGTCATATTAAATAATTATTTATGTATGATTATGTTAAACTATTCATATTAAGTAATATGGATTATAAAATATAAATAAATTTCATTTGATTCAGGGTCATTTAAATTGCATTTAAATATTTATATATTATTTTAATTTTATAATTATTTATTAACTGAAATAAATTCTTATAAATTTATATTAATATAAGTACTTATCTTTTTTTTTCATAAATTTATTTAAACTCACAAGTTTAACAACTTTATAAATATTAATATTTTTTAAGATATAAGTTGTTATTTTTATTCATGTCTAATTTAATATTTTTGTCGATGACTAATCTTGACTACTTGAACGTGCATTTTGATTGTTGTTATTTTAGAATTCCTGCTTTCTACATTGAAAGTAATACTTCTCAAATTGCTATGTATAGATTTGTTTTGAGATATTAACGTTATTTTGAGAGTGTAATATCAAGCTGAAAGTTAAACAAAGTACTAGTTACTACTAAATTAATTATATATTATCAGTATATTTTAACAATCATTACTAAAACAAGAAAAATATTAATTTGATAGATTAACACTTTCACACACTTAATTTCTTGTCCTTGTCCATGAATCAACTCTAGTTATTGGATAGAGATGATTAAAAAATTTATTTTTTTAATTTAATATTAATAAAAATATTTATATTTTATTATCTCTAATTACTGAAAAATCTTGATAATCCTGTGTAAACAATATGACCAAGCCAGTGGCCATAGAGCCAGAGTATAGGTAGCCAAATGGAGGACATTAAAGGCGCAAAAAAGTAAGTATGGGAAATGGAGTGGAGTTTGAAAAATAATTATAAAGAAAAACAAGAAAAAGAAAAGTGAGATGGTAATAAAGAGGGTGAAAATGATTAAGGGATTATTACGATTAGAGAGAATAGTGGCGGCGCCGTCCGTGACGCCTCACGGTCGGGTGGTCGGACCCACAAAAATTGTGTTTGTCCCCCACCGAGCATTTAGTTAAAAATTAGAAGAAAAAAAGTGAAAATAGATATATAAAATTGGATCTTTTACATTTTCTTTAAAGATAACTTTATACAGGTTATTAGAAATGCATTTTTAGATTTTATATGTTTTCATTGTTGAAAGTTATTGATTTTATTAATTAATCTTAAATACAGATAATCACAAAATTATTTTAAAATAAAAATTAGATTTATAATTTTCAAAAAATGCAGGAATTTCAAATTTTTTAAAAAACATATAATTACATTTTCTCTCTTTTCATCTATTCCTTAATTTCTTATTATAAGTGGTACAATTTCTGTCCAAATTATTAAGGAACTAGATCCCTATCTTTTTATCTAATAATAATGTTGAAAAAAAATAATTAGTCCAATATATTTATTATAAAGAGTTTAATATTTTAATAAAAAAATTTTATTATATATCTCATGTCCTTCGCAAAATCCAAACTCTCTTCAATCTTGACATTTTAATTTTTATGTTGCCTTTAAATTTATGTTCAATAGTATTTTTTTTATTATTTATAAAGTTAATCAACGATGCAGGGATTGAAAAACTGGAATTCCGAATTAAATATCACTATATGTGACAGACGAATTTTAGTATATTATAATAATAAATTTTAACTTTTAATTTCACATGATTTAAAGAAGTTTTTTTTTTTTGCCATAGATTTAAAGAAGTGTAAATATGTTGAAATTGTTTTTTATTTAATTATAAGTGAATTATATTATATAGTTTATCTTTACTTGAGAAAAATCCTACTGACTGGTTAGAGAAATGAGACACTCGCAATAAAGGAAGAACAATGTAGGAATTCTCAATTACATGCAATTAGATAAGAACCCTAAAATATAAGTTATCAAAACTTGTATAATTATATTTTTATGATTAATTTTATTTATTTTGCACACTAAATCTATCTTTAAAAAAATTACCAAAGGAAAAAGCCTAACATCTAGTTGAATCGCTTGTATATTGCGCGCGCATATATATATATATACACACACACACTCGTGATTTGTTATAGCAACTTATAAATCATTTAATCTTAAAACCTGATATATTCGCTTCACATCAATTATTAATATATTCAGTTTAATGGTTGAAGGGTTTAGAAATTAGTTTATTCATCAAAATAAAAGTTTATTTGACAATCTCATTTAATTTGAGTTATTTTTTTCCACAAATTTTATCTTTCAAACCATCCTTTGTAAAAAAAATACCCAAAAAAAAAATTGCTTATATATTAAATAGATTAGACAAAACTTGCTTCTTAAATGAAAATTTTTAAAAATAAATTACAGTTATACAAAGTTCCTTTCAAACATAATAAATTATACAAATGACATTAATTAAAAATTATACTTATACAACTCCAATCCAACTAGAAACTAAATAGTTTATCGAAAACAAGTTTAATTAAAGATCTTAGATGCCCTTTTCTCCCTCTGAATTTACTTTAAAAGTTAACTATCCACTCAATTTCGGGCAAGCAATTTAACATAAATGAATGGTTAATTTGCATATATATATATATATATATTCAAAGGGAGGACGTACGGCGTATAGGATTTGGTGACCTACTAATCAATTAACTCTAACAAAAATTTGCATTCCACTTAATCTTTGACTAAGTTTATAGTGTTAGTAAAGCATATATTACATAATCATCAAAGCCCTTTAATTTGAATAATTAACTGGGCGATATTGAAACTAATGTAATTCGTTAATTGATTAATGAATTATAAGGAAGCAATCAATTTGCTGAGGAATGAATTTCCAAACTGCATTTTTCAATGACTTTTTGCTGGACGTTTTAGTTCTACTGGTAAGTCAGTTCAAACACCTTGGAGTTTTCTCGTCCAATATGGCGGCTGCTTTACATGCCTAGAATATTTTTCCTTTGTGTTTCACATTAAAGCTCCTCAAATTCCTTTTCAATGGCGATCAAATTTTTAAATTAAAACAAAAACGATAAAAGACGTGATCTTCTGGGATTCTTTTATTGGGACCCTTTCTGGGTTCATTAGGTAATTCTCCCCCTTAATTATTTTCTTCAAAACGAAGGTTAATTATGTTAATTAGGCTCGTACATATTATACTCTAACTACCTATAAATTACAATTTTTGAAGACTGTTCCTTCTTTAGACTAGGGTTTATTTGCGTGAGCATTAATGGCTAGCCGTGTATATGAAGGTGAAGTTGATAATGACTCGATCGATCTTGTACAAATTTAGCATCTAAAACATTTAAATATATTTTAATTTTTAAGCTTACTCTGTCAATATGATTTTAGTTAATAAGTCTCAAATTTTATGACTAAAACAAGGCAATATTCAGTCCTCTCACTTACACAAAGTACCTTGAAGAGTTTTTAATTCCTTTTTTTTTTTTTGGAAGGAAATATTACTGTAATATAGCAAATTGTTACTTGCTAATTGCTATACCCCTATTCGATATAAGACTTGTGAACACTCCACATATGATCAAACCAATGACTAATTATTTAACTAGGGGATTAATATATAGTATAATCAACTCTAGTATTCCATCCAAGCTTCATCTTGAACAAATAATTGTTACTTAAAATGTGAATCAGCGTTAGGTATACCTTTTTCTCTATATATTATTACTACTAACAAGCTCTCTATTAAAAAAATATGTGGTATATATTACAAATTTGAATTAGGTGGTAATGAAGTATAAAAATTATATTCTTATTTATGATAGACTTAAATATAAATATAATCCTTGTAAAAATTAATAAAAAAATATAATAAAACTATGTCTAAATTTTCTACTTTGAATGTTCAAAGGCTTCAGTGATAAAGATGTGCGTGTGAACAGGGAAAAGGAATCATCATCACCCATAGTCGTTGCTAGCTATCTGTAGTATATTAGCAGTCACAAGACAAAATAGCAATCTGAGGCTGCTTTAAACAAATAGCTAGCATAACCCGTTGTCTTGGGGATTATATAACATATTTTTGAAATAAAAAAGTCTACTAACTATAATTAAGAAGTAAAATTATGATAAAAATATTCTTCTGATGCTTCACTTATTATAAATTTATAATTTTAGTCTTTTGCTCATTTTAAAAAAAGCATCAGAGTTAGTATTTCTACTTAATCTTAAAGCCTAAAATATATAAGAATTAAAATTAATATTTTTGAATAAATAAAATATCAGGTATAAAATTTTTTAATGAATAATATATTAGTTTGAAAATAAATGGGGTATAAAAAAGTATTTTATTTGTTAAATTACGTATAATTAATTAACTATATATATACACCAAAATACGCGGCATTTTATGTACGATATTATGGGTTCTCATAATATTGTTTCTCTGTGTATCAAGAAATTATTGATTTGTTAATTGTATGGATTAGTTAAAGAGAAAGAGAGAAAGAACAAAAAAAGAAGAAGGAGGGTTTGGTTTTCACGAGACGAAAGATGAGTTGTCAAAGTGCTGGAGAGTGATCACGTGCGTGCAAACCCTACTTAGTACGTATGATTGATAGTATCATAACGTAACGTAGAAAGCGAAATAAACATAGCTTTCCAAGTTGTACCAAAAAGATGCTCTTAGGGAAGGAAGGTGCCATTTGGTACCTTTTCTCTCTCTTTCTCTCTCTCTCGCTGTGAGGAGAAAATCAGTGAATAAAATTTTATTTTAATCCTTAATAAATAAAGTAGTTTCTAATTTAATTTTTCATAAAATTATTCACTTGATTTCTTATAAAACGATGAGATTGGAACTAAATGAAACTATGAAATGAACATAAAACGTAAAATAAAGTTGAGATATTAGATTAAATTAATTGAAATTATGAGGTAAAAATAAAATTTGAGATAAAATTAAGAGATATTAACTTAGAGTTTTTGAGGCAAAATCAAAGAACTATTTTTCATCTCAATTTAGCTTATATATTCAATTAACTAGAAAAAAAAAAAACTCCCACTAAAATCTCTGAACGGGAGATTTTTTTCTTGCCACGAAAATCTTTCTAAAAAGTATTTCCTCTCTTTTCGCATTTTATAAATTAGATAATATATAGATCTCAAGGTTGTCTTGGTAATTTTCCTTTACACTAGCGCGGGATTTATTTTTGGCTAACACTACTGCGGATTGAGCTAAACTCAAAGTAATTGGCCAAAAGAAAAAAAAAAAAAAAAAGAGATAAACTCAAGTGATCATAAATAAATAAATTTTAGTTAATGAACAATTGTTATTACCAAATAAATTCAAATTAAAAATCTTGAATTTGAATGATACCTTAATTTAGGTTACATTTGAAAGTTTAAAGATGATAAAATATATGACTTGCAATCATTCATTATTTGAGAGTTTAATGGAATGATTCTATTAACATTTATTTGAAAGTAATAATAAAATAATTAAAATGGAATGATGAATAAATTATTTTTTAATATAATCCTTATGAAAAAATCCATCATTAAAAATTTTTTCATTGATAATCCATGATAGTCGTGATCGTAAGAAAGTGAAAAATTCTTTGTGCGCTTTTTTTTTTTTAAATTTATTTTGGCGATGGATATATTGAACAAAATTTTAAAAAATGGAATTAGGAATAATTTTTTTACACTTTCACTATTAATATTTCACTAAAAATATTATATATGTAAACAAAATTTTAAAGATTAAATTATGCAATTTCCAAGTAAAAATTATATATTTATTATATTTTTTTAGTAAGAAAATAGAAAAACATAGATAATAAGATTTCAAATGCTTTGTAATGTACTTGGCCATAATAATAATCTTTTAAAAAAATATGAGAATATAATTATAATCTGAATTATTAAGTTATTTCATTCTATCCTTATCTCCAATTTAAACAAACTGAAAAAAATAAAATTTGGAGTTAAACCCACTTTACCTTTTCATTTATCTAGCTTTAGGATATTGATGTAAAGACCGGAATAAATAAATATATAATATGGGAATTATGGTCCATGATTCTGGTGAAACAACCACAAGTGAACAACAAAAACATGAATACAAAACTGGGAATTTCTGAGAAATATCAAATGGGATGACACAAACACTACGCTACAATTTCAACTTTACATAGGAAAATGGATGTGACAGTACAAAATGTTGGTCCCTGCATAATAGTAATCAACTCTCGCTTCCACGCATGACACACTTGTCTAAACATGATTACAATTTCTCACAGTGAAATAAAGATTAAAGTCAATTTAATTATAATTTTTTTCATTTGATATTATTTTTTTGGGAACTCAGCCCCACATAAAAAAGGATATCATAATATTGAAGCTGTCTATGAAAACAGCTTTATAAGAAGTGAATATCCGTATACTGTTAATTTTTGCATGGTACGGTACGTGTAGTGAAAAAGGATGTGACTTTTGATCAACGTAAGTTGGAAGAAATGAAATATATATATATATATATATATAATTTTAATTCTTCACTTTTTAATTTAATTTCGATTTAATTCCATAATATCATAATTATTCTGTCCTTCAATCTTAATAAGAATTAGACTAAATATATTAACATAAAAAAATATAAATTTGGTCCTTTATTTTTATACTTTGTAACAATTTAATCCCTCACAAATTAACATTAATAAATCAGTTCTTCATAAATTTAAATTTATATAAAATTAGTCTATTTATTTTATTAATGAAAGACTAGTCTTGTATAAAATAAGATTTTTGAAGGATTAATTTGTCACAATTAATTTGTGAGGGACCAAATTATCATAAGGTATAATAGTGAGGGACCAATTTGGCACTTTTGTCTATACTAATATTTATATTAGTAAAAAATAAAATTAAAAATATATATCAATAATAAGTTATATTGAGACTAAATTAAAAAGTAAGGGACTAAATTAAAAAAAAAACTAAAATTGTGTTATACTCTTTAGGAACAATAAATTTAACAAATTTATTAGGTAAGACATTAAAATTGGGGCATGCACGTGAGCAGAATAAATTCCCTGACAATTAATGCAAGGAATTCATTAAAGACCCAAAAATGCTGAGACCTTGTATTAATATTGAAAATAAAGTGAATACATTGGACCTCCATGACTTGGGCCTCTGACTTTTTTTGGGCCATTATTTTGGACCGACTTGGCATTTGGGTTGGTCTCCGGAGAACAAACTGTCAGCATCACACGGTATTAGTGTTAATTTGAGAGGAAGAAGAAAAAAGTAACAAAATCATTATACAAAAAATGGTAAAGAGGTCAGTGTAAAAGTCCAGAGTGGGGAAAAATAAAGTGGAGAGGGGGTGTCAAATAAGGCTGCATAATTTGGGAAATTGAAACAAAAAAAAAAGGGGGGGTTATTTCATATAAAAATTAGTTAAATTTTAAGCCCAAACTTTTTTAAAAAGCATGTGTTCTTGTCTATGATAAATCTTATTGACAAAAACCCCGATTCAATCCTCTACTTATAGGTTCATTTCCCATTTAATCCTTCATTCATTATAATTCTTATTTTAGTTATCCACTCAACCTAAAGTTATCCAAATCAGTCCCTTAACTACTTCATCGTTAATCAATTGTTAATATAGCATTTTTTTTTTTTTTGCTAACATGGAAAACACTGGAACCCATCTTACCACATCAGCTACCCACTCAACATTATTTGTACATCTCACCATAAGACCTTTAAGAGCATGGTGCAAAACAGAGTGTTTCGATCATTTTTCACTGTTGGGGTTTTGCTCTTTCCACAAGTAACATTGTAGTGCCATCTTCCATCTTTTGTTGAGCTTTGCCCTCAGCCCTCACTCATTGAGCTCAATCCAACTATCTGTCGTGGCACATATTTTGTGGGTGTTGTGCTATAATCACACTAGGTAGGAAACTTAAGCAAACTGATATAATATGACATTTTGATATGAGATGTCTGTAATAGTGATCACCAAAGTGATCTAGGTAATAGCTAGGACTCGTTTTGATATGATATAATGTAGCATTTTGATATAAGAAGGTGATTGGGTCTGTTGTAGTGCAAACTAGAAATAAGGAAAAGCAAAAGTTAAGGGCCACATGTAATTGGTAATGATGGGGTTAGTTGATGCAAAAAAAAAAAAAAAGAGATGCATAATATATCCTTTGTCTGGATTGTATTTTCTGCTAGTGAGCAGTGAGGAGAAAGAATAAAGTATCATTGACTTTCTTGTTAAGTGGAAAGAATAAGAAATAAACTTCTGTCTAATAGTGTCAATAGAGTTTTCTATATATCTCACACAAGAAAGAATTTAGAACTACAAAAAAAGGACAAGGCATGGATATATAATTTATGGGCAAGATGAACAAGAAGAATCTAAAGAATTATTTAATATAGAGATAGGGACAAGGGCATAGATTTGCTGATCGAAGAAAATCCATTTTGATGTGTATGGTATAATCATAAATGAAAACTCTTAATTAAGAACATATAATATATTACATTAATACTCCATATAATGAGATATAATAAAAACTTAATAAAATAAATGTTGCAAGTGGTGAATTATATAAGTCTACCAAGTCTATGGATACTTTGTAGTGTGATGTGTCTTTTCTTCTTAGTTAAATTCAATATATTACATTAGTTTGATTTTAGTTAAAATAAATGAATGTCTATGTTGATTATTGCAATGCATATTATATAAAGAATTATATCAACTAATTTAAAGAAATTCAAAGTATCACATCAAAGCTTCATAAATGAATATCTAATCAAAGTGAGAAAGATGGGAAATGAAATGAAATGAAAGTTCTCTATAGTGATGTATGCACGCATGGAGATTTTGGTTTTGCATATTTGGTTTGTGCAACAGATATGTAATTTAACATATGGAATGACTGTTTACTTTGCTGTTCAATAATCAAATATATGATTTTGGTTCCTATTCATTTCTTTTAGTTTCTCCTCATGTTGAAATCCATTTGTAAAGAAAAAAAAAAAGAGAAATACAATTTTACAAAATATTGGAAGTCAAAAAACACTACTAATCCATACCAAACTTGATAAATAAAGAGTGAAGGGAAATCAAAATGAAAACATAAAGAAATGGCAATATACGTTCGTTGGGTAAAAGCTCAAGGGAGAAGGAGAGGAAGAAAACAGTGGGAGTGTTGACTTTGAATGTGACGAAGAGAGTGAGAGGAGTTCAAAAGAACCAATGCAGAGATGCCCCCCGCTTTCACATTCAAAAATCGGGATTAACAAAGTAAGAAAGTGAGGGGAACTGAGAGAAGGAAACGTAAATGAAAGATAGAAAAGGAAAAAGCTCCGATTTACACAACAAAGTAGAAGAAAAGGAAGATAGATAGGGAGCTAAGGAGAGTGAGATAAGAAGGAACAAAAGGCACGAAACTAAGCAAGGGCAGTGGAGAGAGTGAGACGTTGACAGTGGTTAATTGAAAAATAGAAGAAAGAAAGGGAATTGTTCGAGAGGGAAGGCTTGACTTTAAAAGTAAGATGAAAAGGTAGGGAGTTGACAAGAGGAAGGAAGAACAAACAAAGAAAAGGGAGACTATGAGAATGATAGTTCCTCAGTGGAGAGAGGTGTTTTGCACATCCATCCCTGAAGATGCATACTCTGCAGCCACTGCAACTCTGACTTCTTCAGTTCCTAATAGCCCTAAACTCCAATGCAATGATGTTGACAAGAAACTCAGCAGTCCAAGGTTGTTTTAGCTCTCTAATCCATCCTCACCAAGGGTGCTCAACATGTCTAAATGATGCCAAGAGCTCAAGGAACGTTCACCTTCAGGAATTGTGCAAAATAGAGTTGCTAAAAGAGGTTGATGTTGTTCTTTGCACACTGCACATAGGGGGTGAAGGAACATGGTTACTTAGTAATGACAGTAAGCTTCTATATGACGTAAATAACAACAAGAACAAGCAAAATTAAGAGGTGTTGGGTTGAGGTGGCAAAGGCCTTGACACATGGCAGATGATATAGCACAGCAGAGGCTACAAATGTTTCCACATCAGCGCTTAACGGCCACATTAGCATTTTTTGGATGGTAGGTTAATAGAGGGACCAAAATGAAGCATGTTTGATTTAGTGGGAGACCAATTTGGATTTTCAAAAGAATGGGGGATCAAAATGGAAATTGAAGGCTGAGTAGAAGACCAAATTAGGGTTTTTGTCAAATCTTATTTATATCCAATAAAGAATGAAAAATTGAGACTAGGAAGTGTGAGGAAATTATTAGTCTTTGACACCTCAAATTTTTATATAACAATAAATCAAATATTATAGTAAAGATAGCTAAGTAGTTTTATTATTAGAAGGAACATAAATTATGCAAAATTAATTATGTCGACAGGAAATACATTAATAAAAATTAAATGTAAGTTTTAAAAGAAAATAAATATTGTACATAAAATAACCATACCTCAATAGAAATTAATGAAATTTACTCTTAAAAAGAATAATATAGGACAAAACAAGTTGATCCTTATGGAAGGTGCTAACCTAACGGAGGAATCTTTAGGGTGCCATTTGGGGATGAGTCTTGGCATACAGCTCAACCTACATTTGCACTTTGTTTCCTACTTTCAAATTAATCTTTCCACTTGTGCAAAACCAATACTTAGTATTACAATAAAGAGAATTGATCTTTCTAAACACTTTCATATTGGCAGCATCAAGCTATTGCAGTGCTCTGTCTTCAAATTTAAACCAAGGCTTCTTTGAATACTGGAAAAAAAATTTATATACAATTGTTTATAATTTGTTATATTGTTCTCTAATTACAAGACTATGATTAGTTAATTATATCACAACATGTATGGTTATGGAAAATAATTGTATTATTTTAAAATTAAATTATATATTATTATTAGTTAATCATACATTTTTCATTGTTTAATTAAAAAATAACATAACAAAGATATAAAGAATTGCATATAAGTTTAACATTTATAAATAATTTTTTGTTTTTAAGAATAAAAAATAAAAATTATTTGATAGTGTTACTTTTATTTATTATTTTAAAAACCTAAACAATAAAATAGTTGCCAAAGAAAATAGAAAATATGTTTTTGAGTGTTTTGGTCTATTAATTGTTCATATCAAGAGAAAACAGAAAAAAGAGTATTTGAGAAAATAGTTTTCATGGATGACATGATTGTAATTTTGACGAAATCACAAAGAATACCGGAAAAAACAATTTTTATTTAAACCAGGATTTTATTTTCCAAATTTTAAATAATTTTTTAAGTTTGATACCTGAAAATCTGTCATTTCAGTTTCAGTTTCCAAACCATGCATTCTTTTAACCATAATATATAGAGTTCGTATAATTTATGAACTTTAGCATACTCTAAGTGAACCTATTTTTTACAGAAATCTCCGTGTACCATGAACCGTTGAACCTTACTGACTTGACATGTCCCAATATCGCTTCGCAAATAGATAATCTTCTTCACCGACCAACGCATCAAAACCCCCTAGGATTCCAGGTCTTCATCTGCACAACATGACAACCTAGAAATCGATTGGAACTAAGTGAGCTTGTGTAGAGATTTCATCATTCATGACAGATAAAGTCCAAAGCCAAGGCTGCTTTCTCTGCTTATCAACAAACTGAAACCTGGGTTTCATCGGTTTTGTTTGAAACCTAAATGCTAGTTAAACGCGTCCTCTATATGAGTTGCTTTTGATTAACTTACTTTTGTTTGCGAGATTCCTGCCCAATGCAAATACATGGATTTTTCTTTTTTTTGGGATTTCATTTCTATCAGCTCAATATTAGAAAATGCTTGTGGGAAGGTATCAACTCTAAAAAACCAAGTTCAGACTTGAGAGTGTTGTATAACTTTGAAAGAACAATAATGAAAGCAGAAGCTAAGGACAACCTCTAACTATTTGTAGTGTACTTTGGTTAGATACAATCGACTACTAGCAAGAAAGCTTCAGATACAATCCCAAAACAGTTCTCTTTAATCATTCATGTCGTGTTTAGAACACGGCGTTTGCAGAGACGGACAACGTTAACACGATTAGTAAAGCGACAGTGACATATAATGGCATAATTCAATTTCCAATTTCTCGAAGCCACAATCTACAGAACATGTCACTGTACATCGTGCTGATGAGGTGTTGAGCAGATAAAAAATATTGCGCTAGCTGCTAGTTGCTAGCTACTAGCTAGTACGTTGGTGAAGGTCAATTCTGTGAGTAAAGACAAATCAGTTGTTTTCTCTGTCGTTTTCTCTCAAGCTTTACATGCAACTAATTGGTTCCTTTTTCCCTTTAGCTGCACCATAATATCTGCATCTGCATTTAAACTAGAAGTATATATAATGCTACTGGGGATATGCTTTCTTATATTTATAGCTACCCATATTGATATTATCGTCCCTTGTTGATTCTTCTTTTTGTGAAGAAAGAGTGTTCTTCAACGATGGAGGAAGATCAAGTGGGCTTTAATAACACATTTCCACCTGGTTTTAGGTTCTATCCATCTGATGAGGAGCTCATAGTTCATTACTTGAAGAACAAGATCAATTCAAATCCACTTCCAGCACCTATTGTTGCAGAAATTGATCTTTATAAGTTTAACCCATGGGAGCTACCTAGTTTGTTCTTCATCATTTACTCCTTTATGTACTGTCTCTTTTCTAACGATTTTAGCTTAAAGAGTGAATCTTTTTTCCTATGTTTCTTACTGTGCAGGGAAATCTTTGTTTGGAGAGGATGAGTGGTATTTCTTCAGCCCAAGAGATAGGAAGTACCCAAATGGATTGAGGCCAAACAGAACAGCAGCTTCAGGGTATTGGAAGGCAACTGGAACTGACAAGCCAGTTCTCACCCGTTGTGGATCAAAGCTCATAGGAGTGAAGAAAGCTCTGGTTTTTTACTCTGGTCGTCCTCCTAAAGGGACTAAGACAGATTGGATCATGAGCGAGTATAGATTGGTTGACACAACCAGAAAACCCTCCAAGTTCAAAGATTCCATGCGAGTAAGTCTCCATTCTCACATTGTCTACATTCCTTTTTCCTTTTGTTTACACGAAACTGCATTTATTCTTAAACGCCAGTCTATAAAATATTAGTAGACCAAGACAGTTATGAAGAGAAATATTAACATGTCATATGAATCCTACTAAACTGTGCCTGATGTATTCACAGCTGGATGATTGGGTACTATGTCGGGTTCGATATAAAGGCTACTCATCAAAGAACAGAGGCGAGAATCAGGAGAGTAATAATGAGTCAAAATTGCTCGTAAACCTACCAACGATCACTGATTATCAAATCTTAGCCCCAGTTCTTGTTGATGAACCTATGCTTCCCTCTGAGAACATGTCTGGTATGAACTGTAGAAGTAGCAAAGGCAACCCTTTAGTGTATGAAGTGAGTCCACAAATGGCAATTCCTCCTGTGGAGTATAGTTACTTCGACTCACTGAAAAGAAGATCTAATGAGGATAGTCAGTATGAAAATCTCATTTCTTTTAACAGGAAGCTAAACGCTGAGAACAAAGTTGACGACCTTCCTGATACAAACTGTTATAACCAAAGTCTGTTTCATGATGAAATTATCAGCCAGAGCACACTAGATCCCAGCACCAATTTTCAAGAACTGAATGAATTAACCTTTACAGGAAGGGACATGCAATGAAGGGTAAGTTAGACATATGGCAGCCAATGATCAGCCTCCAAGTCACAAGTGAATCATTGCTGTATTCCCTTGTTGCATATTTATAATTCTTGCTACCAGAAACATGGGGCAATAAGTAAGATTATAGGTTTGTATATATTTATGAGATTCCTCAGAAAATATAAATAAATGACGGTCAAATAATTTGGCTTATGTTGGGGAGAAAAATGGGGGTAAGATTCTTGCATTCATGAGATTCCTTGAAAATAACATGAACAATGTCAGGGCCAAATAAACACGCTAATCATTTGGCTCCTGTTGGGAGGGGATTAGGAGACTCATTTATTGATATGTACTTTATGCTTGAGATTGCACTTTGACATATCTAATAGAATAATATTCTACTTAGTAATTATGCGTTGTTGAGTACAGTTTATATTCCTCCAACCAACAGGGCTTGTGTATTATGTGATTGGGTAGAAAATTTTCAATAACACCTTTCCAGTACAAGAAGACATTATTATGAACTTTTTAAGTGGTATAATTATAAGCAGAGATCGAACTGTCATTTGGGGGGAAATACAGATGTAAGAAAAGGAATAGAAAAGAAAGAGGTGTGACATTTTCCATTCATACATCAAAACATCGTAAAATACGAAGCACATTGATAATATCTTATGGAACTTTCCATCAATAACAGAAAAGAAACAAATAAGGAAAATAACAAAGTTACACAGGAAGGCCCAGACAGTCTAGAATGTAATGCCATGGTACAACAAGTGGAAGCATTCCCGATCAAGTCAATTCCTCAGTGCACTGTTACATAGAGAAAAGAAAAAGGAAACTTAGGAGACAGAAGGGGAAAACATTGAGTTAGCAATGTAAATTTTAAATAGAATGCGATTCAAGCAGCTAGCTTGCATGGTGTAAACGGTGAAAGAATGCAAGTGAAAGAGTAAGAACACTTGGATAATGGCCAGATAGATCTTCATTTGAATCAGAACTTACTTGTATATATAGGAAACAATGCCAAGGAGAACACACAGCAGAATGATGTCAATGCAAAAATTTCGACTAGACCTCACCTGGAAAGTAAACAAAAAAAAAATTGTAGTTTATTGGAAACATCGAGTTTTCCTTTGCAAAACACAGTACAATTAGTCACGTTAGAAACCTCATTGAGAGTTTTCTTCAGCCTAGTGTTATTATTTCTGATGTCAGATGTCGCCTTATCCACCTGTTTATTAGACACAAAGCACCACGTTATGTATTCATGAAATATTTGCAATATTATTTTTTGTAACAATCTAGTTGGTAGAAAAGCATGACTGAGGAATATGTTTGTCACCTTTGTACCAATTTCATCCATTAATGGAACTTGCCGATCTAATTCCTGAATTTAAAAAAAAAAATTTTGATTATGATCTAAGACTTTAACATCTACCAGTGGAATTCTCAAATGCACAACCAACCTCATTCATATCAAGGGCCAAATTTTTCAATGTATCCAATCCGTCTGATATAATATCAAGCCCTTCATCCTGTTCTTTTTTAAAAAAAAAATCATATAAGATTGCAGATCAGCAGGTGATTAATGCTATAAATTAACTATTAACCTCAAGACCTTCCTATTTTAGCACAGACACCAAGATAACTGAAATTAAGCAGGGGTTTTACATGCCTGTTTCATTTTTCGCATTTCATACTCTTGCCTAAACTGACTTGATTCTTCAGTTTGTTGGTAATATTCATCGGCATTGTATCCCTCTAAGGTAGGAATGAAAAACAAATGTTATTCAAAATATATAAATCAAATGCATTTAGCATCAGCAGTACAGGTCACCTGATGAATCAAACTTGATATGCTGATGAGATGTGGGAGCAGACCCTGCTCCGGCTTGATTAACTGCAGCAGCAATACCATCCGGAATTGCTTGGATCCTTTCTGGCAATGCCAGAACAATATCATTCCGGATGGCCATTTCTTCACTTGTGAGACCCTTAACCTGTTAGTGATAGCTTTAGAATTACAAATGCAGAACCAGTCTTTACCCTGGCTAGAACCTAACAACAAAAAATAATCTGGAGAGATAAAACCTTCCCGTTTCTTTGGAGTAAACTAATCACATTGGTTGCCATTGATCTATCGATTCTTACTGGACCATACATAATCACTTTGTGCATACTGTTTCATGTGTCAAATTAGGTGAACCTCTTTTTAACTAAATACCAAGGCCAGCCCTTTTTAAGTGACAAACTGAGTAATCTTCAGAGGCAAAACCATGAAAAGATTGCAAATTTTCTTCAAGTAGATTAAATGATCATTACTAAAAGTTGTACAAAGATATAAAATAAAATTTTAGAAAGGGTATAAAGAATTATATAAATAAAAAAGCTAAGAGAAAACCTAAGGGTTGCATGATGTAAATAACTAGTAAGGCAATACTACATTTTATGCACTGGAATATGGCTTTTCCTAGCTCTGTAATTGGCTTGGCTTATGCTGATGTACATAATCGTCAGTCCATTAATTATTAGGCTTACGGCCCTTCCATCCCCAGAAGAAACAAAAAAGATAGGAGCCATTTCCACAGAAGCTTTTTTTTCTTTTTTCTTCTGGGGAAAATAACATAAGAGGGAAAGAAAATGGAAGGAATGAGAGATAGCAATGCATCGATGCATGTGTCATATCCAAATTCAGCTACATATAAAAAAGCCAAGTAACCCACATATGCACTCATAACGTTAGAGCATATGAAAGCAAACAAGATTCACCTTCTTCTGCGCCAGTTTACGCAACTTAGGGATTTCGTCCATGAGACGACCCTTTGCCCGACGAACTTCTGCATTCAACGCCGCAGCGGTTGCCCTGTTCTTCTCATGAGAAGCAGTCTCCGATTTCTGCATTGAAACGAGTAGTTCAAATTTCATAAAGCCTTCTATTTGTTGTGATCCACAACATGCAAACCCCATATCGATCCCAGATCAATTATAACTTGGATAATTGCGCACTTCTTAAGTGAACATGGAAAATGCATAGTTTATTGTACAATTGAAAATTTTCAAATCTAAAGATGCAAAAAAAATTTTCTCAATAGGTAATTTTCTACCAATTACGAACAACAAGTTGAAAAGAAACCACAGGGAGAGAATCGAACATTAAGAGCGGCTTGAATGCTATTTTCAACGGCTGCGTAGAGGCGAGCAAATGCATCATCACCGTATGCATTGAGCTCCCGCTGCTTATCAATGTCATATTTCTCGTATCTCTGGCATATCGAATCAACTCGAAAGATAATATCTATCACACTCATGTTTTCTCTATACTGTCATGCGATAGAAATCTGGACAAACTGACGAAGAATCGATACGATTCGATGCTGAGAGAGAAGGTTGTGAGATTTCTCTCTGACTCTGGAATAGCTTCCGTGCATTCTTCCATCTCAAGTCCGAACCAGCCGTTCAGCGAAAGCAACGCCACGACAAGTGATTCTGGAGAAACATTCGCGTGGCATTAGCTATCGTTCTCTTAACTCCATTTTTCGCGGGTAGCATCTTCCTCGGGTTTCTCTTATTTTTACCATATTTTCATTGTTATTTGTCTCCTTTTGGCTGTTCAATAACTAATTGTATGCCTCTTTTTTTGCTTCACCAATAAAAATAATTTTTCTCACCTTCATAACCGCCTTCTCCAAGTTAATCAACCTTTTTAAAGTAAATCAGATATAACTTTTTCATTACATTATACTTGATATCTTTTAAAAAAGAAGTTTACTAAAAAAAAAAATCTTTTTAAAAATAAGTCACGCAAGTAATCTTATCTTTAATCTTTGCAAGAAATCTAATTTAAAAAATTTTAATCATTTAAAAAATACATTTCATGTAAAAAAACTTAATTTTATTGATAAAATGAATAGATGATTTTGTAATATAAATTAATGCCAAAAGAGTTCAGTGACTTTTTTCAAAGCAAAAAAATGTTAAAGTATAATTTAACTAAATTTTAAAACAATTAATGTAATAAATGTGTATTCTTAATGTTAAGGCTGTCAAAACGAATTCAATTTAATGAGTTTGACTGTTTAAATCACTATTTTAATAGGTTAAATTTATAATTTGTAACTTAGTTAAACTAAATTAAAATACTTAATTTATAAGTTAAACGGGTCAATTTATTAGAATAATAAATTTGTCTATATCAAAATTTTTTATAAAGTTTTTTTTTAAAATATTTAATATTATATAGTTTCAAGTAGTTTTTAGTATTAATTTGTTTTTAAATATTTTTTATTTGATTAACAGTAAATAACACGATTGAATTTTTGGTATTAAAATTATATATTTGGTTTAATGATTGAATATTTTTGTTTTAGATTTTTTCCCTTATTTTCTAAAATATTTTTGGCACACCAAGTTTAATATATCAATCTAGCAATGAGGAAGCAAATGAAGATGAAAAATGAGAGTTTGGATCTAATGTTATATAACATTAAATGCTGTGCATTGCAAGCTGTTAGTTTATAATAATATTATTTTATTGTCATTAATTATTTTAATTCAACATTTCATAGTACACTGCATTTAATGTCGTAGAGTATTGCATCCAAACTTCGAAAAATGAAAAGGCAAACTCTGTCAGTTTTAAGGGAAAAAATAAAATAGAGGCGTTCAATAGTCATTTGTTACGTTGATTAGATTGTACTGCTTCTTTAATAGGTTTTTTTTACTCTTTAATCTCTAATTAAGAAGCGCGACGGTATTTTAATTGAATAAGGCTTAAATACAACTTTTTGAAGTGTTTACCTTTGCATTTTCTAGTAACCAAATGGAAAGTGAAGCTATTTACAACCGAATGTGTGATTGAACTTTCAGAATAATTTTTTCGGGTGTGACATTGATGGGCTACAACACTGCAGATCCATTGGATTGAATATCTGAATTATTGATTAAATGTCTAAAATTAATAAGAGGTTGAGATTGCTTGAAATATATCGTAACTCACTTTACACTTCAATTTTTAAATTGAACCCATTTAAATTGATAGATGTGGGATGTTTTAAATTTTTCGTCTAGGTTTTAACCTTGATTTACTTGTTTATTTTTTGAAAAGGATTAATATGATAAACATAATATAAAAAATTTTACTTTATAACAAGCAAACAATAAGAATTAATTATCATTCAAAATTTTTTTAATAGTTTCATAAGTTATTTCTCTCACTCCACACCACTCCAAATTCTTTCATCCTATTAATGATCAGTTGACCACTCCCTCCCTCCCTCAAAATTCCCAATCAAGTCTTGTCCTTTTAATTTTTTTCCTGAAAAAAAAATTGCCATGTTTACGCAACTCGTATCATGAAATCTTCCACGACAGTTTCTAGGATTCAAATTAAACTACAATGAGCAAAAAGTAAATCATAAAACTAAAAATTTAGTGTCAATATTTTCTTTATGAATAATTTTCAAGATTTTTCATCATTCATGCATGTTTGGTAGCTGAATTTGAAATAATAGAATAGGAGATGTTTGACTTGACTATTCGCACACAAAAATTGATTCTTATGGAATTCACTTTACCTCATTTGAAGATAGTCCATTCCATTGATTAGTAGTAGAGATCTTCTGTTGTGCAGTAGGAATCGTTAGATCATAAATGAGTTTCACAAAATATTGTGAGTCCTACTTAATCTAACAATCTTCCATTGCACAGTCCATAAATTATATAACAGAAAATTTAGATTCATTAATCAGGCTAAGTAGTGCGCTGAGTTTCTAAGAAATTAACTTTTTTAGGACCAAATTGCCCTCACATGCAGATAAAAGTTGCCAAAAAAACCCCCAAAGTCTGAAAATCACCCACCCCACATATGAAGGACAAATGCTCTCGTTGAAGTTGTGCCTGGAGCTGAGCTGGGAAGCGTGCGTCTAGTTAGCCACCACCGTGGGATTTTTTGATAGCTAGAGTGCAGATCGAAACAGGTAAATCTTGTGGGTTTGATTGAGCACTTCTTCTACTAGTCATTTAACTAGATATGCTTTTCCATTTGAGTGTGCCTAGATCACAATCTGCCATTGTTTATCGTTCATATAACCAGCTGTGTGTTTTTTTTTGTTTTTTTTTTAAAGTGTGGCAACCCTTGACAGGAAAATAAAAAAGAACTAGATTTTTGCACATTCATAGGCAATTATCAATCCTCATCATAAGCACTTCTTTATTTTTGTAGATTTTGGACCATGCCTCTAATTGTTTGGGTTCTAGACCATGCCTCTGTTTGTAAGTATCATATCAAAACTAATCAAAAAATATACAATGGTAGTTTTCAAATAATTTCTTTGAACGTGAACTTGTTTCAGGCATGAAAGTTGTGGGATGAACTATTGAGATCCTGTGTGTGCAAGATCAAGCCAAGGATAGGTCAACCATGCTCATGTTGTTTCTATCAAAATTAATATAAAAAAATCATGAATGTGGCTAGATTTCAATATGTGAGTGGTTATGAAAGATTTTCAATAAGTAATTGAGATCATAGTCAAATAAGCAGCAAAGTTAAATGATGAATTGTTGAAATATGTAAAGTTAGATGAATAATATAAAAAACATGTATTTGTAGGTGAAAATTTGTTGAAATATGTATTGGTAGATGAATATAGTAAATATAAAAGTATGAAAAGAAAAACATGTAACCAAAATACTTATATATATGGATGAATGTAGAGCTCATTTTACATTGAAAGAAATATATTATTATTTTAGTATTTTTCTTCTCTCCCTTCAATATCTTTGGTTTATTATTTAAAGTTTTATTTATAATATATTCATTACAAAATCATCAATTTCTTTTTTGTTAATTGAAATTATTTTACTTGTTGAAGTAAAACAACCAATATTCTTCATAGAGTGACGACATGTTTCTATGTTTTAAATGATGGTTTTTTCATCATTTGGTTTTACTCATTCTCTTTTTCATACATTTATTTATTAATTAAAAATTAGAGCACATATACTTTTAAATAGGAGATGTACCTATATCAAATACGAATGATACTTGACGCGATACACCTGCATTGGTATTAGAAATATTTTTCGTAAGATATGTTTCAAAAAAACACCAAAATGATATCAAATTGGTGCTTTGATAACTCTTTTATTAGTTGTGACATTATTTTATTATTTTAGCTTCTATTTTAATATTTTTTCTTATCATATTTTATATAATCTTCCTTTATTACTAACCCTATTTGCTAAAATATATATGCATATTTATACAAATATATCCCTACCTATATCTTAAATTTTTTAAATTTGACATAATTTATATATAATATCGTGTTGTATCCGATGTTCGTATATGTACTTCTTAAATTAAACATTACACACATAATATTTTTACTTTTCTATCTACGACTAACCAAAGTAGCAATGGTCCTTTACATTGAACTTCATTTTTATTTCTATTCTCGTTCATATTCCTTCCCCTTTGAATTTGTTTATAGCAACCAAACTGTCATTCATTCACCAAAAACAGTGGTAAGCGCATAAAGTTTTACGGAGATTTTCAGCTAGCACCACCAACAAAATTCTGAAAATGTTCAGGTATAATGAAGACACAACTTGGATAGGATGTATCATGAACAATGAATAAATGAATAATTAATAATGCCATATGTGGATTTTCACGGAAAGGCCAAAATCGACTTCAGCAGCCATATTCCATTCTGAAAAATAACATGTCTAATCGAAGAACGAAAACGAAAAGCCAGTATTTCCGTTACCGAGCGGAGAACCGAAAATGGCGCTTCGGACACGGATCACACAACTGCAAATTCAAAGGATTGAAGACCGCGCGCTTATCAGATTCTCAATCACGCAATCAATCTCCACCGCCAGATCGAGAGCGGTAGAGCTTGCCGAACACGTGGAGCGCCGTGACGAATCCGATGAAGCACAGGCTCATCACGAGCACCATGGT
Source organism: Delonix regia (assembly GCA_037074485.1). Taxonomy (NCBI): domain Eukaryota; kingdom Viridiplantae; phylum Streptophyta; class Magnoliopsida; order Fabales; family Fabaceae; genus Delonix; species Delonix regia. The sequence continues at coordinate 12,122,114 of CM073455.1, forward strand.
CGGCGAAATCTTCAGCCCCGGAGCGTCGTCGGTGTAGAACCTCAGCATGTTGGCGCCAGCTCCGGAACCGCCTCCAACTCCTCCTCCGCCGCCAGAGCTGTTTCCCCCTCCTCCGGCTCCGCCCATACGACGGCGGCGCATGCCGGCGGTGGCGGCCGCAGAGCCACGCGGAGCCATGACTCCTGGACGCGTGGTCGCGGCCGGAGTAGTGGTCTGAGATTGAGATGAGCCTCTCCCCATGGTCGCAGAGCAGTGAAGATCTCGAAGGGAGCAAGACAAGGAGAGAAATAAAGCAGTTTGAAATGGAAAGGGGAAATGAGTGGAAATGGAAAAGGGAGTAATAAAATGGGTTAATTTGTTTATCGATTATAGGAATTATTATATAGGATTCTTTTTTTCCCACCTTAAAGAATAATTTATATATGTAGCGAAATTAAAAAAATTAAAAACCATTTATCCATTTTGATTTGAATCATGAAAATTAGGCTTGTTAAGAATTTTGGAGCAATTAGTGATGAGCTACGATTTTGCTGATAGTAACTCTCTGAAATATTTAGGTAAATTTTTTGAGAAGCCAATCATATATAGCATTATGAAAATTAGTTATTAAATATATTCTCAAGGTGCTAATAATTATATATTGTTATTTTTCATTGTTTGTTATCAATACATTCATAAAATGTTCCCAGCACATTTCCAAATTATTACTAATTAGGTGAGAAATTGTTATTAATATATATGTGCTTAATACTTTAATTAATGTATATCGAAGGATCTATTTAACCAAGAAGCCACTTAAATGAGAAATTATGAGAGATATTTTGTACCTAATCATAAGTGCGCGCTCGTATGTATGCATATGACATTTAAAACCTGAGCTTAACATATAGAAAAGTATAAATAGTACCAAGACTTGCAAGTATAATTTATTCATACACTCTTACTGTAATAATTGGCTCAAACATAAAGTTTTTACATGAGATGGATAATCTTTAAGAGATTGCACCAAAGATAATGTACGTGAATAATCTTCAAAGAACTGTCAATAAAGAAATTTCGTATAAATTTTTTACAAACCAAGTGAATAGAAAATAATAAGACGTAGATATATCAAAGGGGAGTTCGATTAGTACTCCAAAAATGGACAACAATTTCTGATACGTAGATTCGACGACCGCATGCATGGGATTGGCACGAAGATCTCAATTCTCAAGTGGTGCAGTTATATGTATGTGAGGTAATATTTACACAAAACTGCACTACAACGCTTGTCGTTTTGGTGCCAATGGTTTCTACTCTTTCTATATCCCTGTGTACTTCATTGACGCAATTCACTTGTAACTCTTTTATCGAACGAGAACTCTTTACTGTGTTCAATATTCCCAATCTCATGCTGCGTTGTAGTAACCGAACCCCCCTGGCCTTCGCCTTCGCCTACTCCTTGAACCTCTATTTCCAATCGATGCTCATAAGACGATGAACCCACATTATTGATCTTACTGTGGTGGTGGTGCGGAGGCGACGGAGAATTGCTGACGTTGGATCTTCTCGGAGATGTGTGGACGCTATCCATTTCGCTGCGGTAGTGCCGTAAGAGATGCACCGGAGACATCGGCTGGCTCGGGGTTCCCGGTAAACTTGACGCTGATCGGACCGTTTGGGCCGACCCGGATCCACGCTTCCGTTTGATCTCCTTCCTTGCGTTGCGGTGCCATTTCCTAAGAGCTGCCGCTACTCTTTCGTTGAATATCGCTGGCTTCATGCTCGAACCCATCTGCGTTAATCTCATATTTTTTAAAACATATTTACGTATCTATTTAATTTTGAATTTGATTTATCCGAAAGTGAAGCACCTACCTGCGTTACGAGAGCATGGAGAGGAAGAGTGACGTAGCTGCAAAGGATTTGAACGAACACCCTAAAGAAATTACCAATTAACGCTGTCAATGCATGCACGTATCTATAGATCTGTGACTCTGATGAGAATGATCATAACTCACCCCATTATGATTCTGATTACCACATCTTCTGTATGTGAATGAAAACAAGAATGCAACCCAAATTGTAACTGAAAATGAAAAATAAAAATAGTGTTCGTTTCAGTCATCTGTGTATATATATATATATATATATATATGAGCATAAGTAGAATTAAAGATGGACGTAGGACTAATTAGTACACTTACCGCACTCCATGAAAAGAAAGCAAGCTGGAAGGCATTCTGTTTGGAACATATGGGGAAGACTCGGATCAATAACGGTGTACAAGAGTTATAGAAAAGATATTATTTTGTTATAAAATATTATAATTATTATTGTTTTGATTAGGGAAAATAAAGTACCTCAAAGAGCACAAAATTTATGAGGTAAAGAATGAAGCGAGGTCGGTTGAACCAGAAGAGGTCGTCTCCTGGTTGCACAACTGGCACGCCCTTGACTACATCTCCTCTATCTTGAATCTTAAGTCCCATTTCAGTTATAATCACCTGTAACTTGGTACCCACTAGTAAAATGATCTGCACCCATATATTAATTATATTTGTGGTTATTAATTATTTTATTATCCTCATTCAAGAATAATATCCTCATCAAGTCACGATGTAATGAACTTCTTTTACTTACAATCAAAGGGATGAATGGAAACCACAGATAAGAGTACCAGCCTGTTATACACGGCATTCTTCGGTCAAATATCTCAACAATAAAATCGTAGTTTAAATATCTAATATATAGACAAGATACTATCATAATTACTTAATTACGTACCATGAGTGTTGAAAAGAAGAAACAACACAACAAAGCCCCAGATTGGAGGACTACAAATTAGGAAGAGAAGATAAGTTAGTTACAAACTTGTTTGTCAAATTAAGAGTGAGAGGGCTAGCTAGGTATAGAATTAATTATATATGATGGTATTTGAGGGTGTGAATTAAGCACAAACCTGATTCCTACAACGACCTTGAAGTCTTCTTCTAAAGATCTTCTGATATACTTTTGAAAATTGAAACTGTCATGACTCTGAGGGGCCAAATGTGCCTGAATTCATGAACGTTATCCATTTTCTTAGTGAAATAGATGTTAAACATGCAAGATATTCCACACCATTTTATTAATGCACAAAACAATTTTATACTAGTTAAAATTAATCAATGTTATAGTATTTATTATGTTTTGTAAAAATAACGATTTGGAATTTAAACTATAAGTAGGAGAAAAATTACCATCATAAATCCATGTCTCAAGGTCAAGTAATCTACTTTGGGAACTGATCTCACGAATTGCCTAAAGAAACAAACCTGCACACATGCAGGTAATCCAAAAATAAAAAATAATGCTTAGTAAAACCAGCAAAAATAAAAAATATAGTGCAATGAATTCGTGGCCTGTTCTTTAAATCTATTTACTCATTTTGTTGCGAATGCTACAAAATACAAATTAAATAAAAAATGACTTTTGACGGAGAAATTTGCAGATAAAACAAGGAAAACGGAATGTGAGAAAGGTGAGTTCGCGTCCTTGGCCCAGTACCCTTCCCATTCTAGACCGTTAATTTTTCTCTCTTTAATTTGGGTTGACTTATGGGCTCCCTCTTTTTTTTTTTTTTTGGGAACTCATATACAACAGATTAAGTAAAGAATAATTAATTATAAAAACGAGAACATATTTACGCATTATTCAGAGCGAAGATATTAAAAGGAATAAGTACTGGGTAACATACAATCCAAATAAGGAGAGGAGATTTGGTCCAAAAGCTCAAATGCCTTCTACCAAATGAAGTTTCCTTCGCAAATCTGAATCTTTCTGGATCTGTGTTGCATATGCAGATAAATATTAATTTCAGTTTTAAATTTAATGCGCTATACATGTTATATATGCAGACAGGATCAGCACTAACCGTGTGTATACTGGTACTCAAGTGTCCTTGTTTCCTTTTCCCATCGCTTCCACCTTCTCATCTATATATATATATATATATATATATTCAATTCAACCCAGAGAACGAGTTCAGTAATATATTAGTTTATAAAATAAAGCGGAAAAATATTTTTTAAAAAATGTAGTTTTACGTACGAACCTTTGCACCACCCAAAGCCAGAGTGAGTACGCAGTAAAGCACATGAAAACAAGCCAGCACGAAGATAAATATATGCAGTTGATGAATACCATCCGACGACACAAACGCCACTTTGCCCTGCCATATCAAATTCCAAATTTAATTACATATTATCGAAACATCTCTTGTGTTTGTGAAAATTAAACAAGGTTCAGTTTGAAGCTAATTACAAGAATTTTTATTTTAATTAATGTATGTATTTGCAATTTTACGCACCTGCTCTGCACATTTGTCGGTTCCTCCTCCGGCCGCCAGAACACGACGAGTATTTGCAGCGTTGGTATCAAACAACGCCGCCAGTAATCTCCGGCCGGTGGTTTCATTTTCAGACTCGTCGGCCGCTTGTTCTCCGTCTTCTTCCTTGCTGCAGGGGTGCCACGAGTTTGCCACTTTTTCCGATATGCATATTTTTGATATCTGACTTTGTCCCACCGTTAGCAGCAACGATATGAACCCCAATAACATCAGCTCTTCACCAATATTTTATCAGAATAATCACCGAATTTAATTAGCTCTTCTAAGTGATAATTCCTTCACTTAAATTTACACGGAACAGAATCTAAACTATTCGAACCTGATTTGATCTTTTCCAGTGCCTCGTACAGAGCTCTTTTGTTCTTCTTCTTCAACCACTGCATGCGCACGCACGAACGGTGCATCACTTTCAGTATAATTCTCTGGCATGTGTAACTTTGTTTGGGAAAATGAAATCATATGTAGTTATATATACCTTTGCTATGAGATGGATGATGTGCTCGATGATTATAGAAATTGAGACTAAAACAAAACAAACAGTGGCCACCGCCCACGTCGGCGTTTGCTCTAAATTTCTTCCTCCGCCTCCTCCCGCCATGCGTCCTTATTTGCTCAATCCAGAAATAGATATATGCAAGAGTGATAAACAAAAAGAAGCAGATATATACGAGGAACACAGAGAAGATAGATGCACCATATGAAGTATCAAGTGAAAGAAATGAGGGAGGAAAATACCAAGTTGGTACATATGATCGTGTATGACTTTGACAATTATAAATGCGAGAAGAACTGGTACGCGGGCAATAAAGATTGATCATTAAATAAACTTTGAATTTTGACCCATTGTATGTTGAACAGGCAAACAATTTGGTTCCTTAGTTAATCCCAACCATTATGTTTATAGAATTCACGAGGGCACGTAATTAACATATAATTAAGTTAATGGAATTAAATAACAAAGCTTTGATTGTTAGAAGATATTTAGTTTTAGAACACTGAATTAATGAATATCACGAATGTAAATGGAGGAATTTGTTGGAAATTTCACTTAGAAATTTAGTTGCTAACAAAGGTATACATACGTGTACAACTTGAATCCTCTGCACATATATTTTTTCCTTTCATATTCTATCAAGAAGATTCCATTTCATACGAGTGTGTGACATAGTTCGTGACTGATCTGATGCTACAGTGCATGCATGACTTCATGTGAAGGGTGTACGTACGGGCAAACGTGATCAGCCACCTCACCTACAGGAGAAAAGTGCACGTACGGCATAAAATTTTTTTTCATTTAATTCAATTATTGTGTTGATAGTCAATAGCTTCACTTTCTTTTTCTGTGTTATTTTTAACTTGAGGAAGTTAGAAACAATCGGAAGGTTTCCAACTTCCAAGCATCATAAGTTCATAATCAACGCAACTGTTCTTTCTATGACGAACAGTGAACAGTCCTTAGAACTTGCCGTTCACCTGAAACTCTCATATGTATCATGGTGGTTGAAGTCAATCTTCACGTGAAAGGAGGGAGAATTATATGAATTACCAATCAAAGGGTTCACACAGGAGAAATACAAGATGATAATGAGAAGATTTTTTTGTTTTTGTTTTTTGGGTAATGGTTGAAAAAAAAAATTCCTGTTTTGTGAGGCGGAAGGAAAACGAAAGAACATTTTTTAATTACTTCTCTAAAATCTTTCAACGGCCTACTCTCTATCTAATATTGAGAAACTCTTTTAATTTGGAAAGTTAAAAAAAAAAAAGATATTAAATAAAAAGAATTTAAAATTATTATATAATCTTTCATTCTGCCGCCTTTTCTCCATATATATTGTATTGTAGTTTTTTTTTTTTTTAATTTCTATTTCTTTCCTTTCGTCACTTTCAATCTTCAAGTATGCGCTTAATAATAATAATAATGATGATGATTTGACCATTAATAGCATACATGCATGGTAGAAATTTATAAGAGAAACTTGTTGGAATGGAATATTGTAAATGAGCTAGCAGAGAATTGCCGTCAAAGAAATTTTAAAAGGTCAAACTTTTTTTGGTTTGTCTTATATAGACTAAATAGTAATAATTTCGTTTTCATTAGTTTATAAATTCGAACTGCTATACCATTCTGTAATTTAAAAATCTTATCAAATGTTAGCAAAAAATAAAGTGATTAAATTAAAGAAAGAAAAAGGTCAAGATGAGGGACATATGACGTCACATACTGAAATATAAAGTAGTCGGACACGTAGCTAGACAATTAATAATATTTTAGCTATAGATAGGACCTGGCTATGTGGTACGTGTTTATATGTAGCTTTATTCATATAAGTGCTGGAAATTAAAATTGGGAAGGGTTATGACTTTAACCATCATTTGATTCAACGATATTAACGTTCTCAGTGACACAAAAATTTGGGTTTGTTGGAATCAAAATTAAATCAACCAATAAAATTACATATAACTATGCTAGATATTACTTGTCAAAGGACCAATGAATTGGTCACACGTATAACGTTTGATGTTGCAAGACACTATATTATTTCAGCTGATTCTCACAAAGTGTTTCAACTTTGATGATGATAACACTTTTATCATTGAATTTAATTTAAAAGCATTCAGTGTTAAAATTGATATTCAATTATATTATTTTGAAATCTGACTTTTCAATAAAATTTTTTGTCATGAGATATAACCAAGTCGGCTTCTCTTAAGAGGAAGAAATGTCAATATATGTATATATATGATATAAGAGAGAATAATTCGAGTAGATTATATGAAAATCAAACCAAGCTAGCTACATCATCAATAGAGAGCATTAATGAGAAACGTTCAAATGATCCGGATTTATGAGGCCAAGAAAGAAAAAAAAAAAAAAAAAAAGATCCGGATTTTAGAAAATTTAGGAAGTTGAAATATTCAAATGATGAGTCAATAAAAAATCATAATAATGAAAAATAAAGGAAAAGAATTTTCATCATTGTCTCACGTTACATTTTAATATTAATTTATCTGTTAAAATTACCAAATATATGTTTGATAAAAAACTAATTTATTGAATAAAAGTAATTTGAAAATTATATAATATATAAAAAAAATTATTTGAAAATAATATAATTTGATTAAACTTAACAAATTAGTATAATTTAGTAAAAGATTAGATGGAGGGCATCCATTTTATACTGTCAAAGACTAATTTCGAATCGGATTCAAATTCCTTGCTATGCTTAAGATACAGCATAAACTAAATAAAAATTGAATATAATTTTTTAATAGAATTTAGTTGATGAATTTTGACAAATTTGTTTTGATTTGAAATGTGGTTGGTGGAATAATGAAAAATGGTATAACATTCACACTCACATCATCGTCAAGAGTGAGCACCGACCCTCACTTGCTCTCCAAGCATAATAATATATGGACATGGATTGGCATCGACAGCCTTAATCTATAGATTGAAATATTTAATTCCAATTTAGTGAGTCAAACGGATAATTAATCTGTCTAATTTATTGTACAATTAAAAATTTTAAAAGATAAATCATATAAATTATAATAAAAAATATTTTAACATTTAAATAATTAAATTTATATTAAAAATATTTAAAAAAATTTTAATTTTTTTTATTTATATTTGTTTTAAAATGGTGGACTGGAATAATCCTCTTCTTTATCTCATGAAAGGATATTGGAGCTATAGTCATAATATATTACCAAAAAGGCAGAACTTGTGGAGCTTGGGAAGAAGATTTTTTTAGCTTCTTGTAGATCATTTTGATCTAGCTATTAGGAATGAGATATTTATCTCAGGAAACATTGGTTCTTTGGAGATAAATTTTTTAAAGTATGGACCCATGGTAGTACATTTAATAATTATTAACATTTTTAATAATTTTAAAATTATTTTATAATCTTTATTAAAATTAAAAAAGGTGTTCCACATACTAACCCCATCCGTTATAACGACTAGCATATGTGGAGGGAGCTTTCAAGAGTAAGTGACCTTCACGCGGAATCCACATGCACTCGCCACCTGTGAATATCTTATTGCCCTTACTTTATACACTTCCATTGAAGATTAGGGCAATTTTCAAGAATTTTTTTGTAGGGTAAAATATATTTTTGTCTCTCATTTATTAAAATTTTTTTTTATTTTAGACCCTTATCAATTGAAATATTCAAAATAATTCTTTACTTAATAGAATATGTCATATGTGATTCTTTACTTTTTAAGAAAAAAAATTAAATTAAATCCCTTAAATTTAAGATTTAAGCTTTGATAGAAAGGTTAAGTCTAGTAATTTTTTGAAAAGTATAAATCAAGTATGATATTTTTTAATAAATAAAACATTATTTTAAGTATTTCAATAAGTAAAAGACTAAAATAATAATTTTATAATAATTGAGTGATAAAAAGTGTTTTTTTCTCTTTTTCATATATATATATATATATATATATATAACCCCAAATCTTTCATTCACAAACTCTAACGGCACTAAGGAGGCAATTTTTTTTATCCTAATTTCAGTTTTGTAAGTGATTCATTAGTTCAGGTTAAATTTAAAAAAAAACTTAAATTTAAAAATAATTGATTCAACTTATAATCAGTTATCAGTTATTAATTTATAATTAGGGATAAAAATATATGTAGTAATTATAAGTAGTTAAATTAGAATTAGGACTTACAATTGTTATTAAAAAGCAATCTATTATGATAATATAAGAAATTAATCTCATAATTAGATTCATTTATATAAGATTTAAAAGAACTATGTAAAATAATTATGAACTCTAAGCTAGTAGTGAAAAAAAAAAGAGATTAAAGGAGTTGGATTTCTTTTAGGAAAAGAAATTAGGGAAAAAAATTAGAAACTTTGATCTTCCTTAATTGACTTCCTACAAATCAATTTGCGTACTTAGATTAAAGATATAATAGTGTTTGGATTAGTTTAACCTAAAATTTGGTCTAGGTGAAAATGAACTTATTTATGCTACATGTGCTCGCATGTGTTTCCAAATTTTGCAACTGTACTGCATTATTGTGGTTTTCTATATCATTAACATTAAAAGTTTGGCTGATTTGCACACGAGAAAAACGAATAGAAGATTTTCAAAGTACAAGATTCTAAAGAATACATTGCTACAATGCACTCAAAGAAAAAATATTTATATAAATTAGTCTTAACCAAATGTGTTGTGTTAGAATGGGTAGGAATTTTACCTTTTAAGATTATTATAGTATAGCCAAATATTTTTTTGTTTGTTTATAATTTATGGTTTGCTAATAATGCTATCAAAATAGGCCTCGTGTGACTTGATGAGTTAAGACATTGAATCCTGCTTACCAAAAAGATTAAAAAAGTTTACCCAAATAATATTTACTATAAAATATTAAAAACTTGTGAAAAGAGGAATTCAAATTAAAAATATCTAATAATTAAGTCAAATATCTAGGCTCTGTTTGGCTGTTAAAATGAATATAATGAGAATGTGAATGAAAATATTAAAATGTTATTTGATTGGAAAAGAATGAGAATAGACATGTATTCTTTTATTTCATTTAGTTAGTAGATTACACATGAAAATTAATTAGATAGTATGTATATTTTATTATATTATCCTTTATTAAAAAATTAAAAAAAAAAGGCAGACATCACTTCAAATTATTAATTAATAATATAATAATTTTATTTAATAATATGATAATTAATATAATAATATATATTTAATAAATCAATAATAATAAAATAATAAATTAAAAATAATAAAATAATATTAATAAATTAAGAATAATAATTTAAATAAATAATAAATTAGGGTTTTGATATATATTACATGGGTATTTTTGTTTGAAAATTATTATAAGTGGAAACACTTTTGTTAGTATATTTTCATTTCTATGAGACCAATCTCATTTCATAGTTTTAACTAGAAAGAAAACTTTCCCTTATATGAGGGAGAGCAGATTCTCATTCCCATTCCCTTGCTTTAATTCTAATAATCAAATGGGCTCCTAATGTTAATACTAAAAATCTATTCATGTTGTCAATTGTTAATCAATTATTGGATATTTAAAGACAAAAGAAAGATAAAACTTATTTGACATCATAAAATATTAAATTTTTCATAAAAGAAGCTCAACAAAGCTTTTTAAGTGGACCAACCTACAAACTCATTAAACTAACTAGTTTAACCAATGACTAAGTGGGTTAGGTTAATTAGTTTAACCTATTTATGTTAAACAAGCTAGCTAAAAATTTCAACGAGCAAACCAATTGACTAAAATAATGGGTTAAAGATGCCAATTTAGTTGGTTAGACTAGTTTTGACAATTATATTGGCCATTATAATTTCATGAAAAAATTATACTTTTGGTCCTTATGATGTAACTTAATCTTCAATTTGATTAGTATAGCTTAGAAATTTGTAAATAAGTCTTTAGAAGTTAAACATTTTTAATTCAGTCTTTTCCATCATAATTTTAAAAATATTTTGTGATATACGTGAATTAATTATATTTTAATATTTTTTATTGACATAAATTATGCATATTTAAAGTACTAAGTTGATATATAATTAGTTATATTAATAAAATTTAATAGAATTTTAACAGTAAGAACTAAATAAAAATATTTATAAATTGTACAAACCTAATTACAAAATTTTGAAGCAAAGACCAGATTAAAAATTGGATAAAATTATAAAATTGAAAATATAAATTTCTTAATTTCATCAGCACATTGAAATATTATTCTATCTTCTATTGTGTATATAATTCTTCTACCAATAAGTGAAATTGAATTGAACACCATAGAAGCGTCTCAATATTAACTTACTATTAAATTGTATCCAGTTAGGCATGTTCACGCATGGCAAATCGTTGTAAAATTATTGCTAGAAACTTTGATATTTCTAGATATAGAATTAAACTATATAAAATTATTGATATATTACCTATAACTCAATTAATGATATATTGCAAGTATATTTGTTCATTTTATTATTTCTTTTTATTTTAAAACGGAAGGATTTTGAATTAGATAAATTTAAATTAAAAGAAAATTTGGGGCCTACTTTTTTTTTTATTTGATTAACCAAATTATGCGTCATTAATTTAGTTTTTCTCTATTATATTATATTGTATTATTATTTAATAGATGTTTATAAATAATATAAATCATACTTTAAAGCTAACAATTACGTACGTTTAAGTTCATTTCAATTGAATATATGGAGTTTTTCTTCAGAATTACTCCATTAATTAATGCTCCATCTAATGTGGGAATTGGTATAACTCTGATCCCTAGCTCCTCTCCTCCGTACAAGTCATAGCTAAAGATTTAACACGCTCTGCACAGAAATGTATTTGTTATATTCGTAAATATTTTGATATTAGTTTAGGTATCTTTAATAAATTTAATTTACTTGAATAATTTTGTAATGTATTTGGTTTGATAATTTAAAGCGTCGAAAAAGTGGTTAACAAACTCAAATTTGTGACATTTTTCGAAGTTTCCAATAAATAAGGAAGCCATTAATAAGTCAATTCATGAAATTAAATTAAAATTTCGTGTTCTTCTTGTGCATATATTGCACGTTTCTACAAGTTTATAGTTTTTCGTTAGAAGGAAGGGACATGGTGTTAATTACTTGAAATTGACATAGCAATTAACACTGCCGACAGCGTAGCCATTGGAGAGTTGACTTAAAGTGACATGTCTCTTTCACTTTATTTAATCTTAGGAGTCAGAATTTTGTATATGTGAATAAGAGTTCTTTGGGCTATTGCCTACTAATTATAGGCGGGCCCTTTCTTTCTTCAAATCTTTTCTCTTATTACTTGATGTTTTCATATGATTAAAGTTTTCTCAAATCTCTCATTTCAGGACAGATTTGATGGGCGAGATAGATATCTTTTTGGTAAATTTAGTTTTATTTTAATTATTCTTGAAAGTTTTAAAATGGTTCTTTATTTTATAAGATCTAATTCAAAATAATCTTTTATTTTTAAATTTAGTTATTGAGGGAAGAAATTATTTTTGCTCTGATTTTGAAAAGTTGACTAAGTTTATAAATAAAGGATTATTTTAAAATTTTCAATTTATGAAATATTAAAACAAAACTATATTTAAAAGTTAAGGATCAAAATGATATTATTTTCTTTGATGAACATCCATTACTCTTTTAAGAGTTTTACGAATGAGTGTTTTGGAATATCAATTAAGAATTATTTATTGTACCTAATAAATGATTAGCAAAGATCATTTATTGATAATAATAATAATAATAATAATAATAATAATAATATTATTATTATTATTATTATTATTATTATTATTAATACTTACTAACTAATTTATTGTATTTGTTCCTAGGAAATCGAAAAGCTCTTTTGTCTTTCTTTTTCATTCAGTGGTAAGTCTGAGATTTTATATTAATCATTTATTTATTTAAAGGTTTTCATATTTTATCTCCTATAAAGGCCATAAATATTGGAAAAGGATTCCGATCCAACGAACCTCCGTGCATTTTGGCCTGGGAACGTGCCTTTTGGTTTTTTTTTTTTTTTTGGTTAAATTTAATTTATTAAGTTTAAATGAATCAAAAGTAGTTTAAATGCATTAATTGCAGCCAGTTTCAAATAGAAAGAATCCATGTCCATAAATTTTATACTGCAAAATTTGATGGACATATTTTATGTAAAGTGATCATTATGTAGTAGTTTCTATACAACTAAAATAGTAATATGTTAACTAAAATAGTAATTTATTGTGAACCTCAGGCAGAACATAGGACACAGACCAAGTATTCATGTACCTTTAAATTAATTAAAGGAATTTCACATCAGAAATACTATCGAGTAAAGTTTTTGTATAAACTTTGTCTATGAACAAAAAAAATGAATATTAAGCCAATTGAAAAAAAAAAAAAAACACGTTTCCACACATATAACTAGTTAAGGAATCCAAATTCTCTCAATTATAGTTTATAGAAGAGAAAAGAAAAAGGAAAGAGTTGACCCAGTACATTCTTTCCCCTTCTTTTCTGTTCCTCTTACTGGAATCCGGTTCTCTGATCAAGTCGTAATTGTGAAGTCTATTCTCAAGTCTCATTGAGACCCTGCCCCATATAGCAAAGCCAACAAACTAGTGGGAATCTTCTTCCAGCTATGCTGGCTCATGAAATCGTATAAAAAAAAAAAAAAAAAAACTGATCTAACAAAATTAATAATGAGAGAGTTCAGCAACATCTAGTGGTTAAAAATGAAAGAAAGAAAAAAAGAAGAATTATACAGACATTTACATCTCAACTTGCATCCCAACTTGCTATGACATTTACTCAGTCTTATTTGGCTGACTACACTAGATTTTGTCAACGCGTAATACGTAGTACCTTCAGTCTACTTGATGAAAGCATAATAGTCATTGAAGACGTTAGAGACTTTAACACCTGTGGCGGTGCGTGTTGATTACACTACCTTAGATTTTTCTTGGTCTTCTCCTTCATGCATTTATATGGTTTCTCCTTTGCCAAGAAGGGAAACTTAGTTAGCAGATATGGGAGGCATAGGAAGAGGAGGTTCTCGATCTCTGTATGACACACCCACTTGGACTGTGGCCACTGTTTGCTTCGTTATCATCTCCATCTCTATTCTCATCGACTATCTCATCCATCTTGTCTCCAATGTAAGCATGCAGTTCAAATGAGCGACTCATAAAAGCTATTTATACGTTACAAATTAACACTCACTGCAAATTTAAATGCTATCAGTTGATATTATATCATATGTGAGTGTGTGTGTGTCTGTGTCTGTGTGCAGTGGCTCAAAAGGCATAGACATGTGTCATTGTTCGAGGCTGTACAAAAGCTTAAATCAGGTATGTTAGTTTGATCAGAAATTACAAATTAACTAGAGAGCTTTCTTAATATTACCCAGTTGGTAATAACTAACGAGTATGAGTCAACTGCATGTGATGTATGATTTTGGGATTTCGGCCTTGAATTTGCAGGGTTGATGGTGTTGGGTTTCATGTCACTCTCATTGACAGTGATTCAAAGACCCGTCGCCAGAATTTGCGTCCCAAAGAAAATGGCTTACTCAATGCTTCCTTGTCGTAGAACAAACCTACCAATAATCACCAAGGTTCTAGCAGAAGGAAGATTGACAGCAGTTAAGAGGGTTGATCATTGCCAATCTCAGGTATTTAACTTCATCATCCCTTAGCAATTATGAAGTTACCACCAGCACTTAACAAAAATGAATATGTCCATATTCGACACAACTCATTGTCAAGCACTCAATAGTATCAATAATAAATACGCAGTGTAAATACTTCATATTTTATGGTATTACAGTGTCTATGTATTGATATTATATTTCCTGTTTATGTTAGTTTACTCTTGGCTAAGTTGGCTTAAATAACGCTATTACTTAATTCATATGGTCTTTTATTTCTCAAATGTATAGGGAAAGGCTCCTCTAATCTCAGAAGAAGGGATCAGTCAGCTGAGCATTTTCCTCTTCGTGTTGGCTGTTATGCAGATAGTTTATAGTGTTCTCACAATGGCTCTGGGAAGAGCCAAGGTAACTTCATCAAACCCTTGTTTTTACAACGCATACTTGGAACAATATGTGATCGAATCTTACGATAGTTTAACTTTGACAAGTTTACTTTCTCATATTCTTTAAAATTTATTTAATTATGGGAGAATTCTTTGTATATATGTGTATATGATCTAGATGAGGCGCTGGAAATCTTGGAAGAATGAGACTCGAACAATAGAATACCAAGTTGCTAACGGTGCGTACTATTTATACAGTCATTTATATATAAGGTTGTAAGTAGATTTATATATACCTTTATGCGTGTGTTTACTGTATGGATACGTACTCAAGATTCCTTAATAGAAGTTTTTTAAATTTCAAACATTTGTTTTCCTTTAATCTAAGTCTAGAAATTTAAAGAAAGAACACAACAATTTGTGATATATTAAACTAGGAATGATTATGACACGCAAGTCAACCAATGTGTTCTTTAATTTTGTGATTGCATTAATTCAGTTTTACGTTGCGTACGTAACCTTAATGATATTAGATTGATGAATATGAACATTGAGGTTTAGTACTCTATATATATATATATATATCAACACAGCATGAAACTAAATGACAAGTTTCATTGGTAATTCTCCAATTTAGATCCTAATCGATTCAGACTTACTAGAGAAACAACATTTGGACGACGACACACGAACTCTTGTACAAGTACATCGCCTCAATTATGGATCGTGAGTTTATATCTCTTAATTTCTTTCTTTTTTCTTATTACCAATATTACTGCACCATACCAATTCTTTTTTTTTTTTTTTTTCCTTTTTTCTTTCAAAAATTGGAATAGAAATGCTTCTTCCGACAATTCTTTAATTCAGTGGCAAAAGTTGACTACCTTACTCTACGCCATGGGTTTATCTCGGTTAGTCATTTAATTTCTTTCTTCTTAATAATAATAATAATAATAACCACTTGATTAATTTATCTTTCTAATTAAGTTTGATCAAATCTTGTAATTAATAAAACTATATATGTTACACTCTCTGATTGTCATGTAGGCTCATTTGTCAACTACTACAGCTTTCAATTTCCAGAAGTATATAGAAAGTTCCCTAGAAGACGACTTCAAAGTTGTAGCTGGCATCAGGTATATATATATATTTGTGTCTAACTAATTAACCCTTCCTTTTTTCTTCTACTAATTTCCTTACCCATATATATTTAAAACTCAATACCATCTCTTGCTACAATGAGCCAGGCCTTTTATGTGGATTTTGATGGCTATATTCATGTTCCTGGACGTGCATGGTGAGCATGCATGGATTCTATTAGTAATTACTAGTCTCTCTCTAATGAATTGTTTATCTGTCTCTAATTTCTTAATTAATCTAAATTAATACTTCAGGTTGGCAGGTTTATCTGTGGATATCATTTCTCCCACTAGTGGTAAATGCTTTCATATATCCAGGATATTGATCTTGTCATTGCATGGGACGTAAAAAGTTGAAAAGAAAATTGAATAAATTAACATAGTTTCTGATAAACTTTAATTTAATTTAATTTTATATAGTTATATATATAATTTGCAGACAGTGCTTGTTGTTGGTACCAAGATGGAAGTGATTGTAGAAAAGATGGCTCTTCAACTCAGTGGTCAGAATATTATAACAAAAGGAACCCCTTTAGTGCGACCAAATGATGTTTTCTTCTGGTTTGGTCATCCAAAACACATCTTAACTCTTCTACACTTATCTTTGTTTGTGGTAAGTTTGGCTTCCTTTATTATTTGACTCATAAACAAGTAAACTATGTAGATAGATATATACAAGTTCTTAGTAACTTTGAACTAACTGTCTTCCAATATTTTTCTATCTCTCAGAGTGCATTTGAAGTAGCATTCCTTACCTGGGTCACGGTATAGTTTTTTTTCATTAGTATGAATAAATGGAACTTACTCAGTATGAATAGCAGAAATAATTAAAAAGAATGCTGAAATGGTTTTGTTCTTGTTTTTGTTTTTCCAGTTAGAATATGGAATAAAGTCTTGCTATCACGAACATGTCGAGCTCATCATACTAAGGGTGGTACTGGCGTGAGTACAAATTTATGCTTTCTAGATAAAGCTAACACTAGAAAGAAAATAAATTGCTCTGCTTTTGAAAAAGGCTCAATAGTGCTCTTAGCCTTCCTTGGTTCTATTATAACAGTAAATGAATTTCATGATACAATGGCATTATGACACTTGTCCAGGTGGTTATACCAGAATAGCAATTACAACATACTAGCACTGTATAGCTAAGCATAATTCTAGAATTTCATGCAATCCAATAATCACAGCTGATAATATCACTAATCCTAAACATGCCCCATCAAACTTGAGAGTGTTTGTCACATACTCCAAGTTTGTCTCGCAAAAACTGAAACCTGGAAGGACTTTGTGATTTAGTGAGGCAATCAACAATCTGGTTTTCTGACTATGCCTAACACAGAGCTTCTTTTCCAGTACTTGATCACGTACAAAATGAGCATCGATCTCAATGTGTTACGATCGTGCATGATATACCATATTTGAAGCCAGTGAATTCGCGCCCTGATTGTCACACCATGCCACAGGAATTTTGGAGGATTTGAAGCCAATTTCATCAAGCAGTGACTGCACCTAAGCAATCTCTGTAGCCAAATCAGCTAATGAGCGATACTCTGATTCTGTGCTTGATTTGGACACTACACGTTGCTTTCTTGATGACCAGGATATCAAGGCATCTCCCATGTATACACAGAATCCTCCCACAGATCTTCTATCATCACGACAATATGCCCAATCGGCATCTGAATAACCTGTTAGATTCAGGAACACTGATGGTTTAATGTGCAAGCAAATTGAGTTGTGCCTTTGAGATATCTTAGCAGTCTCTTCGCAGCTTGCCAGTGAGTTGAAGTGGGCATGCTCATAAATTGACTTGACTTATTAACTGCAAAGCATATATCAGGGCGTGCATTTGTCAGATATTGTAATGCACCAATCAAGCTTCTATAGATCCGAGGGTCAGGCAAAGTTTCACCTTCATCAGCAGTCAGTAACTTTCCTACTGCTATAGGAGTAGGACATTCAAAGCAGCTAGCCATATTAAATTTTATCATCAAATCACTTATATATTTTCCCTGCTTTATATATAGTCCAGTCTCATCCCTTACTGCTTCAAAAGCAAGAAAATAATGAAGAAAGCCCATGTCTTTGAGGGAAAATTTGCTGTTAAGCCTTTTTGTGAACTCACTTAGACTTCTCGGTTTGCTTCTAGTGACAAGAATGTCATCAACATATATGAGTATCAGTATTATCTAGCTTTGAGTTTTCAGAACAAACGATGAACTATCTCCTTTAGTGTTCTTAAATCCCCAACCCAGCAATGTATTTCTTAGTTGATCAAACCATGCTCTAAGGGCTTGCTTGAAGCCATAAATGCCCTTCTTAATTCTACAAGCATGACTTCGTTTTGTTTTATCTCTAAACCTTTCAAGTTGATTCATAAACACAGTCTCTTTTAACAAGCCATCGAGAAAGGCATTGTTAATGTCTAGTTATTTAATTTCCCGGTTCATAGAAACTGCTATGGAGAGCACAATTTGTATGGTAACTACCTTTGCCACTAGGCTAAACATTTCAGAGAAGCTTGAACTAGGGTCTTGTTGGAATCCTTTTGCAACCAGCCTTGCTTTATACTTCAAAATTGAGCCATCAAAGTTATATTTTATTCTGAATACCCACTTGCTATCGACAGGATGTTGTTGGTTTGTACAAGGAACCAAATCCCGTGTATGATTTTTCACCAGGGCATTATATTCTTCTACCAGTGCTTTACTCCACTGTGGTGAGTTAAGAGCTTCTTGAACACTTTTGGGTTCTGCAATTGAAGCACTAGAAATGCCAACAAAAGGCCTTAATGGTTTAAATATGCCATCTTTGCTGCGAATCACCATATGGTGCGTGTTTCTGGGCTTGCTCTTAAGGTGGATCTGTAGCTTATTCATGCACAACTGTAGCTTGTTCCTGCACATCTGCAACATCTGAAACATCAGTAGAGTTATTTTCTTGTGCAGTCGAGTTATTAGTGGGTCCAGTGTTAAAATGTGGTAGAGTAGGAAAAAATGAGTCTGCTGCAATCATTGTTGGAGTGATTTCTTCTGTACTAAAAAAACCTTTAGAGAAAGGAAAAGTATATTCATCAAACACCACATGTCTTGAAGTGGATATTCTACCACTTAAGCTCAAATACTTGTAACCTTTATGGGAGCCACTATATCCCAAGAAAACACACCTCTAAGTATGATATTACAACCTATGTTAGTTGTAAGGCCTTAAACATAGGTAGCAAGCACAACTAAACACCCTCAAACTTGAGTAATCTGGTTTAGTGCGAAAAAGCATGTAAAATGGATTCTCTCCCTTTAAAACTGATGTAGGCAGCCTATTTATTAGATAAGTAGCAGCTTGAAATGATTCTACCCAATAGTGCAGTGGCAGAGAAGGTTGAGCCATCATTCTGAGTCTTAGCTCTACATTGTGTCTGTGTTTTCTTTCTGCTCTACCATTTTGAGATGATGTATAAGGACATGAATATCTGAAAAGAACACCTGAATCTTGGACAGCTTTAGGGAAGGATCGAAACTCTCCTCCCCAATCACTCTGAACCATTTTGATTTTCCTTTCAAAAGAGTTTCAACAGTGTTTTTAAAGTGTATAAAAGCCTTCCCAGCCTCATCTTTGGCTTTGAGTGGATAAAGCCACGTTTATCTACTATAATCATCAATAAAATGTATGTAATATCGATATCCACTAGTTAAAAGTACAGGGGAAGGACCCCATAGGTCTGAGTGAATTAAATCTAGTGAATTACTTACATGTGAGCTTGATAGTTTAAAAGGTTAAGCATGTGATTTTCCAAATTGACATGATTCACAGAACATAGGCTCTTTATTACGTTTGAAAGGTATATTACAGTCAACCAGAATTTTGGATAAAGTATGAGTGGAAGGGTGTCCAAGTCTCTTAATGCCATAGGTCCTTTGTTGCAACGAAAGCTACTGCAGATTTGTTGTCTTCATGCTTCAGGTTTGCGTTACTGATATGGAACATCTGGTACAACCATTGCTTCTCCTTCCCCTGTAGTATGACCTGTCCTGAATTCTTGTCCTTTACCACACACCCAGATGAATCAAAGAAAACAGAAACATTATGATCCTTAGTTAGCAGAGAGATGCTAAGTAAATTTTTGGCTATTTTAGGTGCATACAGAACATTGTTCACATAAAGAGAATGGGATGAGTTTGTAAGGATAGAATTACCACATTTCAGAATATCAATATGTTTACCATTGCCAGCAAAGATATTCTGCTTGCCAGTAGAACCAGTGGTGTGATGGATCATGCTAGCATCATTGGTGATATGATGACTAGTCCCACTATCAAAATACCAAGCTGGATCAGTAACGACAGCCGGGGAAGCAAGATATGCCCCATATTGCAGATTAGTTTTAGCAGAAAACTATTGAGGACCTGTGTAGCTGCGACCAAAATGGTAGAAGTAGTGAGCAGCTATATGGCCGACTCTACTGCAGACTTGGCATGTGGGATTTTGATCGGTACGTCCTCTGCCACGAGAGTATCGACCTCCACAAGAAAAATTTCGGCCTCTACGAGAGTTAGAATTGTCCCAGTTTCCATATCCACCAGTGCCTCGATTGTCAGAAGTAACAAGGTTGACAGTGGAAGATGAAATAATGAGATTGTTGAATGAAGTTAACTGCTTAAGTCGATTCTCAGAAGTCAGTAGCGTTGCCTGCAACTCAATCCAAGTTAGGTTAGGCTTATCAAGCAACTAAACAGCAATGGGGGCTATAATCAGAGTCCAATCCTGCCAAGGTCTGTGTAATCAGATCATCATTACTTACAGGAGAGCCAGCTAAAGATAGATTGTCAGCTAATTGTTTCATTTTAGTCAAATAGTCATCCATCTTCATAGCCCGTTTACGGGTACGTTGAAGTTCACTCTTGAACAGAGTTATTCGTGATCTTGTTTGTGCACCTAATAGCTCCTTAACAGTAGTCCAAAGCTGATAGGAGGTAGTGCAGTGCATAAATTGAGATGCAACCTCACCAGTCATGGTGCTTAGGAGCCAACCAAGCAAAAGTTGGTCAGCGGAGAACCATTCATCAAATTCTGGATTAGGTCGAGTGCCAGCAGTGTCAGTAATAAGAGCAGGAGGACTGGGTTTAGCACCAATGATAAATCCTTCAAGCTTGTGACCTTTGATGAGTGGCAGTACCATAGTCTACCAGAGCAAAAAGTTAGTTCTGTCCAACCTGACAGAACTCGAAGAGCCTGAAGTAGTCACAGAGGAAGAAGAAAATGAGCCTGCCATGGTGACGAGCCGAAAAAAGCTCTGATACCAAGATAAAGCTAAGACTAGAAAGAAAATAAATTGCTTTGCTTTTGAAAAAGGCTCGATAGTGTTCTTAGCCTTCCTTGGTTTTATTTATAACAATAAGTGAATTTCATGATACAATGGCCTGTCTAGGTGATTATACCAGAATAACAATTACAACATACTAGCACTGTATAGCTAAGCATAATTCTAGAACTTCATGCAATCCAATAATCACAGCCGATAATATCACTAATCCTTAATATTTCTATAATCCTCCCTTTCTTCTCTCTTGATCGGATTCGTCTAGTTTGGAATTATGATGCACATTCCTATCCTATATATTTGGTTTCTTTTGCTAGCCATATCCAATATACTATATAATTAAATTGAGAGCTAATTAAGCAACTATATATGGTATGTTTGCAGGGTAAGTGTTCAACTTTTATGCAGCTACGTCACCCTTCCTTTATATGCTCTTGTAACTCAGGTATCTTTATTAGTGCCCTTATAATTATTTGCTTAGTTGAATCATTTACTGAGAGACTATGTGCATTCTTTTATTAATCTGGCATGGCATACTATATGTATCAATCCAGATGGGATCAGAGTTCAAAAGTGGAGTGCTTGAAAAGCAAATAGTAAATGCTTTAAAGAAATGGCATGCAGACGTAAGAAAAAAGAGGCAAGAGCTGCAGCAGCAACAACAATTACAATCCGATACTGCTTGTGATATGATGATGAATATTAGTACTAGCCAAAGTGAGATTGAAGAACACCCTCATCAAGTTCCCCAAGTTAAACTCAACCTACCTGCTACCTCTTCTTTGTGAACAAATAATTTAAAAAAATTTTGCATGTGGGAGGCAAAATGTGCTATGAAATAAAGGCAATGAAAGCATGTTTCGTGAATTTATAGAATAGGCGATTGATAGCACACAATGTAATTTAATTACATAGAAATTGTAAGTCGAAGTATTAATGTGAAAGCAAAATGCATGAAATTATGTTTAAGAATTTTATATATATGGTTAGAACCAATTTTTAACGGGCAATAAGGCTTAGTTCATTTACATCTCTTATTCTCTCCCTTTCATCCTTTATCATAATTCCATCATTCTTCTGCATGGTTGCCATTAGCAGCACAAGACAAAACTACATAAATTGGACACTAGCTAATTCCCAAAGTTTTTCCATGCATCTTCTAATTTTACTTGATCTGGTTAAACAACTAACATGAGCATGTCTGAGTTTGACCATCAGAAAGATCGATGCAACTGAACTTGTACGTACCATTAAATCAAAACTTGCCCCGAGCACTTTTATTCAATATTATGTCACTTGACCGACCTTGCTTGAGGCCCCTATCCTCCAAGAGTAGAGTTTCAAGTCCCACGTTGAAGAAATGTATGTGTTTATATTGAAGTATATATAACATATGCATTATTTGGGCAAAGCTTATATTTAGTTTTTTATCCTTTAATGTTTGGTCAAAATAAAAATATCATCTCTCTAAGGAACAGTGACAAGGATCGCCAAGTCCCTTTTCTGAACTTATAGTCAGATTCTCACGAACGTTTGATTAGTACGTTGCCATATGAAACTTAAATTCAACAGACTATAGAGAGAAAGAACATAAATTTTTGTCTGGCAGTGATTGGAAGTTGCATTGTACATTCATATCAAAACCAAAATATTCTTTTTATGCTTTATTAGTAAACACTTTTGCTATAATTTGAGCTTAAATAGGTTAATTAGAAATTTTATTTATAATAGTTGCATTGGGTGGTCCGAAATTAATTCAGATAATTAAAGTGGATTCTTTGTTATAATATACTGATCACTAGACAGTACCATTAAAATCATCATGTATTATCTATAATAATTATGAATCCCTTAAGTTGGTTAACAAGAAATCTATCTTTAGGGTCAAGATTATTTTTTTATTTTTGTGCAAATCTCTTATAACTTGATTACTATTGTCATGGCTCGTGCATAAAAAATTATAATGATAAATATCATAAATTTAACATTTTTATTTAAAAAATATATTAAAATTTAAAATTATGCATATGGACTCTAATACTAAATTTTATTTACTCTAAAGGATTTTAACTTGGAACTCCTTCATTATGTGTCAGAACATTATGTTTTAGGATCCTTTCAGAATAAATAAAAATTTAATCCTAACCTCCCAAAATCTAAATTAATTTTAAATTTTAAAATCTTTTATAATAAATATATTAAATGTATAATCTTTTTTAATTCTCAATTCATTAAATGAATATAGATACATTGGGCTATTTTCCCATTTTTTATCCAGCCCAGACCATCAATTGAAAAAGAAAGCCCAGCCCAATATACAGGAAAAACATGTCCTTTCATTAGGAGAGAAGACAACCAAAATCACCCATACGTTTCTTTTGCACGCTGTCACGCGCGCAGAGCTGAAACCTCTTCCTCTCCGGTGGCCGCCGCCGCTGCTTCCATTGAATCTCCGGTAGGTAAGCTCCAAGCTCCCTATGATGACTTCTCCATCTTCTTCCTTCTGAGTTCTTCTCTATTCTTTCCTTTTGAGTAAACTTCGATTGTTGCAGAAAGGTGATCATCCAAATAAAAAACGGCGCACGCTTTTTTTTTTTTTTTTTTGGCTTTCCTTTCTATTTTTGTGCTGAAAACCGTATCTTTTAGATGCTATGTTCGCCAAGTCCCTTTCATGTTATTGATTCCCCATGTGTGGGGGCTTATACCTTCTGGGATATCTGGATTGAAATTATATCAAATTATTGATTGATGAGTTACCTTGGTTATATTTATAAATATTCATCTTTTGTAGTCATCTAGATGATTTGGTTCATCGGGCTTCTTTCATCTGGTACAACTGGTACACTGTTCCAGGAACCGTTTGTTTTGCTGCTAGTGTGGCTGTCGACTTTCCGAGTGTATGTTGTATGGTGCTTCTGGCATCCTTATGCTTGTTATATAAAGAGTAGAAGCTGTTCTAATTTGTTCAGTCATTAGGGCTTGAGAAATTGTATCCTAAGTCACGTGAACATTCGTTAGATGCTAAGCTTCAATCATTGTTGGAAAGCTCAACTTCCATTTGTTTTGACTTCTATTATTAGTAAATTGTGGAGCTCTTTTGGTTCTGGTGAAAAGGGAATCTTGAATGTCTATGTGCTAAAGAAAAACTGGGTGTTTTCTTGCTTGTACTCAAATTGTACTTCTGTCAATATGAGATAATGTCAATTATGTACTTGTTAAGCTTGCATTCGAGTTAGGTAAAAACAGGCCTTCTTTCCTAAAAACTTGTAAGCACAAGTATATTTGTGATTTCATGGAACTGTAGTTATGCAGCAGAGTTCTTTGTATTTCTCAGTCTTTCGTGGAAAGATGTTGGACGTTTGGAGCACAATGTATTCCGATGGTCCCCAATTTTTCCTCTCTCCGACTGAAAAGTGGAAGAAGGACCGGGTGGATTTCTTTGACGTTAATTAGCCTTGTGATGATTATAGTGTGATCTGTTGTCTTTTCTAGTATTGGGTGCTATTCTTTGAATGAATCTTTAGTCTTTTCATTTTCCCAATGCTCTTAGCAAAATTAGCATAATTTATTGTGCTTTATGTCTCTCCCAGTATAGAGCTAAGATCTACGACTGTAAGGCCTGCTGTTGGCTTGTTGGCTGAGGAATCTTTGTACCTTGAATCTTTTGTCAATGAAGAATTATTTGGCGCAAAAAAGGAAGAGAACGGAAACCGTAAATGCTAGATACCATTGTTTTTGTTTAATTTGGTTCTTTTTCAATTTTTGTACAGGTTGAATGGGTGTGCATAGAAAAGTACCATCGCAGATAATTGATGATACAATGATTGATGACGAGATTGAAGATCTGTCTGGGGAACTGTCAGCATCTGAATCAGAGTCAGAATCAGAAGATGTGAAATTGGCTGAACCATCCAAAAATGCAGTATATAACAGAGATGCTCTCCTAGATAAACTTGGTGACATTAGCTGGCCGGAGAATGTGGGATGGATACAGAAACTCTCCATTGATATTGATCAAGAGCACGAAGTAGACGTAAATGATGACTTGGCACGGGAGCTTGCTTTTTACACACAGGCATTGGAGGGAACTAGGCAGGCCTTTGAGAAGCTTCAGTCAATGGGTCTCCCTTTTCTGAGACCTGCAGACTATTATGCAGAAATGGCGAAGACAGATGCTCATATGGAGAAGGTGAAAGGCCGGCTTTTAGCTGAGAAGAAGAAGATGGAAGAAGCTGAAGAGAGAAGAAAGGCCAGGGAGGCCAAGAGATTGTCTAAAGAAATTCAGGCCCAGAAATTGAGAGAAAGGGCTAAGCAGAAAAAGGAAGAGATAGAATCTGTCAAAAAGTGGAGGAAGCAGAGGCAACAAAGTGGGTTTGCTGGTAGTGGCAATGATGCAGAATTGGATTTGGACTTTGAGGATGGAAAAGTATTTGAGAGGTCAAACAAGAAAAAGGGTGTCTCTCCTGGTGATCGATCTGGAGGCAAGGCGAGGCAAGCTGTTGGAAAAGGAAAGAAACAAAAGAAACGGGAGTTTAGGAATTCCAAATTTGGTTTTGGAGGTAGGAAGGGAATGAAGAAGCAGAATACAGCTGAAACCACATATGATGCGAGTAGATTCAACAAGAAAACTGTCCCAAGAAATAAAAAGCGAAAGATGTAACTACTCGTCATTTGTTATCTTTAGAGGGAATGTTATCATGCCTGGGAAAATTTCTTATGCACTTTGTTAATCCTATACCACATTCCTATTCTTATTTTCAATATCATACCAAACACATTACATTAACATAACATTTCATTTTATCGTAGTGCATTCTTATTCTTATTCCAATAACTACTCGGGGCTTAGTTGACTTTGAAGATCAATAAATGAACTTCAACGCATTATGTTGATAACTTGGAAGTCGACACATTTGAATTTTATATATTGTTTTATTACCTTTTTTTTTTTTTCTCAATTTGTTTCAACGTATATAGATTTCAGTTATCATTTTGTTCACCAAAAACAAATTTGTCCAATCTTAAATTAACCCATGAATGGTTTTGGATCTGATAATTAGAAAATGAGAGTCGGCCTTCAAATTGCCACGTGGAAAGGTTTA
Source organism: Delonix regia (assembly GCA_037074485.1). Classification (NCBI taxonomy): domain Eukaryota; kingdom Viridiplantae; phylum Streptophyta; class Magnoliopsida; order Fabales; family Fabaceae; genus Delonix; species Delonix regia. The sequence goes on from CM073455.1 coordinate 12,148,602, forward strand.
GATCAAATATGAATATAGTATCTTGGTACGGCAAAGCAGTATATTAGCCTACCCATTCTCGTCTTCATCTCAATTAGCATTCACTTTTGACAAATATTCATGATCGACCATGCAACAGTTGATGTAAAAGAGCAACGAGAGAATAGGAACTGGCAGAGTCTATGCCATGACCAAGGCTTACTGGAGTTAAAACAAATTCCGATAGCTTTTCACCGAAAGAAAAATCCCATAACTTTATGAAATATAAATAGCTGAAACACCACTACTGTGAAATACAGATAAGCCATTTCATATCTTCTTAACGCAGGACTTGTTGAAAAGTTTTGTGGAAGTGATGAAGGTTGCAAACCAACTACCATGAACCTTCAGCACCAACCGTTGGGTTCTTGAAAGCAGAGAACTCCCAGTATGTTTTCAATGAGAATGGTGGGAAAGCAGTAGCACCTTCTTCAGTAATTTTAGCTATCTGCAAATTTTGCATTACAGATATTGTAAATATTATATTTCAATAGATGATAGACTCAATAAAAAATTTAGGAAACAATCATTTAGTTCAAATCCAGTCCTCATAGGGACTTTAGTTCTTTCACGGAATTTGTAATTCATTAGATTACCTTTGGCAGTTGCCTTTGAATAATAAGCAAATGTGCAGACATAATTCTTGAACATGATTAATTTCCACAACACATACACTAAAAGGAAACATGCTGATGTAGAAGCACGAAGACAATAACTAAAGGATGCATATTGTTCCACAGCTTAGACTTCACTAGGAAATTCCTTTATTCATATTTATTGCCGAAAATGTAAGTCGTACCTTTTTTTACTGACAACAAGCCCTTTTTTAGGCACACTATAACTTTACTAACAAGTAAAAATCGTCAATAACTTCCCTAACCTATATATATCGTAGTTGGACTCTAATTTTACAACAATTATTAATTACCTTAAAATTAGGCTGAAATACCCCTATATAATGTTGAAATATAATCACTACAAAACGTATATAAAAATATGAGAAAATTATATATTTGGTCTCTAGGGTTTATCCTTTTTCAAATGCATCTCTATAGTTTGCAAATGTTTGAACTTAAATTCCCAACATTAAAGTTTGTTATAATGCCACGTATTTAGAGCTGAATAAGCTGATGGATGAATGACGGTGTTGCAATGAGCCGGATCTCTTTTAAAGAAGTGGAAAAGACACATCCAAAAGAGTAGGGGTAAAAATATGCAAAATGGAGCGGCCCCATTCTTGTGTTGACTTCTCACCATAAAAAACAGAGGGCTTATCAAAGTAGGTTCTTCAGTTGCTGCTGAATCATGTTCATTGATCTACAGAAAGAAAGTGCCAAACCTATGGGAATTTGCAACTGAATTCTTCAAGAAGGGAGAGAGGCACTTGTTGTGCAAGATCCACAACTGCTCAGCCATATAAAGCATAAACGCTTCAAAAAAGAGCTGTGTTCATATGTGAAATGTACTGATCACTCGTATTAGACATGACAAGTAAGAACCCTTCAAATTTTGTTGTGTCTCTGTGTCCATATTAGTGTCCATGCTTCCTAGCTCGACCTCAACGAGTCTCTGAGTCTCAAACAGAGGAATGAAAATTAAGGTGAAAGGCAGGCATGAAACACAGCACAGCGAAGATGAGATGGGCATCAGGAAAGGTCCATGGACTGTTGAAGAGAACACCAATCTCATCAATTATATTGCCACCAATGGCAAAGGTTGCTGGAATTCCGTTGCTTACTGTACAGGCATGTACTCTGTTTTACTGTACCATATTCCCTTCTGTATGATTGACCAAGTAGCTTACAGGGTTCAAATGACTATTGAATATCATTCCCTTAGGAGAACCCATTTCATTTGTGACATTTACAATTATGATGCTAACAGCAAAAAGCAGAGAAGCCAAATTCATCATAGTAACTGATTATAAATCTCTTAATCCCAATCAAATAAAGTGAAAATTTTTATTACTTCACAGGATTCAATCTAAAACTAGATATTGGCCTGAAAAATTATCAAGCAGCTTCATTGTTGTAATAGCGGAAAATAGATCAAAGCACGAAAACAGTAATATATTCAGACAACAAATAAATACAAGAAAGGGTGCAACCTAAGTATTGTTTTCATCCCACAAGAATTCATCAGACATGAGCTGCTTATATCTAAACCAATTTAAGAACCCAGTTCGACCACCATTTGTGGTTTAAGAATCAAAGCAACTACAGATCATAAAGAGCATTTCATTCACAGGGTCTACTTCGTGAACTAGGCTAGTCCCTGGTCAAGCACTCTGTTTTTTATGGTTAGAAGTCAACATAGGTATGGGCTGTTTCCATTTGGCCATTTTCTACCTTTCGGAACATGTCTTTTCCACTTGTCCAGAAGAGATCCAACTCAGTGACACATCGTCCATCGGCTAGCCTAGTCATCTCCGAATACATAGAGCTATAACATACTTAGACATCAAGGACCAAAACTAAGCAGTTTTGCAATATATAAGGACAGATTTTTTGAAAAATAAACTAGAGAGACCAAATTGCAAACCCAAGTAATATATAGCGACCAAATTTTCCCCAAAAATTTCAAATGTCAGCATGTATTCATAAGTTATAGCTGTCCCCCTTTGTCCTGCATCATCACAAGTCACAATCACAAACCGACAACCAAATTATTATATCAGATAGATATTTTCCCTTCTTCCATCCCAGTACAGGATACTAAGGCAAAGCCTTCAATTCCCAGATGGTCAAGATTCTATACCATATGTTGAGATGAGCCAGTCAAAACTAATAAATAATTAGTCATCCAGAAGCATACTGACTTTTAATGTTTTTGGGCTAAATAAGGATTAGATCCCAGGAGGATCTAACCTGTGTAAAGGTCAGGTGAAGAAATAGGTACAAATTGAGAAATAGCTTAGCAGCTAACAACCTATTAACAGAACAGCCTTACAAATGGTTAGGCATGCATAATGCATCATATCATTTCTCATAGTGGCAAATTTAATAAATAAAACCTCTAACTGAAAGAGAAAAGCATATTGTTCTTTGAAAGATATAACAGAAATTCAGGAAGAGAAAATCATGTTTAAATGCCCCCATCAGCTTTTCAAGCTCCATTGGTAATCCAAAACCACCGAGAGCCATCTATCTTAAAAAATAGGCATCTATCTCGGAGTAGTATCAGTAGATGGAAAAAGAGACATCTATCCCCAAAAATACATTTGACGTGTAAATTAAATGAGAGTTCTGACAACCACTGAGGGAGAGATAGAACCATGTGAATATATCAGGTAATTTGATGAGACTAATCTCTGGCATGAGCATGGTGCCTGGCCCAAGGTTGATGAGCATGCTAGTTCTAAGTGATGGACTGATGGTACTGTGTGATAAAAAACCATAAGTTTAGAAGGCTATTTCGAGATTTTGCTTATATATTGCTATTGAGAAATTATCTTTATACACTGATATTTAATATCTTTGTTATGCTCCAACTTACTTAGACCAAAATAGGGTGCATATTTCTTGACAACCTCCATATCAATTATGCTCCCTTGCAGCTTGCTAATTGTAGCTACCTATTAGTTGAGATGGGTTCTCTTTGTGGAGAAGGGTGGAGGAAGGCAAAGCAAAAGGAGGAAGGGTAAAAGAAAAAGAAAAGGACCTGAATCTTGTTGACAGCAGACCTATCACGATACAAAAGCACCCGCATGCACTTTTCCAGCAACTTGACACCTTCTTCAAAGGTCAAATTTTCATTCCATTCATCACGAAGAATTGGCCTTGCAAGATGGTTTCCAAGCCCAGTTGCCACATGGGTGTCTTCGAAATTAATGCCAATCATGTTAACCTGGATATAATTCATAGGTACGAAAACTGAGTAAAATCTAAATATTGCAGTAACTCACATTGGAGTCAAATAAAAAGATAAACAAAGGCATACCATGCCAAGGTACTTCTGCCCGTTTTTCACCCCACCAAGTACAAGCGAGTTCCAGAATGGATTGAATTTGTTACGCCTATTATACATGACACGAGTCAAGTAGTTGTGTACCTCCTTAGGACCTAGAGAATTCCCATCATCCCACATGTTGTCATAAAGGCTGCAGCAGTCAAAACCCAAAACCATCAATTACATGGAAATGTTAGAGCTAACTGATCTAAAAAGCATGTGTAATAAAATAAATAAGCCACGCCGACCAATGGGAAGAGTTGCACATGCACAGTTTTAACTCAGCAGCTCCCTATCCTTTTCTCATGTGTAATAATTAGGGCTTACATAAGCTCATCAAGGTAGCGTAGAATCTCCTGAAAATCACTGATTTCCCCGCTGGCACCAAGAAGAGTATGCTTTCCAATAGGCTTCAAACGCTCAATACTCTTGTATCGCAGGGTAGACCCATAGGAACCTGTCGTAGTTGATACATCATTAGCATAAGATACAAAGTGAAGCCCTTATTGTAAAAATTTAACTCCATAGAGCTGAACATATTTATGATCAGAAGTTCGGAATAGTCACAATTTATGTCTCAGAAAAATCCAGAAAAACATTAGAATCAGGTTCAGATGCCATATAACACCATGTATGAAGATGGAAAACAAGTAATAGTACAGCTAATTAAAGGGAGCAATCTTCACTTTTATCAGCAATATCTCAGGGAAAGTGTCCACAAAAAGTTATATAAACTGCCAGAACCAAAGTACAACAATCAACAAGAAGGCATATATTTTATTGTCCCTGAAGTACACAACTTAGTTTCTTTAGGAAAAATAATTGAGATATACAATCCCATCAAGCTGAAGTTGACTCAAATTAATCCCATGTCCTCCTATTTGAGGATGACGAAAAAACTCTCATGCTCAGATTTTCCGCAGTAAAGTATTAATTAAAATGTTCGAGTATACAATGAAGATGCAATATACTATAAATGAACACACAACGAAGATTGGAGTTGCAACTGACCTCCCATGTCAGCAGCCATAAGAATCCCATCTTTGTATTTGATGGCAACCACCGATGATCCGGTTACATAAGGGTAGCTAACAATGAAAATAAAATCAAAGGTCGCCATTAAATCTTCATAATGAAACAAAAATTTATGACTTCATAATTTAGAGTCAAATTGAGAATCCACTACTCTGGTTCAGCGCTGCGCAAACCCTAAAATCCGTATATCATAGAGGTATGTGGAAGACAGACAGAGAGGACATACAGAGTTCTCTCTGATTCAGCAACAGAGCTCATAATGCTCGAGGTTATTTGTATCGTACAAGTGCAGGGAAGATCGCGGGTTCTCCTTTCAAACGAAGCTCCGGTGCCACTAGCTTTTTCTTTTTCTTGAAGTCACATTCGGATGATGCTAGCTTTCACAAGTCGTGTCCTTTGCGCCCTTGTTCAAGAAAACAGCCTAGGGAATAAATAAAACAAACAAAAACAAAAAGTTAAAAAAAAAAAACAAAAAACCTAAGTTGTCCAATAATTATATAATTTTTAATAATAGCTAAAATATAATAAATTGAGCAAAAACATATTTTGGTCTCCCACTCATTACCCTTTATCCTTTTAGTCCCTTTTTATTTTAATCTTCTACTTTTCTCTTAGTTAACCATTTTAATCCGCCCATTTAACTAAGAGAACCCTAATGATGTGACATATTAGCTACTTATGTGAAAGAAATAAGTGCCACGTGGATGTCAAGTTGACTCTCCACATAACATTACCTTCAAAACTCTTTGTTTTAGCTTTTAACTTATGGCTAATGAAAACGTCATTATCTCTCTTGCGAAAACTGTGCATTGTTCCTTACGTGTTCTCTTTGGCAGGACAGTGGGTTCTCTATTTCCTAATGCCAACTCCATCGATGGTGCTAGACAACGAGGTATGAAGATGTGCCTGGAATTAGGTCTCTCTCCATTATTGTGCTTGGTGCTTTTGGTGATCTAGCTAAGAAGAAGCCTTTTTCCTGCACTTTTTCACCTATATCGTTAGGTTTGATGTCCTTCAATTTATGTAAGATGAGAAAAAAAAAATTAACCATTTTGATTAGTTGTGATATAAAACTATGGCAAATAACAAAAGAAGGATGTAATATAGATGATCATGCTATTGATGGATTAAAGGAAAAGCTGCAATGGAAAGTATCTTAAGGCATTATGATTCTTATCAGGCTCTAGTTGAAACCTTTATGACTATTCATATTGTGATATTGTCTACTTGCTTATTGTCTAACATTAAGTTTTTACTCCAAACTCTTTCTATTAAAAGAAAAAAGAGTATATTTACTCCTAAATTCTTTTTCATGGAGTATTAACAAATTTTTCTAAAAGCCTTTTGTTTCTCTTCAACAAACCAATTTTAACTTTTCAGAATTTTGTTGGATTTATTTGTAGGGATTCTTATCATTATATGAAGTTCATATTTTTGGTTATGCAAGGGCAAACATACCTAATGATGAATTGAGAAATCACTTGAGTGGGTGAGATAATCTATTTTAAAACTTATGTTCTTTTCCCCTTGATTTCCATAATAAGTAAAAATATTTTCTATAGAAATTGGTTACTTTCACATGATTGAAAATTGTCCCATTTTCATTTTTGTTACTTTTATTATCATCATTTTCTTTTTTTCTTTTTTTATATTTAGCCCCCTTTTCATCTTTTGACTTAAAAACCCACCTCCCCATAATTTCCAACATGTCTTTTTTTTGTTACCATTCCCAGAGGAAAGCAAAGTGCTAAAAAAAACAAAAATAATAATTAAAACAATTTAATAATGCAGTCATAAAAGCACAAGACTTAATGTTGCAAGTCAAAGAAACCACACTTCCCAATTTAATGCGAGGTAAGTACCATGAGTGAGTATTAAACCAAGGGGTCCAATGGTTATGAAGCATAATCCGTAAATGGTATTATTCTCATTTCATTTTTGTTAAACCAATTCCTTTATTTAATGCCTCTTCCCTTTCATTTAACAACAACACATATTATCGTCAAAAATTAAAAAAAAAATGAAAGGAGAAAAAATAAAAAATGAAATAGAATGAAATAAAATAAATAAATAAAATTAAAAAGGGAAAAAACAACCACATTTAGGCTTTAAGTTTGCCAAGACATGTCACCAACTGTGTAGATGTCCTTCATACAATAATCACACAATGATCATTTGATAATCCAACCACGTGAACTAAAACCTAAATCAGCCAACAAGCCATGATGTCTTAATCACTTTGTTCTCTTGTCATACATAACAAAATAGATCTCAGCACTACTAACCATCTTATCAAAGCTCACAACAAAGATAATGACGATGTCTTCACTCCTACTGATTGGCCATGAACATGATAAAAGTAAAAATAATATATATATATATATATATATAACATCAGCGTCTCCTCCTAGCATACAATTAGTCCTAAATAAAATCCTACAACATCTAGAGACCAAATCACTAATTATCATTCTATAAATTAGGCACGACAAAATCGCCAAGTATGTAGTTGTTGAAAAAACCCTAAGCATTAATAATAAAATAAAATCTCATACCTATTAGGTCCCAAAAAAGAAAATTAAGCAAAAGACTTAACCTCAAATCAGTTCACAAAGATTAGGACAGAAGAATATGGATGCAGGTGATCCAACACAAAAAGAAACATAGTAATGGTTTAGAGACATACCTAAACACTTAAAGACAATGTCAACACCCTTGCTTGTTCAAGCCTTTTCAGTCGTGCTCTCTCTCATTTGTTCTATTCTTCAATCATGAAACAGGTGTCTTGATTCAAACCCTCATTTCCATTCCTTCTCTTTTATATCCTTTTCACTAAAGAAATATGAGAGTTTCATGTTCAGTTAGTCTCTCTTCTTAGCTCAATGTCTCCTTTATTTTTCTGTTTCAACCTCCAAGTTCTTCAGTGAACTTATTTTTTCCTTCAATCTTTAGCCCTCACTCAATCCGAATCACCTACACTCATATTCTCTGCATTTCTTTCATCTCATACCATCCTCTCTTTCATCATTCTCTACCTCTCAACTCTATCTCGTGCCCTATACTGTTCCATTCTTCTTATTCCATAATTTTCTTCGACTCCATTCCCATTGTTGCTCCATGTCCTATAGTCTCTATTCTTTAATCTTTAAAATAAGGGTCTTAGCTTCCCATTTGCTTCTCCTTTGGTTCTTTCCCTCTGGCTCTCTCCTTTCACATTTGTCATTTCTACCTACTATGTCTCTGTCTTACTCTTTCTCTCTCTCAATCGACACACCCCACGAGCTCTCTCTTGCTCTCTCTTCACCGTTCTCTTCTCCTCCCTCCACATTTTTATGTAAAGCTCTCACTGAAGATTCTCTTCTGATTGTTCAATTGTTAATTTTCTCCTTTTTTTTTTTTCATTTTAGATCAAATATGTAAGTGGATCTTATGACTCTGAGGATGATTTGTGCTTCTTAGATAAAGAGATTTTAAAGAATGAATCTTTAAAAAATAATGTACAGGATTCATCTTGAAGGCTTTTTTATCTTGCACTTCCCATTTCAGTATATCTTTCTGTTTGTAAGATGATCAAGACTTGTTGCATAAATAAACGTGAGATTTTACTATATAAGGTTTTTTAATGTAATTTTTACATTTGTTTGCAAATGTTTTTGAAAGGATCACTAGCTGGTGACATAAAGAAAACTTTGTCTGCCCTAGCTTAACTTTGGGAGAAATGCTTTATCAGACAATTGTCTAGGCTACATTTAAGATCTTCTTGGTACTTTTTAATTAAAATGCATATTGATTAATTGTCTATTATCTATATATTTTTATATGATACCTAGAACCAAAATTGAAGTTACCCTAACACATTATGCTCTCCATGCAGATTGAATACAGGTTACAAAAAGACCGGAAGACAGAGGACGTTGATGGAGTCAAAGCACAATCATGAACAAGTGATAAAGACATAGTTAGTGAACATCTATAAAGTCCGTCCAAAATCATACCTTGTCATCCAGTCACCTTCGATAGAGTCAATGCTGGGAAACAAAGAACCCATCGTTTAACCAGAAAGAACACACAAAGAATAACACGTCATCTTTCAGAAAGGAAAGAATGACGTTTTTACAAGCCACAGGTCGAATGCTGAAGCACAAAGGGGTTACGAGGGTTGTATTATGTGGAGGGTTGACCTAGCATCCACGTAGCACTTGTTTTTTCTACATAGGCAGCCAACGTGCCATATCATCAGAGTTCTCTTAGTCAGCAGACAAAAGGATTAAAATGGTTAATTAAGGAAAAAGTGAAAGACTAAAATAAAAATTATGATAAGTAAGGGACTAACACGAAAAAAGGGCAATAAATAAGGGGACCAAAATAGGTTTTTTCTCATAATAAATGTGTATTTTTTTATAATAAGATAATAAGTATGAAATTAAAATTTTACATGATGTATGTAGTTTATTGAGCATAACTTTTTAAAGATGTTTTGGCATCAAGCATATTTGCAACTACATAATCTAATGATAATAATTTCGACTCCGTTTATTATAAATAAAGTAGGCTCCATTTAACATAAGAGTTCCGTTGATTAATGAAAAGTTTCAGTTGATTAAACCCTCAATGCGATGGCTCTACATCTTTTTAATACATGTATTGAGAACTTTTTGAAGTGCATAAATTTTTTGTAATTAAAGAAAAAATATGAAGAAATTGATTAATAAATTAATTAATTATTCTTAAATTGGAAAATTTTCAAATTTTGAGAATTTTTAAAATTAATAAATCTTTGTTGTCAATGAGAAAAATTATGAAATAAATAAATAATTAATTAAATGCCTCTTAAATCAAAATTATTCAAAGTTTAAGAAATTATTAGAGTAAATAAGAAAATTAATAAATTAATTAAATACCTTTTAAATCAAAAATATTTTGAAGTTCGAACAACTGTTAGAGTAAACAAAAAAATAATGAATTAATTAATTAACTCTCCTTTAAACTTTATAATAAAAGATTATAAATATAACTTCACATGATCCAAAATTAAAACAAGAGAAAATAATATATGATTGAATAATTCATTCAACGATTTATATTGTTCAAAGTCAAATATGATTCAATCAGTTTTTGGTATTTTAGAGTTTTCCAAAAAGAGCAATAATGAGAACTATTTTGTACTTTAAGATATTTTATGATAGTGCACTCTAAATGAATCTAATAATTTAAAATGTATTGATATATAATAATACAAATTAATATTTTCTAAGGCCCATGCAATGTGCGAACAAATAAACTAGTTTGTCCTAAAAAGATCCACATCCATTCTTATATAAATGAGGACAAAAAAGGCAAATTGTTGTTATATATAGATTGTTGGATGAAAATCCAATTACATAAACTTTTTTAACATTAATAGCATATGGTCATGTTTTTAATTAATTATTAATCAATTTGAATAATTAAATACTCATTGATGGTGTAAAACTCACAATTTACCTCTTTAGTTCCCATTTAGACTAGAGAGGCTATGTTCTCATCCTAATGTGCTTTACTTTGGCTCATTTCAAATAGTAGGTCAATTGTTGACCAAATATAAGATTAAATTTAATTATTTAATTTTATTCTTGATAAAAAAATATTTAATTTCATTTGAGCTTTATGATGAATCATAACTATTTGTCAACTTTAATACTTTGCCTTGCAACTATATTCTATTCTTTTACTAAATTAACTTTTATAATGTTATATCAAACTATAAATATAATTTCCTAAAATGATTAGGCTACATTTCATAATCATTAGGAATGAGAATGGGAAAAGAAATGAGAAAGGGAATAAAAATGGGTTAAAATGGAAAGAAAAGTTTTGGTCATACAACATATTTGGTATGTTGAGAATGGAAATGGAAATGGAGTTGATAAGTTTGTTTGGTATGAATATCATAGAGATAATGATGGAATTAGAATGATAATGATGCTTAAAGATTGAAATACCCCTCGCTCAAATATTTCTATTATTTTATTAACTATGATTTTTCTCTTCATAACCTCACTCAACATGACTTAGAACACGACAAATACAGAGATTAGAGAATCAAGGAAACCAGAGAACAGAGAAAATCATATAACAAAGGAATTTAAGAAAGGAAAAATCAAACACTCCCTATAAAGAATATCAAAGAGGATATAGAAGAAACAAACTCATTTAGGTGTAAACGAATGCAAGCTGCTCCAATAACAAAAGGTGCTTTCCAAATCTCAGTGCATTTTTCCCTCTTTGTCTTTATCTTTCACTGTGCTTTTTCCAAATAGATGTGCATGGTAAAGAAAAGTAGGGCTAATTTCATAATCCATGCCTTTATTGTAGTGGAAAGTCATACAATTCCTTTTATGGAAATCTCTTTCCTAGTATGGAAGGGAAACTCTCTTTCCAATCTACCAAATGTGCTTTTCAGTTTTTCACTCATCCTTTCCTTCGTGGATGACCTACTTTCACATGTAACGAAATACCATTAGTTTCATTAATTGGAATTGAAATAAAATTAAATTTTTGTGAGGTTAACTATCATTGAATGAATAACCCAAATCTCCTGTTAAAGTGGTAAAAAGTATGATATGATGATAAGTTTGAAAAATATTGGAATGAAATTTATGACATAATGGATGCTGCTGTTTTGGATTGTAAATATATCATTCTACTTATACTTATTACTTTCATACAAATTAAGTTAATAAAAATTATTAAGTATGTTGTGATTTAAGTCTTGGTATAAACTAAATTCACTTGGACAAAATGATGATGCATTTTGTAAATGATCAGAGCCTCTAACATGTTTGTGAATCCTCATTAATGAAACATATGTCCAAATTGATAAAAAAAAAAAAGCATACAAACATGAATTTTGTTGCATGATCATCTTTGTTGATGACTCATACTTAGAAAAAAAGGGATTTGCATAATCAAAATAAATCCTTATTTATTTATAAGATATACATAATAAGATAATTACAAAATAATGTACTTCTCTAGTAGTTACTATGTTAAGATCCAAGAATTATTTGGCCAAAAAAATTTTAAAACTAAGATGTGTGCACTTACCTGGATGAAGATCACAGTGGCTGGCAGTGTTTAGTGGGCGACTGGATGGCGACAAGGCAGGTAATAGACAAGTTTTTTATTTTGACACTATAATGAAACGATTCCATGCCCACAGGTGGAGCAATGTTAGGTAACCACCAATCTCTTTGTTCATGTACTCGACGGCATTACACATCTCTCTATATAGGAGTGTAAGGACTGCAGACCCCTAACCATATTAACTTACGTCTTCAAAGTCCTAGATAAGTGTTAAATACATAAGGGAGACTCTATGGCTTGTTCCATCTAGCATCAAATACCCTTTAAGTAGACGCAAGATATATGCACGAGCATAAGATCGAACAGTTTCATTGTTAGTGTCATCCTCCAAATGATTAAAAGTGACAGTTAGCCATGTTTAGCCTTTGTTTGTCAAAATACTCTAGTGGTGGTGTGACTCCAAATAAAAACTGGCATAACTGTGGCCAGGGAAACACAATGTGGCTAATAACTAGCATGATAGGCCTAGTTTTTTTTACAACATCCTCCAATGTGATAGTGCACTCACCTTCAATCATATGGAAAGTATGCGTTTTAGGGCACCATATCTCATTGAGAGTAGACATAAGTGGTGCATTGTAGTCAAATGTTATAAGTCTAGACACACCATAAAACTCACTCTGCATCAGGTAGGGAATAATAACTAATGGAAGGTCAAATAGCCTATCAGCTTGCATAACTACACCATTATTCAAGCTTGTTTAAGGTAATGACAAACTCATAATATAAACTAGGATTTAAATGCTATACCATTACCATTCACCTTGGTAACATGGCATACGATTTTTCCCAATTACTAAGTGTTGCTGCAACTGCCTGATACTTCCCCTTCCATGCCTTCTTGTATGACACAGTGTAACTAAAGATTAAGTGCACTTGCTCTATAACTTGTCAGATTGGAAACCCTGATTGCACTACTAATTATTAACACAATGAAAGATGATATAACATCAGAGTCCAACTTTGGATGGTCTTGGGATGATGTTGTTGATCGATAGCTATGCGAGCCATTATATTTCATGATCTCTTACTAGTTTTCAATGGGCTTGTAACACACTCTTGCCCTTCAATTCCACTAACCCCCATACTCGATGCACTTATATTCTTCATACTTTGCATAAGAGTAAAACACTCTAAATGTGTGATAAGTCTAGATCGAGTAAATATTAATTGTGCGCCTCAGCGCCTTTTTGTCATTGAACCACATTCCTATGGATAACTCTTAGCAATCATTCATATTTGAATTCACCTTATCTTCATCGCTCCCTGTTGACATGTTAACTTATTCAAAGAAAATTGTTGCTAGATTAACATATTGGTTCCCACAATCATTATTGGTATCAGCCTCACCTCTTTCTTTTTGATCATCCTCATCATCACCCTTGGGAATATCATATAACCTAATAGACGGAGCATCATATTCATCCTCTTATTCAAACTCATCCATTATATCCTTTGTCACAGTTGGAAGAGAAGGGGGTGGATCAGAAGCATTAAGTTAACTAGAAGAACTTAGTTGCAAGGAGTATCTAACTTGAGAGATCACATACTGTTACGCATATGAGGGCAGGGGTGTGCATGCGTGGATATCTATAGGGTTTAACTACGAGCAATATGGTTGATCGCCTGTTCCCCTCAATTGATTCACCATTGGGACTGTGTATGGCACATACTCTACCACCGACTATCTTTTCATGTATATGTCCAACTCCACCTCTTTAATGTGAGCATACAACTCTACTGAATTTAATTGTTTTAGGAACCTTGCCTTTTATTTCCCACATAAATTGCATATCATCATCATCTCGTGGCTTACAAAGCCGATATCATGTTGGATAAAGTAACACTGGATGTCTGTACACTAATTATGACACAAACTGATTCAGACCTAGTTGTATCTTTCGTGTTATAGCATGTTTCTATTCATCTAATGTGATGTCTTTGTCTACCCTCATTGCATCAGCCATCTCGCACACGAAGTTCGCACCCTCGTCAATATTAACTATCTCCCCTTTTGCATATATCATAATAATTTTCTTTTGATTGTTCATTTTAAATCTTACACTATAGTAAATGTTAAAATGTTAGAATTCTTAAAATTTTAAAATTTCTCCAAATTCATCCCACATAGTCATATGAACATATGCTTTATGCTCATAATTTCATTGTTTAAAATTCAAAATACCCTAAAAACAAATTATTTCAATTTCACTATTTCACAATTTTCCTTCCACTTCTTGAAGTTTTGGAATTAATTATAATGTTTTTTCTTCATTACAACTCTTTATGAACATATATCTTGATCACAAAAACTCCCTTTTGTTCACCTTACTTTCCATAGTAACCAATTTATTAATTACTTATACCATTATTTATTTTAAATTCTGTTGAATTTATAATTAATTCTTTTTCACTATTTTTTTAATTCCTTAAACTTTTCATTTAATAACAATTCCATTTTTTCCCACTAACCTTATAATCCCATCTTTTTTGTTTTTATAGGTCCTAGTAGTTTTTTTCCCCCTTTTAATAACAAAAATTCATTTTCTACTTACATCAATTTTCATAGTAACCAATTTATTAATTACTTTTAGCATTATTTATTTTAGATTTCTTTGAATTTATAATTAATTATATTTTCACTATTTTTTAATTCCTCAACCTTCTCATTTAATAATAATTTCATTTTTTTTCCACTAACCTCATAATCTCTTCTTTTTTGCTTTTACGGGTCCTACAAGTTTTTATTCTATTTCAATAACAAAAATTTATTTTCTAGTAATATTAATTTCCATACTAACCAATTTACAGATTACTTATACCATTTATTATTTTAAATGTCTATGAATTTATAATTAATTCTATTTTCACTACTTTTTTTAATATCCTTTACCTTTTCATACATAATAATTTCATTTTTCTACTAACCTATAATCTCATCTTGTTTTTAATGGTCCTTGAAGTTTTTTTTTTTTTTAATTTCCAATCTCTACCAAAGTAATCAATTACTAATACCTTTGTTTATATTATAATGCCAACATTTTCTAATTAATTCTAACATGATTAAATTTTTTTCTATAATTTTATTAAATATTTTTACTCCTTACTTTTTTCCATTCAATAATATTTTTGCTATCCTTTTTTAAACCCATAATCATCAATTATTACTAATACCATTATTTTTATTACAATGTCCCCAAATTATTAAGATAAACACATAAAAAGTCTTAATTTTAAGCATATCATGTCAACTAAAAAATAATTCTCTGATGCTAAGTAATTGGTTCCAAGTTCAACGCATAAAAAGGATACTTGCATAAGTATTTTGATCTATTGGGTATCAGTTATAAACATTAGAGTATAAAAAATAAAAGTGCACATTATTGATAAATTGCATGTTATTTCGTACAAGCAAGAATGAAGCAAATTTTGTTTCCATTGCCACACAAATTATGATTTATTAGCTAAGTTACCATTTTTTTAATACATAACTTTACATACAATAATTTTTTTAAAATATGTTTACCTCATGCAATAATATAAGTTACAAAATAGATCAAAACAAAGTTCTTTTTCCACACAAAAATATAAAAGCAAAAAAACAAAACTTACTTAACCAACACCAGATGATCTTGTACTTAAGACAAATAAGAAGGAACACTACACTAATCTTGGTGGAAGAAGGAAAAGGAAGCATGCCACAAAATAAAAGTATTAGAAGATGGTAGAAGAAAATAAAGTATTAGAAAACGGTAGAGGAAATGAAGATGGCAAAAGAATTAAAAAGAAGCAGATCTTCTTATATGGCATGAGGGGACCTTTTTTTCTTCCCATTGGTGATGGATGTTTGATGTTATAGCTTCCCAGGAGTCTAACAAGATAGCACATTGATCACATGATGCAAAACTACATGATTAGTGTGTTAATTTTCACTAATCATGTAGAGTCAAACAACATGATTAGTATATCAAATTTTTTATTGCATTGTCTATCCACACATAATTTTTTTTTAGGTGCTTGTTACGTGATATCAAACCACGCAACTGCTATACAACCATAGCATGTAGTTTGGGACTCAGATTCCCTCCTGTAAGGAGCCTCTTGTAGGTTTCTCTTGTAATTTCTCTCAGTCATTCAATTCATCTTGCGGTTTCTGTCGCTCTACATCGCTTTTTTTTTTTTTAGTTAAAGCTGCAGCTAAAAACGACACCGTTTTGTGTCAAATATGTTGTTTTTCTTTTTAGCGTAGGGTTTACCATAAGAAACGATCATCTTCCTTCTTCAGTTACGTTTCCCTTCGACTTGACTCTGTGCGCATGTGGGTAAGGTGAAGGGTGTTGCTCTATTACCTCCAACACCATCTTCACCAACTGATCTCTTTGATGCAGCCATATTCAGCGACAAATTGTCTTCCCCTCTTTGATGCAACTGATCTATATCGTGTTAGGGATTTGGCCAATTGAAGGTGCATTTTTTATAACAAAATTACTTCGATAATTTTACTTCAGTAATGGCCGATTGAAGGTTACTGAGTGTGGTTTAATAGTGGTCTGTGTATATTACTTCGGTAATGGTTATTGTTTCTCCTAGATGGCTTTAGGGTTTAGGCAGTGGAAACCTACATCTCTGATATCCATATCTTATTTAATAATGATCTGTGTATTGCTTCAAGTAATGCTTATTTTTTCCTCCTAGATGGCTTAGAATGATGACACTGGAAACCTATATCTTTGAGATCCATATATGGTTTAATAGTGATATGTGTATTAGTTCGCTAATGCTTATTTTCTCTTAGATGGCTTAGAATGATGACACTGGAAACCTACATCTCTGATATCCATATCTGGTTTAATTATGGTCTGTGTATTACTTTGGTAATTGGTTGCATTGGTGATGAAAAATCTAAGGTAAAGCCTATTTTAAAATTGCCATTTTCCTTGTCATTTTAAACTTACATTGTGTGATTATTGTATCAAATGGAGTAGACTGTTACAACATAATGGATTTGAGATGGAAGATTGAATAGTTCACAAGAATAAATCCCAGTGTCTCTGATTGCTTCTTTCTATGTAAAAACTAGTACTGTTACCATAGTGCTCAAGAACAAATTATGCCAGGTAAATTTTTTTTCCTTCATTCACATTACTTTATTTTCTATATTTCCTTTCACATTATTGTAGCACAATCACTAGTATTAACAGTGATAGTTGAACATAACATATCAACTTAGACCATTGGATTGAATATTGACATGTAGTCCACTATATATGGTGTGAGTAAAGTACTCAATTAATGTAGTGCTTCTGGTTTGTTAATTTTTGTTCAACTTTGGTGCATAGAGGAAAAAGGTTCAGTCTTTGTTACAATGTTTAACCTTCTTCTTATACTATTAGTGGCAATTCTTTCATACTTGGTCCTTGGTGAGAAACTTCATTTAGGATGGTAAGTAACCCTTTCTTCATTTCTTTTCTTCTAATCTTATACTTTTGATTATAGTTTAATTAGCCTTTAAGCTCTCATGGTAATACTCTTGATTGTAGTTTAATTAGCCTTCTTTTCATGAACATTGAAAAAGTAATAGACATCATTGAAAAGTAGTGGACATGCTAATAAGTTGATAATGGCTTTTCTTTTTCTAATACCCTTTACAAATATATACATCTGAAATTTATTTGAAATGACTAATGTTGAATATGTGCCTGAGAAGGAAAAATGGAAAATATAATCCACATAAGTAAATACCAACATTGAAGCATGAAAATCTAAGGTTGTCATCAACTCTGAAGGATAATGAAATACTTCTTTGGAATTTACTTCCCAAATGCATAGTGTTATAATTGAAATAGTCATTTTTTTTTCTTCACTTCTGATTTTAGAATGTGTTGTATAGTTGTCTGTTACACTATTTTTACAAAGAAATGTATTGTATACCTAAGGTTGAAAGAATGCAAAAGGAAAGTTTTATCAAACATGTAGAAAATTGAACTTGAGAAGTTCTCTGTCGAAGTCTACCTTTAGTCACTATTACATGAGTACACTGAACAGTTGCATAATATAATTTGTGATAACACGATTCAATAATGCTTATAATATGCACTTGTATCCTGATTGCTTATCACTGAGTCAAATCATCTTAGGTTTACCATATTGGTAAAAGAAATGTGCTTTAGAACAAATCCAACCCCAACAGATATATGTGCAAAGTTAAAATTTTTTTTTAAGATAAGATATAGTTCTCTTTTGGAGTCAACCTCTTGTCACTATTACATGAGTACACTAGAGAATTGTATAATATAATCAGTGATAACATAATTCAATAATGCTTTTAATATGCACCTGTATCCTGATTGCTTATCACTGTCACATCATTTTAGGTTTACTGTATTGCTAATGACAATGTTATGATGATTAATTAATAACAATTATAAAAACTTGTTCCAGGTATTAAGGGTGACCAATTATGCCACTGATGCAAAAAAGTCTGAACTGCCTTGGGCCTTGGCTAGACCTTCAAGCAAAGGAGCCTCTAAACCAGATTTGAGGAGAAACATCAATATGAAATATAGAGTTTATGAGCTTAATGAACCTCCTTCCCGACTTCTTGGTATTCATTCACTACTTCCCTTGCCAAGAGGTGATTTGTTGATTTTTATAAAACAAAATCTAGTTTTTGAGTGCAACTTGTCCAGCTAACTAATGTTTGCATTAGGTGTTGCATTCCATATTTCTATTTCTTACGTGGTTTTTGCTTGTTTGTGGGGGTGATGTTCTCATTCAGCATAGACACATTGCTTTAAGTTGGTTATGCTTAACAAGTCTTGTTTATAATGGAATTCCTTCTGAAAACCAAAGGGGTTTTGTTTTAACTACAATGAATCAGCAACATAATTCCCTTTAACCAATTCTGGAAATTTGACAGACCTAGATGTGCTTTTATGAACAGTTACTAAAAAAATTAGTTTGCAGCGATGTTTTTGTTGTCTACAAAACTTAGTCACTTTTACATTAGTATTGGTGACCACTCATTCCCTTCTTTCTCTTTGTCTCTTGAAAGCCATTAGAATATAAGGAACTATTGATGCATGGAAGCGATTCTTTGTCCTACTGAGGTCATTTTTCTATCATTTATTCCTTGCAAAAGATATTTATTATATTTTTACATATTTGATATTGATTTTAAAAAATTCTGCAAAACTAGTATGTATGATTGGGTAACAGGAACCTTAACTTTATATATGTTTTCTTAATTCACTGCCTTAAATGATCGAATATGCTCTTATTGCCCCTCTGAATTGTCATGTATTTGATTTTTTTGTCCTTTCTAAACTCTATTTGATCATACTTTCCTTAGACTGGTCATTTGTCTATTTATGATGTTCATTTCGCCAACTTATTTAGACATAAGCAGTTGAGACTGCACTTTCTATTCTTGTAAATAAGAGATAAAAAGACGTCCTCTTACAAAAAATGTGATGGCAAAGACAGTTGTTGCGGTTGCTGCCACCAACTCTACAGGGGAGAAAACTAAACTTAACCATGACAACAGTGCTTTATGAAATTGCAAATGCTGATTTTTACCATATTGCTATGTTTGTACTGATTGGTTTAATATTGCTTGGGTTGTATAGTTGTCTATTACCCTATGTTTACAAAGATATCTATTATATACCTAAGGTTGAAAGAATGCAAAAGGAAAGCTTTATCAAACATGTAGAAATCTGAACTCGACCATGACAACAGTGCTTTGTGAAATTACAAAATTTGATCTTGACCATTGCTATGTTTGAATTAATTGGTTTAAGTTTACTTGGGTTGTATAGTTTTCTGTTACATTATTTTTACAAAGATATCTATTGTATACCTAAGGTTGAAAGAATGCAAAAGGAAAGCTTTATCAAGTATGTAGAAATCTGAACTTGACCATGACAACAGTGCTTTATGAAATTGCAAAATCTGATCTTGACCATTGCTATGTCTAAATTGATTGGTTTAAGTTTGCTTAGGTTGTATAATTGTTTGTTACACTATTTTTACAAAGATATCTATTGTATACCTAAGGTTGAAAGAATGCAAAAAAAAAAAAAAAGAGAAGTTTTATCGAACATGTAGAAATCTGAACTTGACCATGACAACAATGCTTTGTGAAATTGCAAAATCTGATCTTGACCATTGCTATGTCTGAACTGATTGGTTTAACTTTGCTGATTAGGTGTATAAAGAGGCATGAAAGAACCAAAGCAAATTGAAGACACATGAAGGAACTAAATCATTTTAGAGACATATAAAGCAACCAAGGCAGCATGAAGCAAGAAGAATACAAATAAAATCAAT
Source organism: Delonix regia (assembly GCA_037074485.1). Classification (NCBI taxonomy): domain Eukaryota; kingdom Viridiplantae; phylum Streptophyta; class Magnoliopsida; order Fabales; family Fabaceae; genus Delonix; species Delonix regia. The sequence continues at coordinate 12,169,059 of CM073455.1, forward strand.
TGAAGCAGATTAAAGACACATAAAACAACCACAAACACATTAAGCAACCAATGCAAAGAGATAAATTCAATAGTAGAATAGGAATGTTCTAAATAATGTTGTAATTATTATTTAATTGTAATATAGTGTAAGTTGTTGTAAATAGGTGTATGAAGAGATTCTGTTGTAATGACACTATTGTAAAGGAGATTCTGTTGTAATGACATTGTTGTATTTCACCTTTCAGTAATAATATAAAAAAGTTCTTTGTTTGTTTCCTAATTTACATAATCTTTATAGTTACTCATAATCCCCAAAAAACACATTGGCTAAGAACTTCTATTATATATAGGTGCGTACAAAGAATAAAAAATTGTGTGCTAAACTTGCCAAAAATATAGGAAGGAACTCAACTAAAAAATGTAATCACTTACAAAGACCAAAAAAATAAGTGTTACGCTTGCCAAAAGACTTGCAATTGCACATGTATTCCTAGACATCGTGATTCTGTTGGGACTGTGTGGGAATCTCTAGTGGGTCCTACATATGAGAAACCATATACATAGGGTTAGAAATATGATAGTGAATACATATGAATATATCTTAAATTGCAATTACCATTAAGAATAAGGTAAAACTAAATGGATTTTCATTTTTAGAAAGATCCTCGTAAGATGCAGGAGGTGTGGAACAAGACACTCCATAAAACAATGAACTTGACAATTCATGAGCCTATAAGCAAGAAAAATTATAAGTATCATTACATGACATGAAAGCAAATCAAATAGACACGAATGAATAAACATTAAGTTCAAATATTGGATGCGATGGACGGTGTGAATGTCTATCTTTTGTAGCTTTTCTTTTATTACACCCCTGAAAGCTCTATCTAACTCTTTGGTCGTTTTCAACACTTGAACTCGTCTTTCAGCTTCAATAGCTTTGGTAGGCTTATGTCAACACTGGCTAAATTAGTAGGCTGACTAGCTTCCACATGAAGGTTTTGTTGTCCCAAACGAACATTCATCACTTGTTTACATAGCTCATCTAAACATTTGTCAACCAGGGAGCGTAACTTTTTGCATGTAGCCACTTCAAATGCTAATCTAATAGCTCTATAACATAGTTGTCTATACCATTGCGTATTAGCCAAGTTAGGGTCCCTTTCAACCTCCTTCCCCCTTACATCATGCATGATACCATTATGTGTATTCTTTGTCCACTATTTTAGTATATATTGCTCTGGCACTTATTGAACTTCTAGCACAACGAACACCTTCAAAATATGGTTACATAAAATTTTAAATGTCTCAAACTTTTAGCAAGTACAAGAGACAAACTTTTGAGTTGGATCAAACAGAACTTGCCATGAACCTTCTTGGTTAGCCATTGATAAAACATATGAATACACAGGTGGATTTCCTATGTCTAATGGAGACAACAAATAGTAAGTCAAACTTATGTTGAAATAAGTTGAACATTGTATATGTGTGTGTATATTTGGGTAATTTGGTTAAGAATAGATAAATCTTGATAACTCAAGCGTTGAAGCTTATGGCGTGCATCATACTCGCTCTTCAACTCATTATACTATTTCTCTTCCACTACCCGTTCAAAAAGTTTAAAAAATTATGTAATGTTCGCATTTGCTTTCATAGAAGCCTTAAAATCAAAGTTTAAGCTCTCACTCAGTTGTATGCTGCATATGCCTAATATGAAAGTATGTTTCATATGGCACTAGCCCATTTTGCTTTGAAGGGATATATGGACTTTAACCAGCTATTCTCCTGAACATTATAGTTTGCTATCATCTTTGCCCAAGCTGCTTCAAATTGGGCTTCATCATCATAATGGTACATATATTTCTTAAAATCAGTTATGAATTGAGAACCATCCTTCATTAGATTGCCCATATGTTTGATTTCATTCTGCATCAAGTACCATGTGCACAGGCCGTGGGGAGTATTAGGCATCACTTTGCCTGCAAGAAAGTAAAGTGTTAATTTTCTATTTATGATGTAGTGTTTCTACATCCATGTAATATAGGAAAATTATAGGCTAACCTAAAGCTTTAGCAATTGCCTGGTCCTAATCAATGAAAATGGTATGCAGTTTCTTGTTTTCATGGGTTGACAAGAATGTCTCAAACAACCACTTAAACTACTCAGTAATTTCATTGTACATTAATGCCGTTCCAAAGACAACTGCTTGACTATAATGGTTGAATCCTGAGAACAGTACAAGGGGCCTCTGTGCACGATTTGTACAATATATTGTGTCAAGAGATATTACATCACAAAAATACCCATAATCAACAATCATATGTGCGTCGGCCTAAAAAACATTTGTTATCTGTTCATCACCATCAACTTGATAGGCATGAAAAAAATATAGGTTCTCCAATAACTGTTGTTGAAAATACTACAACAAACACTCTACTTCTCTGTAAACCATACTACGTTGTCTTCTGCACCTGAGATAATTTTTAGCATCTAATTGAGTAAAACTAAGATTGGTTATACCACCAACATGCGTGCTCATCAATTGAAATGCAACTTTTTTTTTCAATCTAGAGTCATTTGCCAATTCAATCTTATGTGCCTGAACTTCAGATATAATGCGATGGGATGCCAGCATATGCGTAGTCTTTAGAAGCTGAAGAGGGTGATTATGGACCTCTACAAATTCATTGATCGTTAATTTTTCATTCCTTGTTACGAGGTTCATTTTGACTTTACAATCTGTTCTAGTTTCAGGTTGATGATTAGTAGCTAGGGTGTCCTTTTTGTCTATCTTGCACAATCCTTCTTTACAAGAAACAAACTTACACGATGTCACTATTCCATCTTTCTTGTTTTTATTCAAGTACTGTTTCCTAACTCCAAATCCAACCCACAAGCTATAGTTAGAAAAAAACTGCCAAGTGTTTTCTACGTTGTCAAATACCATACTAACAACCGGTTTCCCTTCAACTTTGACTTTGTCATCACTAGTCAATTCAATATCGGAGGTACGTAAGTCCTTGAAAATGGCCAATACAAGTGAGTTTACAACACATGTCCAGCAAAACAATTCTTCCATTCAAAATTATAACACTTACACTGCTTGTTCCATCGTCACTTTCCAAATCTACCAAGTCTTGTCTATCTTTATGTCTTTAAGCTTACTCTGTTCAACTATAATCATCCTTATCCATAACAAAAGTTAAAATTGAAATAAGTTGAATGTAAATTCCACAGAAACAGGTAGAATTGTTAAAATTCATAAGTAACACTTATTTGCATTTAAAGTTTTGAACTGATGCACATTAAATCATAAAATGAATATGGAAGTCAAACTTGGTGCATAAAACGAATACCATTTGTTGCAATCAGTATTTGCAATTAGCATTTGGCCTCCAATATTGGTTTTTTGTTCATCATTTTCATGCCTGAAAGCCTAAAACTGATAACCAAATTCATTGAAAACTACCTGGCCAAAAAAAAAAAAATTCTCCTGCATTTGCTGTTGCAATTTTAGTTTGAATCAACTTAAAAGGAAACATATACTTTGGCCATAAAACCCAATCAATCATCATCAGTTACAAAAAACAAAAGAAGAACATTGCAGTCATTAATCACTTCTGCACTAGCTATGCTTATTCTTCACTTAAAAGATACACATTCTTTCGTTCAAGCAAATAGAATGCCCATTTGAATTGGATTTTACATGTTATGAATACCCAGCTAATGGAATATACCGATTTGCAGCTTCTCTCATTGCAATATGGTTGTTCACTTCCCTCTATGCAAAATGAACGTCTTACAAGGTTGCTTCTCGCTCTGCAATGTCCACGACTCTCTTCCTCCTCTCTCTAAATTCCAATCAAACAAGCAAGAGACCACACCTGCACACCTGGAAATGATCGCTTTGCCTGAAACATCTCTCTCTTTGCCGGCACCGTCGCTCGCTAAGCCACCCACATCAATCGGAATTGGGACCCTGTTTCCCATCAATATACATGTTGAACCATAGCAACATGAACAAAGGATGAAGATGATGGTTTAGTTGAATTCGAACGATGTCATTTCTATCCCCAAGTGAAAAAAAAAAAAAAACTTAACATGGTGCCGTTTTGACTTGCTCGGTTTAAAAAAAAAATTTTAAGGCCAACAGGCACAGTTTCACTTAAGTGAAACGGTGTGTTTTGGACCCTAGAGCAACATGGCGCCATTTTGTTCGCGAGATCAAATGAACAACCACGATCAGTTATAAGAAAAATCTACTGGAGAGGCCTACAGGAGTGGATTCGATTCTTGTGGTTTGGCACCACATGACTAAGCAAATAAAATAATAAAAAGGTAAAGTACGAATGAAGGATATTAGAATTATAATGGCATATACGAAGCGTTAATGGTTTTCACCGGTGTCAAAATTAAAAACCTGGCGGTGGACCTGTGGTGGGCTTTTCCAATGAAAGGAAAGACAATCTTTTTTTTTTTTTTCAACTTTCTTGTTAAAAAACCAAAAAGGAAGGCTGTTTAACGGATCGGAGGGCCCGAATCCGTTTGATCTGAGAATAGAACGGACCAGAATTTTGATGCCGACGTGTAATTAAGACAGGTCAATCTGCGGACTCAAGTTCACGGCATTATGTGCAGTATGAGAGTCTCTATTTTCGCATGGCATTAGTGAAGAGGTGAAGGAGGATAAGAGTTCGATCATCTCAGGTGTTTTCCCTCTTCCTTGCTCCTCAGTGTTTTTGTTTTTTCCTTTTATATAAATTCCTAGATCTCCATTTTCCATGGAAAGTTGGGTTCCTGCTTTAGAAAATCTTAAAAGATTCTCACTTTGGGGGTTTAGTGGAGAGGTGAAGTAGGAGAAAATCTATCCGACCTGAGATATAGGAGTTCTTAAGTTTGTGAAAATGGGGTGCTCATGCAATTGGAAACTTGGGTTTTGCCAGTCTTTTCGTATTTTAATTGAACCATATTCTCATGAGTCTACTGCGACATCAGAAGGCAAATCCAAATCTCATGGCTGCGGTTTCTGATGCGATTCAATCATCCGAATTGGTCACCACAGTGTTGAATTCAGCAAGTACCTGATGCAAGTTTATGCTTTCTTCCTCCATATGTGTTTTTAGTTGTCTCATTTTGTAAACCGAGATTGAATTAATCCCACTATTTGTACTGTCGGAAACTTAAAGCGGTTCAGCTCTCCGTTTGTTAATCTCAAAATCTTTTTATTCACCTCCCTCCCTCTTTCGATCATTCTCAATCTGTATCCTTCCCTACACTTTACCTGCATATGTTCTGCTATTGGCCAGTCAGTCTAATGAAAGTTATCTTAGAAAACTGTAATTCCAGAACCCATCAAAAGCTTTGAAGATATTTATAGCCACTATGGTGATGCTATTTGGCTAATTTTGACTCATTTTGCTGCTTTTCCCCAGCTTTTCCTAGTGAATCTCATTTTGACTAATGTGGGCAGGTGGTCAAAAGTTCAAGTTCTAGTAATGAAGTTAAAAATTTCAGGAGAGAAAGACCAGCAACGTTGCCATACCTATTTTTTGTAAGGTTGTATTTGATCATACAATCTTATATTCGCATCAATTTCAGGAAGCTCCTAGGAGTGGAGCTAAATGCAACAAAACTTATTGAAAAGGAAATCTCTGATTTTTCTGGTAAGCAAACAGGCAACCCGCTTATTTGTAGGCAAAAAAATGTATTCTTTTGGCAGAAATTGCTTGAAGTATGGTAGCTGCTTCAGGTGGAAATGTTTGAGTCATCTATGCTCTGCAAACTCATGTTGGCAGCAATTTCATGAATCAGCTGTTCACTATTGTCCCATTGAACGAAAATCTAAGAAGATTTGTACTCTTTATGAGACTCAGAAAATTGACCCCTTTTCCCAAATCGCTTCTAATAAAACTTTAGGCCTGTCTGCACGCACTTGTTTTGCTTCTCGTTATTCAACCAAGCCACCTTCAAGATCCTTTCGAAGAAGATCTCGCAAGAGATTGTTAAAATCCTTAAAGCCTACTCTAGACCAAGCCCAATTCCAATTGGCCTTGTCCCAACTTTCCCCAAGGTTTACTCCTGAAGAACTCTGTAATGTAATTACTTTTCAAGAAGACCCATTAGTTTGTTTGGAGCTATTCAATTGGACATCACAACAACCCAGATTTCGGCACAATGTCTCCACTTATCATATAACCATCCAGAAGCTCGGTGCCGCAAAAATGTACCAAGAAATGGATGATATTGTCAATCAAGTGCTTGCAGTTCCATTAAATGGTTCAGAGGCACTTTACAATACTATTATATATTATTTCACTGAAGCTCGAAAGTTGACTAGAGCTGTCAATATATTTAACCACATGAAAAGTGGTAGAAATTTGAATTGCAGGCCATCTATCAGAACCTATAATATCCTTTTTTCAGCATTGTTGAACAGAGGAAGCAACTCTTACATAAATCATGCGTATATGGACACTATTAGATGTCTGTTTAAACAAATGGTCAATGATGAAATAGAGCCTGACATATTTACCTTAAATTCCATGATTAAAGGTTATGTGCTTTCTCTCCATGTTAATGATGCACTGAGGATATTCCATCAGATGGGCGTGGTTTATGCTTGTCAACCTAACTCTTTTACCTATGATTATTTGATACATGGGTTGTGTGCCCAAGAAAGAACAAATAATGCTAGAGAGTTATGTGATGAAATGAAGACCAAAGGCTTCATACCAAGTAGCAAGTCTTATAATTCACTTGTTAATGCTTTGGCACTTGGCGGAGAGGTTGGGGAGGCAATAAAATACCTGTGGGAGATGACTGAAAATGGGAGGTCAGCTGATTTTATTACATATAGGACTGTACTGGATGAGATATGTAGACAAGGAAGAGTGCAGGAGGCAATGAGGTTATTGCAGGAGTTTCAAGAGAAGGACCTTGTGGATGGGCATGCTTACAGAAAACTTCTTCATGTGCTTGAAGATGACTATGGGATTTCAGTCAGCAAAGTTGATTAAGGTATTGAGCTTCCTTTCTCTTATCATTATATTTAGTTAATTCATTGTAAACCAAGAGTTATATTTAATTGCAATGTGCCAAGGATCTTTTCATGATGTCTTTTTGAGATTACCCGTATTGCAGATGCACACGCTACTCAATGACTGTGTGTGACTAGCAATGCATTTATAGTTTTGTGGTGTGCTTTCCTTTTCATAAAGGGACATTATACTATAATGTTGGCATAAGTAAGAACAATAGGGGGGGAAATTTTCTTTTGCTGCTAATGACTTTTATCAGAATTGAGCCATGCTGTGTCTTACACAACTGATTACAGAACATTTTTGTGTACCTATATCAGGGCCAAGGATCTGAACAAGTGTTAATGTGTGTGATAGGGTTTGTGATTAAGATACCTTATAGACGGATAAGGCATCCTTTTAGGATGCTTTGTTAATATCATAATACTTTAGTGCACAATATCTCTTTTTTCTTGTTGCAGATTAGCAGAATGTTGGAGTTCTTTAGGACATACTTGTCAAAGTTCCTGAAATAAGTTACTTTTGAAGCAAATTTGCTGTAGTTATATTTCTTTGAGATAAAAATGATAAATAACCACAAGAATTCTTGGTTATCACTAACATTGAGTTGATGAGAGAGGAAGGGGAAGCCAATAAGGCCGTATTTATCCATGTTATTGTATGGTTCATTGACGTACAACAAATTTTCTCTGTGATGCCTTACATGATCAGACCCTTGTTAAAACACCGAGCTAATATAAGCTGATGTATTCAATATCACTTGGTTTTAGGTAATAAAAAGTAGTATGGTGTGAGAGACTGCTGATCATAACCCATGACTAGTTCGTCCATTTCTTCTACAGAAGCTACGTAATTGTATTTTGATTAGCTAAAAGGAATATTGAAGTTTGGTATTGATTGTTCATCAGTTCATCTGTATCTTCGTTAACCCCTCTTTGATACTAAAATAGTATCCCATCTCCATGTTACCTCAAATAACTGAAAATAGTTATATGCAACCTTTTTCAAAAATTTCATTTTTAAACATTTGCTAACAATTAAGAAGGTTTAGGAGTTAAATATGTATCTGGACTTATTTGATCTTTTGTGACACATACATGCAGAAGCATTCCACAACGGCACAGCTGGTCGTGGCAATGTCTGGTGATTATATGGATCTATTGTTGCTTGCTGCATATGAAGAGTAATATTTCCTTGGTTTATCCCACACCCAACTGAGTTGCTATGTTCTTGATCAAGTTTGACAATGATGGAAGCAAATTCTTGGATGAATGGTGGTGCAAGGTTGTATCAGATAAGATGGTTCCCATCTTGTAATTTCTGCTACTTCAGATCAGATTGGTTATGACTATCCTCCCTTTCTGCTGGAAAAGTTGCTGTTCTACTTTGTCAAGATTGTCTATTGCCTTGCAATGTGCTACTCGTGGAAGGAAAATTTTGGAGGAACGGTGATGCAAATGTTGTACAAAATGATTTGTATTCTCTGCCAAACCAGCCAAAAAAAAAAAAAAAATCTAATTACTCCTATGGTACAAAATATGCCGAGAGAAGGATGGCTTAAGTTTGTAATTTCGCGGAAGCTATATATTCGGGAAGAGTGGTGATAGCTAGTGTTAGTGTATGCTTCAATGATCGCTGCCTCCCTCATTTTTCCAAGTGAAGTGGATGTGAACTTTATATATATATTTGTTCTGTCGAAGTGAAAGTCGTTATATATGCATTAAATTCCAAATTTAATCCAAATACAGGATTAGTCTAATTTACATTTAAAAATATGTCGTGACTTTTTTTTTTTTTTCAAAGAAGGGGATGATTGAATTACAACAAGCCTGAGATAACTCATAGTTAGCTGTTTAAGAGTATGGTGCGGTACGATGAAGTTATTTATCTGTTATTCAACTCTTGACGTCTCTTTAAGAAGTTTAATTGTAGTACGATTTAGACCGAAATCACCATGGTCCTTTTTTTCTTTTTTTGATCAAACACCAAATATAAAACATTAGACAATTGTTAACTCAAATTTGGCCTCGCGTTAGGCTTAAAAATAGGGGATGAGCCTAACGTTTACCTTTCTACTCTTTTGAAGAAAAAAAGTGGGATCAAGCAATTGTAACGACAACATGACCGTCGCAAATTACCCCTTTGAGTTGAAAAGAGACAAAAAGAAATGCAGCTAGTTAATGGTTAATGCAGCAACTCAAAAACGAAATGAAAGCAAATCACGGAGTTACTTGCAGGCCTGTGGCCTTGAATATATATATGATCAAGAACTTGAACTTGGTGTTATAATAATAATAATAATAATAAGGTCACATTAATCACGCTGGGCAGTGTTAAACTATAACATATACTATATTATATCATATGAAGGAGAATTCTACATAATAATTGGAATAAAACAAGGAGGAGTCAGATTTAGAACATAGCGAATTGACGGGCAAAACAAAGCCTACAACAGGGAGTTCACAGGTCACAACCACAAATAGTAGTCGTTCTGGGGAAGAAGGTTACTACGCTGCTTTTGCGGTTAAACCCTGAAACAGATCAAGTAGGATATCATCATCCAGATCTCCATGTTCCTCATGTTTGATCTCCACAAAGTCTGCGAGGAAACCCATTTCTTGATTTGCATGAAGAGCCTCTGTGGGCAGTGATCTTCGCCTCTTCAATCTCATGATCTCCCTCCTACGATCGTGATCTGCCATCCTGCACCACCAACAACAAAAATTATCAGAGAAAAAAAGAGAGATCATGAATTTGGATACTTATGGAAAGAAAAGTACTCTTTAGAAAGAGAAGGATGGAGGGTGAGGGTTATCCCTGAGAGACAGAGAGGGACACCATAGGTGGCACGGAGCTCGAACATGGTCTGCATTTTCTGGTGTTGTGGGGGAAGGGAAAGGACAGTTATTAATGTGACTATGAGCATTTGGGGGTGAAGTCTCTCTCGTTCTATCCACGAGACATTTATGGTAGATGGAACAGGTCAATGTGACAAAAAGTACTGTAAATCTGTAATTTTAATGGCGAAGAGGAGGAGAGACCACAGAGCTGCTTTACCAGCTTTTCTTTCCCCTTCTTTTCATTTTCTTTTTCTTCTCTCACAGCAACATCATTAATACAATTATATGCCATTTTATTGAGGGTTGCTTAATGAAAAATTCGTTTTCGGATTAAAACAAGTATTTGCTTCGTAACAATTTTGTTTAAATGGAGTTAGATATTTTTTTCAAAATTACTTTTATTCACTAAATTTTTGTTTATCTAAAAAGTAAATAAAAACTAATTTGTATATTGAATGAAAATGACAAAACATACAAAAATTTTATATAGTATTATTTTATTATTTCAAAAATAAAATGATAATAATATTATATATTAAAACACTAAGCAATACAAAAAAATTGGATATAAAATTGTTATCATAATCAAAATCGAATTTTTTTAAATCTTTGAGTTTTTTCTCAGCCTGTGAAAGCAAAAAGTTATACTTTTTCTTTCATTTTGTTATGTATTATCGGTAAGTGGTAACTTGAAAACATGAAATTTTTTAGCCCATAACAAAGTTAATTAGGAAGAGATCACCCAAAAAAGTTAATTAAAAAGAGACAGGCTGAGTTAATTATCCAAAGATTTTTCCTTATCAGTCTTTTTGGCAATTATGACTTTTCAACCTGTCCTTTGGTCATACTTAAATAAGGTAGATGAAATAATCAATGCACTGTTTTAAAAACTTATCAATCCAGATATAATAATCTAAAATAAAATAAATGTTCACTTGTTTCTTTAAAATTCTAACATAATAATGCTTCTGAGTTTGTATTATACATGTCATGATATTTATAAATCAAATTGTTATGCAATTTATTGGATTAAAAACAAATTGGTCATTACTTTGTTAATCCTATATAATTGAATCGCTTGATAAAAATATTAATGTACAATGACTTTTTTATTTTAAAAGTATTCGTTCATTTTTAAAGACTAGAATTAAATACACCTAACTTAGAGATTAAATTTTTAATTTATTTCAATTACTTTTGTAAAACTAATATATAACAAATAGGAATGTAATCACTATATTCTTACTTTTACTTTCATAAAACAATATCAAAATCTTACCTTCTAACATTTGGGTCAATATTTTAAAATTAAGAAATTATTTTGAAGAATTAAAAATATGGGAATGTGAACCATATTGAAATTGGTACCGTATTATGATACTTTGTATTTTTTATTATTTTTTAAAATCAAAAACTATTTTTTCCGCGTGGCCTCACCATACTCAGTTTTGCCAAGTGGCAACATATTTCTCTTTGGATGGCTATAAAATTAGGAAAAATTATCTTTTGGTCCCTATACTTTACACCTATTTTTAATCAGTCCCTATAATTTATTTTTTTGCAAATCACTCCCTGACCTTTTCCATGTTTGCAAGTGACTCTCTGCCATCCAATTTTGTGTTAACACCATCCACTTTATGATGACATTGCAGTTTAATCTCTTTCTTTCTTTAAAATTGTGATGATATGACAATTTTTTTTCTCTACATTTTTCAAATCTAGGAACACAAAAGAAAGGTTAATAAAAAATAGAGAGAACGCGACTAGGTCCAACGCAAAAAAGGCTTCTTATTTTTTCATTTTTGAAATTGAAATTTTGGTTCAACAAAATGAACAAGTGATTATGATAAGGTCGTTTCTGTTTGGTTTCATAGAGCTCAATGGATAGAGAAACTTTGTGAGTGAAAGTTAAGTGGGAAACAATGAAGTTGCATGTTTTTGATTCATCATAATATGTTTTGGGTGTGGAAAACTGAAAGTTACTTTAATTTTTTTCTAATGCTTTTGCTATGCATTCTATTGGATTTTAGATTGTCTATGGAATTGTTTCCTTCTAAACTTGATGTTGTTGATTGGCTTATAGTTGAGCTGGAGTCTCTGGTTTCACAGCTGAAGGAAGAGGACGCGTTCTTATTTTTGGAATCATAGTTGGACCCTTCCCTTACTTAGAGGAGTGAAAATAGCAAAGTGCCATGAACCAGCAAAACGAACCCGAAGCTCAAAAATAAGAAATAAACTATGGGTTGACTGCTATATTTAAGCTCCATAAAACGCTCCAAATTCTAAAGATATTGTTTGGCATCTAAAGTTAAAACTTGAGAAAATTTTGGCTAAAAAAATTTCTATCCCTCTCTTTTATCTAGACACAGTTTATGTATAGCTCCATGTTATTTTCTGGGTCTCCATATAGACGGATGATCATAAAAAATGGCAGTCAGAACTTTCGGATTTGACGCTAGCATTTGAAAAGAAAGGGATAACCCAAAAAAGATAGAGACAAATGAAAAATAAGGAGACAAGAAAGGGAGTATAAGATAAAGTAGAACGAAGAGATTTGATTAGAAGAAATGGAAGAACAGGAAAGACTATCAGGGATTGACCTGATCTTACCTAGCAATGCGACAGAGAAAGGATTGACGAAGTAAGGGGAAGACCTCAAGACTATTGAGTGACTTTTTGAGGGACTATTTAAAATGTACCCATATAAACCCCATATTCGAAGAGACTAACAAATAAAAGGCTCCTTTGAAATTTCTCACATGGTGCAATAGAGAGAGACTTTTCTATATCATCGCAACTTTTAGAAAGAGAAAGAAAGAGAAAGAGATTAGATTGCCATGTCATCATAAAATGGATGGTGTTAACACAATATTGGATAGTAAGGAGCCACGTGCAAACATGGAAAAGTTTAGCGAGAAATTTGCAAAAAAGGAAATATAGGGACTGATTTAAAAATAGGTGTAAAGTATAAGGAGCAAAAGATGTATTTTCCCATAAAATTATAATGCCATGTGATGGGAGAATGGAGATTCTCTTCTCTTTGCTTGTGCCTCTTAAATGGCGGATAAAGGTGACAAGAAGATTTGGTTTTTGTGATCTGGATATATCCATTGCATCGTAAATATCATAATATCTTAAGGTTATTCAAAATTTATTTATTTTTTATTCAAAATATCATATTTACTTTGAGATGTGTTAAAATTATATTATTTTTATTCTTAAAATATTTTTTTGAACAAAAAGTTATTTTACATTTTATTTTAATTTCAATATTATAAATTAAAATACCATTTATTTAAAAATTTTATAAATTTAAAAAAATATATTTAGGCTAATAGAAAATATTTTAATTAAAAATTTTAAATTAAATTAAAGTGAAAAATAGCATTATGTTTCATAAAAATGTTGTGTATATTTCAAAAATAAAATAAGATCTGTGTAATATATTAACACCTTTCTTGTCCTAGCTTAAGGTAAGGTGTATTTCAGTGGATCTATTTTATTTTATTTTCTTAAGAATTGATTCAATCGAAACTAATGAATATATGAATTTAAGGGCTAAGAGGGTTTTCAATTTTATTTGATTATGTTTCAATCTTTCTATGAAGCAAAATATATGTAATTAGAAGTTGAAAATAAGTTTGATACTTGAGTTATGATTTGTTTATCCTGACATATAATTTAATAAATTGAAAAGTGTGACACAAAAAGTAAAAATGTATAGCATGTTAATTTTTTTATTTTTATCTATTTTTTTGCTCTAAAAATTCACTTTCTTTTTTCACTTCTTTCTAAATAATTTATAGAAAATCTATATAAAAAAAGTTTTAGAAGAGTGCACAAACTCTTGATATGAATGGCAGCAATAATTAGAACTGTGATTAGCGCTGCATGCGTGCTTGACACAAAAGGAATGGCCCAATATTCTATTTTGGGCCATTTTTATTGGATGTTTGGCGAAATAGTTCTTCTGCTCACATGTCTACTTCATCTGAGTCATTAATTGCACATTCGGCCTCAATATAGCATCACTCTGCTTTTATTATTCCTTTTATATTTTTGAAAAAATAATTTGAAACTATGTTATTAAACCTCGTTAGTGTAATATTAAATCTGGTCAATATGAAATATCATATGCTAACTTGGGGCTTTAAGTACAATTTATAATCTGTTAAAATGACATTAAATATAATAATGTCTAAAATAAGAGATTACTTATCAATAAATATTGACATGAAGTTTATGATGTGCTGACCATAACTCAATAACATAGTAGAGACTAACAACTGACTTAACCCGGTGTTCAAAAAAGTTAGGGAGCTTAAGAGAAGATGATTAGAGAGACATATAGTCCTTTGCCAAAATTGGAAGGAGTCTCCTCACAGATATTAAAATGTTACATGGCAGTTTCTTTATATAATAATAATAATAATAATAATAATAATAATAATAATAATAATAAATTTTATTTTAACAAAATAAGCTCTCTATCTAATTAATTCACTTAGATGAGTTCAATTCTTCTTCATCAGCTTTTAGTTAATGATCTAATGAGATAATTATTTATCAACATTGAATTATAGGTTGGATTTTTTTAACCCATCATATATTATTTACGATATCAATAAATACCTGATCCATTCTTGATTTTATTTAATATTGATTGAACAATAAAATAAAATAGCTCTAATAATTGAATTAATACTAATCCACACATTAATATGAAATTATTCCAACAAAATTCATGTCCACTCATTTCAACTATAATTTAAATATGGTTAAATTATTTTATTTGTTGAACAATATCGCTCAATTTTTATTTTGACCGTTATAATTTTAAATAATAATTTGGTTTCTGTTATGAATCTTCATCAACTGTAATGTTAAATTGTTTGCATTACGACACATATAATTCATACCAACTCATTTAAATTATTTAATTTAGATAGTATTACATATTCACAGCAGATTTCCTGCTGTAAAAAAAAAAAAATTATAACAGGGGATGCTATAAGTTAAAAAATTTTGAAAAAAAAATTAAAAAAACAAAATCCTCCCTCCTTGGCAGCATCCCTGCTATCGTACTTGCATGTCATGTATGAGTGAATTTCATTCAATCGACTACCTTTACCCCTTTTATTAATATGAATGATACATATACAAAACTCTGAAATATTATATGCTCACCATATTAGTTGAGATTAATGGCACCTAGATAAACGTTTACTGACAAAGATCAAATAATTAAGAATTCTTGAAATTATAAAATATTGATTACAAAATTTAAATGGAAAAACAAGTTAGGAAGTGAATAAACTATTGAAAATCAATGAAATAATATAAGATTCAAACTCCTAGCACATAGCGTAATGGCGGATTCAAAAGCAGTAGACTTGAATCCATTCAACTTTTTTTTTCTTTTGGCCAATGGAAGCCATGATAGCAGAATTAGAATATGTAATTAAATATGATCATAAATTATAAAAATAAATAAATTAATAATTTGATATGATGAATATGACATCGTTGATCTAAATATTAGTTGAGTCTAACAAGTTCAATCCACAATGTCAAAAATGTTTCTTAAAGTATTTTAACAGCAGAGGAAGAATGACAGATTTAGTATATGAAAGCTAGGGTTTCAGCGTGTTATTTATAAGATTTTATTTTAATAATATAATTAATCAATCTTATTAAAATAAAATCCTCCAAAATCTTTAAAACAATTTTTTATTTAATTAATCAATCAAAATAAGTTCATTAAATTTCTCTATGGGTAACAGTCTCATATTAGTAATATGACGGGATGATTACTAATGCTCTTGGGTTGTGGGTTGGGTTTCTGCCCAATGGGCTTGTGGATAATCGAACTCATCACGGATTATCTATAAATAAAATAAAACTCCATTCATTCTTAATATATAAATTACAATATTAATTACCTAATTAGTTATAACATAAAATTAATTTAATAGCATAATTAATGTTAATCCATATAATATTAAAAATATTATAACAATCTTTCACTTGGATAGCATTAAGTAAATTATTAGGTCAATAAACAAATATATAATTAGTCAATTAATATTCACATAAACACATGGATATGTGTGTATCTATAAACCATACAAAATTCAAAAATGAAACTACACATAAAGATCATTGAATTCGATAGGAAAACAAAAGATATTAACATTATCATATATCAGTTTCAATATCTGAATAGAATGGACTACAAAATGACATTTGAAAGCATCATATTACAATGCAAAAAGTCCCATTCGGACTCAACTTAAAAATTTGGTGTCAAATTACATCGCAAAAGCCCCTTAAAGACTCAACTCATAAATTTGTGTCAACTTGCACCATAAAAGTCCTTTAAGGGCTCGATTCATACTCCCACTAGACTAAAATTACATCAAAATTTAACAAGACCTATATGAGTTATACAATATGAATTACTCCTATGGGTAGGCATTAGTCAACGGATCTGTCATCATGTGCTCACTGCAAATATGAACCATGTAAGTATGAGATAACAAAATTCAAAAATGAAATCATGAATGAATAAAAGATATTAAATTCAATAAAAAAAACATTATTATAAATACTAACAAAATTTTAATTTTGAATTATATCTTAAAAGCCATCCACCATATGCACGCTTTTAATTAAAGACTCTGCCTTCGCAAAAAAATTCAATTATGAAAAGGTCAAAAAAAAAAAACGAGTCTTTTGATTCCCCAGTAGGCCCAGACTGCGCTTGAAAATAACCAAAAAAAGAGCATGTTCATGCGTGAGCAAATGCAATGTACGCGGACGTGAATAAGTTTTATAGTCTTTTAAATTATTCACATCTCTTTCCCAGTTTCACTATTCTCATCATTATAAACACAAATCCATTATTGGTTGAGATGCCACTGAACAAACACAAAAGCCAAGGAAGGCAGTAGTGGGAGGATGACAGCAGAGTAGCCTCTCGTACACAAAGCTGCGACAGCAGCTGAGGTCAGAGATGATGACCTCATCACTGATGAATCCAAACCACAAAGCTAAACTTTTGAAAGTGTGGCAGCCAACAATATGCATCAGTAATAGACATGAAAAATGCTAAAAAGTGATAAGAATTATGAGTCTATATATTATGGGGTTGCCTTGGAATATACGAGGGAGGTATACAGCATGAAAGGTTTACTATCCAGGAGAGATGGTGCCGTTACCTCTGTCCATTTTAGCATCGAGAAGACGAGTCTGGTGGCTCTAGGCTAGTGGCATCCTCTCTCCTGCGTAATAAACCTTGCTTATGCAAAATCAGAAGCTCAATCTCATCCTTTCATGTCGCTCAAGGAATCAATGTGGAAATATGGGTGCACTTTCCTTTCTTTTGAAGTTCCCTTTTTTCTGTGCTTGCATGTTCACTGTCCTACTTCCTTTTGCAGGCATTACATTCCTCTTCTAGTTGAATATTTCAACTCACAAGTTGTTATTGAATGGGAGTTGATAGAGATTGAATGACCACGTTAGACGCTTCAGACACTATGCCCTGGATGGTTACTAAAGCGTCTAATTTAGTCTGTGTTTTCTCCTTCTTGCCTTCATCTTTCTTAACTTCTGAATTGTCTATCTCTGCTATACTAAGAGTTCTATAAGGAATTTGTGATCTTCTCATGGAAGCAGCTCGACTTGTTTAGTTTTCCAGATTTCTTCAGTGTAAGACTCGACTCTTGTGTCTTCTGCCGTACGGCTAAAACACCTATGGCTTATGAAGCAGAGGTTGCAATTACCAGAAAAAAGGGGTACAACAGAGTAATTCCATGTTCAGAGAGAACTGACCAAAACGGTAAGATTCACTTGTACTTCAAATGAGGATGTCAAAACGGTGTCAGTTCTAGGATTCCTCACGGCATAGAATTGTTTGGCAGTTGGTACTGTTAAGCTGTTGAGTCAGTTGAACTAAGTTCATTATATATATATATATATATATATGGATGTGTATTGATTTGCCTTCAGTGAGATTCAATTCACTTCTCCAATTATCTTTCTCATCTCTACTTCTCTGAATCTTCACATGGTCTCATAACAGTAGCACTCGTTGCCATCAATGGAGGAAGCTTCGATCTCAGCCAACCGATCAATTGCTGTCATGCCAATATTCTCGCCTAAAACATTTTCTCAACCTGTGTCTTTGAAGTTGGACGAATAGAACTTTCTCACCTAGAAGCGACAGGTGATTGCAACTATAAGGGGATATGATCTCCCAAACTTTCTTGCTGGATACAGAGTTTGCCCTTTCAAAATTCTCCCAATGGGAGAAATAAGAATAATTGCCTCCTCTTGGTTTTCATCCTCGATAGCAACGCAATGGACTGTTTGGTAGTTGAATTTGTTAAGTTGTCAGTTGAGCTAAGTTTGTTATATAGTTGTATGAATTGGAACTTTAAATATACATACATATAGATGTACACCGATTTGCCTTTGATTAAATTTAATCTACTTTTATCGGCCCAAATGGTTACCCAATTAATGTTTAATGATAACAAACTGAGTTTATTTTAAGGTTTGATGTAAGAAGGAAATTGTTATTTAGCAATTTTTATTGGACAAATGTTGGTCCAAGCTATTTTAAAAAGCCCAAAATAATTTATAAGATCGCTTTGAAATGATTTGGTCCAAATTTAATAAGCCTAAATATTGAAAGAACTTAAAATAAAAATAGTTTGACCCCTAAAATGTTTTGCTCAATTTGTATGAACCAACTAAAACTACAAAGATCAATAAAGTTCCTATATGAAACATGATTCAAAATATAAGTGGCCCAATGAAGAAATGTTAAAGAGTCAACAAATGAAATAATATCTAACGCCCATTATTTTAAGGTCTATTCTTCCTAGCATCATATGAAGACAAATTAGAGCTACTTTCCAAAGTTTATCTAAACAAGTTTACAAAGCAAATACCAGCTTTTGCATAAGGCCGAAATCAAAGACAAAAAGGAAAGAAGTTTTTGGCCATTATCAAAAAAAGCAAAAGCAATGTTGTGGAGGAAATGTTTCTTTATAAAAAGACATAACATCTTTATGATATGCAAATAGAAGTAATCAAAGAAAGATAGCAAACCAAGCATGGTTTGTACTCTATGCTAAACAAGTGTTCTCTGACAAGAAAGGTGCCAGCTCATAGCAAAAGTATCGAAACTTTTCATCTATCTTCTTCATACAACATCTCAACACCATATCTTGGGAAGTACATAATTGACTCTCAAAGAATGATCTTCCCTTATCTGAAGCAAAGACACCATCATTTGCTATACGAACAAATTGCCTTAAATCAGATCCTTGGTAGCTCAAAGTAGAGAAGCAGAGAAGACAAGCCGTAATGTCTGATCCATTCATCTTCATCCATGCATAACGACTACTAGCATTAAAATAAGCTACAATTCAAATTACAATGATCACAAGAGATGGGTTTATAAAATGGAAGCTTTGCATATGAAAATAACAAGAAGAATCAAACTAAAAATCATCAAAGAGGAAATCATATCACTGTTCATCTATGCCCAATTTCAGGTCCCTAAGTTTGACTTTCAAGAGCCTCAGTTTATTGAGTTTAAATTGTAAACCTTTCAAAGGGTAACCAAAATCACTCTATCTAGTTCAAATCTTTCCTGAGTGAAAGTCAGTTAAGGATGAGCTGAGTGAAAACTCAATTGTGATAGTTTGAAGTGGGCTTAAACCATGTGTTAAAGGTGAACACTATAAAACCCGTCAGTGTAAGTGTTTGGGGTTATCTAAGTTAAAAATAGTTGAAAATCTCTTCTGATAGAAAAGAACTGTATGTAGGACAAAGGTTGTCTGAACCATGATAAATTAACTGCATCTTTTGTCTTTACTATTTTTAAAAAATGATTTCAATCATGGGAGCCATTACATATATTGGAAAGCATGAATGAATGTATTTTTTCAAGCAACTAACTATTTAGTATGGGATGTTACCATGGAAGACCCTAAATTTCCCATGATTGATAACAAAATGCCAAAACCTAGAAAAGACTGGACTAAAGAAGATATCAATCTTGTTCAAGTAAATGCACGAGCCATCAAAATTCTATACTATGCAATTAGTGGACAAGAATATGACAAAATCTCTAGTTGTGAAATTGCGAAAAAAATTTGGGACAAACTCAAAGTCACACATGAAGGAACAAACAAAGTAAAGGAGACCAAGATCAACATGCTAGTTCATCAATTTGACCCATTTTAAATGAAAGAAAATGAAGGAATGAAGGAGATGTTTATAAGATTCATGAAGATAGTTGGTGATTTGATGGCACTTAGGAGAATCTATGATAACTTCGAACAAGTTATGAAGATCTTAAAAGTTTGCTAAAATCTTAGCAATCTAACGTGAACATTATTAAAAGTGGCAATGTCCATGAAATGTTGTATGCTGAACTAAGAGGTATACTTATTGCCTATGAGAGAACCTATCTCAAAAGGCATGACTTAGTGGACAAATAGAATAGCATTACTTTCAAAGTAGCTGCTAATTTTGTAGAGCATCTAGATGATGATGATGATCATAGTGAGATCAACTTACAAGCATTAGCCTGTTTTTCAAGGAAATTTAAAAAGTATGCTAGAAGGAAGGGGTAATCATCCAAATACAGAAGTTCATATAAAAGGGAGTCAAGGAAGGATGATCACGGCAAAAATGTTGTCACATGCTACGAACACAAAAAGTTAGGACACGTTAAGCCTAAATGTCCTTACATCAAGAAAAGGCAAAGCAAGGCACCAATAAAGAGAAAAGCCTTAGCAGCGTGGAGTGATAATGATGAAGATGATGAAAAAGAAATTCAGTAGGAGATTGCAAATCTATACTTCATGGCTATAAAGGAGGTTAAAACTCAACTCATTAATAATGATTTAGAAGAAACCTTTGATGAACTTTTGACTAATTTTTGAAAATTACTCTTAAAATATGAAGAGGTTGTAAAGTTAAAAATTAAGATTGAAGAAGAAAGAAACAATTTGCAAAATCAATTAAATCAATTCAAAAAGGAAAATAAAGCTTTAATTCTAAAATCAACTAAGGTTAAAACTAAAAAATTTTAGGAGCTAGAAAATCAGAATTAGGTATTTGGACATAATGATATGACAGTTAAGATAACAAGTGGAAATTCTAACTCAAGACCTAACAAAATTAATAAGGTTGAAAAATACTTAAATATGCTCCTAGGAGATAAAAAAGGAATGTTTAATAAAACTGTTATAGGATATAATGAATGAGTCATAACTAAGCTTTACAAAATTTTTTTCATAAAACCAAAATATACTCCCACATGCTATCATTGTTGCAAATATGGGCATGCATCCTATAATTGTTCAAAGTTGAAAAGAAATAAAAAGTGTAATCTAAAAGGCTTTGTCACAAGTAAGGTACTTGAAACTAACATTCAATGACCAAAAAAGATTTGGGTACTAAATAAAAAAAACCTCAATTGTAGGGTTTATAATAAAAGAATCTCAGTTGTAGAAGAATCCATACATGTTGTTTTTGATAAATCTAGCCCTACTTTAAGAAATGTTGCACAAAGTGATGAAGATGTGCATGATAAAGTATCTGAACCTTATAAATCTTTTTTTTTTCATTCGTTTTTTTTTTTTTAAGATCAAAGCATTAGAAGCCTTTTAACATGAAAGTGGATATTTTTCACACCTACGTTTGGTTACTCAACTACTTAATACTTTTACCTAACTTTTTTCTTTTCTTATTTTGGGCATTCTTTGTCTTGCCTAGAGTGTCATAAGCATTTTGATGCGATGATGGATATTTGTGATGCCTATACCTAATTACTCAACTTGCACAACTCTAAGTAGCTATTAGCACTACTCATTATCACTTTAAAGTGATTAGTGGAGTAAATATAAAATGCTCAAATGTTCCTAATCTTTCTTTCTTTTTCTTTTTTTTTAAAAAGAAGGGAAAGGAAAGTTAAAATCCAACAATTTTAGCAACTTAAATGGTTCCAAAATATGATTAAAAGGGCTAACATTCAACAGTTCATCAATTTCTAGCAAGTTTAAAATATTTCTAACATGATGGTAACCAGTTCTTGGTATGAATTCAACTATTTCCATCTATGCATAACCTAAAGCCTAATGTTTCATGTCTAAAATACTTTTATAAAATAATCAACCAACTAGCAAATAAAAAGAAGTATATTATTCAAGTTATTTTAACTAAAAGCTAATTCAATGCATTAAAGATAAAGAGAGTTGTTCAAGTGAACTAGTCAAATTTCAACAAAACTTTCACATACTCAAAAGGCAAAACATAAGTAAAAGTGGGAGGGAAAATGAAAACAAGAAAAACAACAAATTAAACTAAACTAAACTAAAATAGGAAATCAAGCACTAATATAGCTTAAAATTATATACTCCTCCCCCACACTTAAACAACATTGTCCTCAATGTGAAAAATCAAAGAGTGGATAAAGGAAACTTCCTTGATTATGCTATGGTTAGGTTGAGGTGATAGATAATAATGCTTAGAGAGTGGCATTGAATGACATTGCTATTGAATTTGACATCTGATGACTCCAACCTATTTCTTCTTAATTGTAGCTGATGGAAATTGGTGGCAAGACACTGCTACTGGTTCAAGTTTCAGGAAGTTAAAGAAAGATGAACATAAGGCATTCTTTTGGACCACAAAGAAAATTAATTGTCTTTTAATTTTGCTATCTTTGCATGGAAGTTGTAGGATTTAATAAATCCTCCTCAATAAATCGCCTAAAATTAAGAGCATGGGTTACCATCCTGATGCTACCAAGAACCATAGCTGAAACGTCTCCAAGAACAATGTTTTCATTAGTTGCAAAATGAACTAAATCCAACACCTTCTCAACTCTACTTTCAAAATATGAATAATGTTTTCAATTTCAACTAAGAAATTAAGCAGTGGTATCAATTTCAACCTCATTGGATTTCCTCTTTAAATTTTTAATCATCAATTTTAATCCTTTATTTTCATTCATCAATTTTGCAATCTCATCAAATTTAGTATGAGCTTATCTTGCAGCACCTTGTAGGACAATTTCTATTATTTTCACCCTTATTCATCCTCTCCATTTCTGGTGTAACTTTTGAGTTTAACATATTTGACACAAACTTAAAGGAAGAAGATAGAAGCAACAAATTGAGAGTTACTTCGCTAATTTTAGGTAAAATCTAAAGATACTATGAAATAGGTTGGATATGGGCTTGATGCTGGCAGCGGAGAAAATAGAGCTCGAAAATATGGTAGAAGGTGAGTGAACGCTGAAAAGTGAGAAGGCTAAGACTTTGAGATTAATGGAATTGAAAATAGAAGTCGTCAAGGAGAAGCTTCAAATTAGAGGGCAATAGAAGTCACTGATATGAAATCAAATTAAGGGAGAAGGAGAACTTCAATACTGTTATTGATAGGTTAAGTAACGCCAATGAAAATGGAAGTAAGAGATTAACGACGATATTAGTCAGTGCTTCGAAACAATGGCTATAGAGAAAGAAAACACTAGTGAAGGTAAGTTGAGAGCAATGACAACGATGATTTGAAATATGTTGAAGCTTTGAATCGAGTCTAAGAGAGAGCTAAAGACAAAGGGGTTTTGCCACACATTATAGAGATCAACTTTGTGACTAAACTTCATCAATGAAGAGCTTAATGGAGGGGATGAGCTTCAATAATAGAGATGGCAAAAGGAACAACGACGAAAGAATTAACAAAGAGCAACGTCAACGAGCTGAAAGGAATCGTGAAACAGCAAGTAGTGTGAACTTGAGCTCGACGTGAAACACAACTTCACCAACAAGTTTATGAATTGAGAGGGTGAAAAGGGTGAAAAGGTAGGGAAAGGCAAATGTTGACGACTATATTGGTCTAAAACTTGCCAGTGACTAAGGTTGATGGTGGTTGCTAGGGTTTACAATGGTAGAAGGAGAAAGGAAGGAGAAGGTAAATGGGTAAATATGGGTAGTGAAGGGTAAAAATGAATGGTAAATGGTAAAAAGGGAAAATTAAAGGAAAATGAGTAATGGAAAAAGAATAAAGCTCCTTTTTTAACTCTTAAAATAACCAAATCTTCACCATTTTTCAACATTTTCTCTTTCCAGACATATTATTTCCAAATCAAATCACCATTAAAAAGCTGCTCTGATGCCCAAAAAGCATGATCTAGGACATGGGCATGCCTTAAACAATTAGAATACTACCAAATGAAAAATTAAACAAAATAAAACAAAAATTTAAGAAAATTTAATGTCCTTATTTAATGTCCTAGACTAGACATTCCTACCTATTAACTTGGATCTTTTAAGGTAAGGGACAAGTAAATATGGTGATTAATGGCCAATTTCTTTGATCTTTTCTTATCCCTTATCTTAAAATCAAGCTTACGTAAGAGAAGAATTCAATAAATTAAACTTTCTTACACTTTCTTCTTCTTCAGCAAATGCTTCCAAGCTTTCTTAGGTATATAGGGACTTCAATTGAGAAACCACTTCTTCTACTTAACCAACAATTTTAAACTTTTCTTTAATTTAGGCTAGATTATTAGAAATATTATTCTTACATGATGTAACATTCATTTTCTTCTTGTTATTTAACCCAGATGTTTATTGCTCTAAAGGATCAATAATGCCAATGTAACAAAGAGAGCATACTTCATTTGGAGATTTTACTTAATCATAGATATTAAACTTGACAATCTCTCCATCAAACTCCATGGGAAGAGTACTCTCATACACGTCAATTTTAGCCCTAGCAGTACCAAGGAATATCCTTCCTAATAAAATATCAAATGTCTTAAAAGAGTTTTTAACCACCATATCCACAACAAAGAAGTTAGTAGAGAAAACCAAACCATTTACTTGAACTAAGACGACTTCTAGAATTCCATATAAGTACGCAAATGAATTATCAGAAAACTAAATAGAAACACCAATCTTTTTTAATTTTCCCTCATTCAAGGTGGAATAAATGAATAATAACATCACATTTATAGACATGCCCAACATGGCCTTTTATATTCTTACATTCCCAATTTTACAAGAGATAACAAAGATCTTTGGGTCCTTGCACTTTGGAGGTAACTTTTTTTGAATTATTGATAACAGATTCTCTCCCAACTTACTTTCTCATACCTTACTCATTTTTTCTTGTTAGTACACAACTCTTTTAGAAATTTTTGAATAGCAAGGTATTTGTTTTATAGCATCAAGAAGGGGAATGTTCACCTTTACCTTATGAAGAGTCTTTAATATCTCATTTTTATCTTTATCCTTCTTAGACTTAGCAAATCTTTTTGGAAAAGGAGGCTTAACGACAAATTCCTCTTGTTAGATCAAGCTGATCTAGAAATTCATGGCTCTAAAAAGGAACATTAGGCACCTATGCTTGAACTACTAATCCCTAACCTTCCAGCACTTGAACCCTTCATATTAGAACCTCTAATGCTTGAACCAGTTATTTCTATACTTGAGCATGCAGAGCAAATTCTTCCTTATCAAGCCCCTAAGTCAGTGGCTCCAGCACCCCTAGTAGTTAAACCTTAAAATGTGATGATGTTATCTTAGCTAGCTATGTTAGATAAGCTTTTTGACTTTTTTATATTACTGTATCACAAGGTTGACAACATCTAAGCACATTTTGATAAGAGGATTAATACAATATTAGAAGAAGTTATTAAAATGAAATGAGATCTGAATGTCCTAATTGGAAAGTTTAATTCTTATGGCACTATTGGCAATATACCCTAGGATATAGCAAATCTTAAGCAGGCCTCACTAAATAAGGGTAATAAGGTCATTAATGCTGTCAAGGAGATCAATGTCAATGTTAATGTTACCATTAGTTCCAGGGTTCAGGAAGTTAGTCAAATTAGAAATATTGTTGAGACTATTAGAGGACTTTCTAGAGCTCGTTCATAGCTGCATTTCTTGCTGACAGGGCCTATGATGACTTCTTATAACTTATATTAGCTTATGGTTGTGTGTTTTTGCTACTTAGTTGTTTTTATGGTAACTCTATCTAGTGTTTATTTTTCATTGCTTTCTTATTATATCTATGCCTAAGACTATGCTTGATGTTGGTTTGTCATGTTATTATCTATGCTTGAATGACATTATTATGGTATATCCGTTTTTGTCTTTGGTTGTGTTCACCCTTTTGATGATGTCAAAAAGGGAGATAACATGTTATTATTGATTAATTGACTATTAGACTATTACTCTAAAATTAATAATACACTAAATATTAGGCCACTTAGTTTGGAGACTTAGGCCCTTTAAGTAAAAACTCAAGACGTTGTCTTTTAGGGCCTTTAACTGTGTTCTTAAGCACTAAAAAATCTTATTTATTCTAGCTTATTCTAAAGGGAAGCTTCCTTAAAATTTATAAATCTCTTTTTCATGAAAATTTTAGGTGAAGTTTTATGAGGAGTTTTCTCATAAAATCAAATGGTTTTGTCATCATTAAAAGAGGAATATTGTTAACCCAAATTGCTTCACATTTAAGCCCAATTAATGTTTGATGATAACAAACCCATTTTATTTTAAGATTTGATCTAAAAAGAAAATTGTTATTTGGCAACTTTTATTAGACAAATGGTGGCCAAACTACTTTAAAAAGTCCAAAATAATTTATCAAATCACTTTGAAATGATTTAGTCCAAATTTAAGAAACCTAAATATTAGAAGAACTCCAAATAAAAATAATTTGGCCCAAAAAATTTTTGCTCAAGTTTTATAGCCCAACTAAAGCTACAAGGACCAATAAAGTTCATATATGAAACATGATCCAAAAAATATAAGTGGCCTAATAAAGAAATGTTAAAGAGTCTAAAAGTGAACAAGTTTACAAAGACCAAATGCAAAGACTAACTTTTACAGAAGACCAAAGTCAAAGACAAAAAGGAAAGAAACTTTAGGTCATTATCAAAAAAAAGCAAACGCAATATTACATAGGAAAGGTTTCTTCATCAAAAGACAAAACATCTTCATGATATACAAAAAAAAGTAATAAAAGAATGATAGTAACCCAAGCATGGTCTGTACTAAACAAGAGTTCTATGACAAGAAAGGTGCCTACTTGCAACAAAAGTATCAAAGCTTTTCATTTATCTTCTTCATCCAACATCTCGACACCATATCTTAGGAAGTACATAGTTACCTCTCAAAGAATGATCATCTTCATCTTAAGGAAAGACACCATCTGTTATTGTATGAACAAATCACCTTAAATCATATCTTTGGTAGCTTATAGTAGAAAAGTAGAGAAGACAAGCCATCATGTCTAATTCATTCATCTTTATCCATGCATAACAGCTATTAACATTAAAATGAGTTACAATTCAAATTACAACGGTCATAAGAGATGGGTCTATAAAAAGGAAGCTTTGCATATGAAAATAACAAGAAGAATTGAACTGAAAATCATTAGAGAGAAAATTGTATCACTGTTCATCTGTGCCCAGTTTTAGGTCCTTAAGTTTGACTTTTAAAAGCCTGAGTTTATTGAGCCTAAATTGTAAACCCTTCAAAGGGCAATTCAAAATCATTCTATCTTGTATAAATCTTTCTTGAGTGAAAGTCATTTGAGGGTGAGTTGAGTGAAAATCAAATTGTAGTAGTTTAAAGTGAGATAAAACCTTATGTTGCGAGCGAGCAGTGTAAAACCCATTAGTGTAAGTGTTTGGGGTTGCTAAAACACTATTATAGTTGAAAATATCTTATGATAGAAGGAGATTGGACGTAAGATAGAGGTTGTCTGAACCAGGATAAAATGATTGTGTCTTTCCTCTTTACTGTTTTTCAAAAATACTCTCAGTCACTAAGATTTTTTTAAATCACTAAAAATCATTTTCAGGCACCTAAGTTTCAATCTTCATCACTAAATTGCTTTACTTGAAAATTGACTTTAAACACTTGAATTTTCACTTTAAGCCCCTAGATAGTGTTTTAAAAAAATTATTATTATTTAAAATTTTTTTATAAATTTATCCTAAGCACTTATTCACCTTCTTGGTGCATTATCAACTTCTACTCCAATTATCCTTATCTTTTCTACTTGAATCATCAAACTTTTGTATCAGACAATTCTTAGAAACTTACAAAATACAAATCCTTGAGATTGAGCATTTCATTGGCTTCTCATATGAAGAGTGACACCAAAGTAATTAGATTTTCACGGCCAAAAACTCAACTATATGCTTGAGTAGTAAGGATGACATAGACGAGTAATAATTAAAACATACTAGACATTTTTGTGCATTTTACATACTATAAGTGTTTTTTTTCCAAATAAAATTTAAAGGATGATAATCTCAAGATCCGGGTCAGAGTCATGAAAATCTTGCAAACATAGCTAAGATGCCAATGGGAAAGTTATCAGACAACTCGTACAAAGTCATACCATACCCTATAACGCAGCTTGACTTGAGTGCAAGAAAAGATCACGAATTACACCTATGTTAACATCTCCCATGCTAGCACTATCATCTACGGCTACATATATCAGGATGAACATTTTCATTATCAACTAGGCAGGGTGCATTATGGTTACCATAATAGTTTACAATATGTAAGTCGCTTATATATTTATGTACTTGATAACACACATGATCTGCAGGTCTCAGTAAGAAATGATGTGCATTCAACGAGAGATGCACACAATAAAAGAAACCAGCCTACAAGAATGATTCATGGTTAAATCACAATCTACCAACGCTGATAAACGAGGCGTTTATTAGCTTTGTAAAACGAAATGATCAAATTAGATGTGGTAGTATACAAAACTAGTATTATAAAATCACTACCAAGTCAAATAAACAAATGCTAATCGGACTAGAATAGATTGTATCTTCACATGTCTCAGCTTGAACCCAGAGATTATCAAAACACAAGGCTTGTAACACTTGTAGCAAAGAATAGGTAGGAGTAGCACCCCAGGTAATGGCTTCACGAAATGAAATTATTAATCAATTGCCACACCATAGAAAATCGCAGTCGACTTCTGAGATGAATATTCATAACTCAGAAGTAAAACACAACGATATATGGCTACTAAACAGTTAACTACATAACCAAACCCATTGAGATCTAAGTTGTCCTTCAAGTTGTGCAATTAAAAAGATTGAATTGAAGAGAAAGAACCTTAGCGATGGTGATATTAGGAGCATACCTAGAAAATTACTACAATTCTTTATCATTATCAAGTTATGCTTTTGCTACAGCCTTTTCAGCTTCTTCCAAAATAAAGGTTCTTAATGATTCCACATCCCTTGGACCTGAGTGTTTGCACAACAAGCAAAAATTAAAATTAGATGTGTCAACCAGCTTGGTTGTAGAGTAAGTGAGAGCAAGAAGGGAAGGAAGTAGATATCAAAACATAATAAAACTTAAGAAAGCATTGACCAAATATAAGTATATAGTCCTCCCTTCTAGGCTAATGATTTAATACAAAAATAAATAATACAGTGCTTAATTAAGTTTATGACTACTTGATGCTCCCATCAAGTACTTATGACTCAAATCAATTTCAAAGTCAATAAAAAGATTTCACCAAAAAAAAGAAAAAGTTTTGAATTTTAACTTTTGACACAATCCTTTGAAGCATATCAGACTCTAAGATGTAACACTATAATGTGACAATAAATCTTTAATAATCACTGAAGTTGTTTGATTTGATTATCTTTATTTAACCAAAGGTTTAGAGCATATGGATCTAATTGATGCACAATAACTACAAGGATTAAGTAGAATCCATGAAACGTATCTTTAGTACAATGAATAAAACTCTAATTACCTTGGTATTTGGAAAATTCTTCACCATTATAAAAGAGCTTAAAGGTAGGATATGAATGAATATCAACTTTGCTATATACTGGCTTGTTTGTGCTATAATCTACCTCTCTGATCTTTATTTCGTCTTCTCCTTCCATCGCTTTCCCCAAATCATCTCACAGTGACCCCAAATTCTTACTGACAGTAAATGTTATCATTACAGGTTATCAAGTAGTTGAAAAGAGCAAGTTCAAAATCTAGTAGCTTATTGCAAAGTGGAAGAAAGAAATTATTACCAATGCTTGCACCAAGGAACGTAGAATTTCACAAACCAAGCAGTGTCTTTCTCCTTGATCTATACAAAACAGTCAAACACGGAACACACGCAATTAATAAATGCTATCATAACACTAATGGGTGAGATGCAATTCAATCAGAACATTGAATTCCCCCTATATACTCAAGCACACACACCCTTATAGTACAACTTTTCCCATCCCATTATGCATTTGCAGAGGCAAACATCAATCAGTGGCAACTAGAACCTTGATTCCAATACTTTAGGTTTAATTAATATTTCCATAAGATTGCCAACAAAAAGAAGAAAAATCGATAGGGGTGTCAATCTATGATAAACAACAATAGACGAATATATAACCAGGTTTAGTAATTAGTTCTGAATTAAGCAACATATATTGTTAAAAATAAAAAAATATATAAAACGAGGATTTTTCATTCAATTAAGTTTAAGAAAGACAAGCAAGAGATATTCAGCTATGGTTTGTACCTTGTCAAAGAATGTGTCAGTGGTTAACAACATAACCTTGGGCTGAGCGTGAAAAGCTAAATTGAGGAGAGGGAGAAGAAGAAATGAAGCACTATGATTTCTTATGGCTCATCCGTGATTTCTCAGTGGTTTCGACATCTCCCACAGCCTTAAAAGGACGAAAACTAGTTGGAGAGTTTTGCGAAAGACACATGGTTTGCACATGTTGGATAATTGTGAAGGGAAAGACAAGTGAACATGCAAATATGTGTGGATGAAAGAAAAATTGTAATTTTGGTTTAAGGTTTAAAATGACTGGTCTTTATTTTTCATTTTTAGATTAATTTTATATTGTAAAAATAAAAAATATAAAAATAATAAACTAATTTAGTTTCTTTTTTTTATGAGAGATATTTTTTTTGTATTATTTTTTGTACACTCACAATTATGAGTACATTATTACATTTAATGACATACTTGTAATAATATTAATAAAAAAAGTAATATTACAATTATGTCTCTACATTATAATTGGGTGCACTGATACACTCATAATTGTGAATGCCTCAAAGATTTTACATTTTTTAGTAGTTTCATTTTTAAAGGATTATTGTGATATTTTTTATTATTAGATGATCAAATTAATTTTTATAAAAAAGTTTTTAAAGAATTATTGTGATACTTTTTTTTTGGTTAGATGATTAACTTGATCTTTATAAAAGAAGAATTTTATTTTCAGAATGATTTTATTTTTAAAAAATTATTGTAACACTTTTCAATATTAGGAGACCAAATTAATATCAATAAAATAAAGGAAAAAACTTATATATAGTTTTATATTTTTTTTTGGTTATGTTGTTCATTAAGTACATGATTTTTAACTATAATATGATATGTATATAATTATTATTTATGAATATATAATTTTCAAATTAAAATTGTGACCAAAAAGTTTCAAATAAATTATATATTTATTATATTATTAATAATTATCCATACACTTATTCACTATGTGTTCGTTGAAAACCTGATACCAAAAACGTAAGTATCTGAGTCTAATTCTTAAACGTATTTTTCTCGCCAATGCATATCATTTTCATTCATTATTTCAATATTTGGTTTCATAATGAAGATTATTTCCTGACAGACAAGACGAGGTGCCAAGGGTGATCAAATATTAGGTTGGGTCTTAA
The DNA here is from genome assembly GCA_037074485.1 of Delonix regia. Classification (NCBI taxonomy): domain Eukaryota; kingdom Viridiplantae; phylum Streptophyta; class Magnoliopsida; order Fabales; family Fabaceae; genus Delonix; species Delonix regia. The sequence continues at coordinate 12,200,702 of CM073455.1, forward strand.
GATTCGTTTTGGCTTAACGTCAAGATAAATTCTTTTAATTTGAGCTTGGTCGAGTATAAATCAGTTAGTGACTAAGTCACGTTGGGTTTGACTAGATCATATCTACATTTATTTTTTAATAATTTTTTATTTATGAAATTTATTTTTTAAATTAATAAAAATATTTTAAAAAAAAATTTGAATTTGAAAAAATACAATAAATAAAAATTAAGATTTTGAATAAAAAAATTAAGATTTGAAATAATTAATATATTAAAAATTTATTATAATTAAAAAATAAATCAAATTATATTATGAAAATAATATTTTAAAAATAAAAAAATAATTGAGTTGAGGCAAGATGTTGATAGTAATCCCAAGACACAGTTTGACTTAATAAATTTAAAAATTTGTTTATTTAAACTTGACTTAATCCAACCTTAATATGATTGGGTTGGCCGAATTACCGAGTGATATGATCAGCAGGGACTAATAAGATTGGAGCACAATATCGGTCTCATAGTTTTCTATTTTTTTCAATTTATTGGATACCCTCCAATGGAATTTTGCACATATAGTTTTCAGTTATAAAATAAATTTTAAATATTTTATAAATATTGAGTTCATTATTCTATATACTTATTGGTTCTAAGCTTTAGACTGGAAAAGCATAAATAGAACAAAGAGTAAATTGCATACAAATCACAAAACTCACCTCGGAGCAAACAATTCCAACCCAAACAAATTGTTAACTCCCTTTGTGTCATTATAGACAATTATTGCAAGTAATTAACAAAAATTGAAGTTAAAATCAGTGAGTGAATATTAAGTTTGCGGGAAAAACCGTGACGAGTAAACCAATTCGATGGACGGAGACGAAAGTCTTATTCACAGCGAAGAAAAATTCGTGAACATAAACCTCTTATCAAAGCGAAAACATAAAAAATAAAACCGAGTAGCAACTAATTAGCTAGATTATTCTCACTAATCCAGCTCTCTAATCCTAATTATCTTCATCTAATTAGAACCCATAGTCATATCATCCTCAGAGTTCTCTATGACACCAGGCAGAATCTCCATTCTGCTCCACGTCTTCCTCTTTCCTAATTCTACTCTGCGTCTACGTCTCCTGGTGCAGCGCGTGCAGAAGGAAGTATTATGGACTCTCGCTGAGCATCTGCCACGCGCCGAAGCGTGTCCTCGCTTACACCGAACGATGCTGCGAGCTCAGGCCCCATCAAGGTGTGGAGAAGCGACGTCGCTCCCGCCAGAAACTGTGGCCTGTTCTTCCTCGCCGATGTGGTGAACCCGAAGAACTCTAGGGATCCAGATCTCGACGCGATTTGACAGAATGGGAAGTATCGTGGTACGAAGAACACATCCCCTTCTTTGATTTCGGTGTTCGTCGCTGCGCTTCCGTTTGGAAACACAACCAGAAGCCTTCCCGTTCCACGCAATACGACGCCGTATTCTGTTGCCCGGGGATTCACATGCGGTGCCATCATCGATCCCTGCCATTGGAATGAATATGAATTGAGACATTGCAGGGAATCATGGAGAGAGATAGACAAAGTTTCGCACACATCTCTCTTCGAGATTGATTGGAAGGATACAAATTATATAAATTCATGGGTATATATAGAGTTTGTTTGCTTACCGCAGTGAGATTGACGAGATAAACGCCGATGCCAGAGCGTCTGAGTGGGTAATAACCGGTGCCGTCCAAAGCGACGCTCCAACCATAGCCGTTTCTGAAATCAGGTTTTCTGCCGTAGAGGTTGTAAGAGTCGGGTGATTTAGCGGTATCCCAGCTCGCCGTTTTCTTGTTCTCATTTCCAAATACAGATTTTAAGAGCTTTCTCCACGACCAAACTGTTTGCTCTTTCTCCTCCATTACTTCATCATCGTCATCGGATTCTGCTTGGTGTTCCACCATTTTCTTGAGGTATTGCAGCCTGTCTTGCTCTTTCAGTTGAAGGAACTTTGTCCATAGGCTAGGGGCGTGTGAATCACCCACAAACACGATTGGCCCTTCTTGTTGCCTCGTGAAGATTTTCCTTAGCTCAACGCGTGATGCCTGTGTGATAAACAAATTTGTTTAGTGTTATTTGCCTATATGGTGGAAGCTTGGTTTTTTTTAGCTGCTGTTCTAGAGTGAAAGCTAGTAGCTTACGTTAAAAGCACTTTCAATGATTTCAGGATCAAATCCAGATAGAATTGATGCTGGGTAATTTCCTCCTCCGATGTAGAAGGACTACATATAGCGCAAGAAAGCAAGAATTTAGCTTGGAAAATTGGTCTTCAAAGGAAAAAATGGTGCTATAATATCAGTGGATTATGAAGAAATGGATATATAAGCCAATGCATATACCTGGAAAACATCTAATCCCAAGCTCTCAGAGGGGTCAATGCTACAGATGACATGAAGTCTCTGACCTTCTCCCATGTTCATCAAGTAGAATGCAGAACCAGCTGAGATTCTATACACATCCCCAGTCTTCAAACGCCTTTCTGCCAATTGATCTCTGTAGATGAATCCCAACCTTGCCTCCCCTGCAATTAGTCGATATTAAACTAAATGTGCTCCTGAAAAATCTGACAAACAAACGAAAAGGGAGAAAGAAAGAGATTCTAATACCTCGACGGATGAACATGATCAAGCTAGAGTCGAGGTACTGAGGAATGAAAAGAGACCTTGGTTCCATAGTGATGAAGCCAATGTGCATAGGCCTCTCCACAATCCTACCACCATAGCTTCTCGTAACTCTCATTTCTCCCGCATCAGTCTTGATCACTTGCCTCGAGTGCTGCAACATGAACCAGTGATCTGACTTCTCTGATGATGGTATCTCTTCTCTCTGCTGCCTCTCTCTCCTCCAATCTGCATCTTCAACGAACCCCATTCCCATGGCCAGTCCATGGCACAGAACAAGAAGAACGACCAAAAGGGTAGCTCTGTTTACCATCCTTGCCTGTTGCTTCTCTTGTCTCTTCAGTGTGTGTGAATTGAGCGATGAGGAAGAAGTGCTGGACTCGGCGGTTTATGAAGAGACGAGGCAGAGAATGCAGGAAGACACGTGGCGGGCATGTAAAGTCAGGGAGGCTAGTTGGCGATTCATGGTAGAGACACAGATGAGGGCCGGGAATAGACATCCGATGAAAGGCTAGACAAACCCTGCCTTGACATTACCCCTCAACTATCAATAAATTTTTGTCTTTTTAATTTAATCAGTGAAACAAATATTTAATTTGATATAAATTATTGATTAAATTACATAGGTATATTTTATTTTAAGAAATTATTAATAAATTACGTTACAGTAACCTTTTTCAGAGAAATAAATTATAATTATAATTATTTGGATTAAAACACGCATATAATTGTTACTTATCTAATTACGTAAAAATTTACTTTTGATTTTTAATTTTATTTTGGGTTTTACATTCACGCATTAATTTCCTTTCAATTTTGTTTCTTGAACTCACAAAAAGTACTCAATTATTATCCTTCTGACCAAAATGCTTAACAAAAATATACATACATTAGCTTGCACTTGCATAGCATTTGGGTAGTGATAAAATAAAAATGTTATAATAAATTTATTCAAATTTTTAAGAGATTATCAAAATCAAAAGACTAAATTAAAAATAAACGACATTGTAGAATGAAAGTAGCAATCTAATACAAATTTAAGGAATTAAGATTCAATATTATTTTTACCAAATATGTATGTAAATAATATAAAATAGTTACTTCTTAAAGTTTAGAATAAATTCAATCTATGATTTTCAACACAAAAAATTATTGAAAGAAAAATTCAAAAATAAAATTTTTAATAACTTATATTTTAAATAAAAATTAAAATTATTTTTATTTAATTAATTTTTTAATCATTGAACTAAAATAATTCAAATATACTAATTCAATTTAATTAAACATTAAATAATAAAAAATACAAGATCAAAATTATTATTAAACTAATGACACAGAAATGAGAATTAAATTTTTTTTCTTTTCCGTAGAGATAGAAAAATGAGGAAAGGATGATCGTATTTCCTGCCTTTCTCTTTTGGCAAATTTTGCTTGAGTTGCTGCCTCTGCGAGTGGGCCAGTCTCCACAGTGTATAGACTACAAAAATACAAAGTAAAGAGAAATATGAACACTCATGACTATAAGGTAGAACCGGCTTCTTATGCGAAGGAATGTTGGAGTTTGAACTGCTCATCTGGCAACGCCAGATATTATTACACTGGGGCCTACGTTCCAAGGTGATAATGCTCTTATAGACTGGTTTCTTTTCGGTACTTACAAGTATATAGATGTATTTATCTACCGTCGAATTATTGAAAATTTTCAACAAGCACTAACAAAATACAATTAAACTATTAAATTAGTTATGATGATGTAATGGAAATTTTAACTACGCTGTCGAAAAAAATATACCTGTTTCCCAAATGATGATCGTCGAAAATTTTCAAATACTATGTTCCATGATCCATTTAAAAGACCGACTTCACAATAGTGCTACCAAAAAATCAGCTATCTTCATTCAACTGTATTCATAGGATAGGCCATGAATAAAAGGAACATGCATGGATGCGTCATTTGACTATCTTCATTCAGCTGTATTGTAATATTTTCCTCTATCAGAATATAATGTAGTCATCATACAATTAACTCCGCGGGCAATGAGACCTCTTATATGTTTGCTCTACACGAAAATTTGACAGGAGAAAATGCTGGCTCCTACAAAAATTTTCTCCATCAACTCCTCAACATTCTCTAACATCCTTCTAAGTCTACTCATCATTATTTGCAATGCATAATTATCTTTTTCTATTTTAATCTTTTTACTTTTTTAGAAAGAAATACTTAGAAAAACTCTACTGTGCTAGTTATAGTGATGGGAGGATTTAAGTCGACACGACTTGCTTTGCCCTGCTTAAGCAACTCAGGTAACGTGTTGGCTTCTTTGGCTGAAACCCCTTCGGCAGTCCATAGGGTGGCATGAGGCCATGAGTTTTTGGAAACTATCTTCTCACCTTCCACAGAGCCAGGACATGCTTCAAATGCGGCCATTTTATCTGAGAAGAGCAGAGCTTTCAACTCCACGGGGACCTTTGCATGCAAGAATGCACCATAATCGGCGACGGCTTTCACGCCATGGCTTCTCTTGTGGGCAAGAGTCACATGGGCTTTCTGAAGATTCTCTAAATACTTGTCTTTAAGAAAAGCTTCAACTGAAGGATTGTTGGCAGCCATCTGCATATGTAAAAAGATAATATAGGATCAGATAATGGTCATCATGTTTTCTAGAGTGTTAGATCAGTTCTTTTGTGGAAGACATCTGCAGAAATCAAATACCACGAATGTTTGGGTGCAAATTTTAGCATAGAAACAAATAGGAAAAAACAAAAGACAGAATATATTGCACTGAAAGAAGGTGTAGACAACAAAAATAATGGGGGCAGGAGGGGGGAAGAAACGGATAACTAGCCATAAAGTAGTTTGTGGTAATTTCCACATGGCATCTTCCACATGAAACTTCTTAGCCAAACTCTCAGATTGATAAAAAAAGAGGCATACTATAGCAGCAAAGATGCTTAAATAAGAAGTTTGGTAAAAGGTGTGACTCATATTTCTTTCTAAAGATGGAACTCAAACAAGTGATCCAATCAAGAAGCAACCGATAGCTGCCACCTAGACTGTAGAACATCAGGCATTGAAGAGTAGTAGTTAAAAATTAACAAATAAAGAACGTCAAGAAAAACAAGCAAAATTAGTTTTCAATTAACAAGGCAACTAACTATAAGAGAACAAATTTTACTTACATTCTTAAGGACTCCTTGAATTTCTGTAACGGACAGACTGAGAGCAGCAAAAACAATGGTTCCAAATTTCCTCTTCTCAGTGTCAGGTGGTGTGTAATCACCCTTAGCAATCTTCCTTAATTGTTCCGAGACTTGCTTGACAGCAACCTTAAATGGAACCTGCAGATTTGTCAGGGCAAACAATAGTGTTTTAGAATACAATTTTTCATCTCAACTATAAAATAAAAAAAAATTACTAGCATATAATATTTTAGAACTGCGGTACATAATTTACTACTGAAACAATGCAATCAATAACAATGTAGAAAAAGTAATTCAATGATTTCAATTGAAGTGTGAAACAAAAAAAAAAAGATACACTAACCTGAATTGAATTAAGATACTCAGCATTTCCAAAAAGAATCTCCCGTAATTGTTTCTCCCATGAGGTCCATTCCTTTGCATAGGATCCCTTGGTAGACTCCAATCTGCTACGATAATGATCAATTTAAGGTTGCTATAATCTCAGGTTCAAACTGAAAATCCCAAAGGCAGGGTCTAAAGCAGCTTTTTAATCTACAACCATCCATCAATAACTAATAATTCAAATATAAAAAAAATTACATGATGCTAGTGGACTCATACTTCAATTGTGGTTATATGATCACCACAGAATAGAGAAAGTTCAGCATTGTAGCACAAGGCACTTTGAGGAATCATGGGAGAACACTGCCATATGAATTAACACCTCAAAGGCAGAACAATCTACTGAGAACATCTCAAGACTAGTTTTTTGTCCTCTTGGCCTCAAACTCAAGACTTCAAACCCAGGTTTTGTTTGACTAACGATTGAGGTAGAGACTACAGTTTTGATTTAAAAATACAAGCAGAAAAGTAGTTATTTGCTGCAACTCAGAACACGATGGCCCAAAGTACAATAGGCTGATAGGCAGCAACGTCCTCATATTGATTGATTGTTCTATCATACCTTTGTCTGACATTCTGCTTTCCTCATACTATAGACAAGTCAAGATCTTATATTGCTCTCATTGCTAGAGTAATTCCATTTGTATACTCTAAATATTTGTTATCAGTCTAGAGTAAATAAATTGCTCCACTACGCAATGGCAGTGTTCAAAATTGGAAACCAGGGAAAAAAATGAAAAAAGGAGGTGTAACTATTTCCACAGTATGCAAGTGAAAAACCATAACATTGACCTTCCATGTCTCTTGGTATGAAGCTTATATAGATTTATGCCCTCCTCCAAGATAGACTGCACTGGTTGAGGAAGGGGATTCCTGCAAATTGGAAAAAACAGTAACATATTAGGAAATGTTAATGAGAGGAAGTACAAAATCATCTATTTTAGATTGTTCTACTGAATTCTTTATTTACAATGGAACATTCATCTGATTATCTCATAAAAAGATATACTTCCAAATGAAAAACATAAGGCAGATAAAAGAAACTGCAACGACAGACATAGACAGTCATTGCAACAGAATAAAGAATTTATTATGGTAAAGAGAAATTTAATATGGTAGCTTTTTTTTTTTCTCTGATAAATGAAGAATTTAATAAGATAGAAGAGAAGCAGAAAACAGAAAGATCAGGAATTCTCCTGAAGAAGAGGGAAAGAAAGGCATTAGCTCAAGTGGCACTCCAGTCCCTTTGCCTATCTTCAAGAGAAACACTCAAGAAAAATCCGAGCTGAAACCCTTGAGGAGGCTAGAAAAACAAGCCTCTGCCATAAAGAATGAATGGCTGCAGGAAAAGAATACTGACTAGAAGTCCTCACATTATGTCAAAGCCAGATGCTCCATACTTCAGGTAAACGGGCCCAATTTCACAGTACCTTACTCTCCTTATGTTTCCCAATTCTTGACAGTTGATAGATTTAAAACTCCCAAGGACCCCAAACAGCTTACCCCAAATTATTGTAATTTTCTTGGGTCATTGTGAGAACTAACACATAAAATATCATTAAAGCAATGGAAGGAAAAAAAAAAAAGAGAGAAAGAAAACAGAATTTGTACTTGACATGGCTGTCAAATCGCAATTTGAAAGGCATATTTCTGAATTGTAAATTGTATTAAATCATAACATTCATCAACTAATTGCAAAAATGGCTTGAAATAATAGACTAAAAAATATATATACAAATAGCACAAACTATTTTTAGGAGCCAACCAATGACACTGCAATAGCAAACTAAAAGATGAAGGTGAAGGTTGTCAGGAAAGACCTGAAGCTTGAGACTTGAGAGAAAAAGACCTTTGCCTCTTATCAAACTAGAACTATAAAAATGGTGCGTTCTGCACCTTTAGTTGACAAAAAAAAAAAAAAGGAAACAAATAAAGAGAAAAAAAAGCCTCATTTAACATGTTACGGGACAGTTCATTATAGCCCACACATTCTGACCTGCTACAGATTGCCATTCTTAAACAAATTGGGAACCGGAACTGCACAGTCCCCTGATTCTGGCTGTTATCACACTGATTTGTGCGGTTCTGACACTAGAACGTTTAGCCACCAATATGTGCATTCCGCACCTTCAATTTACCCAAAAACCAAATATAGAAGAAGAAGAAGATGAGGAAGAAGAAGAAGAAAAAGAAACATTCACATTTGGAAGATTGGTCAGGTCAAGATAGACCTGACAATAGGACCTGCTGTAGATGGCCATTCTTGGACAAAGTGGGACGCTAGAATTGCACAATTCTATGATACTGGCTGAAATTACACTATTTTGTGCAATTATGGCACTAGAATGGAATGCTCGGCCGCTGATATGTACTGTGGCCTTATGAATTGAAGCATATTATACAATTTGAATCATGAATTGCACAATGCTTATAACACTGGTACTAGATATGACAGTGGACCGTGGCAGATAATAATAATCCTCCTATCATGTAAAGAAGAAAGATTAATGTTGGAATGCAACAAAATTCCATTTAACAAACCCAATGCATTCTGATCAATAAAGGACGCAGGTTATAATCTCAGCATTATAACATTTTAACTTGGGCAATTGGGAGTAGATGAGGCAAAAGTCTTCAAGTTTAACTTTCCTCTACATTTTGTCCATGCTCAGCTTAGGAACCAAGCTCTCTTGGCACCACTACACTTTTATTTCCCATTTAAAAGGGATGTCAATAATTCCCCACTAAGCAGATGTTCAAATACCATCACATTAAATTGAAAATCTCTTTTATTATCATCAACTAGAAAAGGCTCTTCTTACTTCATGCAACAACTATTCCTGAAAAATTGTACAATGCTACTGATATGCAGTTATAAATATGACACCCAAGCCAATGTTAAGAGCACATATCACCTCCGTCATCCTTATTGTATAACAGTGAAATTCACTCTAATGTTTCCACACTTCTTAAAACTAAGTAATAAAATTCTCTGTCCTCGCCTAAACTTATGTCTTATTTCTTATTAATTAAAATTTCCAGGTTGGAAGCAGTAATTATAATTCAGAAGGGATGAGTTTAAATAATATAAGAAAATTATTATATTGAAAGATTAAGATACATCAAACAGTTTGAGGAAACTTCTATTAGAACATTAAATGATAAAGAGATTTTTTTTAACAAGGAAAAAAAGATTGTATTAAAGAGAAATATTGATACAAAGGGAGGAGAATCATAAATAGGTAAGACCAAAATCTAGGAAAACTTTTTTTTTTTTCTTTTTTTGTTGAGGGGAGGGGGGGGGGGGGGGGAAGAGAGAATATAAACATAGCATAAACAAAAAGAAAAGAAAATGAATCATGAACTGAGCTTAAAGAGTATTAATACTGCTGATATAAAAGTACCTATCTGATTTTAACAAAGGCATCTTGACAAGCGACCCAAAACGCTCAATTAATTCGCCCTCAAATTCTCTACGACTCTGAAAAGCATTAAGAAAGATAGCTTAAAAATATGGTACCCTATGGCCTACAAAATGGAGCGCAATGAGAAAAATGGCATACCTTGCCCTCATAAAGATGATAAAACATTAACAGCACATATCCAGCATTTGGAGATGCTTCGTCAAGATTTCCCTTAAAAAAATTTGGAAGAATACATAAAGATTTATTATAAGGTCATTGGAATCTTGGAGAGATCAGAAACCTGATGTATATCCAGAAAGACAACAAAACATACTGGATGGTTAACTCGTTGAAGCACACGAAACATGAAAACGGCCAATGCATCAAGGGAATATGGATTTGAGTCAGTTCCTGCAGGAAAAAAAGAAAAAAACAAAAAGAGAAACATACTCAGAAGAAGTATGAAGTTAAATTAGAAGTCAAGCTCACTATCACCATGAACACTTTGAAATATCATAGGATAAATTACTCCCCTCTCCTGAGGAATATCCAAATTACACAGCCTCTCCTCTGTATTGAAAATATACACTCCCTTCTCTTAAAGTCAAGAGAAGCGCTACACTTACCTCCCCTGTAACATGAACTAAAATTACACTTAATTTGAACAAAATATTCCTATAACCATTATATAATATAACAATTATTAAATTATATATGACCAATATATAATAGTAAATTTTGTAAGTTTAGCAAATTGTATCGTTTGATTAAAAAATAAATTATTAAAAATTCATATTCACAAAATAATATCATAAGATTAAATAATTTAAAGGTGATAATTTGATTTCAAGAATAAATTTGTATTAAATATATATTAATGAACAAAAGCATCTCATAAATTTATTTTTATGTGGTAAGTGTACATTTTCAAAATAGAGGGAAGAATGGTATAATTTGGGCATCTCATCGGGGAGGAAAGAGTAATTCACCAATATTGTATGCCAGAACACTCACTTCTTACCCTGAGCAAGCCAAATCACATGCATTTTCTCTTCTAAGAACTAGAATCTTCTTTTCAACTCATATTTTCAATTAATATATACACTCAGACAAATCAGGACACGACCAAATGCTTTCTCACTGATTTCACTTGTAGATATAATTATAGATATACATTCCTAAAACTATATTACAGAGCATTAATAACAGACATAGTCAATATAACCAATTTCAGGAATTGCAGCAAATATAACCTTCAGATTCAGGCACAACTGGAACAGCCGAGGCTCTAGTTTTGTGACACATGTCTTCTAACTGCATATTTGATCGGTAATATTCGGTCAATTAAAACAACATGACAAGTAGACAATATACTAATTGATGAGGGGAAATTTAGAAACAAGTCCTACTACTAAGTGTAAATTATTTATAAAAAAAAATCAACTTGTTGTGCAGTTAGCCCCCCAGACAAGAATGCTTATAAGTAGAATTTATGACTAAAATATATTTATATTAGAAGCATGGAAATTAATTTTAATTATATTCGATTCCATCTGTTGAAAGGATCATCAGAGGCAACTCAGAGACAGACAAACGAATAATAAACTTAAGCTCTACTATTTTTTACTCTGTCACTCAGCCATCCTGGCCATGCAAGGGGAACACAAACTACTATCTAATTCTAGTAAAGACTGATATAATTTTATATCAGGTGTGACAGGCATATAATTTTAGTACATTGAAGTAATGAGTCTCCAATCAATAAATACATTTGCATATAATTTATGGATCAACCACAGTTCTAGTTTTAATTTTGTGCCACATCATGGAACTGATAACCTTCTACGTAAGGTTCCACTCAGAAGAGTCAAGTAAATTCTACAATACTATTATCATTTATCAAAAGCCATGTCATAAAATCTTTACATCAAACCAAGGGAGAGGTCCCTCTTTAACCTGCATTATACTGTCATGAAAAACAAAAAATTAACTCCCCTCCCACAGCCCACAAATATTTTTCATTGAAAACAAAAGGAAGATAGGAAGAAATAAATCCAAGAAACCATATCTGGATAGTAGATATAGCACTAACTTGTCTCCAAACTTCTTCATTTGGTGCATTCTTGTCAGCAAGCATTATAGAATATGGTTTCTTCCTGCGTTCGTCCGCCACTTTCTGCCAATACTTTGCTGTTGATATGCCACACAAGTGCATATTAATTATCAGAGCAGAAGTGACATTTATAAAGATTATTAATTATTCATGCATTATAAGTATACTAAAACCCAATCTTAGTGTAATGGTTTCTTGTCAAGATCAACACATACTGATATCCACTATTCCCTTTCTTCACAACTTTTGTAGATGGGAAAATGACAGCTTTGTAAGAACTGAGAAATACCATTTCTAATATGCCTCCTGGATAAAATTTACCTTTAATCAGGTCACCCATGAGACTATGAACAGGTCGATCATCCCCAAATCCATCTGGAGCATTTAGCAACTCTTTGCAAAGAGCAGACTTAGCACATCCAGGAATTCCTGGAAGAAAAAAAGGTGTTTTGAGGGGTGGGGGATCCCTCAAGGGTGAGAATCAGACACAAAAAAGAAGCAAGGAGTTGTGCTCATCGGGCAGAACACACACAAACACTTGAGTCAATTAGGCCTAAGTTACACTACTAAGCACTTTGCTAAAAGGATTAGTCCAAACCACCAATGTAGGCCTCATTAAAACTGTATGAAATCAATTTATTTATTTTTTTGGTTTTTAAAGTTGCCTTAACTTGGGCAAGTTTAAATTTACAGCACCTTTTGCTTGAGATTTTAACACAGAATAATTATACTTGTATGTACTTTTGTTTAATTTTTTTGGTAAAGCAAAAGCACCTGATAATCTTAGAACTGTGAGTTAACCCCAAAACGTTGTTCTTGAGGGGAGGAAGGCATCATGAGACACATAGACAAATGGTTACATTTGTGCCATTCCATCCATTTATTTCATCACACAAAATTAAAAATTATTTCAGATATAGTGAAAGGGTTCATGAAATAGCAAAGCAGCCAATACATCAACATTTAGGCATAGTTTCATTAGATCATCACAATAGTCAAGTGAAGATCTATTCTAAACATTTGCAATTGAAATCTTATATATAATTCCAGCAACTAAATAGAGGACATATTAATCTTAAATATTCAATAAGGGGATGGCCAAGCAATAGAGATATATTTGTTAGGAATTCCTTTAAGCTGATTAAATGTGGCTGAAGGAAGTTGGCAAAATAATTACCAGGAAAAAATATGATCAATCCTTCCTGTTTTGCAACAGTATCTGTAACGGAGGTACTAGGCTTTGGTGATGGCATTTCCTTCTCAGCCTCAAGATCACCTTCTTCATCATGGCCTTCCTCAACGATGGCAATAAAATCTTCACTTCTTACTAAACTGCCAGCAGAACCTACTAAAGCTTGGTTTTGTGGACTGCGTTTAGCAAACTGTTCAAGAAAAGGTTCAGCTTCACTAAGATATACTGATGATGATAGTTGTTTATTTCCATACTTCCTTCTTATATATACAGCCCTGCAAGCAGAGAAAAGAATTTTCAAATGCAGCACCTACCTCATTCAGAATACAGATATACAGATAGATAAAAAAGGAGCTAAGCAGAATGTCAAAAACATAGTTATGGTTTATACGGGATTTTCTTTTCCTCTCTTTTATTGTAGGTTCATACAGAAAAATGATTCAGGCATTACCATTCATCAAGCATCTTGCTGAGTTCTCTCTGCTTTACTGGAGAGGTGCCCCAAATTTTCATTTGCCTGTAAAGTGGGAAAAAAATAAAATTGCTCAGATACAAGCTTGAGTGATACCAGCATGCAAAAAATACAAGCCTTCATCTTTTACAACAGTATGACTGCCATTACACCAGTTAACATGTCAATTTCCATTTTTCACATTTCAACATCATCACTTGATGCAGCTAATACTTGCATTATGCTCTCGGGGTGATTGAACCACATAAGTATGAATACAAATACACACGACTGTGATGTTGAAAAAAATGTGTCAATAAGAATAAAGTTGTAGCTGGATGATTGCTTTTAGGATACAATTTTTTTTTTTAAGTTTACAATATTAATAAAGAAAGACTTATAATTCCCCATGCTCAAAAGGTACTATAATTGAGTTCAAAATTAAAGAAGCCTTTGTCTTTCTATCAAAAAGTCTGCTTAGTACTGCCCATTCCTTATGAAGCAACTATTCAGGCTTAAAATACTGCCCAAAGCCCTACAGATATGTGGCAACCACGTTCATGTAGGACAATTATGATGATGACTGAATACCCTTATGTTTAGTAATCACTATATTGATCTTTATACTTAAAAAAACAGATAGTACAAGCAGGAAAGTAAAGCATATTTTGTGCTGTAAATGGAAGAATAAAATCAAGAAAAGCACTGTAACAGACTTATTTTAGAAAAGAATGTCAACGTTCATAGTATGAGAAACCATTCTTGAACCTTAAATCATATATATAACCAGATAAAATGCCTATCTTAGAACATACATCTTTCTCAATCCCCACTCTTTAGGAATATGTTTTAACAATACATAATGCAATCAGGTAATTATCCATTGTTCAATTTGTCAAGGAAAATAAAGCAAAATAAACAGCTTATCCTATATGAAGCAGACCTCTATTAGAAAAGCAGAAAAATGTAACTTTGGTCCCCTACTTTTGGCCCTAAGATTAATTTGGTTCTCACAAAGATGGAAAGTATCAAAATGGTTTTCTAAAGATGAAACCATTAAGAAAATAAAGGTCCTCTCTCAAGGGACCAAATTAGTTGACTTTTTCATAATTGGAGGACCAATTTGATGCTTTCAAAGTTGAAAGTAAAGGACCAATATTATATTTTTCTCATTAGAAAAGAACGTCAATTTTCTTACCATGAGAAACCATTCATAACCCTCTCAACAAAATTATATCTGGATAAAATGCCTATTTAGAACATACACCTATCTCAATTGCCACTCTATAGGAATATATTTTAACAATACATAAAGCAATCAGGGAAATATCCATTGCTCAATTTACCAAGAATAATAAAGCAAAATGAACAACAAAATATAACTTGTCCTCTAGGAAGCAGACTTCATTTATCAATTACAACCAACATGGAACTTACCGAAGGTAATAAGCCTTGTAAGCAGCTGGACCTTCTTTAAACAGAATTGACAAGCCATTTCGAATCAAAAAGGTTCGCAACTGGGGCAGAGACCCAAAATGAGAACAACACAATATTAGATTATCAGCTGTAGAGCCCCTTGTAATAAGCAAGACTAAGAGAACTCCCAAAGATACACTTTTAGATAGCAAGTCTCAAGCAAACATAAGAAAATAGAGGGAAAAGAACACACAATGAAAAAGAATTAAAGTCGGGGCATGTAATAATTAGTAAAAAGCTAGAAGTTGCTTCCAAAAGAATGAGGATGCATAAAATTAGGCATTAGCACGACTCATTCTGGGACATTGATTCTTAACTAGATACAGTGTAAGTGGTTTTAATATCTTATTTTATGTATTTAATTGAAACTAGTTTAAAAGAGATATACCACAGAGTTGGTTTTTACCTAATCAATTTTTATTTGAATAAAAATTTTCCATAATTCTCTCGCCTCACTTTTTTATACTTCATTTGAATTCTAAAAAATGATTCACCAAACAAATTATTAAACTACTTCAAAATAAAGGTTATGACAAACTAAATATGATTTGAAACAGTTAAAATTTGTTTAGATATACAGAAGCTTTAAGATAATAGTTCAGAAGCAATTTTTTAAAATTGCCCAAGTTTGCCTCAAAGATTTTGTACAAGGATGTGTACCTTATATGTAAGAAATTTCAATTTGACCATCAAGTTTGTATCTTCATCTGCAAAGTCATTTTCAGAGCTGCTGGCGCCATTTTCAACCCCATTACTGTTGCCAGTAGAGATTTCACTGGATCTCTCCCTAATTGCCTTGAATAAATTGATATCCACAAAAAATCCTGAAATTATGAAGTATCACAAAATTGAATAACAAGCAGCATATGTTAGCTTTGCAGATTTCAAAATGATACACCATCAGTTTGTCATACATTAACACTTTTCTGTTGCATTTTTTACAAGCTAGCATACTCGAGAGTCCTAAGGGGTCTAGGCTAATTTAGAAAATAGTTGAAAAAGGATGAATATCTCATGCCCCTTGTCCCCAAAATCCCTTGATATTTAAGTACACGCCCAAGTTTGAAAGTGTGCTTTCAGATCAAATATTTAAAGTCATATTATGCTGAAATTTATAAAGGATATCAAAGAATTAACAAGTCTTCCCTACTCTTCAACATAAGCTCAGAAGGTCATATTTTTTTAAAGATTATAATAAAACTATTCATGGGCCTTCACTTAACATCATAAACTTTTGATTAAAAGTAGTCTTTGGCATGGTATCAGAACCTTTATGACCTGGTTGACAACATTTTGAATTTCATCCCCCATTCTGTTAATCAAAATTAAGCTTCAGTACAAGGTATAATGGGCTTGTATTTTGTCCACACTTCAACCCATAAGGCTTTCATATGAGGAAACGTGTCAGAGATTATTGTAAAAGTATTCATGGGTCTTCACCCAACAGTTTAAGCTTTTGATCTGAAGTGGTTTTGAAATATTTTCTATGCAATCATATGATAGTACACATATCATTAACTTAAAGTAATTTCCAACAAACCTTAAGACCAGACACAAACTAGAACCTCAATCAACAAAGTACACAGATTAGCTGCACTCAGTTTAGTCCAAAGCCAAAATTCATCCCAAAATAGCCTTTGGAGATATGACACTTTTAATCTTTTATTGGTCAGCAACTGTCACGACTCGCAATATATTGTACAATTCAGTAAGAAACATTCATTCCAAAAAAAGAAAAAGCCTATGATGCATCAATGGATTTAAGTTGTCATCTACACATATTTCTATACAACCATTTACATTTCCTGAGCAAAGCTTCAAACTCCTAAACATATAACTACAGGAAAAAGCAAAGAACTACTAGATAAAGATAATTGTTACTCAATAGCCGGTTGTGAATAGAATCATTAGATGATTTATATCATAGCATATAGATTGGGCGTTAAAATTCAAAATATTTACCTCGATATAGTGGCCACAATCCTGGTTTATGCCTGAAATTGTGAAATTTTTTTGTTATTCATGAGTTACGAAAGGAATGCATGATAAAAAAAAAAAAAAAAAAAGAAATGGCTCTAAAAGGAATTTTTCTTCTTGTTCATAAAATTAAGGAGCAGATAATCAGGGAGAAAATCAGATTAAAACAAGACCTCATCTCTTTTTGGTATCGTCGAAAAGCAGAATCACTGTGTACATGAATAACCATTCTGTAGAAAAGGTTATCACGAGCCATAGCATCTACTTCATGGAAGTTATGGTAACATTTGAATGCAGCAGGGTAGCGTTTTTCTCTCATCAACCGAACAATTTCCTGGTAAAGTTATAATTCAAAGCTATCACTATGAAATGAAACCAAAGATACTTTCTCCTAAAAAGAAAAGGAGGCAACATAATTACAAAAGAAAATACAATGAAAATGTCAATTCATCTTGGGAATTGGAACCTTTTCAACCACACATACAGGAAGGTGATCATAACTGATAGCTTATCAACTAAAGAACTAGAAAAGAGACTGTATGCAAGACTTTTCTTCTTTTCCATAAGAAATTTTGAGATAGAAAGGCATGACCTACATGATTTGACCATTTACTTTAAGCCATGATATACTAACTCACATATGAAATATGAAAAAGTGCATGAAAGTTATAATGGTCAATGTTCAAAAAATTGCCATATGTAAAATTATGATTTAGAAGAGTATGGACTAACCTGCAATTTCCTAGTCGAATAGTCTGCAGGATGGGCTTGTAAAAACTTTGAAAGAACAGATCTGTCTGCATTCCTGGAATGACCATCAGCACCATCAGGCCCAAACCAGTCTGAGTGGTCAGGGCAAAAAGAACTGCCAACACTATCAAGAAGGGCTTTTATTTGCTGCAGAAGGATTCCAAAACACAAACTCAAATCACAAAATTATCTCCAAAATCACCTTAACCCATGCAATAGAATGGCCTCTAACAGATAATACAGATAATGCTGTTTATGATGTACCTGCTTCTCATTAGACCTATTTGCAGCACAAATTTCCCTTAGATTTGGTCCAAAATCAAGGCCAACTGAAAAAGAAAAGAATATTCATAAGAATTTCTGAAATCTGAATAGCAACTTGTATTTTGACTAACATTTATGAGGCCGAGTCAACAATGTCAAAATGCAAAAGTGAGCAGTGCATGATTTCTTATCACATCAGATTGTTCTAAAAAAGTATCTATTTCCAGATATGTATAGACTAAACATTGGTTCTGTGATCCCAAGCTTTGGCATATCCTATTATCTAGTCCCAAGTATAGACATTTGCTGAAAAAATAATATTGATAAATAATGAACAACATATGACAGGATGTCAACAAAGTAGATGACTAGATGCCACAGTAACAGGCACGCATTACATCAGTAAAGCAAGAAGCACACCTCCATCAGCAGGAGGAGGAGGAAATTCTTTTAAAACATTTTCCATATGGTTCGAGCTCTCACAAGTAACAACACGAGCCACAAGACCCTCTAAGATTTCACCTTGGGCTTTTACATGATCCTTTGAACCTGCATTCATTCAAAGATGTATAAAAACAGTGAATTTGATAAATGGCTCATGTGAAGAGAACCATGCTGTTAGTTGAAATATTTATAAATGGCTTAACAACTCTCCCACTTTAACTTGGACCAAGGACCATAATTTCACAACAACCACCAATAGAAGAACATGAAATTTTGCAGTTGAAAAAAGCATTTCAGGTGAATTATAAACTGAACAACATGAAAATGAAAATTATAAACCACTTCATTCCAAAACCTTCCATAATACTCAAAACACAAAAATTAGTAAAGATTAGTTCAGAAAATTTATTGAAGATATAAAAACATTAAAAAAATTGAAATTAAATTTATTATCTAAATAAAAAACCAAAAGCTACTCACAAACCTCTGGACAATGACTTCAGAAATATATTGGTGGACTGTAATGGAAACAAAAATCTAAATGAGAGCACACAGTCTGCAGTATGGTTTTGAAAACAAGGTACTATTTCTGGTGTATGTTACAGCCTAGCAGTCTTGGAGTGTGATGTTAACAAACATCCAAGCACATAATCCTTCCAAGGGATTTCTTCTATTTGTCCATTAATGCCAACATAATCACTTAATACTCGTGGTCAACATGGCTAAAGTAGGGACTCATAACTATGATTTCAAGGAAAGAAGATTTCAAATAGACCTTCAACCATAACGAAATTTCCAGAGTAAATAATATCCATGAGAACCATGAGACAAAACGGCTGAATTCATTAACCATGATACACTTGAAAACCATACCTGGTATGGATATATCAGCAATTTCATCAAGAGCTTTACATACAGGTGTTGCAGTTCCCTCTTCACATAAGGCATCAAAGCCAGCAAAAAAGGATGAAACTGATTTCCTACATTTACATAGAGATTAGCAAAACCAAAAATTTCATATTTTCTCACAGACTTTAATCAGATGATTTGGAGAGAAAAATCCAGGTCAAAATGTACAGCTTTAAATAACAGAGTGAAAGACCAGACACGTTTTTTATAAAATAGGCAGAAGTATCTCAACAGCAGGTATTATATGGCAAATAAAAGAAAATTGTGTTACAATGACTATGTGATTGAACATTTGTCCAAATAATGAGAATAAGTACAAGCTCAGCAGCACAGCAAACCAGAAAGAATAATGTAATAATGACCCAACCAACCCATCAATTGTTTAAAAGTCAAAATGTTAGGCCATTATATAAAATCTGGCTAATATCAAGACCTATAAAACTTCATTTACCCAAAAACAACAAACAAATCAAGACTATTCATTTTGAAAGGCATGAAGTCCAGTGCTATAGCACAAGTAAAAATGAAACAGAACTTTTAATGCTACTCTAATCATGTGGGTATGTCAGCATTTGCTACAATTGTCTAAAATATTAAATTTAAGACATCATTTACAATGTTAAGTAATACACCTCCTAAATTTTCACCTTGTTGAAAACAACCACACATGGTTTGTAGGTAGGCGCCATTTTCTGCAAAAAGCAATTATCTCAGGAGTTGAATAGAACTTTGGTTTTCCATTGCCCAGTTCAGTGACTGCTGTAACTACCACTGCTCAGAACAAGAAATCCAATGAATCTATGATATAATATAGTTCTATCCATCATTGAGCCTGAAATAAATTTTGAAGAACAATATGAATTTGAAGCATGCTTTGGTTACTAAATGAAGTAGACTATTTACTTGTTAAAACTAACTCAAATATTACAGAAAAATAAAAATTCATCAATTTTTAATTAATCCTATATAAGTCAGAACTATGCAGCTTTCAATTACACCAAAAGTAAAGAATGCAGATCAGACAGCTGTAGCAGCTACCAGAAGATCTATTCTTAGTCAGTATGATATTGGACACACAAGCACTTGAATTTGCACTTGTGGCTACAACAACAGTTCAGTTTCTACATCTGCAAAATATCTCCTACAATTCAGCATCTAAATCTACAGTTGATGTCTTTAACATAATGTCATAACCACAAGTAACATAACTGGACCTCAACTAAAATCTTATACAAACGAGTAGGCCAATTATGTTTGGAACGTAATAGCCATTCCTTTTACTTATGAAACTAGAAATTACTTGCAAGAAATACCAAAGAGAACAAAACACCATGAATTTGTTAAATCAATAAAATGAAAAAATTATTTTACCAAAATCTTCATTGGGACGCTGTCCATGGTCTCCAAGAACAGCAGTTACTAGTTCCATTGATATGCACATATGGTTTCTCTGCAACAGAAAATTATAAAATGGTTCATTAAACATGACTTACAGCTAAAAAGTGAAATGTAGCAACTAAAACCAAAAGTAGAAATAAGATTTAATAATACTCCTAGGCAAAAAGCGATGCATAAGCTCAGAAGTATGCCAGAAGGAGGTAAAAAAGACGTCAATCCAAGAGAGATAGAGAGAGAATTCAAGTATGTCAAGTTCCAAAAACAAGAAAAAAAAGAAAAATAAATAAATAAATCGTCATAAACTATAATGTTTAAGGAATGTAAGACAATTCACCAGCTAATCATTAAAACATTATGGTTATCAATCGCACAAGTGATTCAAAAACATAACCCAGAAAAAGAACAGGAGATAGGAGCAATTATAGGAAATTAAGATTAACAAGAAGCAAATGTTGAAGCAAAGGAATAAGGCTTTCACATTAGAGCCAATTTTCTCCGCTGGATCACTATCCAGTTAAACAAGTAAGTTTCCACAGAAAAACGTAAAACTAAATTCACAGTTTAATTAGTAGATTGTGAACCCCAATCATATTTCTGCCTGAAATTTGCAGATATGCCATGTCATATAAAGCTTTCATAAATGTGAAACTAAATTCACAGTTTGATTAGTAGATCATGAACCCCAATCATATTTCGCCCTGAATTTTGCAGATATGCCATGTCCTATAAACCTTTCATATGCTTTAGCAAAATTTTAAACCTGGAATTGTTTTTTCTTTGAACTGTTAATTATTTATTTGTTTCATCCTTGGAGATGCCTTTGCTAATTCTATTAAAGAAGCCAATGGGATGTTAACATATTTAATTATTTCTTTTCATTTAGACTATCACCTCAAGAAACTCATTAAATTCAGCTTGTTTTTTTGACGCTTCAATCCCCCAAGCTTCACGAAACATCCGTCCAAGGACAAATACACCCACTGCAGTATATCTGTGCCAAAGGAAAGGAAATTATAAATAAAAATAAGAACAGAAATAGGGGAGATAATTTGAAAAATGAAGTGATTTGTATTGTGTAGAATTAATAAGAAGGCCTCAAAGAACTCTCTAAACTCAACTTTATGTATTCTATAAATTTAATCAATAAGAATAGAGTAAATAAAACGATAGTACAGCAAACCTATTCGTATAACATGAGTAGAATTCCAACAGAACTAAAACTCCTAATAAGAATCAGTTATCCTGAATATAAATTACCATTATCCATCCTAAATTAAGATTGTAATCAAATCAAAACCCTCCTAAATAAATAAAGTTCAGCATCTGCATCATTTTCCCACCATAAAAGAACTCGCCTCCTAACAGTGAAAAGATTGATATTCCACCAAAGAGGCAGGATTGAAATGCTGGAACTCTGGGTAGTAATGATATTTTTAGAACCTTAAACAGTTCTAAACTGTTTAAAAATCCATCTCAAGTGGCAAGGATGACTGTATGCACAAAGGCATCATAGCTACAGAAACATGCTTTTGGGCACTGGTGGATCATCACCCTCTGAGGAGGGAACGTATTGGTGTGATTCAACAGTGGTCAAAGACTAGAGAACCAGGAGTTACAGCAAAGGCTTGGGGATTCGTAGGGATCTTCGAGGGTTTTTTGGTCAAATTGGATAGTAGTATACTAAACTAAAGCAAGGCACAAGAATATGAAAAAAAGGGGGAGAAAAAAAATCAAGGCACAAAAATGGCACAGGAAGATTGAAGTTAGGCTTTGATAGAAAGTTTAGAGCAGAACCAGCAGGGAACTCTTTAAGAACTTTCTGAACTTAATATGCTCAATAAACTTAGTCCACAAGGAACAGATGAATAAAAGAATAGTCTGACAGTCTTATTAATAAGTATATAAGCAGCAATATTGTATCACAAATGAAATTCTAACATAACTAAAACTCCTAACAGAGATATAGTTATCCTAAATATAGATAAGCATTATCCAACAATAAAAGATAACATAAAACTAATTCCTCAATTAAACTGCTAATCTATCAAATTCAAAACTCGTTTAGATAAATAAAGTTCAGCATCTGGATCAATGTATTAGTAGAAACTGAGCACCATGACATTAATACTCAAGTATTCTACTACAAATAAAATATCATAACGTTTTCTCATATGATGTATTATTACATGACCACTATGCATGACACATAGAAAACCAAAGTTCAAACAAAAACTAAATAATAATGGGAAGCCAAAGGTGAGACATTATCTGTCACAGGCATACATATTTCCAAAGCTGTTTTTGGCATAAGCTCCACCCTTGTGGCCAGCATACATAAAAAGGGAACCAGAGTGTTTAAGTGAAACCTGCAAATCAATTCAATTAAGTCAAACACATGAAAATTCATTGAAACAAGTAGTCTACATACAAATCCTGAAACTTAGCTATAGAAACTTCAACAATCTTTCAATAGAACTAAGAAAAATAAGTTAAGCACCATCATACCTCTAAGGTAGCCAAACCTTTAGATACTAACTCAATCATCCTTGTCCTGATCTACAGGCATGTAACAATATAAATAAGTAACAATTTCAAAACTAGAAATGCATGGGCTAGTTGCATGAAAGAAAAATCGATCTCAGAATACCAAGTAATGCAATTAGCAGTAATATAAGATATTCATAGGAAAAAAGGTGCAAAAAATCCAAATAAAGTACAACCAAGAAAAAGTAAATAAAATATCCTGTAGTTTGTCTAACCTTTGTAGATATAAAATTGCTTCAAAGAAAAGATCACAATGTGCAGCATTAGATCACAATCATACAGCCCAATAGAGGTTATATTTAAGAAATCTAGGCTTAACTATTTGTGATGTCTTCATCTATGAGGGGCTTTTGTGTGGTTGTAAGAGCTCTTCCGATGCTAGGAAAATTTTTAGTAATTGGAAGTTCATTCCAGCTTTCGTTATGCAGAGTATTTGGCCTGAGAGTCAATAAAACATCCTCAATGGCAAAGAAAAGTACTTAGAGAATAAATAATGTTCTTAAAATTGTCTCTTTCAGCCGCTTTACATTCCAGAATCCTATTTTCAAGAAGCCTGAACCACCACGGAGGCTTCCTTATAAACTGTATTACTATTACTTTATCTGTAAATTTTCCTACAAAGCAAACATATGACCATACAGTATGAAGGCAAAGCACAGTAGGAAACCGCATCAAATGTTTACTTGACATATTTCAAAAATGTGCACAAAGATCAGAAAATTAAAAGAGAAATAATATGAAAAAAGAAATATACCTCCTGATCTGACTTTTCATTTTCAAATTTGGGGTAGAAAGTAGCTCTTATACGTGCAACTGAGTATGTGGAGTTGTCCACTGTAAAATTTTCTAACAGATTTATCCTACTCAAATCAGCAGTACTTCTTTTAGCTGAAGCCACTTCTGCTTCAACCTTAGCTGTAGTGGCTCCACTCACTGTTCCATAGGATTTGGGTTTCCACACCGTCTTTGGACTATGGACAGTGGACTGGTTAGCAGGTTGGATACCTCCAAACTGTATGGTTGCAGCTGGAACATTGGTTTGGCCACTGTTTTCAGCAATATGCATTCCAGCCAGTCTGTCAGTAACAGCCTCAGCAGAAGCACCTGCTGTAGCTGATGATCTCCCATCAGCTTGTGGTTTCTGTTCCCACTTGGGTTCTTCGTACACACCAGTTCTCTGCAAATCAAGTAACATTGTCTAAATTAAAAAATTAATAGTCAATTAAAACAACACTCATAACCTTAAGCACATTTGCTGCCACTTGTGAATAATGACCTGGACTTCCATTCTCAAGTAAAAACCAACTTAACTTGCTTCATAACACTTACATTTTGATACAGCATATAAATCAAAATTGTTCAGGTAACGAAATCTTCATTATGTGACATCACATGCCAACAAAGGTAAGAGTATAAATTTGAACTACTAAACCATAAACTGTAACACCAGATGGAAGGTAACAGAAGTATCCTTAATCACCGAAAAAACCATCACGGATAAGACAAACATCTTTAACCACCATTAAAACCAGCATCGACCAGTCATAGATAGCAAACCATCTAAAGATTACATCATCAACAAGTCCATGGTAATCCAACACGATAATAAGTGCAACACCAATGAAAGCGAGACAACACATACACGCTATAGCAAATTACGAACCTGATTGCGAGGCATTGTTGAAGAAGAGATAAGAGTAGAGGGAGCGAGGGTCCTGTAAGGATGAGAGAAGGGAAGGAAAAGAGAAAATGGAGATTTGAAAGAGGAGGAAGGCGGAATAGGAGGCAGTGAAGAAGGGAAAGCGTGAGAAAGAGCAAAGAGGATCCTCTGCGACGCTGACATTCAAATGGTTAACATAGGCCCGCAGAGGCGACTATATATATATATGGAAAGTTGCCTTGCGAAGAACGCGAAAGTTCGCAGAGCACACACGGCACTCTCCGGAGTTCGCTGTGTGTCCTTTAAATATGATTGTATTTGTTGGAGTTAAACGGAGACTCGGTAAATTCGTTACTGCGTCGTTTTTGGTGCTATGCCCCCAAGCCTGATTTTGTAATTTGGACAATTATATGGTTCACGACTATTGGAAATGAGTTCATCTATATGTTTTGCTAAAAATCGAAAAACCATTCAAAAATAGGGTAATGTGACAAACAAAACACACATAGCAGTCATACAGGGCACATGATCTGCCACACATACACCGCTTATGCATACATTACCAATGAAAATAAAGAAGGAGCAAAACGCTAGAAACGCATGGCACTAAGAAAAGAGAAATTGGACTGCACCAAATGTGGCACTTGTAATATGCACAGATCCAAATTCGGGTGGAAGACCCACTCGTGCAGATAAGAGACCCCTTTCTCGTTTCTCTTCAATCTTTCACTCTCTTTCCCTCTTTGACGACATCACCACCGCCGCCTCCTTCAACTTCAGGAACCCATTTCCTCCATCACCTCTCCCACTCTTCCCAAATATACTGACATATTGCCTCAATGGAATGAGGCTTTCTATTCCTCCCTCGCCCATCTCATAATATTGCCTCAATGAAATGGGGCTCTCTATTTTTCAAACATCAAATTATGCATTTTCACATCTGCGCGAGGAGAGAGAGAGAGAAAGAGAGAGAGGATGGGGGCTCTTTGGACGTATAGACGAGTTATTAGGGATAACAATTAGAGTGCCTTCCTACTCTCATTCTCCCATTCTTTATTTTCATTCCCAGGGAGATATTTCTCATTCTGGTTCTATGAAAATGTGAATCACCATGGAAACTGAGGTTTTTTTTCCTTAAATTTTTTTTTTAAAATATATATATATATATATATATATATATATAAGTTTAGATTCTAAGCTCAATGTCCTTTAATTATCTAAAAACCTTTAATTGAGTTTATAAAAATAAATATTTAAATAAAAAATTTTATAAATTATAATAAATAACTTGATAAGTTAATTTAAAAAAATAACTTTAACAATAAATTTAAATTTTAAAATAAAATCATTTAAATAATTTAATTACTATGTATATTACTAATCCTAATTTACACACTTAATATTATTTTTTTAATATTCACCTCTTATTATTTATTGAATGTTATTGCAATTTTAAAATATTTTAAAAGTAATCTTATTATATCGTTTAAATTTTAATAAAATAAAAAATTAATATATAATAAATAAAATTATTTTTTAAATTAAATTGTTTCATTTACTTTAAATTATTATAAATATAAAAAATAAATAAAATAACTAAAAATACAAAAATATTTATATAAAATTAACATCACAATAACCTTATTAGGTGGTGAGTATAATTCTTGTCTTCAACCCAAATTTCATTTGGATCGAGTTTTCCTTGTTGATCCTGATCTCAATGACAAAAATTCGTCTAGAAGTCTCTATATAAGTAATTTCACTTGAATCCCAAAATTTAAAAACCTTTTACCGTAACTACTTTGGGTCTTTTATTTTGTTTTTCTAAACAGAGTTACATGTTTTCAGTCTTGCTTTTCTTTCCATTTTCGTTGGGTATGTAAGTTTACGTGGTACTTGTACGGCAAATCATTTGACACGTATGTTTAGTCTGCCATATCATTCCCTTTTGGATAGTGTGAAAATCAATTTTTAAATATTTGCTAAGCGCAGGGAGGATTTTTGAAAAAAAATAAAAATGTAAAGGTCAAATTACAAATTTATACAAATTATAGGGATTAAAAGATAATTTTTTTAATAGTTTATTTTACTCCAATTTTTGAAGGTAATATATCATCAATTTAATCTTACTAATTTTCTACTGCTATTGCTTCTTACTTTATTGTTTATTCCTACTGTCGTTGCAACCACTGTATTTTGTTCTCAGAAATTTTGATTTAAATCACAAATTTATTGTCATAATATTTTAAGTATACGTACAAAACGAACGTAGCCGTACATTGATTAGATTTATTATAGTTATTATTTCCTCTATTATTCATATTCCTAATAAAATTAATTATTTTGTTGAAGCAATTTATTGCAATATAAAACAAGTATAACAAAGAAATGGCATGATACAGTCTCAATTATAATGAAATATGACATACTTGTTATTATAAGGACCGGCTTTGATGATGCGGTTGAAGATCCATTAAACTATAGAACAAGGCAATTGTCCTTTGTGATTCAAGCATCATAAACTTGTTACAAGTATGAATTTAAAAAGAAAATTCATTCCAAAAGACTAATTTATTAGGTGAAAAAATCCCTTAATCTTATACATCTCCATCTTTTGATAAAAACTTCTTAATATAAGACTCAGAACAATACACTATCCTTTGAGGGGACGTCCGCAGTGACCTACTTTATTGACATTGGTTTATTGATAGTCTTTTCTCTCTTAGTAATTCCATTCAACTTTTAACATTTGATAAAGTTACATCATATTTTAATCCAGCTTATTAAGTCGCTCTCTTTTATGTCTTAACTCACTCAATAAAAGTATAAATGTTAGAAGTATAAGTTAGTTATATAAATCTCCATCCTTTAAAGAAGTTCACACGACTCGTAACAAAACTTGCATGCCAAAAAACATTGTATACCAAAACAAAAATTAAAAGCACCATGTCAATTTTCATACGAGGCCCCTGTCATGAATTCCATCAAAGTTACTTTCTAGGTTGACGGGAAGGGGAGGGAAGGGAAAGGAGATGGGATTGTGCAATCGTAGGATCTCTCAAAGCCATTACTCAATATTTTTGAAGGACAGACTAGTTCAACAGCCCAAAAGCCAAGGGCAAAAAAGCTTTTATTTTACTTTCCTATACTGCTCCATGGGTGATGAAGCAGAACTATGTGGTATGTACATTGTAAACTGATATGTTCAACCAGAAAAGTGGAAAGGGAAATAACACAATGGATTCTTTGCAATCAAATGCACCATGTGTTTAGAAAGAGTATAACATAAAAAAGTGAAAGATGCGTACAAAATTCATTCTCTTCTTTTTATTTAATCTCTCTTTTCTCTTTATCATCTCTCTAAATAGACGGTGCATTCGAATATAAAAAATCCATTTTAAAAGAACAGAACAGCGTAAGCTATTACGTGTACTTTTAGTTTGTGGTAGAGTCACCTGTGTCTACAACTTCTGGCTGTTCAATATTGACCTCTAAGGTAGTTTGATCTACTTCAAATGAAATGCTGAGGCGTCCTTGCGGGGTTCCGAAAATCGTGGTAAATATCTGTCTGTGGCATTCATCACAAAAGTAGATATAGGTAAAATGGCCTTCATATGGGAGTTTATGTACTGCAGCTCCTGGTAGGATACGGTGCACAAAGTCAGTCATTGATGGAGGAACCACTTTATCATCCATTCCCTGCTCACATTGAATTAAAATGATAAAGCAGTCATGTGCTCGTCAACATAGGATCACAGCAAAACCACTAATGTCGTGAAATGTGTGGGTAGTTAACAGGATATCTTAAAATCAAATTTCTGCCAGTCACGTACCAATTGAATGTAAAAAGAATAGGATTAAGAAAAATAAATACAAGTTCATCAGTCCCTTCACTTAGAAAGTTGAAATGTTAGTCTCGTTGTGGATACACTTTGAACCATTTTCTAGCTCGACATTTATTAGAGTATTCCATGGGGAACAGTTATACGCAAGGAACAATCTTTTGAAGTGTCGACCTCGCAAATCTGTATCAGAAAATTTAATCTTACATTCTATCTAGCATCCCTTTTAGAAAGGTGGTGAGTCATTTTAGCATAGTAGGCTATGGCAAGACACAAGCAGAAGAGAGACCCCATAATTTATTTAATTAGCATATATAAAATGTGGGAAAAGAGGAGTTCAAATTCAAACTATTCCCTCGTTTCACTTTCACTATATGCAGCCATCAAATGTTTCCCATTTATTCCTATTAGTACTCTATGAAGAAGTGCGCTCAAATGCAAGAAGCTCAAAAGGTCTAGGGTCCAAGAATGTAGTTAAGATGTAAAATGATAAAGCTGAGGCAGGCACATGACAATTTAAGAAAAACAAGAAAATAACATATTCAAACAAAGGTAGGAATTGCTATAATTAAAGATAAAGTGGGGATGATTTATCTAAGATAGATGGGGCAAATAGAAGATACCGACATATAGCTGCAAATGGCCTGTGCAATAGTTTAAAAATTTGGAGGATCTCATGACAATTGCAAAAATAAGTATAACGGTATAAAATAATAGCCAAAATATGGTTGCAGAAGTCTTAGTTTGAAGGTTTAGAAAAATAAATGTCGAAGATTCCAGTTAAACTTGAATTTGGATTGTCATGCAAATTACCCCAATCATATAGGGGGGGTAGGAGGGAGGGGAGGGAATTAAACAAAGATGCACTAACCTGCCATATATGTATTGGGCCAAGAAAGCCCATATACTCCTCTTGTTCTGCTGTGAATATTGACTTGAGAAGACTGAGCACGTTATTACTTCGTTTTTTCTTCTGCAACTTGAGGTCTGAAAGGCTAAAACCCCAATTGGAGACCTGTAAAGCAGATTCCTCAACAAAGGGTTTCACATTTCCTTGCCTGATTGACTCTTCCACATCCCTTTGCCAGAATTCCTCATAGATTGGATCTTCCATTAGCGCTTTGTCCTGGAAGGGACATTGAAATCTTTCATGATGGGATGTACAAGTAAAATCTCAAAAACTCTTGGTATAACATAAACCCCCTAGACCTGCTTTTGAAAATGCAAAGAAAATTACTTGACATGGAATCAGCTATAGCTTGATGAGATTGGCTCTGATTTCAGGACACTTTTAGCAAATGATAGCATATGCATCAAACTTGCACACGAGAATAAAGAGGGCAGAACTGAATCATATTTAAACATGCCAACAATTTCAAGCAGTCACACAAGGACCTTTTATCTGAGAAATTATTCAGTGCACCTGTAACGCATACTCCTGACAGCTAGTATCAGCTTTAACATGGGGAGCCCACATGTACAACCAGATCTGAGTCTTCTGGAGTATGTGCTCTAGGTGTAAGTAGTTATTTTCCTTTTATCTTCTGTATATTCTGAGCAGATGTCCTTCCATAATCTTATCAGAATCAGCTGCATCATTACTGTTTAAACAATCTTACAGAATTCATTTATTTTTGGGCTGAAGTCATAATGGGAGTCAGGGATATAGGAGAAAGACACAAGGCAGACATAACACGGAACAATCAAACATGTCTTGTCATATAAATATCAAATCTACTCGCAGACAAAAGAGGGAAAACAAAGTTTAACTCACCCTCTCTCCCAGAGATAATGACAACCACCTATCAGTCTGACCATGCTTTCCTGACAGGAAGCTTCGCTGATAGAAGAAAGCAAGAAATCTAGGAAACCTCCGAGCTAAGAAAAACATGAATTTCCTTTTTCTTGTCCATTTCGCCCAAGTTCTTCTTCTCTCTTCCCTTGTCATGATGGGATCATAGGGGTTCACCATGGGCGCAAACATGGCTGCGCCTGCAAGTTACTACTAGAAAGATCAAGACCAACATGTATGGCACATTTAAATTGATGCTTGTTCACTAAGAAAAACTTTTCTTCCGATGTGACACAAATAGCAATATTTAATTACGGGAATTTACAAAAGATTTTCATTCTAACAGAGTGAATTGAAACCCAGTGTTTGTTTTAGTTCAACATAATAATTGGAGAAAAAGGGTGCCATTTTGCTGCAGGAAGCTACTATTTCATAAAATAAAATTTAAAGAGATGAAACCTCTATCACCAAAAATTTACTGACTTCTGACTCATGACCGTGTAAACCTCCGTTACACTTAAAACAATTTATGCATGTGTTTCAGAAGGGGTCGAAAGAAGATAAGCCCCACGAAAAGAATTAGCGGAGCAGACCAAAGCATAACTATGTAATGAAAGATTATTAAAGCTCCAAGTCCATCAAGCTGAGATGATCCGAAAGACAATTTACCCCGGTATAAATAAAACAAAGGAAAATACAAATAAAAGAGCTATTGATACCTGCAAGTCTATCCGGAATGTACCTAAGTGCAGCCCATGCGTGCATACTTCCACTTGAGTAACCAACAACCCAGAACTTGTTAACACCAAGAGCATCTGCTAGAAATGACATATCTGCTGCTGAGGATTCCAAATTTCTGTTGGGATGAGGATCACTCTCACCGAAACCAGGAAGATCATAGGTCAGCAAGTGAATGCCAAACTCTTCAAGCAGTGAATCTTTAACTCCCGGTATTCCTAAAATAAGAAATGAAACCAAAAGACAGATGGACCGTTTATGCATCAATTATAGTTTGACACAAATTTGACCCATATAAATTAGTAAGAGTTAAAGCTTAACACTTAGTAACAACCTGCAAGCCGGGAGGAAAGAAAAGTGTGAGGAGCAATCATTGAAAATCTAGCTCTATCAGCTGGAACGCCTTGTTCCTTATATGCCATGTATCTACCATCTGGAAGCACAATTCGGCTAGCACTAGGAGGATGTACAGATACTTGCTTTGTCGATGGGATGGAATCAGCAGACGGATCATGTTCAAAATTTACATACACGGCTGCAAATAAAATCAGACCACAATTCATGTAGATATCCAGCTGCAGGGACATTATGCTTATATAATGAACTTCACTGAATAGTTCTGAGGACTATAAAAGAACAAACACCTTCAGCAGAATAACTAAAACAAAAAAGCTTATCAATAATTAAACAATGAGACTCCACAGATCAATTTTGAGACCATCCAGCTGTTTTACATTTACTTGAAGAACAGCCCTTAATCTCCAATATCTGGGGATCAGAATATGAATTTTACTTTTTAGGAATCCTCTACATAAATTCTGTTTAATGTTTAATTCTTTGTACAGCTATATCCTTCACCTATCCGAGTTACCATTTTACTGTAACATGCATTGCCATTGTTCAGAAGATAAATGACCTCAAAAGGATAGATAAACAAAAGAATATGCAATTAAAAGAGGTCTTCTACAATTTATCCCCTAACTGCATAAGCTTTATGCTTGTTTTGCATTCTCAAGTTTGCCAGGACATTTATCCAGTCCTCTGGAATGGTCTTACTCTACCTCCCGTACTCCCAATTCCCACTTATAATTACAATCTGAGCGTGTGTCTAAATATCCTCCATAATTCAGCTTCTTGAATTCAGACGCCCCCAACTAACAAGCGAGGCAGCACTTAGATTTCCAAATACATATCAAATATAAACCCAAGAATTTCCATACCCCAAAAAAAAAAAAACTCAGGTCACCTAAATAATTACATTACCGCAAATATATGAATTCAAAAGTCGAAGACCATCATATTTTTCTTCTAATTTACAGCAAAAGAACATATCTGACAACCTAATATGAGAGAAAATCACGGTCATTATCTCAATCAACACTCCCACCATTTCCCTCCGGTCCTCCCATTATTTCACTTAACAAGTGACAAAAAACTCCTCAGCTTTAACGCTGCTACTCTCTACATCCTCAAACCCCAAAGGAAAGATAAGTGTAAGAAAAAGATTATATTCAACTTCACCTGCAAAGGCGATCAACGAAACAAAGAATATCACCGACCATGCGTGCAGCGGATCCTTGTCCTCCGGCAAGTACTCGTTGAAGAAACTCAATTTACCACATAACTTTTCACAGGGCCCTCTGATCCTCTTTGCCAAGTATGAATCCTTTCCAAAATTTCTCGCTATATACGAATCCTCGTTCACCAAGCTCTGCTTCACTATATCCCTACACCCTTTCCCCAACTCCATCGTCATCTCCGCCGCTCCTTTCATGAACTCCGTGACACACTCCTTGAACCTCACTGACTCTCCCGCATTGCCTTCTGTCGAACTCATGTCGGCAGCAGCAAATAACTGCGTATGGTAGCAGCAAAATCAAATCTCCGAACAGATGCAAAAAATAGGTGGTTTGATCTGAGGGGGTAAAAGGGGAAGTTGAATCTCGTGGGCACGAAAGGACAAGGAAATTAAGAGTGTATAGTGAAGCAGAAGACTTGAAAAGAGGAAGAAGCGAGAATTTTAGAGGTATAGAATGTTGACAACGAAAAGCCCCCCATAAAGAAATGACGAAGTAAAGAGGAGGTGGGTGGGTGGGAAAATAGGAGTGCCTTTTGGAGGTTTGGATGGAGACGTTGGGCGAGGAAAAAGTGAAGTAGCCGGGCATAACCGCTATTGGCCATGAATGTCTCTTTATCTTCTGCAAAAAAAATCAAATAAAATTCTCTTCGTAAAATTTTGCTTTTTAATTTCAACCCAAAATAATTAAAAAAAATTTTAACTTTCTTTCCCATATTCGAGAAAAAACTAAAAAACCGAAAAGTCGCCATCTGACATTGGGGGAAAGAGTGGAGTGAGGGACAGCGAGGACAACGAGGAAGAACGGCGCTGACTCATTGGTGTTGATGCT
The DNA here is from genome assembly GCA_037074485.1 of Delonix regia. Lineage (NCBI taxonomy): Eukaryota > Viridiplantae > Streptophyta > Magnoliopsida > Fabales > Fabaceae > Delonix > Delonix regia. The sequence goes on from CM073455.1 coordinate 12,234,281, forward strand.
GATGCACGACGGACAGTTGGCCACGTGTAAGAGTTCGGTATTCACGGAGAAAAAAGAATATATAAGTAATGGTTGTGCGCGGCGACGATAACGGCTAGCGCATTCTCTCCGATTGCCTCCATGGGCATGCATGAATTAAGAATGCAATCTTACTCTATTTTGAAGAGTTTTATTACCATTGAAAAACAACTTTTTTTCTGACAAAATAAACAGAATAAAATTTCGTTGTTAAAAAGTAACCAACTAAACTTAGGACATGTCTAATGAGCAGGAACGAGAACTAATGGAAAGAGAATAAGAGTGGAAATCTCTTAGTAGACTTATATTTTGTTTTGTGTTTTTATATATCAACGCAATTTTAAATTTATGGTCACTGGAGGGTCAAATCTTAAGATTAAATTAATATTTTGATCATTTTAAATTTATTCATTACTTTAAATCTCTTTTTATTTCATATATATTTTGTGATAAATCAATCTTCAACCTTCAGCTTTTTATGGTACAGAGTAAAATTCTGAAACGATCAATTTATTAACAGAAGTGTTTTTGTATGCTGGTTGCTGACCTGGGGTCTACTCAACAATTAATATGACAGATGAAATTAGGTTGGAATACTTACTTTTATCCTTTAAATTTCTGTTTATAAAACTGAAAAAAAATATATGTGTTCTTGCCTTGAATAAATTTTATTAATGTCAAACTTAATTTTAAATAAAAATTTTCAAACATAAATCATGGTCATGCAACATATTTGATCAAAATTATTTTTACAAATTAAATTAATCTAAAATAAGTTTTTAACTCATACCTAATTTCAGTTTAAAAACACATTTAAGATTTAAAGTTAAAGGTTCAGAGATAATTCAAGAAAAGTAATGAAGTATCGGAATTTTGATATTTAATTTAAATTAGAGCTCTTATAATTAGAGATCTATATCATGTTGTTCTAATAATATGGGACTTGAGCATATAAAAATATTAGGTTGGTAAACTATTCGAAACAATAATTTATATAATATCAATTTAAAGTTAAAAGACTAATTAAATACGAAAAAAATTTTAAAGACTAAACTAAAATAAAAAATGTATTTAATGATTAAAGTGATAATTTAACCTTAATTTAATAAAACGATTGTTGGCATAACGTTAATAGCTTGACACATCAGTTTTATTTATCTATATATTGTAATTGGCACATCGGTTACAATATACCTTACATAAATAAGAAAAAAAATATACGACCAAAAATAATAATGACCTATGACATAAAATTAGATATATATATATATATATATATCTCCATTTTAAGTAGCAGAACATGAGACAATGGATAAAAAATGGAAATAATTATTTTTCTTATTTTTTGGGATTACGCATGCTCCCTTTATCATATAAATAAAATAAAACTTATATGTCCGGCACATAAAGAGTAGAACAAATAAAATATTAACTATTCAATTAGTTTAAATATCATGATAAATAATATTAGAATTAATCATACAATTAAGAACTTTCCCTAATTAAACCCGTAATTAATAGGTACCATATTATACAACTCATAATTTGTCTAGTTTTGCATCAACTTGTAGGGTAGCTTTCCTAGCAGATGAGGTGGACCTACCCCACGCATTACCATACAGTGGTCGAATTCAATTATAATTATGACTAAGGCTGGAAGAATCGCACCTAATGGCTATTGCAAATCCAATCCTTAATAATGCAAATTTGGACTGTACTATTTGGTTATGGCATCTCTGTCATTTTCATAGTCCATTTTAATAAAATATACATAACAAAAGGATAATGATGAAACTTTGATGTAGAAATAAGTAAAATCAGGTCAATATTTACGCCATTAATTTGTTACTATTATTATTCACATAACAACTCATATTGATGTCACCTCACTCTTATAAATAAATGTAACATAATAAGATGTGTAGGGATAACAATATTAATAACCAGCAACAACGACAACATCTAATCATTAATGCTGTTTCCAATTTTTAATTCCTAAATACTAAGCTACCAAGCGGACATTTTTGCTAATGTTAAAGAGTGATAATCATATATTGTTAAAAACACTATAATTTTTAATTATAACATAATTAATCATTAAATATAAAATAATAACAATTGAATGCATATGATTGTCATTTAATTTTAAACCCCAATATTAATTTCTACCTAACAAAAAAAAAAAGTAAAATCAGGTAAGAGGAAGGGTCATATGTGGCACGGAATTAGCTTTTTCATGAAGAAGCATCTAACTTTTCTTCAAACAAGATGCGATCCAAGAAGCATTTGTTTTGTTTAATAAAGGTTCTTCACATTTTTTAATAATAAGAAATCCGTTAGTTTATAACGTTTGAATTAGAGAGTTATTTACTTACAAATAAATTAATTTTGTAAGTTAAAAAATGTAAAAAATTATTTTAAAATAAAACAATTGTAGAGAACTAAATTGAAATAATTTTAAAATACAAGGAACTAAAATAATACTTTTCTCTAAATTTTTATTTTTTATTTTTTATTTCTTTATAAGTTGAGTGTCATCTTACGTTTAGATGTCACCAAATGATGCTCATTTTCAATAATTTTATAGTATTGAGTAATGATTATTATTTATATTTATAAATTCATAAATGTTTTGTTTTTATCGAATTATTATTTTTAATTATGAGTAAGTTTAATTTTAAATTTTAAACAAGAATAATATATTTATCAAATTATAAATTATAATAATATTTAAATTTTCAATACTACTAAGGGGATAATTAATGGGCCTCCTAAGGCGCGAATCATTACCGCAGTTTTTTTGTCAATTTTCTAATCGCAATCACGAATTTGGATGAGAATAACATAAATCCAAATGCTTCATGTGAATTAAAATAATTATGGGCCAATAAGCCCAAATCATTTTAACAAAATTAAAATCAAAACCCAAATTGTCATCTAGATAACCAGATTGCAGATTACAGGGGTCAAGCCCAGATTACACAAAACTTCAATGCTTGTATAAAGAAGCCCTTCCAAGTCCAAAGTCAAAATTTCTTTTTCTTCCTCTTCTCCTACCTTTTCTTTTTTAAACTTTTTTCATTCGTGAGAACCATTTTTTATTCTTTAAAGTATTTCTTTTTCTTAAGTGAGCTTTGGTATGGTTAATGATCTTGAAGGTGTATAATTCCCTCTACTAAATGTGCTACAACATAATTTACATATAACACTAAGAAGTCAGGAGACAAAATGCTAAACACCATTTAATTTCTTTGGTATCTTAACTATGTATTTTTTCCTATTAAAGTTGCAATATTTATGTGTGCCTATATATATATAAACAAGCAATAATCGTGGAACACCTGGGCCGAAAACAAACGAATGTGAAAAACACGATGTTTTCGCTTTTCGCATGTTGCGACATGCGAGGCAGGGATAAACAACTGGTAAGGAAGAGGCGAGGATTTTGTTTGATAAATAAAAAATATTGAATGACGGAAAATAAGTGAATATTTCACTTAAATATCCTAATAAAATTAAAATTTCTAAAAATTGAGAACTTAAGAGAAAACCTATAATATTGTTGATAATTACTATCATTAAAAGTAAATAATTTTAAGTAAAAATTTAATTTGAATTTTTGATGATATCTTTAATGCAATTATAAAATTAATTACATCTTGTACAATCACCACATAACACATTAAGAGATGGCCAACTTAAAATAACTTGTTAGATTTATATTTTAATTCTAATATTCTTAAATTTTTAAAAGAAATCTCATAAAATATTAGTTTATAAATTGAAAATGAGAATAAAATTAAGAAGCTTGATAGTTATTAAAAATAATGCAAGCACATAAGGTGAGTTGACAAATTTATAAACTAATATTTTCTCATGAGTTACTGAAAAATAAAATATAGAAGAAATAAATTAAAAGATTTAAAAATTTTTGAAGTCATAAATAAATTTAAAAAATAATAAAACTAAAATATAGATACAATAAATTATTTTAAATTATTATATAATCAATATATTTTGACATACTATATTTTTTTTTTTCTTACCCAACCATATAATAATGATTGTACCAATACAATTTTCTTTCATTTTGAGTTACCTTACACAACGAAATCCACTTTGTCATTTTCATTTCTGTTATTTTCTTGTTCATCCTCATCACTTTGTTTCATAGTATAGTTTATGGTACCATAATTACTAATACATACCATTCTGTTACGAAATCTAAAAGAAGAGGAAGTCCAAGTCTAATTCATGCCGTTTCTAGATTTGTTAGGAAGAGGAAAAGAAAACAAGAAAGGAACCTTCAATCAACGTACTGCGAACATAAGAACAAATGATGGCATGGAAAATAAGAAGAAAAGGGAAGAATTTAAGCATAATTCAACTCATATGAAAACGCTAATTCAAGGTTGGTGTCAAAACGTGTAAATTTCAGTTACGTACCGAACAGACTTAGCTACATTTACGTCATTAGGTTGGAATTAGAAATTATGATTTGAGATGCACGTGCCTGTTTTGCTCAGAGTATTTGACTGTTTTGACTATTCTAAACCTCTGTACATCTTACTGGAATTTGTTATCCGCAAAGCCAAACAAGTCTGACATTTCGCATCTTACATCGTTTGTGTAACATCTTAATCTTAAGCTTAAATTCAAACAGAAGCCTTTCAATTCCATGGACTCTGACCCACGCTAATTCCTTTGACTCTGCCACTTGTAAATGCGCTAGATTGTTACGGAATTGAAGAAAAATGGGTGGCTTTCTTTTTGGGTAAGAAAGGATTAGTAATAAGAATATTATTTTGATCCCTAATTTATTATTAAATTGTCATTAGTCTATCATTAATTTTATTACCTAAAATAATTATCCACTAGATGAAAATTATCATTTCTGAAAAATTATCACTTTTAGAGATCAGCCTTTGAAATCAATAGTATATATAGTCGCTTGAATTAAATTCCGTCAATTCATATATAAAGGGACTACAAATAAAAATTTTTAATTAATATGAGATCATTTTATGTATAAAATGAGTGAATGATTAAAATAATAATTTAATGATAAATTAAAAACCAAAATATTTTTTTTTTTAATTATGAGTGTGGAAGTTACTAGTATATTTGAGATTTCAAATGAATAGACTGAAATTTTATCTAGAGAATGACCTTTAAAGACTTTTAGCTGATCTCACATGAAAGCTACTCAATTAGTTCTTGAAAGTTTTAAATACCAATCAAATGCAATATCTTAATTTGAATTTTTTCAATCAGTTAAACCAACTTATGCCGGCAAATGGTTGAACTTTTAGAAACACAATACATAAATAATGTATTTCAAATTTATTTTGGGAAGATATAATTTAAACAAAATAAGTATATCAAATTAATAAGAAGCACCTCTAGCTATGTAAAAATATTAAATATTCTTAAAATAAATCTTATTTGATTTACCCAAAGAATTACTTTTATTAATACAGTACAATTAGTAAGAATTGTACCTCATAGGAGCGTTTCAATGGATAAACATGAAATTAGTGACTAGCTTACGAGATAATTGTTTATGGTTAACACAGAGAAGCGCTATAATGCCAAACAAAATAGAACCATGCCAGCAAAATTAACACAATTTTGCTAGCTATTTTCACAGCCAATATTAATTTATTACAATATATTGACTAATTAATTTGTCTGCTATATATATATATATATATATATATGTATTTATATTGGGAAAAGTTTGAAGGTATTTATTTAATTAAGAACGTTGATCATTATTTGTCTAAAAAGTACAGAGCCGACATATTTGACTGTTACGATTAGCATAATTAGTTTGAACTTTGAAATTTCACGATAAAGTTTGCTTCTGAATTAAATCAAGTTGTTCCAAATTCTTATAATATGCCAGATTAACCAAAAGGGATGTTTAATTAAAAATGTGTTACTTTATATTTTGTAAACAAATTCTCATTTAGTCAACTAAAGAAGGCAGACGAACATTCAAGAGATAGAGAATTCAGTGATTTAGAATCCTGAAACTGACAAAATTCACTCAATTTATGTTTACAATACAGGAGGAGTGAAAGTCAAACAAGAACAATATTGTATAATGTATATACAACAGTAATACAAACGCTTTTGTGGGAAGCATTCAGATTGGCTTATCTGAAATCTCCAAAATTAAATTATTTATAACAGTAAACAGAAACGTTAATCACGAATTTGTAGCAGTAGCAATCAGGGATATGGATCTAAAAATTGATTGGAAGTGGAGTAAAGAACTACTGACATAATAGGAATAACTTGGTACTTCTTAATAATCTATGAATAAAAATTTATATTTGATAAATCATTGAAATTCTACAAACAAAAAAAATTCAATAACCCTATCAATATGTTGCAAAGAATTTTTAAGATTTGATAACTTTTCACAACTTTTTGTGTAACAAATTTACGTATGTAACCATATGAGTAACAAAAGAATATTAAGATTCTTCATTAATTTTCTTCTATGACTAAAACCTCTCAATTGTAAAAGCATTTTCATAACAACCAAATAACTTGCGAAAAAGAAAAACATAGATGACAAAAAGTGATATTCTCTTTTGGTGAAAACTTAAGTCAAGGGGATTAACTTGTATCAAGTTGGAAGAAATCAATACCCTAAACCCTAAATCCATGCTTATCAACATACTTAAGAGATATTGGAGGAATAGGTTGATATATATGGCTTAAAGATGTAACCTTGTTGGTCAAGGAAATACTCCCAAATTGATTTTTAAAGTCCCATATTTCCATTTTAAGAGTCTTAGTAGGATGTTTACATGTGAATTTTTATAAATAGAATGTTGTGAAAGCAATGAGTCATTATTACTATTTGACCATTTTTTCTTTAAAAAGATTTGATATTTTATTGACCATAATTTAATAATTTAAAATAAATTGTATTTTCTTCAATCCCCCAATACATAAACAAAATTGTATCTTACTAATGAAAGATCCAAACAGCAAGGCATGCATATGTTTTGTTGTTGTTTGTTTCTTTATTCTTTTTTTTATTTATTTTATTATGACATTCATTAAACAATGACTCAAAGAACAAGGCGAAGGGTATTTTTCTTGTTGTTTTTTTTTTATTCTTTTATTCTGTTTTTATATTTTGTTATAATATTTTCCTTAAAGGGAGTTTTTCGTATGAATGGAAAAACATAATTAGTCCATAGAATTTCACAGTAACATCTATTTTATCTTATTAATGAAGAAAACATGCAGATGGTAATTTCACCAAAATACCTAAAATCAAGAGTAAAATGCAATACTAGTAAAGTAATAAGAAAATAAAGAAAGAGATTTGCTTTAGATGATCAAGGAAGACAGAAACAGAGCAAGAATAAGTTCTTATTTGACGGTTAGATGTGCTTCCCGTTTCCATACCCATTCACTTGGAGATCTAATGATCTATGCCACATCATAAAACTATCAAACAAACTTCAATTATGTGAGCCGCTTACAGTCACAGTGTCTGGTATAATGGCAATTCTATCGTTTTTCTGTGTTTTTTTTAAAAGACAAAATAATAAAAAAACCTTTACAATTTATTAAAAGGGTGAGAATTGTTATTATTATCATATTAAGCATGTCAATTCAAGAAGCAGTTTGGGTTTTTCAATTATTGAGCATCATACTTGGTGCATAAATCATAACGAGGAGAGTATGTGATTAATACCTAAACAGAACAAAACTGGCGAGGTTATGGGAGAAATATTAGTTAATTTTGACATATTTACATAATAGTTAATTTAATATGTTAATTCTAATAAATTATTTAAAAAGAAGAGTGACAACTATTAGAAAAATAATTTTATTGAAATTAATATTTATCAAATCAATTGTCATATAAATATGTTAGAACCTATCAATATTTTTTTATTGCAATTGTAGTAATACCAAAAAGAATTCCTTAGGCTATATGCATTCCTTGTATTAAATGTGGAAACTAGGTTACCAAAGTAAGCAATAAGGCATAAGGGTATATTGATAATTTAAATAATTAAAAAATTTTAATTCATATAACAAGATATTTATTAAAATGTGATCTTATTATTAAAATTAGAGAAAATGTTATAATTAAGAACCAAAATCACAATCAATTACATATAATATAAAATTTATATATATATATATATATGTATATGTAAATGTAAAAATTTCAAAAAATTTTAAAGAAATGAATTCTTATTAACTAAAGAATCAAAAGAATAATATATATATATATATATATATATATATAAGTAAACATTTTAAAAATTTCAAAGCCTAATCTTTTCAATTTGCACAATTACATTTATAAAAATGCAATATCTTATCTTCAAATAAGAAAGAAAATTACGATATATATATGCACACACATATAATTTTTTTGACTCACTATTACATTATAATTTATAATATTCATCATTATTAAAATTCAAACTTAGAACCATTTAAATGACTGTGAAAAGTCTTAGTATTGGATTATTCTTGTTATGCTTTACACCTGTATAATCTAGTAAATTTTGGAATAGTTTATAAAGGTAAACATAAGAAAAGAGACAAGGTGAGAAGTAGGAGGCTTTATCACATCAAAGACGCAAAAGATGAAAAGATGACTCACAGGGATCACTATATACTTGACTTGGGAGTCAAAAGAATTCATGTGGTGATGTCGGTTTCACTTTATTCAGTCTATATCATATATAGATCATATAGGCATGCATATAAATGTGCGTGTAAAAGGATAAGCCAAATGACTGCGCATTAATATACAGATAAAGTGGGTATACATAGTAGAAGTAGATATAAGCAGGTCCAAAACTAATGGCTTTTTAAACAAATTTACAGGAATGGAAAAAGTTGTAGCTGCATGCACGCACCAAATCGAAAAAGAGAAGAAAAAAGGTTAGTGTTGATGGCTTATGAATGGCATTATGAGATAATCTCCTTTTCAAACAAGAGATATAATTTCAAAAATAGAGACTAAGTTTCCACTTTTTTTCACACTAACAACTCTTAAAGTATGGAGTATTCGGTGTTGATATTTTGATTTCATGCTTTTTTTGCAATGTAGAAGGCTCCCGCTTGATAATTTCATCCTCTCAATTTGTTTGTTTGAAGCAGATGGCTTTTCTTTTTCTTTCTAGGTGATTGATTAATGACCTCTCAGACAAAGCTCAACCTAATGCCACTAATGATGTGGATTGATCTATACCCACCGCAGTACAAGTTTTTTAACCAAACAGACAAAAAATTTAGATTTTTCTTTTCTTTCCTCTTCAATATAGATGTTTATATTCAATTTAAATCATTGAGCATTCATTCTTATTGTATGTTTTCCAAATTTTGGATTTTATATCATAACTAGATATAAAATTTTGGATAACAAGTATTTTTATTAATGTGAAATGGTCAATTTAATTGTGGAAATGTTAAAAATAGATGAAACTCATAGTTGACTATAGATGTATATGTTTATCTTTTTATTAAAATTAAAAGTACAGCCTTAAGGATGAGCCTTTTTAAGATAGGACAGCTTCCTAACACGTCAAATAACGATATTTATCATAAATATAAATACACTTATAATAATTTTAATACTTTTTTATATTCAAGACTACGACAAATATCAAAAAAATAAAGTCTCAATAATACTGTTGTCAAATTTTCAATGAGAGTGTTGACTAGGTAGGCAAAGTGACAAGCCAAAAGCTTCCAATAAAAAGATCCCAATTAATTAATTAATTTTTTGAGGACTGCAAAAAATTTAGAGTTTAAAATTTAAGATTTAAGATTTAAAAATTAGTCATTTTATTATGTATGAAATGCAAATAGCACTGAATTTTTTTAATTAAACCGTAAACCCTAAATTTCTTATATAAATTTACCATAAATTGACTAGTAAAAAATAAAGGAACTACTCAACTTATAAATAAAGATTTTAGAAGTCTATTAATGAAAGCTCTAAAAAAAAGTTGTAAAGGAAATTGATAAATTAATATTTAAAGGAATATCGTTCTCAGTATATTCCTTCATTTTTCACTTGCCTATTATGTGTTTTCTTGTGGACAAGGCACATATTCATGTCTATATAAGGATTGGATCATAGTAATTACATCCTCGTCCCTTCTTCAGGAATTGTTGACCAATGACACCCTCAATTAATCTCCATGAATCTCAACCTGCTCAACTATTTTCTACTGCTTAAAAATTTTGGTTCTGAGCCAAAACAGTACTAGGAGGGACGTTATCTTCCTGGCCCCCTAACATGTGAAGAGAATGCTTTACAAACCCACATTGTTGGCACCTGCCTGGGTAGCTTTCATCAAATTTAGGGTAAAGGCGTATTCATTTCTGGAATATGCAAGAACAGGTAATCATGTTCGAGTGGTTGAAGAAGCAGCCAAATTAGTTGTCACTCTCAAAAGGAATTACTCAAACTGTGGAAGTTGAACTTGACACTCTCAGATATAATGCGAAGCACATGCAATAATAATCTCTCAGCCTCTCACCCTTACGGTACAATGCACGAAGCCATGAAAGTTATTTTGGTTTGATTAAGTTTCCTACTACTTTTGTTGTCTTTCCACAATTTACTTCATGAAACGACTCAAATAATGTTTGTAAGAAACTAGGAATAAGACAGTCAACTTCGATGAATCTAATGAAAAAAAAAAATTGTGGGCTCCATGTGTAGTGCTATATCTAAGTAATCATGTTATGTAACATGGAGAATGGGAATAGGAGAAGGAGCATATTAATTTGGTAGGGCTTTGAAGTCTGAAGATTTAATTGATATATATTAATAATTTAATATTGCTAAGTCATGCATATTTTAATGTAATAAGAACTATATACATATGATTTGTTGAATCATGATAATTTTATTATTTAATAATGGAGGTTACTGATAGGTGCTAAATTAATTTTTTTTTTAATTATAAGGACTAGATTACAAATTTTTAAACTATAAGAATTAAATTAAGAACTAACTCAAAATATAGGGATTAATAGAAATATTTAATTAAACGCATTGAAAATATCTTGAATTTGATGGGTAAATGATGTATGATAAACTCTGAGGAAATAGGGGGTTCTATAATTGCCATATAATACTAAAAGGACCAAAAACAGCATATGTTTATAGTCAAATATATATATATATATATATATATATATATATATATATATATATATAAAGGCAAAACCACATCGTTTTCCAAGTAATTATCCCTATTCTAATTGAAGCATCATATGCCTTCCATATATACATATATATAGGTGGCTATCGTCGTCCTTCTAGAAATTCTAATTTACCTTTGAATATTATAAAGAGTTGGACTTTTTAAATGAAGAGGCTAATCTTTCTTATATTATCATTATTGTCGTCTGTACAACGTAGTTTTCTATATATTATTATACATATAGATTTCAAAATCATCAATAATTAAAAAAAAAAATTTTGATGTCTCAAAAGATATAACAATATCCTTCACCTTTGGTATGACATTGCCTTTGAATAAAACTCTATTTTGGTCGCACATATGGATTTTTTTTAATTTAGTCCCATATTATTTTAATCCTTTAAATATAGATGTTTCTTAATTTTTGGTATCTCATAAATAAAATTATCGTCAATAATATTTTTTATATTTTGAACTTAGTATTTTTTAAGATATTATTGATAACAAAATTATTGTTGAGATATCAAATTTAGAAGTCTATATGTAATAGGTCAAATTGAAAAGACAATTATATAAGTAGACCAAATTAAAATTTATCTTATTTATGAGACATCAAATTAAATAAAAAATTTATATAAAAACTAAATTAATAAATAATCCACATATAAAATATCAAAATAAAATTTTACTCAAATTGCCTTTGATTTTGGCAAAATCCTTAAATATTGACGCCAAAAAGAAATTTGGTACTTTTAAAAGAAGAGAAGAAAAAAAGAAATAAGAAGTAATAATATTGTTGTGAAAATTATAGAGTAATGAATTATGTGGAATAGGTCTTGATTATTAAGTCAAAGCTAAGGAGAGGTACACTATGAGTCAATAAAAAGCAAAGTAGTTTGGTTTGGAAGCATGGAAAACAAAGGCATGTTGGGCGAAGAGGCAGGATTTTTTCCATCACACGAAGGAATTGCCGACAAGCGACATTGTGTGGTTGGATCTGCTTTTTCTTTTCTCTTTCTTTGAGGAGATCAACTCACGTGGGGAGCACGTGACTTGAATTATTGCCCCAAAAACCGCGTTTTAGGGAGACAATAATGCCATCATTGCATTCCCAAAACGGCCTTTGATTATAACTTCACTCAGGCACGTGGTTTGTGCGGGGAGACAAATGTGAGGAGATTCAAATTTCATTTTTGAATAAATTATCTCTGAAGTTTTTTTTTTTTCATGGTTCTTTTTCATAAATGTCGGAGGTTTTATTGCGCACTCTTATGTTTTGTAAATGTTATTTTTTCTCAATTATGATATAATATTATCAAATATAAAATAATATTTTATTTATTTTAATAAATTTATAACTAATAATCATATTCATTAACTACGCAGAAATGTTAAATTGATTTTTTATTAAATAAAATTAATATTTTAAATTAATAAAAAAAATTTATGTTTAATAGTTAGTTGCATTTGAATATATTAAATTATAACTCTTTATTATACAAAGTTTTTTTTTTTGTTGATTTTCATACCATGAATACTCTTACATTAAGCGATATTATCTTTGGATAAATAGCATTTAAATATAAAAATAAAGTTTATTATATAAATTTCAAAAGACTTCGTCATATTGAAATTATATCTTATATTATTAATTAATTTATATAAACAATTAACATTTATACTTGACCATTTTAAACGCTATATATATTGGCATATCAGCCTGCCAAGTGGTCCCACTAAAGTTTCTATATCTCTTATATTTTGAAATGATAAATTGAATTTATATTTTCGTGTAAATAGTTTAATATTTTCTTCACTATTCAACCACCCTTAATAGTGTACTCTTACGCTTTCTAAGTTGACTGAATTCCTTCAATTATCAAGGGGGTAAAAAAGTGACAATTTATGATTCTACTTTGATCTAATGAGGGATTATTTTGGTGACTGAATTCAACTGAAATACCTTTATAAAATATGCCATAACAGTTCGTTCTGATCAGATTTGACTTTTTTAAAAGCAAAAGGAGGCATATGGTGATTACCGAAGCTTTTATATATTCGGTTGTTGTTTAATCTTCCAACTGTATGTAGCCAAGTGTTACTGATTGATTGACACAACATCTCAACGAATGAAGATTTGGGTTTCTGGAAGAGCCAGCCATAACGAATCCAAAGCCAATCAAAGAGACGAGTCAAAAGCTACTTTGACAAGGAATTAAGCATATTCATAAAACATCAAGTTTTTGAATGATTATTGCTAGTAGGTCACCAAAAAGTTGTTCAAGATTCAAATAATCATAAAAAGAACTCTTAATACAGAACCATTTTTAATACCCTAACTAGTTTAATTTCTCTGACACTGTAGAAGAGAGACAACATGGGGAAAAAACACCATCCACCATTTATATTTATGGAGGATGTAATGTGAGACCCATTAAATTCCCACTTACACTTTTTCCTCATACTACTTTAATCCTAGCTACCAAGTCACATTTATTAGTAGTTCTAATTAATTGATCAATCCCTTCAGACTTAATCTCCTTAGGAGAAAGTCATGGGAACATTTCTCAAATCCATCTCTCTCTCTCTCTCTCTATTTAAATATATATGGTAAAACAGTACGTAGTAAGGAATATATCATGTCCAAAGTGGCTGCTCCCAGAATGAGTTAAGGCTAGCATTTTCCTCGAAGAAGCTGAGGTGGCTTGAGGCAATGAAATTAGTGTCTTGTTCCATGGATGCTTGTGGTGAAGAATAGTCCTGTGGAGTAGTACTGGTTTGGGTTTGAGCCATTTCCATGCAGAATAGAGCCACGAGATTGGCTTGCTGGAATTGCATGTTCACAAGCTCGGCTTGTGCTTTGGCCAGTTGAGCTTGAAGCTCGTTAACTTGCTTCTGTAGCTGGCAAATCGCACCTGCACATCCATACACTGGGTCTCTTATTCTCGCACTTGCCTCGTACACCATACTACTCACTGCATCAGCTCTTTGCGACTCTGGAAGTTCCTGAACATGTTAGGAAAACCAAAATTAAGTTTCATTTACCAAACTAAATATATATGATATATATGGCAGTGTACGTATTTGTTTATTCTGTTAATTCTATTTGATCTGTTCCAAAGAGATACTTTAGCCTTTGACTTGGTTCATATGTATTATATATTGTTAATTTTGTCAACAGACATGTATGTTTAATGGTGCTGATCTCACATCCTGCATATCAGTTAATTTGATAGACAGAATTAGTAAATTCAGATATGTAGCAGAGAACAAATTTGAAGGTTCGAAATTGAAAACAATATTAGTGGGAGAAAATCTTAATTTAAATTTCCTTTTGGTGAGCATTTTTTTGGGTAAAAGTTAAGACTTGGAGTTTTATACTTTCTTCTAGTCCCGCCTAGGAGGTACTAGGAGGCCCACATTAGGTATTCGTTAAAAGTAGGTCGTTGAAAACACATTTATCTAAGAGACACTTTCATATTACATATATAACCCTCTATACATTTTGTCCAAATGTGTTTACTTTTCAAGTTCGACTGCTAAATGGCTACATCAATTGAATGTGTAAACACTTAATTAGCGTTTCTATCAACCTCTGAGATGAACATTAAAAATTGGGTACCTCTAGCTACTCTCTCTGTTAAGAGCCTTAGACTAGTCTCACGGTCTATTATTTGTCCTCATGAACACGGAACTATTATATATATGTCTGAAGAAGATTAAGGAATATGCTGGCCCATCGAAGAGGTACCTAGCTAGCTAGTTTGAAACTTTGAATGGCAGAGACCACAAAAAACATTGACCCCCTTAAGTCTGCTCCATTTTTGAGCTAACATTTCAGAGAGAGAGAGAGAGAGAGCAGTCATGAAAATGGTGTAATTATTACCTGCAAGAACTTAATGATGTTGCTGGCTCCGAAGACTCTGTGAGCAATGGTGAATTTTGCAGGTTCAGTGGGAGGGAAATAAGGAGCGAGAACACATTTCTCAGCACATCTACGCCTTAAGATCTTACAAGCAGCACAAGGACTTGCAACGACTTGTGGGGTTATTGGAGGGGAGGATGAGGAAGAAGGAGAGTGAGAGAGAGGGACGGAGGAAGTAGGACTGGGAGTGTTTGGGTCACTGCACTCCATGTTTCTGAGACACTTGGATTTGTTTTCTGGTGTTTGCCTGTGAGTGTGTGTTTTGGTGGGAGAAGAAGGGAAATGAAAGGAAAAGAAGCGGAAGAGGTTTGTGGGGCTTGTGGGGAAGGCAGAGAGAGGGGTTTTTATAGGAAGCGAAAAGCACAGGAAAGAACGTCATCACTAGGAAAACTGACGCCTGCGTTGAAATTCGTTATGTAACGTGGCTGCGCCTGTATTCCCACTTCCCCTCCGTTAGGTGTTGTGGATTGCGATGCCCTTTTGGCTCTATGTATGAAGACTCTTCTACTTTGAAAATTGATAATCCCCTTTCTCTCGCCAAGTTTTTGTTGTTGTTTTTTTTTTAATTTTCCTCTTTTATTACTTTTTGTTTCCAAATTAAGAGATACTGTAATCAATGTTGGGGGGAGGTCATTTCTTTGTGAGAAAATTGCATTTAAAGGATTATAAGTTTACCTTTTTTTGTTCCTAAATTTTAAATCAAAATCCTTCAAAATGAAAATAAAATTTAGTTCCTAAATTCTTTAAAATAATTTCAAAAATAAAAGTCTTTGATAATAAGTATGGTAAAATTTTTTTACTTACTATTACATCATAGTTCAAAAAAAAAAAGGTTTACCATATTTATTATCAAAGACTTTTATTTTTGAAATTATTTTAAAGAATTTAGGAACTAAATTTCTTTTTATTTTGAAGGACTTTGTTTGAAATTGCAGAATGCATAATAAAGGAGTTTTAAAACAGGATTTCAAAGTCACAAGATAGGTCTTTTAAAGTGAAAATAAAAATAGTTCTTGAGTCCTTTAAAATAAGTTTAAATTTTAAAAATATTTTATAATGAATATCTTAAACTTATGGTCTTTAACTGTTATTTTTCCTAATTTATACTTGAAAAATTGTATTCAAGGATCATAAATTTAACATAATTATTATAAAAATTTTAATACTTGAAATTATTCTAAAATTTTTTAAATAAAATTTTATTTACTTTGACAAAGCCTGACTTGAGACTCTTGAGCTTGATGTTCAAACACTCGATAAAAAAGTTTCGAAAAAAAGGTCCCAAAATCTCAAAACAGGATCTTTCAAATTCAATAAAATTTGTTTTCATAATTATTAAGAATAAGTCTAAAATTTAACATACTTCATAGTAAATATGTTAAACTTATAATGATTAAATGTAATTTTTCCTATCTGTCCCATGTCACTTGTCGTTGGCCATGACATGAGCAACATGTCTCTCTCATTCCGAAATTCTTGGACTCGACCCAAAAGTCATGCTTTAATTAGCATGCTTAGTTAGAGACTCTGCTTATTCATCAACTTAATCATCTCATTACCTATATAACAACTCATTTAATTTAAGTGATAACTAAGTCTCAGTTTAACATTTGAAAAATTTTTATACAAACAGACATACTCATGAAAAATTATTTATAAGAAGAAGTAGAAATTAATCTCTCATCCAAAGAATAAAAATAATTGTGAAAAACTAAAAAAAAAATCATTTAAAATTACTTATGAATACATACTTAAGAGAGTTTAATTTTAAGTTATAACTGACGTGATTTTTAAATTTTGGAAGAAAATTATTTGTTTATAAAATATAAAAAGTAACTATAGTGAATTTTTTTTTTTTTTAATATTATACATAGTAGATGGTTTCCTGTAAACAGCAAGAAGCAAAGATAAAAATGTTCTCTTCTTTTCAAAAAATGTTTGGTTAAGCATAGTCATATGCGCAAATATTTTATTTGTTAAGGATCAAATCGATAATTGACATTGTAGACTAAACTTTTCATCTTGCTACCCTGCTTGACACAAGCCTAGGAAGCAAAGCAGCTGACATGGTATCCTTATCCACTTTTACTGCGTTTACTATTTATGGCAATGGTTAATATAATCTACATGGTCCACACAAAAAACTACTTATTGTCGTGACCCTTTGCTTTTGTGACAAATGGCTCAAATCAATTAGTAACGTACGATTAATTTGTTTATATTGTTGCTACCACCACATGATGCTATCTATCTTTCTACTCACTTAACCACCACCTAATAAGTTAGTACACTTTTGGCTTTATCTCGGTTTGAGTTTTGATTAGAGTTTATTTAAAAAATTAAAATGTTAATTTAACGAAGGAATCTTTCGATTTAATTATTTTTGGTCCCATTGAACTAATGTATAGCCCACATTATGCTAGCTTTTGTTTTCAAAATGCTAAGAGTCCAATCTCTATTTTCATTCCTCACTCTCAAAGTTGTGGAAAACCACTAAAACAAATTTATCTTAAGTCTCAACAATGAATCGTCAATTTCTTCCGAAGGAACCTTCGTGTCTGTTTGCAGATCCTGCACATGAATGTGTGTGTGTGTGTGTGTGAGAGAGAGAGAGAGAGAGAGAGAGAAAGAGAAATAGAAAGAGGATTGAGAAGGTGGGGGCAAGGTTGGTGAAGAGCTGGTCAGCTCGTTGGACACATGAAATAAGAAATTAGGGAAGAAGCCATTACCGATTTGGACCTTTCAAATGTGTGGAAGTATAATTATTTTATAAAACTTCAATATTTTAAGCTGTAAGGTATATGCTGGGTATATAAAATTCTAATATTGATAGTCTGATTTGAAGTTTTAGCTTATCTTTAAAGTGACCAAGTTTTCCACGGCTTGAGAAAAATTGGTATTTCAACATAGCGGTGGAAGTAGTTGGACCTTTGTAATCTTGTAGTAATATTTTTCTTTGCCATTAGCAATTAAGGCCTCTCCAAGAGTCTTTAGCGCGTGGACCTTAAGAAAAGATACAGCAATATTATTAGCCAACTCCACTTTACGGTTTACTCCCACTATAGCAAATCCTAGTTTTTTTTTTTTTTTTTCCCTTATTTCTCTTGCCACATAAAACCATGTTCATACTGATGAAGCAGTGTAATTATCTGCATAAGGGTAGATACAAAAGAAGTTGAATTGCTCAACTCTTGCTTTATTTTGCTCTTGTGCCAGCTTCTTAGCAGATTCAGGACCTCAAGCTTAGTGAAAACGATATATATATTCGAGGACCAATATTGTATATATATAAGTTTATTACTATATTTTCTACATTCTTTTGGCAATTTATTTTGATAAGTAGTTACTAATTGTAAAATGTATTCGATGTCCACATAGGGTCCTTGCAGTACTACAGGACCAAAATTCACAAATGTGTCCCATACCCCAGTATGGTCCCATAATGAATCATTACATAGCGCAACTAGAGCAAAATATCATTCCCAAGTTCTACAATGTGGTTCTTAAAAAAGAATTGTTAGTCATGTATTTTTTTATACATGAACTGTTAAATAAAAATTTTGACTTATTTGTGGTTAAATTTAAAAATTTTAACAGTACCAAATCTTTAACTTTAATCTAAACAATTAGATTATATATTTATTTTAATATTAACAGTTAGATTCATACTTTTCAATATTTTGAACAAGACTGTAGTACCTATAATGTTACTTTGGTCAGTGAAGATATAGAATTATTAATTAGGCTAACTCTTATCTTTAAGAGTTATTTTTAAGGGAGAATTACAATTAACAACTACAAGTTTAAAATATTTATAATAAAGAAATTTAAATTTTAAAATTATTTTTAAAAGGCTTAAAGATTAATCTTTTTACTCTAAAGAACCATATTTTAAGTTCGAAAACAAAGAATAAAAAGAAGTCATAAAACAATGTCTCAAAGTCTCATGACAGATTCTTTTAATATAAAAAAAAACAATTAAAATTCTAAAATTTTAAAACTAAAAATTTTACAACCAATATCTTAAATTGATGGTTCGCCTTAGTTTAGACTTTAGATACAAAAGGACGTAAAGATACCAGAAGCCTTAGTGGAACCTTTAGTGTTGAGGGGCCCGCACTAAGGATAATCATCATTTGTCCTACCATGCAAGGAAAATAGAACTTAGAAATCATGTTGAATTGTCGTACTTTTATCATAACATGTGTCCTTAGAAGTTGTGAGTGCATTATTATTAACGACCTCCGGTCATCCCACTCTCTTTCATTATTCTTTAGCAAACTTGGCTTTGTTTTACTTTGTACACTTAATAAATGCAAATTCCACGAGTCATCTAGGGTTAGTCTTTACTCAATTAT
Organism: Delonix regia; assembly: GCA_037074485.1. Lineage (NCBI taxonomy): Eukaryota > Viridiplantae > Streptophyta > Magnoliopsida > Fabales > Fabaceae > Delonix > Delonix regia. The sequence continues at coordinate 12,253,798 of CM073455.1, forward strand.
GAGCAGAATGTTATACCCTGATTCACAGGGCACTGAGCTATAATATATGGAGGTTGTGAGAAGAAGACGACCATGGGTGAAAACATCGTCCAGACTTGACCCAGATTTTCACAAGCCGGGGTTTGAATAATAATTATTGAGTGTATATTGATGCAAACCTCCCTGTGTTGTGTACCACAATGATAAATGCCAGGATCACGACCCACTAAATAAATGAGAAATTTCTAGATGATTAAGATGCTAGCTGCATCTTTCCATATATTATGGCTGCAAGTTGTCACTTCAGAAAGAGTTTAGCTTCTCCTTCTGCTTCAGAGTCATTCATTATGCTTTACAAGGTTCCCATGGGGTCCACGCGTTAAAGTGTAGAACCTACAAGGTTAAGAGTGGAGACCTTCTAATCTAAGCAGTTCCGCATTCAGACCGCTGAGACTTCTTTCAGTCTCCTATGGCCGTCGACTTAACCCATCAATGTGAAGAGAGAACCAACCAGTCCAGCTAGATGTATAATAATTTCTTTTGATTAGTCATATTCAATATCAATTCATTATCCCCATAAAAATAAATACTATATAAATTTAAGCAAACTTTAATATGACTAACAATTGTCAAGGGAGCTGCAATTGTTGGAGAAAAGATAAGACTATTTAGATTTCGAATTTTTAAAGAGAAAATTCTAAGAGTGAAAAGGAGAAAAACTAGTGGAGAAAAAAAAAACTTCTATTAAATTTGTCTTTTAGGCTTAATACAATAATGGGAGTATTATCTTCTATTTATAGAACTCAATGTAAAGTTACAACTAACATTCATTTAATGTAACTCCCAACTATTACCAACTTCTATATTTATTTACTATATCTTCTAATCAACATTTACTTCATTAAATAAAATAATTCTAAATAATAGATTTAAACTAATGGGCCTAACATGGATTGGACATATAATACATTTGGGCTAAAATCAAATTTATTTCTAACATCTCCCTTTAAACTTGATTTTTGTGACTCCAAGCATGCTCCTTAATCTTCTAAAATCTCTTTGCTTAAGTGGCTTGGTGAGAATGTTAGCAACTTGTCTTGTGACTTTACATACTTTACTTAAATATCCTTCCACATAATGCATTCTCTAATATAGTGGTACCATATATCAATATGCTTACTTCAATAATGAAATACCAGATTCTTTGCAAGTGCAAGAACGGACTTGTTATCGACATAGATCTCTATTGCTTCTTCTTGAGGCATATGTAACTCCTTCAATAAACTTCGAAGCTAAATCGTATGGAAAACACATGAATTTGCAGCAACATATTCAACTTTATATGTAAAAAGAGTGACAATAGATTATTTCTTAGAATTCCAGGCGAATGTTCTCTCTCCTATAAAGAATAGGAATCCTGTTGTGCTTTTATGATCATCCAAGTTACTAACCCAGTCACTATCACTGCAGACAACAAGCTTGAAATTATTTGAAGAGGAATAAAGTATACCAAAGTTATTGGTTCCTTTAATGTATCGTAGAATTCTCTTTACCGCCTTTAAATGAGTCATCTTTGGTTCTTCCATATAGCAACTTATAAGACCAATACCAAAAAGAATGTCAGGCCTCATGTATGTTAAGTACTTTAAGCATCCAGCCAAGCTCTTGAAATGAGTGGCATCTATTTGTTCTCCATCTTCAAACTTCGATAATTTTGGTTCACATTCTACTAGAGTATTGATCGCATTGCAATTCTCCATTCCAAACTTCTTCAGGACATCTCAAGCATAACTTTCTTATGATATAAAAAGGCCTTCTTCCATTTACTTAACCTCGATCCTAAGATAGTAAGACATAAGGCCAATATTGGTTATTTCAAATTCTTAAGTCATTACTTTTTCGAAGTCTTCAAACATTTATGGATTATTTCCTATAAAAATGAGATCATCCATATACAAGCAGACAAACAACATATCTTTACTTTCATTCACCTTTACGTATAATGGATATTCATGTGGGTATTTAAGAAAGCCATTTTTTAGAAAATATTTATCAATTCTACTGTTCCATGCTGATGGTGCTTGCTTCAAGCCGTATAAGGCTTTTTCAACCTTAAAACCTTATCTTCTTGACCTTTTACAACATAGCCCGTTGGTTGTTCAATATAAACTTCTTCTTTTAACAGTCCATTTAAAAAGGTTGATTTGACTTTCATTTGATAAATTTTTCATTTTTGTTATACAGCCAAAGAAATTATTAATCTTATTGTCTTTAATCGAGCCACTGGAGCAAACACTTCATCATAATATATTCCATACCTTTGGTTATAATCCTTTGCCACCAATCTTGCTTTATGTCTCTCTACTTTTCCTTCAACATTCTTTTTCTCTTTGTAAGCTCATTTTACTCCAATCGCCTTTTGTCCTTGTAGAAATAAGGCTAGTTCCCAAGTATTGCTCTTCATAATAGCTTTGATTTCTTCGTCCATGGTATCTTTCCGCTCCTTGCTTTGAACTGTTTTTCATACCCTATAAGTTCACATCCAGTAAATAGGCAAAAGAGAGTAAGTCATTTAAATTTTTGGTTACCTTATAAATTTCTTAGAGACTTCTCATATGCGGGGTTTTTCACTTGAACTTGCAGACAAGTCTTGACTATTTGGAAATGGAGATGGAGAAAAAGGTAGGCTTGTAGGCTCTAAAGCTTCTTCACTTAATTACCCTTCATTAACTTCAAAAAAAAGAATGAAATCATAATCTTCTCTCTCCCTTCATTCTAACTCCACATATATTCTTAATTAAACTCAACATTTCTACTAATGACAATCTTCTTTGTGATAGGATTGTAAAGCTTGTAGCCTTTGGATCTCTTACCATATCCAATGAATATTTACTTCTCACTATTGTCATCGAGCTTGGAACGCTTTTGATCAGGTACATAAGCATAAGCAATGCTTCCAAAAACTTGTAAATGTGAGATATTTGGCTTTCTCCTGCTCCATGCTTCTTGTAGAGTTTTTTCATTAAAACTTTTAGTTGAACATCGATTGGAAATATAAACAACACAATTAACTGCATCAGCCTAAAATTCTTTAGGCATCTTCTTGCATTTTAGCATGCTTCGAGCCATTTCAAGTATAGTTCTATTTTTCCTTTCAATCACAACATTTTGTTGTGGTGATCAAAGTACTGTTAAAGGACGACGAATCTCATTTATATCACAAAATTCATTGAATTATTTTAATGTTAATTCGCCTCCTCTATTAGTCTTCAAGGCCTTAATTTTATAGGCATTTTCTTTTTCAATAAGAGTCTTGAACCTTTTGAACACTTCAAATGCTTTTGATTTTTTGTTTATAAAATATACCTATGTCTTTCTTGAAAAATATCAATAAAGAGTAAAATTAATTATTCTTACCATATGAGCTTAGAGTTGTAAGGCCACACAAATCAGCAAGTATGAGTTGTAAAGGCTCATTAGCTCTTAATGTCGCTTCTTTTAGAAAAGCTTTTTTAGAATACTTTCCAAGAAGACATCATTCACACAATTGATTAGGATGATCTATTATAGTCAATCCTTTGACCATACTTTTAGTTGACATTAATTTCATACTATTAAAATTTAGATGGCCAAGCCATAAGTGACAAAGCCAAGAATTATCTTTCAAGTATGCCTTCAAGCATTTGGCATCATCATTTTGAATTTCAATTAGGAACAGTCTATTTCTTTTCATTCGCACTTTGTCTATTAAAGTTCCTTCTTAATCCCTTAAATAAAGATGATGATTTATCATGTGTATATTAAAATCTTTTTCAAGTAATTGCCCTAAGCTTAAAATATTGTTCTTCAAACTTGGCACATAATAAACATCATAAATGAATTGGTGACTTCCATCTTTAAGAAGAACTATGATTTTACCTTTTCTTTGAACAGATTTCTTAAACTCGTCGTCAAATGTGGCATGTCCATTAATTTACTCTCAGTTCACGAACAGACTTTTATCACCAGTCATATGGTTACTGGCTCTAGTATCAAGATATCATATGTTTTTCTTTGATTTACTATTCTCTTTAGTCATTAACAAAGTGAGCTCAACATCTTCCTTCACTTCTATGAGATTAGCTTTCTTTTCCACATGATTAGTGTTTTTGCACTCAAAAGAATAATGGCCAAATTTGTGACAGGAAAAGCATTTGATTTGAGATTTTTTATACCTTTAACTTTTGCTTCCTCTTCCACGTCCTTTTTAAAAACCATGACTACTCTCTTCATAATTATTATAGTTGCATCTACCTCCTTTTCCTCGCCTCGACCATATGCATGACTATGACTATGACTACGTCCTTGCCATTTATATTCTCCATCACAGTCTTTACTCCCTTTGAGAGTAACATTTGAGTAAAGAGATTGTTCCAATGACTTAATCATCTTCTTTTTTCTCATCCTTTCTTCGTGAGCTTGTAATGACCTAATGAGTTGGTCAGTAGTCTTGGTGTCTATATTTTTTTATTATTTAATTGCAACAATGATATGTTCAAAATTGGGAGTTAAATATGAAAGAATTTTCTCTATTACTTGAATATCGTCCAAGGCTTCTCCATTTCTTTTTATTTCATTAACAATAGCCAATTCTCGGGTAGAATAATTAGAAATATTTTCAGAATCTTCATGAGAAGTGCTTCAAACTCACTTCAAAAGGTTTGTAGTTGTATATTCTTTACTTTATCTATGCCCTTGTATATATTTTGAAGAATCTCCTAAGCCTCTCTGGAAGTAGATGCATTAGCAACCTTCTCAAATATGATGTCATCCATGCATTGGTGAATAATAGTAATCACTTACTGATTCTTTCTTCTTGCTTTATGCAAAGTCTCCCTTTAGGTAGGACTTAAGAAACCTTCATTTTGATGTACCTTATAATCTTTCTCTACCATCTCCCATATGTCATGAGAGTCTAGTAGAGCCTTCACACGAATACTTTAACTTCTATAGTTGTCTTTGGTTAGGCGAGGGAATCAGAAGGGAAATAAGTTATTTGCCATCTTTTTCTAATATGATTGAGCTTTAATACCACTTTGCTAGAGAAAAGGTAGGACTATTTAGTTTAAAATATTAAAAGAGGAAATTATAAGAGTGGAAGGGAGAAATGCTAGTGGAGATAAAGGAAAAACTTGTATTAGATTTGCCTTCTAGGCTTAATACAACAATGAGATAATCATCCCTTATTTATAGGATTCAAGGGAAGGTTGTAACCAACATTCATTTAATTTAACTCCTAACCACCACCTACTTCTACATTTATTTACTACATTTTCCAACCAAAAGCTACTTCTACATTTATTTTCTATATCTTCCAACTAACACCTACTTCATTAAATAAAATAATTTTAGATAATAGGCTTAACATGAATTGGACATATAATATATTTAAGCCAAAATCAAGTTTACTTCTAACAGCAATTACGGTCAAGACACCACGAAAAACCATGTAAATAAATTTGTGTGAAGAAAAAGCATGTATAACAATAACATATTACTTCTTCCTGACGAATATGATCAATTTAACTAAGGTTATGGTTTAGTGGTACCATGCACTTTCATGCATCAAATTTACCTATATTTTTTGTTAAAATATTTTTATGAAATTAATAAGGACAACTATATATATATATATAGCCATCTTATTATGACGTAAATGTATAACTATAATATGGGCTTTGTTGGATTTATGAGGTCAAGAAGGGGAAGAGTCAATGCTGAAGTAGTGCCTCGCTCTCAGTCCTTTTCTTCAAAAGTTCCAACAGTTAAAAAAGGTACCACAAAGCGACAGGAACCAAAGTCTAATATCTCATATGAATTTGGATTAATCTATTGAGTGTTTAATATTAAGCGCATTTATAAAGATAGGTTCCTTTCAAGAGTTCCTTTCATCATACCCAGCGAAATCAAACTTGTTTAGGTTTGATGAACATTTAAATTTGGGGCAAAGTTCACTAAATTATCTCTTCCACTAAAATTTGCCCCTATCTTGTCATCCCATCTGGCTTTCTCCTTGTCCACAACCATCAATGTTCACTAAAAATAGTCTTACCAAAAAGCAGAACTCTGTTGCTGTGTCAAATGTCCTTTTTCATTTGTTGAACTCCGATATTCTGATTCTACACATCACAAACATCACAACATATGTTATTGAAGGCATATTTCTAAATTCCAAATTATGACCAACTCAAACCTTGAATGAGTATAATACAGGCACATATTACAATTCACAACCTCTGCACACCTTGTTACTAATAAACACCATTAAGTCAGCATAATTTGTAGTCAAGTAGGCTGTAAGTTAACAATAGCAAAGCATGGTTGCTTAAAGAAGGTTTTGGTAAGCAGCTCATATTATATATTCGATCTTCAGACTTTTCTAAGTAATATAAATCCTAAAGAAAATATACATAGTGTATATAATGTAATTGTACCGACATGTTTGAGAATGAGTGTGCATGCATACGCAAGAAAGATAACTAGTAGAGCCCTATGGAGGAAGGCACTTTACATGAAAGCAATATAATTAGTAGCCAGTCCTAATTATCTGATGATGTGAAATTCATAGCACAGAAACATACATATAGCCATCCAATGTAGTTTATGATTTTTGAGAACTTCCAAGTTCATCAGCATATGTAATTGCCAACAATAGCAGTTGAGACATAAACAAGAGGAAACATATATCTTGTTTGATCATTTTCAGGCATGTCGTGTTTTAAACATCCTCATATTAATTCCTTACATGAAGTGTTTTCCATGAAAAACCAAGTAAATGGATGAGCTTTTTGCAAATAGCTCATATCTTAAAGAAGAAACTACACAGGAAACCAAGCCCTGTACACCATTCAAAAATTTGCCTTCGACATAACTTCTCTTATAAAGAAATTGATAATTGAACAACACTTCCAAACTAACTAAAAGGATTGGTGCTACCAACAAATTGCAACCCTAGGGGAAAATTTAACAAAGAAAAACAACAATTTTGGTATAAATCTAAATGAAGTTTTGACTTATGATATTATAGCATTTGTATACTTGTCTTACATGAAGCTACTTTATGATATTATTTAAACTCAAAATTGAACTTTACATGTTAATAGTTGGATAATAATGGTTTTAATGTTTCCCTCATATACCAAGTAATGAATTAAGCCTTTTCTTCTACAAGGTTCAACTTAAAGATTCATCACACTAATTTCATACACTACAATTAACAAGTGGACACCTAACAAAAGTATACTATCAACTTAAAGATGGCATATGCATGTGCCACACATGTCTTGTTTGGCTTGGCTATGTTTAAGAGATTATGAGAGTATGGAATTAAATGGAATAAAAAGGAATGCAGAGGCATGGCAAGTCATATGTCATTCTACTTGTTGGGAGATTAATGAGGGGAGAAAGGTAGTCAATAATAAAATAGAATGACATATAAATTGTTTTTTACAATATTATATTTATAACGAAAATATGATTCTTGCAACATTTTAGTTAAAGAGAATATTGTAATTAATTGTACAACCTATCCATTCCATTCGTTTCCAAATCCCCCAATTTAAAGGCACAAAAAAATTTAGACTTTGGATAACAATGAGGGATTTTGGAGTCTAACCTATCCCACTCCATTCCAGCTTTATAGAAACTCCCAATTAATGGTTTAACTCATGTTGGTTTTTGACATCACTCCAAATACACCCTAAGTGTCTAATAAAGCAATGGCCTAACTAGGAATGAAAACATAATCTAGGGCTAATGAGTATCATCCAATTTTGGTAGCAGTATTTTTTTTAAAATGAAAATGAATATGAGCATAAAAGATCTAACATCCTGCAAAATTTTTGTCAGAAGAACAATTTCTTAGGTTAAGACATAGACTACATGACTTATTATATTGGTTACTCTTATTCTGCCAATTCAAGTGTCCCATCCAAATTTCATCTTGCACTCTCTTCGTGCTAGGTGATTGTAGTTGTACAAGGTCAAAGGAATCTACAACAGACCAAGCTTAAGCACAGTCATATACAAAGGATGAATCTCAAAGATATGTATATCCTTGCTTAATGAGAGCAATGGAGCATGACTAAACAAAATTATTAAGATTTATTAGTTTTCAAATGTTAGTACTGTTCAATAGTCTATGTTGTTCTTATTTTGAATAACTACAAAAATATAGATAGGATAGTAGTTCACAACTCAAAGTAGTTTACCCTATAAGAAGAAAAAAAATGACTTTTGATTTTGATATGCAGAATTACTTGATGTGGGTAATAGTGCGTTATATTATATATATTTAACTTATGATTGTTAAGCTCAAACTATAATATAGTCATCCTATAGGAACAGTGTCATCGAATTCAACTTATAGGACCAAAATTCGAATTGATAAGAATCACTTCATACCCTTATTCTCTTAGCCCTTTTCAAGCTTAAGTCCTCAAATAATCAAACTCACGCACTTGGCTAATCATGATAGGTTCAGCACCCATAGTTAAAACCTTCTTCATGTTCGTTCATTTCCCTAATTCTGGTGATGTTTCGCTCAAATACACTAATGTTGAGCTCGCAATGCTAAGAGCATATATGTCTCTCTCTTAAAGAATATTGAATCTTGCACTTGCTAATTACAGTGAGCACAGATAGCCATGGCTTAACACTAATGAAGAGAAATTCATGTTTACTTCCAACCTGTTGCGATTTAAGGTGTTAGGTATCGACAAACGACAATTAAAGGAAGAGTTAAAATAGACTCCTTTCATATGGAGTTCTATAAATTTGGATCCTTAAAAGTATTTTATGTAAATGTGTTGTGTGAAGGTGGGGAGAGATTAAGAGAGAGAGAGAGAGAGAGAGAGAGAGAGAGAGAATGTGTAAAAATAGAAAAAAAAAATGATTTCATATTTTTTATGTGTTTATATTTCTTCAAAATTTATAGAAAATTTATAAAAAAAGAGATGCAAAATATCTATTTTATGAATTCTATTTAATTAAAGTGAAATCTTTATTGATTAAACTCTCAATTTCTGGTGTAATAAATTTTTACCTTTTTTATATGTACATCCAATATTTTTTAAAGTATATAAATTTTTGTTGTCAATAAGAATAAAGTAATTAATTTGCATAATTTTTTTGTATTTAACAAGAAAAATAAATAAATAATTAATTAATTAACCATTTCTTAAATAAAATTTTTTTTTAATTATGAGAATTTTTTGAAATGAGTGATAAAATTAATAAATTATTCTTTTAAATATGATAATTTATTGGAGCTCATTGTCATCAATTCTCTCTCACCAATTTTATAACCAATCTTTTAGACTTTATCTAATTAAATTTTTGTAATATCATATTATATTACTAAATTCAATTTTTTACTAAAATATACAAATAGCATTAATTTAAAATATATTGACATATAATAAAACAAATTAATTTTCTCTTACATGAATAAATAAACTAGTTGTACATAAATGAGAAAGCATAGACACTAAAGATTTTCATAACACCCATATCCCCATATTTGCTAAAGTTTTATTGGAGAATTGTTTATCAATTTTGGATTGCGTAACTATTTAAATCTAAATCTTTTGATTAAAAATTAGAAATTGTATATATTAACTTAAACTGTCAAATCATACATTTTTATCGGTCAAATTGCTTCTCGTTACATTTTGCCCCAAATACAAAAAATCCAAATTAGGTTATAACTATAAACTTACAATTAACAAGGTACGAATTTTAGGGCTAACAAAATTTTGGTAATTAATCTTCCAAATTAAAATATTTCTTAAAATAGCAATCTGATTCATTTTAATCATTTTACTTTATTCTACTTCAAATTATTCATCTAAACATAAGAGAAAAATCATAATAAGATTTCAAAACCAAATCGTGTAAGTTTTAGTTATGTAGCAATGAACATTTTGAAGTCATGTAATATTCACCATAATACATGAACACATAATTGAGGGATATTAAGATACAAAGATCTGACCTAATGCTGAAAATGACATAGTGCAGTTTTGCAAAGAGATGCCAACCTACAATATCCAAGAGAAAGTTGTTAGAGTAGGCAACCACCTGAGATAGAGTTGTCGTCACAATAGGGCTTCAATTAAAACAACTAATAGGGTTTTATTTCATCTTAATAATAATAATTAATTATAATATTAAAATAAAATAACCCTAAGATATATATACATATATACATATTTAACATAGTTTATCTTTTATTATTTAAAGAAAAGAAGCCTATTGGCTCTTTCTTAGTAATTAACTCTTAATTAGCAATCTTATGGGATAATTGCTAACACTCTTGGACTGTAGGTTGGGGTCTTTGCCTAGTAGGCCTGTGGATAATCCAACCCATCACTGATTACCCATAATGAATGTGAATCTAATCCATTCTTAGTTTACAATTATAATATTAATTACCTAATTAGTCATTACAAAAAATTAATCTAATAACATAATTAATGTTAATCCATAAAATATTAAAATATTCCAACAATCTCCCACTTGGATAGGCATTAATTAAATTATTAGGTCAATTAACAAATACAAAATTAAGTAATTAACATTCATATAAACACACAGATGTATGTATATTTATAAACCATACAAAATTCATAAATGAAATCACACATTAATATCACTGAAATCGATAGAAAAACAAGTGATATTAACATTGTCATAAATTAGTTTCAATATCTGAATAGAATAGAATACAAAATGACATTTAAACTGTCATATGACAATCCAAAAGTCCCGTAAGAACTTAACTCAAACTCTTACTAAATAAAGACTACATTAAAATTTTCAATAACGCTCATATGAGTCATGTGATTTTTGAAGACTCATATTGGTAAGCCTTTAGTCAATGGATTTGCTAACATATGTTCACCAAGAATGTGAATTAAATGAGTCTGAGATTTAGTAACATTTTCTCTGACAAATAGGAACTTAACATTAAAATGTTTAGTATGACTAGAGTTCCTATGATTTTGAGAAAAACTAACAGTAGACAAACTATCATAGTATATAGTTAGAAGTCGTGATATAGAATCAACCAAATGTATGCCAGATATCAATTTCCTCAACCATATGGCTTGGTGGCTAGCCTTATAACAAGTGATATACTCTGCCTCCATAGTTAAGGTAGCTATTATTGATTGCTTACAACTTTTCTATGAGAGAACTCCTCCAGACATTATAAAGATGTATCCAGAAGTGGATTTACAATCATAGTCTGAATCTGAATAACCTATCATTTCAGGTGGTTTAGATTTCTTAAATGTAAGCATATAATATTTTGTACCTTAAAGATACTTCATAACTTTCTTCATAGCTCTTCAATGATCAGGACCAAGATTACTCAAGTATCTACCAAGCATACTGACAGCAAAAGTAATATCAGGTCATGTGCATACCTAAGCATACATAATACTACCAACAGCAAATGTATATGGAATCTTATCCATTGCAATCTTTGAATCATCATTTTTGGGACAAAATGATCTACATAATCTCTCACCCTTCTGTACAGGTGCAGCACAAGGAGCACAAGAATGCATGTTACATTTCTTCAATGCTTGATCTAAATAGTTTGCCTAAGATAAACCAAGAATGCCACGAGATTTATCACGGTAAATTTGATATCCCAAGACAAAAGAGGCTTCACCAAGATCTTTCATATTAAAGTGGCATGATAAAACATGTTTGATCTCATTTAACATAGTCACTGAGTTACTGGCTAATAGTATGTCATCAACATACAACACAAGTATCATACAAATTGTCTTTGTCAAATTTCTAATAGCTACACTGATTAGCAATATTTTATGTGAAACCAAGTGAGATGATTATCTGATCAAACTTCAAATACCAGTGGTCTTGAGACTTGTTTAAGCCCATCTAAACTAGATCTATGCCATCAACAACGTCTGACTTAAATTTCTACAAGTACACTATGTAATCATCTGAAATTGTAGGACTACAAATCTTTTGTGATTGTTTCAAATTAACAACTAGTTCTCCCACATCAACTGTAGGAGCTTCCACAATAGGATCAACTAGATTCTCAACAAGAGTGTCATTTCTAATAGCATGATCCATAGGTAGATGACAAAGATGGCATAACTAATATGGCATCCTCACAATGCAGATTGATTATTCTATGAACATCACTCCCACTGTCTAAGTCATCTTTAAAATAGAATGCTCTATCAGATTCAATAACCCTAGTAGTATGATTAGGACAATAAAATCTACATCCTATGGATCCCGAATAATACCCAATGAAGAATCCGCTGACAGTCTTGGGATCAAGTTTCTTAAACTAAGGATTATATGGTCTCACCTTTGTTCTACAATCTCATACACGAAAGTGCCTCATACTAGGCTTCTTACCAGTGAAGTTCATATGGGGTCCTTTCAACTAACTTACTTAGAACTTGATTTAAGATATAAACTGCTGTCTTAAAGGCATCACCCTACAAAAACTCTGGAAAGGAAGAATGATTGATCATGCTTCTGACTATGTCCATCAAGGTGCAATTATGCCTCTCAACAACTCTATTTGTTGTAGAGTGGCAGGCATAGTATACTATGCTTCAATTCCTTACTCATGTAAGAATAGAGCAAAAGTTCCAGGGTTTCTACCTATTTCAGTATATCTCCTATAATATTCACCACCTATGTCTGATCTTATACTTTTGATTGCCTTTCAAGACTTCAACTCAACAGAAGCCTTAAATGCCTTAAAGGAATTCAATGAGTCAAATTTATCACACAACAGATCAATCCATCTAAATCTTGAGAAGTCATCTATAAAGGTTATAAAGCATCTATAGTTACCCATAGCAGTAGGAGTAATTGGTCCACTAATATCTGTGTGAATCAATTCCAAAACAGTCTCAAATTTATTTCCTTTTTTTCTAACTTTAGCGAGAAGTTTTCCATTAATGCAATTAACACATGATTTAAAATCAAAAAAATTTAAGTCATGTAATATTTCCTGTCTGACTATTCTTTATAATCTCTCGTTGGAGATATGAACCAAACGCTGATGCCACAGAGGTAGAATTTGAAATAACATGTGCATTCAAGCAATATGGACAGCTCATTAAGCTAGCAGTTCCAACAATGACTAAATTAAAGAAAATATCAATTTTACCATTTTCATGCTAAAAGGAATATCCATGTTTATCTTATACAGAACTAAAGACTAAATTCCTCCTTGAAAAAGGTAGATAGACAACATCATATAAAGTTAAACTATGTCCAGAATACAAGTTCAAAACTATAGTTCCTATGCAATCCACTGCAGTTGAACTTCTTTCCACTCCTAAAATAGTCCTTTTCCTCTCACTTGGGCTCCTCGTGTCTCTGAGCCCCTATAAGGAATTGATTATATGAAAAGTTGCTTCAAAATCTAACCACTAAGATCCATAGAGGTTTCAAAACTATTGGATTCAAAACAAACTAAACCTAAAATGGTCAATTTCAAAAGAAATACTTTCTTTCTCACGCTTGTTATTTAACTTGAGATAATTTGAAATCTTATTACTAGGCTTTTTACAAGAATGACATTCACCCTTAAATGTCTTCTTCTTCCAACTTTTATTCTTCTTATTGTTCTTCTTGGGTCTAAAGAACTTCTTACCATCATCATTGCCCTCATGCTTCTTTCCCTGCTGCTTCTCATTTCCAGCCTTACTAGATGAACTCTGAAAGATGTAATTCACTAAATGAACACATGAACTTGTTTTCTTTAATGAATCCTCTTCCTAAGTCATAAAGGACATCATCTGATCAATTGTCTATTCAGCTTCTTGAGAATTGTACGTGGTTTTGAGAACCCTATATTTAGTTGGAAGAGACTGTAGAACTCTATAGACGAGGTAACTCTCACCTAAGTCCACATTTAAAAACTTTAACTTGTTAAAGTAATTTACCAATTTCATCATATGTTCACGTACCCCAGACACTCCATCATAATGAGTGTTATCTGGTAAAGAAAGATAGTAAGCCTTATGTGTCTTATCAAACTTCTTGAACTTCTCACTTATAACCTTGAGGTATATAATAGTAGTGTCTTTCTTAAGAATACTCTGTCTAATGGTCTTCTCAATGGTGTACTTCATAACTGTCAAACAGATTCTGTTGGACTCATGTCATTACTTGTGATAAGCTCTGTCAACAGCACTAGACTCAATAATAAGATCTGCCAGCTTTGTTCTCTCATGGCCAAATCCTCTTTAGAGATAATCAGGTACAAATTAAAAGACTCATGCTAGTCATTAAAGTTAGTGTCATTCAGAGTTTTCACCATAGACAATTGTTGGAACACAAAAGCTAATGCAACAAAATTATGAAACATCAATTATGTCCCGAAAACATAATTACAAAACAAGGTTTCCTTCACAAAATTAAGCTTATGCAATTGTATAATAAGATATTCATTATAATCTCACCTAAAGGTTCTGGACTATAATAAATTAAGAAAGGAAAACTCATGCGTACCATAGATTTGACCACAAAGAGAAATAACACTAAAATGCATCTATGGTTTCTATATTGATAGAATATAAGCAACTATGAAAGTATTAGTTAAAATAATGCTGCTAACAAGTCATAAATATACCTAATTCACAAAAAATTATATTAATAATGTCATACTGATATGGTATGTCCATTGCCAACATAATATATACACACTCTCTCCAGTAAATTTCTCGTAATATTCTTACTCATCCTCAATAATGGTAATTAAATTATTTTTAAATGTAAGGAATGGAATAGCAAACATAGTATATGTTGTTCATAAAAGAAACACCATCATGATTAGACTGACAATATGCGAGCATACAATCAATCGATATATGTGACCCAAAAGTCACAATAGATTCTATATGCAACTTATTCTTTAAAATACATGCCTAAATTAGGAATAAAATCCAACAAATAATACGAAGAAATTAATTTTAATTTGTTCACACAGAATTAGGGAAAGTGAATTGAATATGTTGTTTCTCACTATGTCTAGTCTATATCAAAATTTTTCTCAGGTCAAAACATCTCAGTTACATACTATTTTAAGGCCCTAAATCTTCAAGAAATTTTAAAACACATATTTCCAGGGCTTAAAAATTTCTGAAAAAATCACCATAATTTAGAACAGGGCGAGTAGAGCAGAATTGTGGAGGTTTTGGGCTCAGATAATCGGTGCATGAGGCTCACACGCCTTTATTAGGCATCTTTAACATTCAACCCGTCAAACGACCCGACGGAACCTGAAATTCAACCTGAAAAGTTACAGCGTTTTAGGCATCGAAACAAACATCAAAATGATTGTTAATTCAAAATCTACGAATCCCTTATAGTGATTTTGGCTAATAACCTTCCATTAAAGAGAAATTTCATTCGAAAAAAAAAGCATTTCGATGACCACCGTTCGAAAAATGGAGGAGTTTCCGACTACAAGAGTCGATGACGTGGGTCACCGGCTACTTACGACTAACAGAGCACCGCTAGCAACGGTGGTCATCAACGGTAATGACAGGAAAGGAAAAAAAAAAGGAACATAAAAAAATTGTGATACACTGATACTATTCAGCATATGGGAAATTGCGAAAAAAAAATAATTCCTCAACCTTAACCTAGGCTCTAATACCATTTAAAGTCATGTAATATTCACCATAATACATGAATACATAATTAGGAGATATTAAGATATAAAGATTTGACCTGATGCTGAAGATGACATAGTGTAGTCTTATAGAGAGATGTCAAACCACAATACCCAAGAGAGAGTTCTTAAAGTAGGCAACCACCAGAAAAAGAGTTGTTGTCACAATTCAAATTAAGGCTTCAGTTAAAACAACTAATAGGGTTTTATTTTATTTTAATAATAATAATTAATTATAGTATTAAAATAAAATAATCCTAATATATATATATATATATATATAAAGTAATTTATCTTTTATTATTTAAAGAAAAGAAATTTATTGACTCTCTTTCAGTTATTAACTTATAATTAGCAATCTTATGAGATAATTATTAACACTCTTGAGCTATAGGTTGGGGTCTCTGCCCGATGTACTTGTGGATAATCTAACTCATTGCTGATTACCCACAATAAATATAAACCTAATCCATTCTTAGTTTACAATTATAATATTAATTACCTAATTAGTTATCGCAAGAAATTAATCTAATAACATTATTAATGCTAATATATAAAATATTAAAATATTCCAACACATTTAATAAGTCAACAACTTCAATTACTTATTTTGCTCTCCATAAACTAAATTTATGTTTCTAAACCAAATCTTTCCCAAATATTAATTCATATATATAAATCTCACCGCATATAGAAGAATTTTCGTTTATGAAATAACTATCATATATAGTGATTATTAAAATAAGCCATAAAAATTTAGGACCTTTAAATATTTTATTTTATCTTAAAATTGTTCCAAGTCACTGCTGTTTATTCTTCTTCTGACTCAATATGATTGTTTTAAAGCTAAATGGCACCAAGATGGAAAGGAGAAGAAGCAAAAATTTTACTAAGGAAAAAAAAATCCCTGCTTCAGTCTATAAAACTTCAATCATATGCTAATGGATATCTATCTGATTTTGTCACTATTGACAACAAGCACTTGTTTCAATTAGTCATGAAGGGAGTTTCCCACTTATTCTATTCCATGAAATGCATCAGAAATAAACTTGGTGAAAGCATGATGAGCTGTGGCATCACATGAAATTGTAGGAAAGAGAATTTCCCTTTAATGGACAAGGCTTATTCTGAGAACTTGTTGCATATATGGGCCCATTATGAATGCCAAACTTTAGAAAAAAGACAAGCCCAATAATTTCTAGCAAGGCCCAAGAGAAAGAGTTTCTTGTCCATTGCTTTCATCCTCTCCCGTAAGACAGAGTCTTACTGCATAATATATATGTTGTGCAGCATGGTGACTCATAAAAAAAATTTGCTACACAGCATGTGATCCTGATTCTTTGTATGGGTGGTCCAGTGAGGGCTGAAGGCTAAGAAGAATTTTTGGTAGAATTTAGACTCCTAGAGCTTCAACCTTTGCTGGAAAAAAGATCACTATCTTCGTGTTTCTTCCTCTTGAATTGGGTATGTAACAGTACTACTCTGTGATTGTTTGAGCCGGAGATCACAGTGGTCAGAGTTGAAGACAAAGTCCAGCCTTCGTGGGAAGCTCTGCAGTGACCTCATTGGTTCCCTATATATCAATTGGAATGGTAGGAGTGATGAATCTTGGCCGAATGCGCCATTGAAGAGCGCATAATCACAATTTACAAGGAAGCCCCTCAGGCATGCTTTGTTTGAAGAATTTTCACATGCTTTGATAAATGCCTCGGGTTTGGAGCAATAAATTATCACATATAATCAGGAGGCACTTGTCTTCTTTATGCTCATTATTCTCAAAGGGTAGGCTATTGAAGCTAGAAGCATGTGCCATTTTGTTGTCGAAACTTGTACCCATGTCGGATTTGTGTTGTTCGGTGACTTGAAGCTGTTTTGTAAGCAACTTAGATTAATATAATCTGCTCTGTACAACTATGCAAATCCAGCCATATGCAAAACATGACATTCTATTGTTACACAGAAATAGAATATTTCTTCTGTTTTACAACCCTATTAACACATTCATATTTCGACATTACAAAATGAGTATATCCAAGCAATGGAAAACCAAAAGTCGTTTAAAGGCTAACTTACCCTTCCCTGTGCAAGTAATACAACAATTGCATTTAGCCTTTCTCAAAAACCAAAACAAATTAAAGTTACAGACATTTGAAACAAAAATTAACAAAGACAACAACCTAATTAATAAATCGCCTTGAAAATTTTGATTTCTTCTGATTCCAAAGAAGTGCAGCTAGAAGTGAATTCTGCTAGGCTGTGCTTTAGTCATCCTGGCTTCACCAGAGGGCTCATCGTTATCGATCCTGCGGTTGTTCCTGAAAGCAGCATAAGCAATTATATAGAAGATCACAAGGATGATCATTACAACAATGTTGATCACAGAGACCCTCCTCCAGCTCTTCTTGAGGCTAGCAAGCACACCAGCTTTACAAGAGTCACAAGCATAGCATAGTTGCTCTTGGTCATTGCTCCACCTGGTGCAATCTGGGCTGGTCCCAACAAATCCTCCTGGGTTCCAAAACGTCTCGTTTTGATACACATATCCACACTCTGATGGGGGCTTGCAGCAACCAGACTGGAGTCATACAGAAAGGAGAATATTGATTAGATCACTTAAGCGATCATATGGGTTCAGATCACAAAGTCTAGCTTTTCCTTTCTTTCTTTCTTTTTTATTGTGTGTTGAATAAAGTAGACTAGACAAGACTTTGTAAGTGGTTCCAAGTTTCTCGAGAATGGAACTCCGAATATTTTGGGTTTCGTATATATATAGTTTTGCACTTCTTTCTTTACAGCCAGCGTCTTTACTAAATTTCTTTTGGACTATTCAAATGATACTTGATTTATTCTAATTGTGACGTACTTATATTATACATTACACAACAAGATGTCTATATTTAAAATATTTTATATCATTCAAGCGATCATTATGTAAAATGATGTTACTAATTTGAACCCGATAACTAAGTCTTATATTAAATCATTCTTAATTTTATTAACTTTCATCAAATCTTATTTTATATCATTTTTACGATATCTTTCAATTGTCTCACCAAAACTAAAAATATTGTATACTTTAATATTTTATATAATATAATAACCCAAAAACCATAGAAGGTGAAATAACTATTCCTCCCAAGAAATTCAATACAAATTTTCTCACACCCTAACTTCAAAAAAAAGTTTGGATCACTTTATTTTTCATAATTACAAAATAGATTAGGCTTATCGCTCAACTAAATTCCACTCACGCATTTATATCACAAGACCACTTCTTTAAATTTCACTGGAACTTATAAATTTTAAAGAAAGGAGTATAAAATAGAAAAAAAAAATTTACATAAAATCTCATCTTCATGTTTTTTTTATTTTAAAAAATTTAAAAGATGCATACACGTTGAAAAAAAAAAAAAAAAGGAAGAATAACAAGTGGCACATTGTTTTGGTTGAAAATAGGAACTAAGGGACAAACTGCCATTATTCTCATCATCTACCAATTGAAGCAAAACCCGCTTTAGAAGATAAACTGTGTTGTCAATTCTAGAAGACGAAAGCTGAGTGAGACACAACAACTACTTTGTGCCACCCAGACAAATCGTCGTTTATTATAGCAGGAAACTTCAATCATAAACCCATTGACTATACGCAAACTTGCTAACCATTATTGCCTTGAATTACTTTAGAAAAATGACATTAACAGACTCCCTTATACCTTTTATAATATATTATTAAATTGTCAAATATCGCTAGTATGATCTGTTTTGTAATCGTTTAGAAAGAAGACACTACTAAGTATTCTTTTATTTTCTCTTTATGATAGATCTGTCTTCCCAGGCCTATAAATTATAGCAACAACAAAGAAGAAAAAGAATATCCCACCTAAAAGATAATCATATATAAAGAAGAAAGGCTACCCAACATTTTTGTGTTCAAAATGTATCCTCGAGAACAATCTTATAAAATGAAAAGCAGAGAGCGACAAGTACTTGTTTATATCATATTTGTCCATGCAAAAAAGGTAATGAAGCCCAACGGACAAACAAATAATATAATAAAGTTGCAATCAACCAAAAATTGAGATATAAAAGTGAAAGCAAAGTACGTAGATTTGAAAAAAAAAAAAAAAAAGTATTAAAAATTGAAAGTTCGCAGGAATACCCTACCCTTTAAAAAAATATATTTTTCTTAAAAACTTGAGTGCGACATCGTTTTGATATCGCATGTTTTTTTATTGGAATATATTGCTAACATTAGCCTAAAGCTTTTCAGACCAAAAAATGGGCCACCGCCAAATTATTTGATGTATACCAATACATCACTGTCATAACCTTATATAATCATCTTTTATATTAAAAGAAAAATATTTCATGATTTACTATGTTTTGGGGTTTACCTTGATATTTGTGTGGGGTATTATCTTTTGGAAAGGCTATTCAAACGCAAATAATCTATAAAAACCGTACCAAAATTTTTTTGAAGAATCATCTACAATTTAAGCAAGACAACGAGCGAGTTATAGTATAAATAAAAATAGAGAAAATAAGAGATATAAAAAAATAAAAATATGTATGAGCTCATCCCCTCTTTTCTTTCTTTTGTACCTCTTACTTCTGCTGCAGAAGTCACGGTGCAAGTATACAAATATATATATATATATATATATATATATATATGTATGTATATTTGTGATAATATGTAATTTTCTAGTCTATTTTAGTATATTATGCTTTCGTTTTCTACACAGTAACGTGGCTTGCATTTCATTGGCCCATGTACCCATAATATTCGGAGCTTGAGGACTGAAAACCCACCATCACCACATGCCATAACGTGTTCCTTCCGCAGAGATCCACACCAGAACTCAGCATTCAATGAACGCATTCATTTTCATTCAACTTCTTCCTCTACAGCCAATACTGTCTTACTTATAAAATGAATAACAATAAAAAAATCATTTAAACCCAAAAATATCTCAAATTTCCATCTTTCAATATTTAAAAAATATACTTATCCAATTCTACTTAAATAAATTAGTTCCGAAGGTCAGCTAACAACTAGTCTTTTCTTTAACAAAATTTCAAACCAAAAATGGATAGAAGAAGTCCGAATTCAGATCTCACTTGCACATTGTGCAGTAGAAAGAAGAAAAGCAAAGAGTGCACTCCACTTCTACTACACTCTCTACCTACGATAACCCAAATTTAACAGTCCAAACAAAATTCATGAATCTATGCAAAAAAAAAAAATTCAAGGCGTACCTGAACAGGAGAGAGCTTTCTGAGGTAGAACATATCTGCAGTTTCAGGCACACCACCAACGGTTCGACCCATCTTAGCACACACCTTGGAGTCCCTAATACAAGAGCTAATCTTCCCCCAGTAGCTATCACTGGCTACGCGCTCCTCCAGCCAACCCGAGTAGTCCTGCAGATAGTACTCCAGATAAGCCCGGTTCGTCACGACCCGACCCGACCCTTTGTCCGTCACCACGTAGGCGAAGATGATGAAGCCGATGAGCGCGGCGATCACGAAGAACATGACCACCAGGTAGAGCCACATGAGGAAGGTGTTGCGGTAACACGCGCCGGCGAAACCCGCCAAAGACACCACCATGATGCACACTCCGATGACGATCAACGGCCACTGCAGGAACTTGAGGCAGTCCGTGTTGTTGGCTCTGCTGCTCAGCCATATTCCGCCTCCGAGGATTGGGATCGAAAGTAAGAACGTCAAGAAGTTCACGAGACCGATCAAGTGGTTGCTAGTTCTCATGATTTTGATTCTCTCTGCGTGTGTTTTTGGTGATACTTAATGTAACTTGTCTTCCAATCTTCTTCGTTCTACTATGAAGATGGACCGAGGGGGCGTAACTTGTGATGGTGTATTTATTGTGTGGGCTCGGGTGTGCGAGTACATAGAAGACTAGAACTCGCTGTGCATTTTGGACAGGTGTCCATTAGATTCTGAGTTTTAGTGAAATGACCATAATACCCTTTTTCCTTGCAAAACTTCCATTAATTTTTTTATTTTTTTTTATTTTATTAAAAAAAATCATTTTCATTCTTTATTTTCTTGTGTCAGTATCAATTTGATTCTTAAAAAATTTGCGTGCTAAAAAAATCTCTTAAATATCTTAAACCTTGCAAAAGTAGTTCCTTTGTGAGATATCAAAATAGTTTTTATTTTTATTTTTAATGAATCTTTTTTTTATAATTCATGATTTTTTAGAAATTTTTTTAGTACTTGAAATTTTGTAGGAATCAAAATGGTAAAGGTGAGGATTAAAATAGTCTTTTTTTCCAAAAATAAATATATTCATATTATAAAGTTAAAAATAATAATGCTATTTATTCAATCGCTTGTCGTGGTGTTAAAAGGTTTAAACTTCAAGCAACAATAATCATTAAATGCCTCAAAATATTAATATAAAAGTAGTGGTTAAAAGATACCCCTAAAATTTTATAAAAATAAAGTATAACCTGCTTTTCTTTTAATCTATATCTTACGTTGGTGTCTTTGGAGGTGTGTGCTTTACTCGTGCTTAAGTTTTCCATTGAGCGAAGTTACTAAAATTAAGCAAGTAAGGGTTTAATTTAGGCTTCCATAGATTGTGTACAAAGTTATGGGCCATGTGAGCCCAACCATAGAATTTTGCACAACCTTCTCTTGTTGGCATCCATACAATCAACTCTGTAGCTTGGTAGACTTTAGAAAGAGACCGTTATGCATGCAATTTTCTAACAATAACAAAGTCAAGGAAGATGAGGCAGTCTTTTTTTTTTTTTTAATTTTGTAAAAAAATTTATTTTTATATAATTTTAATTTGAATTATACAAAATATATTTTTTAATTTAAATATTTAATTCGATGCTCCTCTCCTTTTAATTAAATTTTAGATATATTTTTATTTAAATATGTTAAAGAATCAACCTCCATAAAAGGTGAGACTCGTTTGCGTTACTTAACATATGAAATGTGTTTGTCACCATCTCAATTTTAAAGAGTAAAATATATATTTGGTCCTTCATTTTTTTATTTTGTAATAATTTAATTTTTCACAAATAATGCAATACTAATTCTTTACAAATTCAAATTTGTACAAATTTAATTATTCATTGTATTAATAATGAACTAATTTTACATAAAAAATAATTTCTAAATGATTGATTTATTATAATTATTTGTGAGGACTAATTTGTTATAATTATTTGTAAGAAATTAAATTATGTAAAAGTAAATGACCAATTTAATACTTCCCTCCAATTTCAAAGTATTATTTGCCTAACTGTGCTAAGATATTTTCACTCAAATCCTTTTACACATGTTAGTTTATTATTTAATATAAAACAATATTTGCATGCATTTTAAGCATGTTGTACGTATTATATATAGGGTAAATTGATGTTTATTTCTTGAAATATAACACTTTTCATAATTTGGTCAACCAAGTATAAATATTTGAATTTAGTCTTAAAAGATCTTTTTTTTTTACTTAAATTGATGTTTTAAAGATAAAGCTTTTCATTTTAGTCCTTCAAAAGTTTTACTCCAATGAAGACATCCTTTAAAAAGGATCATTTTATGACTCTCTTGTGCACTAAAATCTAGCTCACTTTATGTTAAAGGCACTTTGCAAATTTAAATCATTAGTCAATGACCAAGTGGTATCTCATTCTTGCCCAACAGAGATACCAACTTGATTGAAAAATATTTGGGAACTAAATTGAGCGGCTTTATTTTAAAATCCTAAATTGAAAGAAGAGTAATTTTGTAGGGATCAAATTGGAATGCTTTATTTTTAAAGAATTAAATTGAGAGAGAAGATTAATCTTTCTCACCGCGACATTAACTTACCCTATATTGCATGAGAAGCAGCGTAAAAATAATATTAGCCTCATAAATTTAAGGAGAAAATGTAGATACATGTTTTATACTTTTGTAATAAAATTCTTTAATAAAAAATTAAAATATATAGTTTTGATATCTCAACATCACATGATTAGATCGTTCAAACAAATCCTACACATGTCATATTTTTCTTAAATAAATTAATAATAGAAATATTAAAAAAACTATACTTAAATCTAATATTAAATTTATTTAAAAAGTTTAAACTACCATTTAAGATTTTTCTTTTTGGGTTTATAAGAGGCCCAATAAGTGACCTATTTCAAACATAGGTAGTTATGATTATATCAATAATGACTAATGGGCTCTCAAATGACGCATAAATAGAACTATCAGTCCGTATGTTTCCAGGCCTAAAAGAAACAGAAGCAAACTACCTCAAAAAAAAAAAGGTAATGGACAATCAAATCCAAAAAAGTAAAAACTACACATGTCAGTTTTTGTCAAATTTTTTAAGAAGAAAAACAGAGTGAATGCAACTTACTAAAGTAATAACGAACACTTGTTCCTTTTTCTTTCTCTCCGCTTATTCTTTTTTTTTTTTTCTCAAAAATTAAGAAACAAATGCTGAAATGGCATTACATAAATAATGTCCAGGAGATTGCATATAGGTAAATACTAACTTAGAGTTGATGATATGTTGACTATGATTTGACAGAGTGGCTGAGATTAACAACTCACAGTTTCAAATGTTTAGAAAGTTAAGGAGTTAAAGAAAGGAAAACCAAAGAGAGACACCAAGAAAGTTATGCTAAAATAAGAAAATGGCCTTTTATGCACCCCCAAAAGTGTTTCATGGTCCTTCCTAATATAGCAATTTAATGAAATAATAAAATAGGTTTTATTTAACAAAGTATAAGCTCTTTTATGTTAACTCAATAAATGAGTTTAATCTTTCTACATCAGTTCTTTGTTAGTAATCCAATGAGATAACCACTTATCAACATTGGATTGTAGGTTAGGATTTATACCTAATGAATTTGTAGTTAATCAAACTCATTATGAATTATCCACATTGTCAATAAGGATATGATCAATTCTTAATTTGGTTTAATATTAATTGCTTAATTAATAATTATACAAAATTGTTCTAATAATTGAATTAATGTTAATTCACAAAGTAATCTAAAATTATTCCTACAATCCCCTATTCGATAGCATTAATCAGTTATTAGGACAATCAATTATACAACAAAACTAAGAAATCAATGTTCACCAAGACATACAATTGTGTCTATACATTAAACCATACCAAGTTAAAAAATGAAACCACACAATATTGAATTCAATGAGAAAACAAGTGATATTAACATTATCACAAATTTAGTTCCAATATCTGAACAAAATGAATTACAAAATAATATCTTGGTATTATATTACACCACAAAAACCCCTTAAGGACTCAAGTCTGACTCTCACTAAATTCAAACTACATCAAAATTTTTAACAACACACAAGTCATATGATTCTTGAAGACTCCTATAGGCAAGTCTTTAATCAACAAATCCACAAACATACATTCACCTAATATAAGAACTAAACGAGTATTAGATTCAATAATATTTGCTCTAACCAACAAAAACTTAGACATCAAAATATTTAGTATGACTAAAGTTTCTATGATTATGAGAAAAGCTAATAGCGAACGAACTATCGAAATATATAGTTAGAACATATGATATGAAATCAACAAGATGCTCTCCAAATATCATATTCCTCAACCATATAGCCTAGCATGTGGTCTCATAACAAATGTTATACTCTACTTCCATAGTTGAGGTACTTATTATTAATTGCTTGTAGCTTTTCCATGAAATAACTCTTCCAAACATCATAAAGATGTAACTAGAAATGGATTTACGATCATCAGCATATGATACATAGTCTGAAATGTAATGCATTGTACCCTGAAAGTACCTCATGACTTTCTTTGTAACTTTCTAATGTCCATACCTAATATTACTAAGATATTTGTTAGGCACACCAACATCATTAGCAATGTTCAAATGTGTACACAGCTAGGCATATATCAGGCTACCAACAATAGTCGTATATGGAACCTTGTCCATTAAGGTTATCTCATCATCATTCTTAGGGTACAGCGACTTCAACAACCTATCACCTTTTTGCACAGTAATAGCACAAGAGTGCAAAAATGCGTGTTAAATTGCTTTAACACTTGATCTATATAGGTTGTCTGAGACAAGCTAAAAATGCCACAAGATTTATCATGGTGAATTTGAATTTCCAAAACAAAAGAAGCTTCACCTATATCTTTTATATTGAAGTGGCAAGATAAGATGCGTTTTATCTCATTCAGTAAACTCACCGAGTTACTGGCCAATAGGATGTCATTCACATACAACACAAGAATCACAAAATTGTTTCCCTCAAACTTCTAATAAATGCATTGATCAGAATTATTCTTTTTGAAACCAAGTGAGGTGATTACCTCATCAAATCTCAAACACCATTGCCTTGAGGCTTATTTTAGCCCATATATGGATCATTTCAGCTTACACATTAAGTATTCTTTGCTTGAGTCAGCAAATCCATCTTACTATTTCATGTACGCAAAATTCTATTCAGAAATGTTATTTTGACATCTATCTAGTGAAGTTCAATGTTCAAGTGTACAACAAGAATCATCATAACTCTAAAGGCATCTTTAGTAGATACCGGCAAAAAGGTCTCTGTATAATCAATCACGTCCCTTTAATTGTAGCCTTTAGCTATATGTTTAGCTTTGTACATTTTAACTTCATATAGGCCATTCTTTTGTCTTAAAGACCCACTTGCAGCCAATAAGTTTGCATCCATCCAATAACTCAACAAGCTCGCACATATTGTTATAATACATAGAGGCAATCTCATCATTCATAGCCTCCAACCACTTAGATGAACGAGAACCTAACACAGCTTTATCAAAAGAGGTAGGATCTGTGTCATCAACAACGTTTAACTTAAATTCGTGCAAATATATAATATAATTTTATGGAATTGTGGGCTTACAAATCCTTTATGACTGTTTCAATTCAACAATTAGTTCCTCCAAAGCAATTGTAGGAGGTTCCAATATAGGATTAGCTGGATTCTCAACATAAATATCATCTCTGCTAGCACAAACAACAATTAATGGAGATGACGAAACTGGCAAGGGTAATATGACATCCTCATTATGCAGATTGAAAGCCCTATAAATACCACTCTTACTATTTAAGTCATCCTTAAAATAAAATGTTTTATTAGACTTAATGACTTTGGTAGTGTGAGTAAGGTAATAAAATCAGCATCCTCTGAATCCATAACAGTACCTAATAAAGAATCCACTGATGGTCCTTGAATCAAGCTTTTTAAGCTGAGGATTATAAGGTCTCACTTCCACTTTACAACCTTATACATGAAAATGCCTTAAATTAGGCTTTTTTTTTTACCAATGAAAAGTTCATATAGGGCATTTTTAACTAATTTATTGGGAACTTAATTCAAGATATAAACCATTATTTTAAGGGCATCACCTATAAAAACTCTGGTAAGAAGAAGTAATTAATCATGCTTTTGACTATATCCATTAGGGTTATATTCCTCCTCTCAAACACTTCATTCCATTGAGGAGTGTCAGACATGGTATACTGGGTTTCAATCCTATATTCTTGTAGGAATAGGGCAAATGGTTAAGGATTTCTACTTGTCTCCGTATACCTACTATAGTATTCACTACCTCTGTCTGATCTAACATATTTGATTACCCTTCCTAATTTCAACTCAACAACCACTTTAAATGCCTTGAAGGCTTTTAGAGATTCAAAATTTTTGTGCAACAAATCTACCCATCCACATATGAAATAATCATCTACAAAGGTGATGAAATATTTATAACCATTCATGACAACAAGTATTATAGGTCCACTAATATCTGTGTTAATCAAATCCAAAATACTTTTAAATCTACTTACTACTTTATAAAGTTAAAATTATAAGTTCTATCCCAGATATATTTTTTTTCTTTCATTTCATTCCTTAAAATTTTGTTTCTAATTCCATTTTCTTGGCATAATAAATTTTTATAGGCCAACTAATAATTATAAGTTACCTTACCAAAATTAACTTTCACTTAATTGGGTCTCATATATATTTAATATACTCCTAATAAATTTTTTGTTTTCAATTAAGATAGATTTAAAAATACTAGGATGTTACAAATATCACCTTCCTTGAGGTTGTTGTCCATGGCAAACCTAGCCCATCCTTGACCTATGCTTATTCCACAACTTAACCTTTTTCGGTAAAAGCATCAAGTATCCTATTGCCTTCTGTCTAAGGTCTCAAGTTTCATGATTTATGACTGACCATTTAGATACTTCAAAGTAAAACAAACTGACACGTACTGCAACATAACAAGTAAGAAATTGCATAAACATGAATGGAAAACACAAGAAAATATTATAAAGTAAAATTGTTTGCTACTTTATCATTCCCATTCTATTCAATCATTATTCCTACTATATCAAACAAACTTTACAGCTCTATTCCCCTTTCTATTCTTAACATACCCTACAAGTTTTGTCATCAAAACTTTCCTTTCCATTCAATCTTATTCTTATTCATTTTCCACCAAAATCTATTAATGCGTACCAAACAGGTCCTAGTAATGTATTTGAATAAATGACATTAAATAGGATAGTACAAAATTGAATGACCATAATGGGTTATATCATTGTTAAGAGTTTGTTTTACAATGAAACTAGTTTATTTGCCATTATGTTACACAAGCTTTAGAAAAAATTAGTCTATTAGTCTATTTTACTATTTGCCAATAAATTTTAAATTAGCTGCATTTGTATTTTGTTAATAAAAAATTAAGTTTATTAATACATTGTAATATAAAGAAAAGCATAATAAATTGGAAAGGTGCATAATAAAATTAATTCTATAAGATTGGTGAAGAAAATTGATGATAATGAGCTCATTGGAAAAACATCATCATAAGGGATCTTCTTTGTTGTACGAAACTGCTCCTATTGTAGCTTTTTCTAAAGAACCCTGGAATTTCAAAAATTAATAAAATCACATTTAAGTTTGCCTCTAACTTTGAATAATGTATGATGGTGGAAGATCCAAATCATTAAATCAACTATATAATGATTTCTCTTGCTTTAATTTTAAACCATATTAAGTTATATTTATAGTTATTTATTAGGAAGTTTTAGAGAAAATAAATAAATTAATTGATTATTATTCTCGTTGACTCCAAGAAATGTTCAGGCTTTAAAAAATTCTTAATATAAGAGGTAGTTAATTGATTCATTAATTTTCTCGTTCATTCCAAATAATTCTCAAACTTTAAAGAATTCCTAATTTAATATATGACTAATTTATTTATTAATTAATTACTTCATGATTTTTCTTGTTAACTCCAATAATTTACTCACTTCAAATAAGTCTCAATGCATGTATGAAGAAGGTGAAGAGTCATTATACGAGAAGTTAAAAGTTTGATCAAATGAAGCTTCTCATCAATTTACATATGTATGTGTGTGTGTGTATATATATATAATAGATAGAATGGCAAATGAAAGACTTTATGACTTTCCCTTATAATCTAAAACTTAATTTTTTGTTGTGCTATCCAAATTGTGGGATTTAGAATGAAATATAATAGCTAGGTAATGCAATTACAATTGTATCTTTTTGTTTTTAATTAAAAACTACTTATAACCATATTTTTAAATCTAAGGATAATATTGAAAAATATTTTATAAGCCATTTTATTTCATTAATAACTTCTTTCATACTCTCAACAAACTGCTACCGTTATGACTATTATACTTCTTGCCACTTTATTCTATTCCATTATTTGTTGTTATATTATAGTCTTTTATAAACTCCTAAACATAGCCTAATTTACAAGGTCCTTTAAAAATAAATAAAATTTAATTTCAAAATATTTTAAAATAATTTAAAATTTTAAACTTTTCCATTATATATGTATATATAAAACTTAACAATTATTAAGTGTAAGGCTAAACAGAGACCTAGATAACTTGGCTGAACCCGACTAATTTGGGCTAATCTAAATGAAAAAGAAGGTCAGAAAAAAGCTTCTGAATCTTGGGTCTATGCATTAGGCTAGGCTCCATCCTAAGGCACCTTAGTCAACCATCAAACTCGGCTTAGACTTGGTATTTTAATCTTTTAAAATTTTCATTTATATTGAAAATTGTAAAGTTAAAACAAAAAAACCTACATATCTATGTTATGTTATTGACGACTATGAACTTTATTTTGCAATTTCAATCTTCACATTTTCTTCTTCCCTTATTTGTAAATCTTTATATTTTATTTAACTCTTTGTGTTTGTTTGTGGCTTCTTGCCAAAATCACAACCTTTGTCTGTGTGCATTTATTCTTTCTCTCTTCTTTGACCTTCTTTCTCTTTCATACATTGCTTCTTGATCAAGTATTCATGCATTCCTTCAGTAATTGCTAATTTTCATCTTCCCTGCATTTTATGTTTTGATCTTTGTAGCTCTATGAATGTCCTTTTTCCAATGATTGGTTTATTTGTTCATTGACGTTGGTATCCCTTCTCCTTCTTAGCCTTATATATTTTCCATCTAAGGCTTTCAAGGCACCCTTTCTCCTTCCTTTCATTTAGGCTATGTTTCGTGCGTAGGAATTTATTTTGTTAGAATGGAAAAAGGAATAAGGAATGAAATGGAATGATGAAGGCAAAAAGTATGTTTAGTATGTAATGGAATAGAATAACTTTTGAGAAAGGTTTTTATGTTCAGTATAAAAAAGATTGAAAAGGAAAAGGAGGAGAATGTATAAAACAACACTAGACAAAACATGACTGAACGGGTGATGTATTATCTTTAGAGGTGAACATGGGTCAAGTCGAGGTTGGGTTTTTTCAAAACATAGACTAGACTTGGTTTTAAGTTGTTCTCTTTTTAAAGACTTGGCCCTGCCAAAAAAGTGATCAGGGGTCGAGTCAAGTTTACATGGACTTTAGGTTGGGTTTTTTTATAACCTTTTTTAATTTTTATTTTATGGAAACAAACCTTTTATCGATAAAAATAAATGTTTAAAGAAAAATATATTTAAGATTTGAACTTAATAACAAATGAAATATTTGGAATGAAAAGTGATTAAATTTTGGAATGAATTAATATTTTAAAATTTTATTATAAATGAATAAAAATAAATTATAAATAATAATAATAATAACCAAGACATACGTGTACCCAAGACTGAACCCTACCTAGTTATGTGATTTAACTTGGACTAACATTACATTTTTATATTGTTGCTTGGGACAATGGTAAATTATCTTTTCTTAATGATTTCTTGGGGAGGAGCCTCATTCCATAAGTCTTATGAAAGAATGAAGATTATTGCAAATGAGGGAATCTGGTCTTCTGAAAGAAAGGAGTGTGGATTCCCTTCAAGCACACCAAATGTAATACCTATGAACTTTTTGTTAGTAAATAAATTATTCTAAAAGTTAAAAAAATTATTACCTTATGCATTGGCAAATAAAGAAAATAAGGGGATGTAATTGCTTTAAATTAAAAACAGAGCTCTCTTTATTATTGATTGGTATAAGCAAACAAGCATACTGTAGAATTTTGGGAAGTTCCAAATATAAGGGAGACAATGACAAAATTTTTATAGAATTTGAGTCTTTATAAGATCTTTAACAGTCTGTTAGTAAATGAAAATTTACTATAATGTTTCATAATTACCTAAATTTTTGCAGATAAATTATAAGACAATTGGATAGACTTGTAGAAGCACGATTTTCCGTAGTTAACTGTGTTGATCATAATCTAGAATTTTTTTGGGATGTGACACCAAACAAGCAATTTAAAAGAATTCTTTTTCCTATATATTTTTTTTCATGATGTACTTTCTTCCATAAACAATCTTGTGAATATAGTTGCATAGGCTTACTTGTATTTTGGAGGAAACTTTGTTTTATAAGTTATGTTTCTTAATTTTGTTATCCCGGCTCTTGTATTCTAGCAACTATTAATAATGAAAACTCTAATTAGAATAAATTTTAATGACTTAAAACAACCGTAAAATGTGACCTTGGCCTAAGGTTGGATATACCTATTATGCTTAATATTCATTCCACTATAAATGAGATAACATTTTTGAATTACTACATCACCTAATTACCATGTGCGTGAAGGCATAAATAGAAATAGTAGTGAAATGTGAATAGGCCATTTGGTATAAGGTTAAGCAACTTAATAAGACTTGGGAAGGGTCATAACATTCCCCATATGAGAACACTCAAATTGAAGAAGTGTCTGCCATCTAAGGAACACATTTTAAGCTCTTGTGATGAAGCATTGCAATCACCTTTTTTTTTTTTTTTCAAAAATAACACATATTGTGGGTATCTCTTATCTTTGTTTGATCACTTAAGGCTTACCAATTGGATAAACAAACAATTGATTAACTAATTGAGGTAGTTCCTTAAAAAGGAAAAACTGAAAAGAAATAAGAAAAGCTCTCATTATGAATTATTTAACTTTCAGATTTAATGGTAAGTCAAATGCAAGTTCGGTGAAGACTAAAAGCATAAGTCCCAATTAGTGACAAGAAAAAAATGGTTATTTAATAACATTTGAGTCAACTATTTTAAACTTTATGAAGTAAGTGAATTTATTATTAACGCTGGATTATAAGATGGTATACAATTTCAGTTATCCCTCTAGCTTAGCTCATATGAACCCAATGTTGTTAAGAGATAAGTTGATGAGATCAACTAAAGTACATCTAACATAGTATTGATTTTGGATTTATATAGACTATATTTAGAACATTTCTTTACTAAAGTTAGGTACAAAAGGATAAGTGGGAGCCTTAAACCATTAAGATGGCAAAGATAAAAGGGAATGAACTAATTACTTATATGCCTTCTTGATAGTTTCCATTAATGACATTCTTGGAATGATTATAAAGGTAATCGGACCTTTAACTAGAGATAAGGAAACTTTAGTGGATAAACTTGTAAATTCATGGAATGAGCACTTACTGTGAAAATTGAGGGCTTTATCTTGTATTGAAACAAGTCTTTTTTGACGCATTATTATTATAAGTTTGATAAGGATATGTAGATTCATATATTTAATTTTGTAATGTATGGCATACTATTAGCTTGAGGTGGGACTAACTTCTTGTGTAATGCTAATCTCTTGGCGTTAACTTAATATGGAATGTTTTAATAAGACCTTTTATGGTTCTAGAACTTAGTCCTATTGTGACAAGTTTTGTGGCTTTCTATTTTATCTCAAAAAGTTCATATTGACTAAGTACTCATAAAATTCATAAGGCATTATTGTTCCTTTAATGGTGCACCCATTTAGATAGGACTAAGATAGAAAAGAATTCAATTTGCTTCCATTGTTAGTAGCTTATTGAGAATTATGTTTTTAGTGGGAGCTATACTATGATAAAGTGTTAAATAGACACTTATAGCTGCTTTAACTTGTGTATACATTTACATGATGTTTTGGAAGAGTTGTTTCGTTTAAAAGTGTTATGTAAACACTTACAACTGTCTTAACCTTTGCATGTATCTTTATGATGTTTCGATGAGTTGTTGAAGAAGTGTTAAGTGGATACTTACAATTACCTCATATATATATATATAAGTGAAAAGTATGTCAACTATTTTTTTTTCTAGCCATTTGCAAAGGAATGTGGTTAAGGAAATGAACTTTTGTTGTGCACATATTTTAAGCATTGACCACTTTTATTGCGATAGTGACTCTATTATAAGTTTTTCTCAAAATTACAAAAAATTTATTGCATCAAATATTTTGATTCTTAATTCTTATTTGTTGAAGAGAGAATATTAGTGAATCTCATACTCATATTAAATATTTGAGTGATCTGTTTGCCAAAAACTTACCTATTAAAGTTTTGAAAACTTATTTACTCTTAGGTATTCTTAAAAAAAAAAAACAATTGATGTCTTAGTTTAGTGGGATGTTCTTGAGGGACACTTTGATATATTTTGGCATTTATAACGTTTTTTTTCCCTATTGAATTCCATTTTTTAATTGTGCCAAAATTTTGGATATAATTTATAACTGAAACTTTGTTAACATTTATAACATTGTTTTCCCTATCGAATTCGATGTTATTGATTCATTGTTTCATTTTTTAATTTTCTCTTTATATCAAACTTATGTGGTTCATATTTTTTGTGAACATTTGCTTCTGGATCAATTGACCAAAGGCCACCCATAAGAGTTCATATGAGTATTATTCAATTCTTAATATTGTCTTAATCTAGTGGGAGTATGAGTTGAGTCCTTATGAGACTTTTGTAATGTAATTTGACATTTTAAATGTCCATTATGCTTAGATCTTGAAATTATGTTTATGATCATATTAATATCATTTGTTTCCTTATCGAATCTAATGATATTTTGTTTTTGAACTTTGTATGGTTTTCTATATATATGTTAGTTGCTTAATTTTAATTGATATTCATTTAATTAATTGTCATATTAATCAATTAATACTATTCAAGTGGGAGATTGTTGACATATTTTTTAAAATATTGTGGATTAACATTAATTTATTATTAGTTCAATTTACCATGTTAATTAATTAAATAACCAATTTTGACATAAACCAAGAATGGATTGGGTCTGAGTTAATTGTGAGTAATTAGTGATAGGTTAGATTACCCACAAGCCATTGGATAGAAACCCTAAATTGAAACTCAAATCTTATCAGTAGTTATCTTATCATATTGTTGACTAAGAGGATAAGAGAAGGAATTTTTATAAGTCAATGTATAAATTATAATATCTCATTTCTAAATATAGAATCAGAGTAGTTAAGAAAGTAGGGAGTTCTCATTTAAAATAAAAGAAATACATGTTGAATTATTTTATAAAAATATTATGGATTAACATTAATTTATTATCAAATCAATTCATTTGGTTAATAAATTAATTAAACAACTCAATTTTGACATAAATCTGTAATGTATTAGTTTTGAGTTAGTTGTAGATAATTAGTAATAAATTAGATTACCCACAAGTCGATGAGTTAGAGGCTTCAACTTACAATCCAACTATTATGAGTAATTATCCTATTACATTGTTATTTGGGAGGATAAGAGGGGGATATTTTATATGCATATCCAAATTTTAAATATAAGTAGTTGAGAAATAAAAAATTACTGTTTAAAATAATTTAATAATATTATTTATTAATGTTTATAGGCAATTACTTTGACCGTGCTATAACTTTTCACGTTATGAGGACTAACTAAAAAATTCATTTATTTTGCTTACCTTAAAATTTTATGTAATTCTTATTCTTTAAAAAAAAAACGTTTGGGCAAAACATATTATTATTCTACTTACAAAATTATACCTGCTTTGGGCACTTCATCAAATAAATATAATTTTATTATTATTTATTTATTTATTTATTCCCAGCTATAATAAGAAATTTCGTTCTTTTACTTTGAACTTATAATTTCTTAATAAAATAAATTATTTAATTAGAAAAAGACTCGGCTATTGGGTTTATTTACTTCGAGCTGGTGCTCAAGATTAAAATAAAAAAAGTCTCAAGAGCCTAATCTCAAGCTGAATCTTGAATTGTGTGAAAACCTGACTTGACCCTCAGGATTTTTTTTGTCTCAACTTTATCTAAACTTTTTATTTTAATTTATCCTCCTCTTGGCATTTTCACTCGTCCGTTTTATTTACTCTCTCCAATCCCAATAACGGATATCCTGGATTCCTAAGTACCCAAGCATAAAAGAAAAGGCAAAGTAAACAAGAGAGGGTAAATATGATATGATATCGCAATCCCATGCGGGTATGCGGACGCAACCTCTTACTTCAAACCAATTTAATTGCTGCGACGATGTAACGACAATTTGTACTTCACTCTTTGCTCCCTCCTCACGCTCTCCCTTTCGCATCTTCCCTCTTTCACGCTTGCGCTACGTTTGCCCGTATACTAGTACTACCCGCTCCCCACAGAGAAGCCAAAAACCAGAGACACACATTCACAGAGGCAAAAGATTACAGATAGACGAGCTTTGAGCCACTTCTCCTGCAATCCCTTTCACTGGTGGCAACAGTAAGTCTCTATGTGTATGCTTTACATTATTGTTCTCGTTTGGCCTCGGGGAAAATGTGGGGAAAATTGGGAGTTATTCGGACAAGATCTTACATACTCATTTCCATTTTACTTCTTGAACTTCTGTTTCTTTCTTCCTTTCTGTCTTTTTTCTTCCTAGCTGGGTAGTTAGTATTTACATGAAAACTATTGCTTTTCAGCTCAGAAAGCTGCTTCATCAAGGTCAGTTGTAGGTAGGCTTGTGGCTTTCAATTTGCCTTTCCATTTCTACTTAATCTTGGAAGATTAAGTTTTTCTTCTTACTCCTCTTATTTTTTTTTCCCATTTTGTTCTTTGGATATTTTAAGTGTTTTAATATGTTGAGCGTAATGATGCAATTTTTTCAAGCACTTTTTGCGATTCTCTGGGCTGGAGCTGAGGCGGAGCTGGGAGCCTTCTGAACTTTAAAAAAAAAAAAAAAAAAAAAAACTTTTTTCAGACTTTTTATTAAAAGCAAATCGAATAGTCGAATATGTATTAAAAAAGGCGGATTCCATAATGTACTTCATTTGCTTGTTTGTTTCTGTTCCTTCTCTTCTTTTTATGCTTTTAATTAATATTTCTCTGAATAGTAGCACCTTCGCTGTCATTTTTTATTCAAGAGATGGTCTTCCATCACCAACTTCTGTGGCAGATTTTAATGTCTTTAACGATGCTTTCTCGTTTGTTGTAGATCTGATTCCTTTTGTTCCTCAAGAAAATTCGTAGTTATCTGAAGTGATTTTCGAGGGTTTTACCTTTCCATTTTGTCATTTCCTTGTTCAGAGAACAATGCTTGGACATAAACTTATGCTTACAGATACTGAGCATGTCTTGTTACAATCATTTTGTCTAAGGAAATGATATTTTTTATGTTAACCCGTTGAAAAACCATCGTAAAATGTCAAACAAGTGAGAGAAAAAGTTCGAGCAGGTTTGGGTAAAAAGATATTTTTGTGCTCATACATTGTCAACACTTGACACTCATTGGGTGGGTCGTGCCTTGTTTCACGGCAAAATTGGAGGTTCATCACTATGCATTTGCAATTACAATGTTGCCCATTGCTCATCTATGAAATTCAACTTGCACATATGGGTAAATTAGTATTTTTATTGTCTCACATGTAGATCTTAGGTACCTCTGATTTCCATATCGTGTTTGTAGTCGTAGGACCCTCTTTGACCATAATGGTGGGGTCTGTTTGCAGTTATCATAACAGCGGTTGGTACAAAGTTCAATTTTTCCCCATGAGTAATTGACGTATTGGAAAAAATTTTACTTTACTTTTTTTTTTCTTTCCACCATTTTATGTGGTGTCAATATCTCTCCCCTTATCGTATTTTCAAGTGATATCTTCCTTCTTAGCACAAAAGTGATATCTTTTAAGTATTTATGCTGAAAAATGGGAAGGAACTTGAATTCTCAAGTAGATTTTAGTCTTGAAAAAAAACTTTTGTATAAAATATGTAGAACAAGTTAATTATAAAGAAGGTTGATGATAAATAC
This sequence comes from Delonix regia, assembly GCA_037074485.1. NCBI lineage: Eukaryota > Viridiplantae > Streptophyta > Magnoliopsida > Fabales > Fabaceae > Delonix > Delonix regia. Next base: position 12,291,074 of record CM073455.1, read on the forward strand.
ATTTTAGCGAATTTGCTTTACAGGTTCCTTCATCATTAACTGAGTCTACCTATCTTTTTGTATACCAAATCAGCAAAGAAAGTGAAAATCACAGTTCGAAAATTTTGTGCATTTATGGATTCGCGGGTTCTGATATGGGAATGCATCCTATCTGCATGAACTCATTTATTTGTTCATAACTTCGTTTACCTTCCCATTGGATTCCCTTGTCTCAGATTGTGATATCTTTCTGAATTAATACAGTCCTTGTGGGTCAGGGAACATTCAAGATTCAGACCAAAGTTATTAAATCGCCACGCTTTCCTTCATACAACGCAGTTCAAATATGCAGACTCCCAAGACAAGGTAACTCTCAAATGCTTTCAATAAGTAAATCAGCAGGATTATATATCTTGATATCGGTGATATTTCTTCTTAAACGGACTACTTAAATCCGAGGAGTAGCTTTAGGTTCCACCACCTTACCCTTTCACAGCTTTTCTCTTTTGGTTTGACTTGTTCCCGTGAAACTGAAAACGGTAATTATCGGTTTTACTAGTGAGTTAAAGCCGTTTTCTTCGTCAGGCAGTGGGAGAAAACCATTTTTGGATGGTAAGAATTTTAGATCTTCATGCTCGAGGTGCATCTTGCATCTCATCATTTGCAAGACACATTCGCATGCAAATTGTTCCCTATTTACTTATTTATTTTTAACTTTGTTGTATAAATTTCATTTCACAATTCATTAGAGGGCTAGATGCCTTACCCCTTATCTACAGAGAGATTGGGACCCGCTGAAGTTATTCCCATTGCTATTTGAATAAAACATGGCTGTCAATAATGTAAAAAACAATTGGCTATGAATAGCATCAAGTAGCACCATTCCAATTGAGTTAGCGATGACTGTTAACGAGACTTTATTAACAATATATGATGTAGAAATTAAATATATGAAGATAATCACATGTTTGGAATTTGCTAATAGCGATGACTATAACAAAACTTTCTTATTGTAGCTTTTAGTAATATTTGTTCTAACTGTGACAGTACTCATTTCTGCAATATTATTTGAAACTTAAACTTGCTGTTTTGAAATTATATCATAAAGTTAACATCGTTAAATTTGTCTGCTCGAATGGTTCAATCACTTTCTGTGCTCTACCATCTAAATTAAGGGTAATGAGTTGGCAAGTTCTAGTGATCTGAAGATATTGCCTTATATAGCAAAGATTAATTGGTGCTATTTGTTGCAAGATTTGAGACTGTTTGGAGATACGGATATTCACTTTCCCCGAGGATTTTGCTTCCTTACTTCTTCATTTTACTTCTGATTTCAGAAGTGGATCCTCTGAAGTGCCTCAAAAGGTATCTCCTCGTGCTGCTCGCCAACTCAAGCCTGGTACCCTTGAGACTAACTCTGCTTCTTCGTTAAGTCAAGCTAATAGAACATCTAAAGAAAGAAGCCCCAAAGTCACTGAACGCAGATCACCCAGAAGCCCAGTTCCGGAGGTAAATTTTTTTGTTTTTGGTGCAATAATGGGACATGTCTTTTTTGGTTAATTTGGATTTTACTAGGATTAGAAATAAAATCTTTCGGTCTTGTAGACGATTCCATTACCACTGAACAAATGCTCATTGGTTATGGGATAGAGGTATAAACATTTAATATCTCTTGCATTAGCCCACACTTTGGACATGATACGTAGTATTTTGAGGCCAATGTAGGTGTTTTTGGGTTTTCTTTTAAAACTTGCCACTTGAATGTGCTTTAAACTAATAAGTTTGTTTCTAATAGAGTCTCACATCTGGGAGGTTTCCTTGAGAGAGGAGCCTTATAAGCTTGAAAAGTTATACCTATGTTAGTCTATTATGTGGGTTCCCTCCAAATGGCTTGTTCTCCATCAGCTTCTCTTACTTTTATCCAACTTATTTTTGTACTATTAGTCTGAGCAGTTCATACTTTACCATGTCTGACATTTTTATTATGTATGACACAACACTTCATATTATACATGAATTGTACCAAAAACAAAATTTACACATGAATACTGAGTCCAGATTTGCTCATTTACCTGCCAAAAACATGAGGGTCAATTTTTACTTTGATCCGTTGGATGAAAATCTAATGGTCTAAATTCAAGATAATAAATATGACCATGCGCGGTCATTTTTCATTAACAAAAGTTGGAATTATTGAATTTTCATCCAATGACCTAAATTACTCAAACATGACTGATGACCCTCATTATAAGTGCAACTTGAGGGAATCCAAACTTATGAATACTTTACTTTTTGCCATTGCAAGTCTATGTAGGTATCCATGCTTTATAAATTATACCTGAAAGGTAAGCTTACCATTAGTGCACGCTTTTGCAGTTAGGTAAATATTAAAGGGGTCAATAAAATGGATCTTTTGTCGAGCATTTAAGAGTATTTACATTATTACAGGGAGTAGGTAGCGTAAGCTACTAGACTGCTCTATAATAACTTTTGATTGGTTGTATAACTATCGAAGCCATTGTGCATGCTGAGCATCTGTAGTATTACTATTATCCTTTGTCTTGTCTCATTTTTGGATTTTATTCTACTTGAGTTTTTGTGATCCTGGTCAGAACCGCCATTACAGTGTTGTTGGTTTTCTACGAATCCTTGTAACAATTTTCCATGTCTTGCAACTTTTCTACTGTTCTTATGTCACTATATTTTTTCCGTTGCTTCAGAGGAAGCGCCCCAGCAGAATCTCTGAATTGGAGTCTCAGGTTTCTCAACTTCAGGAAGATTTAGAGAAGGTGAGGAATCAGCTCAGTTCATCAGAATCATGCAAGAAGCAAGCCCAGCAAGAAGCTGAGGAGTCCAGGGAGCAACTTCTGTCCCTGTTGAAAAAACTCGAAGATTCTCAAAAGCAGCTTCTAGAACTCTCTGTCTCTAGAGAAGCTCATGTAATTAAGCTCCAGAAAACCCCAGAAGAACATGATAAAGCATGGCAATCCGAGGTCGAGGCTGCCATGAATGAAATTCAGCAGCTCAATGTCCAACTTGAACTGATCACTACTTGTGAGAATGCACAAAACCAGCATGCAGAATCAGCTAGTGTGGAACTATTGAATCTGAAAGAAAGCTTGGCAAAAACCCTTTCTTTTGTTGAGAACATGAAGAACCAGCTTAGAGAATGTAAAGAATCAGAAGCCCAGGCGCAAGCTTTGGTCAATGAAACTCTGCTTCAACTTGAGACTGCAAAGAGAACCGTAGAGTTTCTAAGGGCTGATTCTGCAAAAGCTTTAGAAGGCTACAACTCCATTGCCTTTGAGTTAGACCAGTCTAGAGCGAGAGTGAATTCACTAGAAGCACTTGTAAGCAAGTTTGAAAACTTGAAGGCGGAGGATCCAAATCAATTTGAAGGGGAGATTTATTCTCTGAAGTCTGAGGTAACACAACTGAGATCTGCAATAGAAATTGCTGAGACTAAATACCAAGAAGAACAGATTCGGAACACAGTGGAGGTCAGAAATGCCTTTGAGTTGATGGAGCAAATAAAATCAGAATCAACTCGCAAAAAAACTGAGCTTGAGGCTGAGCTAAATAAAAGAAAAGCTGATATTGAAGAGTTGAAGGCAAATCTAATGGACAAGGAAACAGAATTGCAAGGTATTGTTGAGGAGAATGAGAATTTGAACTTGAAGCTTGAAAAGAGCCTATCAACACATAGAGAAAACGAGCTCAAAAAAGAACTAAAACGATTAGATGAACTTGTGGCTGAACTGAAAGCTGATTTAATGGACAAGGAAACAACATTACAAAGCATATCAGAAGAGAACGAGACGTTGAAAATAGAAATCAAGAGGAGGTTTAGTGACGGTGGGAAAGTGAAAGAGGAAGTGGAGGCAGCAAAGGAAGCAGAAAGAGAGGCTCTCATGAAACTTGGAATTGCAATGGAAGAAGCAGGTAGGAGCAAGAGAAGGGCAGAGAGGGTGGGAGAGCAATTAGAAGCAGCACAAGTGGCAAACTCGGAAATGGAAGCAGAATTGAGAAGACTGAAGGTACAGTCTGATCAGTGGAGAAAAGCAGCAGAAGCAGCTGCTGCTATGCTCTCGGCGGGAGGAGGAAACAACAACAATGGGAAGCTCACAGAGAGAAGTGTGTCTTTGGACAGCAACTATAATAATAACCCTCTTATGGGGAAGTGTTCATCTTATGTTGAAGATATTGATGACGATTTTCCGCAAAAGAAGAATGGCAACATGTTGAAGAAGATTGGGGTCTTGTGGAAGAAGCCTCAGAAATAGTCAGCGTCTGATGTTTTAGTACCACTAAGTATATGGTCACTGAATTTACGTTTTGCTCTGTAAATTATGCATCTGCATCTATATTTGTGAGCATACTTGGAAAGCTTGCGATTTCTTGTTTAATGAATTAAGCTATTATTCTCTGTTTCTTCAGTATCCCAAGGATCAGATGTCAATTTGCCATGAGTTATTTTTTTTTCTCTTATGATTTTTCTTTGTAATTCTCATATATTGTTTCAAGAAGCCTCAGATTTAAGAAAACTTAAACAGCTATTTTATTTTAACTTTCAACTGGTAATATGTATATTACCTGTTTCAACATTCTTAATCTCTTTGTTAGAAAGGTATTTTAATATCTTGAACGAATACATGTAATGAAGAAAAAAGGAATTTTGATATGAAAAAACTGTTTCATATATATTCTTGATCATGGATCAATATATATATATCCCAAATTCACTTACAACTAATCTTCTCCGCAATTCTTCGATCAATTGCTTCTATTTATATATTTATTTATTCAGTTTCTATTTTCTACTCGATCTTTTTTCAATGTTCATTTATAAATTTAAAGAAAAATTAAAAAAAATTTCTATTTACTAATATTTACATTAAATGTTAAAAATTTTTGTTGGGCTAGAATATATTAAATGTAAAATTTATAAATATATAAAATGGGAAAAGACCATGGTTGTTTTTTTTTTTTTTTTAAAGGTGTTCACTTTAATAAGCATATCAAGGTTAGGGTTCACAATCTCATCGTTTGTGGCGGCCTAAGTAGTAAGCAGCTCCTTCTCAGTTCTCTCATCATCGTCCGAAACGCATTCTCCATAACAGTTCGTTAACTCGTACTCGTCACCATGGGGTGAGTTTCACTTCACAATATTGTTCAATTTTGCTTGCTCTTATGTTTGTTTTTGTTGAGAATCTTTACGAGAAAATGTCTTTGGCGAATGCTGCATTAGTTGTTAATTAGACTGTCTTTTGTCTTTGAGCTGAGATGATGTAACTGATAGTGTCTGATTGATTCGTTTATTCAATATCATGAAACTTTGTTATATGCTTGTATGTTCTCTATTTATGCTTCTGTTGATGCTTTAATTTTATTCTTGATGTTCTCCACTTGCCATTTTCTAACAATTAATCATAGCATCGGGTACATATATATGGTTTCGAATAGAAAACATTTCAAACATCCTCTTTACGACAACGATTCCAAGATTGTTCTAAGCAGTTGTTTTCATAACTCTCTAATTTCCTGCATCGCGTCCTTTTGATATCGCAGAATAAAGTCAGAAATGGGTATGTACATTCTGTGCATATCGTTGACTCAATATATGGTTGTTTTATGGAAAGTCAGCATTCTAATTGTTCGTATTCAAAGTTTCTCTCGCGAACAAAAAATATCTAAAGAAGATAATATTTCGCAAGGACTTCGATAGTTGCTAGCTAGGAAGAAAATTTTTCCTGTGCTTAGTCCTTGCAACTAATTATAGCAAGCTGCATTGTTCAACTGAGCATTCACTTATATGTTGTTACTATAATTGGCTGCATTGTCCTTTAGATTGCTTTGTGTTTCTTTTATTTCTCATTCCTGTAGTCTGTTTTGCTTCTCAACAGACGTTCAGCATTAAATCATAAAATGGACGATTATTGGTGTCTTATCTTTCATGAGGGCTTGTCATGTTTAATGATATTTATAGTTACTAAGCTTGGAGCTTATGTAGAGAGTCTTAATGATGGCATAAATATTAATTATCTAGGAATTTTGTCTTAACATCCAATATTGCAATACCCTTTTTGTCGTGTGACTGGTTGTTAGATATTTATGCGTATAATGATATGTCTACTTTCATAGATTTGATTAGTAGTATGCTGTAACTGTAAGTATTGTGCTTTCTTAAAAAATTTGATTAAATTCATAGCTGTTGACATTTTTCTCTTGGTCAGGAAAACACGTGGTATGGGAGCTGCTCGCAAGTTGAGATCCCACCGAAGAAGGCAGAGGTGGGCCGACAAGGCATACAAGAAATCCCATCTGGGCAATGAATGGAAGAAGCCATTTGCTGGATCCTCTCATGCTAAGGGCATTGTTCTTGAAAAAATGTGGGCCTAATCCTGTGGACTTTTGTTTTTTGAAATTGCATTAACAGCATTTCTACTCAGAAATTTGATGTAATTTCTTACTATATGTTCAACTAACTGCCTTTTTCAGTGGAATTGAGGCTAAGCAGCCAAACTCTGCCATTAGAAAATGTGCTCGAGTGCAGTTGATCAAGAATGGAAAGAAGATTGCAGCCTTTGTGCCAAATGATGGTTGCTTGAACTATATAGAAGAAAATGTAAGTTCTCCAAAATTAAGATGAACAATAAGAAGTGGGGAATTGTTTTAGTTCCTCTTTCTCCTTTTCAGGTTAAACGTGAATGTTTATTGTCTGTTTATGCAGGATGAGGTGCTGATTGCTGGATTTGGACGAAAAGGGCATGCTGTCGGAGATATTCCTGGAGTTCGATTCAAGGTCGTGAAGGTATCAGGGGTGTCCCTTCTAGCACTTTTCAAAGAGAAGAAGGAGAAGCCAAGGTCTTGATCAATTTTATTTGGGAGTCTTTCCTTTGGTTTTGTAGGATCTTAAATTATAGAATTTGGGAGAAGTTGGATATGATTCTCTTCTCTGTATCTTTTTGTCCCTTGTTAGTTACTTTCAAGTGCCTGATGGATGTGGAACCTGCTATCTTGTAACACTTACGTTTGGGCTTTAAGAGATCATACTTTATCTGTTAATTTATTCAACGATTTGGAGAATATAACCAGGCCAGTTTCCTAATTTTCTAATCTCCTTTGTAGTGGGAATGAGGAGCAACAGTTCAGAGCATTTCTCGTGCATATTATTAGAAAACTGAGTAATAACCCCGAATGCCGACATCCAAAGATTTGCTGTTTTCCTAATATTCGTTCGTTAACTATTTCTGACGTCGAAAACTTTCATTTTTGACGCAAAAAGGCATAATATTCCGAGGGATTCTTGGTTTCTTTGGGAGGGGGGAGTTCTATGCGCGAATAAGATGATGTTATCTGCATCCCTGGACTTTGCTGCTATGGTACCATCTGTGCAGCTTGTAATTGAGTATTCTTGGGTACACAGTACCCACTATCAAGCTTTATAATGAGATTCTTTGTGTTTTAGTTCTCACTCCAGATCTGGATCTGCAATCTCAAGGATGAAACTTGGTCCTGCCCTGCCCTTTTCTTTTTTTATCCTTGTTGAGCTATAATGTTTATTTTCCTCAGTTCAGGCGTAACAAAACATCCTTATAAGTGGCTATTGATGTTCCTGACAATCTAGATCTCCCCGTGTTATTGTAAAAATAAGAAGTCATGTTCAATTATAGTGGACTATTGGATGGAGAGTTAATAGTTCAAATTTACAGATTAAAAATATAACTATAAATGATTATATTAATTTAATATAAATTTGGACTATTAAATTTTCATTTAACCGTCTATTATAATTGAACATGATTTCATGTTTCTACCACAACATAAGGGGATTCAAATTGGTGTTCTAGATTTAAAATTAAGAAGAATGTTTTGTTATGTTATAGAGTTTATGTACCAATTTTATAATAATGCTATTGTTTGGTGAAACAAAAGATACTTGGTTCAACTCTCCGGTTCTTCTGGGGTTGATCTAATAGAGATTTATTTTGCGCCAGTGTGAGCTTATAGTTGTTCTTGCTCTTGATTTCTCTTGAAAGCCCAGTGTGTCTCTTGGAATCTAAACATATGTTACAGGAACCTTGTGTATTTTGACCGAGAAAACGACTATTCGTATATAAATTGGTTGAAACAAAGCTAAGCTAAGTGATGGTAAATCATGTGTTTTGATACTCTCAATTTTTACACCTCCCTCCTATTTTTCTTCTTACAAAAGTACACTACTCATAGTGTTTTTCAACCTTCTTTTTTGTCATGCATATGCAAGGCTACTAGAAACGTCATTTTATCAACTTAATTTCTTCTACCCCATGTTTGCAATCTTTACAATTTCAGATTTCATTTCATTTACGAATGACTCCTAATGAAACTTGTTCCGAATCATATTCACATGAGAATTCAAAATAGTTGTGCATCATATCACCGGTGACCAAAAACGGTTTTAAAATTATGTAACTTTTAATCACTCATTTTTAATTCATTGCGTTTGAATGAACTATTTCTTTTTCTTTCTTTGGTCAATAATAAGCTGTTTTTCAAATTAAGACAAAATGTGTTCCTATCAACTAATTAGAACGAAAACGCGACATGGAAGTAAAATACACTTCTGTACTTACAATTAAGCACATCTTTTTTAATGGACTATCATTATACGACGTATTATGTCAAATAAACCTAGTGTGAGTTCTATTTGAAGATCTTGACCCATCGGTAGCTTATTGCTTTTTCTTTTCCTCTTTCAAATTTTACTGAATATAATAATTTACTAAATTTAAACTCTTTGAAAATTAACAAAATAATTCTAATTCAAACCTCATTCAAATTAGCTCCAAAGTCGCCATCGTTGATGGCGGATGTAATTAGTTGAATTAAATAAGGAACACATTTGGCCCATCTCTTTAATGCTAAACAGCTGCATCTTCAAATTCATAACTAATCCAAGTGTTTTTTCATGCAGGGGTCAACTTGTTGAAAACGACGGTGTATCGTTCGCTCTTTCCAAAACCCTTCGAATTAGAAGAAATTCAAATTATGATTTAGCCAAGGTTGTTCACTCATTTGTCATTGATTAGTGAAGCAAAATCAAATTATTTTCAAACTGATTACTGGCTGTTTTATCACGCCCAAATCCTGACTTAGATTTGGTCTGCCAAGAGAGACAAAAATCCTTACCGAAGTTGGTGCACATGCTTCACTGAAATTTCTAATGCTTAGGGACACGAGAAATTCTCTACCTCCATATTCTTCATTATCATATATATAAATATATTTATTTCCAGTTAAATATATGTAATTTAATAATGCATAATTGTACTACATGCTCCCAGATTCTGCCTGATCAGAACAAGACGCAATCATGGCAGAATATCTTGAAACCACCACTAAATTCAAAACCCAAAGGTGCTAAAAATACCGATTCCAATTGTTCAGAGAGTTCAGACTCGGACTGCAATAAACTATGAAACATCACTCTCATTCTTTCTCTCTCGCTTCTGTTTGTCATATTGGGAAATGATGTTGTATCTACTTCCCTCTAACTTCCTTGACTAAGATGGAAAAAAATAAAAACTGAGATTTCATTAGTCTATTAACAGATAAAAAAGGTTATTAAAATTGACAATTAAGTGGGAAAATTTAAAAAAAAAATGAGGCAAAAAAAACAAAAAAAGAGACATGATTTGATTCAAAACCCGAGGAATATTGAAAGTTTAAAGCTGATATATTCTAGTCAAACATGAGAGGAAATCATCACGGCCCTCTGATCCTTCTCTGGGGAGTTTTTACATTAGGGGACTATTAAGAAGCCCATGCCAAGATGACGTGAGACCATTCCAATTTGATCTTCCTGAATCAATTTCACCAATATTTGTGTCTCCATTAAGCTGCCATGGAAGACCCCACAAAACCTTAGTCTCACTTTGTTCTTTGCCATTGTAGATTTCTTGCTTCATGGTAGTGACAGTTACTGCTTGAGTAGTGGCATTACTCACTTCTTGATCATATGGAAACGCCATCTCTCCACTAACCCCGTTAACCCCACAAGCATGACTGTTATTGCCAATGTCCACTTCGCCCAAGTCCCCATTTCCATATGTATAGTACAGATTCTGAAGATTGTTACTCTGTGTTTCAAGAAACCCACTACGAAGTGCGTCTAGAAATCCAGTGTTTGAGGAAGAGATATTTCCAAGAGGATTCCCCAAAACACAGAAATCATGTTCCTCATAACCCAATTGCCCACAAGATTGCTTTTGGAGCCTAGCTAATGCAAGAGTGAGGTCATTGGAGTCATAAGATAATGGAGGGAGGGTAGTTATGAGTGGGTTGGAATTGGGAATGAGGGTCTGATCTTGAACCCTTTTTGATGATGAGGAAGATGCTGAGGACCTCTTGTTTTTCCTGCAGCCTCCACCCACCGGAACATTCCTCAAGGTTCCTCCTTTGGTCCAATATCTCCTGCAAGACTTGCAGAAATATCTAGGCTGGGAGAGACTGTAATTATTGTAGTAACAGAATTTGGTGTTTGTAGAGTCACATCTTGGACATTTCAGGGCTTGTTCTGGCTGAGGTCTTGGCTTTCTCTCCTGATTCTGTGCCTTTGAACATGCTAAGATGTTCTCCAGTGACTGGCTAGACATTTGCTGTGAGATCGATCAAAAAAGAAAATCACAACGAAATCAGAAATACATCTTTAAATCCCAGTTCAATTTGAGTCTTATATACGTATATATTATCAGAAAGGTAAAGGTCACTGGCCTGCCTATTTTTGGAAAAGGAGATAGAAAGAGATCGGGGAGGTCCAGATTCATCTTTAAATTCTCCCTAGATTAAAAAGTAAAGAGCTTAAATTTCTCCCAAAGAAGTTCAAAGATTTTTGGTTCCCCAATTCACTTAACTTTGTTCAAACATCACAAAGATTTAGATTGGAAAGTTTGCCCTAACTTCTCAGCTCAAAAAGAAATATATTATATATAACAGATAAAACCGCCAGAATTTTCCAAAATTTTCGTAAAAAGGGATAGAAAAATCAAATGTGTGACAAGCTCATTCATTAGTTCACCCTTCATAAACTAGATGTTGAGCAAGAACTACAACCAACATCCCAAAATCATAGTCAAGCCAAAGAGTGATATACCATTGAATGAAAGTGTAAGGGAATTACAAAGCAGAAAGTAAGAACTAAGAAGAGGCTTATGTATGAGCGTGCGGATGTAATAGCTATACAGATTAGAGAAAACCCATCCTACCTGGTGTTGCCCACTTGAAGGATCCATCCATACAAAGAAATGAGCTCGCCTCACTGATCAGCTCGAAAGACGTGGTTTTTGTTTGTGAGTGTCTGCGTTTCTGTACGTCGTAGTCGGAGAGAAGAGAGGCGTAGAGAAAGAGAGAGAGAGAGAGAGAGCAAAGTTAGAGAGAATAGAGAAGATTTGAGTTATTGAGTCATGCAAAGTGAGGTAATAGAAAGCATAGGTATAGATATATAAAGCAAAACGAGGGAGGGAAGAGAGAGAGAGAGAAGGTAATGATGTTTGCCGTACGAGATGATGGATGAGGTTGGCTTGCACGCAGAGAAAGCATTAAGAAAATTCGAGTCCTTCTTTCTAACCCCAAATCTGTTCTGCAACGGTTTCATATCATACGATGCAGCGACAAATAAATTCCTCTCTCACACCCACCCTCCTCCTCCTTCACACTCTGTGGCCGGTGGGTCCCGCTCTAGCGTGGATTCAACTATTTGTGGGGCCCACGTCGCATACCTTCACCACTTCCCCTCCTCTCTCTCTCTCTCCTGTCCGCCTCCCCGATTCATCGCCTAAAACCTCTGCGATTTTCTCAGCCTCCAAACATAAGCCTCGTGTGGTTGAGTTCCCATATATTCAGTCTATTTTGGATTTGGATTTCCTCCAATTTTACATATATTACAGGAGGAAATCCTATAAATAATTTGAATCATCAAATAGTTTTAAATTTTTTTATTTATATATTATTGTTTTAAAAAATTATTTATGATAATATATAAATTTTTTTAATTTTTTAACTTTTTATACAAAATGATATCTTATTAAAAAATGAAATATTTTACATAATTTATAATTTATTCCTTATATATTAAGTTTATTTTTATTTATACAATATAGTATTATGATAAAAAAATAAAATATATGAGCAAGTTTTAACAATTTATAGTTTATTATTTATATATTATAATTTATTTTTTTATCAGTAAAATATCATTATGTATAAAAATGATCTAAAATATTCATAAATTTTTAGATTTGTAATCTTTAAATTTAATTATCTCTAATATTAAATTTTTAAATATTTAACATATTATTAAACTTATAATCTTAATTTGGTTTATTCATAAATTTTCTTTGCACAAAATACTTGTCCTTGAAGATAAAATTATGATTTTATATTAACTTTTAACATGAGTTTAATCATTTTTAATCAGATCAGAAAATCTAAACATAAACCAAATGGTATTATTTTAACAAGAAAATTTAAAATTAAATGCTAAAATAAATTAAAGGTGTTCATATTTTTGTTGGACTTGGACAAGAAGAACAGAGATTTGGTCTTGGTGTAAGAGGGGAGGATACAGTGGGGATGATGGAGATAGGAGGCTTTGGCTGTTTACGGTAAGTGAGAGTGGGACCCACAGAAGAAGAAAGAAAGGAAGGAAGGAAGGAAGCACAAGAGATATTAATTGATAGAAGAATTGTGGTCGTTCGTTGAATGTTTTGGATGATGTGAACTGGTAATGATGGTTCAGGACAACCATGGGGACACCCCTCCCAGTGACCCCACTCTTTCTTTTATCTTCCTCTTTCCAATCATCGTTTTGCTTTCTTATTTCTATGTAAATATAATGAAATAATTTGAAATTTATTTTTATAAATAAAATGTTATTTTGACAATTTTTTAGAGAAAATTATAAAATAAATTTTTTATTTTTATAATTTGTGACAAATTAATCTACACAAATTAGCTGTGATAACTTAAATTTTTATAAATTTTAATTTTTTAAAAAATTAATCTCTTACAAATTTAATTTTATACAAAATAAATTTTTTTCGTTTGAATTAATGAGTGACTAATTTTATATAAAATAATATTTTTGAAGGACTAATTTATCACCATTAATTATAAGAGATTAAATTGTTATAAAGTATAAAAATAAAAGACCAATTTAATATATTTTGCCAAATTTTTAGGTAAAAAGGACATAATTACACTTGGATTACTTGTTGGTTGCATTCCATTATACAACAAATAATTTCAAACAATGATTGATTTTAAAATAATTATTTCATCATTTGCTATAAATTAATCTGAAGAATATCTTGAATTTTAAAATTATTTTGAAGGGAATAGAAATTAAATTGATTTTTACTCTAAAATCCGTCATAAGATTTCGACACTGAATGTTCAAACACATAAGGAAGGGATCTTATGCCATAGTATTTAGAGTCACAGTTCAAGTCGTTCAATAATAAAAAAAAAAAAACATTAGTAGATCCTTCTAAATAATCCAAAAATTTAAAATATTCTTGACAGAGAAGTTAGATTTTTTTTTTTGGACAATGATAAAGATGTTAGATTTGTTATCTTTAAATGTAATATTCAACAATGTATACCACAAAATCCGAGAAAGCTATTTAATTTTTTAAAAAAATATATCTATTTTTAATTATAAATCATGTATCAAGTCCAGTAAAGTTTTCTCCAACTTGATAGAATCAAAATACATCATTGTTTTGCTTCCCTTTACAATTTGTTTTGGTCCTGGGACTGCCCTGTTAGGTGTGGTCCCTGACCACCTTCAATACCATCAATTATAATCTGCGTCTACTTGCTGACCAGTCTCTTCAACTTCCACTAAATGGGACGCACAATTTCTCATTATAGTCTCTTCCTCAATACAAATTATATTCCTCTCTTCAATTTTTTTCCAATTAACAGGCCAAAAAAAGAAAAAAGAAAAAAAAAAAAAGGGGACAATTGCCTTACTATTTAACAAAGCCTTATATATGGAGTCGTCTACGTAACCAGAAAGACAAAATTTAAGGAACATTCGTGTAGGTAGAGTGGTAAAAATGGTTCAACCCACCGTTTAACCCACCTAAGAGGTGAGTTGGTTTGAGGGGTTCATTTGAAAACTCATTTAATATACTTCTATCAACTCAATCTGTTTAACCTGCGAGTTAAACGAGTCAGCTCATAGGTTAAATGGGTTGCCTATTTTTTTTTTAATTTATCACTCATTCAGTCTAGCGTTCCAACTCATTACACTTTTCTATTTTAAAAAATTAATCATAATATATGTGTTGTGTTGTCTCTATTATTTTGTAATTTGCCAGATTCGAATATTCTGCTCATAATCATATTCTTATTATTAATGAATTATTAAATTATTTGATTATTATATTTATTTTAATTCATTTTAACTTATTTTTTATTTAGTTATTTTTTTTTGTTTATTTATATTAATATAGAAATTGATTGATTAAATAAGACATATGCTTAAAAAAGTTACATTTAAATTTTTATAATTTTATATTTTATTTTTATTTTTTTTAATTTTTTGGTGGGTTAAACAGATCAGCTCGTTTAATCCATCAGGTAAGATAGGTTGAGATTTTCAACCTATTACCTTATGGTAAGTTAAAAAAAAAAAGATTTATTTAACCCACTAATTTAAGTGAATCAATTTGTATGGACTAAGTTAGCCTACTTTAACAGTTATCCTCGGTTCGTTCGTGGCTTCTATTCAACATGAACAAGTGGGAAAAAAAATTATGTCTTGCAGTTAATTTAGTAATTATTTAAAAACACATTAAAAAGTAAAATGTATTTATTTATTTAAAAGCTTCCTATTATACAGGATATTGGTGTCCAGTGTCCTGCAGTAATAGTTAGATCCACCTCGGAATGATTGTGTGACAGTTACCATCATTTGCCAATGCAGAGGCACGAATGATTAATTTCGTCTCATTGTTGTTTACTCGGATCTTCCAGCCTAATCTGTTTATTCTCACACTATGGTGTTTTGTCGTTTAGCTGTTAGAAAAAGTATTGTCCTTTTTGACTCATCATTTTATTGAAACTTAATAGAAAAGTTAACAGACATTATTACAGAATCAAAATTTTAATTATGACTTAAACCGAGATATATACACTCTTCTTTTTTGGAAAGTATTTGGTATATATTGTCATATTACTTCTGTCGTTTCACATACTATATTATTTCAGATTTTTAAAGAATTTTAAAAGTAAAACGTGCGACGAAATGTTTATATTTCATGTTGTTAAAATATAAAATAATATTAATTATCATACCTTGTATAATATTGTAATACATAATATAATAATATACTGTACTCTTTAATTTCCTTTAACAATGAATATATGAATATGCAATTCGTCCAAATTGATTATCCTAATATCAAATCCTTGAACATATAATATGTTATAATATCGTATAATATTTAAGGTTTAAATTTATTAATATATTATACAGTGTCTACTCATAAATGATGCTCATTATATAAAAATAAAATAATAATTATAGAAATTATTACTAAATTAAAACTTTAACTAGTTTTTTATAATTAGAGTTATGCTATTATACAATAGATAACTGAGATATAAAGAGAGATTTGAGACACTCTAAGAGAAATACCTGTGAAGTATTATGTAGTCGCATTTAAGAGAAAATTTAGGTTGTGAAAACACAAAATATATCCAATACAATGGGTATCTCATTCAATCAGCTTCCGTAATCAGAAAAATATGTAAGTCTCATATCCTGAATTAAATTATAAATGTTTTAATTTATTTTCTTCCCTTCATAATCAAATCATATGAAAAAGAAAAAGTGCAAAATATAAGCAGAATACACAAATTCATGAGAAACGTTTTTCAGTATATTGCCCCTCCCCACTATAAAAGAAACGAAAAAATAGAAAAAAAAAATATAATGATGAAGGGCTAAGCTAGCAATAGGAGCAATGCCTCACATAAATTAGTTAAGTGGATTCTTAATTTGAGTGGGCGGCGAGAAAAATTATGCCACTGAACTGCGAAATTGAATTTTAAAATTAATGAAATTCATGCACAAAATAAATAAAATTATAACTGAGAATGAGTGTTGATACATAAAGTAATTCATACGGTTATTTTGTTGTGGAAAATATATTTACTTACATTTTCACTACTAGTTCACCTCCATTAATTACTAGTTTATAAATATTGGCTTAATTAACAATGAATAATCTCAACCTATGTAAATTGATGAATAAATTATCATATATATATATATATAATGCTATTATCGTTATCAATCGAATCATTCAAATTTTATTGCTACTGCCCATTAATTTAGTTTGGATATTTTAAAATTATATCCCTTTATTTTCTATTTAAAGGTTTATTATTATTATTATTATTATTACCATCATCAATCAACATAATTAATTTATGGCACAGATTAAAATAATGTAATTTTTTTAAAAAAATATTAAGATTGAATTAATTATAATAATAAAGTTTAGAATATTAAATTAATAACAGAAGATACTTTTTTTAGGACTAATATAGTAGTTTACTTCAAAGTGTGTGTTTCAAAATGCATGAGATCGGTCATGAGATGGTGTGAGGAGTATGAAGTTGATAGCAGATTATAGAGGGTACAAGAATACGTGGTGGGCCATGGAATGTAGGGTGGGGTCAAGAGCAAGAACATCATAAAGATCGGTCATGTTTGGTTGACTGGTCAAACGTAATTACCAGTCAAAGAAACACAGTGAACTGAAGAAAAAGAAAAAAAAAAAAATTACAAGTAAAAGAAAAGTAAAAGTAACTAGTGGGAAACTGTGTCCAACATGCCAAGGCGCGAAACATATACGGTAACGTTGTTTGTATTAGCATTCCTGCGAAGAAAAGAATCTAATGTTTCCCACTTCCCACTTCTTTTCTTTCTTCCACATAGAATCTTTGTCTCTATGGCTGAGGTTGATGTCACTTCCTCTGATTTCCTGTGCTTGCTTTGGTTTAATCTGAAAACCTTTATTAATTTACGTGTGGGATGTGATGGGATTCACAGATGGACAAAGAAAAATCAGACGTGAAAGAATAAAATTTTTAAAAACTATGTATTTTTAAGTACTGATAGTGCAGTACTATTGCGAAACTTTGAAGTGAACATTTACTTTGTACATTGCTAATATGAACCGTTAATATTAGTTGATATAAATGAGTTTGGACATCTCCTTGTTCCTCTTTTATCTTATTGTTATTATGTTAAAATATATATATATATATATATATATATATAGTGAATTAAACTCGTCACTTGAATGGTACCAAAGATAAATTTAAAGGAGGCTCAAAGGTTAGCTCTTTAGATATTTTAAATTTTAACTTTTACATATAATTTTATTTTTTTAATTTATAAATATTTACCCTCTTGAATTATAAGAGTTTGTTTCTATTAACTCAAATATTAAATCTAAAAACTTTTGTTTTATTGGAATTAAATTTTAAATCCATCCTGATAGAAACATTAAGAGATTTAAATTTGACGCGGACACAAAGCTATCAACTAATTATTTTTTAAAAAAAGTATGATTATCGTATCATTAAAGATAATGAGCTCAATTTCCAACGATTTTTTGCTTTTTCGTTTTGAGGGGTGAAAACACACGCAATTAAATTCTTTTTCTTTTTTAATCAGACTTTCCCTTACGCAAATTGGAAGACAACACCAGCCCATCTCAAAAATGGTAAAAGGTATTGCACAACTTCACTACATTTTCATGCACAAAAGTCATGGGAGCGTGTCACAAGAACTTAACTATGACATTGTTTAGGATGGAAGACTAGCTTAAAATCTTGATTTCAGCTTGTATGAACAATTTTGTAAGCTGTTATTATAATGTGTTTATTGAAATGAAGTTCCTTATGCCAAGTTTAATTATTACATGTATTGCAAATAAATGTTTTAATGCGCTTAGGCTATATGTGTTAAAGAGTTTTTGTGAAGATAAAGTGGAATAACTATTAATGAAAATGAGTGGATTGACAAAATATATGTCACTCAATAAAGGGATAAAAGAGAGCCATTAATGAAATTGAAGGGCTCACATATTATTTTTTAAATATTATTCTTATAAATAAAATATTATTATGATAAATTTTTAAACAAACCGAGTATCAGTGTAATGATACCAATACTAAGTCATTTTATTTCATCCTTAACCCCTAGACCTCATTTGGGAGGAACAAAAAATAAGGATTTTGAATGGTAAGAAAGAGTTTTGGAGCCCCTTCTTTGTCACTCAATTCTTTAAAAAAAAAAAAAATTCAAATATAATGACACACTAAATTAGTTTCTTTCCTCCTTGACATTCCGTCCATAATTATCCATCCAAATATAACCTTAAAGTGAAATTTTCAAAATTTAATAGATAAATTAGCGCGTAGATAAAACATATATAATTGATGGCCAATGAATTATGATAAAATAAACTTTTATAGCGCAATAATTTTATATTTTTGTTAACATTGTTTTATAGTCATGATACAATAGTTATTAAATATTACTAAATATAAATTAATATTTTGTTTAATTTAATATGCAAATTAAAATTAATTTTAAAGGTTTGATAATAATTAAATAAGTTAATATATTATGTAATTATTTAATAAAATATTATTTTGTATTTAATATCTAATTGCATCGAATTCAAAATAGCATAATTATATTGAGACATATGATTCATCATCAATCTTATAGTGAAATATAACTTGGTTAATTCACTATAATATACAACCTTACGCACTCATGTTCTCCAGTCTCCGTATAAATAACTAATATTTAATGCATCATTACGTGAAAAACTTTGTTATCTTCCTTTTTGGTCAAATTAAATTTTAGAGGCAATTATATTTCAAAATTTAGAAAGGTATCAGAAAAAGATCTACTATATATAGTATATGTATATAGTATGTAGTGAGTTAATGGAAATTTATCAAAGTAGGTGTGTTAATAAATTATACCACTTAAAACATCAACTTTGATGGATGTTTCTTGATTTGTATAGTCACACACTATGCATAGGATAAATTACTCTTCACACCGTTATAAGATGTTCAAATTGTACAATTCTTTTTTGTGTTTTGAAAGTTATACATAATTTTTGAATCAAAAATTGTGCTACGCTTAGTTCTTTTTTTTTTTTTGAAAAGAGGTTCAAATATATTTATTCTGACTAAAATACTTTTTAAATTTATTACGTTTACATTAGAGAAGCATTAAATATATGCAAATCAATATAAAATAATGGTTTTATTATATTTAGCAAATCATGAAAGTATGTAATAAAAAATTATTAAAAACAAAAAAGATGTATTCACAAAAAAATTATAAAACACATGTTTAACAAGTTATAATTTTTTAACAAAACAAAATTATCATTTCAGGTGCATTGATTTTTTATATTTTTTAAAATAAAAAAATTATGATATAAGCATTTGTAATAGAAAAGTAATGTACTCATGCACATAATATACCTACGAGTCCCTCCATTGACAAAGAAGAATGTAATTTTTCAAGAAGCCGAGGCAGAAGAAATCGTTTCACAAAATATTTATTGCGAGTTTGTATTGGAATTTATTGGCCAAAAAAAAAAAAAGACTTTATATTGAAATTGTAGTATGTTGATTTTCAACTAATGTAAATTTACAAATTTGATTTAGGTCAATATAAAATTTACATGATATATGTTTGAATATTTCTTACATATAAAGTGAATTTTATTATTAATTATATATATATATATATTGTATAATATATAAGGTTTAAATATATTAAGATATTATATAGAATTCATAAAGAGTACTCATTAAATAAAAGTAAAATAGTAATTATAGGAATTACTACTAAATTTTAACTTTAACTAACATTTTATAAATAGAACTAAACTATTATATGAGGAATAACTTATTAAAAAATTAGAGACTTGAGATATTTTGAGTGAAATACCTATGAATATACTGCAGTCGCATTTAAGAGGATATTTAAATTGTGAAAATCTAAGATATACTTAATATATTGTGAGTATCTTATTTAATTAGTAATCTCAATCAGAGTTTGATAAACTTTCACAATTAAAATAAATATGTAAGTCTCTTATTTTGAATTTATGAATGTATTTATTTATTTTTTATTTCCTTCATGCATAATCAAGATTTTTTCAAACATATGCAAATTTGAAAGGTAAAAATAATTTCAAAGGAATCTAGCATCAAATTAAACAAAATTACTTATATAACAAAAACGTGCATATAGACGTTGTAACCAAACCAGACCAAACACGCCGTGAGATTCAAATACAAATAGGGAAAGGGAGAACACTATACGGTGTGAGTGGGAAGTGTGAACATAAACGTGAGAAGGATATTACTATGTTTGAAACGAAAACCGCGGGACGAGGAAAAGGACAGTGGAGAAGAGGGAAGATCGGTGGGGGAGATTTGGTCGGTGAGAGGTGGGGCCGGTGGGGATGATGCCAGATGTGGAATGGGACACGTGGCAAGAGTAATGCGGCTCTGAGGATTAAGACGAATATTGCAGTTTACGAGGAAAGAACAAAGAGCCGTATGTTGTAGACGGCAGCGTTAGACATTCGTATAGCACTGTCACCTCTGGGAGCCTTAGTGGCCTCTGAGTGGGCCCTCACTCACCTCTCCTCCCTTCCCAAGCAAAGTATCACCCCCCCCTCCCTGCCCTGGGCAGTACGTTATCGCATGAGGCCGTTCTCACCCAACCTCCTCCTGCACTCACCTTCTTCCTGCATCATCTTATCTCTCTCTAATGATTGTCCTTCCCTTTCACAACGGTGCTTTTTTTTTTCCCCTTAATAAAATAAGGACATTATATATATATATATATATATGATCTTTTTATTTTGATTTGTTCACAGGAATTTATTGTGATTTTTTTAAAACTCATGAGCATGTTATATTGGTGAATTATTTATATTCTTTCAATGACATATAATAATTTTTAAAAATAATATTTTATTTTTTTGATTTATACTTAATTAACAATAAAGACGTAAAAATGAATTTGACCAACTGGGTAGAGTTCATGTAACCAATTTAAGAGATGAGTTGGGTTGATGAGTTCTTTTGAAAACTCGTTTAGTATATTTTTATCAATTTGACTCATTTAACCCGCAACTCGCGGGTTAAACAGGTTGCCTGTTTTTTCCAAAAAAAATTTTTCATTCACTCAATCTAGCGCTCGAGCCATTGCACTTTCGTATTTAAAAAAATTAACCCTAATGTATGTATTGTGTTATCTCTATTATTAAGTAATTTGTCAAATTTGAATATTCTACTCATAATCATATTCTTATTATTAATGAATCATTAAATTATTAGATTACTCTACTTATTTTAATCCGTTGAAACTTACTTTTTATTTAGTTAGTTTTTTTTGTTTATTTATACTGATATAGAAATTGATTGATTAAATAAAACATATGTTTAAAGAAAATCACCTTTGAATTTTTATAATTTTTTATTTTATTTTATTTTTTAGTGAGTTAAACATGTCAGTTCGCTTAAGGTGGGGTGGGTTGAAATTTTAACTCATCACCTTATTTAACCTACCAATTCAAGTGGGCCATATGGTCAGCTCTAATTAAAAATATTACAAAATACTCACATAACAGTTAAAATATAACAAAACACTATTTAAGATTGTATTTAGTGTATGGTATTCAAAAGGATATTTAGTTATCTATTTTAGAAATTTAGGAATTAATTTCGTAGTTCTCCAATACACAAATATTTCTCTTGTGTTACAATTTGAAATAGTACAGTTATATGTAGCATTATTACGTGAAATTATATTAAAACAATGTAGCTCAAATTTTAAAGTATTTACTACATGATTTGATCCCAATAATATAGATAATAAAAGTTTCATCTCTCAAAATATTTTAGTACACGTGAATCAATCCTTTGAACATCATAGAAATATATTTAAGGACAGAATCATTGAAATTTATGGTTGTCTAAAGATTAGATTGTGCAGGGAATCACGTTTCCGTCGCGTGTAAAACAGGAAACGGTAAATTGAGGAATATATATAGCCAGGTGAACTCATTATGGTAAGCTAAAAGAAGCGAAGATATTGCAAGGGTAGGGTATGGTTGGTGAATGGTGATATGATGTGTCACGTGGACAACATGATGGAAGGTCACGCGAGTCGCGTATGAATCCACGGACAAGTCATGGAGTTGGAGTAACGGAACGGTGATTGTGCGATCCGAAAAGAGGGAATGATGAAGGAGTACTTGGAATGGGGACGTCGAAGAAACGAAACGGAGTTATGATCCATGTCCGTTATTCCATGCTCGGAACTTCAGGTAGGTAACTGATTTTTCCAACGTGATCAATGCGATGCCCTGGGGCCCTGGGCTAACCAGACTAGATGCCCATGATGCTTATGCAATGAAGGGATGGCCATTTTTAAATTCTTTATTTTCTAATTTTTTTGTGTGGATAATATATAGTTTTTATAACTCAATTCTACGTAACTATATTTTTTACGAAAAGAAAATTTACACATTTTATTATTTTATTGAAGAAGTTGAAAGTAAAGATTAAAATAATTATACCTAAGTATAATTATATATATATATACACACACACACTCATGAGTATGTTTCGGGATAATTCATTTATTTAGTTAAAAAAATTATTTTTTATTGACTATTTATTGTTTTGGCTTCACTCTCAAAATCTTAAAAAATTTGTTAATAACAATGGATAAAACATATACTTACTGTTTTCAATTTTAATATTGATTTTATATGAAAAAGACTTACATATAATTGTTTGCATTTTTATTATTAATATTTTCATCAAATTTTGACCAATGTATGATTTTCCAATCAAAATATAATAAATGTGTTATTTTTACAGACAGGTACATAAATTTAAATTAAAAAAATTATACACTTGTTATGTTTTGATTAGATAGTTTAATAACAATAGTCTATATTAAAAAAACTACAAACAAAGTCTATATATTATTCTTATTAACTATTTTTTTAATAAATTTTGATTAATTAATTCATTGTAATGCACAAGCTACCTGATGATTATATTTACCAATATTTAAAAATGGAGGCCAATGTCGCTAGGACATTGAGAGCAATATCTTAACCACCCACCAAGTACAAAATTAGTGGATAAAGGAGGCCAAGGAAAGAGACAAAAGAGGCACTATTGTTCATCATTAAGTTTTCCTAACCCATATGCTCGTGATTAGTGCCGCAAATCCAATCAATTACATGCACCAATAGATTCACTCTCAGCCTCACTATAGGATTAACATTACGACATGATTTATTGTTAATGCTAATTAATTAACGAGTTCATAATTAATGTATGTGCGTCGGTCCAACTTGCCCACCACCGCTTTCTTCTAGGTTTGGTTTAATTGCGGCACAGTTCAAGATTTGTGAGCGAAGCATGCGCGTGTTGTCCATTTGCCCAAATTTACTTTATTTAATGATCGTAATAATAATAGAATACTGAAAAGGCTAAGGGAATGTCCAGTGAGATGCATACAAAACTTACACGCATCTTTATCATTTCGTTTTCAAAATCTTTACTCAGATTTCGAGTGCTTCACTTTCTTTGTTATCTCCTATTTTTTCTAACGTAGGATATATTGTGTCGTCCACCCGACATTTGATTAAACTATGTTTTTGTTTTTGTTGTTATGAATAAATTTATACAAGTATGGCCTTGTCCTTGCATTCTTTTTTAGGTATTTTAAAATTTATTTTAATATATTTAAGTATAAAATACATGAACAGATCAAAAGTTTATATTTTATAGATTGAAATTACAGAATTTCTATTGTATTTTTCAAGTATACACAAACTTTCTGTTAAAATAAATTATATTACATTTTAGTCCAATTTAACTTTCTTTTGACAAAAATAGTCTTCATTTTAATTTTTCTCTATATTCAGTACACAAATTTATATTATATAAATCTTTAACAAGTATTTAGAAAATTTAGATATTTATGTAAAGACACTACTAAAAGCATTTTAAAAATTAAATTAAATCCTCTTTTAGAAATACTAAATCTAATTTTATTGTTTTTTTTTCCAAATAAAATAGTTGTACATTTTTTTTCCAGGCATGGACCAATACATAATTGACAATGCTTTATATATAATTCTTTATATTTTTGCTACATTTTTATTTAATTAAAACATAATAATTGTATAATTTTTTAATTTTATCACGAAACATATATGATTATTGTAAATAATATATTATTTTTTCAATAAATTATATAAAATTATTATTTAATCATACACTCATTATATTTTAATTAGAACACAACACAACAAGAATATAATAAATTGTAAGTATAATCCTGTATAATTACATTAATTTTGTTCGAGTTTAGCAACATTCATTTCAAATTTATCGTCTGTTCTACTAATTATTGGGCCCATCAAGTGTTGTGAAAAGAAACTGGGCTTCATAAGCGCTCCGGGTTGTTAATATCCGTGACTTCAAGCTTTCTCTCCACTAGACTATGGGCATGTTCTTTGGGGCTTAGCTTGGGCCTATATGTCATCTTATGGGCCCATCTAACTCATCACATTTTATTTTTGTTATTAAAATCTAATAAAATTGTACGTATAATAATTTTGCAACTTCTATTCTACGGCCAGAAAGAGCATCAAACGTAGCGAAAATAATTTTGCAAGCTCAATGCGACCCTTTTTATTTCGGCAATATAGTGTTGTTTATAGGAATCATAGTTTTGGCCACACTAGAGTCTTCAACTCACTGGATCAAACCTGTTTAATCCACTTAAAAGGTGGGCTGGGTTGAAAGGTTCCTTTAAAAACTCGTTTAGTATACTTTTATCAACTCGACTTATTTAACTCGCGAGTTAAACAAGCCAACTCGCAGATTAAATGGGTTGCCCATTTTTTGTTTTATAATTTTTCACTCATTCAGTCTAGTGCTCCAACCCATTGCATTTTTTTATTTAAAAAAATTAATTATAATGTATGTATTGTATTATCTCTATTATTTTGTAATTTGTCAAATTTAAATATTCAGCTCATAATTATATTTTTATTATTAATGAATCATTGAATTATTGGATTACTCTACTTGTTTTAATTCGTTTAAACTTACTTTTTATTTAGTTATTTTTTTGTTTATTTATATTGATATAAAAATTAATTGATTAAATAAGATATATGCTTAAAAAAAGTCATATTTGATTTTTTATAATTTTTTATTTTATTTTTATTTTTCGGTGGGTTAAACGGGTTGACTCGCTTAACTCACTAAGTGGGGTGTGTTGAGATTTTCAACCTACCACCTTATGGTTAACTCACCAACTAGGATGGGTCAGCTCAAGTGAGTCGAGTTAGCCAACTTTGACAGCTATAGGCCATACCATTTATTTCCATTTCGATAAAAAGAACAATTGAATATCAAATCATAGAAGTAATATTCTAAGCATCTTGCATAATTGAAAATTAGATTAAACTTAGTTATAGCTTTAAGATTTTTGTGATCAAAATTTTTATGACAAATAAATAGTTAATTAATAATGATATAAAAATATATAATCTAATTTAAAAATAATATATTTATTATTTTAAAAAATTATAAACATATTTTAAGAGTTATATATTTATCAATATTTAATTATAGCATGTATAAGTTTTTTCAAAAAAAATTTGGGCCAAAATAAACTTTTAGTCAATTAATTTTATTTGAAATTTTATGTTCAGTTCTCAACTTCATTTAATTATAATTTTGTCCTTTATTATTACTTTAAGTCTCACTTTCATCTTATAACTATATTTGGTTGTAATTTGGTCTATTAATTTTACTTTAAATTTCATTTCTGTCCCTTAAATCTATTTGGTTCCAATTTGTTCCTTTAACTTTATTTTTAATTTTATTTTTTTCATTCAATTTCATCTTATTCTAGTTTGGTCTTTATTTTCAAAAGCTATAGAAATATTTTTTTACCTATCATTTTTTATGTTTTTATTAATTTATGGATGTGACAAAGCTCCATGAATTATAATAATAATTATTATGAGATTCAATTCTTTCACATTCGTCCACAAATTAAATTAATGGGTACACTTAATAATTTTGTTTTAATCTTTACGTTCTTTATTTTGGTATTCATTGTCAAATTATTTTTCTGGTGATAACTCTTAATTCTTATAAAGCCTAAATATTTAAAGTATTTTAATTTGATATTGTCCAAAAAAAATATTTGAGAAATTTTTTAAAATTAGTGGTGAAATTAAAACAAATTAAAATTAAGGGACAAAAATAAAAGATAAGGTAAGGTTATAGGATCAAATTGAAACCAAATAAATTTTAAAAATAAAAATAAATTTAAAATAAAAATACGAGACTAAATTAGAACTAAATAAAATTGACGGAAGAAAATAAATTTAAAAGATAAATTAGAATTAAATAAAATTAAGAAATAAAAGTGAAAGTATAATTAAAATTAAAGGACCAAAAAGTATATTTTTGCCAAACTTTTAACTAAAATTCAGGAAGTCCATGTGCCTTTCTCCTTAATTAATCTAGCACAATAATAAAAATAAAAAGAGGAGAGGATGCCAGGCTTTGAAACTACTGGGAAGAGATTTTTTTTTTTGGTCAGAAACTGGAAGAGAATGAAAGATATGTGTCAGTCCAATTTATGATTTTTTGACTAAAATAAATAACATCGAACGCGAATGGTCCGCAGTTTTGGCAAAATCAGCGGGTCGTCCAGAGACCCGCGAAACGTAGCGGTGTCTGGTTCTGAGCTCTGTTAAAGTGTGAACACAGAAGGTGCAGAAGCTATTGGTTTCTATGGCGGCCTCCATGGCAGCATCACGATTAACCCATTTCCCCCATCATACTATCCGTCAATCTTCATCGTCCGATGTCCCACCGCTCACCACCTTTAAACCCTACGATTCTCATCCGAAACGCTACTGCAGCCTGTCCATTCAGGCTTTACTTCAGGGAGAGAACGACCTAAACAAGAACGCCCAAGCTCTGGACTTGCGAAGAAGCGCCGATGACTTCCCAAGCGACGTCGTCTCCAAAGATATGCTCGCCCTTCCGCGTATGAATTTTACCATCTCTCCCTTTTTTGCAACGTTTTTTTTTTGGTTCTTGTTTATGGGAGTTCGATGGCGGGTTTTAAAAAGATTTTCAGGATTTTGTGATTTATTGCAGGGCCATTGTCTTCAACTCAGTTCTCTGGTTCAGTTTCCGATGGATCTCGTCTTCGTGTAGGATACCAGGTACTTGCACAATTATATTGGAGAAATACGCATTATAACGTTTTCGCACTTTTTCCCTCCATCTGCCTCACTCTTTATTTCTTTCGTACTATTTTTTATTTACTATTCCGATACTTCAATATTGCAATTTTAGGGAGTTCGTGGAGCTTACAGTGAGTCTGCGGCGCAGAAGGCCTACCCAAATTGTGAGGCAGTGCCTTGTGATCAATTTGACACCGCTTTTGAAGTAAAAATTTCAGAAAATTTACCCTTTATCATCATACTGGCTCTTTCTAAGCTTCTTTCCAGATCACCATGCTTATGGATTAAAAGATTTTCACTCATAAGTATTGATGAGTTTATTAGTGGTATTAGTTTTTAGGCTTCTATGTAAAATTTATACTTCGAACTTGTCCAAAAAATAATTAGTAGTAGTATATTTTTATCGTTCTGCCTACTGACATTCATAATTGCTGTTGGTTTAGTGTTTCATGAGGATGAGTGGCATGACCTGTAGTTGAAGCCCTCTTAGTTTATGTCATACAAGGCCCTGTAATTCCTATGATGCTGACAAACTGTGGGAGAGAGCTTAGTTATAGTTACTGCCATTATTGCTTTTCTTTAACATTAGAAGTGATGGAAGTGCAAAAGAATTACTCTTCACCGTAGTTGGATCTCAATGATAGCCAAGCATATTTGTGTTGAATTTCTGATAGGATGTTTCACCTGTAGCATTATTGAAATCCTTATGCACTGCCTATAATGTAATATACTTTCATGCCCTTGAGTAGCTTAATTCTTTGTAACGGCTCTAATTACTGAAAGAAAGTCAAGCAACTTAGTTCATTGTGTCTTATTATAGTTCACTCATTATGCTTATCTATTTATGTAGACGGTTTCCAAGAGGGTCCATTTTAACTCTTTTTACTTGCTATCTCTCTTCCTCTTGGATTCCCCTTTCCAGGCTGTTGAAAGGTGGCTTGTGGACAGAGCAGTTTTGCCAATTGAAAATTCTTTAGGAGGGAGCATTCACAGAAACTATGACCTTTTACTCCGCCACAGGTTGCATATCGTAGGAGAAGTAAAATATGCCGTCCGCCATTGTCTGTTGGCCAATCATGGTGTTAAACTTGAGGATTTGAAGCGGGTTCTTAGTCATCCACAGGTGTGTCTCTAACATTTTATACCTTGACTTTTGCCCCTTCTTATCACAAACTCATAGGAGACTGGCCATTTTTTAGGCTCTTGCTCAGTGTGAGAACACATTGACAAGGTTGGGATTGGTCAGAGAAGCAGTAGATGACACAGCTGGTGCTGCAAAGGTAAGCCTAGATTTAATGGAAAGCTATTATCTGGCTTCATCCTAGATGTTTCTTCTGATCAATTATAATTTAATATTTTTGAGGTGCAATAATCATGGCATTATTGGAACTGTACTCACTTTTTGTGATTAAGAAATAGTCTGCTCACCTTCATATTTCAGAGCATTCTATGCATTTGATGGTTTTAGGATACTTATTTCAGTTTCTCAGTAGGTCATTCTAGGTTGCATTCTGATTATCCTGTAATATTACTCTAAGTTTTATCTTCTTCCGAAAGCTTTAGACTTTTCATTTTGATATAAAGAAGTGAAATTCTCTGTCTGATGATGCTGTCAACTTGTTAATAAATATCACTTGTCCTAATATT
This sequence comes from Delonix regia, assembly GCA_037074485.1. NCBI lineage: Eukaryota > Viridiplantae > Streptophyta > Magnoliopsida > Fabales > Fabaceae > Delonix > Delonix regia. The sequence continues at coordinate 12,320,125 of CM073455.1, forward strand.
TTTACATTTTGTAGCATGTTGCTTTCCACAAACTACAAGATGCAGGAGCAGTTGCTAGTTCTGCTGCTGCAGAGATCTATGACTTGAGTATACTCGCTCAAGACATTCAGGTTTGGATCCAAGGCTTTCAATCTTTTAATTCACGTTATTTAAAGTTCATGTTCAAGGGGGATGTGGTCATTCGTGGACTTTTGGCGTGGACTTTTGGCAGGATGATAGTGATAATGTCACTCGATTTCTGATGTTAGCACGAGAACCTATTATTCCAGGCACAGATAGGCCATTTAAGGTACCCTCCAATAGAAGTAGTAGCTGATATTACTGCATTGATTATGTCAGATGCTGTGCTAAATATTGCTGTTGATTGTGGTAATTATCAGACAAGCATAGTTTTTTCTTTAGAGGAGGGTCCTGGGGTACTTTTTAAGGCACTTGCTGTTTTTGCTCTGCGTCAAATTAACCTCACAAAGGTCTGTTGTCTTCTTGATGCCAGCTGTTGTAACTTTTGTGAAATTTATATTTCAGACACTTCTTATTGTACCATTGGTTTGTTTCTAACAGATTGAGAGTCGTCCATTGCGGAAGCAACCTTTGCGAGCATCTGATGATAACAATAATGGACCCAAGTATTATTACTGAAGGCCATAGCTATAATTTTTAATCTTAGAGCACTAATATGTGCATCTTTTAACTCAATTAGATAAATCATTAGTAGCTTTGTATCTGCTAAAATTTTATGTTGGTATGGATTATTGTGCTCACTAATCTTTACATGTTATACAGGTACTTTGATTATCTTTTTTATGTTGATTTTGAAGCATCAATGGCTGATCAGAATGCACAAAATGCCCTAAGGCATCTTAAGGTACACTTTAGTTGAATCTTTTGAGGCATAATGAAAGGTTTATTTATGAGTAGATGTGCTCTGAATCAATAAACTTTACAGGAGTTTGCCACATTCTTGCGAGTGCTAGGGAGTTATCCAGTGGACATGGCATAAATAACTCCAGAAGAGGTGAGCTGCAATTAACTGAATATTCGTACACCATGAATATTAATATGATACAATCATGTTCTACACTTCTACTGTTGTTCTCCTATGGGGCTGTCTTCAAGGAGGTTTCTCTATGTGCTAACTCCAGACGTGCCCATTTGCTTTCCCTTTGAACTCTTTACCTGCCGTATAAAATATTCTCTACATTCCATTTCCCTGGAATCCCTGTAGTTTCAATACCTGTATGCTTTACTTTGGTGCTTTAATTTGGTTAGAATTTCCCTCCCCTTTCCATGAAAAAAGAAATCTAATGTACATAATGTTATTGCTCCCTGCTACATGTTGATCTTTAATTGCCGAAATTGGTTAACTCACATGGTAATACAAAATAGGGCTATATTATTGACACGTATGATGTATCTGTACGATATGTCCAATATAATGCTGATTTCATTCTCCCCTCCCCCCTTTTTTTGTCTGGCGCTTTAATTTCTGATGCTTTTAGTTCCTCGCTGGTAATGTTGATGCAGGATTCACAATACTCATATATATACAGTTGTGTGCGGCACAGTTTTTTCAGTTGTCAAATCATGTTCCGATACATAGAGCTTACGTTTCTTCAATAGAGAATCAAAGTACAAAATTGGATTGGATGTATACAAGCTTCCTCCAATTTTGATGGGGTCTTCCTTGGCCTTAACAATTGTTGTTTACTACGAATCCATGTTTTATTTAAGGCATATCTTCTCCTATCTGCCATATTTTTATATATTTTGTTTCAATATGAATAAGAGTTTAAGTTGCCCCATTTAAACTTAGCACTTTTGTAAGTAGTTGTGACACAATTATTCTCTTCCGTTGTGTCAATATAATTTTAAGTATTAATGGTGTAAAATTCTAATTGTAGTTTTTCTGCGGCCATAATTTTGCAGGGCTAATTGTACGTTTGGTATGACAACCAGACCTGTTAGTTAAATGAGTTTTTTGATCAAGGGATTGGAGTCATAGAGGATGACATCGTCACATGAATTTCCAAGTCTCGCGTACCGACGTCAAATACGTCATGTTGATAAATAAGAACAAAGTTTTCAGACAAAAACATTGTAAAAGTCAATGTGAAGTTTACCCATTTTTGCATCTGAAAGTAAAAACAAACGTACGAAAAGTTCGCATTTGGAGTCACAGAGGGTAATATCTTTGTCAAGCGCATTTTCAAATCCCCGTAACTACTAATTGTTTGTCAGGTTGATAAGTAAGAACAAACTTTTCGAGCAAGAACCTTGTGAAAGTCTTTGTTTACCCATTTTGCAGCTGAAAGGAAAAGCAAGCATATACGAAAAGTTCTCATTTGGAGTCTTAGGGGGTAATAATATTGTCACTTGCTTTTGCAAATACCTATAACGACTTAAAATTTGTCAAATTGCTAGATAAGAAAAAGTTTTAAAACGAAAATCTTGTAAAAGTCCACGTGAAGTTTACCCATTTTTGCAGTTGGAAGTGGGAAACATATGCGGAAGGTTCTAATTTGGCGTTTGGGACATTGAAAAAATGAAATACTGGTGATAATATTTTCTTCGAGTGTATTATTTAGTAGGGGAGAAAAAAAAAACTATCAATATGTTGAATGTGTGTTGCAATATCAGGTTCAATAAGGTTGCTCAAGTCTCAAATATGCCTTGCACTTTTTTCCAGCAGTAATTGTTTAATTAATATGCTAAGATCAAACCTGCTTTAGACAGACAGGTTGTTATTGGTCTAGGTACATTTCCCGAAAATTAAAAGCAACCGATGCCCAAAATAAAAATTTCTGGATACAAACTACACGAGAAGATTTTCATGAAAATCCTTCCAAATACTTGACCTTAAAACAGAATATTGTAATTTAGTTAAAACACTGAAGTTAAAAGGATTAAACCAAAAAAAAATCCTTCCAATACGCTTCAAGATTCTGTCACGATTCCTAAAATCGAATCCTTGTAACTCCACGTGACAAACAAGCCTGCAAAACTCTTCTAATTAGCACCAAGATAACATTGTATTTTCTTCTTTGATATGTCATCCATATTGAATATTTAAACATGGATAATTTACCGTCAAATATATAGTGTATTTAAAAAGACGAAAGTGGATTTCATATACATTTTCATTTTTCGTGTCACACTATCAGTTAATACACATGCATTTAACTATAGATGACCTTGATGTTAGATTTGAAACGGCATGGTGATTTCCAAAAATTAATCAGATTCCTGGCATACCACATTCCCTTAACGTAGGCAATGTTCCATATTAGTATAATCAACTCATTTTGCCTATTCTTGGCAAAATGCCACCAGAGAAACTCCATCCATTCCTTCACATCCTGAGGCTGAATGGAATCAGCTCTCATCGTTAAGGAAGTGCCATGCCAAATGGCTCTAGTCCATGGGCACCAGAAGAAAAACATGATTCATATTCTCACCTTTTTCTGACCAAATACTGGTTCTCAAACAGCGTGAATATCATACTTCAAATATTAATAACACACTTTTTTTTCTTCTTTTTTTTAATGTGAGACTTGAAATCAAACTCTTGAAGGGAATTCATATCCTCACCTTGTCAGAAGACAAAAGAGGCAATCTTCTGGTACAATAATTTTCCTTGTCTTAATAATCAGATGTAGAATAAGTAACACCTTCCCGATCAAGCTTCGAATACCCTCTGCTAACAGAAAATACACCAGAATATTGTACCCTCCTGCTAGTGAGTTATTGTCCAGTTTCCTATTCTACTGTCTATAAAATCATTAAGGCAACGATCTAAATTTGCGTTGTTATTTCGCCTGTTCAAATGGTCTTACGCTACTAGACCATCCAAATGTGGTTGAATTATGAACTTGCCTGCCTTGGTTGTGTCTTTCAATATCTCAGACGAACACTGAGACCATAAGTGGAAGGCCAGACAAATACCAGAACTGCTTAGACTTTGGGAGCATTTAGCTATAATAACAAGTCATAATCTTTCTCCGAAAACTCTCGAGAGTCAGAGTAAAGTAAGACATTATGAAAAAATTTTAAAAGAAATTATAGTTTTTCAAAATCAATATTATCTCTACTTATCAATAATTAGCGAATAATTATTTTATTTTATTGAAGTTTTATCTAGAGGCAATTAAAAATAAAATCTTATTCAACTAGAAAGATATTACAATTAAATAGCATCGCCTCGAACATCTCTACAAACAAGATCCGAAAATTTCTCTAATCCTACATTACAAAGAAAGCTCAGACTGAGATTCAAGATTTACATTATGAACACAAATTTTAATCTTGTGTCACTGTTTTGACATTAAATCCTTGATCAGGGCCAAGATCTCATTTCGCATCCCAGCAACAAAAGGAGGAGTGACCTGCTCCCTCACAGCAGAAAACCAAAGACTATTTCTGTCAGTATTTTCACCATTTACATACCAACTACATATCACTCTCGTTATGGCTGTAACATATAAGCCGCAATCATAACCATTCACTTGCTTGGGCGAATCAGGACACTCTAGAAATTTGGCCTTAGACGCTGAGTCGGAGAATCCCATATATCCCACTACAGCATTGTACAGCTGCTTAGCAGGCAATTTATTCATGCTTATGCTACTATCATGGTGAACAAAGAGATTAGCGTTTCTGTAATATACGAGTAAGCTCCAATGGAATCCCCCTTCAGCTTGGCTAACATCATCATTATCGTTGATGGGAAATATAACTAGTGTCTTATCAGTCAAATGAAGGGGCTCTATGAAATCTTTCAGAGTCTCAGTGACTGGGCATTTCATTATCCAAAATGCAATAGATGGTGGAACCAGCAGGAAATCCTCAGAAGGATAGCATGAAGAAAGATAACTGAAGTAAAACTCAATAATTCGATCATTAAGAAAATATGGACCGCTTAGGATGTCTAGATCTGAACGCCTAAGCACAACATCATTGTAGCTGAGAATTTTCTCATCTGCATATGATTTGCTCATCTTGTATTATGCCAGCTTGTATTCCTGATGAAAACAGGCATGGATATATTTTGGATGAGCACCAAACACTGGAGAAAATAGGCATGCAATCCACACAGTAATACAGCATTTCATGCTCTAGTGTTGGTAATCCCTACATATACTACTTTCTCAAGTTTAATGTAGCTTAAAGTTTTGAACGGTTCAGAAATATATGAGAAAAAGGAATAAAAGTTCTATTCACATCATCAATATGTCACTTGGGCTTTCTCTTAAATTCCCTTATATCATCAAGTTCTGTAGCCTAAGGTTGGGCCTTGAAGTTGCCCTCTTTGGAAATCTAAGAGCAATACAATACGGTCTGCAAGAAGTGCTAATAGATTCTTTTTCTTCAAACAATTTTGCATGATCAAAAAATTATGTCCTGCAAGCTGCAGCAAAATTAGGGCACTTTCTGATAAAGCTTTTATATGCAGTGTATCAGTATATGCAGACAATATGTTTTTATTTCATTGGGAGGTTGCACAAAGGGCCTAGTGTACACAAACTCTGACCCGATGAAGGTGATAGAACAGTAAATTTGACAAAAATAAAGCTGACTCCTACGCTTTCTGTCCCCATTAAGTTAATATCTATCACTAATCTTACCTGTTCCCTATCACTTAAAAACTATATGGTTTATCTTTATCCCGATTTATATCCGAAGAAAAGTCATATCTCAGTCAATTCAGATTATTTTCAATTCAAATAAACCCGATCAATAATAAATTTATCCATATTTGATGCCAAATAGATAACCGTATAAGCATTTAAGCTGCAAAGTTTCATGTTATCGAGATTGGCCCCCATCTTTTCTTTTGAGAGGGTGAAACGAGAATTTAAAATATTCACTAGCAAATGTACCTTCTTGATGAACCTCCGAATTCCTTTCTATCTTCTTTCTTTTTCCCTTTTTCACGAACTAAAAATGAATCTCCAAACTCTAAGCCTATTAACTATATATCGAAATTAGAAAAAAAAACTACAGAAATAAATATTCAGAATTGCTTGTCGTCATCTTCGAATTTTCAGTTGGATGCATTAGATTTCAGGAATTTCATAATATATGAAAGAGACGGGGAAAAGTGGGAAGAAATGTTAAAAGAAGAGAAAAAAGAAGAAGAAGAAGTGAAGGGTAGAAATCAGAGAAACAGACTTACAGCAATATCAAGGAGAAGAGCCACGTATTCGGAGACAGTTTTCAACCTCTGCTTGAAGATGTTCTTGGTGATACCTATTGTCCGGTTTTGCTAGATGATCGGTTTGCCGCAGAATAATTTTTTTTTTTTTTTTCTATTTTTAGAGAAACCATGTTTTTTTTTTCCTTATCTCTTCAACTATTAAAATATTGTTATGTATTAATTTAAATTAACATTATTATCTAATATTTTTTTATTATTCAAAATTAATATTTTCTACATAATTTTTTACTTATATTTTCTCATAACAATGCGATTTTTTAAAATGTTTTATTGATATCTAATATATTCATTCAAGAACAGTGGCAAAACCAGAATCTTAAACTAGTGAAGCATAAAAAGAATATTTTAAAAATATTTATACTTTATTTTCTAAAAAATTATATTTGAATTTTATATTTTTAAATAAAATTATTCACTTTAATATCAACTTTACCACTTAAATATATATAAAGACATTTATATCCATGTACTATTCATGTAATACATAAAAAAAAATTTATATGATAAAACATAAAACTTTATATATGTCAATTAACATAAGAAAAAAAATTAAATTTATATTCTTTATATACTATTCTCCAATTAAAACATTTTATATTTTTCAATTATATCATTACATAGTTATTATAGATAACTGTATTATTTTTAAAATTATATATTATTTATTAGTTAATTATACGTTTATCATATTGTAATTAAAAAACATAACAAAAATTAAGTAATGGTGGTCACATCAGCAAATGAAAAAATCATTTGTAAAAATATATATTTATATAGTGTTATAGATATTATTTGTAAAATTTTACTGTAGTTTTAGTGATAATTGTATGAGAAGTAATTAAAATAACATATTTACCTTTTAAACTTGATTATATTCTACTTAATTACTGTAAAATTACTATTTACAAAAAAATATCAAATATATACATAAATTAAATATATTTATGAATTTGGATTCTTTACATTTGATAATCTTAATTTGTTGCATTTGATAAGATTTTGGTCATTAAATTTTTATTTAATGATTCATATTTTACTAAATATCAAATATTCTTAACAATTTTTTAAAATATAAAGAATTAAATTTTTATTTAACAGTTAAAATTTTATTAAATTCACCTGAATTTAAATATCTAATTTCGTCGAGTTCATTCCTTACATATGTGGGCCTAATAGATTCAAATGAAAATATCAAATAATTAAAAGGTAATATAATTCAATTACCTAAAATATGTGTGTAATTTCAATAGACTTAAAAATATACTGGAAATATAAACTTATAATTAATATTATAAATCATAAAACCAGATTGAGGGGCCCACCCTCAATGAGTTGAAGAAATTCTGACTGGAATTTCTTTTCAAATTCCTCTGCACAATCTTTAATTTTATGTCTCCACGATTCTTTGTCAATTTTATCCCATGCAAAAATTCTAACATACATTTCTCCAAATTTCCTAATCCAAGATGATAATTTTAATTCATACGTAATTTTATTATGTTTTGCAATGAAATTTTAGAGAATAAACTATTAAAAATTAGAAGGGTTAGGCCAAATTTTTTCTAAATTGTTAATTGTTATTTATGAAAAATTTCAATCTCTAAAATCAAATAATCTGATTTATGCTTTATTTCATTTAAATAAAAACTCCCTTATATGAAATTAGATCAGATATACCATCATAGAATCGATTATGTGATTTCAACTTTTTCTGGGGTTACAAGGATAATAGACCACGTTTATACCATCTTAGTTGGGATCACCTTTGTCACAGGAAACATCGAGGTGGTTTGAGGTTCTAACCAATAAGGCTCTTTAACAAAGTGCCTCTTGCAAAATGGGTTTGGAGAGTTTTGATCTCAGCTCCTCATTCAAATATAATGATGAAAGCTCTTCATAGCAAATATGCTGATCGTGAAAACCTAAGACGCCTCGTTCAACATTCTTCATGCTGGATTTAAAAAGTTTTAAAATATCGTATAATATTTAGGGTATTAATTTGTTAAAATATTTATTGAGTTCACATATAAGGAGTATTCATTAATTAAGAATAAAATAATAATTATAAAAATTACTACAAAATTTTAACTCTAATTAGCTTTTTATAAATAGGGATAAATTACTATACAATAAACATCTTATTAAAAGAGAAAAACTTAAAACACTTTGAATAAAATACTGCAAATATTTTACAGTAGAAGATTTAGGCTGTAAAAATATGAAATACACTTAATACGAGATTAGTAATCCCAATCATATATTAATAAGTTTTCATAATTAAAAAATCAATGTAAATCTCTTACCTAAAATCTTTGAATATATTTATGTTCTTTTATTTTTTAAAAAAAAAATTAGACAAACCGATGATCTTTATCTCCTCAAATCTCCGCTAAACTATTGCGTCGGGGCAATCCATACCTTTAAACCATCATCCTTGGTCGCCAATGCAGTCAATATCAACACTTACTTCTCCTGAGTATGAGTCTAGCCTTATCTTGTATGATTCAAATCAGTGGAATATGGTGCTTTTAAATCAACGCTGTAGCCCAACAAACTGTACTCCGATATCTTTTCCGTTATTCTCTCACATTGGTCTCTTTAATTCCTTACTCTGGGAAGGCAACAATCATGACACTTACATTGTTAAGGATGTAAGTTTTTCTTATTTTTTATCTAACTCTAATAATAAAAATCATTGATCAATTATAATTTACTATATTTTAAATCTCATAAATTTTCACATATTATACAAAATATAATATTACTAAATTAGAAAAGGTATAAAATTATACCTTAATCCATTACTTAATATGCATAAAACCTTAAATTCCTAATCTCATAAAAGAATTATAGAAAAGTAAAATTGTGTTTTTATCTTATAACTTTTATTAATTTAAGTGTGTGTTAATAATAAATTATGAGAGAACACATAACCTTTATTTATAATAAAAATAAGGAGTAACTTTCAAATAAACATTTATTAGTAAATAACAATTATTATTTAATAATTTTAAATTTTAAATTATTAAATATTTTATTAACTATTCTCATTAAGTGATTAATTACAATTAAATATAAAAAAATTACTTCCTAATTAATTAATTAAAAATTAATATATTTAATTATTTATTTATTTAATTAATTACTTAGTCAATATTCACGTAGACCACTTAAGCCTAACAAAGGATTATTACAATCTTTCCATTGCTGTCTCACATTGGAAACACCTGTGCAAACTGAAGCTCCCCCAACGTATGCTGTTATTCATTTGGAAACTCATCAAATAAGTCACTTCCCTTGGGTGAAATTCTCTAGCAACATCATGTACCTTCGGAGAACAGATGCCCTCTCTGTCAAAAACGCTGCAGAATTTGCTAATCATCTCTCTCTTCAATGTCCTTTTGCGCGTACTCTCTGGTTTGCCTCCCCTCTTGAGATCCAAGTTGATAGATTTATTGATCAGGACATTACTCAATGGCTCCAAAGCTGGTTCTCCATGGGCAAGTACAGCTTGGATCAATTAGAACATATAACAAAATGGATTCTCACATGTCTTTATGTTATCTATATCTAGTGCATCCGAAATGATTCTGTCCATAACGAGGAACAGACTCTTCCTTTGGAAGCTATTGAGCAGATTAACGCCGTCCTTTCTTATAATTCTGTGTCTTGGAATTGTTGTTCTAAATATGTTACTCTTAATTCAATGTCAATATTAGAATAATTTTAATATTTTATGAATTAACATTAATTATTTTATTAGATTAGTATTTTGTTAATTTTATTTAAACAATTAATGTTATAATTTATAAATTATGAATGGATTGAGTTTTGTTTTAATTTATAGATCATTAGTTATGGGTTCGATTATCTACAAACTTAATGTGCATAAACCCATCTCAAAGTCCAAGGGTAATAGTAATCATTTCATCATATTACTAATTTGAGATTATTATCTGGAGAGAAATTTAATGAGTTTATTTCGATTGATTAATTAAATGAAAAATTATTTTAAAGAATATGAAGAATTTTATTTTAATAATATTAATTAATTATATTATTAAAATAAAACTCTATAAATAACAGACTAAATCTATATTTCTCTCTGCCGTCAAAACACTATAAGAAATACTTTTGAGTATTGGAGATTGAACTTATTAGACACAATCAAAACTCAGATCAACGATATCGTATTCATCAAATCAAATTGTTGATTTATTTATTATTATAATTTATAATTATATTAATTTACATATTTTAATTCCACTCTCAAATACTCCATCAATGTTGAATTCTTGCAACCTAGCTCATTTGGGTGCGCTGTTATTTTCTGGCGCTGTCAGAGGCATAAAGATCGTAACAGTTCTAATGTAAACTCTTCTGTCAAATTGGACTGAACATTCAAGAGCTCCATGTAACATTTTCTCGGTAATGGCCTTGCGAAAGGTTCTTGTTTCACGTCACAAGGCACGCTCATAAGTAGGTTCGATCATAATTTAAAATTTTAATTTATTTAAAAAATAAAATTTGAAAAAAAATTTAATTTATAAAATAAGCCAAACTTAAATTTTTTTAAAAGATCGACTCAAACTTGAAAAGGTAAAATAAATTTTTTTAATTAATAAAAACTTATTATATAAAAAAATTTAATGTCAAGTGACATTTTAATAAATAAATAAAAATTAATACTTTTTATTTAAAGGATTTACATCAATACAACAACTCATTTATATTATAATTTATTTATATATAATTTTATATGTAATAATAATTATTATTTATTAAAAATTTTATATAATAAATTGATTTGACTATTATTTAAAAAGTCTTATTGATTTGATTAAAAAATTTAAATAAAAATTTAAATAAAAAAATTTGATTAAAATATGAATTTAAATTTTTTAAATTTAAAATTAATTTTAAAAAATTTAGCTTGATGATTATGTCTACTCACGAGTTGTAAATCATCGATGGATCATTGTAAAAGAAAAAAAAGGATATTGGCTTCTTGTTCCAATTTTATGATTACTCACAAATCGGCTTGCTCCAGCTGTCCTAACCTCTCTAGTTATTTTGTTTTTTTTCTTTTTCCTTCCCCTTTGTAACTTGCCTTATATGCAAAAAAGAAAAAATCTAAGGATTTGTTTGGCCTATAATTTTTTTTTAATCGTACATCACTCCGAAAGGAAGTGAATTTTATGTGGAATATCTCAGCCCTAGTCCACTTGTCCTTGTCAAGCCCCACGTTTTAATCAAAATATTAAAAAAATTTAGCCAACATATAACAGTAAGGAAAAAAGTTTGTGCCAAAATAAAAAAAAAAGGAAAAAAGAATCTAGCTTAGAAAATTATCAAAATGATATCACCCATAAGAACAAACCATGTTTTTTCTATGATCATTAATGTGCTGAACAAACTGCAAGAGACAAAAAAAAGGGTAAGAAATACAGTGGGGCTTTATCATTAAAATAGCATTATTGATAAAAAAAATACAACATTAAAATATATTCAACTCATACAATCTAAATGGTGGTGAATTAAAAAAATTTTAAACAAAAGAATATACACAAAAGTTGGCCAAAATAAAAAATAAGAAGTCATAAGAAATATGCTTGTGGGATAGTTCCATAACCATTTACCTCCGGCCAGCGTTTAGTGTTGACCATACCAAGTCATTAAAGTAAGAAGGAAAAGTTATAGAACTTCCTTAAATGAGACATTAATTAAACGCCATCTTGAAAATCTAATTGGACCATATAGTGGCTCCTTACTAGGCACGAAAAACTACCATGAGAGCCATACTTTAAGGCTAAAATGGAGGATTCGCCTCCACCTAGGAGCAACAAAACCATAATCTAGTGATAAAATCAACTTTTACGGCTGCATGGAACTAGGGGAATTTTTTTTTTTTTTTTTTTTAAGTTAGGCAAGAAGAAGAATTTTAAGGTGGAATAAATACCCTTATACAAGTATTAAAGCAATACAAGAATAGGAGCCTTAGATATAAAATACATGCAAATAAATTCACGAGAAGGTTGGCTAAGCTATGTGAGTTCTTGTAATTTCAATTAGTGATTTGAACCAGGATAAATACATTGTTCCTTATCACTTCCCTTACTCTCTTTACTTCCTGTCTTCATAAATTTTTGCAGTTATATTGATTTATGTTGTTTTTGGTTTTGCATTATATTTTAATTTTTTAATTCTTTTAAGTTCTAAATTCTCTAAAAATTTAGAGTTGAAGATTGTAAGTTCCAACAAAACCAATGACTATAATAACTAATATGCTGATTAAAGTTGGCAAAAAAGAGCAATGGCAAAAAAAAAATTGGCAAATTGAATTATGAAATTACTAAATTTTTAAAATTGGATCTATGCTTCCATGTGCATATATAAATTGCCTTTCTTCTCATGTAAGTAAAAGAGTTGGCTAGTTTAAATTATTGTACGGGCTACTTGACCTAACGCATTATACAGATATAAAAGTCAAGAAAGAATGAGGAGCCAATTGCTTAAGTGGACAGAATAGAACTTTATATGTTGAAGTGAGGTGGAAGCTTCACTTATCAATAAAGAAGTGGAATTGAAGCATTAAAAGTCTAACAAAGCATATAAAAAACAAAAAATCATTGTATTGGTCAATAACTTTTTATAATGAAAAAGAAACAATCTAACTAAGAAAAACTCTGACTGGAAGAAACAAAAAATTGAAATAAAACAAAACAAAACAGTTTTTAATATAACCAAGAAACTTATTTAACCCAATAGAAACAAAGCAATTAAACATATTAGCCTATTTTTCATTCTTTCAGGTGTAATTTCATCTCAAATCAAAATGGGCGGTTTGATATCAATAGTTTATAACGATACTCATATTACTAATAACAGAAACATAGAGAAGTAGATTTCTGTCAATTAAAATATTTTATATTTAGTTATTAATAATAATACTTTACTAATAAACATTTACTAATTAAGATATACGGGGCTATTTATCAATATTTTAAATATTGTAAAAATAGCAAAGTTATTCTCTAAACCATAATAATTAGTGCACATAAATTTAAATTTTTAAGAAAAAATAAATCTTTTTAATTCTTTACTTATTATAAAATTGTCATTTTAATATTTTATTTATTAAAATGTTTAAAATAGTGTTCACTAATGAAAAAATATTACATTCGATCTTTTATTTATTTATTTTTAAATACCTAATTTAATTTATTTACTAAACTTTAAACTATAAATATAAAGACTTAAATTTAATTTTTGTAAACATGAAATATTAAATAAAATATTTTTTAATTAATATAAAACTATTTTGAGTATTAAAATGAATGATATGATAAAATGATATTAAAAGATTAAAAAATCATTTTACTCTGTTTAAAAATATAAGAAAATTCAACTTTGTATTTTTTTTTCTGGTCATTATTTTCCATTTAGCTTAAGAATAATTTTCATATAACACTGCCTTGGGTAATTATTTTCATTTTTCCTCTTACATAAATTACAGTCACATGACATAGACCATATACTGTTTATTACATCATTGAAGCACTGCACGACCAAGCCGTAACCGAGAGGCTTCACCAGCTTGGGAATTTTACAGTGAAAAGCATTTTCTCTTATATTCTCAAACTTTTCTATCAGACCTTTCTGAGACTCCGTGTTATTTCAGATTCTAATGGTAGCCAAGTCTCCAAATTAACATACCGTAACGCTGACTCGCGGGAGACGTTTCAGATCTGAAGCCAAGATTCATTTTCAGTTTGTTTCCCGGGAAAATGGAGCAGTTCATCGACAACTTGCCGTCGATGGATCTGATGCGGTCTGAGAAGATGACCTTCGTTCGACTCATCATGCCTGTTGAGTCCGCTCACCGAGCCATCTCATATTTGGGTGAACTTGGCCTCCTCCAATTCCGAGATGTAACTTTCTGCTCAGATCCGAACTTGTTTCCTACTAATTATGTCATTTTTTATGCATTTCCTCCCCGTTTTTGCTTGCCTATTCCTCCTCCTTATGCGGTAGAGAGTTTAAGGATATCTTGGAGTTCGAGCTCCTGCTTAAGTTTGGCATTAATTTTACGAGTTTGCTGGTGTACGGTTGTATTAGTTTCAGTTGAGTTGACAGCGTTCCTCAATGAGATTGTAGTACTGTGGAATTCAGCGTTGAACGTAAATTCGTTGGAATCCCGTGCTAGTGTGGCTTTGTTGATGACTGGATGCCTCTTCTTGCTTACAGTGTAGTTGATTTAACTGCTGGCCCCCTCATGCGAACAGTTTATGCTAACGGATGCAACATTTTTAGTGTTTTTATTTTTACGTGATTCTCCTTTACATGTTGAATCTAATTACGGTTTGAGAGGTGCAAAATTAGTCTTATTATAATTGCTCAAGTTTAATGTTAGTCCTCACTCTTTACTAGGACATCCGACGTATATTGGATTAATAGGCTTCTAAAGTTATGGAGATTTCCCGTACTCATTGATGGCGGTTAATAACCTGTCCTAGTGAACAGATATGATGACCGTAGTTTGAGTTCCAATCAACTAGGTTTGCCATTGTCTACTCACAGTCTTGAATCATGCTTTGTCGTATTAACATCCATGCAGTTCTGGAAGGTCAATACTAGAATCTCGTTCTGTTGGTTCCTTTGAAGTTAGAGTTTGTATATGCGGCTATTGATGGTAATGATAAATTCCACTGGTAATTCAGGACAATATGCTTTAGTATATCTATCTATCTATCAGTCAAACCAAGAAGACTGTTTTAAAGGATTATCTATACCATATATATATATATATATGTATATATATGTATATATATATATATATGCCTAGGAGTTAGATCTTATGGTTTTTCATCCATATACAAACCTTAACCTAAAAAATACAAAGTTATTGTTAGTGGGCAGTTATAGTTTAAAACTCCTATGATCTTTCTCTTTTCCAAATAAATTATTAAAGGTGGATTGACATGCAAGACTATAGTTATTTATAATTATTGTCTGTACATGTCACAAGTATATTTAGAATGGCATAGGAGAACATTTATTAATAGCTGCTTAAGTGCGTGTGATTACATGCAGAACTATTGGCCAAGTATGCACTTAAGATGTGGGATTTGCTATTTGTCTTAGGAGCTGTAGTCCTTCTTGGATCTACACTTTAGGCTTTGCGTTATATGAATTTGCAGGATAAGCAAAAATGTTTATATTGGTTTTATGATTATAAGGCATTATATCATACATCTGCAACCAGATAGACTAAGAGTGCGGATATTATTTATAAATTTCTGATATTATATTTGGAACAGTATATTCAATTCTGTCCTGCTTTATGAAGATATTTTGGAGTGGCAACATTGGAGGAGTGTCAGGAAATACATGAAGTTTTTTTAAAACTTTTTTCTTTGCCATGATATGCAGGAATATATTTTATTTTTTGGCCCTTCAAACTTTCTCGATTAGATGTAATTGGATGATAATCTAATACTATCTTTATCCTTTGCGTTTCTGATGGACATTCTTTTCCCTTTTGTAGTTAAATGATGACAAAAGCCCTTTCCAGAGAACCTTTGTTAATCAGGTAATTTTCGCAGCACTAATTAGAAATCCTTTTGCGCAAGTCTAATAGTGTATGTTTAGATAAATCATACTGTTATCTAAAATCTAAAGTCATAAATTGTGATATTACTTTCAAAATTGATTTTGTTTCATTATTGCTGATATTAACTACATTTCTTTTTTGGCAGGTAAAGCGATGTGCAGAAATGTCAAGAAAGCTACGATTCTTTAAGGATCAAATCAATAAAGCTGGTCTGATGTCTTCTGCTCGTCCTGTCTTGCAACCTGATATTGAGTTGGAGGAACTAGAGGTTCCTTTCTATCTTACTGCTTTTTCCCTTTGGAAATGATTGGTGTTTTTGGCTCTGCATTAAGTTGGTGATTAGAACTTTGCTATTTTAGGCAAGGTTCCTCTTCTCTTAAATCGACGATATATGTATTTGTTGGAATTTTCTTATATCAGATACAGCTAGCTGAGCATGAACATGAACTAAATGAAATGAACTCTAACAGCGAGAAACTTCAGCAGTCATATAACGAGCTACTGGAGTTCAAGATTGTATTGCAAAAGGTAAAGTTTCTATGCTCAGAGCTCGGTTAGTAACCTTTCTGTGGAAAAGTTTGGCCTTTCTATTCATAACTAAGCATCAATGTTTTCTTCAATTCATCCATATTTCTGCTACAATATTGTCATTTAATGTGGTCAGTTAAATATAGATATGGTACTTTGTTCTACATATATTAAAGCAATCCTTTTTTATTACAAAATGCTTTCTAGTGTATGTAGGATAATATTTTTATGGGTAAATTTCAGGCATGTGGTTTTCTTGTGTCAAGTCATAACCATGCTGCTTTAGAGGAGAGAGAATTGGAGGAGAATGTATACTCAAATGATGATTATGTTGAGACTGCATCTCTGCTTGAACAGGTTCCTCTTATGTCCTCAATCATCCTTGATATTTTTCTTTTACGAGAAGTGTGGATGCTAGTTTTGGTTATATAAATTGATTTTATATTTTGATCATGCTATAATAGATTGTTTCTTTTACAGGACACAGGGCCTGGACCATCAAATCAATCTGGTTTAAGATTTATTAGTGGGATAATTTGTAAATCTAAAGTTCCAAGGTTTGAAAGGATGTTGTTTCGTGCTACGAGAGGCAATATGCTTTTCAACCAGGCATCAGCTGATGAACAAATCATGGATCCTATTTCAGCAGAGACGGTTTTCTTCTTTCTTATTAATTTATTAATTTTGAAAAGCCTAATAATTTGGCTATACTTATATTGTTATTTGTGATATACATTATTTATTTAACTCGTTATTACCATGACCTATTTTCCCCAGTTGGATTTTCTTAACAATGCATTTTCTGTGTTTTATGACTTTGATTCCTAACTGCCCTTTTCAGATTGAAAAAACGGTGTTTGTTGTGTTTTTCTCCGGGGAGCAGGCAAGAACAAAGATTTTGAAAATCTGTGAGGCATTTGGTGCTAATTGTTACCCTGTTCCTGAAGATATACATAAACAGAGGCAAATAACTAGAGAGGTATGTATGCTCACAAGGAGGTTGACCGCCTTTCTTTTGAAAGCTTAAGCTAGAAAGATGTTATTTCTGGTATCTTCAATTGGGCTGGAGTTACTCTTGTGTTTTATTTTAATTATATATACTCTAGTATTAAAATAAAGGAGCAAAATTGTGCTTTATATACAATTCGGCTTATTTGGGACAGACTACACTTTGAAAGAGAAAGAAAATTTTGCAGTCTTTCACACTACATTTGATTTGCTGGAAAACAGTGCAAATGGAAAAGAAAGCATGCGGGAATGATGTTACATAGACGTTTTGTTGAATGGATTGTCATTCTGTCAATGGTGTGCATTCCACCAGCAGGCTTCCAATTCTTTCCTTCACCTTGCTGATGGAAAGGGTAGTGGCTTGGTGGAATGGATCATGGTTTTACGTAATTGCCCTCCATCTAATGAGGATGGTGGAAGCAGACCAATGATTTGAGGGATTAGACTTGTTCACTGTTGGCTGTGTAAAATTGCAAGATTTCACTATTGCTAGATGCTAGTTATGATTTATTGTTGCTTCAGCTAATGGAACACTGTTATCAATTCGTTTGTTCTGAAGGTTTTTTTTTTTGGACAAAAATTCTGAAGTTTTTCTTAGTTGAGTATATTTTAGACATTTGCTTTACATTCCTTTTCCCATTCTCTCCAACGAAACATGAAACCTTTGCATACCAAACATTATTTAGAGCCTTATGATTCCTTTCTATTCCTTTCCCCATTACTTTTTCCATTCCCTTCAAAATTGTCCCATCAAACCAAATGTGACGTCTGTTACACATTTGGATATTTCACATTGTCCTTGGTCATGGACTTTTCTCATTTCTTCACAATATTTACTACCAATTGCACCAAATCTAAATCCAAATATTTAGACTTCAGAGGATTTATTTTACAATCTAAGAGACTTAGTTTAGATGCTCTTTTTTTTTTGGGCGCATTTTCCAGCAATGCCTTTTGGAGGAGTAGTGTTACAATCAATTGAAGCCCAATGTGGCTTGTTCTCTATGTTTTTGGAAATTGCTTTATATGTTTTCATTAGTGACTGTAAACCATATATGGCTTGTGGTTGAAAAGTTCAGTTTTTGGCGGCAGGTTTCATTACGTCTTGTTGACTTAGAAGCAACTTTGGATGCTGGTATTAGGCACCGGAATAAGGCCCTTGCTTCCATAGGGGTTCATCTAGCAAAATGGATATATATGGTAAAATCTAAGATGTGCCCTCTATATGTCTTTTCTTATATATGCTTGTACCTTCCTGTTAATCTGCAGACTGATTTACGCAGCTGATTAATTGTGTACAAGTGAGACATATTTAATATGAAATAATAGCTCCTATCCTTGCTATCTTGTCCTAGGTAAGAAGGGAGAAGGCTGTGTATGATACACTCAACATGCTTAATTTTGATGTCACAAAAAAATGTCTTGTTGGAGAGGGATGGTGCCCCATATTTGCAAAAACGCAGGTTATATATTATATATTCTTTTCCCTTACTCCTTATAATTTAGATATTTAAAATATCTTTTGAGTTTTCATTTATATTCTCTGATAAAAGATTGGATTTAATGATTTAACAGATTCAGGAGGCACTGCATCGTGCAACTTTTGAGAGTAATTCTCAAGTTGGCATTATCTTTCATCCAATGGATGCTGTGGAATCACCACCTACTTATTTTAGAACCAACCGTTTCACAAGTGCATATCAGGAAATTGTTGATGCATACGGGTGAGCCTGATATCTGCGGTATCTAGTAGCTGCAACGTGAATACCTTAATGTCTTTAAGTTAGTTTTGAGATTGTGTGAATTGGCAGCACTTTCCTGCTCCTGATATGCTTCTAAACTTTTTTTTTTTGGGTTTGATGCCCTTCTAAGAGCACATAAAACTTCATAAGCTGTTAAGTTGCATGATATCCCTATTATATGTTTGCTTTTTGTGGGGTTGTGTCATCCTTAATTGATTCATGTGATGTACCATGGCTGAAATTAACTATTAATCTGTTAAGCTGTTACTTCCAAAGTTTGTAGCCAATATTCCCGATGATCCCTTTTACTTGGCAGTGTTGCAAGATACCAAGAAGCAAATCCCTCGGTTTACACAGCAATTACATTCCCATTTCTTTTTGCGGTGATGTTTGGGGACTGGGGTCATGGAATTTGCCTATTGCTGGGAGCATTAGTTCTTATAGCACGTGAAAGAAAGCTTAGCACACAGGTACTTTGATTCTGGCTGTGCCATATGTAAAGTGAAAATATAGGGATACACACAAAATAATAATAATGGGCTTGAAATATATTAAGGTATATCTTTGGTGAATGTAAGTTGATATGAGATGTCCCAAATTTTTTTCATTCTTCTTTTTACATTTCACTAGTAATAAGGTGATCATAATTATGCTCATGGTATTGTATTTAAGTACCTAAGAGTTATATTCAATTCTGCCAGAAACTTGGAAGCATTATGGAGATGCTATTTGGAGGCCGCTATATACTTCTTTTGATGTCACTGTTTTCAATCTATTGTGGGCTAATCTACAATGAATTCTTCTCTGTTCCTTTCCACATTTTTGGTGCATCTGCTTATAAATGCCGAGATACTTCATGCAGGTTTGTTCTATCTATCTCTTTCCAGGCTTCAATCATGGTGCTGGTTAAGTGCTTTTTATTCTATTACCTAGATCTGCGGTGCATTAGTTGCTGATGTCTCCCATCTCCCTTTGTAATAAGTCAACTTGACATGTTTATTCATCATATCTGAACTTTATTGGGAATTTTATTACATTTTCATTCGTCATATCTGTACCTTTTATTTTTGTAATTCATGCTTTTTAGTATGAACATGACTTGATCTAGTACAGGATAATATAATGAATTGTTTGCTATAGTACAAATGATGATTTAAATCGTTCTTCTGCTCTTAAATCACGGAAAGGATCTTCTAGTGTGAAACCATTAGAGGTATCTGGTGATAGTTCTAAAATAGTTGCCTTAACATTTGTCATGCAAATGTGTGTGTATTGATGGTTTTCATTAAAGACTGGTGAAAAATATATTAGATAATTTTAATAATTTTTATGCTTCTGGATTCCCCTAATGTAGAAGCTGTTGTCACACTGTCGTTTGATTCTCACACAGAAGTAGATGTGGGTAAGAAAACTGTAGTGTTGTTTGTTTGATTTGATTCTCTTTTTGCTTAATATTATTATATTTGTATGTACATCATTATTATCAGGGATCATGTGATTGACATCGCAAAGATTTGCTCTTCGCTATTTTCCTGGCTGTTTGTGTTATTCCTTTCAAACTGTTCTAAACTCAGGGTTTGATAGGACCCAAGAGAGTTTAGGAACCTACTCTTGAAAACTGGCTTGTAAGGGGAAGAACAACACCCTTTAAGCATTCCACCAAGCATCCTGTACTACCCAATGTCCCTTTTAGGGTTTTATCTTGGCTGAGCATGTATGCCTTAGAAACTTTGGCGAGGTTTTGGCCCGGTAATATGTAATTTTTCATCATTCTCCTTGTCTGATCAGAGATGCGCATGCTGCTGGCTTAGTCAAATACCGAGATCCGTACCCATTTGGTGTAGATCCCAGCTGGCGTGGAAGTCGTTCAGAATTGCCTTTTCTGAACTCTCTCAAGATGAAGATGTCTATTCTTTTGGGCGTGGCACAGATGAACTTAGGAATCATATTAAGTTACTTCAATGCACGTTTCTTTGGCAACTCAGTGGATATAAGGTATCTCTCTCTTTTGCCGGGCCCCAGCACTATTATTTTGGTAACCTTTTAGTAGAATATTTTAATTTATTCTCTATGTTGTTAGGTACCAGTTTGTCCCACAGGTGATTTTCCTTAACAGTCTATTTGGGTATCTTTCCCTTCTCATTGTTGTTAAGTGGTGTACTGGATCTCAGGCAGACCTCTATCATGTAATGATTTACATGTTTTTAAGCCCCACTGACAATCTTGGTGAGAATCAGTTGTTCTGGGGCCAAAGGCCACTTCAGGTTTGATTCTGATTCTTTTCTTCACTGTTACATATTAAATTATTGTTGTACTAATTCCTAGTCATCATCATTCTGAATAAGAGATCATGATATGCAGATTGTGTTATTGCTTTTGGCTGTAATTGCAGTTCCATGGATGCTCTTTCCAAAACCTTTTATATTAAAGAAGCTTCAAACGGAGGTACTGCCTTTCCCTTGCATTTTATTTCTCTTGCTTAAAAGTAGTAAGTTTGCCAAATTTTTTATTACAAGCACATATATCCACAAACATATGCTTGTTAGTTGTAGGGTTTTACCCTCATTGACAGTTAACAACTGAGAATGCAATTCTTGAGGTGTTCTGGAAGATTACTAATTTCTAACCCTGATTATACTGTACAGAGATATCAAGGACGTGCTTATGAGAGGCTTAATACATCTGAAATGGATCTCGAGGTGGAACCAGACTCTGCTAGGGCCAGGCAACATCACGAGGAATTCAATTTTAGTGAGGTCTTTGTTCACCAAATGATCCACTCCATTGAGTTTGTCCTTGGTGCTGTTTCAAATACAGCATCATATCTTAGACTCTGGGCATTAAGGTTTGGCTAGTCATGATTTGTTGTGAAATTCTTGTAATTTATCTTGTTGTCCCTTGGTTGATGCTTATTACCACTATTGCAGCTTGGCTCACTCGGAACTTTCTACTGTTTTCTATGAGAAAGTCCTCCTTCTTGCTTGGGGGTAAGTTAAATCCTGTCATTTTGGCATCCTGTTTATTAAAGTACTATTAGCCTCTTCATTAAGGAAATTTTTGTTGTCTTTATTGTTCTTGTCTCTGTTTTATTTTGATGTGCATTCGGCTTCCTTTGGTGGACAAAACTATCATCTACAGTTAAACTTGAGTGCAACGGAAATCCCTCCAGGGTTCATTAGATTTACAAATTTGAAATCCAGGAAATCACACAGTGCTTAATAAGAGATGGTTTCTGTAACCCAAATTGTGGCCTCAAACATTCAGTGCCTATTAATTAAGTTCACTGGAACTTTTGGCAGAGAGGATTTTTTTTGTTTACATTTTTCGGTGAACAGCGGAGAGGAATTTAATTGATGCAAGAATAATGTAATATTTTATTTAAGGGAACATAAAACGGACGGCCAACGTTTGTGCAAGATACTTCCTAAACATGAATTTAGTGATAAAATCTCACCATTTCTTTCTTATTTTCAACTGTTGTCTTGATATGTTAGGTTTTGGGTGTTAGTTACGTCCCTCCATGAGATTCTGAGAATTTGTTCTTAACATGGGATCAAACTAGTTCTTTCATTCGTGTAGCTTTGCTGTATCTGATGTTTTTCCTTGTAAGATTGTTTTTCTTGTAAAAATGAAAACCAACTTTTTGCTTTGGTATCATCTATTGAATCCTTCCTCTTTAGTTTGATCATTACTACTTCATGAGATGGTAGTATGGAATGGGCAATCGATGATCATGATAGTTGAGATTAGGGATGAGTTGCTTAGTTTTATGGTCCATGGTAGTTTATTTTTTTGGCCAATAGTTTATTGAATTATGTTATGATTTACTTTCTTGGGGGGATCAAAATTAAAATTAGGTCTGATGAAATCATTATAATCAATTTAAATGCTGTGGATGGCTTCTAAGTGATTAATATGAAGATACAATCATGACTAACCCTCGTCGAGGGTTACGACTTTCATTATTTCAGCTTTCAGAATTATTCATGCAAATCTCTCTATCATATCAGCTTTTGTTTTCAGACTCTTTTTTGTCATATTTTTATCATTACAGACATTGCTAATTCCAATTATAACAGGTATGACAATCTGGTCATTCGGTTAGTGGGCCTAGCTGTTTTTTCCTTTGCAACTGCCTTTATATTACTCATGATGGAGACCCTCGGTGCTTTCCTTCATGCCCTGCGTCTTCACTGGGTAGAATTTCAAAATAAATTCTACCATGGGGATGGTTATAAGTTCAGACCTTTTTCCTTTGCCTTATTAGCGGATGATGATGATTGATCCTATCATGTCTGTCTTCGTTTCTTGGCAAAGAATATACAGAAAGATGCGACACTAAAATTAGTGGAAGGAGCACAAAATGAGAATTTGTAGGTAGCCAATTTCGTTGCAAGGTTTGCTTAGTGCTATGCCTACGCTGCTTAATACTGACCTAGCAACCGAAAATTCTGGCTCGTTTTCCTGTGGCTATGCCGGTGTAAAAGATTACTACCAACCCTCAGGGATGACGTCTGTCACAGTATTTATAGTTTTCCCCCCTTAGAATAGGAAACTGGAAGAGAAGGGAAGGGAATGTTTGGACTATTTTTTGTAGAGAGGAGCGGGGAATTCATCCATAGAATTTAGCTATTGAATTTTGTTGTTCTGGGTTACAAACACACACATACACACAAGGTAGCGAGGGTTTTACTGGGAATTAGCCTTCTTTCTTGAATATTTCTTGGAATCATTTATGATCAGCTATACAGTCCCATTTTTGTACGGACTAGTCAAATTAAAATACTGAAATTGAATAACACCGTCTGTGTCTCGAGTTTGTGACGGAAAAGGCAGCCAGTTCTTATACAGAGTGCAATTTTAGTACGGGTTTTTCCCTTTTCTACTCTATCTTGTCGAATGATATGAAAGAAATATGGACGATGATCATTGTAGGATAAGTTAAAAAATAGGGTTGAATCAAATCAGACTCAGGAACCCTGTCAATTTTGTGTTATTATGCTCCCATTTTCAAATTATCATAGGTAATTTGAATGATTTTGGGTTCTTACTTTTATTTAAATGTAAAACAATATTGATGCGCTTTTTAATGTACGTCAAGCTATTAGTGTCTCTATACTAATATATGCGGGTTGAGGACTTGTTGGTCCTTTACTTCAAACTAATATATGTTAGCAAAATGCCCTATTTATACTATTATATAGATGTAAAAGAGTTAGAAGATATATAACTTCGTATTTTTTTTCTTATTTCAAAATATAAAAATTGCTAACATTTAATTTTAGATTAAAAAATTCTAAAATTAAAGAAAAAATTAACATGCACTGGATTGTGTGGAGCTTCTGAATCTTTTAGTCATTAATTTTAATAATTATATAATCATTAATATAATAGGAGGACGAAACATTTTTTGATTTTCTAAATTATATAATCATTAATATAAAAAGAGTTGAAATATAAAAATTTTATTTTGTAGCTAAAAAAATTGTTCAAAGTGCATATCGTAAACTTGTACGAGAAAGATACATAGTTCTGTTAAACTTACAATTTTATTATTAGTCTTAAAAAAATATGATTTGCAATTTATAACAAATTTACAAGGTTTAAATACAAATTTAATTTCATAATATTATTTATTTAGTTCAACTCACGTAAAACATTATTAAAAGTAGATTATAGTTTTACAGCTTCACGAGATCAAAAAATTATCAAATAAACTTGAAAACATTATAATAAAAAATTTAGTAATGTTTTACCAAAAACAAGTTGTTAACATGTAATACGATGTTAGTAGTTAACAAGTTTTACTACAAGAAAATTTATTTGATACAAATATAAATCCATTAATTAAATTGATTCCACATCGAAGCCGAGGCCGAAGATGTTTTCATATTAAAATCCATATTAGTTATGTTTTTATTTATAAATTTTAATTATTCGATTTAATAAATTATATTTATTACAAGAATAAAAATTTAAAAGGAAAATAAAAATTTATAAATTTTTCGGGCCTAGGGTTTATCTCTCCAGTCCACTTGGTTCCCGTTGTATTCGGCACTACCGCAAGCAGACGTCGGCTTCCTTCTTTCACCTCGTGACACTCTACAGACTTTCCTCCATTGTCCGTCTTCGAACCCAAGGCGGCAACGAAGGTTGGTGCTCTGCCCCATCATGCAGTGTTTGCTCAGTTTAGAAGCCAATATATTATGTCTCTTATACTTACATTGATTTTTATGTCGTTATGGTCTCGGAAGATTATATCTTGTTTTGATTTCAGCCTTACCTCTGAGCTATGAGGAAAAAATCTCAGTAGAATAATACATGCATTAAAATCGAAAGGAGGACAGTCGGCCATTGCGAGAGGTGCTGAAACATGTCCACCGATTGTAGTTTTCTGTCAAGGTTTTTATTGACCTTGGTCCATTACTAGTCAAATTTCATTAAGTATAGCATCCAGCTCTAGCGTAATATGGTTCTTGAATTGGAGTATATAATTATAAACGGTTCGCACTTTTGGGTATATTTTATTAGATAATATCTCTTGGATTTCCAGCTTGTGAGCTCTACGATACTTTTCAAATCCAAACAAATGGGATTGTTTGCATTTCAGTTTAGGAATTGAGTTTATCCTGTTTTGTTTGCTAACGGTGCCCTTGTTGTATGGGATTGGGTCGGGCTTTTGCGTCCTTTTCATCTTCTTTTTTTTTGTTGCGTTGTGTTATAGAATTCCCATCTTACATTTATTAGATTTTTTCTATCTAGATATTTACTTCCCATTAATGTTCGAATTAACAATGCTTAGTCCTTCCCCTTTGTATGTGACAGTATATCTGTTGAAGTCACTACTCTTGTCGTCAAATTACTATTTTCAATGTGATGAAATCGGGCGGGTACACATCATTGGGAAAATTGTGGGAAAATCTGTCAGAGATTAGGACAGGGACTGGAAAACCCTACTTGATCCACCCAGTTGCCATCTCTATGTCTATGCAAAGAATGTGATTTCACAGGCAAGAGAACACCAATAAAGAAATATTTTTCCAATTAGCATTATTGAATCGTTGGGTTCTTTTCTCACTGGAGGAAAGGAAATGTTGAATTTCTATTTGCTAATTGAAATAACCTTGTTTTAATGGTGTTGTCTTGGCTTTGGTGTGACATCAATTTCTTTGCTTGTGCATGAATTCTGCATCTATGTTGATATTAATATATTAAATTATGTTAGTTAGGTATTTGTTATGCTTCCAATTCTTTTAAAAGCGAGCTGTGTTTCCCAAATGATCCATTAATTTAAGATTAAAAGAATCAACCAAAAAACTTGTAAGCACAATTATATTGTGTGCTTTCTTGAAACTGTAGTTGTGCAAGAATTCTTTTCGTTCCTCAGTCTTTCAAACGTTGGACATTTTGAGGACAGTATACACCAATGGCCCCCAGTTAGTTATCTCTCCAACTGAGAAGTGAAGGACTGTGTTGATTTCTTTGAAATTAGGTAGCCTTGGGAAGATTATAGTGTGATCCTTTCTCTAACATGGTTTGCTATTCCTTGAATGAGTCTTTATTTTTTTCATTTAGAGGGGGATAATTCCAATAATCCAATACATTTAGCAAGATTAGCATAGATGCTTGTGCCTTATGTCTCTCCCTATAGGTTGAGCTCTGCCCATTGATCTCATAACTTTAGTGTCAGAATCTTGTGCATTTGGCTTTTGTTTGTCATGTTACTGATTGTTCTTTGAATTTAAGACCTACTATCAGCTTTTTGGTTGAGGAGCCTTTCTACCTATGATTGTTTTTCTTTTCAATGACGAATTGTTTTGCCCTAAAAAGAAAGAATGAATACTGTAAATGCTACTGGCCATTGTTTTAGCCTTATTCATTTATTTATTGGGTACAGTTTGAATGGGGGTGCTTAGCAGAGATCCATCACAAATTGAGGATACAATGATTGACAATGAAATTGAAGATCTGAATGGGGAACCATCAGCCTCTGAATCGGAGTCAGAATCAGAAGAAGATGTGAAACTGACTGAACCATCTAAAAATGCAGTTTATAACAGAGATGGTCTCCTTGATAAACTTGGAGACATTAGCTGGCCAGAGAATGTGGGATGGATACAGAAACTCTCCATTGATATTGATCAAGAGCAAGAAGTAGATGTGAATGATGACTTGGCACGCGAGCTTGCTTTTTACACTCAGGCATTGGAGGGAACTAGGCAGGCCTTTGAGAAGCTTCAGTCAATGGGTCTCCCTTTCCTAAGGCCTGCAGACTATTATGCAGAAATGGTGAAGACAGATGTTCACATGGAGAAGGTGAAAGGCCGACTTTTAGCAGAGAAAAGGAAGATGGAAGAGGCTGAAGAGAGAAGAAAGGCCAGAGAGGCCAAAAGATTGTCTAAAGAAATTCAGGCCCAGAAATTGAAAGAAAGGGCTAAGCAGAAAAAGCAAGAGATAGAATCTGTTAAAAAGTGGAGGAAGCAGAGGCAACAGAGTGGGTTTGCTGGCAGTGGCAATGATGTCGATATGGATTTGGACTTTGAGAATGGAAAAGTATTTGAGAGGTCAAACAAGAAAAGGCCTGGTGTCTTCCCTGGCGATCGATCCGGAGGCAAGGCAAAGCAAGCTGTCGGACAAGGAAAGAAACCAAAGAAACGGGAGTTTAAGAATTCTAAATTTGGTTTCGGAGGTAAGAAGGGACTGAAAAAGCAGAATACAGCTGAGACCACGTATGATGTGAGTGGGTTCAAGAAAACTGTCCCAGGAAGTAAAAAGAGAAAGAAGTAAGACCATCAATATCATCGTATCATTGAATGATGGAAGCATGGGGAATTTTATTTACTTTGTAATTCAATTTTTGAGGAGGGGTTTTGTTTTCGACCTGCTAAGCTGTATGGGTGATTCTAAATCTTAATATTAAGACTCAATATTTGATGCTTTGAGCCATGGTTTGTCATCTCCCTTGATTACTATGAAATATACACTGTAGCATTGAGTAAAAATTGGCGCCTTCATTGGTTTTCATTCCTGACCGCTGTTCACGTGGACATATGTCTATATTACTGGCTTTTTATTTATTTATTAGGACTCATGTAAGTTTCACAATTCATTTGTTATATATTAAAAAAAAAAAGTGAAACCATTAGTTGCCTTGTGACCACGAAATTGTAACACCAGTTCTTTTTCTCAAATACAAGATGATTATGTTGACTAGGTTGTCAGTTGTATATTAAACAAGAACGGGTGCTTGGATGCCATTTTTTTGTTTCAAAGGACACTGGACTGCTCAAGGAATGCTTGGATTCTTTTGTACTATATATCCTTACAATGAAAATCAGATTGATTTATTCTACTCATTGTGTAGACCGTCTTTGCACAAATGTCCCTAAGTTCAATGGATTTTCGACATTTGCTGAGCCTTATGACCATACCCGACGGTACATGACTTTATCAATAAATGAATTCCGACGGTAAATTGGATCTAGACTTGTTTAACTTAAATTTATTATCTAAAAATTTTTCTACTTTGACTATATAAATAAATTTCAAATTGTTACCCGCACAGGTTTGGATCCTAAGAGTAAGTTGAATTTTTTTTTTCATGGTTGAGTACTATAAAGCCTTACCCATGCTATCTATTTGACAAATATTCCTGATAAACAGTTCATCAGCAAGCACGCACCGCCTTGATGTCAATGCAAGCAAACATTGAAAGACATGAAAAAGACTGAAATAAAATTTCCGAAAGCTTTCTTTATAAATATCTGAACCACCACTAGTGTGAAACAAAGATAGAGTAACAATTATGATATTCCAAGAAAATGCACAAACACATCAATCCAATTAAACTCCAGGTTCGCCATTTCAGATCCATTTAACACAAGATTCGATGGAGGTTGCCAACCAACTACCATGAACCTGGAGCACCAGCCGTCGGGTTCCGGAATGCAGAGAACTCCCAGTATGTTTTCAATGAGAATGGTGGGAATACTGTAGCACCTTCTTCAGTAATTTTAGCTATCTGCAAATTTTGCATCACAAATTTTATAAATATCATATTGCAATAGATGATATACTCAAATAGATCAAGGAAACCAAATTATTTAGTTAAGATTCAGGCCTCATACCGCACTTATATACACATGACAGAGGTTGCCAAAATACAGTTCACACCATATCTAGCATATTCAACGTTTCCATGTGGCAAATAACATGTATATAAAACGTTTAAACTCAAAACTAAGGAAATATAAAAAATAAGCATTGAATTTAGCTGTCATAATGACCACAACACCCTAAAAACAAAAACCATTACAATATGATGAGATACAAGATGATTTAATCATAAAATCCTTAGAAAGAAGACCAGTAGACATCTAGTAGGCGTCTCAACCTTTAGTTTGTCTAGCACGTAAATTGGTATATACCACTTTAAGAGTTGCCCTTGGGTAATGATGACTAATGAGCGAGTGTACAAATATAACTTGACCAAATTAATTTCCACAACAGATACACTATAAGGAAACGCAAGGTAATGCAGAAGAGCGAACATGATAACTAGAGGCTACATATTGTCCAGGTTGACAACTTAGAATTTACTAGGAAACGAGGAAAATCCTTGGAATAACATTTATCTGCACCATGCTTTACCAAGAGTAGGCCCATTTATAGCCATACTAAAATTTGATTGACAGTAAACAATTTTCTATAACTTTCCTAACCTATACAGTATCCTATTGGACACTAATTCTGGAACATCTATTCATTACCTTAAAGTCACCTGAGGCTGAAACAGTCCTATAAAATTTTGATAAATTTTCACTACATAAAAATCATTACAAGTCAGTATGCTTTTAAAATTGTAACCTTCCCCACTTGTCCTGCATCACAATTCACAATCATTAAACAATGGTTACATTAATAGTTCAGATAGTCCTTCTCACTTTGATCCTCACAACACAGGATTCCAAGGCAAAGCCTTCAAATTTTATAGAGTCAAGATTCCATGTTCATATATGTCAAGACAAGCCAGCCAAAACTTAATATAATTAGTCTACCCATGCTGAGGATACACCATCACTTTATATTCCTGAGTACTATCAAAGAAGTACACTTAGGCTATCAGCTGTCGTGAAACATACTAATTTTTTATAATTTTGGGCTAAATGGAGATTAGACCACAGGAGGATCTAACCCCGTGGAAAGGTCATCCAGAGACCTAGGTACAAGTGAGTAATGCTTAGCAGCTATCGATCAACTAAACTACCTTACAAATGCTTAGGCATGTGTGGTATCATATCTCACAGGGTCAAATGTGATAAATAAAAACTCTAACTGAAAAATAAATATTGCTCTCTATATTATGTAGCAGAAAATCAGGAAGAGAATCACAATTCAATGACCACACCCCCCCCCCAAAAAAAAAAAAAAAAAAATCAAATTCCATGGATAATCAAAACCAATCAGAATTCTGGACAGTATCAGTTGACTGAAAGAGACATCTATCTAGAAAGATATATGTGAAGTGTCAAATAAATGAGAGCTCTAACAAGCCACTGAGGGAGAGAGAGAGAACCATAGGAACATATTAGGTAACTTGATGAGAATATTGGCATGAGCATGGTGCCTGGCCGAAGGTCCATGGGTGTGCTAGTGCTGAGTGATAAACAGACGGTGCTACTAGCAGGTAACAGCTTTCAAAAAATATTTTAAGATTCTACTTGTACGGGGCAGGGGTAGGAAGGGGAATGGAAGGGGAATGGAAGAGGAGGAAGGGTAAAAGAAAAGGACCTGAATCTTGTTGACAGCAGACCTATCACGGTATAAAAGCACACGCATGCACTTTTCCAGTAACTTGACACCTTCTTCAAAGGTCAAATTTTCATTCCATTCATCACGAAGAATTGGCCTTGCAAGATGATTTCCAAGCCCAGTTGCTACATGGCTGTCTTCAAAATTAATGCCAATCATGTTAACCTGGACAAGATTCATAGGTACAGAAACTGAGTATAAACAAAACCTAGCAGATAACGCACAGTGAAATCAAATGGAAAGATAAGAACAAAGGCATACCATGCCAAGGTACTTCTGCCCGTTTTTCACACCACCAAGTACAAGCGAGTTCCACAATGGATTGAATTTATTACGCCTATTGTACATCACACGAGTCAAGTAGTTGTGCACTTCCTTAGGACCCAGAGAATTTCCATCATCCCACATGTTGTCATAA
This sequence comes from Delonix regia, assembly GCA_037074485.1. Taxonomy (NCBI): domain Eukaryota; kingdom Viridiplantae; phylum Streptophyta; class Magnoliopsida; order Fabales; family Fabaceae; genus Delonix; species Delonix regia. The sequence goes on from CM073455.1 coordinate 12,351,459, forward strand.
AGGCTGCAGGAGTCAAAAACCAAAACCAACAATTACATGGAAATGTTAGAGTTAACTGATTGGAGGGTACAAGGTTAAAGAAAGCATGCAGAATAAAATAAATATGCCAAGCCAACCAATGGGAAGAAGAAAAGCACAGGAAAAATTTCTAACTTAGCAGCTCCCTCTATCCTTCTCTTGGGTGGAATAGTTGGGCCTTACATAAGTTCATCAAGGTAGCGAAGAATTTCCTGGAAATCACTGATTTCCCCGCTGGCACCAAGAAGAGTATGCTTTCCAATAGGCTTCAAACGCTCAATACTCTTGTATCGCAGGGTAGACCCATAGGAACCTGTCATAGTGAATCCATCATTGGCATGAAGCAGAGCAAAGCCCTTATTCTAAAATGTAAACTTCACAGAGTTGACACAGTTATGATCAGAACTTCTAAAAAGTTACAATTTATGCCTTCAAAAAATCCAGCAAATTTAGAATCAGGTGCAGATAACACTGAACATTTTGTATGAAGATAAACAACGGAAGTAATAGTACAGGAAATCAAAGGGAGTAATCTCCACTTCTAACAGCGATATCTCAGGAAAAGTCTCGGCAGATAGTCAAAATCAACTACCCGAACTAGAGTGCAATAGTCAACAAGAAGAAGGCACATCTTTTATTTTCACTTAAGTATACAATCTACTTTTTTTTTTTTTTTTTTTTTTAAGAAAAAGTAAACCATACAATCCCATCCTAAAAGCCTGAAATTGTCTCCGCTTAATCTAATATCCTCTTATTTGGGGATAACAAAGAAACTCTAATGCTCGGATTTTTCACAGCCAAGTATTAATTAGAATGTTCAAGTATACAATGAAGATGCGTTATACCATAACGAACATATAATAAACTTTGAAGTTGCAACTAACCTCCCATATCAGCAGCCATAAGAATCCCATCTTTGTATTTGATGGCAACTACTGATGATCCGGTCACATAAGGGTACCTAACAATGAAATAAAAAAAACCTAGGGTTACTACTAAGCCCTCATGATGAAAACAAAATTCTAACGTGTGTATAGTTTAATGTCAAAATGGAAATCAAATTCACTGGTTCAGCACTGCGCAAACCCTAAAATCCGTACATCCCTAAAATTAGAAGGACAGAGAGAGAGCGTACAGAGTTCTCTCTGATTCAGCTATAGAACCCATAATGCTCGAGATTGTTCGGATCGTACGAGAGCAAAGAAGATCGCGAGTACTTGTTCTTTGTGCCGAAGTTCCGAAGCTAGCTTTATGAAGTCGCGGCCTTTACCCTTCGTTCAAGAAAAGAGCCAGAAAATAAATTTTAAAAATAAAAACAAACCAAAAACAAATAATTCGCTCGGTGCGTACGGGTTCGAACCACCCAGCCCGTCAAGATGTTTTTCCTGGGTCTGTGTTTTTTAGCCAAAAATAAAAAAAAAAACGTTTGACCGATGTACATGAAACCAAGTTGAGTTGAGTTTAAATGAAATTTAGGACATGGATCAGTTTCTTAGTGAACTAATTTTGAGAGTTGAGATTTGGTTGAGTCAAATATTTTATTTTTAAGGAATTTTAAAATTTTTTTAAAATAAATTCTATTGATGAAAATAATTTTTTTAAATGAATTAAAATTTGGAATGACAATAAAAATAATTAAAATTAAAAAATTAATCTTTTAAATTATATTATATCTAAAATAAATTTACGTTCACCCGTTAATAATTTAAACTTTCAAGTATTCTTGTAGTTTTGTTATGCTTCAAGCAGCCATTATAAATTAGGAGTAATATTACACAAAATTTAAGGGAAAAAAAAAAATGATACGCAAAGTAATGTCAAACAATTAAAAAATAGTGTCGCTATACATATAATATGTATTTTATCAGTTATTTGTAGAATATTCTAAATGTAAATCTCACCTTATTGTAGTCTGATCATTTTAAAATTTTAGAAAGCATTATCTAGAAATATTTTGTTTTTCAATATTCATTTGAAGCATAATATATGAATATACTATTTTTGAATAGGCATAATATGAGAATATAGAAAGCAGGCTTCAACCTTTCCATACAAATATGTGGTCTTCGACTTCATCTCTCACTAATCCCTCCTACTTCCACCACCTATTAGTAAGAAATAGAAGTTAAAAAAAAAAACTCATATAAAGTGTTTTATTTTATATTATAATATTCCAAATTTTGAAAAAAAAAAAGAAGCAATGGCTAAAATTATGTGTAATTCTGTATCATACTTATTTTATTATGGATAGACTAATTATTTATTACTTATCTTGCTTCCAATTTCAGAATTTATTTTCAAAATAATTTCATTATTGGAATGCACGTACATACATCATACGTTTATACAGCATTTCACCATTTGTCCATAATTTTTGTTCCACAATTTCACACACACGTGTGTGTGTGTGTGTATATATATATATATATATATGGGGTTTATATATTTCCGTTCCATGAGGGGCACATATATATAAATGTAGTTTTCAGGTTGCCCATATATAGATACTTGGTTTATCATATTTTCTAACTATTAGTTATAGTGTGCTTAATGAGCTAGCATGCTTACCACTAGTCTAATGGGCATCTCTTGTAACAATTCCTTATGGATTATATTTGACTCATACCGGAAACTAAATTTGAGTCCATGCCAATTCTCTTGTTCTGAATTATAAAATAAAAATTCAGATTTACAAAATTAGTTTTAGAAAATTTATTTTTGTTCAATATGCAATGTGCTTTTTGTCAAAAAATTTGTAAAAAATATCCTTATGTGCCATTTATTTTGCACTTATATTTTAAAATTAAATTTGAGCAAAATTTATGGCAAATTGAGTTTATATTAAGGAAGGAGATTTTGTATTAATTAATTTTTCACGTTTATGTTTAATTGATTAATTAATTAATAAAATCTCATTATGTTAAAAGCTTGTTTATGTACCTTAAGCACTTAAAAGAATTTTGTAAATTTATATGTCATGTAATTAGTATAATTAGATTTTAACCACAACACCTTTAATTATTCTAAAATTATACATAAGGTATTAAAGTTACATAAAAAAAATGACATTAAGTTGTAATTAATCATATTCAACGTGATAATCATTATCCTACAGTAATGTAATTATATTGATATGATTAACTAGGGTGGGATAGCAAATTTTTGTTTTCTTAGTTTACCTACAGGGATTGAAAAAAGGGGTACTATTTGTTAGTTTTATCATATTGTACATGAACCTAATTAAATAAAACTCAGTTTACATGCAATTTTATTTGTTATTAGGCTCATGTTTAATTTACATGTTTTACATAGGTCGAACATGTTATAAAGAAGTTTTAAAATTGTTTCGAATATTGACATAAGCATTTAATTTTTATGCAGTTTTCCTACCACTTAAGATTTATGATTTTCAAGTTTCTTAATTGAATGGGGATAATTACAAAATTTAGAAGGAGAGAATTTTCCTCCAATTTGGGTGGATGGATGCTGACTATGCTATTAAAAAGGATGAACCTCATGCACCCATGAATACTAGTAGTATATACGACATAACCCTTTATAGACGATGGGAGAGATCCAATCGCCTCAATATGTTATATATTAAAACTAAGATTTTGCTAATATACATGGATCATTAGAAGAGCATAAAAACGTCCATGAATTACTAAAAGCTATAAACAAAAAATTTAAATAATATGAAAAGGCTTTATAAGGCACCATAATGACAAAAATATCCACTATGAAGCTCACTGGAATAAGAGGTATACGAGAACACATCATGTATATTAAGGATATTGTGACTTAATTAAAGACACTCGAGGTTGAGATGTCATATTTTTTCCTTATACATTTCATTATAAACTCTTTGTCGTCTTAATAAGGACCTTTTAAAATCTCTTATAACACGCATATGCATAAATGGTCGACTAATGAAGTACTGACTATATGTGTTCAAGAGGAAGAAAGACTCTTAGGGAAAATGGGAGAGAGTGCACATATAGTAATACAGGGGAATAACAAGAAGTAAAACAAAGGGCAAAGCATTAATCCATGCTAACTACAAGAAGCAAACCATATGATTTTTTTGCAAGAAGAAGGGACATATAAAGAAGGACTGCCCTAAATTCAATACTTGGCTTGAAAAGAAAGGTAATTTAATCTTGTTCATTTGTTATGAATCTAATATGGTAGATTTTAGTAGTAACACATGGTGGATTGATTCTAGTTCAACAATTCATATTTCAAATACTATGTAGGGTTTTTTAAACCAAGGGAAGCCAACAAGAAGTGAACAATACATTTTTTCAAGCAACAAGATGGGCTCACTATTAAGGCTATAAGGATATACGGATTAGTTTTAAACACTGGTTTTGTTTTGATTTTGGATAAGACTTTTTATGTACTAAGTTTCTCTAGAAGCTTAATTTCAATTTCAATGCTTATACCATTGGGATAGTCCTATGAATTTTCAAATAATTTTTTGAAATTATTTTATAAATCTGATGTTGTTGGAAATGGTACAATTAATTATGGTTTTTTTTGAATTCAATTACAAGGCAATAGATCACTTGATTCATTGCATGTTTGTAGTAGCATAGGAATTAAGCAATGCATTACTAGTGAAGATTCATCTATGTTGTGGTATCGTAGATTAGGTCATAACTCAATAAAAAGGGTCAAAAAGTTAATGAAGGATAGAGTATAGAATACTTTTAACTTCATTGACTTTTATACTTATGTAGACTGCATTAATGGTAAGCATACTAATAAGACTAAAAAAGGTGCCAATAGGAGTTATACCCTATTAAAGATCATACATACTGATATATATAATCCAGATATGGACTCAAGTAGTCAAAAGTACTTTATTACCTTTATTGACAATTACTTACAATACATGTATCTCTATTTACTTAATAACAAGTATGAGTCATTTGATGCTTTTAAAGTCTTCAAAGTAAAAGTAGAGAAACAATATGGTAAATAAATAAACATAGTAAGATCATATAGGAGTGTTGAGTACTATGGTAAATACACTCAATGTGGACAAGTATTGGGTCCATTTGCAAAGTTTCTTCAATAGTATAGGATTGTTACCCAATATACTATGCCTAGTTCTCCAAACCAGAATAATGTAGCTGAAAGAAGCAATTGAACATTATTGGACATGGTTCAGAGCATGCTTAGTAGATATAGACTTCTTAAGTGCTTGTGGATTAAAACCTTTAAAACGACTGTATATATTCTTAATTGAGTTCTAACTAAGGCTATTGAAAAAATACTATTTGAATTAATGAAAGGTTGAAAATCGAGTTTAAGACATATATGTGTTTAAGGATGTTCATCTGAGGTAAGGGTTTACAATCTATAAGAGAAGAAGTTAGACTATAGGACCATTAGTGACTACTTTATTGGTTACGCGGATAGGTCTAAGAGATATAAGTTTTATTGTCCATCTCATAGCATTAGGATTATGGTATTAAGAAATGCTAAATATCTTAAGAATGACTCAATTAGTGGGAGTAATCAAACTTAAGACTTAAATTCTAAGAATGATCATTTTACTCAAGCCCCCACATCAAGTGATAGATTGGTTATTATTCATACCCTTCATGTATAAACGGGTATTGAATAACCAATCATTGAAGAACCACAAGCAGTTGACCATAACTAAGTTAATTCGGTTGTTGAATAGCAACCCTAGCCTATTGACTAACTAGTTGAGGAACTTACTCCCTATGAGATATTAACTCTACATTAACAATCAATTAAGATTATGAGGTCAACTATTTCTAATAATTATGTAGTATATTTATAAGAGTCTGACTACAATATAAAAGCCGAAAATGATTTTAAGACATTTTCACAAGCCATCAGTTGTAGAGAATTTGAATTGTAGCTTAATGTTATGAAGGAAGAGATTGATTCTATGGCGTCTAACGAAGTCCAAGATCTTGTTAAGTTGCCTAGTGGTTCCAAGGTCATTAGGTGCAAATAGGTCTTTAAGATAAAAAAGGACTCATTAGGCAACATCGAAAGATATAAGGCAAGGCTTGTGGCTAAGAAATTCACTCAGAAAGAAGGAATTGATTATACAGGGACTTGCTTTCTTGTATCTAAGAAAGGTTCTCTCCGTATAATAATGACATTAGTTGTGCATTTTGATTTAGAGTTACATCATATGGATGTGAAAACGACATTCCTTAATGAGGATCTAGAGATAGAGGTTTATATGAAACAATCTGAAGGATTCTCCTCTAATGCTGGTGAACATTTGGTTTAAAACCTTAAGAAATCCATATATGATTGAAACAAGCTTATCACCAATGGTATCTTAAGTACCATGAAGTTATCTCCTTATTTGGATTCATAGAGAACGTCATAAATCAATGTATATACCAAAAGGTCAGTGAGAATAAAATTTATTTCCTTATGTTGCATGTGCATAACATATTACTTGCAACCAATGATAAAATGATTGGTATATGATGTGAAACAATTTCTTTCTAAGAACTTTGATATAAAGGATTTGGGTAAGGCATTTTATATCGTTGGCATTAAAATCCATAGGGATAGAGCTCAGTGCATTTCAAGTCTTTCATAAGAAACCTATATTAATAAGGTCTTAAAGAGATTTTGGACGAAAGACTGCTCACTAAGTATAATACCTATTACTAAGGGTGATAGGTTTAATTTAAACTAATACCCAAAGAATGATTTAGAAAAAGAACAATTGCATAACATTCCATATGCTTTTATTATTAGAACCCTTATGTATGCTCAAAATTGTACAAGACTTGACATTATATTTGCAGTTAGAATATTAGACAGGTATCAAAGTAATTTAGGAATAGATCACAGTAAAGTTGCAAAAAAGGTTATAAAGTACCTCAAGGGTACCAAAGATTATATGCTAATGTATAGACGAACAGAAAACTTTAAGGAAGTTGGCTACTCAGATTTGGACTTTGTCAGTTGCATTGACTCTCGAAAATCAACTTCTGGTTATATTTGTATGGTTGACGATGAGGCCATGTCTTAAAAAGTGAAGCAGACATTGACTTCTACTTCTACCACAAAGGCTAAGTTTTTATCTTACTTTGAGGCAACGTTACATGGTGTATGGCAAAAGAGCTTTATTTTTGGGCTTAGAATTATGAATTCTATCTTTAGGTCAATTAAGAATGTATTGCAATAACTAAGTTGCTGCTTTTCTGTATAGAAATAATAAGAGTGGAAGTCGAAGCATGTATATCGACATTAAATACTTAGCCATTTGGGAATGTGTTAAGGAAAATAAAGTTTCTATTAGATACATTAGCATTGAGTTGATAATTGCTGATCTTTTGACAAAAAACATGTTAGCAATAATGTTTAAGGATCATATAGCTAAAATATGACTTAGTTTGATATTGAACATTTGATCATCATTTATAATAAAGATTTTACTTAATTTAATTTGAGTTGTTTTTCTCATTTTGTGTGTACATTCATATTAAGAGTATAAACAATATTAAGAGGGCCCTGAATAAGCATATGGCTTATTCATTAGGTATGTTGGGTTGAGAAAGCTATGTATATTGTAATACATGGAAGGTAATACTTGCATAAAGAGGACTTACCACTATGATTGATACATTTAGTTTTCTCTTATTTAGAATATAATATTCATGAATTCTAAAATCATTATAGTCAATTGAACTAAGCGGGAGAATGTTGATTATTTTTTGAATATTCTGGAATGTTGGTTATTAACATTCTATATGTAAATCTAATCTGATTGTAGTATGATTATTTGATATTTCAAATGGCATAATCTAGGAATATTTTGTTTTTCAATACTCATTTAGGGCATAATATGAGAATATTCTATTTTTGAATATTTATTTTAATGAGAAGTAGGCTTCAGTCTTTCTTTATAAATATAGGGTCCCTAACTTCATTTCTCACTAATCCCTTATGCTTACACCATTTATTAATGAGAAATAGAAGTTCAGAGAAAAAAGTTTTATAAAATGTTTTATTTTATATTACAATATTCTAAATTCTGAAAAAGAAGCAATGGCTAAAGGTACATGTAATTCTACATCATATTTACTTTATTATACATATACTAATTATTTATTGTATCTATGTAGATATACATCTAACAATGCAAAATTACACATTCCTCCAACCATTGGTTCTTCAAAATTCAAAATATTGTAATATAAAATAAAACACACACTATATATAAGTTCTTTTGAACTTTTGATTCTCACTACTAGATGGTGTTAAGCAGAAGGAATTAGTGTGAGAAATGAAATTAGGGACCCCATATTTATAAAGAAAGGTTGAAACCCACTTCCCATCAAAGTAAGTATTCAAAAGTGGAATATTCTCAAATTATGTTTGAAATAGGTATTTAAAATCAAAATATTCATATATTATGCCCTAAATGGGTATTCAAAAACAAAATATTCTCATATTATGCCTTTTGAAATCTCAAAATAATTGGATCACAATCAGGTGAGATATACATCTAGAATGTTGATAACTAACATTTCAGAATATTCCAAAAATAACTGACATTCTCCCACTTGGTCTGATTGATTGTAATAATTTCATAATTCATGAGTATTATATTCCAAAGAAGAGAAAACTAAATGCATGAATCATAGTGGTAAGTCCTTTTTATGCAATTATTACCTTCAAAGTATTGTAATACACATAGTTTCCTCAACCCAACACAACTTAATGAATAAGCTTTATCCTTATTCATAATCCTCTTAATGTTGTTTATTCTTTTAATATGAATGTGCACACAAAATGAGAAAAAACAACTTAAATCAAATTAAGTAAGAGCTTTATTACAAATCATAATCAAATGCTCAATATGGGATTAAGTCTCATTCTAGCCATATAATCCTTAAACATTATTGGTAGTATGCCTTTCATTAAAGGAACAACAATCATCAACTCAGTGCTAATATGTTCAATGAAAAGTTTATTTTCCTTCACACATTCTCGAATAGCTAAGTACTTAATTTCGATATGCTTGCTTTGACTTCCACTCTTATCATTCTTAGCCATAAAAACAAAGTCATACACCATGTGTGGTTGCCTCAAAACAAGATACGAACTCAGCCTCTGTCGTAAAAGTAGTAGTTAAAGTCTACTTTGTGCTCTTTCAAGACACGGCTCCATCGACAAGCATAAAAATGTAATTGGAAGATGATTTCTGATAATTAATGCAACCAGTAAAGTCTAAATCTAAGTAGCCAACTACTTCAGAGCTTTCAATTCGTCTATACATTAGTACGTAATCTTTGGTACTCTTGAGGTACCTCATAACTTTCTTTGCAGCTCTCCAGTGATTCATTCCTAGGTCACTTTGATACCTCCCTAACATTCCAATATTTGACTTAATGTGTAGTTACAAAATTATTTCACTTGCATGTATTAATGACATTGTAAGGAAAGTTTTATTTAAAAAAACAATTAGACTAAGAATTAAATTTAAATACAATATGTTCGTCGTTAAATTTTTAACTGCAAATATAATATATAAACAATTTTTCAATATAATTAATCGTATAATATTGAATTATAAAAAAATTTTGTTATCATCTTTGGTGCACTCATAATTTTGAGTGTACTAGTGACCCAGTTATAATATAGAGACATAATTGTAATAATATCAACTCAAAAAATAGTACTATTACAATTATATTCGCACATTATAATTGAGTGTACTAATGTACTCAAAATTGTGAGTGCATCAAAAATTTTACTAAACAAGTTTTACTTGTCATATTTTTAATAAAAAATTTAATAATAGAGATAGAACAAAAATTTAAAAATAAAATCACTTGTAAGACTAATTATCTCCACAAGCACTCAAACTTTCTTTTTTCCTTACCTAGTTGATTTACCTATTCTTTGCTCGAACCTTTAAGAAAATTAATGTAATTTGTTATACATTTATACATTCCAGAAAAATAGTGTTTGCAGGTATAAGTGAAAAAAAAAATTGAAGTGATTAATATAATGTGATTTGATGTATCATAATTTTAAATTGGAGAAAGTGAAGATAATTGAATTTAGTAATTTATTGTAATTTGATGTGCACAAATTTTATTATATGATTTGTAAATTTACTGAATTTATTATTTAATTATTGATAATATTGATAGTTGAGACTGTATTATAAAACATGGTATATTAGAGAATGTAAATTCATTAGTAATACTAATAATATTGAATAGTTGTACATATAATAATAAGTGTATTAATCTATTTTGCTTTATAAGTATATATATCTTAAATCAATTTTGTTTATGTTTTTTTTTAGAGTGTCGCCTTTCAAAGTTTTGATACACCTGCATCGTCACTATCTTAAGAAGCAATGTCCTCTGCAAATATTTGTAGACTTGAGCTATGTACATCTTGTTCAGGAAGTTGCGCCGATAAAATTCATGAATGAAGAAGACTAGATTTAATTTGCATATCATATTCAATGCATAAACTATATTAATTACAAATACCAAAATTTTTTAGGCTGCCTATAATTTTAAATTGCAATTATGTAATGCATGAACTTAATTTGTATTATTATCATCAAAATCATAAGTCTTGTATTAAACCTTAAGGCTAAAATTAATAATCAACATTGAATTGTAAAACATATTGTTCTATTAATGATCTAATTGTACAACCTATAGTTTATATTTAGAAAAAAATTACCAATAAATATTTTGTTCTTAGAAAGTAAATTATTATTCTTATTCTAATAATCATAGAACCCAATTTTATTTTTTTTAATTTATTCAATTTTTTTACTTTAAAAAAAACATAAATCAACTACTTGCATTGCCACTAATTAACATGATATGTGTGTGTGTATATATATATATATATATATTTACTCTTTACATAAAGAAATCTATTTAATTTATTTATCTTGTATTATTACAATATAATTTTATTATAATTTGAGAATTATTATACTCTAGACAATTATTAAAAAGAATTAGTGATTTTATAAATTAAAGTAAACTTCATTAAAAATAATTTTACATTCTAGATATATATTCGCATAACTTTTCAATTAAAGATTAAACATATATGTACAAAAATTTATGGAATTCAAACAAATGTACAAAATAATCAAATTATTTTTTTAAAAAATAAACTTTACATTAATTTATAGACACGTTAAATTATGACTTTTGATAACACTTATAATAATTGGTAAATATAATAATAAAATCAATGAAAAAACAATTATATTATATACAGTTGAAATCATTGCACAAATGAGGTCTCAACTTAATATTTTGATCAATCAAAAATTGTTTATTGCGAACTTCAAAAGAGCCTCCACACACTTAAATCAAAACATTTTAAGCTAACTATATCCGTGAATATAAGATTCAATTCATTATTCATAAACTATAGAAATCAAATACAGAATTAAGCAAAGATTGAATCATCAAGAAAATAAAATAACCAATATAAAATTATAGCTAAAACGGACTGATTCGTGATCGTCCGAATGCTAATCCGAGCTACATGGTCGGTACAAAGCCTCGGGGGCTGGGGAATACAGTCCTCTCACATAAAACCAAAATGTGGGTCCCTATTTTGATACTAAAATTAAAAGAAAAACTTGTATGAATGTTGGTGAGAGGCAGCACTCTACAGTTAAAAATCCACCGGTAGAGAAACCCAGCCTACAAAACCTGTTATTGTCGCGTAATAACTCCATTGTAATCTGAAAAAAAGGAAAAAAAAAAAAAACAAACTTCAAGTCCCATCTTCAAGTGCTCGGCAACTTTGGCTAGGGATTGAGCTTTAGACGTATGTTCTGAAATTCTGCCTCATGGAGGGACTTCATAAGGGCATTATTCGAGCTCGAGATGGTTTTCCTGATATTTACAGGAGAGAGGTGGGCTCGTCTCGTCCTCGGGGTTTTGCTCGACGATATTTAGCTTCCGAGGTAATGAATTGCTTTTCTTTCCAATTTGTGTTTTTGCCAATGCCCTTAAACTAATTTGGTGTGTCGAATGATATTTGATCCTTTAAACTATTGGAAGTTGTGCACCTCAATTCCTCGTGAAAATTTCGAATTTTTTCCTCCGTATGATATGTTGTGGAAGGGTTGTATGCATTCGCTAATTGTAGAGAACTGAATTGCAGTATAATTATAGGAACTTCGATAGTCTCCAGCAAATAGCTAGTAAAATTTAGTAAGAATTGAAATCAAGCTGCTCAAGTAGTTAGGATAGTTCGTTATATTAACATGATTTCCAAAGTTTAAGTTTCTGAAATCTGACTCGCTTTTGGATTACTTGGATTGACTTAGTAAGCGGCCTTTAAATTAACTGATATCTGGTAGATACAAGGAGTAAAAACCAATGTTATGAATCCATTATGATGTACTTTCCTGATATATGTCCTTGATGTCTGATTTTTTTTTCCCTGCTTTCTTGAGTATGTTGAAAACTGGCTTAAGTGATTCCTCTGGATATTGATTCTAATTTTTGGTAAATTCCTTAATGTTGTTCTGTTGTTGATTTGATCTTGTGGGATGATAATAATCAGTTCTCTGGATCATACACTACTTTGAACAATTGTGTTGTTATAATGTTACCACTGGTTAATTTCCTCATTAGGTTTGCTTCTATGTGCAGGCCATTGTAAAGCAAATGAATTTATATGGGAAGTTAAATGGTCATGAAGGCTGTGTAAATGCTGTGGAGTTTAACTCTACTGGTGACCTTCTTGTCTCAGGTTCTGATGACCAACAAGTTATGCTTTGGAATTGGCCATCCAAAACTAAATTGTTTGCATATCCTTCTGGCCATTTAGACAACATATTTCAGACAAAAATTATGCCATTTTCTGATGACTGTAGAATAGTGACTTCTGCTGGTGATGGCCAGGTAAATCTGTCGGCAACAAATTCTTTTGATGCTTGGGCCAGAGGCTTGAAATTGCCTTCCTCTCTTCATAAAAATTGATCCAATGTTATTAGTTTATGAAGTATTGAGCCCGCAGCTTCTTTTCTTTTTAATCTTTTCATTATTGAAAAGGACAATGGCAGAAATTCTTCTATTGTTACTCTTTAGTTTTACCTTGTTAGTTATGTACTTTATGCAGCTTCTGTTACTGTTCAAATGGTCTGTATGTTGAATTTACAAATTGTCATCAATAGTAAATACAGAGACCCCAAGATTTTAGCATAACAGGTCAGAACTGTTTTCATCAATTTTTTCTTTCATATTTTTTATTGATTGATTAATTAACATTTGGTGCCCCAGTCCACCATTTGAATGATATTTAAAAATTCCCAGTAGAGTGCAGCTTTAGGCCAAACTTAAATTTGTTTATGCTCTCTTAAAGTTTCTGCTTGATTCCTTCTAATGGTAAGTGGCCTCTCTATTGCAGGTAAGGCTCGGTCATCTGTCAGAGGATGGTACGGTTGAAACTACTATGCTGGGGAAGCACCACGGTTCTGTATACAAGCTTGCTCTGGAGCCAGGAAGTCCGTACATACTGTATAGTTGTGGTGAAGATGGTTTTGTTCAACATGTTAGTCAAGTGTTAAAGCTTTGTCCATGTTTGAAGCTACCCTTTATGCTATACAATATAAGTGATTAGATTTCTTTCTTCTGCAGTTTGATTTGCGAAGTAGTTCTGCTACAAAACTTTTCTGTTGCTCCTTATTGACAGGGAACAATAAACAACCTTCAAGCAGGATAAGGTTAAATTCCATTGTGATTGATTCTAGAAATCCATATTACTTTGCCATTGGAGGATCTGATGAATATGCACGTGTATATGACATAAGAAAATGCCAGTTGGATATAGCAAGTAATTCAGATAGACCTGTCAACACCTTTTGCCCTCATCACTTAATTGGCTCAAATAATGCCCATATCACTGGATTGGCTTACTCAAGCCTCAGCGAACTCCTTGTTTCTTATAACGATGAGCTCATATATTTATTTCAGAAGGATATGGGGTTGGGTTCTTCACCTAAGTCTGCTACATCTGAGGACTTGATGAAACTTCAACAGGCACAAGTTTACTCTGGTCATAGAAATGCACGGACAGTTAAAGGAGTAAGTTTCTTTGGTCCTAATGATGAATATGTGTTGAGTGGCTCAGATTGTGGTCATATATTCATCTGGAAGAAGAAGGAAGCTAAGCTGGTGAGATTAATGGTAGGAGATCGACATGTTGTAAATCAACTTGAGGCCCATCCACATATTCCTATTATTGCTACGTGTGGTATTGAAAATGATGTGAAAATCTGGGCTCCCCTGCCGGGTGATCTTCCTCCAATTCCTGATAATGTAGAAGAGGTATTATCTACTCACTTTACTTTTTATATCTCTTGCTTCTCTAGCTGTTCCACTACATTTTGCTGTTTACATTTAATGTCTATTCAATGTGCTATTTTAATAAAAACAACCTGGTTTACGTTCTTGAGTGGAAAATTTCTGATTGTTAATATCTATGAACAGATAATGGAGGCAAATAGACATGGTAGAGAAGATCGATCACGTGTAACTCTCACTCCTGATATTGTGATGCATGTTCTGCGCTTGCAGAGGCGGCAGACATTGGCATATATTGAAAGAAGTTACAGTAGAGCTGATATTGTGAGAGATGAAGAAAATGCAGAGGGCTACTTTCAAGGAATCTTAGATGATACCTCTTCGGATGAGGACTCTTCAGGAAATTCAAGAGATTGCAAAATTAGCTAGGCTTAAATAGCAGAATCTTATGCATACAAATTTGAAGTGTGTGAACTAATAGTTTGATAACCTCATTAAGATTTACATAGTTTGTTGAGTTGAATTTTAGTCCAAAAGGAGAAACGTGCTTCTTTCTTCCGGGGCTACCTCCAATACTGTATTTAAATGCTTTTCTCATAGATATACACAGATTTTACTGGCAAACACGAGTGCTTATTGCTGAATCGAGGGTAAGTTTGGTAGGAAGGATTTGAAAATAATACGGTGGAAAGTAAAAAGGGTGAAAACTAAAAGGAATGGACGTATTTCCGTTTTTTCTTATTAATATGGTATGGAGGTGGGTTCTAATTCCTAAACACGACTACCGAAGCTACCAGTTCAAATGTGGAGAGACTCGCATGATTACAGAGACACCACATGACAGTTGGCTCAATAAACTTGAGGAAGAGTAACTAATTATCTGAAAATTTTACTCCCTGAATTCATCCACTATACAGATTGTGTAGCAGAAAAGATGTATATTAAGGTATAAGAATAAGTTACAAGTTACAACACAAATAAATTTATGCCACTGAAATGTCGATTGAAAAAGCCTAAAAAAACCCCAAGTAAGCTGGTAGAACAATATTATGGGGGAAATTATCATTACAGAGCTATTTTACAAAACATGGGCACTCATTTGAGCAAAAATGTAACATATAGATCAAAATTACATAGAAAATGTGATCGGTAATGAAATTTAACTAGCCAACTTGGTTCTGTCCCTGAAATTTTCACTGCTGTAAAATTCGGATGAAAAAGTTGACAACTCCAAGTCCTTTTTTTTTCCCCCTAAATTTCATGTCCCTTGTGTTTTGGCTTTATGCGTATTCTGGATTGAGTGCTAATGCCTCCTCGTAGATCATATCTTTTATTTGCTCTTCTCCCAAAGGTTTTTGCTCAAAATCAAATGTAAATGGCTCTGGGCAGACTGGCTCATCAGCTACATCATGCAGTTTAGCAAGGTACGGATGCCCTAACGCTTCTTCAACTGCCCATTATCAAACAAATTGAAATGAAATTTTGCACCAATTTATTCAATATAGAGCTTGGCAAGAGCACTCTTCAGTGAGTATAGTGAAACCATATATGAAATTGTACAATGAGCTTATAAACACGGTCAGTCTCTTCATAGTTCCCTCTGTTTCAACTCTCATGGTATATGTGGAAAAGATTGATGCTATAATTAAACTATTTTTGCAAACCGAAGGTCTGGTTCAGCGACTTCTTGTGCATGTTTTTGACTAAGTAGAAATTTATTATTATCCAATGAGTCTGACGCTGCTAAAAGCTGTATTAAAACAACAACAATCTTGTACCTACGAAGTTTGCTACACCTAATACATTTAAAATTCTATATATGTTACATTTTTAACTATTTAAGTTCCAAGAGCCCAGAAAGTGCCCTAAAAAAGGTGAAACTGCCAGAGAAGATGTCATAATCAACAGCTAGCAACAAATCAGTATGGCTTCCTAATAATCTTTCTTCTGAAGAGAAACATTTCTTTTACATTTCTCTTTACATTTCAGACTTAATGTTAGTAGCACTCATATCACATCTTGGCAAATATAATTTTACTCCTAATCCCATTACTTGTTGCTTCTCTTCATTAAACCAATATGGGGCTAACTGGTCTTTATCTGAATTTATAAGAGAATACAAGGAAGTTCACCAAGTCAGTTGAAGTAGGTGAGAGTCCAGTTCACATTGTTTTTTATTTCTTCTTTCTAATCTTTTACGAAGGACTCTTTCCCCTCTTTTTTCATATCTTTCTTTCCTTATTGTCATTCCATTAAACAGATTGAAGCCAGGCATAAGTATACATTGCAAGTGTACTTCTACTAAGGTATACTACGTATAATTATGAATAAAAGAATGCCATATGTAGGATAAGATGGTAATATTTCAAGTGCCAATAATTGATATCCCTTAATGAGTGCAAGCTTCTTCAAGGAATATGGGAAATGTCTACATCAGAGGAGTGCATCTAAAAAAGTTGTCATACAAATGAATGCTAAAAGGGCACGAATGCAACATCTATATTGTTCCAGAAGCAACATGAGAAACAAGTGACCAAATTTGTGTAAGCTTTAGATTTCACATTCTAATGCAGCTTCCATGAATGTTCAATACAAGCCTAAATGATGTTTCATCCAGCAGCACAAGAATAAATGACTGACAAGGAATACAAAAATTACCTGTAATTCTTCGTGTAGGGTCAATAGTCAACATTCTGTCGATAAGATCAATGGCTAAAGGATGAACATGGGGGAAAACCCTAGCTAACGGTTGACGTGGATATTGGGGAAGTTGTCGGATATATCTTCTCACATCCTCATTTTTAACTAACCCAAGGTCAGCCTCAGTTGGAGTGCCTAGAAGCTACAGATAAGAACACAGATAAGCATACATCCAGTAGAGTTACATTATAGGAGTAAACTAGTAACAGTATCACACATTTTAAATAACTTGAAATATATGATTGTCAAATTATATCAGTTACTTAAGTGAATATCATATGCAATTTTAATATCAGTATGCAGTAGCCTGTATGCCTTTGTTTTATTATCTCACCTCCGTCAATAGGCGCATCTGATGCACATGATCTTTGCCAGGAAACAGAGGTTTTTTATTCATCAGCTCCATAAAGATGCAACCGACAGACCACACGTCTATCGCAGAGGTATAATCTGAGGAGTTCAACAACAATTCAGGAGCCCTATACCATCTTGTGACGACATATTCTGTCAAGAAATCATTTTCCAGAGTCGTTCGTGCTAGTCCAAAATCACATATCTTCAAATCACAGTTTGCATTCAGCAACAGGTTACTTGGTTTCAAATCTCTATGAATGATATTTGCAGAATGTATATACTTTAGTCCACGAAGAATCTGATACAAGAAGTACTGCAAGAGCACAGCGATATATTAATTCCAGCGTTAAAAATCAATTGTGGAGAAGACAATTATGACAGCAGAACCCAAAAAGAAAAGGTGCTCACTTGGCAGTGCTCCTCTGAGAGACTTTGATTAGAGCGGATGATGTGGTGAAGATCAGTATCCATGAGTTCCGTGGCTACGTAGACATCGGTAAACTCCCTACGCAAGGGTGGCGGAATCACATCTCTCAAAGCAGTTACCTGTTTACATGCAAAGATCATAAAGTAAATTCCAATGTCCAAAAATTTTTTTTGTTGGTTGGGGGTGGGGGGGGGGGGGGGGGGAAGGAAATTGGAGGACATCACATAGGCATTAACTTCCTCAAATTAAATTTGGCAAGTAAATTGTTAAAAGGCTTTTAAGATTTTAAAACATGGGTTCCTCTAATTAGAAAGTCATGGTCAACCATTGTCAACTATAACAGAAGGCTCAATTTAAGACCGAATAAATGCTAGCAGTAAAATCTGAACCAAATTTAATAAATTGATGGACATTCTTGTTGCTACAAACTTCCTCAAAAATGGTTCAAAGATCTCAATCAACAATGGAAAAGATAAAACAAGTAATTTAATCATAAGAATTCCAGTCAGGGAAACATAGCAATAGACAACATGATTGACGCCACTCAAACGTCATATCTGAATTCGCTTTGAAAAGAGTAACTCACATTTTCGTGATCCAAATGCCGAAGAAGCTTAATCTCACGGAGCGTGCGCTTAGCGTCCATGATATTGTCAAAAGCGTTTGCTATCTTCTTAACAGCCACCATCTCGTTAGTCTCCTTATTCAACAGCGAGCTTCAGCATCACATGAACACAAACAACTAACTATTCAGGTAACTATTAACACTGCCTAACAATTTAACCATTATTAGATCCAAATTACGAAAAGTCAACATATAATATAGTATAAAATAATATTCATTGGTGAGGGGAAAATGCGATAAATGAAGGAGTACCAGACGATTCCATAGGCGCCGCGACCTATAGGCATAAGCGGAGGCCTGTACTTCGCTGTAACTTCGAAGAGGTTTCCGAATATATTATACTGAATAAACTGCCCTCCGTGGGTCGGAACAGCCGGAAAATCGGAGACTGTGTTCGGATCCACCATTATCACCGTTACTCACGCCCTATTGTACAAGTAGCTGTCTATCTCTGTGTCTCTGGTTCTGTTTTCTCTCTCAAAATCTTTCAAGCACCAGTTCCTCTCTCACTCTCTAGAAAGTGTAGAAGAAGGAAGAAGACGATGGTGTGTTGAACGAGGAGTAGAAGGCTTTAAATATGATGAGAGGACAGTCGTAGTATGGGGGTGTGTTTGGTCTTGCAGTTGAGTTCGAAGAAGACGCAACGAAGACGACGCGAAAACGCGCGAGAAGGAAAACCAGGAACGTGTTCGGAAGGGAACGGAATCCAAAGGCTCAGATTGTAGCCGCCTCTCATCAAGGCTCCATATTTGTTCAATTATTTCAACTGCCATTATATTGTTTCTTGGGAGGCTTTAGACTTGTAGTAGCCATCTCGTTTTACTTGAAAAATAAATAAATAAATAAACCAAGTCAAAGCCGTTTGCGTTCCACAATTTTGGATACTATTTTGGTTAATTGATCATAATATCTTCAACGGTAATTATCTATGATCAATTGTAGTTAGCTATATTTGATTTACTGTCTTTAAATTAGTACTTTACAGATAATAGGTATAACCTATGAAATAATGTATATTAGATCAAGTAAAGAAGATATTTATTGCTGTTATGTCTTTTCATTGAAATTTTGATTGATTTGTGTAACGATAAATATCTTTATATAAATTTGAGAACAACAAATTTATATCAGTATGGCTCTTGTCTCTTTTATGTCAGACTAAACTAAGAAATAAAATAATATTTTAAAAGAATGTAAATATATGTATATGAGGGACTACAAAGTTATTTAACTTTTTCAATTTTTTATTTGTAACATAAAAATGTATAAAATTTAATTTTATTTAAAGAAATTGGCATCCATGTTAAGCAACTAATACATAATAATTTCCTTGTTAGTAATACATAAAAGTCCAAAGTTTAGAATTTTGGAGAGATGAGGAAACTTTTTACTGGTTCACTAAAAGTCTAAATCGTCCTTGCTGCTGACATTATAGAGGCATAGTAAGACGTGACAGAGTCAAGTAAGCCTCTTCTTTTTTTTACTGATTCACACGCCGCAGTGCAACGTCGGCACTTGCCTACGTAAGTGCTTATGTGAAGAGAAAATTTGTACCAGTCAAATTGCTTCAAATAATGGAGCATCAAAAAAAAAAAATTGCAAGTCGTTGCTGGCCACGAACAGAATCGCCGAGTGCCTCAGACGTCAGACGGTAAGTTCACGTGTCACTCTCATTTTTAGCTGGAAAGCATGTGAGGAACGTTAGGAAATAGGACTTTTGTCAAGGTCAACTTTTTAAAAGTCCAAATTAAGGGGATCGTTCAACGTGCAAGTGTCAAACGGCAATACCACATAAAATTTAATCTTGTCAAGAAATCAAATTTCCTTGCCATTGAATTTTTCAACAGTAATACGATGGCCAAAATCTGACCGCGAGGACAGCGCAATAGCTTGAAGAATTGAGAGCAGTTAATGACAGACGTAACCATAACAGATCAAATGTAACTGCTAAAAATGTTATTTAACAAAGGATAAACCCCAAAGAAAGCTACCAAGCTTCCATTCATCATGTCCAGCAAAATACATCCAAGAACTATCCAAGATTGAGCAACCATATTTGTCTTATAACCACGTTTGTAGAAAATAAAAAGAAGGGTTGAAGGACACATGCGAATGACAACACTCTTGTCGCTTTGCTTAGGCATCGGCAAACCAGCAAAAACTTCTTTTGTCTCATTCCTTAGGCTTCAGCAAACCTGCAACGTACGTAACGTTTCAGGTTCATCGTCAGTTTGCAATGAATACAAGAAGTCGAAGCAGCTTCTAATCAATCTTACGCGACTTACCCAAGTTCGGAGAGCTTCAGATGAGCCTCAGTGTAATCAGCAAAGAAAGCATCTTGATCCTGATAATAGATACATATCAGTAGGCAAGAGTAACTTGATAGGAATATCATCTTCATTATCCGTATCTGTCAAAATCAAATCATCGTCATGCAGAAAAGATAATGATAAGACATACATTAGCATATTTCTCAACAAGAGGGCGGAATACAGGGTCATCCAGAAGTGCCTTATCAGTTGGCAGTTGCAGGAGGCCATCAGTTTCACCCTTCAAGAGTTCCCTACAAGGCAAGGAAATCATAATAAATTAATACACAGATGATCGACCTCCTCGTAACGGTAGAAAACCAACTCACGTGAAGTATGAGTTGTCAAAAACGAGAGGATTCTTGGTCCATGCACCCTCAAATCCTGAACGCTCCTTGTGGCACCTTCCCTGCAAAAATAATTGGCAGATAAAAGAATAAGCATGGTGAAAAACGGATAAGGAAATTTCCATGGGTTAAGGATCCATATAAAATATACAACTTAAACAGTCATACTAGACATAATTTAACGACTACAGTAACAGCAAGTTTAGAGCGTAAACATACAAGGGTGTGACCACCAGAGAGAGCAACAATATCCTGATCGCTAAGCCCCATTTGAGTCGCGAATACTTGCCTCAAATGGTCACAACCTGCAAAATTAACGTACAATGATTAACCCGCCATTTATCAAGTAGTGCCTTTCTCAACCGTTCTCCGGTCCAGAGCACAAACCCTTTGTTGCATCGGGCAAGCGGCCCTCCGGAGGCACTTCTTGCTTGTCCTATTAAGAGAAAACATGTTTTAGCCTCCAAAATAAAGCATAATTGCAGAAAACGGAAAGGAAATTATGGTACACTTATGCGAGGTAAACAAACACTAATCTAAGCAATTACGTGCAATGATTAATGGAATTGTGTACATGTAGACCTAACCATAATTTAAATAATCAAGGTTTAAGCCTGAAAAAATAAATCCCAAATAAACATGTTTGACTAAAAAAGTGGAAAACTTGAACTTATTTTAATGAATAAAAAAGCTTGATAAGTCCGTAATGAAAAATATAAATATAAACCTAAATAAAAGATAATCCAAATTCAAGCTCCATTTCAGTTCAGCGGCATATAAAGAGCTTAGTATGAAAGTTAGACAAGTACAACGCTCGGCCATATGATTGTGATTATGCATGGAAATTGCCCCTGAAAAATGAATGTGTACATCTGTAAGCGGACAAAAGTCACGGACTAAAAAGGCGTTGGCCGTACCCAAGATTATCTGGGTAATTTGTAAAGAGATTTTACAGAGACGTCTTTACAATTCGTAACAGAAGAGTTTGTTATATTACAAAAAAAAAATTCAAAATAAACAATTTAGAATAGCGAACCAATTTAACGAAGCCCCTGAGCCCGGCGACCCCATCTTAACGCCAAGAGAAGCAAGTCAATATGAAATTGAGTTATTTAACATAACCAATGCTCACACTATCCTATACAATTATCAGGATACAACGAAGACTGAGAGGAGCAACCAAAACTTGCCATACCTCTCTGCCAGGGTGGAACGGAATTTTAGGCCCACCAGTGACCTCAACGGCAACAACCCCAGCCAACTATGTCACGATCACAAATATGCAAGTGTTAATAAACAGAAAAAGACAAAAGTAATGAGATCTATGGAGTACATTTAGCAGTAATGCGTGGGAGGGGGGCATTGAACAGGAATTTCTTACCTGGTAGAAATCAGCGTAAGTCAAATTGGGGAACTCCTTCTTTATGTCCTCCAACAGGTTAACAGCTATATCAAGTCCATTGTTAGCGCCGTGTTTACATTCCTGTTCAAGCTTCATGGTTCCGAAGGGACCACCGGTCTTCGTCTTCACGTCAAAGGTCCCAGCAGAGTGCCATCTACAGGGAAAGAAATACCCATAAACAAAACGCTATGGCAAATCTAGCGATACAGATGATCCGGCACATGAGTAAAGTTTCATATACAAGAGCCGATACATACGCCAAACGAAGCATGAGCGGAGCACATTGCTTATCTTTGATCAGAGCACAGAGCTTACTCTTGGCCTCCTCTACGGCCTTTTGGTAATCGGGACTCACAGTTGGGTAAGACTTGCCCATGGCTGAGATTCTGCAGAAACCCAAACCAGAAATCAGTCACATGATTCATATTTTCTTCATCCATAAAGGGAGCGAAATCCGGATCTAATAACTGATGATCAAACAGTAGTTAACAGTTGAAAATATTGTGTACAATTTGAAGACGACAAAACGAGCTCAACGAAACAAAATTTCACAGACTTTGAGGGCAATGGTGAGAGGCGAACAGACCTTTAAAGCTAATAGAGATTTTGAGTAGAGGAAAATGGCAGAAACAACCCAAATGCGCAAGTGGCACGAGCAGAGCACAAGCCAAGAGTGAGGTCGTGAGAGGAATATATAGGGACTGAGAAGCACAGAAAGGTCTAGTCGTTCAATATGAGCCGTTAGATATTTCGAGATCTTGTAGTCATCACTGATTCCAAAGATGAACGGCTAGGATGGATCTGGACATGTAAATGCACGGTGTGGCTGGGGTAGGTGAGGCACTTAATATCCTCCAGCGACAGATGGGATCACGAGAAAGTGAATGGTAACATAATCGTCTCTGGATGGAATGGTCAAAGGCTATCGGCGGAAACGAAATAGGATATCGTGGCGTTAGCTGTTAGGGCCATTAGAAAAATTAGTTGGCCCAATTGATGACATTTCCGGAAATGACAAAACTAGCCTTGTTGAATAGAAAAGTACGGAAATGCTATAATTATTTAGTGTGATGCGTTCAAGGATCGCGACCAATTCATGCGTAATATCAACATGGTGGTGATGCCAAAATAGCAAACTAGAATATTTGCTTCATTATTGACATGATTTATGGTTTTCTTTTACCTTCTCGTAATGTAATATTTAGGAAGGGATATGCGCAATAGTTATTGCTTAATTTTTATAGAATTTATTAATTATACACTCAAGAAGGTGAATTAGGTATTATAAAAATTTTACTAAAAAATTCTATTTTATATTTGAAGTAAAATAATCAAACTAAACTTAAAATAATGAATAAGAAGAGTAAGGGAGAATAGTAAATACAAAAGTTTATCATGTTTTGGCTTCTACCTAAGTTTACATTCAGTCTTCAAGTAACCTCTAAGAATTTTTTACTATCTCAGTAAATAAATACAACAACTCAGGAGAACTCTCTTTAATCCTAAGTTCTCACAGCTTGATTCTTTTAAGGAACTTTCTTGAATACTTTCAGGTATATATTCTCCCTCAATCCAAGCTCTCTCTTAATCTGACTTCCTTGAGGAACCTCATTGAGTTTCTCTCTCATAAGAAAGAAATAATTACAAATAATAAACTCTCTAAAACAAAGTATATGATACAATGAAACACTAATATGATAGAAAGCTGATAATATGATAGAAACTAATGTTATAATCACTTTTGGATGTTTTTCTTGTTAATTCAGAGCTCATAGGTCGAGTTTATATAAATTGACGTTCAATAAATCTGTTGGGAGTGAGTGGTAAGTCAAGGATTTCAAAATATATCCGTTATAAATCTATTATGACTTGTCTGTCATCGACCAGTCGGCTGTTTCCCATTGACCAGTCGACTGCTACTTCTTTCTCTCTTCAAAATTCAAATTCTAGATCTCGACAGTTGACTGTTGACCCTTGGTGTCATGACCCAAAATCACTGGTCGTGACCGACGCATAGACTAATCTAACCTAGCCTAGCAAGCCTAAAACATTCTTACAAAGTCCATAATATATCAATAAAGCGCATTAAATGTACTTTTAAAATTTAATTCAAAGAAATTTATTAGAGGTTACCTAAAATTTGATAGCACCTCTCCAAAATTCAATATTTTTCAAACTTGTACAACCAGTCATATTTTAATGATAATCACTAAACCAATTTAAAAATCTCTCAAATTATACATTTAATATGGTATAAGAATAGCTTACAACACTTTACAATAATTATAAATCTAAAACAACCCAACATCTAGTAGCCACAACCTTGGAGTCAAACGTATACGATGATTAACCTAAAATGACACATCAAAATGTTTAAGTGACAATAAAGTCTCAACTTACTTTATCACTTACTAATATGTAAAATGTTAAAGAGATATGTGTAAGTCTACCATTGACTTAGTGAATGTATAAATCACAAAGTAAGCGGAGGGGAAACAATAGAGGCCTTAGAGTTTTTAACAAACATTTATTTAAGTAAAGAAATAATTTTTCAATAAAATAAACACAATTTATAAATCTTATAATTTTGTATAAAGTGAATATCAACGAAAGAACCAATATTATCATAATCATATTCTTTTATCGAAAATCTTTTAATAATTTATATAGTATCCCTTTACCAGATACATCTCAATATCTTATACCCGTATCTCTTCATCAAATACATCTTAATAATTTATACTCATATCCCTTCACCGGATACATCTCAATATCTTATATCTGTATCTATATATTTCAATAATTCATACTTGTATCCCTTCACTATATACGTCTTAATAACTTATTTCAACAAGGTGCACCAAGGTCGTTACCCTTGCTAACGGCTACAAAGTTCTCACATGAATTCCCATCCATCATTTAAATTATAAAATTTATTGAATATCAATAAATTCTGTAAATAGGATACATAAATAAATAATTTTATTTAAACATATTTATTACCATAAGGTAATTTAAATAAAAATAATCTTGAATATAAAATAAAATAATGGTTAGGAGAGAAGTGACAACAATATAAAGGGTTTAAAATGGAAAATACAATAATACAACAATCACATAAAACAAACTTAAATAAAGTAAAGGAAGCAATTATAATTAAGAATTTTACCATAACTTTTCTCCTTTCATATAATACTACTTCCTTATATTTTATAACATTTACTTTGCACTTCTCATAGCCTTTCATAATAACAATAATTCATAAAATTTGGTAATATCATTTATCATTGTGTTATTTTTATATCCGTACATATTATATCATATATACGTAGTTGAAAAGTTCAAAAGAATATAAACTTGTTTCCCCATAAAACGTTGAACATGGAATAAGGAAATTGAAAGTTGGACTAGAAAATAAAGACATTCGATAAAATGAAAAGTACTACTTTGTTAATTATACACTCATCGATAGGGATTGAAAGTAAAGATCCCTTATTTCTATAGCACACCCCGAATTAAAGAGGTCTCCGCAAAGCTACCTCTCACAAATATGGATACTCATTCCATGACCTCTCTTTCTAGTTTGAATGAGAAAATTAAGAAATATTCTTGCTAGCTATAGAAAATTTCAAGTTACTATGCAAGTTATTATTTAGCACTGTGAAAACAGTAACCTTACGTTTTTGCTAGAATTTGAACAGTAACCTCATGTTTTCACTGAAATTTGAACAATACCAATATTGAAATTTGCACAATATACACACATTTTGCTGACATTTACTATGCAAGTTATCATTCAATGGTTAAAATTATATTCTTGTCCTTGAAAATATTTTTTTTTACATGTTAGTCTCTAAAATAAGGTAAAATTATTATTTGTACCTTAATTACTATTTGTTCCTTTCATTTTAGTCCAAAAAATTCTATTTTATTCTTATATTGTTATTATTAAAATCCATACATACTTATATATATATATATATATATATATTTGTTTGGGTTATTAAACTTGATCAGTTGGTCACTCACAAAAAGCTTTCAGTTGATGGTTTTAAGGCTAGCATCAAACTGGTGTTTGATCTGGGTGTGGCCAGTCCACTGGTGACTCACAAAGAGCTACCAGTCAATCAAGGACTTAAGCTGATAGCAAACTGAGGGCTTCTCAAAAGGTGACCAGCCAACTGTTGGCTAGTGGCTAGTCGACTATTCAATCATAAAAAGATCATATTCAATTGGGCAAGGTTTGACATTTGGCTGACAATAAAGCTAGTCAACTGCTGGCTTGTGGCCAGTCCACTAAGGACTTATAAAGTTCCCCAAATAAGCTTTTTATTAACCTTTAAGACCTAGAATCAATTCTACATTTATTTTTCATGATTTTTATCAGCTTAATATCACTTGTAAAGGTTCATAAGATATTATAATGCATTGAAAACATCTAAAACCTAAGAAATACATAGAAAAACTTTTCTTCTTATGTTTGTTATCATCAAAACCTTGGTCTTCAACAAATGGGTTAAACAATCTTTTCAATTTTTATGATGACAAACATACAATTGTTAATTCATCGTAAGAAAAAGTTTTTCATGATAGTATGCTTACAAAATCCCTTAGTTATATGAAAGTATGATATGATTACTTTGTTTTTAACTTTCACATCATTTAGTTTCTTTTGGTTTCCCTATTTGTACAAACATGCTTAGTTGATAGATAATATATACTAGTATTAAGCAATCCATCATATTAACTAAAATAACTAGCTTTATTGAAATCAACTAATTAAAAGACCATAAAGTTCAATAAGGAAACAAAGTTCAACAGATAACATTCAATCAAATAACTCATAAACTCCTTATTTCCTCTTCTCCCTATTTTTCTTATTTCTCTCCCCTTTGTCACATAAAAAATGGAGGAAAAAAACTGAAGCTAGGCTTGGAAATCGAAGTGTTGCTTATGATATGCCTTAATGCGCTCAAGTCTAGCATTCATGTCTTCCAAAGTCACCTGAAAGGTCTGCATTTGGAGGCTATAGGAATCCATCTTCAGTTGCATGGTGCGAATCTAGATAAGAAGGATCAGCTCAGGGATTACCACAATCTCAAGATGAGCTAAAGTGTAACGAGTTAGAGCAAAAGTTAAAGGAGATAGAGCTATATGAGTAGAAGACCCTTCTTCCTTTAGGTTTGCAGATGGAAGAGGCAGAGAAGAGCTAGAGGGAGGTATATCAGCTGCATCTGGTTGAGGCCTAGGGCCTTTGGGGGCTTTCCTAACTCATTGTCCTTACGATGTTTTAAAGAAGCCTATTTATTGCATATTGTTCCAATTAATTAGGAGAAGGGACTCTACATCATCCTCAAGAGGGATATGTCATGGTGATGAAGAATGGCTACTATGATAGTCCTATATAGTATATGAGAGGATTTTTTCTTATTATATGTTGTCATCTTCTAAGTAATGAGCCGTGTAAACCTGAAGCTTTCCCCTTCTAGGAAGCACTTCAGTCAAGCTCACCTTAATAGTCAAAATTTCCTAATTAGTTAATCAAGCAATGGGTAATGATATAGTGTAGTAACCTATTTTCTAAGGACAGATCATTAATATTGATATAAGTGTCGAGGTTATCAATGGCAACTTCACTTATCTGATTTAGTGCCTCTAACTTATTGTATCCTAACACAGTTTTAAGAGAGTTTGGATGATTGGTAAAGTAATGGCCGGCAAGAGGAGAAAGGTTAAAGATCTTAACCAAAGTTTCATCACCAAACACAATTCTTATCCCTCTTACTTCAGTGGTAATGAGATAGGTAGTAGGGTTATAAGTAAAGTTGGAATAGAAAGCTCTGATGACTTTGGGACTATAATCCAACTTGAGGCTCAGTAAATTGTCCAACCCATTATTGGAAAATAAATCAAAGAGGTCAAAGCCTTTATTTTGAAACAATTGGAAATAGACATACCAATTGGGAAGAACACCCATTTGTTGAAAGTTCTCTATAAAAGCAATCTCTTGAACACGAGAAGAGATGAGTGGAGGAGGACTGGAGGAAGAGCCAATGGAAGGATTCTTGGTCTTAGCACACTTGGTGGTTAGTCTCTGAGCCATGGATGATGAGAAAGGTCTAAGAACTCAAGAAAGATCAAAGGATTTCGATTGTAAGGGAAGGAGAGCCAAAATCCCCAATTTAAACTGATAAAACCTCTAGATAAAGGAGATCAATTAGTGATTTTGAGTGACTTGGGAACAAAATCACCAAGATTTAGTGAGGATTTAGTCGAAAAATTGAAGAGTAAGAAAGGGAATGAGTAGTCGGCTAGTGAAATTAGTGTTTGATATTAGTTATTATGGTTTCAACTGCTCTTAATAGCGAGTTCTATCATTAAGCAATTGATTGGTTACTCATGACCAGTCAACTATTGCCCTTATTTTTTATAGGGAATTACTTTCTGGCATCAACTAGTCAACTATTCACTTGTAAGCAGTTAATCGTCAACCCCTATTTTACACAAAGTTGCTCTCTAGATCCTCCTAGTCAACTGGTTATCAGGCATCAGTTGACTGCTAGGGTATAAAAGGTACCCAGTCAACTAGCCACTCCATCGCAATTGATTGTTTCCTTACAAAAAGCTTTAAGTCAGCTGCCCTTAGCTTCCCTAAGCTGCTGGTCACTCTTAGATCCTCAACGGTTGACTGGCCACTTCTTAGTAGTCAACTGGTCAGTGTAAAATATGACCAATTGATTGTTTTTGGGCTAGCTTTCTTAATTTCTATAGAGTATTTTACTTAAATGTTTATCTAAGTTTATACATTTATTCAAGTTTCATATCAAGCAAGTAGAAATCATAAGAAATCATCACAAGCATTCTGCAAAATAAATTGAAATAACTCTTATGCTTAAGTTAGTGAATGTTTTCTTTAAGCAGATAGTGAAACAATTTAAATTTTCATTTTTATAGCTCATTTAAATTAATCATTCTAAGTTCACCTCTTATAGAACAAAATCTTTCAGTTGAAAGAGGTTTAGTAAAGATATCAACAAGTTGAAATTCAGTTTTGATAAATTCAAGGCTAATATCTTTCTTTTAGACATGATCTTTAATGAAATGATGTATTATTTTTATATGTTTAGACCTTGAACGCATAATGGGAATCTTGGTAAGGTTAATTGCACTGGTATTGTCGCATTTGATTGGAATCTCTTTAAGATATATATACCATGATCCTCTAATTGTTGTTTCATCTAAAGGATTTGAGCACAACGATTTTTAGTTGTAATATATTCAGCTTTAGTAATGGACAATGCTACATTATTTTATTTCTTACTAAACCAAGAAACAAGAGAATTTCCAAAGAATTGACATGTTCCACTTGTACTTTTTCTGTCAATTTTACAACCAGCAAAATTAACATCTGAATACCTTACCAAAGTATTAATGGATCCTTTTAAATACAACAAACCCATTTGTATTATGCCAGCAATGTATTTAAAATTTATTTATATTGCTAAGTAATGAGATTCTTTAAGATAAGTTTGAAAGCGAGCATAAATGCGTACAAACATAATGTTTGGCCTACTTGTATTAGATATAGAATGAATCCAATCATACCTTTGTATTTTGAGATGTCATAAGGTTGTTCCTTTTCATTGGCATCCATCCTTACTATTGATCTCATTTGGGTGCCTTTTACTTTGACATTTTCAAATCCAAATTTATTAAGTAATTCTTTCACATCTTTGGATTGATTTATGAAAGTTCTATTTGCTTGTTGCTTGATTTGAAGATCTAAGAAGAAAGTAAGCTCCATTATAATAGACATTTCAAATTCCTTCTTCATCATTTTAGCAAATTCTTTGCATAGAGTTTCATTAGTAGCACTAAATATAATATCATTCACATAAATTTGGACAACTAGAATATCATGCCTTTTCTTTTTAACGAATAAAGTTGTATCAACCTTGCCTCTAGAGAAATTATTCTTAATGAGAAATGTACTTAATCTTTCATATCATGTTCTAAGTGTTTGCTTAAGGCTATATAATGCTTTTCTTAATTTGAATACATGATTTGGAAGATTTTGATTATAAAAAATTAGAGGTTGTTCGACATATACTTCTCCCATTATGTATCCATTCAAAAGGGCACTCTTGATATCCATTTGATACAACTTAAAGTCATTTACGCATGCAAAGGCTAGTAGCATACGAATTGCTTCCAATCTAGCTACAAGTGTAAAAGTTTCATCATAATTAATTTCTTCTTCTTAATTATAGCCTTTTGCAACTAGTTTAGCCTTGTTTCTAGTGACAACTTTAAATTTATCAAGCTTATTTTAAAAAATTCATTTAGTGCCAATTATTGGATGATTACTAGGTCTCGAGACAAGTTTTTATACTTGACTTCTTTTAAATTGGTTTAACTCTTCTTACATTGCTAAAACCTAATTTTCATCTTTCAAGGCTTCATTAATTCCATTTGGTTTTATTTGAGATAAAAATTCTTGATGACTACAAATATTTCTAAATGAGCTTCAAGTTGTTCCCATTTTAGAAACATCACCAATTATTTGTTTAGATGGATGATCTTTTTTGTAGTTCCATGCCATTGGTAGCTTATGAGTGATTTCTTCCTCCACTTCTTGATTAGATTCTTCATGCAAGGAAGATTGTTCATTTATCTTGATGGACTCACTTTCATTCTTGATTTCTTAAGTTGCTTGTTTGCCTTTTATTGTTAGATCATCAAACTTAGCTGCAATTTCTTTACAAGATACATTTCTTGGCTTAAGAGGGTCAAACTCATCAAAATTTACATGTATAGACTCTTCTATAGTCATAGTTCTTTTATTGTATACTCTAAAGGATTTGCTAATACTAAAATATTCTAAGAAAATTACT
This sequence comes from Delonix regia, assembly GCA_037074485.1. NCBI lineage: Eukaryota > Viridiplantae > Streptophyta > Magnoliopsida > Fabales > Fabaceae > Delonix > Delonix regia. The sequence continues at coordinate 12,382,862 of CM073455.1, forward strand.
TCATCAGACTTTGCATCAAATTTACCTAAATTATCTTTTCCATTATTAAACACAAAACATTTGCAGCCAAATACATGTAGATGGAAAATATTAGGCTTCCTTCCTTTGTATAATTCATATAAAGCCTTTTTCAAGATAGGTCTTATCATTGCTCTATTTATAACATAACATGCAGTATCTATTACATCAGCCCAAAAATACTTAGAATGATTTCTTTCATTTAACATAGTTCTAGTCATCTTTTCTAAAGTTTTATTCTTCTTTTCTACAACTCCATTTTGTTGAGGAGTTTTAGGTGCAGAGAAATTATGTTTAGATCCATTATCATCACAGAACTTCATAAATATATTATTTTCAAATTCTCTACCATGATCACTTCTTATTCTCACAATGGTCATACCTTGTTCATTTTTAATGAACTTTGCTATATTCATAAAAGATTTAAATGCTTGAACTTTATTAGATAAGAAAAGTGTCTAAGTGAATCTAGAGAACTCATTTACAGTTACTAGTACATAATAATTTTCTCCAAGGCTCATGTTCCTAAATAGTCTAAAAAGATCTACGTGAAATAATTATAGTGGTCTAGTTTTGGAGATAATTCATTTTGCTTCAAAAGAGCTCTTAATTTGTTTTCCCTTCTGACATGCATCACAAAGTTTGTTTTTATCAAATTTCAATTTGGGCAATCCAACAACAAGGTCTTTCTTAGAAAGCTTTCCTAAGAGACTCACACTAACATTAGCAAGTCTTCTATGTCATAATTAGCTATTATCATGGACACTTATCAGATATTTTGAATTACTAGAAGGAACATCATTTAAATTAATAACATATATATTATTAATTATATGTCCTATCAATATTATTTTCTTTTCTTCTATATTTTCAACTTGACAATGTTTTGAATCAAATATTTCTCTATTATTTTTATCACATAATTGACTAATGCTAAGAAGATTGTGATTCAATCCTTCAATAAGAAGCTCATTGTCAATGGAGATGAAGGAGTTCTTACCAACTTTTCCTATACCAATGATTTTTCTTAATCCACTTCCTCCAAATGTGACATTTCCCCCATTATTTGGTTAAAGGGAGATAAATTTTAATTTGTCTCTAGTCATATGTTTAGAGCATCTATTGTCCAAGTATCACTTAACTTTGGTAGCCTTCATACACACCTGTGGAAGCATTAAGTTTTATTTTTAAGTACCCAATTCTTGTTAGGTCTTTGAATGTTAGTTGTTCCCTTGAGAACCCATACTTTCCTTCCTTCTAGAATTTTATTCTTTTTATAAGAACAAGTATATGATCAATGTCTCTTTTTACCATAGTATAAATATGTAATTAATGGAGTACTAGTCATAACTACTGGATTAAAGAAATTTTATAATATTTTTGTCTTTTATTATGATTATACCCAAGACTTGCCTTATCAAAAACATATCTTTATTTTCCAAGCAAAATGTTTAAATCATCTTTCTTTTTGGTAAAATTTACAAGAGTGTTTGTCAAATCTTTCTTTTCATTTTACAGAAGTTCACAATTATAAGCAGCTTTATTTTTTAAAGAAATTTGTTCTTCTCTAAAACATAAGTAGTCATGCTCTAATGTCTTAATTTGTTTTTTTAAATATGCCTTTATCTTGAGTAGTGAGTTATTCTCCTATTTCTCCTTTTTTATATTGTTTTCTAGAGATAAGATTTTCCTTTTTAAAAGTTTCAAGGCTTCATTATCTTAATAAATTCATCATACAAATGATTAAATGCATCTTGTAGCTTTTCATAGGAAGGGAGAGATCTCACTTCATCTTCTTTAGGCATTAGGCAGAGGTTGGCTTTTTCATTTTCTTCATCATTTGAATCATCATCACTTTCTCCCCAAGTAGCTAATAAGTATGCCTTCTTTTTTTTTCCTTTCCTTTTGTTTGTACTATCTTGCTTTCTTAAAAATTAAGAACATTCCCATTTGATGTGTCTTGGCTTTTTGCATTCATAACAAATAAGAAATTCTTTAGCTTGTTAACTCCTTTTAGTTGGTATCCATCTATTGATTCTTCTGCTATTGAAGAATCTTCCAAATTTCTTAATGAAGAGACTAAGAGTTTCTTCATTAATCTTGTCCTAAGAGTCATGATTACATTCTTCATCATCTGGATACATTGATGATGATGCTTTAAGAGGAAGACCATTCTTCATTTTGTCTTGTTCTTCAGTGAGTTGTTTTAGTCTTGGTTCATGCTCTTCAAGGTTTTCAAAGAGAGCAACAACTGATTTTATTGATAGCCCTTTTGCTTCTTCAATAGCTATCACTTTGGGTTGCTATTCCATGGGAAGTGCCTTTATGATCTTGTAGGCTTGATCAGTTTGTGAATATGTTTTTCTTAAAGCTGCCAAATGATTCAGATTATGAGTAAAACGAATTTGCATTTCTTTAATTATTTCTCCAAGATTCATTTTGAATAACTCATACTGATGCGTGAGATTATGAATCCTAGATTCCTTTACACTTGAAGTTTCTTCATGGGCTATTTCTAAAGTCTCCCATATCTCTTTGGCACTCTGATAATTTGAAACTCTAAAATATTCTTCCTGACTCAGTGCACTAGTAAGAATAAGCTTAGCTTTATTATTTAATAAAATTTTTCTTCTTTCTGTTTCATTCCATTCACTTTTGGATTTGATGGAGGTCTTGCCTTATTCAACTTTCATAGGCACATATGAACTTTCCTCAATCACATCTCAAATGTTAATGTCAATAACCTTAAAGAAAATTTTCATCCTTAGTTTTCAGTATGTGAAATTTTCACCATTAAAACCATGAGATTTTCTAATAGATAGCCCTTCAGGCAAAACATTATCACAAAGTCCAGACATATATATTCTTGAGACTATTAAGTCCTTAATCAAGAGCCTAAGTTCTGATACCACTTGTTGAGCGAAGCTAGCACCCAAAAGGGGGTGAATTGAGTGTTATAAAAATTTTACAAAAAAACTCCTTTTTAAATCTAAAGTAAAACAATCAAAACTAAACTTGAAATAATGAATACATAATGTAAGAAGAGTAAGGGAGAAGAATAGACACAAAAGTTTATCCTGGTTCGTCTTCTACTCAAGCCTATGTCCAGAACTAAGCAACCTTTTAGGATTTTCCACTATTTCAATAAATAAATGCAATAACCCAGGAGAACTCTCCTTAATCCCAAGCTCTCATAGATTAACTCATTCAAGAAACATCTTTTAATACTTTTAAGGATATACTCCCTTTCAACCTAATCTCTCTCTTAGCTTGACTCCCTCAATAAACCTTCTTGAGCTTCTTTCTCACAAGAAAGAAAGAATTACAGATAATAAACTATCTGAAATAGAGTATATGATACAATGAAACACTAATATGATATAGAGCTTATAAGATGATAAAAACTAATGATATAATCACTTATCCTTACTAACGATATAATCACTCATCCTTCTTTTCCTCTCAAAAATTCAAATTCTAGACCACGACAGTCGATTGCTCACCCTTGGCTAGTTGACTGGTCACTCACAGAGAGCTCTAAGTCAATGGTCTTAAGGTTGGCATCAAACTAATGTTTGAACAGGGTATGGCTAATCAACTGGTGACTCATAAAGAGCTTCCAGTTGATCAAGGACTCAAGCTGGTAATAGACTAAGGACTTTTCAGAAGGTGATCAGTTGACTGTTCATTCACATAGAACTCCCATTCGACAAGGCAAAGCCCGACAGCTGGTAAGCAAAAGGGCTAGTCAACTACTGGCTTATGGCCAGTCAAATGGGGACTTCCAAAATTTCCTAAATCAGGTTTTTCTCAACATTTAAGACTTAGAATTAATTTTACATTATTTCACTTACAAAGGTTCCAAAGATATGATAATACATTGAAAACATCTAAAACCTAAGTAATATATAAAAAACTTTTCTTCTTATGTTTGTTATCATCAAAACCTTGGTTTTCAACAAACTGGCTCAACATATATGTGTGTGTGTGTGTGTGCAAGTGGTTTTTTTTTCGTTCATACAAAAAGTTACCTTCAAATGAATTTCCCAAATCCTCTTCCGCTTTTGTTAAGAAATCTCATTAACTTATACTTAAGAAGATATTTTATTTAAGTGTGTTAGGAAAATAAGTTTAATATGAAAATGAAACAATTCAAAAAATTTTGAAAATTAAACCAGATTAAAAAAGAAAAAAAAGGAAGCACATGTGAGATGCATGCTTGACATAAGCTCAAAATAAGGCTATTTATGTAATTTGACTTTTAAAACGAGCTTAAACTTTTCAAAAAATATTAATTAGTGTTGACACAACATATTCTACCCAAGAAGAATCCATTTGAGGCAACATTAATGTTACCATATGAGGCATACCATACCCCATTCCACCTATTTGTTTGCCTATTCTGATTAGTCCACGAAAGAAGGTATACCTATTACCCATCTAGTTGCGTATTTTTTGTCTCCACATTTTAGTGAGAAAAAGTGAAAGCACATAAAGTTCGATATCATTGAGCGAGTTCAAAAATAAGATTATTCCAGGTCAACAGTTAGCTAGATGACAAGTATAACTATCTTATTATAAATTTGAGATTAAACACATCAAAAGAGCCGGAACTAAAGACCACATTACGACTTACAACTCTATAATTAGAAAACACATGATAAAAATAAATCTATATAATTGATTCCAAGTAGTCTATAATTGAAACTTTACTGATTGTATTTGATGGTGTTTTAGATAAGTATTAACAAGAATAATAAAGGGAATGGAGGATGGTGATTAGTTGTTGATAATTGTATATATTTTTATTATAATAATTAGATAGCTAAAGGAAACATGTATCCACGTATCATTGTGGTGGATATTTAATTCAATAAGAACATATGAAAAGTTTTTTTGAAAAATGTTAACATTAAAAATATTAAAGACGTCAATAAATATATATAAATATTAATAGTGAATGTTTAGCTCAAAAGACACTTTCAATACAAAGAATCACTATTTTATGTTCTCTCCATTGATTATATATATACAAAGCCTGTTGTGTCATATAATGTAACAATAAATAAGCGAAATTATTTGACAATTACAAAAATTTGAGTGAGAAATTTAGGAGCCTTTCAAGTAAATTGAAGAATTTATAACATTTCGTTGTATTCTATAAAAACTTTTAACAACTTTGTATTTGAGTGAATAGTTCTTTTTGGAATAGAGTCTTGAATTCTACCACCAAAGTTTTTGTTGACATTTTTTCTCGAATATCTCGACTAAAATTCCAAACACGCTCTTTGAAGTTTGTGTTCATATACCTTATCAATCATCTCAACTCAAATTCTTCAATTAGTTGTATGAAAGCAAATAGTTCAATTGATTGTTGTTTGCATCATTTGGCAGAGTCTCTATTTATATATAATCAATGGAATCACTAAAGAGTTATGATTAACTGTCTGAATATCCAATGATACATAAATGTATATATATTTACTGGTATATTTAATGTCTTTAATGTTAGATATTTTTTATGTAAGAAATATTTCATATATTTTTATTTATTCAGATATTTTTAAGAAAAAAATATTTTTTTTATATTTTAGATTACGTTATATGACTTATTGATCCAAGTAAATAATTATTTTAGTTTAAAAAAATTCCTCCAAACAAAATTCTTTAAATTGTTGTATTATAATGCTATCTGATTGTACTTTTCCTTTGGAACATCACTATTCTCATTCTTATGGAATTCATGTTCTAATATATCAATTAGATTTAATCACAATTTAAAAAAGTCTATTTAATTCAAAAAAATAAAGCTTGAATTCATGTTTTAATTTAAAAAATTTGATTTGTAAAATTGATCAAACTCAACTTTTTTAAAAGTTTAACCTAACCTAAAAAACTCGAATATATTTTAATAAATAAAAAATAATTATTTAAACAAATTAGTATAATGTGACATTTTAATAAAAAATTAAAAATGAATACTTCTTAGTTAAAAGATTTCTGTTAATACAATAACTTATTTGCATCTGTAACTTCTTTATATATAATTTTATATATAATAATAGTAATTATTTATATTATTTATCTCAAATTTTAAATAATAAATTAATTGATCATTTATTACAAAGTCAAATTGGCCCGAATTCAATTTAAAAAATATAGATAAAACTCAATTAAAATACAAGCTTGATTTTTTAATCTAAATTCAAACTTAATTTTTAAATATTTAGTCTAATGATAAAGTCTAATAGCAATAATACACTCTTGTCAATTTTTTTAGTGAAGAACTTTTAGACGTTACAAAACTATTCTCTTTTTTAATCAAAATTTATCTATAATTAGACATGCAAATTATACGATAAGGAGTATAGTATATGAGTGTCCATGCATATCGCAGTTCAAATACTAATGTAATGAACAGTTAACTAATTGTATAAATAAATAATTTAAATTATGAAAATACTGATTTAAGTATAAATGAAACTATCGACATACTTATTAGACCTTCAAGTGATGACGACACTGTAATTTTTTTTTTAAATGAGTATTTTCTGCAATTTAAATATTAGATTTGTCCATATTTGTGAGGAATATTTTTCAGGCTATGGAAGACAATACACATCCAAAGACTTACTCCCAATTTTATTAATAAAAAAAGCATATAAAACCACTGAAATAATTAAAATAATAATGCTTGAACACGTCAATCGTTCTAGATTATCTAAAGCGTCGTTTCGTTAAGATAATACTCTAGTAAAAAAAATATATTAATGAGAGCTTATTTTGAATAGGTAGCGTATCTAGTTTCTTTTTGAAAGAAATGTGAAAGCTGAGTTTAAAATTTAATAAATAATAAAGAATTATTAACTAGAATTGAACCAATGCTCTTTGTGATAAGCTAGCAACTTGATTTGGCGAATTTAGTCTATGCTTTATTTCGAGGAAGACCAACCCTAATTTAGAATGAAGAAAAGAAATATAATACAAATTTGTGAGAAGAAAAACAACCAATATAAGGTACATTGTAAAAATGTGATTTTGAATAAGTTTAAGAATAAAATATACTTTTAATCATTCACTTATTATAAAATTGTTATTTTATTTTTTAACTCATTAAAATATTTAAAATAATCATTCACTCATTGAAAAATATCACATTTAGTCCCTCATTTAAAAAAAAAAATTTAGTCATTTAAATTTAGAGTTTAGAGTTTGATAAATGGATTAAATTTAATAATTTTTTAAAAAGTATAGTGTGATATTTTTCAATTAGCAATAAGTTATTTTGGATATTTCGGTAAGTAAGAGATCAAAAAAAAATTTTTTATATAAACTTAATTTTACTAAATAGTACATTTGTATAACCGTTATTTTTATTTGAGAATGATCACAAACGTAAATGTTCTATCTATGTGATTTGTTCAACATAAAATTAGTTTCTTTCAGTTCTAGGAGAATTTGGAGGATGAACATGGTTTAAAAGGATCATTTGATGCTAAATTAAGTAAGGAATATGATTGTTACAAGAGAATAATATAATTTTAGCTATTCTTTTTTTACTCAAGATCACTTTAAACTTTCAAAAATAAAAAGTATCAATATAATCATTCAAATATAACATGTTTCAAGAAATAATGGTCCATCAAAAATCAAAATGATCCGTATCAACTTTATTTACTTTTTCATAACATTGTTTATTTTTTAATAATTAAACTAATTTAAAAAACCCAAAGAATAATTGATTAAAACTACATTTTATTGTTTCATAAACCCATTTTTTGGTGTATAAATAAACTTCTTTTATAGGTGAAACTAAACATACTCATATAATCATTGATGTAGTGTGAAATTAATATGTTTTTTGTTTTTTTTTTATCTTTTTGGATCAGCAGTAGTTCGGCTTCTGAGTTGCACCAAAATTTTTGTTAGCCCAAGTCTTGATTTTGAAATTGGGCCGAGATAAGAACTAGCAGCTTTCTCATGTTGGTAAGTCGTTCTGTGCCATCCAACCTTAAATTATCAAATCACATTTAAAAAATAAAAAATTGATGACCCCAAATTGAATCGAAGTCAAATTATCTTTCAAATATCTTGTTTAATTTATATATAACTTTCGTTACGGTTTTATTTAGCAGTTTGTGTGGAGGGGAAAGAGTTTTGATATGCAAGTCTACGCTTATCAATTTTTCTTTAAAAATTCGGATATAATTTAGAAGATCGCAGATGTTGAAGTGACCTTTATTATTTTTTTTCCCTTTCCTATGTTCAATAATTATAACCTATTTGAATATATAAATCTTGTGGTGAGTGAGTTGACATTTTTGGGTATAGGCGCATGGAGAATTAAAAAAGAAGTTATATGTCAAGTTTTTTTAATTAATTAATGATATATAAATAATTTTTTAAAAAGTATGAGTTAACTGTATTAATAAAAAAAATGAGTAAAATGTAAAAATTATTTAAATATTATTAAATAATTGAAAATTTTAATATAAATATATAAAAGATAGGATAAATTTTCTCCTGAAAATTATTGGTTAGTTCAAGTGAAGTGTCGTTCATTTATAAGGTGTCTGGTTGTTTTAGAATTGCCAATTATTGAGCCATGTGACATCGTCGGAGCATCAAAAGTAAATTCAACCTTGTATTGATGAAATAATTTTTGCCGACTGACATTTCAATCATGTAGAGTCAATCTCCCGTGGCATGTAATCTTCATAAAATTTTTTAAGATCAATGGGAGGCCAATGGTTATCAATTTTACGAGTTAATTATTAAAATTGATGAGCTTATAATTATACTTAAAGAAAATAAATTAATTTAATATAGATTTAGATTTAATACATCTTAAAATAAACTCGTGAGTTAATTTATCAAATTTGTTGAATTTATAATTTTTTTTATTAAAAAATGTGTTGATTAGCTAATAATTAAGGATAAAAGTATTTAATTGAGGATCAAATAATTTATAAACAAATTTTTTTAAAAATTATTATAATTTACTTTATTACAAATTTAAATATACAAAAAGATAATAAAATCACATTAAATATATATTTATTAAAATAAAAATTATTTAGTTAATTATATTGAATAATTATTTATGTATGTCTATATTTAAATATATATATATTAAATATTATAAATTATAAAATATGAATAATTTTTATTTAATGTATAATTTAAATTACATTTGAATCATTTTAAATATATATATTATATTTTAATTATATAATTATATATTTTAATAATTATTTATTAATTAATATAAATTCTTACGAATTTATTTAGAAACATGAATTTAACAACCATATACTCAATATTGCGAGAGGGTTAAGGAACTTACGGCGAATATAGGTGAGTAAGAGATAATTTGGAGAAAGTTATTTTGAAGAAATAGTTATAAAAGTATGAATGATAAACAGTTACTTTGGCAGCTTGTGAAACTGTGATTGAACGTTTACAAGCCTTTCAGTGAGTGTTGAGAAATGCACATCATGCAACGTAAGGAAGGCTGACTGTCGGCGTTATATATATATATATATGGAAGGTTCCTGAAAAGCTTCATGTCTGAAGTTGATCATGTGCCTAAATATTTGAGCCTAGAAATTAAGCAAGGGCATCGGTTAGACCCAATGCATGATTTCGTTGATTATGTGCCTAGCCCAGTAGTTAAGCAATGGAATAGATTAGACCCAATATATGATTTCACTAATTCTAAGTTAATGAGTAAATTTAAAGAGGCTTATATGTCTTGTGTACTCAAATCATGGATTTGGGTAAACAAATATTGGGTCGAATTAGATTTAATCCCAACTTATTGTTAAGGCCCACGAATGAGGATTTGATCAGTACAAAAAATGAGGTAAATTTTGCCCTCATAAATTTACTAATAATTTAAAAAATCTAATTATAGTACAAGCAAACAAAATTATTAAATAGTTATGATCTATAATAATAAAATAGGACCATACGTGTATATATATATATATATATATAAGTTACTATATCATATTTATAAACTTTATAATAAATAAAGACTTGTCTTTGTAAATAATGCAAGACTTACATAAGAAACACCTATTAAACCCTTAATTCGTAAGTGGGGGGAGGGGGGGTTAACTTACATATATATTGCACTTAGAAAAATACTCTAAATTTTAGTAACATCTATATGTTCTTAAGATAAGAATTTTCACTAATTGACAATTTCATTGTCTTTTAAGTCCAAAAATATGATTACACAAATATTTCAAAATTATGACCTCATAGTTTGTTATTTTTTCACTTTCACCCCTAATAATGGAATTATTTCTAATGTAGATATCAAAGCTTTCATCTTATAAACAACGTTAAAACACATATTCCAATGTTTTTATTTATATACAACTCTAAAAATTAAATTTGCCTAAATAGATAAATTAATCCATTCCACATAGCTATTGAATTATTTAATATCATCAAATGACTTAAAAATTATTCACATTATAAGGAAAGTAATTATTCAATATAGTCATTTTCATTGAATTTTTCTTCATCAAGCTTCATCTTACGACAATAAAATTTAAGATAACTTGAGAAAAATTTTCAAAATAAATTACCACTCAACAAAAACTACCAACAAATTTTATTCATTTTCTTGAGGTCCAATGATGCCAGAGAAACAAAAAATATCCACATTCCAGCACTTTAAACAATATAACTCTGTACCATGAAAAAATGATTTCTAATTAAGCAATCCAAGCATCAAATTAACACATGACAATTATTAGATACTTACCTAAAATCAAAACCCTCCAAATAAATTTCACAAAATTCCTCCAACTTAAGCCCCAATTTCAAATTCCAAATTTCAATCATTGTTCACATGCATGAGAGCTTTTGATTTCTAAAGCAAAATCATGAAATAGAATGCTAAATTTGAGGGTGAAATGAACGAAATACATGGATTAAATAAAGCCCCAAACAAATTTGCAAGAAACTCATCGAAATCATATAAATTTCAAAATTTTTCATCACTATTCATGTTTTTTACGTTGAAAATGGGGATTTTCAGATTCTGAAGTGAAAACATGAAATTAACACACTGCAAATGGGAAAGAATTGATCAAAATACCTATCACAACAAAAGCCCCAACAAAAATTTGTGTAAAACTCACAAAATGAAGACAAAGTATTAATGATTTCAAGCCTTAACACTAACATCGTGAGACTGGGATTTGAATTAAAGATCATTTGGAAGTGACATTGCAACTTTAACCAGCTAAGCTAGCTTGATATTTATGTTTGATTATTACTTGATTAATATTTAAGCCGAATCCTTTTTCCATTTATCCTTGACTTAAATTTAAATTTTATTCTAGTCCTAAATGTATTCTCTTCCTTCTCCCTTTCCTGAAAACTATTTAGAATGTTGTGTTTCAAGTGTTACACTTTTAGCCTAGCCTGAGGTATACACCAAGGCACTAAAATGTGGCTCAGCCCTAAGACCTAACACAAAATTTATATATTTTTAAAACAAATTTAAATTTAGAATCTTCTTAGAAAAAAGAAGAAATTTTGGTTTATATATAATAAATAAGATATTCTATATTAATAAAAATTATCTATATTTAACATAAATGGAAAAAGTAACTATTTTTTTTAGAAATAACATTAATTTTATTAGAAAACCAAAAAATAAATAAAAAAAAAGCAATGTGTGTCTTTATGTGTGTGTGTATAAATGTGTGTGTATATATATATATATATATATATTGGATCGGGTCCTAAGTATTGGCTTGAAACTAAGTTTCATATATTAACCTTGGTCTTGGTTTGAAGGTGTACATGACCCGACCCCAACCTTGGGTCGAGCTGATCGAGTCAAGGCATTATCATGAACAACCCTAATCATGAGTATGTGAAGAGAGTAGGAGAAGAATGTAAGCCCAAAATACATGTTGAATCAATTGATAAGTTCAAAAGACATAGATTTGATGAGAAAAAATGATAAGATACGAGTCAAAATTTAAGATAAGTATTTGGTCAATAAAAAATTAATAGGTACCCACTCAATTGAGCAGTTTGGGTGAAGAGGAATGGCTAGGTGTGTGTTCAAATTGAAGATAGCTATTCAATCATGAGAAAATGAGTTAGACTATGGTAAAAGATATTATAAAGAGGGAGGTTTGTCTATATGAAATGTGATAGACTCACACTTGAAAGAGATTGCCGGGGTTAAGTATAATTATGTGTAAAGTCTCACATTAAATAGAATTGAACTAGAAGAGATAGATATATTACCAAAAAATAAAATAACATCTATAAACTTAATAACTAAAGATTTTGGGTCAACGTGTAAAGTCATATTTACATGTATATTCCCTCTTTTAAGTCTAATAAAAAAAAGCCTGCTAAAAAATAATTTCCCGGTTGTAAGCTCCTAGGAGCCGTTGACCTAACAAAGGATTCAATCATCAATCTTTTTTGGCAGGAATTTTCTCTTACGCTTTCCATTAACATTATAATCTCAACAAAATTTAAGATGCAATTCGAGTTCTATCTTATCTACTGTACACAGTTTAAAATAATTTTAAGTTTAATTTGTATATGGTACTATGGAACCCAAGATTATAGTAAATTTATGTTATTAAATTATGTATATATATATGATCAGAACCTCCATAAAAATTTCTCTATAAATTCATATATTGGATGATGCGGTTGTTGCTTTGATAGAGTCATATGGTTTAAATGATATATGTTTCGATGGACAACTCATTCTCCACTCTTGCACTTACTCATTTTTTTGGCAAAAATGTAAAGAAAAGAATTTTTCAGGCTTACTCCATAAAACTTTATGAATACATGAATAGAAATTAACTAAATATAAATAACCAATAAAAATCCATCAGAATGAATATGTTAACAAAAATTATAATTTATCGCACAAGTAATTAGTAAATTGCATTTAAGTTTAGATGAGTGCAAATAACTGTAAAGAAATGTAAAGAATATATTTAAAATAATATCCAAATTACATGATATTTATCATACTTAACATTGGAAAGTAATAAATACTCAACAGTACTTTAATTTTAAATATAAATATATATTAATAATCATAAAGAATAATCATATACGAAACAGAAGATAAGAAAACAATATTAACTTGCCAATTAAAAATTTGAGTAGCATCTCCACTATTATTAAATTTACTATATGCATGTATATAAGGAGTTACAAACAATTAATTCATTTTTCATCAAAGAATTATGGATTAACTCAAATCTTCATACCAAGAGATTTAAGTCGCGAATTGCAGGCCCATTGTTCTCACACATATTTTTAATAAAAAACAATTGAAAATAAAGCAAGCATATATATCTATATTATGATTAAAAATGGAAATAGATTGATATAAACTTATAATCGGATTTCTTGTGGGGATAAATAGCAGTTGGGAATAAACAATTAATTATAATGAATTCTAATTACTGCCCAGCCCAAAAAAGTTGGATTGCAATCTAATTTCAAATAATGCATATCAGAATTGAATAAAAGTGTTTTTTTTTTTTAATTTCAAATAAGGAAGCTAATTTGGTTTGAATGATTTATTTTTACCTATTGTCCCCAACTAGAACTCCTGAGATCACAAAATAAGCTGACGAAAGAGGCTTCTTCAGAAAACCTATCCGTCGGATGAAAAGAATGTCCACGTGTCACAAATCTGAAGAACCACCGATAGAGTAACGAGGATTACGTGTACCGGAGAAAACCCAAATGCTAGAGCCCAATCATCAAGGTCGACAAAACGAAACGGATAGGAATTGGGATTAAAAGGGCAGAAGGGCAGTCTCCGTAATTCAATCAATATCCAAGGCTATTAAGTGGACGTCCATGATACTAAAATGACAGCGACGCGCAGCGAGAGAAGCAGCAGCTAAAAAGCCATCCAAACAAAGCCGAACTCTCTCTTTTAAAGGACTCCTTGTGGTTTTCTCTGCCCCTCTTACCCTTGGTCTCTCTCGCTCTCTTTCTGCATCTTTGTTATCGTGCGCTTCTGAAACAATCTCGTCCTCACAGTTTCGTCTTCTTCTCGATCTCTTAACTGTAAGTCATGTAGTTCCAATCTATGACCCTAATGCCTCAATCGAATTCCTTTCTCCTAGATCCCTAATTTATGTATAGTTTATTTTTGTTGTTGTCATCATCGCAATTTGTTTTTTAAGTTGCAAAGCTATCTCCTCTTGTTTGGGATTTTTTAATTGGTAGTCAGTTTTGCGTTTTGGTTATGTTGTGTGTCAGATTTCGATTTTGATGTTTGTCAACAATTGTGATTAGCCCGTAGATTGACAATTCATTATTTCTCTCTCTTATCTATCTTTTTATTTATCTGATTTAATGTTTCGATAGATCGTTCAGTTGATCTGTTGTGTATCCAGGACTTCTTAATTCAATTGATTTTTGAATATTGTCTATAGACATTTGATAATTAAATGGTGCTATACTGGATACTATTGGGTTATACTTTTTTATAAATTAAGAATTAAAGAGTTTCTTTATGGTTTCAGTTCACTACCCTGTTGCTGTTGAGATTTCTCTGTTGAATTTGGCATATTCTCCAATGCAATTTTTTTCCATTATTGTGTTAATTACAGTATGCATAAAGTGAATGCGTTACACTGTAATGACCTAGGGGACAGTGGGCTGTAATCAACATTTTTGGCCGTGTCACAATTGCTGTTCGTTTCTATTTCAGTGCACATGATTTTCCAAGGGACAAACACGGGGAATCAGTCTAACTTATTGTCAAAATAGGTTTTTTTTTTTTTTTTTTTTGGTAGTTTGATGGCTGAACGCTTTTTCCTTCTCTTATTCCACTAGAACAGTTAGAGAGAATTCAGGCTTGTTTATGTTTTGAACTCTTTCTAATTATATTCTGTGTGATAAACCTTTGATGCTTTTGGATGTGATTGAGAGTGTTTCTATTGCTGTTATAGTGTTTGGCCCAGAACAGAATTCAGTTTATTTATATGTGTGTTCTGTGCAAAATTATCCTCCAGGGCAATCATGAGTGACGAAGGAGAAAGGACTTGTCCTCTTTGTGCAGAAGAGATGGATTTGACTGATCAGCAGTTGAAACCATGCAAATGTGGCTATGAGGTATGATTCTGTTTCTTCGCGGTTGTTAAGGTTGTGCTCTTAAGGTTAATCAATTATTCTTTTTATCAGTTTGGCCTATTTGTTGTTTGTGGTCCATATGTTAGAATTTGGAGCATCCCTTCTCCATATTAATTTACTCTTTAAGGTTTATAATTCATCTCTCCTTGCCCTGCTTATTTTTTAGTCCAATTTTGATAAGTTGATTGGAATTTGGAACCATTTATTTATAATAAGAATCAGAGGTGACAGACGTAGTTCACATTTAGGTTCATTCAATTTAACTGTGGATGTGAATTCTTTGGTGTAATTGATTCTCTGAACTCTTTTTAACATAATCCTCTTTTTAATTTCACCTGTTCTCAATTTCAGATTTGTGTTTGGTGTTGGCATCACATAATTGACATGGCTGAGAAGGATGACACAGAGGGGAGATGCCCTGCATGTCGAACCCCATATGACAAGGAGAAGATTGTTGGGATGGCTGCAAACTGTGAGAGGTTATTCCGTTAACAGTGTTTTTGTGCAGTTAATCTGTAAAACTGTCATTGTTGGCCTTTCGCCCCATTATTTTTTAAATATGTGTGTGTACTTCTATAAAATTTTCTTGTGAGGATTTTATTTTAACAAGTTACCTTAGAAACTTTCAATATAGTTTCTGTTTTTCCATAAACATTGAGATAATACAAAAGGAAGTGATGATAAAAGTTTTTTTTTTTTTTTTTTTAACATTTACTTACTAAAGCACCCAGGACATTTTGTTTGTGTGTTCTTTTGTTGATGATCTTTTCCCTGTAGATTGGTGGCTGAAATTAATTCTGAGAGGAAGATGAAGAATCAGAAAGCAAAATCTAAATCATCTGAAGGGCGGAAGCAACTCAGCAGCGTGCGAGTGATTCAGCGGAATCTTGTCTATATAGTTGGGTTGCCACTTAATCTGGCAGATGAAGATGTATAGCTCTTTCCTACTTCTCCTATGTCATAAGTACTTGACTATTGTCATTTCATTTAGTTTGTTATAGCTATTTTATATTTTTCTTAGAGTAATATATTATTGTTGTCACAATTTCTGCAGATTCTTCAGCGGAGAGAGTATTTTGGCCAGTATGGGAAGGTCTTAAAAGTGTCAATGTCCCGGACAGCGGCTGGTGTCATTCAACAGTTTCCAAACAATACATGTAGTGTGTAAGTTTATGCTCTCTTGTAGTCTACGTTTTTCATAATGTAATAAGACCTTTCCCTATTTTCTTTTTTGGTAATTGAGTTGAATTAATTTTCTTTCTGGTTTTTTCTTTTGGAACATCATTCTGTTTTGGCTGTGTTGAAGAATAGGAAAAGTCCAGCAAAAGACTTTATTTATTATTATTATTATTTTTTTACATTAGGATTATAAGAATTCTATTTATATACTGAGCATTGTTTTTTATCAGCAAAATATGTGAACCTTGTTTCTGGTGGCTTTTTCTCCATTGTATGCCCTGCTACGCCAGCAGGTTTAATTACCTTGTTCATGATATAATAATGTTGTGGTTATTAGAAAAAAGGAAATATTTATTTCAGATATATTACTTACTCAAAGGAAGAAGAAGCAATTCGGTGTATTCAAAATGTACATGGATTTGTCTTGGAGGGTAGACCTTTAAGGTACTGACATATGCATGTATTGACCCCTTTCATGTTTGTGACGTTTGGCCTCTGAATCCTACTTATCAGCTTTTCTATGTTGCACTTGTAGGGCTTGTTTTGGAACCACAAAGTATTGTCATGCATGGCTCCGAAACATGGTACAAAAATTGTTGTGTCTATATAAATTTTTAAACTGTGCTATAGTTGATGAAATATGCCTTTAATTGAGGAGATCTTCTGTGACCAGCCTTGCAGCAATCCTGATTGTTTATATCTGCATGAGATTGGCTCTCAGGAAGATAGTTTCACAAAAGATGAAATAATTTCGGCATACACTAGGTAATTGTATTGTTAAAAATTTTTTATATTAGACATCGTTTGATGTTGTTTATGAATGTGTTCTTGTGCAACACGTGTGATTGTGATCCTGATATATGTACTTTTCATTGAATAAAATAGAGATTACTTTCTGTCTGGGGAAAAAAAATGATGTTTTTGACCCCTGGCTAAGCATTCTGATTTAGATAAGAGTGTTTGATTTACATTGACTGACCAACTTTACCTTTTTCACATTACACAACTAGACGAGGGTTATAGTTGATATTGTTATTCACTGAAGCCATATAAGCTGTATCTTGTTTGTCCTGAATTATTGGTTTGAACTTAGAACTGTCTACCAGAGGGCTCTAACTATGTAGTCAACCAAAGAGAAATGATGAATAATGCTATGGATGATAGGAACTGTGAAGATAGCTAATATATATTTGTTTGTTGGAAACTTGTCTGTTATATTGTAGTTGGTGGTAGGTTTCTTAGACACATTGTAATTGAAAATTTCTGAAATTTTGGTTTGAGCAGTTAATTCTTAGACACATTGTAATTGACAATTTCTGAAATTTTGGTTTGGGCAGTTAATTGAGGGCTCTGACTACATAGTCAACCAGAGAGTCATGATGAATAATGCTAAGGATGATAGGAACTGTGAAGATAGATAATATATATTTGTTTGTTGGAAACTTGTCTGTTGTATTGTAGCTGGTGTCAGGTTTTTTTGGACACATTGTAATTGGCAATATCTGAAACTTTGGTTTGAGTAGTTAATTTAGATTTTGGTGATTGGGATATGAATTAGATTAGTTTAAATTCAATTTATATTTGTTGAAGTTGTGTTCTGGTTCTGTTCTTGCAGAGTTTGTGCTTTTTAGCTTGTTAGTTCTCACTTTATGCTGTGAATTGCATGTAGTGCTTTTCATGTCGTGGTATGTTTACTTAATTTGTGATTTTGGAGAAACAGAGTTCAACAAATCACTGGTGCCACAAATAATATGCAACGACGGTCAGGGAATGTGTTGCCACCACCAATGGATGATTATGTGAATAATTCTACTGGAAAACCCATTGTGAAAAATGCTTCAAGTGTAAGATCTGTATTTTACTTTCCCTTCTAACCCCCTCCTTTTCCATGGTATTAGCTATGATCATGTCACTTCTTAGTATTTGTGTGCACATTTGATCTTTGGTTTCCCAGATTGGGTGTCCTGCTAGCAAAATATAGTTTATGCACTTGACAGCTGAACATGAAGGGGTACTAACTATGTAATTTATTACTGAGCAGAACTCTGCTAGCATTCTAAGAGGTTCACCTCCTAATGGAAGTTCTGGAAGATCCATAGCTCTTCATCCTGCTGCTGCATGGTTTGGATTTTTTGTATTTGGCTTTGTAGGTTGATATGTTTGACAGATGGTTACTGTCCCTGAACTTTTTCTTCTGGATGCTAGGGGTACACGGGCTACAAATTGTCAACCCTCTTCTGGAGGTATATTATGTACAAATGGACCAGTGAAACCAAAAGCTGATGCTGTTAGCGGCACACTAGCCTTTTCTTCAGCTGTTGCAGGCTCAAGTCAGAATTCTTCATTGTACAGTGATGCAACAAAGAGGCCACCATCAAGCGACGGAAGTCATAATAATCCTGGAGTACAGAATGACCCGCTGAAACCTGTAAAGCAACTTAATAGCTGGGACAATCTGAGTAATGCAGTTGAAAAGACTGCTACCTCGGATGGTTCTCCTGCACCTGTGAATTTGAACAGCTTGTTGTCTTCTTTACCATTATCCAGAGATGGTGATAGAGGCAGTTGCACTACAACAAACACAACAAATTCTACTGACATCACTGGGCAGTTGTGCAGCTCTGGTCCTGAGGAAGCAACTATTGCTACCAATGAGGAGATTCAGAACTTGTGCTCTGATTTGTCCTCTATTAACATTGATAGAAATGGCCAAAATGAATACTATGGTATAGCCAGATCTAATAGTCCTCCTTCTGATTGTATGTTGATTAAATCTCCTCAAGTTCAAGCATCGCAGCAGCATAATGCTGACAAAATTAGAGATGTACAAATTACAAGTGAAGCTGCTAAAGCTGCTACATCAGATTATGAGGTATGTGTTCCAAGGGAGCAGCCTGATTGGAGAGTGGATTCACAAGCTCAAATAGTGTTAGCTACTACTGAATTGGAAGATGATATAGCTTCTTTTGATAATCAAAGACTTAAAGATCCAGAAGTTGTTTGTCATTCTCCTTTCTTGCCTAAGTCAACGGGTTTCATTCATGTCCCAAACCATTCTAGTCATTGTCATATGCAAGATGGGGAACATTCCCCTGCTGTGAATGTTGATCTTGTATCTGCAGATTCTAAAGTTGGGGATGACTCTCTATCACATGCATCTAACATATTATGTAATGGCTACCCTAATAAATTGGTCAGCAACCGCTCTTCTGGCTTGAGTGGCATCACTGATCGTTTCTTGCTTCAAGATGAAAGAAATGAACAATGCATTGGAAGATTATTTAGAGAAGCAATTAGTACCAGAAGTGATGCTGCATTGGATAAGGGTGAGAGCAGTATAATTTCAAATATACTGTCTATGGACTTTGATGCATGGGATGATTCACTTACATCGCCTCAGAATTTGGCTAAGTTGTTGGGTGACACCACTGATAACCAATCTGTTCCATTAAAAAAACCTTGTTCTGTGAAAGCACAAAATAACAGTCAATCAAGGTTCTCTTTTGCAAGGCAGGATGAGCCCATGATCCAATCTTGTAATGCACATGCATCTTATGCTATCAGCGAGCAATTGCCAAAGAGGGGCTCCTTCGTACAGGATTTTGCAGAAAGAGATTTGTTTATGGATAAGTTGGGTATTGCAAATGGTTTCGCTTCCAGCAAACTCGAGGAATCTGAAAATCAAGGCAGTGGTCACTTTGTTGCTTCTAATAAGCTTTCTGGTGAGTATTGATAGCTTCATTAAATGGCTAATGTAGCTGTTACAATTGCTTCTTCGTGGTATCTTATTATTGGATTCATTGTTATTGTTTACATTACCATCCTTGAACATCTGCTTTTATGATGTTATGCTTTGTTAACTGCACTTTTTTTTCCTCATCTACACTTGCATAGATAAATAAAATACGTCATAGTTTTTTTTTTTGTCCCCATTTTCCCATTTTTTTTTAATCTTTCTAGGATTTGGATTTAAAGGTGGACCTTCACATATTTTAGCTGTTTTGAAGTTTTTGTGCCCTCCATGATTTTCTGCACTCAAGTTGCTGTATGATCTATTATTGTTCATGACCTGATCATTTTGTCAAGCAATTGGGAAGTTGCAATTAGAAGCTGTGTGCTTGATTTGAAGCCATTGCTTTATAATCATCTGCCATTTTATTTGGAGGACTTGCCTTCATGTGAAGAAAGACATGCCCATATATGCTTATCATTGTTACTTGATTGAGCTAGTTTGTGCAGTGAATTTGTCTACGTCACTGGTTGTGAATGGGAATTTTGTCACTGAAATTAAAGTAGTTAACAGCTGCTAAAGCTGTTGCTGGATCACATGGCCCCCACCTGTCTGAGGTTGGAAAACTCAAAGTTCTAGCAACCGTCAAGGTTCTAACCTATGGGTTACATGTTTGCATCCTTGCAAAACTATGTATTGTCTGTGTTGTGGTGAGATTTGCATTTTTTGCTCAGCTGTGTACAGACATCTGACGACCTTCATTTTATATTGATTTGCAGCTCTTTCAAGAGCTCAAATTTCAGCTCCACCAGGATTTTCAGTTCCAAGCAGGCCTCCACCACCAGGTTTTTCTTCCTATGAGAAAGTGGAGCAGGCTTTCAATTCAATATCTGGTTAGTTATGATGGCTATTCGTCTTCACATACACATTTGTATTTATCTGCACAACTGTTGAAGATAAAATTGTTTTCTTCTTGGCAGGGAATTCGTTGCTTGAACCTTCCTCCTTGTTGAGAAATTCTTATCAGACACCCACTACAGGAAATATTGGTGGCGCAGGGGACATTGAATTAGTAGATCCTGCTATTTTGGCAGTTGGTACCGGGAGACTTCAAGTTCCACTAAGCAGCCCAGGGTTGGACATCAGATCAAGTTTTTCCCCACAATTAAATTACTTTGAAAATGAGGCCAGACTTCAGTTATTGATGCAAAGATCTCTTTCACAGCCACAAAACAGATTTTCTGATATTGGGAGTGCTTTTTCTCAGATTGGTGATTCTTATGGCATTTCATCTAGGTTAGATCAATCACAAGTGAGCAATTTAGCCCCTTTTGCGCAGTTATCCGTACAGCAGTCTAGAAATGCTATCCTGTCTAATGGCCAATGGGATGGGTGGAATGAGGTGCAGAGTGGAAGTAATCTGGGTGTGGCTGAGCTTCTGAGAAATGACAGACATGGATTTAACAAGTTATATACAGGATATGATGATTCAAAATATCGGATGCCAAGTTCTGGGGATCTTTACAACCGAACTTATGGGATGTGATTTCCTTGGCTGTTTATTTTTCTGTATGCCTGGCCATTGTGAAAGCAAGACTGAAATGGAAACAATTTTGTTGCATTGCGGAAGGTGATGGGACTGACTGTACTGATGATTGGTCTGTTGAGCTACCTGATGAGGAAACAATGAAACTCCCTAGCAGTGTGGTCTCTAGCTGCAGCGGGTAATCATTATACTTTACTTTATGATTTGCTGCTGGTTTAATTGGTTGATTGTCATTGCCCATGCATGTGTTCTCTTCTCCCCCAGTCGCCCCTCCCCTGCGCTCCCTCCCAAAAGTGGTTATTTTTGCTCCTGCTATCTGCATTCTCATTATATGGTTGAGTGCTAGTTTGCTTTTCATACCTTGAGCTCTCATTTTATCTTCCTCCCCCACCTTTGAAGTTCTGGATTTGCAGAAGTGAGCTGTGGTGGGATATCAGTTGCCAACACTATTGTGATCGAACCGCCAGGTAGAACTTAGTTGAGTGTTTTCTCTATAAAGTACAGAGCAGGAAAATGCGTAGTTGATTTAGAACCAATTGATGAATCCCATTATTGGTAATGTATTTTTCATTTAGTTTGAACCGCTCTTGTGGATAAAAGTATATAAGTTTGATGGGAATGATTCAATGGAAAGTGTTTTGCACAGAGCCTTTGTATCTTTGTAGAGTTTGCAATTCATAATAGGTTCAATAAATGAGGCGAAAACTGGGGAAGCTTCCTCTAACATAATGTAATATTGTTTGCTCACTAGGCAGAGCTAGTGGCTTCTGGTATTTCCTTGAATATCTAAATCCTATTTATATTTTTATTTCTTTTTCTTTTTTATATATGTTCACAGCAAGATAGAGCATGTTTTGTTAAGCTATTATTCATATTTTAATAATTGAGTTTCGCTTGTCTTAGCCCTCGCATTTGCCCATTATGTTTGTGCCGGATCTTTAGATTACAACTAGCAATGCAAGAGTTAATCATGGCATGGTATGAACCATAATATGCGTGGGTTGTATTGGCAGTCAATTTTCTGCATTTTCTGATGCAACTAAAAGTCTGTTATTGGTATCTTGAGCTTTTTGAGATAATTTGAGGGCCATAGTAATATTATTGATGTTTAATAGAAATTTGATATGCTGAAGAGCAGCGTTTTTGGCGTTAAAACTGATAGGAGTAGCAATAACTCGAAAAGGCTTGTGTATGCTACATTTGACAATTTTGTTTTTGAGTTAACCGTATTCCTGAGAAAGAACAATATAAAATCCTTCTTGAGACTTGGAGTAAAACTTGGTTAAACGTATGGACTATATTGAATCAAAATATGCTTTTGGGGATAAAACAGTACCCGAGTAAAACTTCAGGGTCAAAAGTATATTTTAGCCTATATATTTCAGTTCAGAGCAATCGAAAGCCATATTTAAGGAAGCATCTATACGTATCTGGAAGTTTTTCTTGGGAGTACACTTCTGGTTCTAGTAGATAAATGCTACTTTTTGTCAGTTACGCGGTTTCGTGTATGTTTGTTTGTCTGCTCTGAAGTCTAAAAAATGGGATAGGTGCCTGTTTGCCTTTTACGGATTTGGGACTCTCCGTGGGTTTTGGTATAGTTCTTGTCTCTGTGCATGAGTTTCTTGTTTTATTTTATACCGGCTCACTGAAAATTCTAATTAGTTGTAACAGATTGGATGTGGATCTCACCTCGAATCCAAGGCAAACATCTTACAATCAACCAATCGAATTTTCCCCTTCTTTGAGCATTGTTGAAATCAGTATGGCATTTGATTAAGGTGTTTCATCTGAAAGTTACTTGGTCAATGTCTACTCTACTACCTGTGGGATGAGTCAGTTGATGTTGGTTTTTTTTTTTTTATCCTTCTTTTTCTTTTTCTATTAGAATGATTATATTTAACATGCATATAACACTATGCAGGATAAATTTAACATTAACTCAAACTTTCAATTTGGACTACTCGCTTAAAATGTAACCGGATAATGAACCGTACGTTTACTTAAACTAATTGACATATTTAGGGATTGATGTAATTTTTCACAAAGTCGCAATTATAATTGTGTGTTTTTTTGGGTCCGCAATTGTAATTCTGAGTTAGATACATGGTTTCAGCTTATTTTGGCAGCACAATGTGACGACAACTAGAGTTCTTGTTTTATTATTTTTTTTTGCCATCGACACAACTATACTGAAAAATGTACAAGGAGCAACATTGGCTATTCGTCTCTTTCAGTTTTATGGCGTATATACAGCAATCGACGGATTGATATTTGCTTCCTGGAGTGACATTTTTTTTTCTTTTTCTTTTTTTTGGTTGTCTTTGTTTTCAGGAGTGTCCTAGACGTGCACAGTGTAGGATTTTCTCTAGTAATTATTAGACCAATCCTTTGGAGTTAATTCACTCCATTTTTACTGAGGAATGTGAACTCAAATAACACCTTTTTTATGTTTCTTGTTGAATTCGATTCTTATCGTGTTTTATTTGGAAGATGTCCTGTATTTATCTGCAATCAGTTAAAAAATTGGCTACAGATATATTTGCTTCATTTTTTTCATCTACGGTCAGTTTTTCAGTAGACTGTAGATAAATGCAGGGAATTCTGTAGGGGATTTCTGTCTGCTTGATTCTTCGCTCTCAACTTCAAAAATTTTATGTCTTCTTTGTAAAATAAAAAATAAAAGAAATGCATTGCTCGATCTAAAGATCAAGTGATGGAAAGAAGGAATAACTCAACCAGCTCTTCGGTTGCCGTTTAATAGTCGTAAGAGAGGATGGAATAAATTTTTATCTTTCCCTTCGCTACTCTCTTTTTAGTTTATTGCTTCATTTTCTCCCTACTCTATCACACCCCAAAGTATTCTATTTTCCACTTACAGTGCATGACTTATCTTGTCGGGAATTAGGGTTTTTCTCAGAAGACATCACCGACGTACTGTTTTCGTGTCGGGTCCTTTTTGTTTCTTAGTGGCCCTCACCCCTCAACGAGGCAAAGTTGAAAAAAAGTACTTTAATTCACGCAACTGTGACGGATAATATTTTTATATTACTTTCGTACTTTTGTATATTATTCCTTAAATGCTTTTTTAATTAATTTACGTATCATAATACTTTTAATACAATGATTTTTCTACTGTTAAAATTCATATTAACAACAATTTTTCTCTTAATCCAATAAATTCTACAAAGATTGAAAGAATAAAAATATTTGTACCATGATCATATTAATTAGAAATGTGACATTAAGTTATTAAACAGCAGAAAATAAAGTTTAACTTAATCTTTTAACGACACATATAACATTAGATGTAAACATAATTTTTATTTTATGAATAAAAGACTGTAATTTTTAAAATAGAAGACTGTAAATTTTGAATATATTTAAAAGAAAAAAGAGTTATTAATCCTCAATAATTGACATAACAGTTATACAGGAAACTTGTTTATACTTGGATACTGAATTTAATGGAGTATTTTTTATCTAGATGAAAGCAAATTAAATCATTCTACACAACCATTCGTTCAGTTCTTTAGAGCCACGCGTTTTAAAAGACTTTTAATGAAATGGTGGACATTTGTCGTTCGCATAGAGACTATCTATCATTCGTCTGATCAGCTTATATTTAGTAGGAATAAATTATAAAAATAGACTTGCCAAAATAAATTAGACTCGCAAGTCTTGTCTAGCAAAATGCAACAATATATATATATATATATATATATATATATATATTTTTGATAAGTTCTGATTTTAAATATATTCTATTTGTTAATTTTATTTATATTTTAAATAATTAATGACATTTTCATTTGTTACCATATAATTATGATAATATATGTTAATTTAATCCAATATATTAATTGGTTTATTCTGAATTTTTTTGATTGATGGATCGCTAATCTATTTCCAAAAGGAAAACAATTGAAGATCAACAGGATATCTTTGAAGAAAAAAAATGAGGTTCTTGCTTTAAATGGCCAATCAATATGTCATAGCCTTTGAAATTCTGCTTTTAAAAAAAAAATTTTGATATTCTGAAATGTGAATGTTTTCAGTCACGTTTTTAATCGTCCACAAGGTCTTGGTCAACAAGGTCGTCCCCCTTGGGGATGAAGTTATAGCATTTAAGAAAAAATATTAGTTAAACTTAATATATATATGTGACAGTTAATTTAATATATTAATTTTTATAATTATTTAAAAAAAAGTTAGAGCCATAAAAAAAATAATTTAAGTATACCAATACTAAAAACTAATTTAAGTATACCAATATTAAAAATTAGCTAATATATTTTTAGGCGAAGTTATGTAGAGACGTGGACACGGAGGATTGGGGATCAAAGTGTCATTTTGACCTCTATCTCACAGAGAAAAGCCTCATCGGCCCTAATTTCTGCGACGTTTTATATCTCATGTTACATTTATTTCTTTCTGTTAACCACAAAAAAATCCCATTTCTTCCTGGTGTCTTTCATAACTATATTGGCGCACACAATTTGATTCATTTCTGATTCTGTCAGTGGCTAATCTTTTCAAATCCAGACTGGAGTACTAAGATACTAAAAGCCCGTGAAAGTAAATACACACAGTAATCATAAAATGTTCGTTACGAAAACTATACTATCACGCTCACATATCAGCGTTGGGTGATACAAATTCTCTCTTAAGGCTTCCCCTTGCTTTCTAGGTCAACACATCATGTATTTGACTGCCAAGAATCAACTAAGTTGTAGATTATATGGTTTGGAAGTGTAGGGGAAATAATGCATACAGAAATTAACAGTTTTTTAAGCACGTTTTAACCAACATAGAGCATCTCAGTTCAGCCAAAAAAGGAGCAAATCAGGTCCTAGAGTCTCAGAATATATCACTCAGGTAACTGAATTATACAAAGAATTTTGAACGCAAATTCTCTTTTATGGTTTGCCTTGCATCAAATATAAAACCATAAGGCTAGGGTGGTGCCTGCGGGTACTTCATCTGGTAATAATATTGAGATGTGTTGGTGCCAGCTGTGCTGGATGAAGTAAAAGAGAGACTCTGGGGAAGAGAGTTCATAGGTTTTGCTGGAAAGATGGCAGTGGATGGAAAGGTAGATGATATTGAGAATCCTGATGATGCTGCAGTAGATAACTGTGGAACTGGGGTAGCACTGACCTGGCCATGCGTTTGCCATGCCCAGTTGGGGAGTCCATGTGAAGGACCTGTGCTGATTCTCTCTGCTATTTCCTGCCAAAACAGGTTTAAAAGGATCTTCCTCAACAAAGTTGTCACTGTATAAGTGTTTACTATCAAATTCTTATACAAGCACATTATGGCAACACTTGCAAGCTCCTCTAAAAGCAACAAAAAATACAAGGCTTTATTATACTTATAATATCGCTAGATAATTTAGTAAAACAATTTAACCTTCGCAACTTTTATTTAAGAAATCATATTTTTCTAATTTAGTCAATAGAGTAACTAATGTCTCCAATTTAAATAAAAACAACCTACTCCCTCTAGTTTATTTAAAAAAAAAAAAAAACACACACACACACACACACACACACCATCAACCATTATTTTTTTAGTATAAAAAGAAAAATTTATTTATAAATTTTTTTAAAACTCAACAGAATTTAGTCACCTTCCCTCCTAATTATTGATTTTAATTGCTTTCATCTTGTAACTAGAGAAATATCATTATTTAAATTAAAACTAAAAAATTTGAATTGAAGGAATAAAAAATAAAATGATTGCAAAACAGTAAGTAATGGAAAGTTTATTCTTATGCTGTGAATTCGATGGACTTTACAATCCAAACTCTTTAGCCACATTCCACATGTTATCTCAGTTCAATTTAATACTTAATAATCTATGACCATCAAAACATACATATGGACCGACCAAGTTATGTTTTCATACACAAGTTGAAACATATCCTCTTTTTAAAAATATTGAATGATATATGACATAATGGAGACACAATTGCTTTAACTACTACAGTAATATACATTGCACCAAAAGCTATAAAAATTATGATTTCCGGAACATAAAAGTCATCTTTCATTGTGGTTGGTATCAGATTCAAAAATCAACCATTGTTCCTTAATCGAACTAAGACAATAGCAAGGATGTGATAGGAAATTTAAGGAGGAAGCACTTAATCAAGAAATAAGCAATCAGCTCCAGGTGTAAACTAAACACCAGACAGTAATACTCACCTCAGTGGGAAAGAAACTTGGATATAAGCCATTCCATATAGAAGTTCGATCTTCAGTTACTACACGCCTTTTCATAGATGGGTTACCAATTACTGAATCAGTGTTGGCCTCTATCTGCAAATAGAGGAGAGGGGGAGCATAGTTAGCTACACGGGATCCCACAAATGCCGAAATAACTCCGCCTTTTGATTAAATTTTAAAATACCCTCTCAATAGTAAAGTTCAAAATACCCTTGAACTTGTTCTGGCATGCACGTTGTAAGGAGAAGACTGGAACTGAAGATTGCCCCTGTTTTCATCGGGACCATTGCCTGGGGTTCCTATGCCCAAATTGAGGTCAAGATTATGACTGCCACCTGTGTTGGAAATTTCAACAGAACATTTTTGGTAAGGCGGACAATCACATAGAAAGTAATTATATAAGTAGAAGATCTTATCTATTAAGTAATACTACCTTCATTAGTTGCTTCAGTGTTCATCTCTCTTTCATAAGTACTAGGCTCAAAGTTAGTAACTGCTTCTCTTCCGTTGCACTTGATAGCTGCTTTATCATAAGCCCTGATCTCAACCAAAAAAAAAAAAGGGAGACACATGTTGGATGGAAGCCTAATGAGCTTAATATTTAGGGTAATAAAATTCAGCGCAGGTAGAATGTAATTCATGTATCATTAGGACCTTGCAGCTTCCACTTCACTGTCGAACAGCCCAAGATATATATACCTGCATGAAAGCATTGCAATCTCCATAACGAAAACACCTTTGCCAATCATTTTTCGAAACATGCAGTTTAGTTAGACATGTTTCTCCAAACACGGAACAAGCAGGAAAAAAGGACACCCAAAAAAACGCCCATTCGAGAACTCAAATGAAATCAATTTTCATTGAACGCCAAATGAGTCTGGAATTGTAACGACTAATCCTGAAAACATAACAGTCCATTACTTCAATTTCTATTATATAGGTCCTCACTTTTTGCCAAGGAATTGTCCCATTCGAGCTTCCCAACGGCCACATTTGTGAAGCGTAACTCCTCGGTATTTTGAACTCCCCCTAGAGAAACCAGTACTCTGGCGACGAAGTATGTGTACAAACTCCTCCTTAGTGAGATTCTTCATCTGTCCATCATTAAGTAAATGGTGAAAATTTTAATTATACGCATCCCCTAGATTAATAAGTGGTTGTGCGTTTTCCAACCTGCTTAAGATCCTCCTCATAATCACTGAGGTTGAAATTGATGTCAGCTTCAACTCCTCGGAACTTAATAGCAGCTCGATCATAGGCTCTAAAGATGAAAAATTACAAGTCATGTGAGAGAGATTTCAAATTCTTAGAAACATACGAAGGGCTGGTTCCGACGCTAGAATATGCCAATGAAAAATATACATGTGCAAAAATTTACCTAGCGGCAGCATGGGCAGTGTCAAATCCGCCTACATGTTCCAATACCAATTTCGTCAAAAAATGCTAAATATAGTAAAACGATAGAAAATAATTTAAATATTGATGGAATCATAATACTAAATTCTTACCTAAATAGACTTGTTTCCCGCAATCCCTACGTCAGATAACCACCAAAAAAACCGGATCAGAGTGAATTCAAACAGGTATTACCAAAATCCAATCTCAGTAGATTATACAATTTCCTTCCAAATATATACTAGAAAACTGCATGGTTAAAGAAATTTAGATTGGTGAAACTAACGAAATCATCAAATTGAACGAGATTTGAATAAGCAATGAACGGTAGGACTAAAAAACCTTCAAAGAAAAAAAGGGGGGGGGGTGGAATTCGACCAATATGTAGAGAGGACATCGTAGAAATTGACATGAAATGCTAAATTCATATAAAATTACCAACCAGATGTGTGATTCCCATCTTCCAGTTCTCCTGTAGAAGGTGACTCCTCTGTACTGGGAGCTCCGAGACCTTGGACCCCTCCTGCTCTTCTTCAACTGCTGCGAAGGTTGTTGCTGAAGCTGAATCATCTTAACTTCGGTGCTGCCACCATGATTATCGAATGAGAGATCCATCCAGCTCTTCCTTGATGAAAAAGACGACGAAGACTGGCCCTGCCAATTCCCAGACTCGCTGTCCCCTCCTTTTGCTCCACTGACCGGAAACAGCTCCATGGTTGCGACGTCGTTCCCGCCTTCCACCTTAAGGATATCGAAATTAAAGGTGACTACGTTGCCGGCGCGTGTAGAGCAAGAGTCATCATCGCCTCCTCCGGTACTGGACCCGTCGGCATTGACCACAGAAGAATTGGAGGTCCCCGATTCCGCCATTTGATTCCCTGAAGCTTCAGGAACTTTGTCAAAGAACCTGACCGAGTTATCCTTCTGAGTCAAATCGATCGAATCGGCATTGAGATTAAGATCTAACATGGCGGTTAAACTTAAAATAAACTTTGATTTCTTTCAGCACTTAGTAGTTAGCTATAATACTAGCAACTATTCTCGGCTCAACACCACAAATGATACTCTTCCTAGCGATGAATTCGACGGCGAAAATCGATCCGATCGAAAACAATCAAGCGCAGGTAATGTAAGCAAAACGGCTGAAGATGAAGGATACTGGAAGGAATAGAGTGAGAAAGTAAGTAGGGTTAAAGAAGTGAAAGAGCTTCGAAGGACTAGAGATTGCACTCCACAACAAAAACAAAGCGAATAGAAGCAGAATCAAAAAGTGTTTCACTCTCTCTGAACTCGCCGGAGAAGGTTTCCGACGACGGGAAAAGAAGGAAAATGACGATATAGCTCACAGAAGGAGTTAAGAGAAAGAAGGACCTGCTCCTGAAGCTTGGGAAATTGCATTTGTCATTTCCTCGGCGATGAGTTTAGCGTCGGGAGTGAAAGCATCTCCGACTATCGGATTCCATTAGCACGGAGAGAGAGACGAAAGAGAGAGAGAAAGAAAGAGATGAGACGTTTGAAGGAACACTTCATACCCATCTGAAGAGGGGACGGAATATATAAACATTTTCTCTCTCATGGTGGAAACCGGTTGCTCCGGTCACCGGTCCTAGATATTGTCTAGGAGATTTTTATTTTATTTAATTTTATTTATAAAAAAAAGAACACACAAAGTCCTGAGCTACACAAAATAAAATAAGTGATATTTGAATTAAGGCTTCTTTTAAACATGTAACAATTTTAAAATACAGTATTTTCCTCTTAAATTATATAAAATAGAAATTTTCTGTCTTAATTAAAATTAATATTTTCAAAGAAAATTATGTCAAAATTTGTGTTAATCTAATTATTGATAGATATGTAAAAAATAAAGTCATATGTGACTTTTTAAAATTTTAACTTTAACATTTTTTTATAATGATATAGAAAAGTGAAATATTACATTTTGTGTACCAAATATGTTTAATAATTTTTCATGCACATAAATATTCTAATTTACACATACTAAATTTGTGATCTATAATATTCGAATTAGATTTAAATACAATTTCTTATATTTTTACGTTCAAGTTTTTCAATTGACACCTAATATTATTTTTGCTTGAAAAAAAAGTATAGTTAATTAATAAATATATAATTAAATTTTAAAGTTATATAATTATATACAATAATTATATGATGAAAAACTATTGTATATAATTATATCTAAACAAATGTATAGTTAATTAATAAATATATAAATGCATGGTAAATAAATACATAAACCTTTTTAAGTTTAGTTTTGTTAAGAATCTAGCCCAAAATTCACTCATTTATGAGATGAAAAAAAAAAAAAAGGGTTAATCAAAGCGATTTAGTAATAATGAAGCGATAAAGACCGGAAGGTCAGAGTGTGCAGAAATATGGTAAAAAGAGTAAAGTGACGAAGTGTAAAGGAATGGGATTTTGTGGTTGATAGTCGTATTAGGAAAGAAAGAAAAGTTATTACCTTAATAGGTATGGAACTATTATAGAAAAATACACATATTACTTTAAATGGAATCACCAGTTAGAAACAGATTTTATTCATATTAAAGACAAATATACTTGAGTGTTTATTTGTATTTTATGCGTAATTTAACTGGTATATTTAAAATTTAATACAAAAATAAAATTTTAACTATTTAGTGATTATATATTCAATATATGTTAAAAAAATATTTACTAAATTCAAACACTACCTACTTATATTTAGATACTTTTATTCAAACTCTGACCAGAGAAAACAGAAATATTAATTAAAAAAAGGAACTTCATGCAAATTAACAATAATATTTCAAGTTATAAAATATAAGTAACTATTGCATTTTAAAATTATATAGAGTGGATGATATATTTTTAACCCAATAAATTAATTTAAAGACGCACAAGCAAACTCGGACGTCACATACAAAAATAAACGAATAATTCATTAAGTCATTTATCCATGTATTTTGACCTCGGTCATATTAAGAACTTATAAAATCAAATAGATGGATTTGTGCATTTCTTGTTAATTCTAAGACCAACTTTATTTTATTTTGTTTGGAAAATAATTTAATATCTTTTCAAATTTCTTCTGCCCTTATATGTCTCACTTCTAAATATGTCCAACTATTGAAAATGGCTAATATTTTCAGTATAAAAAAACTGCATTCAATAACTAATTAAAAATGAGATGATGAATAATTAAATTAAAATAAATTTATAAATATGTTAATTAACGCATTTTTCATTTCTCATTCGAAAATAATATCACGCAATCTTATATATTAATTGACTAATTACACGAACCTTCAAAGAAATTTTGATTCCTTCGACGTGCAAGACAAAATCAAATCCAAAAATTGTTTTATGTTCAGATTAGATTTAAGTACAACATTTTATATTTTGTTATTAAATTTTTTAATATAAAATTATTTGTGTAATATTTTAAAATTCAAATATATTATATCAAGTTGCAAAAACCATACATTATTATTAAAAATTATATAGTTATTAGTGAACAGTCTGTAATGACTTGAGAATTAAAGTTATCTAGCATTGGAGTATATATCCCCAACCTCAGGGCTACATATTTGTGAGGAAATATTTGGTAAGCCATTTAATTTTATTTATCTATTCCAAATAAATGACGTGGAATTTACTTCAATCATCTAAATTCAACCAAATATAATTAAGCAAAACTTCACATTTAAAATTGTATACTTTCAAATTCTGCGTCTCATTATTTGAAGAACCAGATAAAATAATAGAGCTTTATAACAAAATAATTAAAGCAAACTTGAACATAAATATGATTATGTATTTTCCTCATAATATAAAGAGTAATTTCTGTCCCATCATCAATTAGACTTGTCACTTCCCTAAAGAAAAAGTTGATATATAATTCATAATTGAACCCAAAAGAGCCTCGACTGTGGATTGATCGCGTTCCTCGAAGCAAAAGGGAAGTCCAATTCCTCATGACAACGGAATAAAATAGTCATCCATGGCCATTTTCATCACCTTTTTAATGTTTTTAAATCCAATTATTTTTCTTATTTCAGGTGTTTTTGTGCGTTTTAATTACACTTTATTTCTGGAAATTAATTAAGATTCCATATATGGAAAAAGAGTTTTAAAAAATTTTTTGAGTAAAATTTAATAAATAAAAATTTTAAATCATTTTTGTTTAAATTTTTTATTTTTTATGTGTTAGCTTGAGAAAATAATTATAAATTTAACTATAATTTTATTTTTAATTCTTTCATAAATTAAATGTTGAATGGGTATTCAATTTTTATGTCAACTTCCTCTCAATTTTTAAAATCTTCAATAAAAAATAATTTAAACACTTTTAACAATATTTACTGTCACTATTAACCAATTGCCCGTAGTTTTTTATGGTTGTTTTCAATTAATAATAATGGTACGATGTTACTATAAATTTAACAGTTCATAATATATAGCATACAATAAATGATATTGTACAACACTGATCCAAACTTTGATTTCTTGTGCCAGTTGTTCCATTGATGTATAAATTATTTTTTTAAATAAAATAAAAACATTATTTTTGGTGTTATGCATAAAAGGCCCCAGAAAATATATCAGATCTAGGCTCATTTAGGCAAATTAACAAATTAAGATGGTAAGAGGCGTGCTTTCTTCTAGACAAACAGAGACTAATTTCTCTGTTTTCGAGAGCACTATATAATTAATTGTTAGACATAGGATAAAAAATTATTAAATAATAAATTATTCAATAATTTTTAAAAGAAATTGGTTTAATTTTGTATGCAACTAATGAATAATAAATTTATTAACGGGGGTATTTGTGCGGATTCCAGATGCTGCCATTGTGATGGCCCATCTCTCAACTATAAGGTTTTGATATCTGTAATAAGTGAGATAATAAAATTATTTTTAATTTAAATGATAAGAAATTTTCTTGTAATTTAACTTATAATAAAGTAAAGCTAAAAGTAAACTCTAAGATGGGCAAGCACAGTTTTTTAAAGTATACATTGGTAGATACTAACGATGATTTAAACATAACATCAAATTATAATTTTAAGTATATATTATGACCTTATTTAACGAAAACATATATAAACATTTTTATTAAACCCAATAATACATTATAAATATTTTAATTGATTTCAAATGTCATTGTTAATTGTTTGGTATGATCAATTAAAAATAATTATCCAAGAATTACAAAACAAAAAAGTACGTGATCAACATTGAATAAGATGGGTCCGAGGGCTTATCAATTCATTTGTTGTCCCTAAGACACATTTGCAGATTAAGGGCATATCAATTATTGGGACTTTGGCAGTTGGGGGTTGGGTTGATTATGGGTTGGTCAAATTGATGAATTTAGTCTAATCTAATTATATTAGGTTGAGTTATAATTGGGGCAAATAAAAAAATTTAAAATTTTTATCGATGTGAGTCTCGGGGTTAATATGGGACCTGACCTAATATTTATTTTTAAATTTATTTAATTTTTATAATATATTTTTAATTTGATTTAAAATAAAATTTATTTATAAATAAAATTTAAAACACCAATTCTTTTAAAAATTTTATTATTTCCATTCCAAATTTTAAAATTTTTTTTATTTTATTTTATTTTCTTTCAAATCTTATTTTTTTTTCATTTTTAGTTTTTAAAAAATTATTTTTACAAAATATTTTATATTAAAAAAAAAATGATCAAGCCATTATCCCAAGTCTAACTGAATCGAATTCTAAGTTTCGAGTTCAAAAAAAAAATTTGATAAAATATCACAAAATTTTGGTTCGGCCCAACTCGTCCTCACCCTTAGTTGAGAGCATATAAATGGGATAATTAAGAAGATAACATAAAAAGTATAATGTCCGTTAAATAAAAATTTGTCTTATAAATAGTTTGATGTTTAAATTTTTTAAAAAAATTATTTTTGCCTTTCAAATTGACAAAAAAAAAAAAAGTTGATTTTACATTTAATTTTGAGATTAAAATTTTTAAGCATAAATTATTATTATTGAAAATTATGTGTAACCAAAATCAAATTTAGAAATTAAGTTAATTCAAAAATGATTTTATCCAACTCTAATATAAATAGATACCAAGCTCCCTTAGGTTACACACTTGAATTATTCATGAGTTACATGTTAATCATTTTTTAATAAAAAATATTATACTTTATCTTTTATTATCTAGCAACCACAAATAGAAATCCGGAAGCTTTTGGTGGTGCCATGCCCATGCGGCCATACCGTAGCGTATTGAATATTGATGATAGAGATCTGAGAAAATGAGAAGGTGGTTCCAGAGAAGAGAGCAATCCACTACGGACGGGCGTATCTTGTCTTCTTGTGGGGGTGGGTCAAGTCACGTTGGACCCGTTTGCTTTGTCATTTTGTCCTTCCAGTACTTACGCTCTTCTCTCCCAATCATCTTCAACCATCGAACGGCTAGGATTAGCCAATACATATCATGCTGCCTTGTGTTTTGTGTGTGGGTTTTTTTTTTAATTTTTTTATCATATTTAATTTCTTCTTCATATATAATAATTATAACAACGAGACAAGGATAATAAGAAGAAATTAACGTATTAAAATTTTCTAATTTTACTCAAATTTTGATTTTGACTTTTCCATAATTCTGTAATTTATTTGTTATATTTTAAAAAACTTTTAATTTAGATTTTACAAGTAAATTTTAAAAAGTCAACCAATTATGTATGTAAATAACAAAGTAAAATAATTTAATGTGTATGACATGTGATACAACATATGGTAAGTGACTTATATAAAAGTAATAGGATAGTTTTAATCATATATATTTAAAATGTTATGACAATATATAGCAGGCTATATTAGCGAATGACCGTATATTTATATAAGTTTAACAATAAAGATTGCATAAAATTCCAGTAAAACTATATGGCTTAATTGCAAAATTTACTATTATCAAATTTAAACTAAGAACTCAATTGAACTTTAAGGAGCATCGTTTATCGTAGAGAAAAAGCTTAGTTATTTATATTTTATATATTATTTTTTGATTAAAATATGACAAACATTTTTTTTTTCCAATTGTATTACAATAGGTATAAAGTTATTTTATATCAATATTATTTTTTAAAATTATATTATATATTATTATTTACTAGTACACTTGTAATATTTTAATTAAAAGACAATATATCGTAACAAAGATGTAATGATTTGCATATAAGCATAATCCTTATCCTAATTATAAGAGAAAATTAAAAATTGACGATTTAAATAAGAATTAACTTTATAAGAGAGTTTTTAAAAGTTGTTTATATTAAGCTATTTTAATAAAAATATGAATTTTCACATAATTACACTTTTAGTTTATCAAATTTCATAAAGACTTTAATATAGTCTCCATAGTTCAACTACTATTGTACCTTCTTATTGTTTAAAATAATTAAAATTTGTCCCTTTATTAAATAACTTATTTAAAATTAATATTAAGCTTAACAATAAACTGACTTAAACATTAAATAATTACTTGTCATTATCAATTCATATTCAATTTTGCCATTCACGTCAATAGAATATTGGATTTGGTGTTTAATTTTTACATAAAGATATGATGGAGAAATAAAATTGCAAGATTATGACAGACAAAAGGCCAAAATTATTTAATTTTAAATTAAGAGAACCAACCACTTTTCTTAAAAAAAATAGAGCTACGGAAAGTATATTGGAACTTATTTTTCTTAGAAAATTATTTGACCAAATAATGCTAAAATACAAAACACATTCATTTTAAGTTTTCATTAAATAATATATTAACAAATGTCTTAAAAATTATGCTTAAACGTTGTGATTCAATTACTTCCAAACATTAAAAGTGATTATTGTCCTCTTCTTTCCAAAATCTTAATAACACTGCAATATACATGTACATGCATAAATTTTAATTAAAAGTGAATTTTAATATTTTTATCTGAAATTGAATTAACCAATAAGTAAATAAATATAGACAAAATATAAGTACGTTTTCTTATATCATTGCTATCAAAGTTTTTTATAAAACATGATAAATAATTTTCTATGACTCAAATATAATTACCATATTTTAAAATAAAATTAATTAATAGATTCATGCATGAGACCTTTGCAAAGTGAAAAAATATTAGTTAGTTTTAATATATTTATGTACTAATTGATTTAGTATTAGTTTTCATACAATTATTTTAAAAATAAAAATAAATAAATAAAAAATTTTATTAAAATTAATATACTAAATCCTGAAGGATAGCTGTACACGTTTTGAACTGCCCGAACTCTGACGGCTGGGAAGCACTTGCTGCCCGAACTGCCCGTCTGCCTTCACCTCTATCCTCGTAGATTATGAAGCTTTTGCCCTTATTAAAATGTGCATTTCCAATAGTGCCCTCTGCCGTCCCCAAACATGAGTAACACGTGCTTATTCTTTGCTTCCGAGTTCCGACTATTATTTTTGTTTTTGTTTTGGGTCAAAATTATTTTTACACGTTAGCTACACTCATCACTACATGTTGTGGAATTACGATTTCACCATTCCTTTCAATCCAGTATATCCCTGTACCTAACCATCAAACTACAATAAAATTTCACTCTGAATCGTCCGAATTTCGATTTATAAATTAGTTTTAAGGTTAAAATAGAGATTCACAAAAAGTTGTTAAAAAGAAAAAGAGTAATATAAAGAAGCAAAAGCATATATAAAATTGACCTTTTTTCCCTTAGTCTATCTTTCATTAATTTTATAAAAATATTTTCAAATTAAAATTTAAAAATCTGGACTCTAATAATTTGAATTTAAATTAGCAGCATGCATGCATAATAATTCAATTTTTTTTCGTTTTAAAATATAGGATCATATTATAAAAATATAGTTTAATTTTTTTTTAAAGAAGTTTGAGATTTTTTAATTTTTAGGTCTTCTTCGTTTTAGTGCAAAGTTGTATTATTATATACACAGTGACATTAAAGAATTTTGGAAAAAAAAAATCAAATTTATTTATTTGTATTGTTAATTATATCCACCTATTAATTATGAGACAACAATATTAAAGTTCCATTCATTTGTTTCGCCTAAAAAAGAAAAAAAAAAAGGAAACGGCTTATGATCATAAGGTACAAGCGGAAGAGACTAAAAAGAGCAGAGAAATGTCGCTATCAACTCCATAAAATATCTTACTCTTTGTTAGGTATACTTGCGAAGAAAGACTTCAAATAAATATATATTACATTAATTTTAATTTTATAATCAAAAGTCTGGCACTATATGAGT
Organism: Delonix regia; assembly: GCA_037074485.1. Classification (NCBI taxonomy): domain Eukaryota; kingdom Viridiplantae; phylum Streptophyta; class Magnoliopsida; order Fabales; family Fabaceae; genus Delonix; species Delonix regia. The sequence goes on from CM073455.1 coordinate 12,421,426, forward strand.
TAAAATTCCTTAAATCTCTCGATTCATTCGTTGATGTTATTAGTGACAATCTAATATATATAATATTTTGACAAAACAAGTTATAGGAAAATAAAAAACATAAATATATTCATAGATTTAAAGTAAGAGATTTACATTAGTCTCTTAATTGCGAAAACTTATTAATATCTGATTGGGATTACTGATCGAATAAGATACCTAGAGTGTATTAGGTGTATTTCAAGTTTTTATAACCTAAATCCCTTTTCAAATACAACTGCAGAATATTCGTAAGTATCCTACTTATAATATCCCAAGTCTTACTCTCTAATGAATTGTACTCATCGTACATTAATCTAGCATTATTTATAGAAGACTAGTTAGAGTGAGAGTTTAGTAATAATTCTTATAATTACTATTTTACCTTTATTTAATGAGCACCTTTTATGGGTACACACATTATAATATCTTAACAGACTTATTCCTAAGACATTATATGATATTTTCACATAAGTAATCTGGTTTGATTTTTTGTGGTAAAAAGAGCTTAGAGATAGCGTTAATTTTTGGGTGTTGGAGAAAGATTAATTTTTCAAATGTCTTAATCACTTAATCAAGCCGAAGTATACAATATTTGACTGGTCAAGTACTCTTGAGGTATCAAAATAAGTAATATTAAAAGTATATGTTTGAATAAAAAAAGAGAAAGAAACAAAGACTAAATATACGAGTTAATTAATTAATTAATTAATTAGTACATAATTTGATGCCAACACGGTGCAATTTGCTTTAGAGATTAGTATACAAATAGTTCTAAGCGGGGAGGTCAAGGAATCTCATTAATCTTTATTAAAGTAAAAATTCTAAGTGGTTTTATAAGGTTCGTAGGTTAGGAACCACATAGCTTGTAGCCGCACCTAGGACTTACCAGACTTTTATTTTTATTTTTTGAAAACTATCAACTTGCCTTATTATTATAATCCTATGTGCTCTAAAATTCTAGGCATATTTTATGACTTATACTCGAGGCCCAATCTTGTCTTGAAAAATATATATTTGTATACTTATAGTTTCAATTAATTATTAGTTAGATCCTGATAGTTTAAATAATTTTTAAGTTAGTCCATATTCTTATATTTTTGCTAATATTTTGCATAAACATATATATATATGAAGTAATTTTACTGTTTATTATTATTATTATTATATATTTGTATACTTATAGTTTCAATTAATTATTAGTTAGATCCTGATAGTTTGAATAATTTTTAATTTAGTCTATATTCTTAAATTTTTGCTAATATTCTGCATAAATATACATAATAAAGTAGTTTTACTTTATTATTATTTATTTTTATGTATAAAACATATATATTTAATAAGTTAATGTGGTATATAATTAAGTTAAAATCTTTGGTATACTCACAAATTTAACTCATAATTGTTCATATTATTAATTATATTTGTAAAATTTAGCCGAGTAGGAATATATTTTTTAATAATAAGTACCAAATTGAAAATTGTAGTATATAATTAAAATAAAATTTTTAATGCACTCACAAATTTAAATACATTAATATATCTAATTATAATAAAAAGACATTATTGTAATATTTTTTATTGATATTATTATAATTATGATTCTACGTTATAACTAAGTAATAATACTTATAATTAATTATATTTGTAAAATTTAGTCGAGCAGGAATATAGTTTTCAATAATAAGTACCAAATTTAAAATTGTATAAACCGAAAGGGTTCAACAGCAATTTTTTAAACTATAAAAATAAATTAAAAAAATAAATGAAACAAAATTTTTTTATTAGCCAAGTGATTGGCGACCGACACATAATTGAAGTCCTTTGATTTCTTTTTTAAAAGAAGGTACGACACGACATCAAATATAATTTTAAAAAAGCATAATTTACATTAATTAATTGGTAATAATATCCCATTATAAATAATCGTCTCTTTTATGAGCTTGTTGGTTTCCACGTTCATCACGGGCAATGCATATGGACGTTTTACGAGTACCAAGTAATGAGTTTCCTCGGAGCATAGCCTACCACTTGGCTCATAAAAAAATGGAGAACAAATAATAAATTAATAAACATTGTCGCAAATTTTGACTATTCTGGCTAATATCGTATCCACTCGAATCCATATGGGTAATAAATATAAAGAAAAAAAATATTAAGGTTCGGTTTCATAGGAAACATCAAACCCATAGAAAACTACAAGATTTGTCTCGTGGGATATGCATGATGATGTTGGTAATTAGCTAGCTTCCTTATCAATCACGTTGCTTTTTCTGTCCCTCCCTTTTTTTTTTTGGGTAACCTTTTTTCACGATTTCTTCGTCCTAAAGTGCTTTAAAATTCTCTGTTTTGTGACTTTTTTTCTGTGTTTCCTTAGACCCAGAAGAAAATTTGCCAAAATAGTGATAAAGACTCTATTGACTGAGGATCGTGATGGGAATGGCCTAACCACCATATGTGATAATTTTCACATATATGCTTGTTTATGAATTCAACATCTATTGTACAAGTCATAATGCATGTTTTTTTCATAGTATGTTGACACCTGTCCTTTCGTTTTAGGCATGTGTACTTTTTTTTTTGTTTATGTATTGAAAACACAATAATTATAATTGTATATTTTATGATAATTTAATTTTAAAAAATTTTATTTTATGTAAAATTAATCTTCTATTAATTTAAATGAAGGAATTAATTTTGTACAATTTTAAATATATAAAAGACTAATTTATTACGATTAATATGTAAAAAATTAAATTGTTACAAAATATAAAATTATAGGGTTATTTTTGTATTGTTCTATGTATATTATGACATAAACACAATTATTTGAATAGATTGTTTGTAGCAGAAAAATAAAATAAATATAAAATGTAAATCTAATTCAAGGCAACCTTTTTTTTCTTAGAAAAAAAAAAATGAGGAATGAAAATGACTTGTTTGAATATTTGCTTGTGGATTCCATAGTTATCATTAGGTTTCACTTTCAATTATGAAACAACCATTCGAGCCATTACTAAATTCAATCTAAGCCAAATCAGTTTTATCTTTCGGCATAAGGATTCAAGCTTTGCTTTGATTTTAGATAAAATTTCATCTTTTTAGTTTTAATAAAAATATTGAACTTATTTTATTTTAAATTATATACAGACATCTTTTAAAATTAAAAATTACTTTACACTTTGATTCATTCTTTTTGGGTAAGAGTGTCTATTTTAAATTTTTGTGAATTAAGCAAATTATCTACTTAATTTCGTAGCAGTTATTATAGCTAAAAACATTAAAATACATCAAAGTGTAGGATAAATTTTCATTTTAGGATAGATCTACATATAAATTTTAAAAATAGAATAAATATTTATATAATTTTAACAAAATTTTAAAAGTCTATAATTCATTTTTAGGTGTCATTTTTAATGTAATCACATTTTTAAATACATTAGTATATTCAAATATAATATAAAGACATAATTATAATAATATTAATATAAAATATAGTAATATTTCAATTATATCATTATATTATAATTAAGTATATTAGTGCATTTAAAATTATGAGCGAACAATAAATTTTACCTTATTTTAAATTTTATTTGTAGCCAAGCACTAGTACTATTGGGATTTGGGAGTATTCTTACTTAATAAATTTCACTTGCACACTTGCTTACAGAATGAAATAAAGTTTATTCGAAGGAAAAAGGCAAATTGATCCTTGTGCAAGAACAAGTTTGATTAAGTGGGATCTGGGTTCTCTTTGTCATCATTTTATGTTGCTTTTGATAAATTAGGTTTAGCTTAAGATACAATTTTATAGCAGCTATATATGGTTTTTTTTTCCTTTTTGGCATAACCAATTATTTTTTGTTCCTTGACGCAATATGAATATTAAGTATATGTTCAAATTAAAAAAGAATCGAAGAAAGTAAAAGGCAATGAGATTTTATTAAGATTTTTGGATAAATATTTTTCTCTTCTTATTACTTTTGACATTAGCCCTTATTTTACATGTCTTGATATCAATATTGAATAAATACTACGTAATAACTTAATCCGTAAAAAATATATATAATTAATGAGATATGCGTGGCAGTACTATAAAATAAAAGGTTAATACTAACTAGTGGAATAAAAAAATATTTCTAAATTATAAATTGCATATATATATATATATATATATATATACACACACACACACACCACGGATAATATCACATACCCTAATGTGACTAAAATTAAAAAATTAAAATATGTGAAACTTATTAGGATGGATAAAATATTAAGGAGAAAAAAGCAATTTTAACCTTTTATTTTTTACCTCAATATTATTTTAGTTATCAAAAGATAAAAGATAAGAAGTATTAAGTGATTATCTAAAGATGAAAAGGTAAATTAATTTGATCTTTTTTCATCATTATTTGAATATTTGAAAGATTATTATTTTTTAAAGGGTTTCATATTCATGTTACTGTTTAAATACTTCATATCTTTAAAGGATCAAACAATTTTAACATCAATAATTTAATATAAAAAATGTAGCTTGTAAATAAAAGTCTGAAAATAAAAACTATATCATTTTACATATTACAATGTTCTATTCACGATCATGCTTAGATTTGGATAATCCTAGATTGATTGTTGTGTTGAGTTTGCTTTATTGACTATCGCTAACCTATTTATTAGATATGGTTGATTAATTATATCAGAATGACCAATTCAGTTTTGTTCAAACCCAATTTTTGGATTCAACTTTTGCAGCTGAAAGTTTCGTTGAAAATGTAAAGGAGTTGTTTAAGACATAATTATATTGCAAGTACCAAAAAAGAAAGATAATTCATTTTTATATTCTAAAAACATTATTTATTTTCTTCAAAAGTTTATTCATATTTCATGATAATACTTTTTTTAATGTAATTATCATTATTTGAAGCGAAATTTATATTTCAGCGGCATTTCAAACTTATTTGAAAAAATTATTACCAACCACTGGGTCATTCCTTCACATTGATAAAATTTTAAATAATAGTAACTCAATTATAAATTTTTTAAAATGTAAAAATATATTAAAAATAGAGTATATTTTTTAAAAAATGATAAAAGAATTTAAAGCTGTAATTATTAGAAGCTGATTAGAAGCATTGCTTGACAAAAAAGAATCATTAAATGCCATGGAAAAAGAGGTTTGGTTGTTGAGCGAATGACGTAAAGCTTGACCCTTTATTTCATTAAGAAAAAACAATAAACAAAAAACAAAATGTTAGGGATGTGTCTTTGTCCAATCATGCAACGAAATTAATGCATGCATGGAAGATTTTGTACATGAATATTATAAAAAATTAATGTGTGGAATATTGCACTAAAATATGTTGAATAATATGTTTTAGTTTTTCATTTCATCATTGAATGATCATCTTTATATTATCTGAATAACTTAAAAAATTTTTTTAAGCGAGCCATTTAAATTAAGTATTCTTTGATCTTTCTTACTTACACAACATTAAAATTACTTTAATTCTTCAAGCATTTCATCAAATTTATTTGAAATAATATATTTATACAAAAAATTTTGAGTGACATAGCTCAATCAACGAATTAAACTTTGTTTCATAGACTCTAAAAACATAGAACTCTCTTATCTTTATTTGTTATAATATTACAAATATTAAATTAAAATATATGTTATCGCAAAATTTAATTTTTGAAAAATTATCTCAATACTATTTAATAAATCAATAAAATTATGAATATATTAATTAAATAAAATACTTTTTTATAATAGTTGATCAATTATCTCATTCAGCCTTTCAAATATTTTGGCAGGGTAATATGTTTTGACAATACTTTTTTTTTTTAAATAGTGTCATTTTTTATATAATTATAATATTAAATATATCGATACACTAATTGGACACTTATTGTATATTATTTTGTTAAATTTATATATAAAATTATATAATTTTTTAATTTTAATGTTTAACCTAAAGAATAATAATTTTAAGATCATATAATTATTATTATTCGTATCAATATTATGTGATATATTTTTATTTTATTATATGTTGAATATACGAATGTATTTAATATTATGATTGCATTAAAAGTTTTATTAAAAAATAAATTATCTTATGATATTAACGCGAAAAACTTGCGAATGCAGTTCGTGGATCTCACACTGAAGGATCTAGGGTTGGCGAAAGAGGAACCGACACGTGGCAGTGGAAAGAAACAAAAGCTACTTGGCATCGGCAATAATTATAAAGTAAAGAATAAGGAAGAGAATATGGTAGTGGTGCTGAGCGCTGACTTGCTGTTTAGAGCAATCCTCCAACCTTAAAACCTTTCGACACGCTTGGGTTTCCAATTTGAGTAATATAACTCTTTAGACCCAACCACCTAAATCCCCACGCCTTTTAATTTGACCCTCTCTACGGGCTATAGCCGGTCGCACAAGTTTCTGCTATAAAAGTTGGAAAGTTTATTGAGCACAGAAATTTCTCTTTTTTATTTTTTAATATCAAACACATCTTATTAGAATAATTGAAACAAAAGTTTAGACGTTGAGTCTTACATTAAAGTTAAAAAAATTAATTGCTCTCTTAACAAGACTATGAACCTTTTTATTGGCTTCTTTACATATCAAAAAATATGAGAAAGAGTTATGATTAGTCAAGATGTTTCCGCAATCTTAGATAAGTATTCCTACCTTAGAGTCATTAGCTTCATCCGAAAGTGTCTTGTGAAGCTACTACATTAAAGATTCCACTAAAGTAATCCAAGATTATTTAGGTTGAGTTTCATGATTCATTGTGAAAAATAATTCTAAAACTAGTTGTCATCTTTAAAGAAAAAATAACACTATCTATATGATAAGTCTAGCTTTCAAGATGTTCCGAGACAACAAGAATTGTGCTAAGATAGTTGTAAACAATAAGGACAATTCTAAATTTACTCGCCTCTTTTCATTTTGTTAGAAAACTTAAGGTTGAATTGCATTTAGGGTGGGAATCTTTCTCAAGGTTTCCCAAATTGGTTTCTAACATTTCAGACTTTTCAAACAATGCAACAAAATTATTAAGCAATTAAGTTTAGGGAGTTAATCAAAATATTTCCTAAACAAGTGCAGAAAGACATTTCCATAATCTCTGGTTTGAAAAATTCCCATTTATCCCAAAACCTTTGCGCTTGAGGGCATGTTAAAATAACGTGATCAATAACCTCTGGTTCCTCACACAAATGACACTGGCTCATAATATTGCCGCCCCTTGTTTGCAAATTTGCTTTAACAAGTAGAACCCTTATAGTTCAAATGAAATCTTTATTTTTGGTGGAATATTGAGATTCCACATTTTAGACCAAGGAATTGGAGCCATATTCATATCAATTCCTTTAGGTTGGTTTTGCGCGATATAGTATACTTATATGACAAAATACAAACCCTTTTTATTATAATGCCATATGTGTTTGTCTCTTCTCTTTGTTGTGCTAATAGGAATATCTAGAATGGTCATGTAGTCTTCAGTGTTGAAAGTTATTTGGAGTTTATTGAGATCCTAGCTACGATCATTCTTCATGAATAGGTTAGCAACTTTTGCATAAAATCTCGTTCACTAGATACGTCATTAGGGAGAAAATCACGATCATGAGGTAAGTAAGGATTAACCCACATACGAATATTATTTCCATTACCTATTTCTTGCTTAAACAAAGTTTGGGAATACCATACATTCTTCCAAGTGAAACTCGGATTAAAACCCAATCGAGCAAATCAAAAATTTTCATCTAAAAAATATTTAGTTTTGAGTACTCTGTAAGCGAGAGTATTAGTTGAATTTTCAATCAACTTATTTTTTCAATATAACTTTATTGAAACTAAAAAAGTTGCAAAAATATGCCACAATCATTGTTACTAGTACACATTCTATTTCAAAATAGCCACTTAATATCTCCATTATAATTCTTTAATATAGTGGTAAAAAATACACATTTAAGTTTAAAACTTGATAATAAATTATTTAAATATTTAAATTTGGATGAAATTAAATTTCTGTTTTAGTCTGTCGCCCAACCAATCACGGATCAACACGTGTTTACCTTTTCCTACACATATTCCTCTCTCACCGTCATCCCCCCTCTACCTGCGTCAACGTTGCTGAAGCGAAAGGTGTTTCATCGGACGGTTCACGTCCCTTGGGGTAGCGAACCGTTAGATTTCTTGTAGCGCATAGAAGCCAACGACAAGAATTGATGCTGTATGTATAGCTTTGCACAAAAAAGGAAGTTGCATGTTAAAACATGTTTTCTTATGCCCCACCCAACGTCGATGAGTCTTCCAGAAATTATGTGTGAAATGGTTGACTAATCCGTTTTTCCAGTACTTGTATGATTTGTGAATGTGAGAGTGACTCATAAATTTAACCATATGCAAAGACATGAAAAACTATCATATTAAATCGGAATGGAATTTCCTTTTAACTTGAGTTTAGTTAAGTAAAATGCAATTTTGATCTCCTCTATGAAAATATTTTGATTCTTGAAAAAAAAGGAAAGTATCAAAATGATTCTTTAAGAAATAATAATCCTTTATATGAATCAAATTAGTTCACCCTTTTATTTTTTGAGGATTTTTTTTTTTATATTTGTCATTATTTGAAAGATCAAACTGATTTTGAAACAAAAAATAGGAACAAAAATTACATTTTTTTAAAACATTCTGTAAGCAAATATTAGATATATTATGTCAATGTAAATTATTTTATTCTAAAAATTGTTTTAAAAAAAAACAACTCAACCAACATTTGAGGACATTCATATTCATAATAAGAAAAATTGACCAGCACAAGTTAGCATAGATGAAATGAGTCTCTGTCCCTTAATCATCGCTATTCGAGTTTGAATTTGTGGTAGGATAGAAATGAAAAATATTTATTTGATAGACTTCTCTTAATTTGGGTCGAATTGTAAATTGAAAAATTAATACCCCAAGCAATAAGAAAAATTAATTTTACTTAATTTTATAATGAAAGAGAATATATAATTGAACAATAAAAAATATATTTTTAACCCCTAATTTATTATTAAATTATTATTTTAATCATTTGCTCATTTTATATTTCAAAATAAACTTTTACACATTGAAAATAATTATTTTTTATTTCTTATTAATTAAAAATTATTATTTTTAATCTACCACATAATTTCTCAGACTAGTAAGTCTGGTTAACTGACATGAAATAACCAGCAGTGACATTAATTCATTTTATAGAAGAAAAAAATTTTTAAAATAAACATATGTGTAATTTCAATATATTTTTCAAAAAAATGAATAATTGGTCACGTTCTGGATGCGTCTATGCGTGAGATTAGACAGTCATTGGTAGTAAGTAAGTAGTAAGTGTCGTACATTGCTACAACATATTGGATTGGTGGGCCCCACCACAACCTCCTCAACTATACAATCCTCGGTGTCCCCTTCATGGCCTTGCACTTTCACATTTTTTAATCTTTCATGTTACATCTCTTTAATTTGAAGAAACCTACCTATAGCTTCTAGATTTCACATGCTATAATCTCAACAATCTCTCCTTTTTTCAATTGTGCTAGATAATTCCCATTTCAATCTATTCAAGTAATTTTATAAGTAATTGTTTCAAATTAATGTTTTATAATTTTTTTTTTACTTTATATATATATATATATATATATATGTGATAGGGTTGATGTTTTAACGGAAGAGCTTTCATGAATTAGTCTCATATTTAATTATAGATCTGATCATACCGATTGACCTAAGAATTAGATCTATTATTTTTTGGTCCCTAATAATTAAAATTTATAATTTTTCTGAATTTCAACCTAAGAATGATGACTGAAAGTTTTCATAAGAAATTTTTTAGCGGCCAATCATTAAATATTGACCTAAATATTTATCAATTTTATGGTTATTTATATTAAATTAAAAAGAGTTAATAACATTAATCTCTCTTGAAATGTAATGAAATTACACTTGATAACTTTCTTATTTCAAAAATATCATTTTACTTTCTAGATATCCGATATATATTATAAAAATCTCATCAACAACTTACTCTCTATCAATAAACTTTTTTTATATAATTTTATCAAGAAAATTAATTTTTGCATAACAAGGTAGAGCAATTTTATTCTTAATATAAAAATAAAATTATTAAATAATTTTGACTCACTATTATATCATAATTTATATCTATCTTTATTAAGATTCAAATTCGAAAAGCCTAAAAAATTTATTTATTGAACTATTTTACTATATTTTTATTAAATAATTATTTTAAAACATATCTTATATAATAATTTAATGATTCTTTTAAAAAAACTTAATCGTAATTCACTGCCAAAAAAAATGCTGACAAGTCTATTTTGAACGGTGAACAATGTTACTTTCCCTCTCAGGTAAAGACCGTCCCTCCTCGTAGTTTTCCTTTGGTAGCACTGTACTCTGTGCTGGTGTTGTATCTACCAATTGGGTTGAAATAAGAAGGGATTTAATTAGTATTAATGGCAACTAGACGTTACAGTTTATAGTAGGACGCAAGTGTTTAACGTGCAGGAATATAATAATAATTGAGATTTTAATATTAATAAAAGAATAAAGAAAAAAGGGGAAAAGTAGGTTTAGTTTTACCTTTGGATGGGTACGTTGTCGGCAAGATGTACGAGGTTTGAGCCTAGGGAAACGTGGACGCTTCTTCTCCATTCATGGAAACTCCTTCGTCAACATCTTATCCCGTCGTTTTGTCAGAGTTTCCATTTTTCCGTATTATTATATTAACAACATGACCACTTTTTTTTATATATAGTATTCTCTTTTTCACATTGATAATAATAATATTTGCCACTCTTTAACGATCGCAATTATTGGGTTTAAGAATCGTGCATAGTGAAATTATTTATATGCCCTTGTTAGTTGTTTCTCTTTTTTAGAGTTTGCAGCGGTGAGAAATATAAGGTGCGGTCATTGTCAATCTACGGTCTACCCATAAAATGAGACGACACGTACAGATAAGGATTTTCGGGATCTCCATTCTCCCTTACTGATAATAGTAAGCTTTTGAGTAAGCTTCTACTTCCAAAAATGTCTATTATGATATATAGCAAAATATAAGTTTCTATTTATTGATTTTTTTTATTGACTTGAAATCCCTTTTAGAGACCAACAAATCTTTCGAAATAATCGTTCAAGTTAAATCTCTATATATTCTTGAGATTTTTACTCATGCTGATTAGTAATATGAAAATAATTTATCAATTTTTTTCACCAAAAAGAGAAAGATTCCCCAGATTTTCTGGTTGAAAGGGCACAACCTAACCAACATGGGTATGGCACCTCAATTTTCTATTATTTTACTTCCCTCATGGTAGATTTTATTAGCTACAAAATGATATACCAATTTCTATTAGAACGGATTTCGTTATATATTTATAACAAAAAATTTATATGCCAGGAAAATTAGCAAGGTAAACACCTACCAAAGCGGATTATCTGCAGATGACGACTTAACAAAAATTTGCAATAAATAATAATTAAAAAATTTTTTAATGACAAAAAATTATACAGTATCAAAGCTGTATAGCAATAAATTTGAACCAGTTACCTGTACTGAATCGAAGTTCGACGTCCAAAACGATTTTAATTCAATTCAATTCTACGGTTGATGTTGTTCAGTTTCACCAGTAATTCGTTTATAAATATATCATAATTCATTAAAAAAAATGAGATCGATTAATTTTTTTGTTCTGCACGTGACAATTACACAGACGACCCTCATTATTGCATAAACCTAACACACGCAAGTTGCCCGACCTTAATTTAGTATTAAATGTATTCAATGAGAATATGTGGAAAAAAATATCAAATGCGTAGTTTCTCTTTTCCTTCTATAATAAGACACGACTGTGATTCAAACGCAAAATTTCTCACCCAAAATCCAGCAAATTCAATCATACAGACAAATTACTTTGTATAATTGAGCTCAAAGATTAAAACAAGCTAAACGAGTTGTAAAAATAGATCACTAAAAAGAAAAAAGAAAAATACAAAATGCAAACACTTAATAGTAACAACCTAAAAACAAGACTAATTTATTGGTAACTGAAATCAATATATATATACCTTCCCACAATGACAAGGAAAAAAGTCTACATTTGGGAATCATGACCGAAGATATAGTTTAAGTTTTTTTTTTAATCGTGTTTAGAACCAAAAAAAAAAAAAATTCATGATCGAAGCGTAGAAAGAAGGGAAAAAAAATTATGACATCATCATGCACCTCATTGTCATATTTTTTATACTATTGTTGTTTTAAAAGCTGGCGACGGGATATGAACCATTAAAATTTTTGAATAAAACAAAGTAGTGCAAAATTACAAAGCTTCCTAATCAAATCAATTTCATCTAGAATCATCTATCTTAATAAAGTTCAAAGTCACATGAATCACGCCACAAAGGTTACTATTGGGTCTACAGTTCAGTATATCTACCTTGAGGAAACTCTAAAGGACTATTCTAGGATAAGAGGATCCTGCAACCATGTTTAAAAAGAACAACCAGGGGGGCCGACTTGAAGATGTGAGATAGTGGGTGGGGCAGGAGTTTGGGGAAAAGGGCAGACGATGATTGGTTGAATAGAGGAATATAAACCTTTTTTTTCTTAAAGGTGAAACTTAATGTGAATCCAAAGGACTCAAGTAGATAGAGCAATAATTATGCAGTTTAAAAATTTTTTTGACAAAACATAGAGGAAACAAATTGTATCAACCCTTAGCAGAATCATTCCAAAAACAAATCATATTTGAGGGGTAAGAGGTAGCTGAGGTAAACTAATCAGAAAATGGCACCAAGTAGACAATTAATTATAGAAACTGCACATCAGTTAAAAAATAAACAAAATAAAGTATCGCATTATTGATAATTCCCAACGAATAAGATGCCACTAGGAAACATAATAAATTCGAAGGAGGTTGTCTCACATTTCAACTATTAGATGAAGAGCATGATATATTTCGAGGAGATTAAGATGCCAAATTTATAAATAAACAAAAGCGAAGCAGCCATCAGTACAGCACCAAATCAGTATTAATGTATTGCAACTAACGTTGATTGTTCCTATGCTTAAAAGTTAAACAAGATTCAAAGACATAGTAGACAAGGTCAGGAAATCATCCGGCTGTTTTTTAATTCTGTCCAAGTCAGGCTGTTTCGCGTGGTAGATGATTCACGTTTCAAATAACTAAAACAGCTATACCAACAATTATATTATAGGGCCAAAGAGAGGCCCGGTTGGTCCAAAAGAAATCATATGATATCTAATATAAGTTTAAAGAAAGAAAGAAACCTTAAATCAAGTCGAATCCACTTGATTAAGAAACCGATTTCAGAAGCTAGTATATTTTATGTCCTCTTCAGGCTAGGACAAGCAAGAGCCCTGATTATTTTAAGTTTATAATCATTATATAACTTCGTTCCCTCGGTTCTTTCAAATAAAAGATTTAAAAAAATAAAGCACCGTAAAATGGTATCAGGGTGGATTGCATGCTAAGAAATTATAGTTGAAAATTGGAATCGGACTAGATAGTCTAAAGCAAGTCATGTCATGATTGTGCAGGGGAATTCTTAAGTTGGTAAAGATCAGGATACGAGGTAGATAGAGACCTTCGATCTAATCGACAATCACATATTATACCTTCGAATAGTGCACTTGTTAACTGTAATCATCACGGAAATGTATGCAGCAACAAAATATGCAAACCTTATAATTGCCTTTGATCCAGTATATCAAAGTATCAAACATGTTGATTAAAAAACAAAAAATCATTTTAGCATTATTCAAATAGTCATAGTAAAATGTAAAATAAAAGTCCTACATTCTGTTCCATACAATACAAGTAAAATATAACAAAATACCAAAACAACCAGCCAATAATACAATAGGGAGGGCGATTAGGTCATGGACAAGTCTAAATAAGATCTGCGATGGCGCAATAATACAGCCGAACCCTGCTTACACCTGGAAGGCCTATTCTTCACAGTCAGAATACACACATTAATCCATGTGCTATATGACGCTCGGGCAAGTAGAGCAATATACTAATTTATGATCAACTTGTTACCCATTATTATACGTTGACATCCAAAACTGTCCCTACTTCAGATAATTATTCCACTATCTACAATTTTTAGATCTTTTCTACCAGTAAATTTTTTTAAACTGGGCACTTTCCCACTTTTTCTGTGACATGAGAAAACCCACTAATATCTTTGCCATTTTATAAGTGTGAACTGCACTATTGATTCTGAATGCAACCATTACAGAAATACTTAGATACTTGCGTGTCCTCTGCACTCTTCACTTGTTATACATAATATATAACAGCTGCACTTTCGCAATGAAAGTCACAAAGTAGCTCACTTAATTCGTCTTGTTGAGGTATAGATTAATCAATCTTTTACTCTTTCATCATCCATCAGTTCGGTCCCCAAGAGTTTAGCAGGTCCCAGTCTCTAAATATTCCTTGGTGAGATGCCGCTTAGTGCAACCAAACCCCACCTCCAAAAGGAACTAGTAAATTATACGGATTTTTCTTAAATTTTGTTAAAATTAAATAAACTTTCTTCTTATGTTCAAATTTCCTCTGAAATAAAAGGTTACCTTAAGGTGATTCAAATTAAAATTTTTGGACTAAAATACCTTCCATTAGCCAAAATATATATTGTCATTCAAAAATTCTTTAAATGGAGGATATTTTAGTAATTTTTTTAATTGAACTAATATGTAGGATAATCTTTCGTTTCAAAGGTCTATAATTTAAGCAAAATTTTTGCGAAATCCTTGTAATTTGCTCAAAACAAATAAAGAGAAAAAAGAAGAGCACATATTGATGTTTTTACGTGTGACACATAAGTGATAAGTTGGGAACGAGACCATGTTTGGTTCTAGGCTTTTTTTGCCCTGGGGCGGATTTCTTTTATGCATTGTTGACTTACATATTCATGCTAGGTGGAGGAAGAAATCTAAGCTTTTCAACTATTAATCCTTTGTCCGAATACTGTTAAATACTAAATCTTGCTAGTACTGGTATATAAATAGAACTTTCTATGGTTAAATCAAGCATTCCTAAAACCATAGCATTGTCGGATATACCATATTCAAAATCCAGCAGAAGCGCAGAACCAAAATCAACAGACGTAGTCATGAAAGTCATTGCGTCCTTTAATCAATCAAGTTGAGCATGTAAATCAATCTCAATGCCTTAAGATTATTGAATACTTTCTTAGTTCAATCATCTCCAAAAACTTTAACACATCCATCCCATAAAAATCCCTTTGCACCTCTCCAGCTCAGACAAAACTAGGTTTAGGTCACTCGCATCATCCAGACCAATTATAATGCTCTCCTCTGATTAAGATTTCATCAAGGTTGTTAAAGAAAGCTATTATTAAGATAGAAAGTCTATCTTTTTATCTCATTATCGTACTTTTTTAGTTAAGTTAGGAGTTACCTTATATTTAGGAGTTAGTTTCATTGCCAAACTCTACTATTTTCAATATAATTAAAGGACACAAGGGTTGAAGTTGAGTTTCTCCCTTCAGTCTCTTAGTTTTGAATCAAGTGAATAAGCTGGATCATTGTCAATGTTTGCATACAACTTGTAAATAAAATGGCGTGTGACTCCAGCCACTGTTATGGTGCCTATACATGCATTTTGGAGAAATTTTATAATGATAGATATAATCCATGGAAGTATGGGGCACATACCCTTGAAAACCTTGCAAGGGAAAATAATTATATTTTTTAAGTAACCCACTAAGCTTCTCAAGCTATTCAATATAAGACTTAAACATCCTATATTACCCAATGTCCCTATTATAGCACTGCCTTTAAAGAGCCAACATTCCAATGTATGCACTGTATGACACTTCACTTGGCCTTCTTGTTGGTAACCCTTTATGTGACGTTGACCACCAACTCTGATACCATTTATTGGGATGCAAGAGAGAGTTGTAAAGTGCAGTTGCCAAGACATCAGCACTTCAAGAGACATTGGATAATACGGAATGTCTACGTCATGCCTCAAGTAGTATGACATGTTCAGTGGGTACTTAAAATGTGTAGTTCTTCCCCTTTGCAAGTTAATTTTTAAGGGTGAGTTCCTTATACTCTCTTAGGTCCTATCACATAATATAATCCTTAGGCAGCCTGACCGTTAAAAAGTTAGGTTGCATAAGATGAAAGGAGAGGTAGAAGCCAAATTACTAGACGTGCAAAATGGCAGGACATAGCTCTCACTAGCGTACAGCAGAAGAGTGGGATTACTGTCCACAACTAAATATAAGGATCTGAATAATCCAATAATCACATCAGAGTTCATGTTCATGTAAACTATAGCCACAAGAAAGTAACACTCGTGATTCAATTTCTATAAATCATCTTAATACTTAATAAATTAATAAAGAAACTGCTAGATATTATCGATTGCGTCCAAAGACCACTTTTGTTTGCCAAATATCAAATGACAGTTTGAAAGACCGCCTAATGAGAGAGCATTGACATATCTACCTTAATATAATACACTATAATGCAAGGAAAAATAAACATAGAACCTCTGGCTCAAGCATGAAAAACTACATGATGTTTTACACACATCCCAAGCAAGCCAGATAAGTGCTTAAAAATTAACTTAGCTAACCTCAGATCATTTGAAAGACAACGGATTGCTGAACTGAAAATGCCGTTTCTTTTCAACATACAAATATGATAGGAGTTGCTGTGTCATCTCATGCTATAGACAGAAGCAGATAACCAACTGATCACTTTTCCCCTTCAAAATTGAACAAAGTGTTTTGGCCTGCATAATTTCCAAAAATAAATTAAATCACACAAGTAGGCACAAACATTTAATGCATGTAAGATTCTCATCTGCACAGGAACGTTTTCCCCAGGATGAAGAGAGAAAAAAAATTGAACAGGTGATGGGAACCGCCTCATACATTTATACCAGCTTTAATTTCCCAAGAAGTTTTCTTACTCAATTCTCTGACCTGTCAGTTACAAAAGCTCAATGACAAACCTTGGAAGTGGATTGTGTTTATATCTGCCCCTTTCAGCTCCATTCCATTATCATCAAGTAGGACTATGCCTGATGAAGTTATGTTAAAAGGGAAAGCCAGCGGGGGTGATATGGGAGACTTTGCCAACTTAATAAACCTTTGACCTGAGAGAAAACAAACATCTGAAATTCACACCCGTAGTACAGATTGGACCTAAATAATTTTCAAGATTACTTCCACAATTCTTTTCTTGAGAAAACCATTCCCATAACATTTAACCACAGATTAATAGAATATAAACCAACAATTGAGACACTGAATGGAAGTCATCCTTCTTGTCTTGTGAAAATAATAATAATAATAATAATAGAAATAATAACAATAATTAGCATTAGGTGTTAATTTCTCAGTAGAACTTGTTAAGTAAAAAATAAAATTTCAGTTTGTGAATTTTGTTTTGCTAGCTAAATATATGGTACTGGAATATAATTGCATCTTTAATCAAGAATGCCAAATACAAGAATCCATAGAGAATTTTAAGAAAATAATAATGTCTCTGAAGAATCTACACAAATATTTCTACGAAGAAATACAGATTAAAATCAAGATCTTGCATAAGGATCAGGATTTTCATAGTAATAGCCTAGGCTCACATAAATGTAGTGCAAAATAGACCTGATTTAGCTTCAAGCACAAGGCGGATGGTCACAGCATGAGCCCATCTAATTCCCAAAGCAGCAACAAGGTGAGAATCATATGTAGCAGAATTGTCTCTTTGACCAGCATGGCTCTGTGCAGCTTAAAAAATAGAATGATGCGTTAGGAAAACAATTGAAAGCATTGAGAATCTAAATTTACCTTCATACCTTGAAAGGGATATAGGCAGGCTTCATCACCAATTTGAGATCTTACTTGATTTGTCACAACAATGGGAATTCGCGAAAATTCAGCAAGTGATCTAGGCATGTTCAAAATCAATACCACCTCAATGAAGAAACATTTTCCCTTTTCTAAATATCTCAGAAGAATAACAGTATCTTACTTGATAAAAGAAACATGCCAACCCAGTGATTGTTGTCTAGAAGCTCCACACTCATATTCTCTGTGCCGAAACATTAATTTTACTTCAGAACAATCAAGATTTTGTGTTTTGATCTTTCAATATGAAGGTTTTATGTATTTGACCTATTCTAAACATAAACAATAGTATGTATATCAACAATGGCCAGAAAGGGATAAAATAAGCTATGATCAGTATTAATTCACTGATAGACAGTTGGAACCATCATATAACCTGATGATAAGCTCAGATATATTTCCATGACGAAAAGAGCAAAAACGTTGGGTTTTATGCATGAGGAGTCCAGGATGAGAATCTGACCATATTTATTATGAGGAGCATTTGAAAAGGAAACCTTTAACTATGTCATTCACAATCATCACAAAATTAAACTCACCCAAGAATAAGAGCAGCCATGCTATCAATGACGAGCAACTTCACTTGTTGCTGGAGGAGTGATACCTTGATCTGATGCAAACTGGTAGCATGAACACAACACAAAGAACAGTGAACAATTCCAGTAATCTTAGTATGATAAGTGATTTTATTTTATTTTTAAGAAAAAAACATACATATAATAAAGGTAACTCTGACCCAAGAACATGAAGAATTTAGGGGCAGCAAAAGCCAAAAATGTAATGTTTACATTTGACCACAAACAAGTAACATGACTTCTTAACAAAATTCCTCAGTTTTCGTACTGTCCTTCTACCATGAGATTCAGAAATGATGTGATGAATATGAAGTTATTCTGTTAGCATGCATTTCTTTCAGACAGAAGGGGATTGAATAGAAGACAGCCTGGGCACAATATTTATTATTGAGAAACAGCGAAAGTAAAAGCTAGCTGAGGCTTCTACTAGGAGTGGTAGCAAGAACGAACCCGAGGCTATCGATAGTGATACCTGTTCAAATTGTCGTCTGGAACTCCCACTTTTTTCCGACAATGATCCTATCAAGTGGCTATTCAAGGTTGAACATTACTTTCTGGTCAACAGGGTGACACCGAAGGAATGTTTAGATGCTATTGCAGTCAGTTTGGATGGTAAAGCACTCAATTGGTTTCAATGGATGGTGAAACATGCACCTTTCAGCTCATGGATTCACTTCAAGGATGAAATGCTACGTCAATTCCATTCTCAATAGAAAGGCAATGTGTTTGAGATGTTGGCTGCTCTAAAGCAGGAGACAACGGTGCTTGACTTTGGAGAATGTTTTGAGCTGCTTTCAGCACCATTAGAAGGTGTTAGTGACGAAGTGCTTATGGGGATGTTTAAGTGTGGATTATTTGAGGAGATACGAGCTAAAGTATGTCTCATGCAGCCCAGGACGTTGACTGAGTTAATGGATCTAGCTCAACAGATTGAGGATAGTAATTTGGCCTTCGAGAAATCTCGTGAGGCAAAGTTTAGTCATGGCTATCATAATACGTCGACGTCTTCATGGTTTAGGGTCATTCCACCTATAGTAAACTTCAGTTGCCCAATGAACTTGCTAAGTCAGTAGCCGGTACAAGGGTAGGGGAAAAAGCTAACACTCGATCTTCTGATGATACAAAAGGTAGTATTTCGGTGACTTATATTTCGTCCTCTAAAACTGCTTCATCTGGTCATTCTAAGAGAATTTCTGAAGCTGAGGCTAATAGCAGACGTGAGTTGGGTTTGTGTTTCAAATGCAACGATAAATTCAACCCTAATCATCGTTGTAAGAACAAGCAACTTAAGATGATTATCCTATCTGAGCACAGCGAAGGGCAAGAGGAAGAGTGTCCACCTATTCCTAATGAGGAAGGAGACAATTCTGAAAAACAAATGGCTTCCATGACATTATCATTCAATTCCATCGTAGGACTTCCTGGCCGTCAAACTATGAAGTTGATGGGCAAGCTGAAAGATGATGAAGTGTTGGTGTTGGTCGATAGCAGAGCCACACATAACTTCATCTCCCCTCGGGCAATACAGTGGCTGGATTTATTGACAGAACAAACAACACCATATCGGATCACACTGGGTGATGGGCATGCTATTATGCAATCTGGAGTATGCCGAGGAGTTCAACTCTCTCTTCAAGAGTTGACAATGATAGAGTCATTTTATCCCTTTGAGATAGGTGATACTAATGTTGTACTTGGTGTTGAGTTGCTAGAAAGCCTATGGGAAGTTCGAATTAAGTGGGGCCAGCTTACTATGAAAGTTAAAGTAGCAGCTAAGTGGCTTTGTTTACAAGGTGACCCCACCTTATCTCGGACAAGGACTTCCTTGAAAGCTATTATGAAGACAATCCAATCCACAAGGAGAAACAGGGCATTTTGATTGAATTTATAGGGGCTATGGTTTCACCAGATGCCATTACACCAGTGTCATATGAAATCTCCACTTTATTGGAAGAATTTAAGACCATTAGTGAGCCGCTTACATGGTTGCCCCTGAGGAGACACCGAGATCATCCTATAGTACTAAGAGAGGGTAGTTATATGCTTCAAGGAAGTTCAGATTGAACAATCTTTGAACACAAGTAAATGAAAAGAAAAAAAGATAGAACAACTAGCAATCTCGAATGATAAGTTTGCATGCCACACTCAAGAATACTAGGTTTGATTCGCCACACTCTAAAATAGAAGAGGAAGAGTGATAAGAATCTGGGATAATTTCGCCATTAAGTTTAAAAAACTTAGATAAGAAATTCACATATAAGAGGCTAAGCCAATTTTCAGAGCATTCAAGGTTGCCTTTTACATTGATAACTTCTATATTTATAGTCAAGAACAACCCTCATGACATAAGTCTAAGATTTATCTAATTCTCACCTAATTTGGAAAAACATGCATAGAAATCCACCTAACATAGACTTTTCATCTAATGTAGATAACCTAACTTATCTAACTTAAACTTTAACTAATACTTATTTCAACTTTCATCATATGTGTTTATCACATACATAATTGACTTTTCACAATTTATTCCTTATAGCACATGATCAAATTGGCCTCCTCGAACTTGGACTCCATATAGAAATTGGGCTTGGATCTTAAATGGGCTGATTCCATTTTGAATTGCTGAACAACCATGGCTTGAATCTTCTTGGCCATAGAACGTGTAATCAGCCCAGATGGAGCTCCTTGGCCTAAGTTAGCCTCTTGTTCAACTTGAGGCTCATCATTCTCTCCGAGGTCAAAAGGATTTGTCCTCAAATCTGAGTCTTCATTATCATCTAAATATGGCGTTAAATCTCTTACATTGAATGTGGCAGAAATATTGTAGTTTCTTCATAAATCAACCTTGTAAGAATTGTCATTTATTTTGTCCAAAATCATGAATGGACCTTCTGCCCTAGGCATAAGTTTTGACTTCCGTTTGTTGGGAAACCTTTCCTTCCGAAGATGAATCCAAACAAGATCACCTGGCATGAACTGAACTTGCTTCCTTCCCTTGTTTACTGTTTTTTCATAAGCGGCATTCTTCTTTTCAATCTGCCGCTTCACATTTTCATGTAGAGCTTTCACCATTTCAGCCTTTTTCTTTCCATTGATGCACAATCTGTCACTTGATGGTAGCGGTACTAGATCAAGTGGGGTGATAGGATTAAACCCATAAACTACTTCAAAAGGAGAATATTTAGTAGTACCATGAACACTTCTATTGTAGGCAAACTCAACAAACGACAAGCATTCATCCTAATTTTTCATATGCTTACCAACAATAGCTCTAAGTAAGAAAGAAAGTGTTCTATTGACTACCTCGGTTTGCCTATCAATTTGAGGATGACAAGTTGTTCTGAAATCTTGTCCCAAGCTTTTCCACAATGTTTTCCAGAAATAACTCAGAAATTTGGCATCTCGATCTGACACAATGCTCTTTGGAATATCATGTAATCTCACAATTTCCTGGAAGAACAAATCTGTTATATGAAAAGCATCATCAGTTTTGTGACAAGGAATAAAATAGGACATCTTCGAAAATTGATCTACCACCACCATAACAGAATCTTTGCCCCTTGGAGTTCTTGGTAACCCAAGCACATAATCCATACTCCAATCAACCCATGGTTGATAAGGAACTGATAATGGCATATACAAACCTTGTGCTACCTCCTTGCTTTTTGCTTTCTTGCAAGTTGCACATCTTCCCACCACTCGATGCATATTTTTTATCATCCTTGGCTAAAAGAAGTGTTCCTTGATTATCTTTAATGTCTTCTTTTCACCAAAGTGTCCTGCCAAACCTCCCCCATAAGCTTCTCTTACTAATAATTCTTTGACAGAGCAATTGGGAATACAAAGTTTGAAACCTTTGAACAAGAATCCTTATGCTTATAGAAACCGTTAGTAGCACTTTTTTCACATGCCAAATATGTAGTAGACTCGAATCCCATCAACTTGACATTCATTAATAAGATTAAAGCATACCTTCGAGATAAGGCATCTGCAACCACATTCGCTGCTCCCTTTTTATACTTGATGACGTAGGGAAAAGCCTCCAGAAACTGCACCCATTTAGCATGTCGCTTGTTTAACTTGATTTGGCCCTTCAAATATTTCAATGACTCATGGTCGGTATGAATAACAAACTCCTTGGGTAATAAGTAGTGTTCCCAATTTTGTAAGGCTCTGACCAATGCATAGAACTCGTTGTCGTAAGTTGAACAGTTTAGAGTTGCCCCATTCAACTTCTCACTAAATAAGCAACGGGATGCTTCTCTTGCATAAGAACTGCTCCAATTCCAACACCTGATGCATCACACTCAATCTCAAAAGTTTTAAAGAAATCAGGGAGTGCAAGAATTGGTGTTGAACACAACTTTTCTTTAATGATCTCAAAACTTCGTTGAGCCGCTGCACTCCACTTAAAGTCACCGCTCCCTTTGATGCAATTAGTCAAAGGTGCTAGAATAGTACTGAAATTCTGCACAAATCTTCTATAAAAGGATGCTAATCCATGGAAACTTCTCACCTCAGAAATGTTTGTAGGAATAGGTCATTCCTTGATAGCTCTAACTTGCTCCGGATCAACTTTAACTCTATGTCAACTAATCATAAACCCAAGAAAAATAATTCGGTCTTGGCAGAATTGGCACTTTTTGAGATTGCCAATCAATTGTTCTTTTCGCAATACTTCAAAGACCCTCCTCAGGTGCTCTCCATGCTCTTCCTAATCTTTGCTATAAATCAAAATGTCATCAAAATAAACCACAACAAAATCTCTAATAAAATTCCGTAAGACATGATTCATTAAACGCATGAAAGTGCTTGAGGCATTTGACAAACCAAATGGCATGACCATCCATTCATACAACCCATGTTTCATCTTGAAGGTTGTCTTTCACTCATCTCCTTCCTTCATTTAAATTTGATGATACCCACTCTTGAGATCAATCTTCGAAAAGATTGTAGAGCCATGTAGTTCGTCAAGCATGTCATCAAGCCTAGGGATAGGATACCGATACTTCACTGTGATTTTGTTTATGGTCCGACTGTTTAGGCACATCCTCATAGTTCTATCCTTCTTTGGCACTAACAAAGCTGGTACTGAACAAGGGTTCATTGACTCTCTCACAAAACCTTTCTCCAGTAACTCATTTACTTGACGTTGTAACTCATTGGCCTCATCTAGATTACACTGGTAGGCCGGTCTATTAGGCAAAGCAGCACCTGGAATGAGATCAATTTGATGCTCAATCCCCCTAATTGGCGGTAATCATTTCGGCATTTCATCTGGAAACAAGTCGGCAAATTCTTTTACTAATTTCTCAATCAGCGGAGGTATAGAACCTACCTTTGTTGGCATAGCTTCCTTCACTATTAGCATCAATATTGGATTAGTTGAATGCAAAGCTCTCTCAACTTCTCCTTTAGTTGCAAATAAGTTCTCCTTTTTCTTTTTCTTTGCTAGTTGATTTTGTAGAACTTGTTGAGAATTAAGAGGTGCTAGGACAATTTTCGTCCTATCCTTGGTAACAGAATAGGTATTTTTGAACCCATCATGAATGGCTCTACTATCATATTGCCAAGTTCTTCCACAACTTCAACTTTGCACAACTTGCCAATAGAAAATGGTAACTGAACTTGTTTAGTGACTTGAATTTCTCCTTGGTCACTCAATCATTGCAGCTTGTATGGACGAGTGTGCTTTGTGGTCTTCAAGTTTAATTTCTCCACTAATGTTGTTGAAGCAACATTAGTACAACTACCTCCATCAATAATAACACCACAAACTTTTCCACCAATTGTACACCTAATATGGAATATGTTCTCACGTTGATCATCTTCTACCTTAGCTTGTGAGTTCAAAATTCGTCGAACTACAAGTAACTTCCCTTCATTTGGATACTCGATAATGCGCTCGTCATCTTCCTGTTCAGTTTCTGTTTCATCTTCACTTTCAATTTCCCCTTGTGCTCCTCGAACAATCATCACTCTTCGATTTGGACATTCAGAAGCAATATGTCCAAAACCAAGATATTTGAAACACTTAATTTCTCTGCTCCTCTTTGAGTTCTTTGCATCATTAACTTTGTCCTTTCCTCTAGATGTATCAACAATGTTGTTCGAGCTTGTCTTTTCCTGTCGCCGTTCATTCCACTTTGAGACATCTTTGGGAGTCGAAGAGGTTAAGTTTGTTCCCCCAAAACTAATAGATCGTGAGCTTCCTGGTTTAATTGCTCCTCTTCTACGTTGTCTTTCTACCTTAACAGCAAGTTTAATTACATCCTTAAGTGTTACATAAGGTTGTAATTCCACTGCATCTGCAATTTCCTTATTCAAGCCTCCCAAGAACCTTGCAATAAACTGTTCCTGAAGTTCTTGTATCTCACATCGCATCATCAACATTTCAAACTCCTTAACATAGTCTTCAACACACATCGCCCTTTGTCTAAGAGTTTGTAACCGGATATAGAGCTCCTGCTTGAGATAGTTAGGAACAAAGCGCTTTTGCATAAGTCTCTTCATAAGCCGCCAACTCCTGATCTCCTCTTCACCGTCTCTCCTTCGTTGTACTTTCAAATTCTCCCACCATAGATTTGCATAATCGATAAATTCAAGAGCAGCTAGTTTGCATTTTTTAACTTCAAAATAGTCGTGACACTCGAGCACCTTCTCCACTCGTTGCACCCACTCTAAGTACTCTTCTGGTGAGCTGGTACCTTTGAATGGTGGAATCTTTAATTTGATGTTGTTCCCCAAGTCACGCTGCTGCCTCCTTTGTCTATTTGCATTAGCTTCATCTTCTGTGTCCTCATCACGATCAAAATCAATGAAAGCTTGATGATTACGTCGCTGTGGAGGTTGTTGAACAATCAATCTTGTGATTACCTGCTTTAGACGAATCAGTTGCTCCCTCATTTCTTGTTGATTTTGTTGTATACCCATAATCTGAGCTTGTTCCAACGAAAGCCAACTTGGAACATTGGTAGCGTTGTTTTCAACCATATCTCACTTTAAACGCTCTTCTCAAGTGTTTCTCTCTCTACCCACTCTCAACTGGAGCTCTGATACCAAAATGATATGTTTCAAGGAAGTTCAGATTGAACAATCCCTGAATACAAGTAAATGAAAAGAAGAAAAGATAGAACAACTAGCAATCTTGAATGATAAGTTTGAATGCCGCACTCTAAAATAGAAGAGGGAGAGTGATAAGAATCGAGGATAATTTCGCTACTAAGTTTAGAAAACTTAGATAAGAAATTCGCATATAAGAGGCTAAGCCAATTTTCAGAGCATTCAAGGTTGCCTTTCACATTGATAACTTCTATATTTATAGCCAAGAACAACCCTCATGGCATAAGTCTAAGATTTATCTAATTCTCACCTAATTTGGAAAAACATGCATAGAAATCCACCTAACATAAACTTTTCATCTAATGTAAATCACCTAACTTATCTAACTTAGACTTTAACCAATACTTATTTCAACTGTCATCACATGCATTTATCACATGCATAATTGACTTTTCACAATTTATTCCTTATAGCACATGTTCAAATTGACCCCCTCGAACTTGGACTCCATATAAAAATTGGGCTTGGATCCTAAATGGGCTGATTCCATTTTGAATTACTGGACAACCATGGCCTAAATCTTCTTGGTCATAGAACTTGTAATCAGCCCAGATGGAGTTCCTTGGCCTAAGTTAGCCTTTTGTTCAACTTGAGGCTCATCAGGTAGCCAACCACCTAATATAAGGGCATATCGATATGCATAATCACAGAAATCTGAGATAGGAAATATGGTGAAAGAAATGTTGCAGGTAGGCATAATTAGGCCAAGCACTAGCCCATTTTCCAGTCCTATTTTACTAGTGAAGAAGGATGGCAACTGACAATTTTGGGTCGATTATAAGGCCTTAAACAAGGTCATTATACTTGACAAATTCCCCATCCTAGCCATTGATGAATTACTCGATAAATTAAGGAGGGTTGTAGTTTTCACCAAATTGGATTTAAAGTCTGGGTACCATCAGATAAGGGTGAAGGAGGGAGATAAGGCTAAAACAACTTTCTGTACACACGAAAGGCACTATAAGTTTCTTGTAATGTCATTTAGAGTCATTAATGCCCCTTCTACTTTCCAAAGCCTTATGAATGACATCTTCAAAGAATACCTCCACAAATTCATACTCATATTCTTTGATGACATCTTGATTTACAGCCCTGACTTCTCAACTCACTTGACTTATTTACGAATTGCATTTGAGGTCTTGAAGAAGCACCAGTTGGTAATTAATACAAAGAAGTGTGTTTTGGGGCAACCCAAACTAGAGTATTTGGGTCCTATTATTTCTGCAACAGGAGTTCAGGTTGATCTAACGAAGATTGAATCTATGGTGCAATGGCCTATCCTAAAATCCTTGAAAGCCCTACGAGGATTCTTGGGTTTAACGAGGTACTATCATCGTTTTGTGCAGCAAAATAACAACTCCACTCACTCAACTGTTGCGTACGGATGCCTTTATGTAGGGAAAAGAAGCTTAGAATGCATTTCAGACTTCGAAGACAACTATGACTTTGGTTCCAGTCCTAGCTATGCCCAATTTCAATTTACCATTTGAATTGGAGACTGATGCTTTAGGTTTTGGAGTGGGTGTTGTCCTCATGCAACAAGGACGCCCAATCGCTTACTATAGTCAAGCACTTTCCAAGAGGGCCCAACAATGTTCAGTCTATGAACGAGAGTTGATGGCCATTGTCATGGTTGTTAAAAAATGGCAACATTAATTACAAGGCCACAAATTTGCTATTCATATTGACCAACAAGCATTGAAATACCTATTGGAGCAACAATTATTGGAACCTGATCAGCAGCGATTGGTTTCAAAATTAATGGGGTATAATTTTAAGATAGTTTACAAGGCAGGGAAGGAGAATAGAGCAGCAAATGCACTCTCCAGGTGTGTGGGGGATATGGCTCTTCAGGCTGTGTTTGTCATCCAATTGATAGACTTGGAACTGTTTAATCAAGAAGTTCAAAATGATGAGAAATTATGAGATATTGTGCAGAAGTTAATTGCTGGACAAGAAGCTCCTTTGGGGCATGCATTGAAGAAAGGACGCTTAATTTATAACAACAGAATGGTGCTATCCAAGTCTTCTTCTCAAGTGCTAGTGTTGATAAAGGAGTTTCATGATTCTCCCCTAGGTGGCCACTCAGGTTATCTTCGCACATACAGAAGGTTGGTTGATATAGTCTACTGGGAAGGCATGAAACGCGACATCCAGACATATGTAGCTCGATGTGAGGTGTGCCAATGCAATAAGTACGAAGCCCTTAGTCCGGCTGGGCTCTTGCAACCTCTTCCCATTCCTCAACAAGTTTAGGAAGACATAAGCATTGACTTTATCACTGGCTTACCACACTCTGCTCATTATGACACTATTATGGTAACTATTGATTGCCTTATTAAATATAGCCATTTTTTGCCGCTGGCTCATCCTTTTGATGCTAAAGATGTTGCTGAGTTATTTACCAAAGAAGTCGTTAAACTTCATGGTTTTCCCCACTCCATTGTATCGGACAGGGACCGACTTTTTATTAGTCAATTCTAGTGTGAGCTCTTCAAAATGACTGGTACCATGTTGAGTTATAGCTCCAGCTATAATCCACAATCTGATGGTCAAACTAAAGTTGTGAACAAAACATAAGTTTTGGAGTAAATGGTTGTCTTGGGCTGAATTCTGGTTTAATGCCACCTACAATAGATCTTTCAGAATGACTCCATTCAAAGCCTTATATGGTAGAGACCCGCCTTCAATTTTTTAGTGTCAGGAGGATTCTTCTAATGTAAAGGAAGTTAATGTTCACATGCGAGATCGTAACCTTGTTCTTATGGAGTTAAAAGGCAATTTAGAAGGGGCTAAAGACTACATGAAGAAATGGGCTGATGTGCGGTGAAGGGCTTTGAGTTTTGAGGTGGGGGATTATGTGTATCTCAAGTTGCGGCCTTACAATATGAGGTCCTTAGCTAAACACCTATGTGAAACGCTCACCCGTAGATTCTATGGTCTTTATAAGATCCTTGAAAGGGTAGGACAAGTAGCTTATCGCTTGAAGCTCCCTTCAACTGCCAAGATACATAATGTTTTCCACATTTCTCAACTAAAGAAATCATTGCAGCCCACTATCCAAAGCCAACAGATACCTCCAATGTTGATGGATGATATGGAACTCAGGGTTTATCCAGAAGATGTTCAAAAGTGCCAAACCCTTACTAATGGGCAATTCCAAGTCCTAATCAAGTGGAGGGACCTACCAGCATGTGACAATACTTGGGAATTTTACGATGTTATCAAACAACAGTTCTCCAATTTCAATCTTGAGGACAAGATCAAACTAGCAGCAAGGGGTAATGATAGGCCAAAGAGGCCCATCATATCAAAAGTTTATACAAGAAAGAATAGGAGGCCTGTTGTGATAGAAGAGGGTCAGAAGAAGCCTTATGAGGTTGAGGTGGCAATGGCGGGTAATAATTAACTGAGGAATAGCGCGTGTAGTATGGTTGGGTTGTTACAAGAAGGTTATATGGTCAGCTTAGGGGGTGTGTGAGAGGTAGGAAGAATCTGGGCAAAAGGGGAGAGACTCTAGCATCTAGAGGTGCATCAATGTGTGTTGAGTGGTGTAATTTCAATTTGTTTTCTTAGTTCCCTGACTGGATCTATTCCTTTCAGAGTGCCTTACTTTTATTATTTCATTGAATAATACAAGCTGTCCCATAATTATTAGAAGACTCAACTATGGTCTGTATAATATTGACTCTCAACCTTTGCTTATACTATACTATAACCACACAAAGACAATTATATCCTTTACTTCTGGTGCCCTACAAGTAAAAATTTTCTTTAACCTCCAAGATTTTCCTGAATCCCTAGTACCTCTTAACATGTAATACATATCAGTATTTTGTTTCAACCGATGTAAAGGACGAAAACAGAAAGAAAAGAATGAACTCTATCTATAATTTATCAAATAAATTTTTGAAGTACCAAGCATATAAGTATATTTGTTATAACAGATGTACAATCTATTATAACAATTGAACTCTGTCTTCTATTAAAACAATTCATTTATTTATTTATTAGGCTAAAAGTAAAACCATTAACTTGGTAGTCTTTTTCAATTTTTTCTCCTATTAAGCTGAATTAATATTTTGACATTTTATTCATCAAAAAAAAAAATTTTGAAAATTTTCCATGACATTCCCGTAAGACTGCAGAGGTCTAGGTTTCTTTGACATAGCCAAACATCAACAAGTTATCATCTTTCAAACTATTGATATTATCTTGTAGATTTTGCTATCCATTCCTTGCCATCCAAGCCAAGTTAAGTACAATTGACTCCTGTAGAAATTCGCACCTCTCAGTGAATTCAGAAAGTGAAGTGGGACGCAAAATCAGAATTCTACCAGCCATCTGCAATGTATTAAAGGACATAAACATCTGTAAGTTCCTAGAGAAACTATTGAGTTCAATGGGATAGAAAAACTACAAAAAAAGGGACTAAACCTGCATACCTCCTGTGCCATTCCTTTCTTGAGAAATATTTCAGGAAAACTCTTTATTCCAATCTCTATCAATCTGAAAAAGACAAGTTTGTAACAAAAATATATTGCATTTTTTTATTGAAATACATAATATGACATAATATCATATAACTGTTTCTTGTCCGCTTCAAGTACCTTTTAGAACTGAATTTTGATTCAACATCTATATATATTACCCGACCATCTAAACCTCCACATTTTAGTGGCAATGAGGCCAGCAACGAGAGCTTCAAGCAAAACTGCAATGTCAAATTTGCCCATCCAGATTAGTGGCTCCTGAAAATGAATATTAACGTACCTATGGCATGGTTGGATGCAGGTATAAAGATACATTCCTTATGCTTGGCCCCAAAACATCAAAATGACACAGAGCACATATATTTCCACATGACAAGCATCAGTTTATAAAGTGCAGGCACACTTTCAGATTTCACAAGCAGTGCACATGAAACTTGAAAGGACTTAATTTATCACTCTTAAGACTTAAGGGTTTATCACTCTTAAGACTTAAGGGCTATAAAAAGAAATATAAGCGAAAAAAAGAATTACACTGTCTTTTTTTCCTCAGTCAATTAAATGTTTTAGTCCTCCACAGATCTAACACCATCAAAACTTACTCAATGGAATAAACCTCTTCTCTTTCAACTTGTAGAAACTTATATTCCATTGTCTCTGCCTTTTGTCATAGAACAATTAACACTAGAGTTATCTTTAACTTAAATCTACCAACCAGATGAACCTACTCATTGCTAATTGTTCAACTTTTTATCAATTTCAAGGAAAGATTAAATGCTTGAGAATTGCTTTTAAGAGTGTTTCTACATCTCATCTCAAGCTTGTAAACTTTGTTAATTGATCCTTTCAAACAGCACAATTGTACATTTACCAAGATTGTCTTCACCACCTTGCTTATACAGGATAAGAATAACTTTGCTAACCTGAGGGACAGGTAACAAATATTCTTGTTGGTTACTTCTCAAAATGAACATATATACGTTCTATGTATATCTGACACGTGAGTACATTGGGACACAACCATTCAGAATATTCTAGTTCCATAGAATTAGGTTAATCTAACAGCACTACGCCTATGAAGACATAGCTGGATATCTTGACTATGCTACTAATTCCTAGATTAAAGTATAGACTGAGCAAAAATCTGAACCCTACATGCACTTCTGGTCCGCCATACATAAGGCAAGTGATGTAGATAATCCTTCCAGAGATGCACAACTACGACAATCAAAAGCCTTTAAATGTAATGGAAATATTGTTCTCATCATAATTGAAATCTGAAAGTGTTGCTGGTATTAAAGTTGACAGATGTAACAATTATAATTAAACTAATGCACCTGTGTTTTACCAATTCCAGCAGGACCAACCAATTCTGTTAAAGCCCCAAATGGTATACCACCACACAAGGCCTCATCTAGTCCTTTCAAACGAGTGGGAAGATGACCAGCCAAATTCTCATGTTGTACTCTCTGTTCCATCAGAAACAGGGCCTAAACACAGCTGAAAACAGTCAATGCTGAGAAATTTCAAAGAGAAATGTAAATGAAAAGAGAGAGCGAGAGAGAGAAAGTATGCAAATTACAGTTTGACACGGTGGACAAACGACTTCACTGATGTGTGCTACTGCAGACTTTACTTCAGCCAGCCCAATGTCCAGCAATTCCATCAACTCAAATTCAGTGAGAGATAACGCATCCTATGATTTTACCAAAACAAAATTTTAAAAAACAAAGAAAGAAAGAAAACAATAATCTACCATTATTTTATGGCGAATCCTGAAAGAAGCTGGGAAAAAAAAAGAAGATAAAAGGAAAAACTAATGGAGACCGATATGAACTGTGTAAAACGGTGACTACAAACGAATCGGCGACTCAACGGCGTCAGGTATGTTTGGAATATTGAACGCAACTAAGTTAAAGAAATCAAAATCATAATTCAGATGAACAATGAGGATTTCATTTCATGCAAATTTGAACAGTTAATGATGAATAATCAGATATTCTGGGAGGGCGATAATGAATACGAAATTGTAAGAGAAAATAAGTAGCTGAATGCGGAGTAATGGAGTAAAACGAGATAATTAGTTACCTTGGCGGTGATGATATTGCGAGCAGTGAAGATATTGGCGACCCATTTGGGCAATCCCATCTCATTGACGAGCTTGTTCGCCATCTTTCCCACCTGCTGTTTCCCGCCTAATGCATATGCTCCCTTCCTGCTAAATACACTGGCCTGGTTCCAGATTTTAGAGATATAAAAAAAATTTTAAAATTAAAAAATAAATATTTTTAAAAATAATATTTTATTTTATTATAATATTTTATTATTAAAAAATATTTTTAATATCATATAATTTATTTTACACGTTTCATAATATAATTAAATTATTTTTTATAAAATTTAAAATTTTAATATATTTTATTTTTTAAAATATTTATTTTAAAACCATTTTAATATTTATTAAATTTACAATTATTGAAATGATTTTTAATATTTTATAATTTATTTTACACATATAATAATATAATTCAAAAAATTAAATTATTTTTAAAAAAATTTAAAATTTTAATATATATTAATTTTTAAAATATTTATTTTTAAATTTAAAAAAAATTTATATTTATTATATTTAGAGTCATCCTATAACTTCAAATCTTACTAAAAAAATCTTCAATAACCTTGAGAGACAATCCGTTCTCTTACCAGAGACTATCCATTCTCAGTTCTACGCATGCCCGGCTGACAACTAACCTGGCCAGCCCAGTCATAATGGGCTGGATTGGGTGAGGCTGAAAAGCAGAGGAAGCATGCTAAGACTGGGCCGAAAAGCATTGATACCTAGCTCATCTTGGCCCAGTTGTATTGCTCTTATTTATGATTTTAATACTTCAAAGTATCATTTAATTTTAAATTTTGACCTTGTGAAATATATAGTTTTTGAGATATTATAATATTATTTTAATATATTTATAATGGTAAAATTATAAAGGAATCATACTTTCGATATTAAAGGACCTGTTTGGTTGTTATAATTGATATAATGGGAATAAGAATGGAAGTAAGAGTGGAAATGAGAATATTAAAATACTGCTTGATTAGAAAATAATGGAAATAAACATGTCTCTCTTTACTTCATTTGATTAGTAAATTATACATGGAAATCAATTAGGTAGTGTGCATATTTTATCATATTATCCCTTATTATAAAACAAAAAAAAAAGACAGACATCTATTTGAATTATTAATTAATAATATAATTATATATTAATATATACTTAATTAATAATATAATAATATAAATTAAATAAATTAATAATTAATAAAAATAAATTAAAAATCGTAAATAAAATATAAATAATAATTTACTAATTAATAAATAATAATTAATTATGATTTTAATGTATCACAAGGGTATTTTTGCCTAGAAATAATTATAAACAGAAATATTTTTGTCTAGTATATTTCATTCATAGGAGAATAGTTTAATTCCATCACTTTAACTAAGAAAAAAATTCTTCCTTATATAAAGGAGAATTGGTTTCCTAACGAATAGAAATGGAATCCCAATTTGTCAACTAAACATAGGAGTGGGAGGCACTCTCATTTATATTTTTATTCCTCATGTTGATTCCAATGACCAATCGAAGCCAAAGAGTTACCAAAAATCTTCAAGCTTCAAATTGACAATTACATCTGTTTTTTATGACAAAAAATGGAATAGTTAAATCCATCTAAACTAGGCCTTTAGCCTACAAAAAATTGATTGTAAAGTGATGTTGGGTTTTGGATCGAGTACAAATATAGTGTAATCCATCCTGTGCATATAATAAAAAGAAAAAAAATCATACATAGTCCTTTAAATTTTTGTTATGCTCTTTTTTTAATTAAAATATTATAAGTGTTTGGTTTTTAAATTATTATAAATGACTGTATTATTTTTAAATTAAATCATATATTATTATTAATAAACCAAACACTTGTCATATTTAAATTGGCGAACAATTAAGTAAGAGTATAAGAAATTGTAATCAATAATCCTAATGCACAAAATTTTATTTTACCATTTGATCAATCATTATAAATAATCTAAGACTTGGATACAAACATTATGAATACAGACAAAAACATATATGAATTATATATTAATTTGGACAACAAAATTTTTTCATTTAAGTGAAATGCTCAAGTTGAAATCTTGAACATTTAGAGTGAGCTCATAGATGAAGCATTGTTTGGGCTAAGACTGGGAGGCAATGGATTGCAATTTTACATGTAAATAATACATGATATATATGCGCAGAGAGGGAGAGAATAATCCTTTCCTACTCTTTGTGAGTTGACTTGATCATTAAGCTAAATTTTTAAAAATTAAGTTTGAATTTAAATTTTAAAAAATTTAAGTATATATTTTATTATTTTTTAAATTTTTATTCATATTTTTTGGACCAAACCTATTAAGGCAATTGAGATTTTAAGTCATTGTCAAATCAAATTTTTATTCAAAACTTGAAATAAATAACATATTTAATTGTTATTATTATATGTAAATAATATTATATATAAAAAATTATAGATAAAAACGAGTTATTATATTGTCATAAATCATTTAAATAAGATATATTAATTTTTATTTTTTTATTAAAATGTCACCTTATATTAATTTTTTAAAATAATAAATTTTTTTTATTAAAAAAGTATTCATTCAAATTTCTCGAGACTCATGTTGGACTTAAAAAAAATCTAAATCTGACCCGTTTTACAAATCAAACCTTTTTGGTTTGAGCTTTATTTTTTTAAAACTAAACTCATCAAATTGGGCAAACTTTTTAAATTATATTAAGGTATATTTGTGAATATATTAGAAAAAGAATCAATTATTATCTTGGATCATAATGTGTTGATAACCTGGTAAGAAAGCAAAATTAATTCATAGAATATTATGTTACACCATAAATAGAGAGAAACTAAAATTTTTGGACAATAGAATATATACTCAAGAAAGCTAATTATCCTCGCTAGAATCCACAATTCTTATTCAAATACCTTGATTACAATTTACTATCAAAGACATGTGCAATGACATTAAGTAAACATATTATATATTAGCATGAGGGAACTCAAAAAGGTTGAAGATAAAAAATTTTTCAATTCAATGTTTACAAATACATAGAGGTGAACGCTTGAGTTAGGTTTTTTTTTTTTTTTTGCAACTAAGTTATAATTTTAGGCTCAAGACTTGAATTAATCCAATTATACTTGATTAATGACCAGGCTAAGTCGTGTATAATTCATCTCTTTTTTTTTTAACCAAAAAAAAATTATTAACAAAAATGAAAAAAAAATGAAATGAAATGGGAAAAAACTTAATATTTGAAATGACAAATAATTAAAAGTTTAAAAGAATTGATACTTTAAAATTTTATTATAAATAATATTTAGTTTAAATAAAATAAAAATTAATTTAAGTGAAAAATATATACCAAAGTTAGGTTAGGCCATGTTATATCACCTTGAGATCCAGTCATACTTGGCCAATTATGTAACTTTATTTTTTCATTTGGCTTAACCTAAACCATCTCAATGTAATTAGTTCAGATTGGGTTACCGAGACCAATTGGGTTGGTATTTACCTCTAGTAGATGAGCAAATTTTTTAGTCTGTAATAAAAAAATTCAATATCTTACAATATATATATATATATATATATAAAGAGAGAGAGAGAGAGAGAGAGAGATTTTTAGCATAATATTATAAAAAAATTTGTATCTATAACCTCTCTTGACAAAATTTATACCAAAATGTTTAAAGTGATTCATCCCATTAAAAATTAATTAATCTCGATTTTTGTGCATCACTGGTACGTCTCCAATGAAGAGGAATCAGGGGAATAAATTTTTTTTCATATAATTATATGAAGTGCCTTACCCTCACTTTTGACACGCTCACAACCTCTATGTGCGTGTATATATACATAATATATAGTAATATATATAATTAATATATATATTTATTTATATATAATATTATTTATTTTTATAACATACATAATATTATTTAATTAAATTAAAAATAAAATTATATTAATATTTATTTTATTATTAAAAATTTAATATTTAATTATAATATTTAAACACTTAATATATTTTCAAACATATGTGTCACTTAAATAATTATTTTACGAGATTTTCAAAATCTCATTTATTTAATTTTGATCATTTAACAATAAAAAGAATGCAAATTAAAAATTTTAGTATATTCTTTATATGTTAAATAATAGTTCCAATTATTATTATTATTATTATTATAAGATTTAGATTTAATTATATTTTAATATTTTTTCTATTAAGATATTTATATGGCACAACAGAGTTGTTTTTTAAATATCAATCACTTATAACATAACTTATCAAAATTTACACAATAACAATTGCACACTAAATGAATTCAATATATTTTGAATTATTTTTATATATTTTGTATCTCATAAACTCAACTCATTCAACTAACATTGCATCTCAATTATTATTATTATTATTTACGAGATGTCAAAAAAATTTTAATTTAAATTATTATTATTATTAAAAATACATATATAAAATCTACTACTCTTCTTTTGTTTTGTTTTTTAAATCATCAAAATAAAAAATAAGTAAAAATTAAAAATTGCATAAGATTCGCTCTCTGTGAATACAAGCAAAATAATGAAAAAATGAAATCTATTAAAGTTATATAACTCATTAAAATATATGTATATATATATGGTCAAGATTTTAAAATTTATTTTTTATTTGAAAATTAAGACAAACAAGCCCAGTATAATTTTATTTTGAAAAATAATTTGAGAATATCTTATTATAGAACTAATCACTTTTGTTTATGTCTATTTGTGTTTATTTAAAAGAGATATCTTAATTATTGCCAGTAGTCCTCTTCACAAATAAAAGTTTTCAAATAAAGTAATTCTCACATCTACTTTCAAATTAAAATTTTGTGGCCATCTCATATATAATTAGTAATATTATTATAAAAAATACATATGTGAAATCTACTACATCTTTTTGTTTTTTTTTAAATCATCAAAATAAAAAATAAGCAAAATTTAAAAATCTTTGTAAGATTAATAATTTAAATAACATATATATTTAAAACAGATAACTAAGTATTTAAAAATTAAAATATAAATAATAAAAGTAACCATTAATGAAACTAATAAAATTAATATGATTGAATTTTTTTAATCAAATAATATTATATCAAACAATTAAAAAATAATTTAATAATATTATATATATATCAATTGATATATTTTATATATTAATATATATATGTATTATATATATATATATATATAATAGGCATTATATATATAGTCCATGTAGTAAGAGTGTTTCACCCTCATTAAATTATAAGTGATTTGCTATAAAAAAAAATTTACAAAAAAAAAAGTATAACTTTAAGTCTCAGATTGATTCGTCGTTTATAATGACTAATTAATTTAAGCATTTTAGTGTAATAATTTTGTCATAGTAAGATCTGAATATTTAATTTTTTAAATTATAATATTTAAGTAAAAAAGCCAATATATATATATATATGAAAAAGGAGTATATACAGATAATCAAAGCATTTAAATTTTCCATATTTTAGAACACATCTAGGCAATATCTAGGAAGAAACTCCTTCGCATCTTCAACAACTTCGAATTCTCTCTTCCTTTACCCTCATTCATTTGTGCTACTTTCACAAACACGTACTATTAGTCAGGGAGTCGGTCATCAGTGCACGAAAAATTTTTAGGTAAAAATAAAAGAAAGAAATGAAAAAAGAATAACAACCCCTTCATTTACTAATTTTTAAGTAAATCAACTTTTTTTTTCTTTTTCATATAGAAAAAATAATGTACGAGGCACGGGTACCATTCTAATATTTATTTATTACAAATTTACTTGATTTATTTGTTTTAATATATGTTATTCAATATGTTGCACATAAATTTATTTGTATCTCGTAAGCTCAACCCATTCCACTAACATTGCATCTTAATTATTATTATTATTATTATTTATGAGATGGCAAAAAAATATTTTAATTTAAATTATCATTATTATTATTATTATTATTATTATTAATAAAAATACATATATGAAATCTACTACTCTTCTTTTGTTTTGTTTTTTAAATCATCAAAATAAAAAATAAGTAAAAATTAAAAATCGCATAAGGCTCGCCTCACCTATGTGAATACAAGCAAAATAATGAAAAAAATGTAATTTGTTAAAGTTATATAACTCATTAAAATATATGTATATATATATGGTCAAGATTTTGAAAATTAATTTTTTATTGTAAAATCAAGATAAACAAGCCTAGTATAATTTTATTTTAAAAAATAATTTGGGAATATTTTATTATAGAACTAATCACCTTTGTTTATATCAACAGATAACTAATTATTTAAAAATTAAGATATAAATAATAAATTAACCATTAATGAAACTAATAAAATTAATATGATTGAATTTTTATTTAATCAAATAATATTATATACAAAATTTAAAAAATAATTTAATAATTATATATATATATATTTATCAATTGATATATTTTATATATTTATATATATATATATATATATATATATAATATATAATATAATAGACATTATATATATAGTCCATGTAGCAAGAGTGTTTCGCCCTCATTAAATTATAGGTGATTTGCTAAAAAAAATTTAAAAAAACAAAACTACAACTTTAAGTCCCAGATAGATTCATAGTTTATAATGACTAATTAGTTTAAGCATTTTAGTGTAATAATTTTGTCATAGTAAGATCTGGATATTTAACTTTTTAAATTATGATATTTAAGTAAAAAAGCCTATATATATGAAAAAGAAGTAGTATATACAGATAATCAAAGCATTCACAAACACGTACTATTTGTCAGGGAGTCGGTCATCAGTGCACGAAAAATTTTTAGGTGAAAATAAAAGAAATGAAAAAAGAATAACAACCCCTTCATTTACTAATTTTTGAGTAAATCAACTTTTTTTTTCTTTTTCATATAGAAAAAATCATGTACGAGGCACGGGTACCATTCTAATTATTTATTTATTACAAATTTACTTTATTTATTTGTTTTAATATATGTTATTTAATATGTTGCACATAAGCTGTATGATATAACAAAAATTATAATTTCCTAAAAGTAGAATTTTATTCCACATAATAACCTCATATGCATCTACGTTTCTATAAACTAAACTCAAAACATCCCGAAATATTAAAATCTTCCGTGTGGCAAATGGTTTAGTTTTTTGTTTTCCTCTTAAGATATATCATTATCCCTTGACTTATATAACTATTTGCAAAATTCTGTGCAACGTAGGAATAACTTCATTATTTTTATCTGGATTTGATATGCCATTGACACAAGATTTATCTTTTCACAGTTTTCAGGTGTCCTTTCTCGTAAATTTCTAGTTAACATATTCAAATTCTGGTGTATATATATGATTACTTGAGTCATTAAGATATAGGGTAAACTAATTAATTGGATTATTGTTGATTTGTTTTTGTCCCACTTTTGATTTAGACTTGACTCTAATTTTCAGACATGAATAATATTTACTGAGCCTGCCATGAAATTTGTAACCTGTGACGGTATCACTTTTAATTGGTGAACAAATCATAGCTTAATACTAATTTTGAATTCTAGCCAAATGACCCCTAGAGAAGCTGATACTATATTGGAACAAAGAAGAAAATAGAGCGAAGGACGAATTTGGGATATGATTCATAAGGTAATTAAAATATTTAAATATAGAATTTAGAGTGAAGTAAATGATGTCTTAAAATATAAAGAGAGTGAAAATTTTTATTTTGGTATGAAATTAACTATTATTTTTGAAAAATAATTTATTAACTTTTTGTAGGAGAATGTTAATGAGTGTTTTAAATCATGGTTAAGAATTTAAAATTTAAGACTTGAGTGGTTAAAGATTTGGAAATCAAGGCACGCGCTTTAAGTTTAAGGAGTTTAGCTTTTATGTTTTATTATTAACATTTTAAAATTCATCGTTTTAGAGATTGGAAGTTTATATTTTTTAATGATTAATAGGAATTTAAAATTTAATTTTACAATGTTTTAAAATAAACAAAAAAGAGACTGTTAATGTCGTAATGAAAGATAAGTTTGCAAAGCATTTACTTTTTTTTGGAACAGAAATATAATTAAAATGCCTTCAAACTCAATTTAATTTTACAATATTTAATCTTTGTTATATATATATATATATATATAATACTAACTTAGTTTCTTTATTTTTGGAATGTTTAAAATTTGTTATCATCAAGGACGGTAAAAGATCCTCATATTTGGGGATCTTTGTAGAGATTGTTTTATTTTAAAACTTTTTCATCGTAGAGATTAGGATGGAAAAAAAGTCTCATGAAAGATAATTTGGGGATAAAGAAATGGATTATGCTCCACACCTTGTAGGGTTTTTGTCCCCTATAATTTGAATAAAAAATTTATATATATATATATATTATTATTAGTAGTAATTTTACTACATATTCAAGTGTATTGTGACAACTTGGCAAACCTTTATACTTGACATTGTTATACCAAGAATACAAATCTAAAACTTAGATTTCTTTAGACTAGTAGTCTTGCAATTCTGGGTTTCCAACCTCTATACAGTTAATTATTGATTATAGTGAACTTAAAATAAAATATGGACTAATCTTTGACTGACACTAAACCTGGTGATAGAAGGAACTCTATCCTCTTTCATGACAAGGTACTTTATATGCTACAATAGCAAGACCTTCTCCAGTCAGTTTAGTGTAGCACAACCTTCCTTTGTTTTCTACCGGAGGTATACTTAATCTATATCCTACTTTAAGCTTAAAATAAGCAATAACTTGCCAGTAATCATGTTATAGGATCACAACATATTGACTAAAGGTTCGAAAAACAATCCCCTTAATAACCTATAGGGAGTTTAGAACTTTATACCTTAATTTACTACTATTATGGATTTAGTTTGATGTCAATATGGTCGAGATAATCCTTAGCTAATGAACTTAGAGTATAAATGGAGACAAAGTAATTTAATTGATGGAAACTATTTGTGCATACAAGGGAATTGGAAATTGGAAATACAAGGGAGGCTTTCAAACACTTAAAAAGCTCAGTGAAGGTTTTAATGCTTAAATGCTTCATAGTTTACAATAAGGATTACATGGCTTTATATAGGTTGGGCATTCCGAATTCGTATTATAAGATGCTTTCTTATCTTGGGGCAGTTTCGTGGATGCTTTGTCATTGTCCTTGGTTGTTAGGTTGTCTCTTCATTATTGTCCTTGGCTGCTTTCGGCTGCTAAAGTCATGTGATCATTATCCTTTTGATTCCTTTTGTTGGATGCTTTTGGCTGTTAATTTTACTTTTTTCGTTGTGGTATGAGTGTCATTTAGCTTGTTTTGGTGTCGACAAATGTTCTTTTGTCCTGTTGTGTCTGCAGTTTCTCTTTTTTCTTTTTTCTTTTTTTTTTTCATTCTTTAAGAAGATTGATTGATGTTGGAGGTTTTAAGATTTCTTTCTTTTGGTGGTGTTGTTGCTTTATCTTTATTTTTGCAGTATTTACAATTATAAGTTGGATAATCTTGAGTTTGTTGACATATTCGCTTCTTTGTAGATTCAAGGTGATCAAAATTATTGGTAAACTTTGTCATAAAATAGGCTAAATTGCCTACTTTGTCTGCTATTTCGACCTATTGAGTAGATGTATGTTGTTGGGCTGGTAAAGTATGTCCATTGGGTTGTATCATATTGGATTATCCTGTTCATTTTCTGCATATATGTCTTCCATCTCTTGGGCTCTTATTCTTGATAGTGTAGTTGCAAATTCATCTGGATCTATTATTTCCTTTTCTAATTACTCAAAGTTAAATAGTTGTTTAGTTGTCCCGAAGATGAGATTAATTGGTGCATAATATTTATCAACATTTATTTCTGCAACTATAGAGTAGCACTTGATGTATATCATATATTGGGTTACTATTGCAGAGTAATGTTTGGTTGCTTCTTGGATGGCTTGGGGTAAAAGGTTTATTTCTCTTAGGTTATGAGATGGATATATGCAATGGATTAGATCGTAACTAAATAAGGTTTGGACTAATGCTAGATTGGTTCCTTGATAGATAATGACTTTATTAATTGCATAATGGGAAATATAGCTAATGGTACTGGCCAAGGTTATTTGAAGAGTATTTAATTTTTCTACTAAAAGTTACAAATATTGATATTGTTCCAAGAGTTTGGATTTGGTTTAGGATTTTGGTTGAGGTTGATTTTTGGACTATTTTTGAAGAGCTTGTTGTTGGCTTTCTGGTAGATTAGACTTCTTCATTATTCTTTGGGCATTTTTCTTTTGGTTGGGTAATGGCTAAAAAGGACGTTGGCTTGTTAAGTGTTTGTGGACTAAGAGTGGCATTTTTTAGGTTGGTTTTGTGGGCTTTTTAGAGGAATGCGTATTAATTGCCTTTATACTCTTGTCATTCTTTCTTCAAAGTCGTTCATATGAGTAATTAATTTACTCATGGATTTACTTAAAGAATTTATTGAGCTTGCAAAACTATTCAGCTGTCTATTTATCTGTTATTGGAGCATGTGATTATTCATCTTGAGATATTCATCCTTATAACTAATTGTCCAATATTCGTTCGGCTATTTGATTACTCATTCTGAGGACTATTAGGCTAATATTTATCCTTTGAC
The DNA here is from genome assembly GCA_037074485.1 of Delonix regia. Classification (NCBI taxonomy): domain Eukaryota; kingdom Viridiplantae; phylum Streptophyta; class Magnoliopsida; order Fabales; family Fabaceae; genus Delonix; species Delonix regia. The sequence continues at coordinate 12,464,413 of CM073455.1, forward strand.
AGCTCCATCTATGCTAAGATAATCAACAATCAAGTTGTTTTTTCATTTATTCAACTGAATAATCATAATGGGCTAAATCAGCTTGCCATTTAATTAACATTTTGTTGGATAGCTTTGTCGATCTAATTCATTTATCTAGTCAATAATTTACTTGGGTATTATCTGTTCTAATAATAAAGTGTGAATTGACTATTAATAATTCGAATTTTTCTTCCAATTTGAATGGTTAAAAATTTCTTCCAATTTGAATGGTATATTCCTTGGCTATAATTAAACTTACCGCTAGCATATCAGGTAATTGTTTATACTTCTTGGTCATCTTCATGGTATAGGGCCGTTTCCCAATAATTGTCTAAAGCATCAGTGTATAATCTATTTTATTAGTTTTTTTGTTAGGATAGTTAATTTGAGTAGATTTTGGCAAATAGTTTTAATTTTCTTGATTATTTTTGCTGCTTCTTCATTCCATTGCTATTGGGTTTTTTCTCTTGCTAATTTTCATACTTTTTATGTATATTTTGATAGATGTGGGATAAAGTTCCTAACTTGGTTTATTATTCCTAAAAATGATTATAATTCTTTCTTATTTGTTATTTCAAGGATTTCTTTAGCTTTCTTATTTATATGTTCTTGTAATTCTATTCCATTACTAGTGATATAATGTCCTAAACATATCCGCTTTTTTCTTAGTTATACCTTTTTTGGTGAAATATTCAGTCATTTTGTTTCAATTAAATTCATAAATTCTAGTAAATGGTTTTTATGTTCTTCTTTGTTATTTGGGAAAATAAATATGTCATTTATATAGATTATTGCAAAATTTCTAATAGGCAATAATAAATTTATTACATGTTCTTGAAATATGCTAGGATTATTATGAAATCCCATTGGTAGCACGTTCCATTCATAGAGACATTTTAATGTGGTAAATGCTATATATTTTTTGCTATCTTCTTTTAATTTTATTTGGAAGAATCCTGATTTGCAATCAAATTTACTAAATATTTGTTTTCTTTCTGTAAGGTTAAATAGTAATTCTATTTTTGGGATTGGATACTTATTTCTAACTACTATTTCATTTAATTTTTTGTGGTTAATTACTAGTTTTGATTTTCCTCTTTTTTCTTCATTGCGTTTGATTACTATTATCCCTAGTGAACAATAATTTGATCTACCTTCGCTTATCAAGTCATATTTTTTCATTTCATTTATATGCATTATAAATTCTTTTTTATCGTTTTCTGTTCATTGGCAAGGCTTGCAGCTTATTTCTTTACTGTAATCTAATAATTTTATTTTTGCTATTGGTTTAGATTTTTCCCAATGTACTAATGGGTTATCATCATAATTTTCTACTAATCTTTATTCTATTGTTTTGGCATCTATATGAGTTATGATCTTCTTTTCATTTATTAGCATTAAATTAGGGACAAATTGTGCTTCATTTTCATGTTTCTTTCTTCAAAAGTTGGCATCTGTTCTATTTTGGGGGTCTAATATTCTTATAACCCGTGCTTCATGTTTACATGGTGTGGTTAGTATCATGGCTTTTTGGGCAAAATGTAAAGGCATATATTGTTATAAGAAATCCTTTCCTAATATGATGTCTAGTGTGGATTCGTTATATTGGTATAATATTGGTATTAGTCTCATATTTGTATTGGCACATGTTTGGCTTATAGTTCTATTATATGTATTTCCTTTCTTGCACTTCTCATTTTAATAGGCTTATCTTTTTTCCATAGTTTGGATGGCATTATATTATATTTGGCTGATCTCATATTGGCTCCAGTATTTACCATTACATTGCATTTTCTTGATTGATAATTGGCATAGTTGAACTTTACTAAAATATAGTATAACTTCATTTATATTAATTTTACTTTTTCTAATATTACAACTTGGTGGTTAATATTTATAAGTATTCTATTTTCTTAGATTCTACATGGCCTTACTGCTTTTATAAAATCTCTTGCTAATACTAATTTGTGAGTTTGAGTATTATTTACTTTAGTTCCCACATATAGTTTGAGTCTTATTCTATCTCTATTATTAAATCTTATCGTGGTTTGTGCTATTGTATCTTCTTATTCAATTTCTATATTATTATCTGTGTATTGTAGTTGGATAGTACTTTTTTCCGTAGTCTGGTTCTAATAGAACTATTATTTCTTCCCATTTTCCTTCCCTTTTCACTTTAACTAATATATAGTTGTTTTTTTTTTTTAATCTATTTCTGTAAATCTTCTAGGTATCTTAGCTAAGTTAGCTGTTACTAGTATTTCTGCTAATCTATTTCTTTCATAGTGAGATTGGCTTTTGGATCTTAAAAGTCTATTTTTTGGTTTTAGATTACATTCTTGCATACTTCTCCTTAGGTTTATCCTGATGTTAACCTTAGTAGGTGTGTTTATTCTTATGCTTCGACTTCCTAATCTATTATTATATTATAGTCGTCTTGGGTTTTCTATTTGGTTTATTTTTGTTGTGTTATCTAATTCTATTTGTAATTGTATTAGAATTGTTATTCTTGCTAGATCTATTTTTAGTTCTTTTAATACAGGCATAAAATTTTTGTCTATTATGATATTTCCTTGGTTTCTATTACATATCTTATGTTTGTTTGAGAATACTAATCATACCATTATTATGATACTAATTATTCTACTTCTTGGTGGCATTTTTATTCCCCTTAATTTATGGTATATTACTAGAGTTTTGTTCATATTCATCTAAGCTCTTGCTATAGCAAAATTTGCATTTATTGTGAATTTTAGTTTATGATATATTAGGTTTCCATTTAATGCTCATAAAACACTGTTGGGTACACTATTTATGATTCTATTGTTAGTTATTAATAATTCTATAGGTATGTCTATTTTTACTCTAAATTAAGCTTTTATTAATAATTGGATTCCTGATATATAAATTTTTGTTATTTAATCTTTTATTAGTAATTTTTCAATTTCTCTATCTATTAATGTTTTGTTGATTAGTGGTATCTTTAGTATTCTTCCACTTTGGGTTGCTTCTATTGGATGTTTTTTCTATAATACTACACAAGCATATTTTTCTTTTTCTTTTGACTTAATCATTTTTCCTATTTTTGTTATTATTCCTTGTTGTCTTAAGTCTTGGGATATTAGATCTAATTCCTTATTTCTAATTTTATCATATTGTTTTTTTACTAAATTGTATTAGTTTCTCTATTATTCATTCTTTAGAATTTATAATTTCTTCATATTCTTCATACTCTTTATACTCTTCTTGATCTTGTATCTGATTACTTGGTTCTCCTTTCATCATATTTATTTCATTTTTCTTCTATTATATAATCATATTTACTATTTTATAAGCTTTATTCTTAACTACTTAAAGATTCTTTTTCCATCTTATATATTTCTAAATTTGACTGGTATAATTCATCTTCTGAAAATATATTGTATTCTATAGGTTTTAATCCATAATCTTTTGGTAATTCCATTATATTAATTACTTTTTTGTTTTTAAGTTTTGTACATTCAGTTGATATATGTACTATTTGACTATAGTTATAGCATTGACATTTTCTTTGATTTCTCTTATAATTTAGTTTTCTTCCTTTCTTAAAATATTTTCTAAGGTTTGTAATGTTTTCAGAGTTTATATTTTGGGTATTTATATTTTTTATAGGGTTTTAGGTGCTTTGGTTTCTTCTTCTTATATAATCTTTTTTTGTTTGTTTACATTCTCACTTATGAGGTGTTTTTAATTGGCTACATTTTAGTATTTGTTTATTAGCTTTATAGTATTTTATATTTCTCCAAGCTACTTTATATTTGTCTGATAAATATTCTCTTAAATAATATTTTCTTTTTCCTATGGTATCTACTAGTGGTATTAATTATTGTCTATTGTGAAAGGCTTTTTTATAATCTTCTAATATTGTTTATGATATTAAGCTAGGTACTTTTCTATAGGATAGGTCCATGTAATATTTCTCTTATTCATAGTTTGAAAATCTTGCTTCATAGTAATAATTTATATATATATATATATATATATATTATTAGTAGTAATTTTACTACATATTCTAGTTTAACAAACATAAATTTTTGTGCAAAGACAAGAAATTAAAAGTGCAATTATTTGCAATATGTAAAATAAACTATTTCAACTAATAATATAAAAGTTACTATTAGTTAGATGAGTATGTTTTAATTGATACTTTAAATATACAAATATTTGATATATTAAGATAGTAGAAATAAAATAGATTGAAATACTTAACCTACAGATAAAGAAAAAACAATAATAAAGACTTCATACATGATGAAAAATATGTCTTGATGTCAATACAACATAAACTTGATGTTGTTAATTTGTTAAGTTATTATATCTTTAAGTTTTTGAAATTTTTAAGACTTATTTATAACTTGTTATTTGAATTTATTTTAATTTTTTTGAAATTTAATTAAAGCTTATTGAATAACATAAGCAATAGGTTTAAGCTTTAATTTTTTTTTTTCATATTTTTATGTTTTACATTTTTTAAATTGACGTCTCTTTGGGGATTCATATCTCTTAAGGAAATAAGAATAAAAAAAATTTTCTTTACAATAAGAAGTGAAAAGAATGGGAGACACAAATAATAATAGAAACAAGGAGTAACATAAGATTGTCATCCCTAGTATCATGATTTGAATCCATGACTCTATTTGTTTATAACAAACTATCACTGAAAGCCAAATCTCAAACCTTTGAATATTACAGAAATTTTTTTTTGAAAAAATTAAATTATAGAGATTAAATTAAAATTTTATGAAAATTATAGGGATCAAAGAATTAACTTTTCATATGTTATATTAATAAATTGATATAATTTAATAATTATGCTATTTAAAATTTTTTTCATATATACATATAATAATTTTTTTAAGTTATTATCAAACATTTGATTGATTAATTTTGTTTTCAAAAACAATTTTAATATTTTTATTAAATAGTATCTGTATGTTTAGTTTTCCTGCACCTACTTATAATAGCTTTTAAAAGTATTTTCCTGTATCTAAACGCACCATTAGATACGCCAGGGTCATCTTTAAAAAATATAATTTCCTTCTTTATTTTTTATGCAAAAAATTAAGACAAACTTGTGTACTAATTTAGATTTTTAGCAAGAATTACAGGTTGTTAGATTATATAATTCTCTAAATTTAAATTATTAAGACAAAAATTTTGAATTACACATAGTCAAATTTTAAAATTTTTAGTCGCGTAATTTTTAAATTTAATTTAAACTATCTTGTATACTTTTTGTTTTAATATTAACTGTTTGAGATTTAGGAAATCCGGATTACTTGTGAACAAGCTCAACGATGGCGGACGCGACCGAGACCGAAGGTCCACGCTACGTGGCCCACTGCCCGCCCACAGATGAACTCAAAGGGCATTGTGCATTGACTATGGTGGGCCCCGTACGACCCAACGTAAATCACACAGGGTGGCCCACAAAACCGACAAATCGTTATCACATTGCCCTTTACTTTGCATCCTTTCGATTTCTGTAATGCTTTATCCATTTAAAAAAATAAATATAAAGTTTTAAGTTTAATTTATTACTTGAATGAACTTAATTTTTTATGTGTCTATCTTTTATAGAAATTAATGAAAAATTAAAAAATTGAAATATTTGGTTTGGTGGGGTTGGGGAGAAAGAAAAGGGAATGCTGAAGGACTTTTTAAACAAAAAAAAATAATTTGGTATGTTTAAATAAAAGACTAGGAAGAATAGATATTTTGTGAATCCCACCAAATATTGATATAACTTGGGAAGAATGAAACATATAAATTATAAATTTAAGATATAAATTTATTTTGAAGAACTCACGGATCAATTTTTTTTTTTAATTATGTAAGACCATGGCTATAACTCTTTTATAATGTGTTCTAAGAGTCTTAAAACAGGGGATTTAAAATAAAAAAAACATTAATCCATAAATATTTCAATATAATTTTAGATTGTTTATGATAAATATTTAAATTTAAAATCTATAATTGTCATCCTTACAATTTTCATCCCCTGCGGCAATTGACGTGATCCTTATCTAGAGGCTACGGCGTCTTCAACATCTCCAACTCCTATAAAGTCAACGTCTGAAAATATTCATAATGTCGGGTAATTAAATTAGAAATACATACCAAAAAATAAGATATCTTAAATACATGAATTAACAGGATTGAAGTATACTTTATTCATGGCAAATATATTTACGTTTCGTGTCATTCTCAAATGGCGTCGATGGCATTCTGCCCAATGTTTTATTCTTTAATTTCCAAATTAAATAATAATTAGCATCCTTGTCTTGTTCTTCTTTATGGGATAAAGTAATTACGTGATTCCTTCGACTTCGTGTGTGTGTGTGTGTGTGTGTTTTTTTTTTTTAATTGCTCTTTCGGCAACTACGGCTTTCGTGCTGTAATCCTGGGAAACATGCGACATTTCAATCCACGACAACGGAGGAACGCGGTACTTGCTGCTCAGGATTTAATTTATACATATGGAATTCACATTAATTAAAAATTAATCATTAAATGCATTTTATTATAAAAAAAATAATATTTTTGGCTTTTATAGTTTAAATATTTATAATTAATTTCTTGGACGTTGAATAATTTATAGTTTAATTAATGTCATTATTTTTTGCCGATGTATTATTATCTAAATGAGTTAATTTAACTTTTGTTATCTTTTTTTTTTATTTATTGACATAAAATATACATATTTAAAATATTAAGATAAAATTTAATCATTATATTACTGAATATATTACATTAGATAAAAATTAAAATTCTCGTCTTTCACTATTAACTTTGAAATTAATTTGGTTCTTTAAAAATAAATAATATCAAAATAATATTTTAAAAATAAAACTCTTGATAAACTAAAATTTTTCAAAAGATTAATTTGATTCTTTTATTTTTTGAGAGTCAATTTAATATTATGGCTAAAGATGAAATACTATAATTTTTTTCTATAAAATTATTTTTGAAACAAATGAAACCTTAATTATTAAATATATGAAAGAAAACTATTTTTAAAACAAATTGAATCTATATTATTAAAAATGAGAAAAATATTCTTTTAGATCCTCACTTATCAAAAAATTACTATTTTAGTCTTGCACTCTTAAATGTCTAAGATGATTTTTATTATTTGAAAATATTATACTTGATTCTTTAATTTTTAAAAATTTAAAAATTTATTTTCTTTATTAAACTTTAAACTTTAAATTTAATATTTTTTAAAATTAAAAAATTAAATTTAATATTTTAAATAAATAAAAAATTATTTTAAATATTTTAATGAGTTTTATACTATTAAAAATATAAAAAAATTTGTGTAGGTTGAACTTGAAGCGCAGCAATCTTAATTGAACCCGTAAGTGGGATGGAGGGTGGTGCCTAATACTATGAATTCCACGGAAGTTGCTGAGCTTGACACGTTACCTCGTGTAATTTGCAGTGCCGCCATAACGAACATTTTGTGTGGTGTCAGAAATAGAATATTCCGTTTTGTCTGATTCTCCACTCGTTTCTCATTATTATTGTAAAAATTAACTATCTCGTAATTAGATTTGGCACTATGTAATAATTTTTTTAAAAAATATAATTTTAATACCTCACTTTAAATAATTTTATAAAAATAAATTTTTTTTAAAAAATTAATTTGATATTTTAAACAATTAAATTAATTTACTTTTTAATTTTTAAAATATTAATTTAATAATTTTATTTTAAAGGACTAAATTAATACTTTAAAAACATTATAACCAAAATTTTATTTTTCTTAACTTTTCCGTTTAATTTTGCATTTAGTAACTCTGGCGGAGTGGCCATCTAGATGCATAACTTAACGCTGTAATCCATCTAGATGTATTTGACTTAGTTGGTGAGTCAAGTATGAACACCCCAAACGAATGCAAATTACAAAATAAAATAAAATAAAAAATTACCCTAATTCTTTTTAAATTCAAATTAGACTTTACTCGTTTTTTAAAAAAATTACATATGATTTTTATAACCTTATATATATTGGAGAAACTTTATTTTTTATTTTTTTGGTCAAATAAATTTATTAAAAATGAGTAGTCGTCTTCTTATTACAGATGTCAATTTATCCAGTATGATAATTGTGTAGTTTTTTTTTTCCCCCCTTCTTCCTTATATCTTTATGTCTTCACATCACTTTTCTCACCAAAATAGATTATAATTAATGTAAAATTAGTGAAATAATTTTATCTTTTAAGAAATTCATATTACATAAAAAATTAATATTTACTAATAAACATAAACTTAAAAAATGATGCAATATTTTTTGAACTAAAAAAAAAAAACTACATGCAACTTAACTAAGACAAGTTAAAGTCATATACTCATCAAAGCCTGGGGGAAGCATCCTTTCTCTTTCTTGGTGGGTCCTCCAATCCGTGCCATTTAAAACCACCCTCTCCTCTTGCCTCTGGACGTACTTCTCCCCATCCAAACAAACGGTTCCCTTTCCCTCCTTCCCCTCTGTCTCCAAGGGGCAGAGGCTCTTAATTTTCCTCGTTTCGGAACTTTTTTCCTTTCTTCTTCTTCTTCATCTTCTTCTTCGTCTTGTTTTCAGTACAGATTTCAAACGGACAAAATGGCAGCAACTTCTTCGGCACCTCAGAACAAGCAAGCGAGCTTTCCTAATCCCCCGAGACGAGGCCAGATCAAAGCTCAAATTTTCAACGGCTTGGTCAAATCAGTGGCTTCCGCAGTCTCAAAGGCCGCAGAATCGCTCGGAAAATTCGCAGGAAATGGCGCTAATGGCGGCGGTGACGGAGACGGAGCCGGTGGCAGTTCTGCTTCTTCCACCCCACCACCAAGTGGTTACAACACGGAATCCTAAGGAGATTAAGTCAACTGGGTACCTAATTAGCCAGTCGTTTGTGTTCTTCATTATCTTTGCTTGTAGTTGTACTGCTATATATTAGTGTGTATGTGTGAAAGGGATCTACGTGGTCTAGCCCATCATCTTGTTTAAATATTAGAAGTCCAAGATGGATGGGTGAATAAGAATCTGCAGAACCAATATTTTTGCTGGTTGTGCAGTACTGTAATATATACGATGATTGGTGGTTTGTGTCTTGTCTGGATCGGGTCTTAACCTCTTCTAGTACTCTCATGTTTTTTGGAGAGAAGATGACGAAATTGGAGGTTTTCTTTGTACTCTTTTGTATGTCGGTTATGTCGTATGTAATTTCTGACAAAGATAATGAAGATTAGTACTACTGTGTTTGCTTCTAAATTTTTGTCTGTTATATGCCGTTTCGTTTCAATAATTTCTCGTCTTTTCCCTCCTTTTCCGTCATAGAAATGGGCTATGAAGATTGAAGCAAAGTTTTCATAGTAGAGTCAGATTTTTCTGGGGCTTGATTCCTTGTTGTTACATGAATCTCTGATGGATACCTAAATTCGATATTTCATTCAGACAAAAGAACCTGTTCAAATTTTGACCTTTCTTGTCTTTTTTATTTTGGGTCTGATTTCTTTCTTGTCAGATCAATTGAAATTTACGGCACTTAGTTGGGCGAAAAGAGCACCTTCGACATCTATAATAGATAAAATTGAACAAATAAAAGAAAAGCAAAGTACTACTTTTAGGAGAGAGACAAAGCTCAGATCATGTCGTCATTTTGTGATAGATATGACCACATGGGGGCCAATGGCCTCCCTCTTCTCACTACTGAGCCTGAGGACCCCACTTATGGGCCCCAAAGCCTATTGGAAAATTATATTTTTGGGTAGAATAGAACGGGATGTAATGGTTGGGTATTACTCTATTATCTGAAAATTTAATTTTTGATTGAATAAATTGATGAATAAAGTTTTAAAGGCTTTTTCTAATTTTATTAATTATGGTAAGTTTATATTATAAATTAATTAAAAAAAAATCACACCATTTCTGAACTCTTAACAAATTTCAGTGCCTCAAAACCGTACGCGTATGAATAAGAAGCGTGGACTCTTTGTTTCAAGGACAGTACCATATAAGAGGTGTGAACACTGAAGAAAGAATCATGACTTTGAATCTCACGGCTTAGCAAATCCCATCTCTTTACATTTTCCACCTAAAGACAATCCATTCTCTTCGTTAAGGACATTTTTACGGAAAGCCATAAAAATATAGAAAAGTGAACACTATAAAACGAATAAAGGTATGAGTAAATTGGACTTAAACAATGTAATCACATCATAATTAAAAGTCTTGTTGATAATTGATATTAAGTCTAGTTAATATTTCACAAATTTACGTGATCTGAATTGACAGTTGATGTTGAGTCCCAAGTGAAATGAACAGGTACCTTGAATATTTTCACGTGGATGGGATAGTACCCGAATCTTCAAGTCAAGCCTACTCAGCTTGAAAGCTCCCTTCAGCGAAGCATACATACATATATATATATATATATATATATATATATATAATGGGAACCACACACACGACGCCACTTCAGCCAAGTACAGTCATCGTGCTTCGTCGTCAAACGGCAATAGGAAAGAATCGTGATCTTTGTGTTCACACTGTATTCAATAGTATCACTAGCTGGCCCAGAATATTATATAAATATATATAAGGATGATGGTCATATATAAAGTATATATGAAATTAATGGTGTCAATGACATGTTGATGAAGTTCATTTTGTTTGGTGATAAATGGAAGAAGTGGTCAACAGCCTTCTATAAAGCTTACGTATCAGAAGATATAAAATGACCCTTTTGTGAGATAAAGTCCAGTCAAATATCAGATAAGAATGAGGATAGGAGGATAGGACTGTGAGCATATATATATATATATATATATATATATAACTTTTACCTCTGGGGTGTTTATAAAAGAAAAAGTACATGGCCCTTCTGAAATAAACATCAATTAACTAAACTATAATATTATAAAGGCGAGGGTGGGGTACACTTAGATTTAATGAATATAGGAATTAGGAATCAGGTGGTCTCTTTTATATCTTTAGTCCTTTAATTTATAAGTCTTAAGGTGTTATGAAGAATTAAGCAGTGAACATTTGCATATTAAATGACTCTAAAAGTAAAAACAAATAAAAAAAGGTCAGTTTTACAAAACCCACTAATTTAAATCCGAGCCAATTACAATATGAACCCTCCGAAAAACAAAGGGTAGGATTTGGAATTATTTTGGCTTTTGCTTGACGAGACTTGTTAATAAGTATGGGTCAACCTCTCTTTTTGCTCGAAGCCATATGTTTCATGGAAGAACTGTAAGACCAGCTTTTCTTCCATGGGCGGTGGGTTTGTAGACGCTTGCTTCCCTTTTTGGTCTGTCATCAAAAGACAATATAATTTAGATGATTAATTATATATTGGTTATTTTATTTGCTTAAACATTACATTTCCTTATTAATTAAAGGGACCGGTACCTTAGCTTTTGCTTGCTTTATTTTTTCTATTATTCTGTATCACTCTTTTATTTTTTGCTTAGATATGCGCATCTTCTGTTACAAATTTAGAGAGACGTTTTGTTTTATTGAATTCAAATTTTCTGATAATGCCAATCGCCAATTTTTAAACTCATTAACGTAATGCTAAGTGAGTCTATCAAATATTAATAATAAATCTTTGTCCTCACAAAAATTTAAGATTATCTGACGCTAATAAATAAATAAACAAAATAAATGATATGGGAATATTGTGTTTTGGTAAGATGAGGCGGGATAATAAACAACACTATGCACAAGCACGTATCCACTGCAATAACTATAACAAATTTATAATATAATATTATAAAATATATTAATTTAATATATTTTAATTAATATAATAATATAAAATAATAATATTTTATATTATATAATTATTAGATCAGCTGCAATAACTACAGGCAGGGCCAGTCATGCACAAGTGCATTAAAAAAGAGATAAAAAGTGAGAAACAGACAGGTTGAGTTTGCGCGTAGGGCTTAGTGGTCTTGTCCATTTTCCCTCTCCTAACCCTATCTCTTTAAAGTCAATGGACACCGTCTATTTGGTCCCGTAAATGCAAGGAATTCATATTTGAATAACACTAACATCTCTAGTAAGAACCATGAGGCTCGTGATTGTGGGTGTACTAGGTGTTATGTTTGAACACTCATAAAGTCTTAGCCTTGAGATTTTATGTGATTGAAGAAAGAAAGAAATGGGTAGAGTTAGAGAGGGAAAGCCTTCAAATGTGAATCAAGCGTACACAAGGGGGTGAAAATCTATATTTCTTACATATAGTTGTTATCTAACAATTTATATTAAACATATATAAAAATAACATTTGACTATTTATAATTAAATTTTAAAAAATGAAATCAATAATTTCTAAAAATTTAATCTGAAACAAATTGACTTATGGGAGTTGCCATGGAAATTCACACCCCATTTATGAAATGCCCTTTCTGTTATGAGTGGCCAGTGTATAAATAAGGCACAAATGATTTTCCAAGGACCAAATCAGAATTACATTAATTGATTTTCCAGTACATCTATGTACTCTTTTCTTTTGATGATCAAGAAAAAACCTACGATTATGGCTGGTGAAAGAATTAATGCTCTTTTAACACCATCATGGTGTCATCTTTACGCAAGCCTAATTTATTTTGTAGATACTCTTTCACATAATAACGTGTTACATCCACAATTTTATTATCGTAGTTTCTAAAAAAACTATATTTCATTCCGAGAACATTTATTCCGTGAGTTACAAAATGGTCACGGGACTAAAAAAATTGTTCTTAGACACGTGGCGTTGATCTAAAAGATGAATATATAATATGAAATGAAAATAAAATACACCGTTACACGTTCAAAATATAATTATGACAATGTTTTAAAGTTGAGCTTTTTTTTTTTTTTTTGATCGTGAGCTTTCTATTTTCAGAGTAAACAATCTGTTTTTCATAAAGTTTAAAAGTAACTCAATTAAAGTATATATGGAAATGAATTGTGTGACTCTACTTTTAACGGCAACCTGAGAAGACATAAGTATTTACCAATATTTTTAGAATATATCCCTATATCTCGATTAAAAGAAACTCTGTTTTTTTTTAAATTAATACAAACATACTTTATTGAATCAAATCAACAGTTTGATTCCCAGATATAAAAATTGGAGTATTTGGTCAAAAGGTTGGCTAAATTATATGCTATATTGGTTATCCTACTAATCTAAAAATATGAAAATAGACTATTAATTAAGAGTTTTTTGCAATCTTAAATTAAAGTTTTCAACTCCATGAAATCTTTCATGTTAGAATGAATAACTACAATTACCTTTTGAATATAAAATATATATATTTTCATCAAATTCAGGTTCATAAAAACTCATAAAATAATTGAGCCTAAAATTAAAGTTTTAATTATTTTCGCTTTATAGAATTCTTGATGGTGGCCGCGCTTGCATTAAAAGAAAGCTCTATTATGAATTTTTATACGCAAATAGTACTATATATATATATATATATATATATATATATATATCCATAAGATAGTGACACTGACAAATGAGAATTTCAGATATAAATAGGGTAGGCACTTACGTTGAGTGGGTGGCGGCTTGTTAGTGGGCGACAGCTTGTTGGACAGAAACATTCACCTGCAGAGAGATTAAGGATAGGGATGTGGGACCCCTTGTACTAACGAATATATCCCACAATCGAACCAATAAGCGACATTAACTATAAGGGGCAGTGGGGATTCTTGCTGCTCCAATGTCGTTTTGCCAGCACATAAAAGTGTCGTTTCTCGTGTATTTTCGTCCACACCTTTCCCCACAACCACAATACCTTGAGGCGGCTTCACATACTCAACAAGTGTAGCGTTGTTCGTGGTGCATTGTCAGAGAAGACATAGGTACGAAAACATTACGTAAATTAAGTTGTTATATAACAATTATTAAATATAAGATAATATTTTATTAAATATTTCTTTAAATAAATTGAATTTTTTAATAATCAATGAGTATAATTATAGTAATAAATTTAATAAAATAAATTTAAAAAATTTTATCTAGTGATACTTTTGAATTATTATATCATAATTCATGATGATTAATCATGTTAAGATAAAATCAATTTTGCCAATAAAAATTAACTCCGTTAATGACATACTTGATTATTTATAGGATTTTTTCGCAAGTATTTTCATACTTTTTAGTTGTATGACTAATTTCATTTGTAGTTTGTGACTATCTGTTCTACAAGTACTTTCAACAGTTTAAAACCCCTAATATTACAGAGATCCCACAATTGCAGGATTCAAGGTTCCCAATTTTAAGCCACTCCTTTAATTTGTGGACTATAGGATCTTTTATTTAGGGGTGTATAGTATAATAGAAGCCATGTCCTATACTCTCATAATTATATTAGCTTTGCTCTTTTTTATTATTATTATTATTATTATTTGGCCAATTTTAGCTTTGCTCTTTCGTATAAAGTCTTATAGGTATATATGGCAAGATAATTAATTAGAGAATTGATCCGATAATGAGAAGAAAAGCCAATAGCCTTTAGAAAAATCATGGATACTAATTGCAACTAAAGACTAATGTTAATTAAAAGTTGGCCAAAAGTAAAAAGGTATATTTTTATAATTAATTTGAATGCACCTAGTTTTTCTTTTTTATAATGTGATGCTTGCAGGCGTAGTATAATTTGATATTCAATTATCGAACTTACCTTCTTGAGTTAAATAAAAGTTTAGTGATTTAAAAAATTGAATCTAGACTCATGCATGCTTACGTCATAATTAGTTAATTTTTTTTATGCCTTCTTAGTTCTTGTCTTTGTCATAGAGACGTCTGTTTTAGTTTAAAACAAAAATGGGCATGGGAACCGCGTTTACGCGTAAAGAAGGAAAATGTATGGGTTTTTGACATAAAACGGCTTCGTTTTTAGGTTTTAACAAAAGCCGCCTCCCTGGAGTATCAATATCGCTATTTCATTTAATCTATCACAAGTTTGAGTGGACATGAAATTCTCGTTCATTTTATATTTGTATATTTAATTATATTTAAGAAATAAAGTATTTAAGGTTTAATAAGTTATTTAATTCTTAAAAAATTAAAAAATATTTTTGATATCTTAAACTTTATCTTTAGATAACTAGTATAATGCGCCATCCATAAAATTTTAATTTTAATTTTCTTACGACCACTAAATAAGAAGCGTGGACTCTTTGTTTCAATAACAGTAACGTATAAGAGGTGTGAAAACTGAAGAAAGAATATTGACTTTGGATGCCCCCTAAATCCCACTACTTGGATCAACCAGTGTTTATCTCATATCTCATTTTTGCTCCTTAATAGTATTACAAATTTCAATTTTTGTTTTTTATTTTTTTTCTTTTCTAATATAGTTAATTTTACCTTCCTATTTTGTTTGGTCTCTTAATTATACTTTATTTTAATTTACTTAGCTTTAAATTTTACTTTTTGTCGCTTAATTTTTTTATTTCAATTTTTGTGGATATCATTATTAGGTAGAACAGGATCACCATCCATGTTAATAGATAATACGCCCATATTATTTCAGATTTGCATAATGCAGTGAGTGATGAAAGAAAATATATTATAAGGAAGAAGAAAAAAAGTATTGGGGTAGTTGTTGAAAATTAAGAGCCAAAGTGAAACAAAAGAAAATAAAGGGCGAAAGAAAATTTTGATGGGAAGCTAATGGATCAAATGGAAACCAAATTAGAGTAAAATTTCGATTAAATTAAAAAGACTGAATTAAAACTAATTGAATTTAAAAGAAAAAAACATAACCACAGAAAAAAATTAAAAAATCAAAAGTCCAACTGAATAAATTAAAAAAATAATAAAAAATGTTATCAAACGTCAAACTAAAAGCATACATTTCCTTCTGTAAATTTCCTAGAATTTATGAGAAGCACTTAAGCTCAATATCACAATGAAATAAAATCAAGAACTCGTACAGCAGCAACTTAACACGTGGCCTTTTTGTTTGGGTCGCGGGATACTAACGAATATTCGCGCTAGAGTCCGAGTTCCACCTCATCCTCAATCTTGGAGATGAAGCTACTTGCCGTAAGCCTGTTCGAAACAGTTCTTCCTAGTCCCTCCTATAAATCATACACGTTAGTCCCTTCACTTCACTGCCTTTACTTCTCTATTTCTTCTTATTCTCTAAAAACTTCGACACTCCTGTCTCTCTCTTTCCCCTTCTTGATTTTCTCAGATCTCAGTTCTTTGGAAATGGAGCTCGCAGGAATCCATTCGATTTCGAACAACAAACACACACAGACACGCCCGCCGAGGCGAGGGCAAATCAAGATCAAGATATTGAAGAGCGTCGTCAAGTCCGCGACGGCGCTTGCGTCCACGGCTGCCGGTGGCTTTGGACATCGCGGCACCCACGGCGAAGATGGAGCTTCGATCGGCTCACCGTCTTCGTCGCCGCCCATTCCAGGTGGCTATAATTCTGGTGCCTAATCCGAATCTCGCGTTTCGGATTCAATGGTTGCTTCGATGCTGTTCTATTCAGGGTCTATTAATTTAACTGTCCATCTTACTATCCTTCATTTTCGCGTTTATCTTTTCTTAGTTGAAATTCTAGGGAAAGTTTAAAAGAAAGAATAGAAAAAGAAAAAAAAGTTAGGGGAATTCTGTAATGGGAAGATTTAAGGAGACCCTGATGTATATGCATGTTGTAAATTAAATTGAGCTTCCTATTTTGATTGTTTCCTTGTTCATTTAGAAATAGTATCCTAAATTTTGGTGGAAGAAAGCGTAATTTTAGGTGTGGATAGATCGATTTCGCATTTCCAGTTTTTTCTTTCAGTGTCTTTCGAGCTTGGAGAGAAATTTATGAACTCCTATTTAAAATTCTTTTTAAGTGTAAAATATTTTAAAGTAGAGAGAAATATTTGTCCAAAAAAAAAAGTAAAAAAACATAAAAAGAGAAGAAGGAGTTGGTGAAAAAAGAGGTACTAAATTTTACATAAAATCTTACTTCCTGTACTATTTTCCTAATTTAAAGGCGCTCACTCTCAATTTTAAAGGATTTAAATTTGTCTTATTAATTAATCTTTCGCCTCATGCAAATAAATTCTTAAATTTTTCAAATTAATAATCTAAATTTAATGTTAATTCGTATTTTATCTTACATAATCCCGTATTAATATGATAAATTTTTATTTGTTAAAATGTCAAAGTTTAAGAACCTGAATATCAATTTTAAAATTGTAAAAAAATTATTTGCATATAACCCCAATTTTAAATTTTTTTTTGCGGTAATTTTCTATATATTTGAACCTTCTTGATAATTTAAACCCCAGTAGAAAAACCCAGTTATTGATGACTAATAACGCCAATTTGGAATCATTGCGATCTCGGAATTCCTTCGGGGTTCTATTGTTGAATTTCTTCAAGGGTAATAGTTCAAAAATTATAGAATGAATTGAATTTTGAAGAACTCAAATTCTTAGATCATTTTTTAAAATTCATGTAGAATAATAAAATATTATTTACCATGGATTTTGAATCAATCTAATAATTAGAAGCTCCAGCTCATCAGTCATCACCCGTTTAGAATTTTGAGTTTCTTCGTTCTTTTCTTTTTGAATATAGGCCTCTGATTTTCTTGGTAAGTTTCAAGCACCAAACATGATATTATTTAACTACACACATAATGGTGACTACCTTTATGAAAAACCATTCTGAAATATTCTTCAGTTAGTCACACGAAGAAACAAATGATAGCATGGCATCTTCATACCAAAATATTTATTGATTCGTAATTGAAAATGAGCGAGTTAAAAAGTAGATTCACAAATGATTGAAAGCCAAATCTTAGAAGCAATGTTAAAGCTTTGAAACGAGAATTGTCAATGCTCTGTCATTATTTTCTGAGTTTGAAAATGGGGAGAAGTTGAGAGACACAAGCCAAGGGATTCTTAAACCAAATGATTCTCGCACTTTGTTGAAAATATTAACCTGTAAATATTTGTTAATTTAAGATATTTGTTAATCACCATCACCACTATCCAAACCTTTTCTTTTTATTTGATTGAATTGGCTAGATTCCCATGATTTCAATGAGTTTTCTTTCGACAAGTTATTTCACTAGTTGGCCTTAAGAATATTAGAGCATCTTCTAGCACCTCACATATTTCATACTTTCAACTCCAAATATTCCTCATGAATTGTACATTCTATTTATTTAGCTTTGCTTAACGAGCATGGATGCGCTGCAATAATTACAATGAATCTGTAATATAATATTATTAAATATATTAATTTAATATAAATAAAATATTATAAAATAAAAATATTTTATATTATTTAATTACTGGATCAACTACAACGGATCCAGGAGCTTGCTTAAGTGGCAATCAAGAAAAATACAGCTAAGGATCATATGGACTTTACATTTTTTTTAATTATTTTGAAAGAGTTAGGGATTTATTTATTTATTTTTATTTTGGCGAACTATGTCTTCAGACTCATATCCTGTGCTTTTATCATATATTCTCAAAGTTTTAGAACGAAGTCCATCAAAGCCAAAAAGGACAAAAAAAAAAAAAAAAAAAGGGTCCTTGAGTCATTTATAATATTTTTTTAAATTTAAGGTCTTTCATGGTAAATATTTAAAATTTATTATTCTTACTTGTAATTCTCCCTGAAGTTTTTGTTAAAAAAAGGTTATACAGTCTAGTTACGCAGTAGTGCTGTCACAACGCGTCAGAGCTTAAATATATTTGGGACTCTCTTTTGTTTCTCATCTGTCGAGATGCCAAAGATCCATGAATCACAATAATTAGTATTAGGAGGTTCAATTCTTGTCTTATTCCTCCACGGATTAAATTGACAGTACACTCAATAGGAATTTGTTTTGATCTTAATTTCTTATTTTGGTATTCATTATTTAATTTGTTTTTTAGTGGTCATAACTCTTAATTTATTATAAAAAAATATTTAAAAATTTTTAACGTATATTAAATCAACGGTGCTAAAGGAAAAAAAAATTTGAGAAGTTAATTTAAAATGAATAGTAAAATTGGAACAAAATAAAACAAGAGACAAAAATAAAATTTAAAGTAAAATTAAAGAATCAAATTTGAACTACATAAATTTAAAAAATAAAAATAAAAATGAACATAATATTAAGGGATCAAATTAGAATCAAATAAAACTAAAAGATAATAATAAAATTTAAAATAAAATTATGGTATTAAAGGGAAACCTCCAAGTAAAATTAAAAGATCAAGAGTGTATTTTTGTTTAATTAAAAAAAATATGATGATGTTGTATTCTTAAAATATTATGTTTTTAAAATTATAATATGATTAAAGATTAAATATTAAATAATATCATTTAAAAAGAAATTTTAAACAGTAAAACATATCTAAATAAAGAATTTGAATGACTTAAAAAAATTAGATTGACAATATTATAACGCATGTAGCCATATTATGATCCCGACAGGCCTAGTATAGCGTGGAGAATCTGACCCCACAATAATGAGGTCATTGAAATAAATATTCTTATCAATGAGAGTGGGACTAAACACGGAAAGAAATAGAAATGAAAATTTTGTAAATGTTTTTCTATTCTTCATCTATATTCTCAATTATATCATCTATTCTTATTTTTATTTCTTAGTTCAAAGAATTTTTTCCAACTTTATTCATCACGAGAATGCATATCTCTGAAAATTTTTATGGAGATTTTGAATTTTTTTATAAAAAAATAAATAATATTAATATATATGTTTTAAAAAATAAATTTGAAATTCAAACTCTTTATTTATATTATCTAAACAAATTTTAATTAAGTTTATAAAAATTACAAATATTCATATAATAAGTTTTATAACAAATTCTGTAAGTTAAGATGAATAAAACTTAATAAGGTACATTAATTTTTTTTTATTAAAAAGTTAGTTTAACAAAAAGATAATTAAATTTGAAATAAAATTATTTAAATAATTATAATTTTTATATTTATCCTTAATCATAATTCACAATTAATGAATATTATTTTTCTTAATATTCTCTTCTCATTTTCTATTATAATGAACACTATGTCATCTAATTTGGCAAAATTGAAACACTAATATATAATGAGTAGAAATATTATTTAAATTATGTTTTAAATTATTATAACTATAAATAACAAGTGAAATAATAAAACAATACAAAAAATTAGTGTGTATGCGTGTGTGCGCGTGTGTGTGCGCGCATGTATGTATATATATATATATATATAATTTATGTAAAATTGATAAGAACAATACATCACTCCTTTTAGGAAAAGTTTTATTCCATTCTCATCCTCACAACAAAAAAATTTTTAACTATAAAATTTTAAATAGAACAGTCCCATGAAAATCCTTAAATTTAGTGACTTTTTGTCATTCTTAAATGAAAAATCATACCAAAATAAGCTTGAATTATAGGATTTCAACTTTTAATAAATATATACATGCAAAAAGCTTTAATTAAATCCTGCATATGATGACTACATTGTAATTAAATAGATATATATAGTAATTGAAGGGAATAAAAAATAAGTGAACACATTCATAAATTTAGAGTAGGAGACTTACATACTTCTCCTAATTGCAGAAATTAATCGAACTCTAGTTGAAATCACTGGTTAAATGAGATACCCACAATGTATTTGGTATATCTCAAGTTTTCACAGTTTAAATCATTTTTTGAATGCGATTGCATAACACTTTATAGTTATTCTACTTAGAGCATCTCAAGTCTTTCTTTTAATGAGTTATCTATCGTATAATAGTCTAACCCTGTTTATAAAAAGTTAGTTAGGGTTAGAATTTAGTAGTAATTATTATAATTACTATTTTACTTTTATTTAATGAGCACTATTTATGAGAGGACTCTGTATAATAAAACCTAGATATTATATGATATTATAACTTCTCCTACTCACACATAATGAGAGTGCTCATATGCTTTAAACACAAGAAATATATTCCTAGTAAATCAAGAGAACACTTTCTTTTTATAATCTGCAGTTGTCTATACAGGAAAAGTAGGTTGTGCAACTACCATATTATGAGAGCATCAATGCTATACATCAATTACAAATATATAGCCTTTCATTGAAAACGCATCTGTATGTAGATCATAAAGTATGCATGCATTCTAGATCATACGAATTACATTCAGATATCTCTTAATGATCTCATTTATCATAATATCTTGTATTCACAATCATGACACCCAAGTCATAACTGATATACCAGTGAATACAGAATAATGAGATTCTTTTTATGATCTTCCTATTCTCATGATCCTATCAACACAAACTTTGTTCGTTTTTCTAGACATGTCCTGCCAAACTGAATCATTACTCATAGTCTTTAGGCAATATGCTAAGATAGCAAACACCAAGCTGCATCTCAAGTACCTGATTGGATTTCAACAGTACAAATGTAGAGCTATTGTAAAGGCTCAATAGTCTTCCATAATCATGAGTTGAGATCGCATTTATGTTAACCCATATAGTCAGCATTTGCAGACATGGTATGAAACATGTGCTACAACATTCTTTCTTTTCTCATGGAGTGTATATCTATTTCACAAATAATGTTGTACAGATAATATTTTAGACACCACAAGTTTAAAATTAACTTCATAGATCTACACAATGTCTTGAACTCACATTTGACAACTAAGGTAGATTAGAAATGATGAACTTATTTCATCAAATCAATTTTAATGACCTTATGTCATCAATTAGGTGACTTAAGTGATTTTAAGTGTAATTGCTCTCAAATTATCCTCCGATAATTTCTCTTAAAATCTTGTCTCATTTCAATGTCATAAAGACATAGAGGCGATTACTTGTGTGAGAAAGCTAACCCTTTTGTCTATCTAATATACTTAACAATAAATAGAATGTACACAACATTCAAAGAAAGATATATAAGCATGAAAATCAAACTTTATTGATTATCAAAGAACATCAAAACATCTTTGTTTATGAACAATAAGAAAAATTAAAAAATATAAATAAAGTATGCTAAATTCTATGCAATCCTAAAAATCTAACATGTCTCTCAAACACATCTCTAAAAATAAGCTTGGTCAACAGATCTGTCAACATCTCTTGCGTAGATATATACTTCATGTTTGTAGTTTTATGTGCAACCATGTCCTTTACATAGTGATACTTGATATTTATATGTTTGATTTTGCAATGACAATTACAGCTTCATTGTTGTAGTACACTAACATTGATTCAATGTTTTCTACTTTGTACAACAATTGATCTAATCCTCTTCAACCAAACAGCCTTTTGGGCTGCTGAAGATAGAGCCACGAACTTTGCCTCAATCATGGAAAAGGATACATAGGATTGTTTCTTACTACTCCATGATATAACGCCATCATTAAGTAAGAAAACGTATGCTGAGGTACAATTTTGCTCATCTAAGTCCCATATATGATCAACATCAATGTATTCTATTAATCGTAGATCTCTACCACCTTGATAGTAGAGCTTATAATCAGCAGTTCTCTTCAGATATTTTAAGATCATTTTTACAGTTTCCCAATCTTTAGGACTTAGATCGGTTGATATCTACTTACCAAGTCAATTGCTTGACAGATATCAGGTCTAGTACACATCATAGCATACATTAGACAATTAATTGCATTCCTGTATGTAGTTTGACTCATATGCTCTCTTTCCATGGCAGTCTTAGGATATATTTCAACACTCAAGGTTCGACTTGTGCTGATAGGAGTGTCAGCAGAGTTACAACTTTCTATACTAAAATGTTCCAAAACCTTTTTGATGTAATTCTCTTGTGAGATATATAAGAGTTTCTTAGAACAATTTATTGAAATCTTAACTCCAATAATGTATGCAGCTTCACCCATATCCTTCATCTCAAAACAAGATGACAACTAGGTCTTTACCTCGTTGATCAGCTCCATATCATTTATAGCTATGAGTATGTCATCAACATATAATTTCATAATCACATATTTGTCATTAGATCTTTTGGTATATACATAGTTGTCTTCACTCATAATAGCGAAACCACTAGAGATAACTGTATTATGCAAACAAATATACCATTGCCTTGAAAATTGTTTAAGGCCATAGATAGATTTCAAAAGTCTACAAACTTTTTCTTCTTGGCCCTCTATAATGAAACCCTCAGATTGTTCCATATAAATTTTATCATTTAATTCTCCATTGAGAAAGGCAGTCTTTACATCTATTTGATATAATTTAAAATCTAGATAAGCCACTATAGTTAGAAGTAAGCGAACAGAGGTAAATCATACAGTTGGAGAAAAAGTCTTTTCATAGTCAATTCCTTCCTGCTATGTATATCCCTTTGCTACTAGTCAAGCCTTAAATTTTTTAATTATGCCATTAGCTTTTTTCTTGATTTTGAGAACTCACTTGTTCCCAATATCCTTGTGCCCTCCTAAATGATCAACAAGTTCCCAAATAGTATTGGCTCTTATAGACTCCATTTTCTTTTCCATAACTTTAGTCTATTTATCTTTAGAAGGGGATAAGAGAGTCTCTTTCAAATTTCTTAGCAATGTAATGTGAACAGTGGAGTTCTTTTCTTCCAACTGTCATAAGCTTCACGGTCTTGCCTATGCTGGGTTGTGTTTCCAGCTTCTGGTTCTTCCACGACATTATTGAGAGCCTCAAGATCCTCTTGCTCTTCCAGGAGATACTAGACTGTCGTACTCCAAATCTCATCATTTTCGCCATTTAGCTTCAACCCCATGTTGAGCTCAGCAATAATACTTTTTGAAATTGTAGTCATTTTTTACATAAAAAGAAAAATAGACATGAATCAAGATCAGATAATTAAAAACATGCAAGATGTAATGTTCATTATACTTACAAATTATGACACTAAGTATTGTATGATTAAACTAATTAACCCATGTATAACCCAGAGTTGAAAGAGCACCAAGTGCCAATCATTGTCTAAAGGTTGTATGCAAGGTGTAAATCAATAAAATCAAAACACAACTAAGTGTCCTAATAATATTACAAACAAATTGTAAATCATGATTTTCAAATGTTAAATGAATTAACATTTGTTAACTATTATGTTAAACTAATTAAAAATTAAATCAATTATGTAATGTTAAACCAATTAACATTCATAAATAAACATGTTTAAACTAATCAACATATTTAATATATACATTTAATGTTTTAACAAATAATAGATCCAGTACATGACATTGTTAAACCAAGAACATAGATCTAAAACAGATCTCTTATGACTAGTAGCCTACAGTTATAAGTTCTCATCCGATATACGAATCCAAAGTATAAAAGCTTACACATGTTAAATAAATTAACACAATTAAATGTATAATGTTAAGCTAATTAAAATTATATATCTAAATTTTCTATGGGAAGAAAATTGACAAACAAAATGTTAAACTAATTAACATAATGACAAGTTATCACATATTACTTGATTAAAATTTATTAGGATATGAAAAATTAATTTTTCATAAAAAATAATTGCATTTATTTAGAGCTAAAATATAAATTCACAATTTATATTTTTAAATATATCCAGATGTTCATTAATTAGGGATTTAACAATTAAGCCTTTAATTATTATTTTTGGATGGGCCACTTGGCCAATTTTAAAAAAGTCCAATGCTTAAAAATAATGAATGGCCTAAAAAAAACTCTTTTTAAAGATTCATATCTTTTTAAAAAATTTTAAAGGCCCAAAAAATAAAAAATTTTAGCAATGAGTTTAGATCAAACCTTATAAGCCAAAAAAAAAAAACTTGGGGTTTCAGATCTAAAAAAAACTTTAGTATTTCTAAAAGTTTGTTATATTTATTATATATATATATATATATATATATTTTTTTTTTTAATTTATAGAATTTCCAAATTTGTTTTTAAATTTTTGAAAAAAAATGCTACAACAACAATTTCTTCCTCCTTCTTCGCTATTCTTTTGTGCCACCACTGTTGGTGGCCCTACTGCTGCTGGTCGGCCGCCCACTCATGAGTGCCAGTGATGCAGCAATGGCTCATCGACTGGTCATGGGCCTACGGCATCCATTGCTGCCATCAAAGGAGCGCCTCGTTTACAGCACATCTGCGGTTCGTCCCTCTTGTCTTTGGTAGAGGTCTTTGGCCGGTATAAGAGGCGATGTGGTCCCCAATGGCAACAAGGACAGTTAAATGAAGACGTAGGGTGAAGTTTTTTTATTTTATTTTTTTTCATTTTTCAGCAATAGAGAATGACAGTCAGCTTGGAGGGTGGCGATAACATGTGGTTGCCAACGACAGAAGGCTAGTTAATGGGGATTGGAATCACCGGTGACCATTGTCGCCAGTGACAGTGAGGAATTTTGAAACGCAGTTTTGGGAGAGTTTCATCAAAGAAGAAGAAGCTACAGTTCAAAAAAATTCAATCAAACAAAATTTGGCAATGAGGAATTTTGAAGCGCAGTTTTGGAAGAGTTTCATCAAAGAAAAAGCTACAGTTCAAAAAAATTCAATCAAAATTTTTTTTTTAACCCTAAATAAAATAGCGAAAAAAAAACTCTGATCCCAATAAAACATATAAATTATCAAAAAACCAGCCTAAGGCTCTGATACCAATGAATAGAAAAAAAAATAATAAATAAACACAGTCATGAATTCATAGTATGAGACTTACATACTTTTTCTAATTGTGGAAACTGATCAAACTTTGGCTGTGATTACTTCTCAAATACGACTGCAGAATACTTCGTGGGTATTCTACTCAGAGCGTATCAAGTCTCTCTTTTAATGAGTTATCTATTGTATAATAGTCTAACCTTATTTACAAAAAAGTTAATTAGGGTTAGAGTTTAATAATAATTTTTATAATTACTATTTTATCCTTATTTAATAAATACCCCTTATGAGTGAATTCTATATAATAAAATCTAAATATTATACGATATTCAAACATAAATTCACGGTATGAAAAAAATAACGTCAAAATTTATATCACATTTATAAAATTCACTGTATAACAGTAGTAGGTTGAAAAGTAGTAATAAATCATTTTGTCTCTCTTAGTTAGCTTTTTCAGCTCAATTAAACAATGTCGTTCGGGTACAAAAGAATCCAAATTTCGTATTCTACTTTTTTCTAAAAAAGGAAACCTCAGAAAGTATTAATTTAAAAAATATAAAAATACAACACTAATACTTTATAATCATTTGCTAAATAGGAGACGATAAAAAACATTAATATCTTCTTTATATTCTTAAAGAATAAAATACTTTTTTATTTCATAGCTTATTACAAAATTATTACTTTAATTTTTTAGTTATTGTAATACTCAAAATAATTTTTTCTTCATTAAAAAATGTCACATTTAATTTTTTACTTGTCATAAAAATATTAAATTTAGTTTTCTATGGAAATCCTAAATTTAAAATAGAAGGACTAAATATAATAATTCATTAAAAAATAAATAATCAAAATTGACATTTTTCAATAAATAAAAGATTATTTTAAACACTATAAATAATGAGGGATCAAGAAAATAATTTTGCAGTGATGGATCAAAATAGTAATTTTGTCTATTTGTATACTTTTATATATTTTAAAAGTTAATGTCAATTAAGGTTTTAAAAAAAGAGGTGATTTTGTTGAGCACTCAATATGGTTGAAGAGTATAGAACTTCGATATGCATAGTTGCACAATAAACAAATCCAAAATTTTCGACAACATCGCAATGGCCTAAGAAATTTGTTCTCAAGGGCTTTATGTTAGTTTAGGTTGAATGCTACATTGTGACAATAACAAATATATGGCATCAATACTTGCAAGGAAAATAGCCTTTTATTAATTAATTTCAGTTGCGCCTGAGTTTCGCCCTTCTAGAACCCCAATATATGAAGGACCAAACCATACTATATTTTCCACAGGTTATATATAAGTATTTGACAATTTATGCTTCATCCAAATATCATTTTATTACTAAACGCGGCTAATTTTGTCGGCAAGAGTACTTCCAACCTTCTATATATATAATTTTATTCAATTAACATTTAATTTGTTTTTCTGACCAAAAGAAATATTTAATTTGTTTTTTTTAAAAATCTTGATAGACCATATTCTAAGATTCTGGAAAATATAAAAAACAAAAGTTTCAAGACAAGAGTCCTTCAAAATTAAAATTTAAAATTTTTATAATAAATATTATAAATTTATATTCCTTAACGGTATTATAACCTACACATAAATTAAACGTTTAATTAATTTATTACCTATGTTCTTTGACCCCAGGAGATTTTCTCCAGTAGAATATTCAATAGTTTTTAATTTTTGTATAAAATATATTTTTTTAAAATAAAAATAATATTTTTATAGATAAATATATATTCGTATTTTAAAATTTTTTTATAAAAAATAATATGTGATTGAAAAATAAAAAATTAAATTATTTTTTATATCTTACAATTTATTTTATATATTTTAGAGTTTATTATTTTTAATTAGATATTATTAATTTGAAATATTAAAAATATATATTTGTTTATAAAAATAATTATTTTATAATTTTTAAAAATATATTTTATACAAAAATTGAGAACCGATCCAATGGCTCTCATATCCAGTTACCGGAGGGATTTGCGACGCGTGTTGTTCCATTTTCACCTTTCATTTTTCGCTCTTACTACCGCTAAGCGCAGTGATTCTTGCGGAGCACGACTGCTACAGTACATTCCCTTCCGCTTATTCCATTAGAAGTCTCGCTCTATAAACTAACACTCCTTCTATCTTGTTCACTCCATTCACAAAAGTCACTTCGCAATTCACAATAGCCATCTCTCTCTCTCTCTCTCTCAAGTTCAATTTTCTGGTCTTGCTCTGCTCCTTCTCTTCCCAGAACTTCTCTCGCGCATCGATTTTTCAATCCAGCTCGCTGAAATAGGATTCGCGGAAGCCAAATCGATGACCAACCCCGCGCCAACCCTCCCGCCGAGAAGGGGCCTAGTCAAGATTAGGATCTTCAAGACAATCTTCAGCTGGGCGATGGCGTGTGCTTGTTGCGGCGGTGGATCAGGACGGCAGAGGCGCGTCGGAGACGGACCTCCGATGAGCTCTGCTTCCACAACGCCTCCGGTTCCCAGCGGGTACACTTCCGATGCCTAATCTGGAAAGATTAGAAGGAAAAAAAAAACGCTGAATTGCTTGCTGTTTCTTCGGAGTCCGCTTGCTGTTATTAGTGTTAACATTTTTTATTTAAATTTTTTAGTTTTTGTATTATTTACGAGAACAGGGGAGAAAATGAAATTCGAATAAAGAAACATACATGTGTAGTGATTCTGTGTAGGGGAATTCTGCCGAGGAGACCCTGATGTAAATAAAGTTTTGATGCTTATTTTTCTTGCCTTGCCCTTCTTACTTTTTTTAACATTTTGTCACCTGTATATGCAGTTGTCTGTATTATTACTTTCCTGGGAATTTTGACAGATGAATGTTGGAATATTTGTTGATTAATCGCATATCTTCTTCTTTGGATTTGAAAACTTGTCTTTGATGCGAGTTGATTAATTTCTTCCGTCGTTCCGATCAACGTGTTAAACTCATGCTGGGCATCTTTCCTTTCTCTAATTCCATTTTCTCATGAACATATTCTTCCCATCCAAACGGCGACTAAATTCCCATTCTACCTGCCCGTTTTAGTAACAAATAACAATATTTTTTTCTTAATTTTTTTGAACCCACTGTTTAACAAGTGTCCATGTCCGTAAGTGAAGAAGTAAAACGAGAATCTCAGAAAGTCCTATGCTTTGACAAGCCGTTAATTAATTGAATGGTACTTTTTGAAGTTTGGAGACGTACGGCAAAAGGAAATTATATAATAGTTGGAAATTCTTCTTCTTTTCGGAAGAATTCAATGCTGTTAAAATTTCTGGTTTTCCTGTCGACCGGTAAAGATAAGATTGTTTAAGCAGACAAATAAACTTAAGAGCAACTTATGACTCCAGCTAGATATGGCTTTGATAATTTCCAGTGATTTAAACTTTTTATCTTACTATAATCATATATAGAATCGCACAAAAATGATATATATAGAAGTATTGGTTCAATTTAGTTAAAGGTCTGAAAATGAACAGTGATGATGGTCCCATTTGATGGTATTATTTAGGATATAGAAATGATAATGACAATGGGCATTAATGTGGGTTTCGGACCAATTGATGCTTTCACTTTTCGTATCATAAACGTCGAAAAGGCTAGGTACTTCACATAATCATCACCATGGCAACTGAAACTTTCAAATTTTTAATAATGTTAAGAGTCATATCTAATTATTTAAGTAAGTTCTCTTTATGTTGAAGTCCAATTTTTTTGGTTTTTTTAAAAAAAGCTGATGAAGCATCTTTCTAGAATAAGTGAAGTGTGATGTGAATGATGGAGATAAAACCATATGCATTTCTTTGACAAAATTAAAAGCCATGAGACTAGGTTAAAGACTCCAGCATAAATGGTTAATTTAGACAGAAACATAATTTAAAAAATAATATACTTATTTAGAATGTGGAAAAATGATACGCTCTAAAGCATTTCGAGCTTAGCGTGTTATAGTCATCTAGATAAGTCACTTTACCCAAGAAAACAAAATTGAAAGCCCTGTTTCCCATAGAACAAATAATGTCTACTTTTCACGAGAGGATCAAAATGAAAATCTTAATGGCGTGAAGATTCCTAGCATTAATAATTGTAAGAGAAGTGTGATCTGGAAAATGACAGATCTGCCCTCTGCCGTGTAGGGCATTATAATTATAGTTCTCTTCCCTCGTGTGCTCGTGGACTTAAGTTATGTTTAGGAATTTAAAGAAAGATGAAATGATGTGGCTATTAATGGAATGATATATAATAGAATAAAATAGAGTGGAATGACTTGAATAGATATGTTATTTAAAAATTTTAATGAGAAAAGAAATGAATGACTAATTGATTACTTTTTCTAATATTATATTTTACATGATGCAAAATCTTTGTTTATAAAAGTAAAAAAAAAATAATTGTAATTTTAAATAATTGAGTCACTCTTTTTCACTCTTGATCCCCCAATTTAAAAAAAAAAAGTCATTTTAGATGGTTATAAAAATTCTTAAAAGTCCTCTCTTGTTATTGTACTCCTTTTAAAAAAAATTATTTAAACATATTTTTTATTTAAATTAATCATTTTATTATTTACCGTTTCATTAATGACACTCTATTCAAATATATCGTTAGATAGAGGCCTCAGGATCAGCCCGGTGGCCTTCCTTCCTCAATAAGGAAATGCGATTGTGCTGACGTTAGGCTTTTTACTTCACTAGATGACATCGGCGACCTTTGGATTACATCACTTGGGATTTATTCTCTTCCGTCTCGCAGGTACATTTTAATATGAACGCAGGAAATGTTGTGTATGGAGCTTTGACTTAACTTGGCATTCACTCTCATAATTGCGGCCGCCGGCCAACATTTATCTATTTACACATTTTGACTTAAAAATGCATGTCCCCTTTAATTAAAATTTTCTAGATTATATTTTTGGGAGTTATCTCCTAAAAAATGACTATGTTGTTTCTTTCCTCTCTATTATTTTCTTACTCAAATTTTTAATTACTAGTTTTTTAGGGGCTTTCCATGGGTCATTTATTTTAGATGGAAGAGCCTTTTATATAATGATGTCTTCAAGAATTGAACTATTATCATTTTCTTGAGTTCCAACATTTGTTACCATTTCGAACAACTAATGTTGGATTTAAATAACTATATTTTTATTAAATAAAAAAACTTTGAAATAATTAAAGTACGTGGAAATTCAGTTTCACACTAGACCATCACAATATTGATGAATTCAATTGGAATGAAAATCGGATATTTGGACATCCAGTTAAAGATTCCCCCTCCCACATCCAGCTACACGACAATGTAATTGAGCCCAAGGAAAAATCAGGTTGTTCTTAGCCCAAGGCCCAAATAGAATGAGCAGGTTAGCCCAAACTTTTGAGCCCACAAGCCCACGACTCGGGTACTCGCCGGCAGGTCTCTATGGTGATTTGATTTGTCACATTTGTGAGACGCTAATTGGAGAGGACGACGCCAAGAGCAGCAGTGAGCAAGCACTGCGTCTGACGGCCGCGAGAAAGCGCTCGTCTCTCTTGCGTGGTATTTTCTTTAAGTAAAAAGACGAAAAAGATGAGCTTCCGCATCCTCACCAGAGCTTGGCAGAGCCAAACCAGAAAGCGAAATTCGGTTTCTGCTTTGCTTTCGCGCTCATTTTCTGAGCTTTCTTCTCGATCCGAACGGTTCGGGAAACGATCACTCTTATTATTGTTATTATTTTTTCCAATTAGAAATGCAGTATCACGCTCAGTTTCGTTGGTTTTCTTGACTGATTTTTAGCCATTCTTTCGGCATTGCGTTCGACATCGACGGTGTCATTCTCCTCGGAAACTCCCCCGTCGGTGGCTCCCCGGCTGCCCTAAGAAGATTATACGACGAAGCTGGTACGAATTGCATGTCTTCACTTCCCACCTACTCTTTTTGGGAATTCATTTTGCTGTTTTAGCCTCCTGTTTCGCCATTTAGAACTGACGAATTTTTAAAATATTTTTACGTGGCCAGGTAAGCTTAAAGTCCCTTACGTTTTCTTGACAAACGGTGAGATGCTACTTGCTCGCGTAATTCTATGTCTTCTATTTAGAAGAATGCTAAAGTATGCATTGGGATACTCTTGTTCTAGCGGTTGGGACAGTAATTGAGGAAGTTTTATAGGATGGAAATAATCTCGTTATGTATAAGCCTCTATCCATGCTTATCTGTTCACTAAAACTAGCGTAAATTTCATTAACTACTAGCCTAATGTCTTCATTTTATATCATTACTTGCTGACGTAGTATGTACAGAATGATAAATGTTAAGACTTGAAACCCTTCTACCACAAGGGATGAGTTTACACGGTAGTATAATCATTTTACAATACCAAATTTCTCAATGAAAAATATTTTGCAGAAATTCTTTTCTTTGAAATGCTGTCTGACGTGTTTTGTAGTGTATTTTTTGGGAGGTTTGGATAGTCAAATTTCTTAAGTAACATTTGTGCGCATCAACTAATGGCTCATATACACTATCAACCCTTTCTTCTTTTTACATCTCGCACAGGTGGTGGTTATCCTGAATCTAGAAGAGCCTTTGATCTAAGTCAACTGTTGGGCTTAAACATCTCATCTTCACAGGTATTTTGAAAATATAGCAACCACTCTTTTTTCTCATTTTCCATGTATATTTTGGTGCTTTTATTTTTGCTACATGCATATCTGTGAAAAGTCAAAGTAAAAAATGACTGCCTTTACCCTCATTGCTTTGCATAAGTATTGTTCTTAACCCTTATATTTGTGATCATTATGCAGGTCATACAGGGCCATTCACCATTTAAACAATTGGTCAATAGGTATGCATTTTAAGGTGGCGTGCATATATAATATGCTGAATTCAATAAGATTAGCATGCATTTCTGGATCCAATATGATAGGTATACTTGTTTTATGTGTATGAACAGGCATATGTTCAGAACAGGCTTGAAGCTTTAAGAACAATATGCTGATTTTTTATTATCTGTTTGAATTTTATGTTCCATGGTAATTATGTTCTGCTTTATTATAGGAGATATGAAGACCTAACGTGATGTTATGGTA
The DNA here is from genome assembly GCA_037074485.1 of Delonix regia. Classification (NCBI taxonomy): domain Eukaryota; kingdom Viridiplantae; phylum Streptophyta; class Magnoliopsida; order Fabales; family Fabaceae; genus Delonix; species Delonix regia. The sequence goes on from CM073455.1 coordinate 12,497,181, forward strand.
ACATTAAATTATATTGATTTGCATCATGATGTGTTGGGAGGTTTTATTATACTTTAAATCATGAGCATGATACTGTCCTGGAGTTCTCTGATCCAACTTAAATCTGTCCCAATTGTTATTATAGCCAGATTTTTGTGGGTTTTTTATACTTATAAGTATCTAGTAATGACTATATCTAAGAACTTGATCTAGAAAATGTCTCTTTTATTTCTACAATACACATTATCAATGGATGGTACTATTTTCCAAATGTTTAAATTTTGAGTGGGTCAATTGTCCAAACTGAAACCACTAGAGTTCATGTACCAGATCGTTAAAGTTGAGTGGATTGTTAGCAAGTCAGCCTTAAACAAAGTCTGAGGTCTTGTACGTATGGCTTCTTAATGGATGGAACCTATTGTGTCTTACTTTATTCATCTTATAGATTTTTCAGTTTACAGATTCGAAAATGAACTCATTGTTGCTGTGGGAAAGGGGGAACCTGCAGCAGTGATGTCAGAATATGGTTTCAAGTAAGTTTTTAATATAATTGGTTTATTTGATATTTCATGAAATGTTAAATAGTTCAATATTAACTGTACTATCTCATGACTTTGTTGTTTGATTTTTATCTTCAGAAATGTTATTTCAATTGATGAATATGCATCTTGCTTTGAACATATTGATCCACTGGCATCATACAAGAAATGGACAACCAAGTTGGTTGCTGATCAGAATTCAAAATTAAAGGAAAGTGCTCCAAGAAATGTCTGCTCCGAGAGGGTTCAAGCAGCTTTTGTAGTTAGCGACCCTGTTGATTGGAGCAGAGACATACAGGTTACGAAGATTCTATGGCTTACCATGTGAATTCTCTTCTCCTGATTGTTGCATATTAGTGTGTGATGTATCAGCTACAATTGTTATGGCTGATCCTTTTGAATCATAGGCTATAATTGTTATAATCCAATTAAACATCTTTTACTGTAAGTATCCAACAGTTAATGGAAACTTCAACCATCACGCAGTCTTCCTTTTTGACAAAGCAGCATGAAAAAACTTAATTAAATTATAAACAGCTTGGTACCTTCCTTGATGGGAAATTGCATCTTGTTATCCACAGGGTGGTTTAGGGCTTAAGGCTAAGTTTGGGAGATTTTGTGAGGATGGAATGAAATGGCTAATAATGGAAGGGAGTTGAGTGGGAAGGAGTGACAAGATACAAACCACTCCATTGTTTGGAAGTTTGATAAAAGGAGGGAGGAGGGTCATTACTGGAATGAAATAACTTGCATATAAATCTTACAAAATTCCCTTATAAATAGAATGCTTTTGCAGTTAGTTTTTAACTAAAATGGTTATCCTTGTAATTTCACCACTAGGTCATTCTCTAACATCATTGACCCCCAATTTGCTGGAACCAAAAAAAACAAAATAAGAGTTATGGACATCAATGAGGAATCTTGTAGTCCCTCCTTTACCATTTCATTCTTTCATAAAACAAGCTTCCAAACATAATTGTACACCAAATTAGCCATTCCACTCTGTCATTCCATCCTTGACCATTGATCCAAACATGCTCTAAGCCAATCCACTTTGGAATGTTTTCAACAGGTCAAAATGACCAGTGCTAGACTTTTTCTTCAAGCAGAATGACTTTTTCTTCAAGCAGATTTTATTATTCTAGATAATATTTATGTGAACAAAGTTACTGCCACATTTCTTGAAGGTAACCATTTGTTTGTGCTTGGGCTATTCATGGATCATAAATTTGTCTTCACTTTATTGCTAGATCAACAGAATTGAAGCAAAAGAAAATGAAGGAATTAAAAAAGAAAAAAAAAAGAGGAGGTGACAGAAGAAAAGGGCATATTTATTCACCAAATGATCTTATATTGAGAAGCATTCGATCAGCTATTATGAATACCAGTTTTAGTAGTTTGCTTCAATAATCCTTGAATTGTAACGTGTTCTTAAGAAAAAATAAAAATTCAATCATTACATTTGTGTTCTTTTGAAGTTATTAGATCTGTTTTTCTTTACACAGAACAGGTTGATCCGCTACTGACCAGGACACATTGTTCAGGTTCTCTGTGACATATTAAGAACAGGAGGTCTTCCTGGAAGAAATATTGGACCCCAACCACATCTATATTTTGCAAATGACGACCTTGAGTACCAGGTGGGTTGATGTTTGCTTTAATTAATGCAGAAAGATAAAGATTCTATGGAACCCGGCCCTATTAAATATTGTATTATGCTTACTGACGAGTTCCCATCAAAGGTAGACTGCTTTTCCTTCTGAACGTCTTGGCATGGGAGCTTTCAGAATTGCATTGGAATCCATCTTCAATAAGTAAGACTGCCCTAGTTTTTGGTCGAGCTCTACTTTAGTTAAATGAGGGCTGCTGGACTAGTTTATCCTCGTTATGGACACAGCCACCAAATTAGCTTAGTAGCATGACATAGCTTTTGTTCAAGTATAGTTTTTTAAGAAACTGAAATTTTGTTATGGAATGCTCTGTATGCAGGATTCACCCTGATGCTCTACAATATACGTGTTTTGGCAAACCGCATCCAGCTGTGTTCAAGAACGCTGAAATTGTGTTAAAGCAACTCATGCTTCTGCTTGATGATGACCATGATGTGAATCATATGAATGCTCATTGTTTCAAAACTCTTTACATGATTGGAGATAATCCAGCAGTTGACATCAGAGGTGCAAGACAGGTAAGACTCTTGGACTTGAAGTTAGATTTCACCATTGTAATGCATAATTTATCTGCTGAAGGATGATGCTATAGACGAATATGGTTTATTTCAGACTGGGCATCCTTGGTTTTCTATTCTCACAAGAACAGGGGTTTTCAAGGGGAAGGAAAATCATACTAAGTTTCCAGCAGACCTGGTAATTTCTTTCATGTACCTTCAGAATAAAGTTACATAAATTTACCTAATTCGTTTCTTTTTTCTTTTTGGAATGTGCCACTCATTGAGACTTAAGATAAGGAACAGTTTTTTTCTTTGAAAATTGTGCAATGAATAAATGCACTAGTGCAGGCTGGATCAAGAACGTTTGACTTAGACATAAACTAAAGAACCAGAGGCGGAGGATTCTGAATAGGGGTTGGAGGACCCATGTTATGATATTCGTATACTAAGCCAGCATACGCATAGAAAGAAATTGAACCTGAAAAGAAATTACTTGTTTGTTTATTGGAAATGTTGGCCATGATAATAGCATAGCTTGCATTGGATTACCCAACCCTTAGTTTGTCTGAAAGTCGTGGCGAGTTGATATAAATTCATTGCAACCCTACTTGTTAATGACAACTTGGTTATCTAGATCTTCAACTATTATAGCCGTTCTGAAGTGAAATACCTTGTGGTATTAGTATGCAGCTAACTAATTACGCTTCTGCAGGTTGTTGACACTGTGGAAGAAGCAGTGGACTATATTTTGACAAAGGAATGCGCCTCGTAGGTCTTCGTTGCATTCAATGACCGAGGCTTCTGATTGTTTCCGGAAAGGTCTAAGAAAATGAAATTTAATAGCTACACGAGATTATATAAGATTGTAATAATTTATGACTCAATTCTATATTCTTTTGAAGCAGAAGCTATAGCATGAAACCCTTTAATAAAGTTCCGATTGGGGTGAAATTGGTAACTTCTGGTATTCCCTCGTGTCTTTCTACCAGGGAAGAAAAAAAGGGCATTTTATCCTTTGACAACCGCCTAAGCTTCTGTTGGCCAAATTTCCTTTCTATTAGATTCAGCTTTTATTTTGAGTTGGTAAACCTTCATTGCCAGTAGGAGGATGGCATATATATAAAGGATGGATGTATATCAAGACACGAATACGTAGCAAAAATAATAAATAACTGACCGCATTGTGCATCAAGATTGGATAAATCCATGTTTTTTAAGGAGTCAAGTAGAAAATATTATATGCACAGTGTTAATTTGCTAAATTTTAGAGAGTACTGGTTTTATTATTACATTCACAAGTTAACTTAAACCATTGAATAACTTAGCAATGGAATTGTAGTGTTTACTCATTCTGATTTTTTTTTGTAAAAAAATAAATCAGGATGTAGAGGTTATTTATATGTAAAATTTGTTGTCTGAATGAATATTTCGCTTGTTATTTTCAGTATATGTTTCTTAGTTATCCTTTATTAGCATATTTGATCAATTCCTTGCTTTAAAGCTACCCTGAACCTGCAAAAATTAGATAGAGTATGAAATAAAAAAACTGTACGTGGCGTTGTTAGACTAAAAATGTATATCTAAGGTAAATTTCTTAGGGTTATAGCCTTGTAGTTATGGGTTTTTAGTTCATATACAAATTTTTAAGAGTTATAACATAGATGTAAGGGTTTATATCCTTAAATGAAGATTATACAATTTAATAATCACAAAATCAAGGTAAAACTGAGAAAACAAATGCCTCTTCTTGGGTTATAATACCTTAAAGTTACTTTTATGATTATGTGAAACTAAATTGCTTGTTTTCATCTAGGAGATATGAGTTATTCCAAATACATTATAGACATAGCTTTCATCATAGATCATATATAAGATTAGTCTTTTTTGATACGTAGGATTTTCATCAGAGCCAATCGTAGAGCATACTTGGATCTCTTGATTGGGAGAAAATACTTATAAAAACTATAGAGAAAATTTTAGATAAACGATAGAACTTATAAGGATGTCATAGAAACATACTTAATATTCAAACTAAGGAAGAGAATATAAGGTTTTAAATGAATTACAAAGAGGGGGAAGGCTTCTTATATAGGTAGAGCAAGAAGCAAAATGACAAACCTAAAGAGATAAGACTCAATAATACAACCGATAGCAAAGCAAAGAAGACCTAATAACTCATCACCTTTACAGTATAAAGACAAGACGATAAACAAACTTTAAACATGATAAGATAGAACATCGGTCCTTATTGCGTGTAAGAATTGGCTTGTGATCTGGCAAGAGATTTTGATTACTCAAGTATGGTGAGTTGTCATCAAATGGCTCTTAGAAATCTTGGAATTCAGGTCTTCTGTAAAGATTTTCATAGTAGTATCTTTCTTCAGCATTTTCAATGTCCTGATAAGTCTCTGAAAAGGTGGATGGTGTGATTGAGGAGGTGGAGGGTGGATCTGTGATGGAAGGAGGAGCAAGCCATAATTGCTTGTTTAGTGACACAGTAGGATCATAAGATGGGATGACTGGAACTAGAGATCGCTCAGGGACTTATGTTTGGTTTGGAATGTCTATCCAGGGAACATTGGTTCACCGAGGATAAATTCTCTAGGATACGGACCCATAATAGTGCATTCAATTGAAGGGGACCCTATGATAATTATTTAAATCACGAAGGAATATTTTTAATGATTTTAATATTGTCTTGTGATCTTTGGTAAAATGAGGGAATGTGTTCCATTCATATGCATGGTCCCGAGAATAAAGTAATCTAGCTTGATTTTTCCAATATGGCTTGTGAATGATGTAAATGAATGAGACTGTTGAGTAGAGGTAAGGTCTATTCCAAAGATTCCATAGTTTAATTGACTCATCAATCTGTTTGCGCTACCATGGTAATGGGAAATACCATTCAAGAAAAGTCCAAACAATGGATTTGTGATTGGTTGTATTGTTGAGATGTTGAAACATTACCATATGATTGAATTCAATTGCTGCAGTGTAAAGAACTATAAGTGACCAAAGAAACCATACCGCATCCTCATTAAACGTACTTGTATTAAGATGAAATAAAGTTAGAAAAGGGGTGTTGGGATGGAACTTGTAGCATTATTGGGAAAGTAGAATGTTTCAGAGATATCGGTGAAGGTCAAAGAATAGGTAGGACTTGGCTAGTTGTATGACTTTAGTTGGTCTGGTGGGAATTTGATGGCTAGAGGAAAGGATTTTTTGGTTGTGGCAGGTTTATTGACACGAAGGGTGTATAGGTTAATCATGAGAAGTAATAGGATGGAGGTAACAGGTGTGATAAGAGAGATGGTGTTAGACTTAGGTCTGGATAGAAGATTTGCAAAGTGATTGGTAACTCCTTTAATGTGCTTTACTTCAAATTTATAGCGTGACAACCACACTTGCCATCATGCCAGTTGGGGATTAGGGATAATTTTATTTTTTAACTCAAGAATTTTAGGGAAGGCAATGTTGTCCATTTCCATGATGAACTGGCAGTGTGTTAGGTGGAATTCGAATTTTTTGATTCCATTCTTCAAGGCAAGGATTTCTTTGTACATTATGTGATAATGAGCTTCTGTTGGGTTGAATGAACTGCTAGCATGTCCACAATAATATTGTTTTCTGCCTTTTTGTTCAATGAGAATAGCACCCTAATGGTAATTACTGGCATCTGTCTGTAAGATCAAAGTAGAGTCTAGATCAGGAATCTTCAGAGGAGGTGGTTCTTTGGAGATTTCTATGAGGTGTTTAACAGTTGTAGTTTATTCTGGTCCCCATGAATAGGTAATTCCCTTACTGAGAAGCTTTGATAACTGGCTAGTATGATGAGAACACTTCGGAATAAAATCTTGAACGAAGTTAACAATTCTAAGGAATTGTTGTATTTACTTTAGAGAGAGATTTTTATCCAAAAATTGGGCCAGTTGTTTTGTGAGATGTGGACCGGGTTTGTACCATACCAAAAAGCATGACTAAAAATTCAATTCGGGCTTAGGCAAATTGACTTTTACAGGTTGAGAGCATAAGGCCATTTTCTTTTACAAGGCTCGTAAACTATTCCAACAGTTTAAGGTGCTCCTCTTCTGTTTTTGAGAACAGTAGGATGTCATCTTTGTAGATGAAGGCAATATTATGGATGAGCTTGAAGATTTCAGTCGTGGATTTTTTGAAATAGTGATGTGGTTGTCTTGAGGCCAAATAGCATAACGGTCCATTGGTATTGGGCATCAGGGATGCAGAATGTTGTCTTGTGTCTTTCGCTAGGGTGAATACCAAGCTACCAAAATCCTCCTTTTAAGTCAAATTTCGAGAACAATTGGGCTCCTTGCAATTGGGCTCTCTGGGTAGCCAGATTAAGAATGGGAAACTTGTCATCTTTTAGGAAAACATTTAGAGGCTTGCAATCAATGACTAATATTTTCTTTCCACGGTTTTGCTCCGATTGTTTGTTGACATATAATGCGTGGCATGCCCATTCTAATCGAGTTAGCTCGATTAATCCTTGTTGGAGTAGAGACTCACATTCTTCTCTGGCAAGCTTCAAGTTATTAGGATTCATTCATAGATGAGTAGCCTTTGTAGGGTTGATATCTTTATTCTTCTTAAAGGGAAGCTTTATGAAAAACTTTTCATTTTTCCATAATGGATGTGGATGTGTAAACTCTGAATGAGATTTTGGGCAGTGTTCCAGAAGTTGTTGCTTAATATCCTCATAGTGAGGGGAAGTAGCATGAAGCAAATAGAGTTTTGGGATATTAGTATAAGGATTAAATCGATGTTTGTAACGAACTCCTTTAGCTTCAATCTGTAGACCTGGAGACTTCTGGAGAACATCTATGCCAATAAGAATGTCTTTGCCAACAATGTGGCTTCCAAGGACATGCGTCTAAGTGATACACTCAAGAAAGAATTTAATGCCAATTTTATGTCAGGTAATCAAGGAAGCTTTGAAGACTGAATCATTGGCTGTCTTGTAGTAGGAAGCATGTTTTCTCCAAGCTTCATTGCGAAGCAAAGAAGGGTTCATAATAGTAACCTGAGAGCTTGAGTCTATGAGGGCATTGGCCGAAAAGGTTTGGCATATTTATCGGAGAGTATGGAGAGGTGGAGTTATGGAAAGGAACGTGAACTTTGGGCTTGAGAAGTTTGGCAATGATCAATTTTATAGATGTGATGGTGATAGGTGAACGGATCGTTGGAGTCAGATTCAGAATTTGGATTATTGGAGTTGTCAAAATTTGGAAGAGCAAAGATGGTGTCAGTATCTGATTCTCTTTGTTCAGATAGGACATCTTTAAGATCCTTGTCTTCAAGGAGAATTTGTATTTCAATTTGCTCTATCATCTTTACAGCTTGCTTCGGTTTGTTTGGACACTATTGAGCAAAATGTCCTTTCTTCTTACAAATGTAGCAAACATCCGATTTGCATTTTTAAGATTTCTTTTGTCGACTTTTTCTAAAGTATCGCAAAGGGCGATGCTTTTGTTTGAAAGTATTGGGCCGGAAGGAAGTACGAGCAAAATGTGACTTCTTCTTTGGCTTACAGTCACAAGATTGTTTATCTCGACATTTGATTTTGAGATAGGGCTTTTAACAGATTTTTTGGAATTTTAGTTTTCTAGAAAAGACTGAATGCAACACCTTCTGTTGTTCATAGAGTTTATCAAGGGTGGCCAGGGCTAATTGATAAATTTCTCCAAGAGAAATATCAGCTATAGGTCTATGAAGAGCTTGAAGTGCTCTATTCAATTCTAGTTGCAATTCTTTTGGCAAAGAGGTTATGAAAACATGCTTGAGAGTTATATCATTGAAGTTATTGAGAAGATAGTACTGTTTTGCCATTCTCTTTATGTGTTGATCAAGATCATGCTTTTTAAAAGTGTAACATTTCATCTTAAAGATTCTTGGCATTTTTGTTTGTCAATCAATTCAAAATCACCAATGAATTCTTTGTGGATTGCACTTGGTAGAGAGGTTAGACTATTTAGTTGCAAGATTTGTAACTGACGATATTCTCTAAGTGATTAGAACAATCCACAGAGGGTTCCTGTGAATCTTGAAATAAATTCATAGATAACATCAGTTAATGTTACACTGGCTCTAAACATCTGCAAATCAATCCATACTCTGAATTCATAGTGTTTATCGTGCCTTTGGTAAGGTTGGACATCATCAAAAGTAAACTGAGGTCTATTAAAAGGCTTAGGAGGTGTCGGCTTGTGAGGTGCATGTTGTGTTGTTAGGGTTTCTTCATTGTTATCACTGCCATTCACAACGTATGACTGTTTTGCTTTTTCTTCATGATCATGGTGATGATCAACTGGTTCAACCATATACAAAGCTGAAATATCAACGAAATGCTTAGAGTCTTCTGAGTTTGTGATAAAGACATGAGTGTCTGAGTCATTTCCTAAACAACAATGATCAAATTGAACATAGTTGTAAGGTTCAACCATAACCACAGGAGAAGGGTTTGGAGGGAACAAGGGGCCTTTAAGTCTTTGGTTATGGTCAATAGTAGGAGGAGGTGATTCTAGTAGTGGTTGAGGTTTTTTGAAAGGAACTCCTTGTGAGGTTACAGGTTTGGTGTATGATGGAGAAGCAATGTATTTTTTTAGGGAAATGAGGAGGTCTTTGAGGTGGACGTTGAGATTTGGGTTGTGGTTTTGAAGTTGCTTTTTAGAAGATTTAGTGGGTTATCTTGAAATGGTTAGCATAGTTAGCTTTAAATGGATATGATGAGTATGATAGAGAAGGGATATATTGGGTTTTAAAAACTAGTGGTGAAACAAAAGAGTTATAGACTGAAGGGGTAGTTGTGGGAGTTGGTGGTATAATAGGTGGTCTTGACGGTGGTAGTGGCTTGGATCTCATGTTTGCTTCAATCTGGGCAAGTTGATATTTGAGATAACGGATCTCAGTTTCTTTTTTGGTGAATTTAAGACCAAAGTAGTTGTGGGTGATAAAGCTACGGAGTTTATGGTCCAAGGTCTGGATTTTCTGTTGTGTCTCCAGACGGAGCTGTTCAACTTGTTGGGAGAGGTGGTCAACTCTCTGATGCATCTACTGGTATGACTGAGACATATGAGTCAACTTAGAATCAATGGTTTTCAAAACTTGATTATGGGCAGAGGCATTTTTGATATGCCAGTTTAATACTTCTTCAGAGGGATGGATGGGCTCAGGACTTCCAGAGACTAAGACTTTAGTGGATGTAACATAAGGTTAGGAAACAACTTGGTGTTCATTCGTGTGTCTTTCCAGAGGAGGAAAGAGATAATTATAAAAGGGTTCTTATGGAAAAACCATCATGCAAGGGATGTAATTTGTTAGAGAAGATCCCATGGGTGCAGATTTACAGAAAGATGGTGGTGGTTGGACAAAGTATGAAGACACATCTACAACGATCTCCTATGGTTTTTGATAACATCTTGCTTCTTTCATAAACTCAATAAGAATGTCTTCTCTAGAGGAAGTTGTAGTAGAGTTTGGGATAGACCATGGTTTCCAGTCTAGATCTCGATCTTTTCGATGGGATTTGAAAGGGCGAGATGGTCGGCAGGTTTTTTTTTTTTCTTTCTTTTTCTTTTCTTCTTTGTCGATCAACTGGTACTTTTTAAAGGCATGCCTTTTCATCCATCTTTTATATTTAGTAGGAGTAGTGCAGGCATAGGCTTGAGAAAGCTCCTCAAAATCACTATCATCTTAAGAAAGATTGATTTCATTGTTGTCATTATTAGAAAAGTAGGATGGGTCATGACAGGAGCATCCTAGCTTGTACATCTTAAGAGCTACGTCCTATATGAAGTGGTCATGAATGTGAGAGACATAAACGGGTTTGCCGTTTGTCTCAAAGTGATGGACTGGGATAGTATGCTTCTTGATTTCATGAATAGGTATTGGAGTGATCGTCATGATTTGCTGCAGAAAAGGTGGAACTTGTGGTGCTTCGGAGGAAGATTCTTCAGACTTTTTGTAAATCAACTTGACTTGTTTGTTGGGAAGGCGGATAAGTTTTGGGGGTTCCGTAGTTGCAAGGGGTCTGCTATGAACATGTTTTTGTTCATAATTGGTCACCCAGTCAGTTAGCATGAGTTGGAGGAGATATTCTCGAGAGATTTGTTTAGGAATATGTATTATGGTGGGTACGTCTTGTCTCTCGGTGACAATCATAAGAGTATCTTCTTTATGATTTGAGAGGTGAAGATCCATGACATGATTCTAAACTTGGAAAGCCATCTGATGATGGATCGTGGCCATGATGACTTCAGGAACTTGCTTAACACCAGTAATCTGGATTTGGACTTGTAACTTGTCTTTCAGAGTTAGATCTGAGAGCTTCAGGTTAAAATCTAGCCAAATGGTCAAAATGATTATGCCTGTATTCAAAGTGGTTAAAACTGTACCGATGAGGGTTTGTTGGTATGTAAGGTAGGTCTTATAGAGAGTCCATCTATTCCAAATCTTTAGTAAAAAAAAAAAATATATATATATATATATATATATCCATTTATAATTCTCCGTAGATTAATGGATCGTCTAATTGAAATGATAACAAAATGCATAGGTTGTTACATGGAGATTCATTAAGCATATACAAATGCTATACCACCTAATTACGTTATTTCCTCTATGGGGAAATAAGAAGATTAAGGAACCTGCGGATATTGGCAAAACTACAACTATTGTTAACCAAGGAAAAAAATTCGTGGTAAAAATAAGATACACTTAGGACTAAAAGAACCCACGCTTAAAATAAAGAAAAAAAAAGATTTTTTTTTTCTATTTTTTGCATGTTTTTGTCAGTAAAAAAATGGTATTTGTATGTAGTTTTTTGAAACGCATCAATAAGCTAGACCCATGCTTCGAGTTGTTTCATGTCATAAATAAACTCGAACACTCAAGAAATTTGTTGGATAGGCGGATTCACACCTCTTACAACCAACACAATCCTCTGTTCTTGGTGGAATTCCAAATAGGGTGGGTATTACAAGTTTCTTTCTGGGAGAGGTTATCAAATATTTAGGAGGTGGCTGAATTTCTTCGTATATTTTATTGTATTTTTTTATGCATTAATCTTTTTATTAATTTACTTCTTTGTAATTTAATTTTTAATTAATATCAATTCATTAATTAATTGATATTTTTTTTGATATTTTTTATTAATTTTTAATTCGAATTAATTTTTTAATAAAATTTATAATTAAAAAATTATTAAAAAAAGAATTCAATTTTTTATATAAATTAATAAAAAAGAAATAGAAAAATAAAAATTATTAATATTTAATTTAATTAATATTTAATAGATAATATTTCTAAATTCATATTTAATAGAATCAAATTCTAATATCTAATAAGTCCTACTAATATCTAATAAATACTAAACTAATAATAATAAATAGTAATAGAATATATATATATATATATTCAATTGAATTGAAGTAATAAATAAAAAAATAATAAAGATTCGAGACATAAAATTTCTCAATTATGACATAATGTACTTATTAGATCGAATAAGTACATTAAATTTAATAGAATTATTTTGCTGTATCCAAACTAATATCAATCCAACCCATTTCATGAATAAAATGTGATCAATTAACCAACTAACAAAACTACTTGTTAGAAATAAAAATTGGTTGTTGCATCGAAACATATGAATGTTGACTAATCTAACTAACATTGAACTTGATAAAATGAAAAGGTTCATTAACTGAAAAATAAGATTATTCAGGAATATCCTTTGAATGCTAAAATTATGCATTGAATTTTGATTAATGAATCCATAATTCAAAAAGTGTTTGTGATTATTGCAAAAGAAATGAAATAAAAGATACGATAGAGTTATGACAGATATTGTATGAGGTCTACCTAATTGAAGTATTTTGAAAAAACAAAATGAACTGAAAAGTGAATGCTTTCTTAACAAAAAAAGAAAAAAATTCAAGAATTTTTTTTTAAGGGTGTTCTTTTTGTTTTGAAATTTGACTAATATTCATTACTTGAAGTACTCTTTCATGCATTAATCGAAAGGGGCAATTGCTTCGAATTTTAGCAATTGATATCTTTGGAAACAATATTTTTTTTCTTCATTTGAATTGGAAGTAGACTTTTTTTTTTCTTATTCTATTCGTGTATTCTTTCTAAATTCAAGAACTAACTCCCAAATTGCAAATTAAAAAAAAAATGTGAGAATAGATTTATAGGCTCTATGACTTGTAATAGAACTTATGCTTGATAGAGATATTCTTATCATATAGAGTTCACGAATGAGGTGAAGCTGAATTCATTAAAGACAAAAAATGGCAAAAAAGAAAGCATTCATTCCCCTTCTATATCTTACATCTTTAGTCTTTTTGCCCTGGTGGATCTCTTTCTCATTTAAGAAAAATATGGAAGCTTGGGTTACTAATTGGTCAAATACTCGATAATCTGAAGAGGTATATGGTGTCAAGAATGGCTAGTTTTGTAGTGACTTGGAGACCTTTATGGCCATGGTATGTGATACAGAGCCGGATGGCTCTAACATAGAGGTGAGTGTATCCATGATCAATCCAATGGTTAATGAACTGTTGGGGTATTTCAAGTTTTACATATTGTTCCATGTGATAGAAGGGAAGTTTGGCATGGTTTAGGTTAGAAGAGTAGACATGCTTTTTAACTGGGATCATGGCTTTGGAAATAAGGTGTTTTATGGAATGAGTCCAGAAGCGGTTTTTGGTGTAAAGTTAGTAGAGGTTCATAAGAGGAAGATAAGTATCTTCAAGGTGTTGTGTGGGTGGAAATTATTTATAAAAAATTTTGATGATGTTGTTTATTTTGTGGGTATTAGCTCAGAGGCAAACATCAGGAATGGATAGAGAACAGGGAATAGGTGAAGTGGATGTAGATGTTGATGTTTTTGAATCCATAATAAAAAAGTGTTTCTTTTACTCTTTGTCTCGTCTAATTTTATAAGTATTTCTCCAAATGAGGCTTTGACCCTATGTGAGGGGATAGGATCCCTGTACGTGGCATTGCAGAGATAAGACAAACATAGATAAGAAAGTTTCATCCTAATTCGTCCCATTGCCATCTTTCCTTGTGGGAAAAATTGTGTCTATTCCAACCTCATTAAGTTAGGAGGTTCTCGAATAAAAATAGTTTTTGTCCTTTCACTTGAGTTAGGTTTAATTTTGCTTTTCACTTACAAATTTAATTATAATTTAGTTCTTTATTAGTATAAATATTAATACATTTAGTTTAAATTTAGTTAAAAACAAAAATTAAATATATTAATGTTTATATTAATAAAATATTAAATTGAGAAAACGCACTCCCAAGGTGATGCCTCAATTGAGAGTGGAAATTATGAAGTGTGAAATTAAAAGTCAACTTATAAATAGGTGGCCAAAATAATATTATAGTCGGTAATAATTCCCATAAACATGAAAAAATGCCATCCACGCGTTCTTTCAATTGCTCTTGTAACATCGAATCTATTTCAGCTACCCCGTTCTTTCTCACCGTCCATATTGTCTTCCTGATCCACCACACTCCTCAGCAGACACGTATCAATGATTGCCATCACTTCTCTTAGCTGGCATCCTACTTGCTGAGCTGGAAATTAAATCCCTGGGTCCCACCTTGCTCAATCATATATGTTAATAATTAAACCTTCAGTTTTCCCTCTCTGTTCTGATACGCTGAAAACACCACGACTAGACCGAACACAAAACATCGTTCCATTATTATCCTTCTTCTCTTACTCAGCTGGTCTAGTCATTTGGAACCACACACAAGCTGAAGCGGACCCTGGATCGAATATCATCCTTAGAATTGGTCCTGACTTGTGAGTTCTGCTATACATTGCTGGTTCAGAGGAAACATCTTGGAAAGCTATTTTCTTGTTTTATTTTCGGACATCATAACCAAATATCTAAAATAAAAATGAAGCTGATTATTGGGTTCAATGAAGGGCGATCTTCACAAAGACAATGTTGTCTGGGATTGTCTGCCAATCTAATATGTCTGGGATAGGTGTTATGAATTCATGAAAGTAAATATTTTATTCTATAATTTAAATATATTTAATATTTAAATTATATTTATTTGATGAAATATAAATAATAAAAAATTAAAAAAATTAAAAAATATAATTAATATTAAATAATAATAAATGATAATAGAATATAAGAATATAAATTGAAGAAATTAATATATAAACTTAATCTAATAGATATATATATATATATATATATATATATTTATATTAAAATAATGGCTCCCCTTTGTTGAAATTTATTGATGTATTTATTTTAATAACTTTTCTATTATGTTTTTGACCTATGTTTACGCCTTCATTTGGAGTGCTTGTTCCGCACAGCTCAGTTCCAGATTTGATTAGTATAATTTCAACTATATATAACTGGTTTTAGGACACGGAATATTTTATTTTTAAATGCTAGTTTGACCGTGTTATGTATCCTTCAAACTTGAAGGATAAATTATTCTTGTTTTGTTCAGAGATGTCTAAATTATATGTCTTTCATTTTTAAAACACAGTTTTATTATTTATTAAAATCAAAAGATGCACGATGATTAACTTCTTTGGTAGCCAAAGATAAGTTATAATTACGTTTATCTTGACCAAAATATTTTTATATTTATTTTTTATATTCTTACAACTATTAAATGTTATATTTAACAAATATGAAAGAGTTAATTTTGAAATTTAGGAAATTACAAAAATATTTGATAAAAATTATTAAATGAATGATTTTAGAAAATAAAATTTAAAATTCAATTAATTATAGATAATAATGCAATTTTAATAGTAAATTTTGTAATGATATATTTAATAAACATAAAAAATTCTTGTAAATATAATATATTTTTAATAAAGATAAATTTATAATTTTCAATATATTATTAATAACATTCAAATAACAGTTTTATATATTTGTTATTTTTTAAAAATTATTCTTAAATATATTTAGTTTAATAATTCAAACATAAATATCTTTAAATAAAAAGAATAAATTGTTTATCATTGATTAAATTATGCAAAATCAGAAGAAAAGAAAAAAAAAAACCTGCTGAGAATGTGGAGTCGATTTGCTCGTATATGGGCCCATGGGAATTTGTATTATGCTAATGAAAATTTCATATACGCACACATAGTTCAAAAAAATATAGCAAAATGGTATAACCGTGTTTTATTATGACACTAGATTTCAATATACTATTAAATGCAAGTTTGGTAAGATACTATATACTTTACAAATAAAGTAAATTTCAAGAATTATAACATTTGTGGATAAAAGACATTTATTTAATAAAAGAAAGTACACTTCAGTCCAAGATTGCACGCTGTTCATGTGTATTGGTTATCCTTACTTCCTAAACTCTTCAATTTCAACGATGGAGAATCTGTTCACAGAGACAAGTGATCGATTTGGCCGAAAAGGTGCAGCTTCTGACCTTTTCATCACAGTAAGCATCACTGTCTCTTCAATTATGGAGATAATGGATAATGACGCCAACTTCTGCATTTAAGCATGCAAATGAATAGTCTCTTTGTGGGGAATGATTTATTAACCACTCACACACTAACGGATTCCAATGAAAAATCTTTTGCGTATTATCTTGTCAACTTTTATTGACGGCAAATGAAGCTTTTAAGGAAAGGGTTTCATTCAAAAATTAGTTACAAAGGCTTTGAATGGGTAAAAATATTATTTTGATCCTTAATTTATTATTTAATTATTATTTTAATTTTTTATTTATTTTATTTTTTAAAATAATTTTTCTGCTATTAAAAATTATTACTTAGTCCTAACTTTTGAAATTTTTATTAGATATTGTGCCTTGAACAAAATTTTTTTAATGGATCAAAAGTGATAATTCTAATTAAGTGGAGAAATAAAAATGATATATTATATAAAGTAAACGATATTTTTATGAAAAATAATAGTGTATAAACAAAAAAAATTGATAAACATGAGCAAATCATTTGTTCTGATTATAATTTAAAAAATTCACATGTCTTGATAAATTAAATTTGTAATGATATCAATTAATTATATTATTTATGTTATATTTTAAATAGTAAATTAACTTGATTATGAGTTTAAAAAATTTGATTGACCCAATAGATTTAACTTAAAAATATGAATAAAAATTTAAATAAAAATACCTGATCTAAATATAAACTCAAAATTTTTATTGAATTTAAATTCAAATATAATTTTTAAAAGTTCAATATAATGATTATATCTAAAAACCATTAATTCAAGATTGAATGAACATTTTAAACTTTATTTTTATGCACGTAACTCACTTAAATTTTATATTATACGTAAATAATTCTCTAGTGAGCAACACTTCTGTTGCTAAAATAATAAATTAATTAATAACAAATAAATTACATGGACGTAATGTTAAATTTTTAAGAATGTCACTATCAAATTTTAACAGCATAAAAACATTATACGTGACCAAAATTGATACCTATGGAATCAAAAAAAAAAAAAAATGATAAGATTTTATGACTTGTGGCCTATGTCCGAATCCTCGGTCAATTTCATTGAGTGAGGATACCTAAGCTCTGGTTCAATGCATTAAATATCTAATTTTTTTATTTATTATTATATTATAATTTATAATATCTATTCACACTAAAATTTGAACATAAAATTATTTAAATAAATGTAAAAAATTTTACTATTAAATTACTCTTATTATGTTTAAATATTTCATTTTTCATATGTACCTCAATTTCAAAACAATCATAAACCCTTATGGCTGCTTCCTTCGCTCTCGAGGATTAGGGTTCCACTAAGGAGGATGACAAATCTGGGTGCCACTATAATTTAAAGAATTATAGAGGAGAAAAATAAGAATTTTTTTATTATGATTCGCTTATGATAATTAAAGTAAAATATTTAGTGTATTTATAATCTTAAATATACTAGTACACCTCATTATAATATAAGGATATCATTGTAATAATAATATTATAATTATATTATTACATATAACTAAATTTACCAAATATGACACAAATAATTAATCATAATTATACAATAATTCAATTGAAAATAAAAATATACTAAATTACATAATTGCAGTATGATTGTGAAGTTGGTCTTGAAGGAAATTATCTATTCGTATGGAAAGCCTCAGCATCTGATTTGTCGGATGTTCCTCTCTAATTATAGAGCATTAGCATTCATAGGCTGAGGAACACAATATCTTGACGAGATTTTTTTTTAAAAAAAATTGTTTCTATAAAAACGAAAATTCCCTTAATTATCAATCCCTCATAATTATTGTATCCATATCAAACTAAGATCAACATTAATTTGCAGTTGGAGTTATATATACGTTCAAACTATGTTCTCACCAAATCTTCCTTAAATTACAAACATTTTTCAACTTGTGTGTGTATAATCTAAAAACCCTAGGGATCATGTAATTCATTAATTTTATTTATAAATGAACACCCTTTCAAAGTGTGTTTGGAGCCTGTTGATTTATGAGACTTTATTTCATCAAACAATAAATTAAAACTAATAAATGATTATTTATAAAATTCAATTATCATTTTTTATAATGTTTATAAATAAATTTATAAACTAAAATTTTATTTTAGTCTCTTACAAATAAAATATTTTTCAATTCATTCTTTTATAAATACTTTTTTAATTTAATACTTTAAAGATAAATTTTTTCTTAATTCGATTTCTCGTAAACTTATCGTAAATGCAATTAATGATAGACTAATATAAAAACATTATTGATAACTTGTAGAAAATATATATACGTTATGTATAATCATATCTGTTAATTTTATTTACAGTAGATATTGATAAAAGGATATTATTATACATCTTTACAAAGAACTAAATTGAAAATAGATCAATGAATGATCAAATTGGATAAAACAATTTATAAAGAACCAAATTTTAAAAAAATCTTATTCATAAAAAACTAAATCAAGACGGCAGTTCTATAAATAACTAATTTTTATGGGATCAAAATAGAATTATTGTCATTAATCCACAATTCATATCACCATCCGTATATGTAAATTATGATTCAAGTGATGATATTATAAAATCCATCATGTGGTCTCTTTAAAGTGACGAGACTATCTTATTTACTCATGTATTCCTTGTCAACAATCCATTACCAGAAATACTTTATACCATAAACTTGGCATCTGTATCTATGGTGTCACTTGATATGTCTTTCAGCGTAAGTCATATTCAAAGCCGATTGAATGCGTTTAAAAAATCATAAAAAAAATCGTATGTTTAAAGATATTCATTAGGAAAGATATTAAATTTTAAATTTATTTTAAAGGATTTAAGAATTAACTTTTTACTCTAACAAATTTTATCTTAAAACTCCATGACTTACCTTAAAATTCTTTTATTATATATTCCTGTAGTCTTAAGATAGAATTTTAAAGCAAAAAATAATTCAAAATTACTTTGGATAATTGATTTTAAAATTAAAAATTTTCTATAATAAATACTTTAAACTTAAACTTATGTCACTTAATCATAATTATAATTCTTCCAAAAATCAGCTACTTATATTTTTCCAACTGTGTATTCAATACCTAACTTTGCTCCTAATTTCTTACAACTAGAAAATTTGATAATTCTAAGTACTATACTACGCGGTTAACTATTTAGTATGTACCTTCCTTTTTTAGTTTTCCATTATTGTTTGAACTTCGAAGTCTTTCTTAGTTTATAGGCCGACTTATCATCGTCACTACATTTTTCTTAGCAATTTCTTTTCTTTACTTTATTACCAATGTTTGGATAGTCGAACTTTCTTGATCACCATTAAGTCGTAGCGACGTCGTTTTCGGCATGAACTGACCGTAAAGCTTCGTGATACTGATTACTGATTAGACAAATTCCCACACGTAGTTAATTTATGAGACGTAAATCCTATGCTTACTTCATGTATTTGTCGTTTTTTACTTTCTGGTCAAACAGTACATCAAATACATTTTAGAATAAATTAAATTCATTATTCTTGATGCTTCGTAAAATTATATATATGATATTTATTTAATTTAAAAATATTGTAAATTCTCTTCACATTTTACATATGTTATAAAATCTTATTACTTTCCAATCTACCTTATATTAATAAACTTTTTATATAATGTGCATTTGAATTTTTTTCAAAATAAAAATTACTTTTCTGTGTTTAACTACCATATTATATTAGAACAAAATTAATGGAATTTCATAGGGAACTGAGTCTTATAAATATTCATATTTCTCTTTTAAATGTTACACTCTTTCTATTTGATTACCATTACATTTGAATGTAGTATGATATCGTTTAGGGTTTTTATTATCTTAATCTTAGAGTAATACGTTGACACATAAATGAAATATGAGTATAAATTATAATATAAAAAGAGAAGTTAAAATATATGCGAGAGAGTGGAAAGTTAAATAATTTTTATTATATATAAATATTTGCTACAGTTTAAATTTTTCCGAAGAGTTATTTACAGTATATATCGGAGAGAAAAGAATGGAGCATGCCTACTAGTTTTTTGAAGGTAGTAATAAAATTATTTTGTCACGTGAGGATCCAAAATTAAAATCTAAAACTGAAAAACTAAGGGAGAAGGAAGATGACCGAAACATAATTTTCTAAAAGCTAGCGAACTTTGAAAATAGATGTTAAGACTTATTATAGAAAGCAGAAAATGGCTTCAATTTCAAGTAAATGAACATTAATGATTCCAAGCTAAATTTGCTTTCCAATACGCAACAACACGAAGATATAATGCTGACATCAATCCAACTCATAAAAGACTCACCTACTAATTTTGGCCTGTATGCAACTCTTAAAACAAACAACGTTAAATTTATCTTCTCAAAAAAGGCAAAAAAAAAAAAAAAAAAAAAAAGAGAGAGAAAAACGTTTAGTTATCCGCACGAGAAATGATTCTGTGCTGCCAGGCCCACATGAACCCTCCAAGCTTTCATTTATGATTGGCTGGTGATCTCCGTGGCGAACATCACTGTTAGTTAAACGACTTCGTTAATGACGCGGAGCCAACTGGGTCCTACAAAAAAATGTCAGTGTGGGCCCGCGGGCTTTAACCATGACCTAATTATTTTATTTTACTTTTTTAACTTTTTCACTTTTTAATCTTTCAGAAAAATCGAACGGTGGATAAGAGTGCTTACGCGAAGAGCACTAGCGGCGGTGTTGCGGACCAGCACGCGCACATTACAGAGAAGCAATCAGACACGTCATCGGAGCAGCGCTCGATAAAGAGTGTACGATATTAATTAGAGCGAATTACCGAAACTGCCCTTGAGCAGGTAATAAAATGTAACCAATTGCATGTTTGAAATGACAGAAAACTCCTGTTTGTCGTTTTCTTGGCCTCACCTGATTAGCCACTATATAACAATTTTGTTGCGTCGTGAAGTAACATTATCAGAAGCCGAAGGGCTTTTGTAGGCTCTGATTTTCTCTCTCTTTCTCTCTCTCTCTCTCTCTCTCTCTCGATCTATATATATCTCTTTTAAGATGTTTTTTCATGTTTGGGGATTCTGCTTTGGGCTCTGAATTCTCAGGATGGTTCTGAGAGTCAGAGAGAATTATATGGGTTGCTTTTTCTGCACCCGCGAATCAAACAAAAAATCCCCCAGTAAAAACGATTGCAAAAGCCTTGAACACAGCAAGAAGAAGCCCAACAATCGCACTATTGCAGGTGAATTTTCCCAATGGTTTTGGTTCTGTTTATTTGAATGATCAGATGGATTTCGTTTTACTCACCCAGAAAAAGAAAAATAGAAAAAGAAAAAGACAGAAGATTAACATGCACCTGACGTCTGTTGTCATGTTGTTTTAAGATTTATTTTTTGTCTCTGAATATTTTTTATTTTTTTACTACAACCCCATTTTGGAAATAATCCCGTCAACTTTCTCAAAGATAGTTCTGGATATGGGTATGTCCTGAGCTGATCAAAGCTCTCTTTCTTCTCTTCGATACAAACGATTGCATCCATATCTTTCGTTTTGCCGGAATATTGTTCTCAGCACCTATGGCGAAGTAAAAAATAGAAGTTTGTAAATTTGGTTTGGTTTTGTTCAACATCAAAATCTATTTTTGGTTTCCCATTAAAACAAACAGAAGAAAAGAATCTATGTTCGGTGGTCGGCTGTAAAGTCACGATCTAGCAGTTTTCTGATGTTAGCTATTTCTCCCAGAAACCAGAGGGAGAGATCCGATCAGAGTAGATTTATGTATTTCGCAGGCTTGAGTTGGCAATAATGCTTGCGTACGTAGTTTGAATATTGCCTATATATATTTCCAGTTATAATCTGGGATTATTAAATTAATCCATGTAGTGGTCGTGTCGTTTTGTTCGATCTCTCACTGTTCCTCACGTGGGTATATTCTGTACGCGTTACAGATAAGGGGAAAGCAGATTCGAATGTGAACGTGAAGAAGGAATTAGGTGCATCTTGCAAGGACGATCAAGTTTGTCTGGAAGAGAAGGCTTTGAATTTAGAAAAGGAAATTTCGAAGAACGCAAAAGCTAACGATCAACATCGTGCACAATCATTCACATTCGATGAGCTCGCAGCTGCCACGCATAATTTTAGGTCAGATTGCTTCCTAGGCGAAGGAGGTTTTGGCAAGGTCTACAAGGGACGCTTAAAGAGATTGAATCAGGTTTGTTTATTACTAAGCAAAATCGAATTTTTTTTAAGGTAGTTTATAAATATCATTCATGAAAGATCATAAATTTTAAAATTATTCTCAACATTTCAAAGTCTTTTTTTTTTTTTTTGTTTTGCTTTGAAGAAACCTTGTCTAAATTCTTGAAATTATAGTCTGAGGCCTTGTATTATGTGTCTAAATATTAAATCTTATGTCAATTTTTTTGAAGTAAAAGATATTTAGTCCTGAAATCTCTTCAAAACAATTTCAAAAGTAGATTCTTTTGTGGGGTGTGAATATGTGGTGGGATTAAGATGTTGTGTATTTATGGTGTAGGACGTGGCTATAAAGCAACTGGACCCAAATGGGCATCAAGGGAAAAGGGAATTTGTAGTGGAAGTATTGACACTAAGTACGGCAGACCACCCTAATCTTGTGAAATTGATTGGGTTTTGTGCCCAGGGACATCAACGCCTGCTGGTCTATGAATACATGGCCTTAGGATCCCTCGAGAATCTTTTGTATGGTACTCACTCTTCTTCAAACTCTCTTGTTTTTCTTTTTGTAATCCCAAATTTTTAGATTTGGATTTTCAATGTTTTAAAAAATCAGTCTAGTCAATCATAGAAAAAGAAACACAAAAAAAATAAAAATAATAATTTCGTCTTTTATTTTTCGCATCAAAATTAATTAATTTTTTAAAAATAAAATATTAAAATAATAATCTAAAAGTAAAAAAATAAACTGATTTGATTCCTTTGACTTTAAGTAATTATTTTTATTTTTGAAAGACCATTTTAAAAGTTAAATTAATCTTAAAATTAAGAGTCAGTTAGAATAATTATATATATATATATATATATATTTTTTTTTCATTTATAAGCATATATATATATATATATATATACATATTACGAAATCCAAGACTTCAATAGGTTTTCTACACGTCATATTCCATAATTAACACTATTATTAATTTCTTTCAGTAATTGAAGGTTCAATTCCAAAATTCTTAGCCAGTTTTCAAACTTTCATTGAAAAGAAAAGTGTTTTACTATACATACAAGGATATCAAGCATATATACTTTTCCGTTGAAACCCACTTGAAATATCTAAAAATATCTAAACTAAAAAGAAAAACTTTTGATGACCACGACGTACCTGTTGTCAATTTGGCAGATCTTCCAGCTGGTAGAAAAGGTCTGGATTGGAACACAAGAATGAAGATAGCAGCAGGAGCAGCAAGGGGCTTAGAGTACTTACACGACAAGATGACGCCTCCAGTGATATACAGAGACCTGAAATGTTCCAACATATTACTAGGAGAGGGATATCATCCCAAGTTGTCTGACTTTGGGTTGGCAAAAGTAGGGCCAAGTGGCGATAACACCCACGTCTCCACTAGGGTTATGGGCACCTATGGCTACTGTGCTCCAGATTATGCCATGACTGGTCAATTGACCTTTAAGTCTGATATTTACAGCTTTGGGGTTGTTCTTTTGGAGCTTATCACTGGCAGAAAAGCCTTCGACAAGTCAAAACCTACCAACGAACAAAATTTGGTCTCATGGGTATGTCTCAGTCTCTCTTCTTTCACCTACCTTTGCTTTCTTGATTTCATCTTGTGTTTCCTTTTTCCACCTGCTTTTGTTGTCGTATTGTCCTTGTTAAAATGTTTAGTCTGGAGCATGGAGGACCAAATTGAAAACTTTTCAATTTTTTAGACGGAAACAGTAATATACTCTTTTCTTTTTCTTGGTGGACTTGCTCTCACTGAGTGATCCTTTTTATTAGGCTCATCATGTTCTTTAATTATGATGTAATTTATCATTAAATGTTACTGTATACAATACAATGTTTTGTTTATTTTAATAAATTTATTATTATAATTAAACTTATTAATTATTGAACACAATTTTTTTTGATATAATGTTATTTAATATTTAATAGTTAATTACATCGTAATTGAAAAATATAGTATTTTCTAGAATATAAAAGATTATTACTCTATTAAATAACCTTGATTGGACATGCTTCTAGCTGCTCTCTTTGTGGCACTTGCATTGCCCTCAAGGGCATAGAATTATTTAATTTCTAGCTAGTATGGCTTTTAATCCCAAGTTGAGTATTTTTTATATTAAAAAATAAGCCGATCATATTGAAACCTAAATAATGGGATCAACTTTTCAGTAATGTCATGTAGATACAAACAAGAAGTTAAAAGTTGGTAGGCTAATTTGTGCAGGCAAGGCCGAGGTTTAAAGACAGGAAAAGATTCACAAAAATGGTTGATCCATTGCTTGAAGGACAATATCCAGTGCGAGGTTTGTACCAAGCTCTTGCTATTGCTGCAATGTGTGTGCAAGAGAAGCCCACTATGAGACCTGTTATAGGCGATGTCGTTACAGCTCTAAATTATCTTGCATCCCATAAATATGATCCCCAAAATCAAACACCGCAGAATTTGAGACCCAGAAGAGTCCCCAGACTCAGAAACGATAGTAATGGTCATCCATGTATTGCTAATACTTCTGAGACAGACAGATCATCTGAGGATGAACTTACTAATACTTCTGAGACAGACAGATCATTTGGAAACGAAGTTACTAATAATTCTGAGACTGATAGATCTGGGGACGATGTTGCTAATAATTCTGAGACAGACAGATCTGGGGATGAAGAAAATTAAGCTTTTTTTGGGTTTTCTTTTGGCTTCTCATATGTAGTAATGTGCCAAGTTATCTATTTTTGTTTATGTAGAAGATAACAGGTGCTATTTTGGATCTTAGCCTTTCAAATGAATATTTTGTTTCTTAAAAGATCCCTCTACATGTGAACTGGTTTTCTCGGTGTTAATTATTAGAAATCTTTCTTGTACTGTTGAATTAATGCCGTTTAACATGATGAGAAGTCTTTGTATTGAAATAAAGGTTAACAGGTGTTTGAGGACTTCCAAGGAATAGTGGGGGGATTTCTTTGTAACACTTGTAAGTTTAGTTCTTAGAAAGAATAGAAGCATAAATGTCCTTGGTTCATGTTATTACTTAAATAAGAACCTTGGTTTAGTAGTAAGGTATTGACACATTGATTTTGATGGCAAGGGTTAAAGACCCAGCTTTCTTCTCCTTTAGAATTTTTTTGGTGTTGTCACGTGTCTTAGCTAGGTGAAATGACCAAAGTGCCGCTCACTTCATTTTCTTCTCCTTCTTGATCAACTTTTCTACAGAAACTTTCAGCTCCTTCTTTTAGCTTCTCCTCCCACCCTCTATTCCACCACCGCCCCAGCTTCCCCACCAACGTTCCCCTTTATTGGCAATGTGCTTTTGACTGTCGTGCCTTGTAGTTTTCGGCGACAACACCCCTTTTTCCAACGTCATCTTCTGGTAGCCAAGAGCAAAGATTTTTCAGCGATTTTTAGTAATTTTTTGCTCGGTTTTTCATGGAAATGTTGATGGTAGATTGATTTTTGGTCTTTTTCCTTTAAATTTTAGTATTGGAAGCATGTTTTTAGACAAGTTTTTGAGATTGGTTCTCTTAGGGACCAAACCAAAAATTTTCCAAATTTTTGGGGTTTAACATAGAATTGTGAACTTCTGGAATTTAGTGACTGAAGCTGGTATTTTAGGCATATGATTAATTGTTCTGAAGTGATATATATTGATGTTTATGTAGAAACTTGGTTGAAGGTGAGATATGTAATGATGTTAATTTAGAAACTTGGTTGAAGGTGAAAGGAAGATTTAATGTGTAGCAAATTGCGATATAATTGAATAATTATTAATTTTATAAGGAAGTGAATTTAAGTGATGAGAATTGAGCAAATCATGTGGTGGAATTAAGAAAAAATGAGCTAAGGCTAAAGTATGATTTTTGTTAGTGATAAATAAGGAAATTTAACATGAGTTTGGTTATGGAAATGATATGAATTAAAGGAAAAAAACTCTTTTGAATTTGAACTATGTGTTGAGTTGATATTATGGGTTGGTATGAGAGTTGTAGATAATTTGGTTGTTTTTAATAAGTCTTTTAAAAATATGAACCTATTAAGAAGCATTAGAATAAGCTTAAATTAATGTGTATTAGTGATAGTGGATTAAGAAAATTGTACTTTTGTGTTATAAGGATTGTCTTGTGGAATATTCTATAACCAAGAGAAAGGAGGCAACGTTATTTAGAATACTTCACCCACCAGGTAAGCTGTAGTTCTTCCAACAGTATGACATGTTAAATGATGTTGTTGACATTTTACGTCATTATATAGTGGAATAGCTTGCTAGACTTGATTAGTCTTGAATTATGAATTCTATGTGATGCCATATGAAGACCATAAAAAGAGGATTGTATAAAAAGTGAGTACTAAATGTGTTAAATAGAGTGAGCTTATGCTTTACGACCGTCTGATTCAAATTATCCAAGGGCTAAGTTCCCTTGACTGATGATAAAGTTTTCCAACGGCTGTGAATCCTCGACCGATAAATCTATTTTCCAAGGGATGTGTACCCTTGACTGACTTGATTTCCATGGAAATGAATCCATGACCATTATTGTTATATTACATGTAATTAATGCATGTTTATGGCTTGCAGTGAGATACCCCTCAATTTTTTGTCAAAATTGACTGCGGATTAAGGGTTCCAATTTTTTTAATTTAAAATTAAAAAAATTGATCAATGGTCAGTTTTAAACTATGTGCAGAAAACTATAGGAGGATTTTACTGCATGGAATTTCCTCTATGAGGAATACCCTTTAACAAGTGTATAAATATAAATATTAAAATAAAATATTTTAGATTTATATTTAAAAGACTTGAGTATTATTTGCATGATTCTGTAGAAGCAGGGTAAATTGATATTGAATTTTCTGTATGACGTAATCTTTTTCTTTTAAGAGGGACTAACTCTGTCTGTGTTTCCTTCTCCTCCTACTATTATTATTTGGAAAAAAAAATTGTTTAAAATACTATTTACAACTGTTTAGTTATAAGCAATAACAACCCTAATCTTAGGCATATGCAAATTTTTGTGAAGTATAATTAGATAGATGAAATTCTATTCCTCTTAAGATGTAGAAGAGACAAGCACACCTATTCAAATGTACACCAGAAAATTTTTTTTCCTTCACTGAAAGAAATTACTCAAATTAGACAAATGCGTTGAAAAGCAAAATGGAAGATAAAAGGGGAACAAATGAACTTAAAGATTCATAAGCTGTTTAATTTTGGCTCGCCAGCTAGAAGTTCAAATTTGATCTAGTTCGTTAAATTAAGTTTGTTCAGTTTCATCAATTTTTTTTTTGAAAATTTATATACTGTAAATTAAATGCACAAGTAATTAATGTTGTGATATTAATTAAGTATTGAAACCTCATGCCCGAAGGAAAGGAAAGGTATATGACTGCCTCTAAAAGAGAATAAAATGCTAGCTCAAGCTCTTGAAACTAATTATATAAATAAGAAAGAAAGAAAAAAAAAATTTGTTAGACTGCAAACTTTATAATTCAGTTCTCTTTCCACCATTTTCCTGACAAGCAAAAGAAGCATGGCCAGAATATAATCGTTTATATGGTTTTACCTTGGATCTTCCTATTTTCGCATTTTCTCTTGTATTTTGGTTTGACTTTTTTAGTTATTTCAGTTATGAATATTGTAAGAACTTTTTCTGACTGGATTTTCTCTTCAAATAATGTCACATAAGTATCTTTTTATTTAAAATTTTGCTTTAAGAAAGCTTTTAAAAGTTAAATCTAAATTGATGAAGTAGGAAATATAAGAGTTAGGATTTCCTAACGTGGGAATAAGTATAGAACAGTTGCACACATTTCAAAGACATTTAATTTTTTGATAAATTTTTTTAAAACTCTCTACTGTCCTCGTTGTTGTAACTGTAGAGGATAATGATCCGAAAATACACTATCTCCTTTCATCAACTACCTTAATCTTATGCAATTTTGACCTTTTTGAAAGCACAGTAGGATTCTTGACACTACAGCAACACGAACCCCATCAATTGCTCATCAAATTCATTGAGGCAACAATGAAACTGTTCTTGCATCTAGCAAGTACTGATCATCAGCACACTTAACTATCTTATTCATCTGTGAGAATAAAGGACAGACGCTAACTGTACTAAACATTCCAGTAGTAAACTCAGATAGGATCGCTAACTGAAACTGTTCATACTTTCATTAGACATCTGTGACAATTGTGTCCGTTGATCTTGTTACATAATAGAATACATTCCAAGATAGCTACAGCTTACATGCTTTTTTAAATTTACATAATGGAAATTTATCTTTTAAAAAAAAGAAGTAGGGAGACGACATAAATTGTAGTTTGTATTCATGATCTGTGACAGTTATAACTTATAATTCAAACAATAGCTTTTTGCTTGTCAGTGCTACAACTCACTAATCTCACCATCTCGACAATTGCCCACCCATAAGTACATTGTTGAGCCTATACGTGACGGTAGAATTCTGCAACAATCCCTTCTTGATGACTGCAAAGCAAGCATGTTAATCGTGATGATCAGTTAGCAACATAAACCAATTTAAATTATCTTGAGGGTATGTTTTTACATCTATATGCAACTCTGTAATACAACAAAAATGGACATATATATATATCATCTGAAGTTTTTAGATATTCTGTATGCTTTTATTTTGATCCTAATATCTTAAATGTTAGATGGCATTCAAAATAGGATCTCAGATGACAGATATTATCGAGATTACACTAACAATATTCTTTGACCTTTCTATAAGAGTATAATTTTCATACCAAACATGATTATCTTCATCCTTGGCATTTGATACCTTGATATGTAACATATTATAGAACGTAGCCATGATTGACATCTGAACATATACGTCACAGCATGCATCAGTTTGTGTGTTTGTCTGAGAAACCTTACCTTCTGCCATCGAAGAGGATCTGGTCTTTTCAGAACCACGATGGTATCGATTTTCTGGGGCGATTCCATTTTCCAGCGACAGAAAGAAGGCTTAGAATTATCACGAAAATAAGTGCTAATAATCTGCCTCCTCGCGGTGTCATATCGTGTCCTGCTCATATAGAAAACGAAAGGCTTTTGACAAGGGTGTTTAAAAACTGGCCTCGTGTTGAAGGTATAGGCAGTATAATCAGCTCTTCTGTACCAATTCAAGAAGGTTCTCGAGGGCATTTCTAGCTCTCTAGGGGACATTATGCCCCTCCATACCTGAACCACGAAGCCCCACGACACTGAGATAGACCAGTATCTGTTTTTATCGTAGCAGATAGATTGTTGCATAATGCTGGCTGAGTCATGCATCGCAGATTCCATTAGATGTCGTATGGCTTGTACTCGAGTCATGCGTGGGAATATTGGCTCCACCAGGTCAAGGTGGTGCAATGTCACTAGTGGAGCCACTGGATGTGACCCAAGAAGCCCTAATAGGTCTCCGTACACATCGTACTGCATCAGAAACAACACATAAGCTTGAAACCAGTTTCACAATAATATATTATTACGAGAGAAATCCTTCTTCACAGGTCTTCTATTTTCTTTTTAATTTTGTTTCTTAATCATTAAATTCCTTTTAATGTTATTCTTCCTTCTATTTTTATTCAAAAAAATAGCTATAAGCCTATTGCTATATATCATGTTTAAGGAAGCAGTGATCGTTATATTTGACATTATTTTTTCCCCCATAAAAGTATGTTATAGAAAGATATTTAAAAGCATTTATGTAATTAAGAGATAAAAAGAAACAGTAGGTGAAAAAAGAAATTAAAAAATGAATGTAATTTGTCAAAAACCAAAACTAGAGTAATTATTTTATCCGGCAATATATTCCATGATCAGTTTTATTTCTATGTAGGATATATTAATGTTAGAAATAAACTTAATTTTGGCCTAAATGTATTGTATATCATAATCCACACCTTGAAATCCAATCCATGTTAGGCCTATTAGTTTAAACCTATTATCTAGAGTTATCTTATTTAATGAAATAGGTATTGGTTGGAAGATATAGTGAATAAATATAAAAACAGGTGGTAGTTGGGAGTTACATTAAATGAATGTTGGTTGTAACATTCTCTTGAATCCTAAAGGATGATCTTGTCATTGTTGTGTTAAGTATAGAAGGCAAATCTAATAGAAGTTTTCCTTTCTCTCTACTAGCTTTTCTCCTTTCCACTTTTAGAATTTTCTCTTCCAATATTCTAAACCCAAATAACTTTACATTTTCTCCAACAAAGTGGTATCAAAGCCTAACCATCTTAGAAAAAGATAGAAAATAACATATTTCCCTTCCAATTCCCTCACCTAACCAAAGACAACTATGAAAGTTGGAGTATTCATGTGAAGACTCTACTAAGCTCTCATGACATATGGGAGATGGTAGAGAAATGTTATAAGGTATCTTAAAATGAGGGTTCCTTAAGTCCTACCCAAAGGGAGACTTTGTATAAGATAAGAAGGACAGATCAACAAGCGCTTACTCTTATTCACCAATATTTGAATGATGTCATGTTTGAGAAGGTAGCTAATGCATTTACTTCCAAAGAGGCTTGGGAGATTCTT
Source organism: Delonix regia (assembly GCA_037074485.1). Taxonomy (NCBI): domain Eukaryota; kingdom Viridiplantae; phylum Streptophyta; class Magnoliopsida; order Fabales; family Fabaceae; genus Delonix; species Delonix regia. The sequence continues at coordinate 12,528,151 of CM073455.1, forward strand.
CAAAATGTATACAAGGGCATAGATAAAGTAAAGAAGGTATGACTACAAACCCTTTGAAGTGAGTTTGAAGCACTTTACATGAAAGATTCTAAAAATATCTCTGATTATTTTACTCGAGTATTGACTTTTGTTAATGAAATGAAAAGAAATGGAAAAGCCTTGGACAATACTTGACTGATAGAGAAAATTCTTCGATCTTTAACTCCCAATTTTGAACATATCATTGTTGCAATCAAAGAATTAAAAAATATAAACACGATGATTATTGACTAATTCATGGGGTCATTACAAGCTCATGAAGAAAGGACAAGGAAGAAGAACGCGATTGAGCCCTTGAAAGAAGCTTTTTACTTAAAGGTCACTCTCAAAGAGAGTAAAAACCGTGATGGAGAATGCAAATGGCAATGACATCGTCGTGGTCGTGGTCATGCACGTGGTCGAGACTAAGGAAAAGGAGGCAGAGGCAACTATAATAATAATGAAGAAATTAGTCATAGTTCCTAAAGAGAATGTGGAAGAGGAAGTAAAAGTCAAAGGTATGAAAAATCTATAATGAAATGCTTTACCTATCACAAATTTAGCTATTATTCTTCTAAGCATAGAAATGTTAATTGTGTGGACGAGAAAGCTAATATCATAAAAGTGAAAGAAGATATTGAGCTCACTTTGTTGATGACTAAGGAGAATAGTGAATCAAAGAAGAGCATATGGTATCTTAACACTGGGGTAAGTAACCATATGACTGGTGATAAAGTCTATTCATGAACCTAAAGTAAATCAATGGACATGTCACCTTTGGCGACAAGTCTAAGATATCTGTTCAAGGAAAAGGTAAAATCCTAGTTCTTCTTAAATATGGAAGTCACCAATTCATTTATGATGTTTATTATGTGCCAAGTTTGAAGAATAATATCATAAGCTTGGGGCAATTACTTGAAAAAAATTTTGATATACATATGAAAAATCATCATCTTTATTTAAGAGATAAAAAAGAAACTCTGATAACCAAAGTGTTAATGGAAAAAAATAAATTGTTCCTAATCAAAGTTCAAAATAATGATGTCAAATGCTTAAAGGCTTGTTTAAAAGATAACTCTTGGCTTTGGCACTTAAGGCTTGACCATTTAAATTTTGACAGTATGAAATTAATGTCAACTAATAGCATGGATAAAAGATTGCCTCCAAAAGATCATCCTAATTAATTGTGTGAAGGATGTCTTCTTGAAAAGCATTCTAGAAAAGCTTTTCTAAAAGAGGTAACATCAAGAGCTAATGAGCCTTTACAACTCATACATGCTGATTTGTGTGGCCCTATAACTCCAAACTCATATGGTAAGAATATTACTTCTTACTCTTTATTGATGATTTTTCAATAAAGAAATGGTTATATTTCCTAAAAGAAAAATTAGAAGCATTTGAATTGTTCAAATGGTTCAAGGCTTTTGTGAGAAAGAAAATGCCTATAAAATTATGGCCTTGAAGACTGATAGAGGAAGCGAATTCACATTAAAATAATTTAATGAATTTTGCAATATAAATGGGACTTTTTATCCTTTAACAATGCCTTAATCACCAAAACAAAATGGTGTGGTTGAAAGGAAAAATAGAACGATACTTGAAATAGCTTGAAGCATGCTAAAATGCAAGAAGATGCTTAAAGAATTTTGGGTTGAAGCAGTTGATTGTGCTGTTTATATTTCCACTCGATACCTAACTAAAAGTCTTGATGTAAAAACTCCACAAGAAGTATGGAGCGAGAGAAAGCCAACTATCTCACATTTACAAGTTTTTGGAAGCATTGCTTATGCTCATCTACTTAATCAAAAGCGTTTCAAGCTCAATGACAAAAGTGAGAAGTACATATTTATTAGGTATGATAAAAGATCCAAAGGCTACAAGCTTTACAATCCCATCACAAAGAAGATTGTCATCAATAGAGACGGTGAGTTCAATGAAAAAGATATGTGGAGCTGGAATGAAAGGAAGAAAGAAGATTATGATTTCATTTCTTCTTCTGAAGTTAATGAAGGGCAATCAAGTAAAGAAGCTCTAGAGCTTACAAGCCCGCCTTTGTCACCATCTTCATCTCCAACTAGTCAAGACTTGTCTGCAAGTTCAAGTGAAAGGACTCCGCATACGAGAAGTCTCCAAGAAATTTATGAGGTAATAAAAAATTTGAATAAACTCACTCTCTTTTGTCTATTTACTAAATGTGAACCTATAGGGTATGAAGAAACAGTTCAAAGTAAGGACTGGAAAGACGCCATAGATGAAGAAATCAAAGCCATTATGAAGAGCAATACTTAGGAGCTAGCCTCATTTCCACAAGGACAAAAAGCGATTGGAGTCAAATGGGTTTACAAAGAGAAAAGGAATGCTAAAGGAAAAGTGGAGAGACATAAAGCAAGGCTAGTGGCAAAAGGCTACAACTAAAGGTATGAAATAGATTATGATGAAGTGTTTGCTCCAGTGGCTCAATTAGAGACAATAAGATTAATATTCTTTGGTTGCACAATAAAAATGGAAAATTTATCAAATGGATGTTAAATTAGCCTTTTTGAATGGATTGTTAGAAGAAGAAGTTTATATTGAACAACCAGTGGGCTATGTTGTAATAGGTCAATAAGATAAAGTTTTGAGGTTGAAAAAAGCCTTATACAGCTTGAAGCAAGCACCACGAGCGTGGAATAGTATAATTGATAAATATTTTCAAGAAAATGACTTTCTTAAATGGCCACATGAATATGCTCTATATGTAAAGGTGGATGGAAACAAAGATATATTGTTTATTTGCTTGTATATGAATGATTTCATTTTTACAGGAAATATTTCAAAAATGTTTGAAGACTTCCAAGAAAGCAATGACTTAAGATTTTGAAATGACCAATATTGGCCTTATGTCTTACTAACTTGGGATAGAGTTTAAGCAAATGGAAGATGACCTTTTTATATCATAAGAAGGCTATGCTTGAGATGTCCTGAAGAAGTTTAGAATGGAGAATTACAATGCAATCGATACTCCAGTAGAATGTGAAATAAAATTATCAAAGTTTGAAGATGGAGAACAAGTGGATGCCACTCAGTTCAAGAGCTTGGTGGGAAGCTTAAGGTACTTAACATGCATGAGACCTGACATTGTTTTCGGTGTTGGTCTTGTAAGTCATTATATGGAAGAACCAAAGATGACACACTTAAAGACGACAAAGAGAATTCTACAATATATCAAAGGGACCATTAACTTTGGTCTAATTTATTCCTTTTTAAATAGCTTCAAGCTTGTTGGCTATGGTGATAGTGACTGGGCTAGTGACTTGGATGATCGCAAAAGCATAACAGGATTTTTATTCTCTGTGGGAGAGATAATATTCACTTAGAGTTCCAATAAGCAATCTATTGTCACTCTTTTTACTTGTGAAGTTGAATATATTGCTACAAATTCATGTGTTTGCCATTCCAGTTAGCTTCAAAATTTATTCAAAGAATTACACATGTCTCAAGAAGAAGCAACAAAGATCTATGTTGATAGCAATTCTGCTCTTGCACTTTCAAAGAATTTGGTATTTTATAATTGACGTAAGCATATTGACACTCGGTACCACTATATTAGAGAATGCATTACACTGAAGGAGATTCAAGTAAAGTATGTAAAGTCACAAAAACAAGTTGTTGACATTCTCCAAGCCCCTCAAGCAAAAAGATTTTAGAAGATTAAAGAGTATGCCCAATGTATTGTATGTCATAATCCACACCTTGAAATTCAATCTATGTTAGTCCCATTAGTTTAAACCTATTATCTAAAATTATCATATTTAATGAAGTAAGTGTTGGTTGAAAGATGTAGTAAATAAATGTAGAAGTAGATAGTAGTTGGGAGTTATATTAAATGAATATTGATTGTAGCATTTCCTTAAATCTTATAAATAAGGGATGATCATCCCATTATTATATCAAGTCTAAAAAACAAATCTAATATAAGTTTTTTTTTCTCTTCACTAGCTTTTCTCCTTTTCACTCTTTGAAATTTTGGCCCAAAACTATATCAGGAAAAAATTATAATTTCACGACATCAAGAAGTTAGATTATTTATTAATTACCTGATGAAACCCAGCTTCCTTGGTTAGTGGGACCCCAAGCTCAGCCATGCAAGCCTGAATTCTATCATCACTGCCATACAAATTAGGGTACCTCTGAATGCAACGGTCCTGCATCTTGGACAGCTCCTTCGCCAAGGGATAGCTTATGGCAAATCCACCCCCACCGTATGCCATGGCGTACGAGAAATGCATGTTCTGAACATGGCTCTCCGATGAGCTCCCAACGTAGTAAAACTGCCTATGGTCGTACTTGGACAATATCCTCACCACGTTGTCCACCATGAACACTGTGTCGTCGTCTCCCATCACGAACCACCTCACATTCTTCATCCCCAGCTTCAATGTCTCCGACACCACCCTCGATATCCTCAACGCCGACCTGTCACCCTGAGGTAGGGTTGCGTTTCATACGTACGTCTACGATTCAGTTTCACTTTTTCAAGGATGTGCAATGAATTAAATAAATATGACACAAGAAATTCTATAATTACTATGATTATTCAAACATTTTTAAGACGATGGAAATATGACCTGAGGGTTCCTGTATTTGAATCTGGAGGTGTCCGAAGAAATTCGAATCTGGGGTAATCCTTCGTTCCTTCTGGTTCTTACGGGTCGATCCAACCATACTACTCCTCTTGTTTCGCCTGGCCTCCACCACGTCTTTATGTATTCTTTTCTATTATTCCACAGATTGGAGGAAGCGGCTATGCCAAAAACGATGTCTTTAAGCTCCGTGGGGGGAATCTTAGGTAGTTCAGGGGGTACCTCAACTATAAGTTGCTCCGCTTCTGCTTCTTCTTCTCCTCCTCCTTCTTCTCGTTCTTGTTCGTCGTCCTCTGTTTTTTCTTCGGTTTCGATTGTGGCCGAGGATGTACTACTGTTTGTGATATCAAGATGGTTTTGGGAGGTGGCGATGTCTAAGTGGTTGGGACAATCTGGGTTGTCGCCGGGGAAGACGAGGAGGTCGGAGGAGTGAAGAAGATAGAGCACGACCAAGATGAGTACCAACCATGTGATGAAGCTTCTAGAGCCATAGCCAGAGGCCGAGCCATTCTGATTCATACGTTGCTGGGTAGAGTACATAGAGAATTTCTCTAATCCTGATTCTTCAATATCTTGTTCTTTCTTTCTTGAGGTTGTTCCTGCTTAATTTCTGGTCCCATAGTGTTAGGAATAATGGAGAAACGTGGTGGGTTTGGAAGGAGTTTGCACTGAGAATTGTTCGGATAAGAGAGAGAGAGAGAATTTTGGTTTTGTATATAATTAATTAAAGAGCATTTTGTTGTGGAAGGAAGCGAAGTTAAATGCTACTAAGAAGGAAGGAAGGTTGAAAATTAAATTGAAGAAGGGGGGTTAGATTGGAATTTAATTTGAATATATATATATATCACCACAAATTGCATGGACCTAAAAGGCTACAACTTTAGGATTGGTTGGACCATTTCTCACATATATCAAACTCAACATCAAACATAAAATACCTATCTATCTGCCTATCTGCCTATTCATTTGGTTCATAAATAGCATACTACTGTCATGTGAAGTGCAACAGACATAGATTCAGTTAATAAAGTAGATCCATCACCATATAATAGACGTGTTATATAGTGATGAATTAAAAAAAAGAATTTAATAAGTGAAAATAAAAAAAATTGTGTATGTATTAACTGTACAGATCTATTGTACCACGAAAGATCTAGATTCTTCGCTTAAATCGTTAGTCTCCCTCTAAAAAAAGAATCATTTTGATTTATAATTTATCATTAAATTATTATTACGATTCACTTATTTTTTTTAGATAACCTTTCATTAGTTACAAAATTACTACTACATATGTAAGTTAATAGGGTTTAGTATTACATGCAATATTGATTTTAAAGTGAGACTAGAAGTAACCATCAATTCTTAATATGCAAAATTAATATCTAAGTATTATGTTTTAAAATTAGTGTTCTAAGTAATTAAATTAAACTACACATAGTTTCCCCAAAAATAACTAAAAAAGGAAACGCCATGAGATGATTTTACTACACATGGCTGTGGGTCCTGCAGGATGCTGAATCTGGGTCTGCCCATTCTCTCTAGATGGACAATATGTTGATTTACTTTGCCACTAAATATGGGCAATAAGAAAAGGACGCAACTGTTCTCCTTAAAAAATTATATCGAAAATAAACAAAAATTGCAACCATACTTTCAAATTAGTTCAAGTTCATTTCAACATGATGGTCTTTGATTGCACCAAACCACACAAATATTTACTATCCTTTTTGAGTGATTGGATATATCGCTTAGTTAGATTACACAAATCAAAGGCTGTTATTTATTAACAATCATACCCATACCCATACCACATTAGTCTCTTCAGTAAGACGATTGTGTAGCTCCTGCAGAATCACAGAAAATTTTCACTTTGAATTCTCTCGCTTAGAGATTCATTTGGAGAAAAATAGGACTTCCATATATTTCAATTTCTGCCTTGTGAGTAATTTAATCATTCAAGAAAAATGTTCAAAAAATAAAGATTATCTCTCATAGATGAAAGAACCAAATCAGCTCACACTTTTATCTTTTGAAGACCAAAATTTATTTTAAAGAAAAAAAATAAGAAATTTAAATTGCATTTTCTCAATATTTTAATTAACAAAGAAAGTCTACGAATGTTGATCAGTGAAATTGTTTATATATTAGCCACTGGTTAATAAGTTGAGTCCAATTTTTATCATATATCGGTGATTTTTGTATAGCCTTATGATTAATATTAAGTAGTATATAAATTTGGTTTTTTTTACTAGTGATAAAAGTAGTAAATAATTCAAATTATTCTTCACAATTTTGTTTCACCTATCTACTTAAAACGCTCTTTTCAAATTCTTACTGTTAAATTCACACAACTCAATAAAATCTATTTATTTTAAAAAATGACAAGACATGGGATTGTTATTCCCGCTATGAGAACGGAAGTTATTGGAAAATTTTTAATAAAATTTAAATTATTAAATCTGAATCAAACAACTCTAAATTTAATGAATATAAAAAGAATTTAAAATTTAAAAATAAATACTTTTAAAAATAAGATATATTAAAATTTTAAATTTTACTAGAGATAATTCAGTCTTTCTGAATTATATTGTGAGATATGTAAAATAAATTATAAGATACTAAAGATCATTTTAATACCTTTAGATTCAACAATATAAAATTTTTTTTAAAATTTAAAAATAAATATATTTTTAAAATATATTAAAATTTTAAATTTTACCAAAAATGATTCAATTTTTTTAATTATATTGTAAAATATGTAAAATAAATTATAAAATATCAAAAATAATTTTATTTTTTAATAATAAAATATTATTTTTAAAAATATTTATTTTAAAATTTTTAAAAATTATTTTATACCTATTAAATTTAAAATTATTAAATCTAAATCCAATAACCTTATATCTTATAAAAGAATCTCAAGTAACAATGGCTACTGGATACTAGACGATCTGTTCTCTTCCCGCATCCTGTGAGAGACTATGACCACAACCCCCACCACCACCCCCCCCCCCCCCCCCCCAAAAAAAATTTATTGCGTCAGACTATTTATTTGAACATATTCTTTTAAAATTAATATTAAAATAAAAAACAAGAAACTAAAATTACGTTTTTCTTCAAAGTCTATGTTTCCCACTTCACATCCGAGTTTTGTCTTGGGTCTGTTTATTCCCTTCACTTTCACAGTGTGTATACCACTTTTTCCCCTTCATTCTGTGCATAAGTTGAAAAAACGCTGCCAAAACAGTTGATTATGCTAATCCTTATTAATTTCCACAACACAATTAAATCAACTATTAAATTGATATGATTAAGGTTGTCTAAATTCTAGAATGTGTCACCCAATGAGGAGTGAGAATTAAGGAAGGTGATTTGACATAAAAAAACTAAGTGGCAATAATGAGATCATGGAGATCAACACCATGTTTGAAAGCTTGTGCCACTTTATGTTGCCTCTGGCTTCAGGGACCTCAAAAGAAGCAAATTAGTACCAATCCACATTCAATGGAATGAGGAAAAGCGCCAACGTCATCATATCAAGGTAGGGGAGGGTGTTTCTGTGTGTGTCTTTTTTTTTTTTTTTTTCCATAATTTTGACACATCCAAATCTATAACAATAATTCATGTTCATTACTTGTATTTTATAAAATTCTAAAGTGTTATTTTTTTATAATATTTTTGAAATTTTTACAATTATTTTTAATTAATAAAATTAGTCAAAAATTATTTATTACACCTGCTCATAATAATAATAATAATAATAATAATAATAAATACTTAAGTGATAATAAATATGCAATATGATTTTTAATTAGTGCTTAAAGAAACTTGTTAATAAAACTCTTTTTCATTTATAGATATCTCATTGGAGAGCTTATAAATGAAAGAATGTGTTAGGAGTATAGTAAATTGAAATAGTTTGAATATTTTAACCACTAATTGGGTGTTTAAAATTTTGTAAGGAGGGATCAAATCAAAATGTTTAAATCTCTCTAAATGGGAGGTATTAAATTAATTTTTTTTAGAGAAAAGTTCATTCATTATTATTAATATTATAACATATAAATAATGAAGACTGAATTATCATTAATTTATTTTAATTAAATTTTTAATCAATAGAGTGAACTATCCTTTTTATATTACTTTACACTTCTATATAATTCTAATTAGTTCCATAAATAATCACTTAACTCACTTTATTCAAAACTTCAAACTTAATCCCTTGATATAATATTTATAATCAATTTAATTCACTCATCTTTAAGATACTCAATCAAGATTAAACTTTTATATATATATATATATATATATAATTTAACAGATATTTTGTACGGAGACAAAATAATTTGATGGGCCATTAGAGTGACCTTTTGACCTCTTTATTATTATGCTTTTCATTTTTTTTTGGCTAAACTATATATGTGTGTAAGTACACAACATTAATTGGTTTGTTAAACTATAATGAAATATAGCATCGCACATTCAGCGAATTAAGAAGGCAGGTGTGTGTCGTCACGTGCGAGTAATAATCTGTCCTTCACTTACGCCGAAACAATCCACGTGTTTCCTGTTTGGTACGTCGTAATATCTCATTTTCTTATGACATCATTATAGTTATATAGACTACAAATTTAAAATATTCATTATAAAAATTCTTAAATTTTAAAATTATTGACTATGAGATCAAAAATTTTTTACACTAAACATAGAAATTATAATAAAAAGATCCCAAAATACAATGTTAAAATCTTACAATAAAAATAAAATTTTTGATATAATTATAATATTAAATACATTAATATATTTATGGCATAACATGATGAAAATATATCATATGGTGCAGATATAAATAATAATAATTATATAATTTAAAAATTATCATTTTTTGTGTTAAAAATTAAAATTATAAAGTTATATAGAATTATACATAAATTCAAAAAATAATACATAATCAATGTTTAGTTATTAAAAAATTTATATATCAGTATTAAGTAGTAATTTTTTATTCTGTAATATTATTAAATATATTGGTGTATTTAATATTATAATTGTACCAAAAATAATATTTAAAATAAAATAGTAAAAACAATTTTATATGCTTTAAAATGATTTTAAAATTTAAAATGTTTTGTAATAAATATTGAGAATTATTTATAATTTTTCCTTTTCTTATTACACTTCGGCCACTTATGTCGGTCTACTTTAACTGCAGATCCATTCGCTACTATCCTCACTCTTATTCTCACTCGCACTGGCGCTACATTCTTGGATTCTCTCTCACTTCTATCTCTCTGCTTTCTCTGCTAATCCCTTATACTTTTCCGGAAGATTTCAATTCTGCTTTTCTTCAATTTTCATTCCAATTCTGTTTTCTCTGTTGTGACTTGGGAAATCTCAATATACGGTTCTCGCATTCGCACTTCACGCTCTGCGGAGGCGCGCAGGGCTTCAATGGCGGGCGAAAATGCACTCAAATCCAGAGAGGTTTCAGCGATGATAAAGCAGGGTTTCATATCAGATCCAACTCTCTCTTTTTCGCCCTCCAGAACTATCTCTATGGTTTACTCCCCTTCATCCTCGCCCTCCAAGACCCTGTCTTCACCTCCACCCCCTTTCTCCGCATCACCTCAATCCCAAACCCTAAATCAGATTCAGACTCGCCCTGGTCAGAGCCAAACCCTCTACGAAATGATGTCCGAAGAGCAAAATCGCGAATCGAAGCTGTCCGATGATAAGCGTCGGAAGCTGCAAGATCGGTTGTCGAAGCTCCTGGATGAAGCGCCGTTTAGAGACCCTAATTGGGGAGGACCCGGTGATGTGAGGCTTACGGTAGTTGCGAGGGATGGGTTTAAGGCTTCCATGGACGTTCACAAGAGCGTTCTTACTGGGAAGAGCAGGTTCTTCGCCGAGAAGCTTCAGTGTGATCGTGGAATCTCACACTCGGTGGAGATCAGCGATTGTGATGATGTAGAGGTGTATGTTGAAACTGTGGTGCTGATGTACTGTGAGGATTTGAAGAGGAGGTTGATGGGTGAAGGGGTTTCTAAGGTTTTGAGTTTGCTGAAGGTATATGCTTCATCTGCATCCTTTTGTCTACCCATCTTTATTTGCGTAGCACACGATGCTTGGAAAAAATGGGTTACTTATTGAATCAGTACATTGAATTTGGAATTATGTGGTAATTGTCATTTTCAGTTGAATAATGGAAAAATTATTAGTTAGTCTTGATTGGCTTAGATTGGTGGATAACAGATTAATGACTCAAAGCTCTTAACTAATATACCTTGTAACATTCCATTTGATATATGATCAGTGATATTCCGGGATGTGATAGAGTCTCTAATCACGATTTATTCTGTTGACTATATTCTAGACATACTGAACTAGGAAATTACAATCCTATATATTACCTCTACGTGTTCACGTCACGTTTTAATACTTTACATGGGAGGCTCACATACACTTGATGTTAAGCATCCAATCTCCTCTTCCCTTCAATTTCTACCTTATTCAGTGGACCAGTCTACCTTGCGCTTGGTGAAAAAACTAAATTCTAATCAGTTGAATTTTATCAATAATTAGTGAAAAGGCAGCCCTGAGAGTGACTTCTTCATTTAGTGATCTTTATAATTTCTCTCTACTTTTGATTATTTTCTTTTGTTTTCTAGCCTGTGACTAATTTATTTTCTGTTCTGGCTTACCTTCTGTTGTATAGGTATCAGCAGCTATCATGTTTGACCTTGGGGTTGTGTCCTGCCTAGAGTATTTAGAAGCTGTTCCTTGGTCCGAGGATGAAGAGGCAGAAGTCATATCTCAGATAGATCATCTTCAGCTTCATGACTCTGGAACTGAAGTTCTTCTTAGAGTTTTATCTGACCCGTGTACTTCTGCAAGAGCTGATGACATCCTTGTGAGCCTGCTGAGTGGTGTTTTACAAGCCAAGGATGACAAAGCTCGTAGGGAAATGAAAACTCTCATATCTCGTTTGCTTAAAGAAGCATCTTATGATAGCAGCAGACTTGATGTTTCTAAAGACACGCTCTATCATCTTTGTCACAGATGCCTCAGTTCTCTTGTCATATGCTTATCTGAAGCAACTAGCATGGACGAGAAGCAAGATCGAGGAGCTTTAATGAGTGAAATTACTCGTGAAGCAGACAATATTCAGTGGATTGTTGAAATTTTAATCTGTAAAAAAATGGGTGACGATTTTGTGAAAATATGGGCAGACCAGAAAGAACTTGCTATGCTTCATTCAAAAATTCCGACCATCTACCGCCATGAGATAAGTAGGATCACTGCTCAACTTTGTATCGCAATTGGAAGGGGACACATGTTGGTGCCAAAAGAGACAAGATTCTCCCTGTTGTCAACATGGCTAGAAGCTCTTTATGAAGATTTTGGATGGATGAGGAGAGCATCCAGATCTGTTGATAGGAAGTTGGTTGAGGATGGATTAAGCCAAACTATACTCACCCTGCCTTTACTTCAACAGCAGGCTGTGTTGCTCAATTGGTTTGATCGCTTTCTTAATAAAGGAGATGACTGTCCCAATATTCAGAAGGCGTTCGAGATTTGGTGGAGAAGGGCTTTCATCAGACAGTGTTCAGCTGAGCAGGATGATTCCCAGTTGCAAATAACTGTTTGTGACTACCCAAGCTGAACGATATGCCTAGTGTCCTAAAACTGGAAAGAACAAGAAATTACATCGTATTTGTACATAATAAGTGACATTTTACATTTCCACCACTCCTGTCTTCGACTATGATCGGCTTGGATTTGCATTATTTGCCCTCTCCTTATTTTGACATGAACATAGGTGAATGCCCTGTAACGTAGACAAATTGAAGGATAGGCGAATCGGAAATAGAGATTAAATGAGAAAAAAAAAAGGTGTGGCGCTTTCGTTATTGCTCTGTGGTTCGAAGGTTATGAACGTTGCCATGGACGGCTCCTCCTTATTTTAACCCTTATTTTCTATATATGTTTTCTACATGCAACTGAAAAGTACTTTAGAAGGCCCTTTGGTTGTCTGTTATTTTCGGCCAATGTACCTGAGAATTCTGTTTAAACGTAATTAGTTTTGAATAATTTGTGTTGGACTGTTCTGCCCTGATGACTGAATTACTCCAGTATTATTGTAACATCAAACCAAACGAATTGGAATTTCTTAGCCCAAATTTTACTTTCACAAATTTGTTACTTATTTTGTTCTTTTGCACAAATTAAGAAAGATGAGTTCTTATTTTTCATTTTTGAGTTTATACTGCATAATTAGTTGTGTCCAAATAAAAAAAAATTCTTACAATTACATATCGCGCACTATTATAAAGAAGTGCTACATATTTAATGTTAGCGCACAACCATTTCTAATACTAAAAAGTACAGTTGTATTTATAGACTGACCAGTAAATGATTAATCGAGTAACGGTTTATGGATAGTGGTAATAATTTTTAAATAGATCTAACTATGACTTTTAAAAATTAGGCTTGGATTTGAGTAAAAAAAAATTTAAGCTTACATTTTATTTATATTTTTTAGCCTACGCCTACCTTTTTGAATCATAGTCAAATTAATTTATTATTTAATATTTGAGATAAATAACATAGATTATTGTTATTATTATTGTAGTGAAAGATAAAAAGTTATTTTTTCTACTTACTTAATACTTTGTCTTCATGGTTATTTATATACATAATATTTACTAAGAATTAGGCTAATTAATAAGGTAGTGAGACTAATTATTCTTGTAGGTGAGTGTTGCTGAGTGAGACCAATTAATGCTAGTGTTGAAATTCTAATTACATTTTCCGTTAAACTAGTATATAGATATTAGTCATGCACAACATGTTACAAAAATATTCAATTCAACTCCCATTGAGAGTTTTTGTAAAAATATCCAACTAATCTCCTATTTTCACATATCTCGTAGAGAGAAAATTTTTTTGTATTTTTCACAAACAAAATAACAATTAACCTCTGTGTTTAGTTCATTCATAAAAGACTAGGTTTGATGCAATATGAAGAACAACCTGATTATTCCACCAAAGTGTTAATGGTAGTGATAATTTCAATCCGACTTCCCCAATAAGGTGTTATATCCACATAATTTCGCATGCAGATTGTGTCATAGCTCTATATTCTAATTTAGTGCTAGATCTAGATATCACATTATGCTTCTTGCTTTTTCAAGACACTAAATTTCCTCTATAAATACACAATAGCCAGTAATAGATCTCCTATATGTCTTGGATCCTGCCTAATCAGCATCAGTGAAACACTCAATCTTAGTATGACCATGATTCTTGTATAGTAGACCTCATCCGGGGGTTCTTTTCAAGTAACATAAAATTTGTTCTAGAGTTGCCCATTGACAAATTGTGGGTGAAGACATAAATTGGCTAATAATACTCACAACATACGTAATATCTAGTCTCGTTACTATGAGATGATTTAGCCTTCAAACCAACCTTCTGTACTTTTCTAGATCTTAAAATAATTTAATATCTTCTTTTGTGTGACCTAAATTAGCAGTTGTAGGAGTGCTAGATGGTTTTGCTCCTATTTTACCAGTTTCAATTAATAAATCAAGCACATACTTCATTTGTGATAAGAAAATTCCTTTCTTGCTCCTTGTCACCTCCACTCCAAGAAAATATTTTAGTTACCCTAAGTCTTAGTGTGAAACTTAGCGTGTAAGAATAATTTAAGGGAAGAGATCCCTTCACCATCATCTCCTATGATAACAATGTCATCAACATACACCACAAGAATGATAATACCTATTTCTAATTGTCAATGGAATGCCAATTGATCAATCCTACTCTTCTTCAAATCGAATTTTTGAACTGCCTCACTAAACTTTCCAAACCAAGCACGAGGACTCTATTTTAAACCATACAAGGACTTATTCAAATGATAGACTTTCCCAAACTCCCCCTGTGCAACAAACCCAGGTGGTTGCTATCACACCATAATACCTAGCATATTCTAAGCAAATAGTCTAAGTGTTTGCAATCCAGTGCTAAAAATAAAATAAAGGAAACTTGTGGGAATATAATTGAATAGCAAAGACAAATTCTAATTCGGTGGTATTGTTCATATACTAAACTTGTTAAATTTGAAAAATTCATAATAAATTCTAGGACCTTCCAAAAATTGTGAAATTTTTCGAACAACTAGAATAACTTGATGGCTAATTGTGCACAGAATTTCAATTCAAAATTCAATCATTTGTCTCCTCAAATAAATTCATGATCATGGCTGTAAGGAATTATGCGGAACCAAATTTTTATTTATGATATTTAATGCAAAACCCACTTAAATAGATTCCAAATGATATCAAAGTTTCCATAATACTTTATTAGTATCTTAGGGGATTAAAAATAAAATTTCAACTAAAAATTTATCCATTGAGTCCCTCAAGTGTCACCCAATATCATACATATTAGAAAAAAATTTCTGCATAATTCTTCATACTAAAAGCAGGCAACAAATGCAGCTACTTAACTCAAAATTTGATGAAATTTGGTATAGATAAACTCTAATACATTAAGATTAATTCCATTAAAGATAATAATTTTTGGAGTCTACTTACTTTTTCACATTTTCTCTTCGCTCATGAAATTATATCTTCATATAACTAAAATTTGACTAAATAGGTTTGAACATATCAAATTTTGAATTTGACCTCATTGACACATACTTATACTTCAAGGAACCTTCTATTACATATTAAAATTTCCTTCAACTTTTGGTTGCTCATTTCTTCATGTATGAGGGAGTTTGCATATATACGAGAAATTCTTGTGCTATATTATCATATTTTTTAAATTACATGGTAATACATTCTTGATCCTTGAATTCTTATTACATGCATCAAAATATCTAAGTTTCCAACTAACTAAGCCTTATGGCTTTGCTCTTTTAAAAGGGTTTAAGAGGTTATTTCCTTTTACTTATCCTTACTAGATCCACATGAAGTAGTTAGTTAGAGATATGATGAGACTTAAAGTCACAATAGCTCACGTCATATTACACACACACTATGACACATATAAGCAAAGTAATGCATACAATATCATAACATGAATAGGCAGTCTGAGGGGGACCACCACGACTCTTCTCTTCGCAAGAATTCATACATCCCTTATCAGTATATGGACAACTATCTCTTGAGCATAAGTTTAGGTTCGATCTCAATGGAAAAATAAAAACGGAGCACCTAACAACGTATCTTCATAGACCAAGAACTATACAATCGCCCTTTTAATTCTAGGGTGATCGCGGAATCGTACCATTCGAGTATTTTTTTCATGCTTTTCCTGGGGGTCTAAAGAAAAGTGCAATTAATAGGATTTTCCTAATCTTCCTTTCCCGAAAGGAAAAATGTGAAATTCTTTTTCCTTTCTATAAGGGTCGGGAAATTGGATCTAGCCATAAGAAGAACAAAATGCTTGGCTGATAAATAACTCACTTCTTGGTCTTCAACCCCCTCAGTCACTATGAACACCCCTGATCAGTGTAATGAGATGTGTCTATTTATCTATTTCTTGACCCGAAATGGCAGCATGTTTGAAAAAGGATCTTAAAGAGTCTAAGGTTGGGCTAGGAGGGTCTCTTAACACCTTCTTTTTTCTTCTCATCGAAGTTATTTCACAAAAACTTGTCATGGTAAGGAAAAAGGGGGGAACAAGCACACTTAGAGAGCGTTGTACAATGAAGAGTTGTATGCTGCATTCAGGAAGGATGAATTAGTCCTAAAAAGGAATTCATTAATTCTCTCTCAATTGTTCGGACTGTAAGTGCGATGATTTACTTCACTGGCGAGGTCTCTAGTTCAAGTCCAAGATGGCCCAACTGCATCAAGGAAAAGAATAGAATAAGTATATGACTCTTTCATGAATGCTCCACTTAGCTTGGGGGGATATAGCTTAGTTGGTAGAGCTCCGCTCTTGCAATTGGGCCGTTATGATTACGAGTTGGATGTTTAATTGTCTAGGCAATAATGATAGTATCTTGTACTTGAACCAGTGGCTCAGTTTTTCTAAGTAATGGGGAAGAGGACTAAAACATGCCATTAAAAGACTCTACTGAGACAAAGATGGGTTGTCAAGAACATAGAGGAGGTAGGATGGGTAGTTAGGCAGATCTAGTATGGATTGTACATGGATGGTAGTTGGAGTTGATGGCTCCCCTAAGGTTTCCTT